>OW121850.1:96212876-97674719 GCA_933228895.1 Platycnemis pennipes | reverse complement strand
AACAGTCATTACACTTTCACCATAAACCTCTACAAGTTGACGATGAATTTCAGCTGGATTAACATTCTTTGCGTTCAAAAACCGTATTACAGAACTCACTTCACAGTCGGCGGGATCACATATTGTTTTAAACATTTTAAACGATCACTAACAAATGTAAACACAACACAATCTGATTGCAATGGCGTCAGTCGAAAGATAATGAACCATATAGACGAGTACACATGCGAGGAACTGCGACACTAGCGTTGTGGTGGCGGTAGAGCGAAACGGTACTTACTTTCCGGACATGCCTCGTATGTATGTGAGTGATGCGTTGTGATATACTTCAAAATTGTTGTTTGAAATAATGGGCGATTAATTCACTAGGGAATTTATTAGCTGTCGTTTGCTTTCCTTTGAAACTAGCTGCATTGCTACCGGCATGGTACTGATTAGCGGCAGTATGATTGAATTGAAAAACTCGATAAGTAATGTCATATCTGTGAAACACAATGCCCTAACAATGCACCTGCAAAGCACATTATTTTGTTCGTTTCATCCTGAAAACATCTTCCCCCCTCTCTCTTAATCGCTATAAGATCACTCTTATCATGTGTCGTCGCTTTCATCGTCCCGTTGCCTCTATTCACTTCCTGCATCCATCAATACTTCTCCCTACAAATTCCCTCCTGCGGCATCCTTTATTTCCTTTCCCTGTCTATCTCTTAGTCTGTCGCGTTTCTTTCCGTGTATATTTTACTCTGTCCTTCTCCAAACCATCATCTCAAATGCGATCTCCGATCCATTAGGAGATAAAATTGACGTCCTCTCTCCGTCCAAACCTTTCTCACCATTTTCCCTTCCCGTTGTGGAGGATCTGGCCGATTTGGTGGCAAGAGCGCCGGGCTATCATCTCTAAGGTCCGGATTTGAGTCCCGTCAGTGTTAAAGGTTTCTGTGGATTCCTGACTCCTTCTTGGCTCCTTCAGAGTACTTCAACCTCGTCCGTCGGATGAGACGTTAAAACATGGAACCCCTCGGCGCCTTTTGTCAAGTGGAGGGTGTGTTCGAATCCGTCGTATTTTTATCTCAGATAGGTAGCCATGGAGTCTTGAGGTACAAGAGGGAATGAATGTGAATGTGGTTCGTTGAAATCGCTCCTTAAAATCTTACTCATTGTTGCCACTTGAGTATTTCTTATCCGGGGTTCTATGCTTGAGGCGAAAGAGAAAAACGCAAGTAAAAACAATGAGTGAGATTGTAATAAGTGATTCAAACACACCACACCGTGTTTGCATCACGTGACTCCATGGATACGTATTCGAGATTATCCTGACAGTTTCAATCACACCCGCCCATTCTAATGCCGGCCTCGGGTTATTCTCCACCCTTTCTCCTCACCTTCCGAAATTCCTATTTATTCCAAAATTAATACTTATGAAGCAAGTGATCTGCCGGCCGTCTCTCCTAATAACAAAAGCAGCAAAAATATGTTTTTTAAATGTGGTGACGAGTTTACCATTTCTGCTTAGATAATCGTCGGCCTGTTTGCTAAACACGCTTTTACCTATGCACTAACACATTTAAGAGGTCTATCAACAAGGAATTAGGTCAATTTAATAAGGAATTCTGCAAAGGAGTGAAGCGTCGTGTCGTCGTGACATTCCTGAATTGTGCGAGTGGGGCATTCAGCATTGACATTTGCGCTCTTCGACTGGCGTTCGAATGGATTCCCTTTCAAATTTCCCACGATAGTTCACTCGGGGTCAAGCGGAGAAGGGTGGTGGGAGCGGAGGATATCTCGTCGTATTCATTGACGCAGAGGTGAGCGCTCCCAGCCTCTCTCTCTTTCTCTCCTCTCCAGCTTCCTCTCTGGTACTGCTTCGGATGTATACCTGTCCTCTTCCTTAACCCCTCGCCCTTCCGCCCCTCTGGACCTGCTCTCCGTGTTTGGCTGGTTTTTATTGGCCGCGGGTCTTAAAAACGTTCTCCGAGAATGGTTCCTTCGGCCGCCCAGTGCGTGTTTTAAGAGGCGGGTCGAGATTCGGACGCGTTTTCTTTCTTTCTCGTCTTGCCCCGGTGAGTTGACGAGTGTTTACGAGGGCTTACGTAAGTCTTTCTCGTGGGAACGGACTTGAGGTACTGAGAGTGGGCGTTGTTTCGACCGGTAGCCTCCCGGTCAGCTGCGGTGATGAGTGCGAGAAGAGAATTCTGTGGTGTCTTGAGCCTTTGAGTCTTCGAGAAGGGAGTGCCATATTACCGCGCAAGTAATTAGTGGAAGGTAACTCTGAAATTAAGAATATTCTCTGCGTTCTTCTGTTCGTATTCAAGAGAGACCCATAAACTAACGCTATCGCTACTGTAAATTGAACTTATTCCATATTTTCAAGTGAAAAGCTTTTTTAGGACAGTATTAGACCAAGAATTAAAAATACTCGCAAAAATAGTGGTCGTCAAGCATTAGTGCAGAGGTTCCTAATCCTTTTGCAACCCCGTTCCCTCTGGGCCTTACGTAAATTATCCTGCACCCGCTACTCATTGTCCCTTATTTTATGTTGGACATTTTTTAAACATCGGATTCTGTAGTGAGAAAAATTATTCATTCTTACCGTGTCCGTTCCCGAATGCTGGTGTGACTTACGGAAAGCACCGAAATGGAATAGCAGGAAGTTTTCATTACATAACTACTTTTGGAGTTAATGAAGTAATGAATGAGTTAATGAACCTAATGTACATACTTATTGTTAGTTGTTTGTATTCGCCGCACTCCCCCAGGAGGTATGGTTAACCCTGTTAGGGAACCGCTGAGTTTGTGGGATGCTATGAAAGAAGGATGTGTGCTTCGTGTGCAGCGTGATGGTGGACTACCTCCTAAAACCAGTTGCGCTTACTTCGAGCAAGAATATACTGGTCATTCATGTTTTATTTTTAACGCCTGGAATTTATAACTCCACAATCGTCCGGCTATATAGGATACAAGTGCACTTCTTATTTAACGCGGAAGACGAGGTCAGGATGTGTGCAATGGCGAAGACATATCGCTGTCTTGTTTATTAAGCGAATTACATTGTTTTTATGGTTCAATTTCATGAGCCGGAAGAGCCACGACGTCTAGCTTTCCTTTTTATATATCCCAGAGATTGAGTTTTTGTGCATATTCTGTAGTCTCCATCTGCAAACAACAAAACTCGGCATGAGGATGAATTCAGTATGGATTTTAATTTTCTTTCATTTCTTCATTCTGCGTGAAAATTGTCATAGCCGCTGCTTCTCAAATTAGTTAGGAAGCACCTTTAGTTCGGTGACTAAGTTTCGGAATAAGCCGCTCACTCGGCATCTTAGAGTTCCGCAGAATTCCTTATCACTTCTTTGGCTTCTCGTGAAATCAAGGACGAAGGCGGCCAGGCGGATTAATAAACCGAGTCGCGTAAACTTCTGCAATTAGAGGAGAACGGTACGGGAGTGGAAAGGTAAAATTAGCAAGGTCTTCGGGCGGAAACTTTCCGAGACGTGTCTAGTCAATTTTCGGGGTATCCTCACTTATTGTTCTGATAGTTGTGGAGTAGGGGCTGTCATCTGGCATCAGTGATACCTTCGGTTATTCGTTAGTTATTTGGAAATCCGTAGGAATTATGGGAAATGAGAAGTGAGAGCAAGCTGGAAACTATCATCGTGCTTATTTTATTCTTATTGAAATGTTGACCAATTTTCCGTGTTCTATTTACCGAGAGTTCAACTACTTTTCCTTTGTAATGTTTTTTTTTTTGGCGCTCACAATTTTCTAATAGTGCGTTAAATCACTCATATTCTGAGGCTTTTCATACCCCAAGAGTGTCATTCCCTGAAATGTATCCGGAAAGAACAAGTTGCTCATTATATTGGCGAAGAGTTATCGCCTTCCGATTCGATATGGAGAAAATTTATTATTAAAAGCGTATTTTAATTACGCAATGTGATCTAGATGATCGAAAAATTAGACAAATGTCACCGTTTCGATCAGAAACGTAGGTCTCTTTTTTTAATTGATTCATTCTTATCTTTTTTCTAATTGAGTAGTTAGTTGACCTAAGCATTTGCTGAAAAGATAGCCGGCCATCGACTAAAGATGACAATTCAAATTGTCTCTATTGGTAACGGCCTCGAAATAATGTTAGCACCTTTAATGGAAATTTACGTACAAAGGTGTTTTTTCTTACGTCATATTCATTCATATGCTGGTTCATTTCGCAATACTATCAGTTCTCTTCCCCAAATCAACGCGACGCCCCTATGATCCGGCCCTTGGAGTGCAGAATTTCTCGTTTCCGTTTCGAGCCATGCGGTGAGCACTCGGTGTAATCTTAAATGTCTGTGAAAGCACAGCATGATTAAGATATGGTGAGCAAAAAAGAAGAGGCGCGCAGTTCAAACTCTCCAATCGGAGATGGTCTGCGTTCTCGAGCGAGCAAAACGCTCCATCATCGGGATTCATCACAACGGCAGTTGAACAAACCTGGGTCATCATCGTAATATTCGCGGCACCCATTCCATCCCTTCTCACGTACCTCTTTATTCATTCGGACACATTTGGTCTTCGCTTGCCATTCAGAGTTCGCGAGCGGGTGGGCCCTCCCCGCCCTCTATCCCACACCCCACCCCCTAAAATCTCGGAGACCTCACCCCCGGTGGTCCCAAAAAAAATGAGCATTAACCCGCCCTCGGGCCTTAAGTTCCCGCCCTCTTCACTCACATCCTATCCTTTGGCTTCTCTCTCTCTCTCCTCTCTTTCACTCTCTCGGAGCTCAAAACTCTCTTTCTCTCCCTCCTTGCCACCCCTTATGCATCTGCCCCTCGCTCCATTACTATGCAAATCGGAGGCAGATGCTCGGGCGGTAAAGAGGGGGAGACCGTCCCCCACTCCACACCCCGTCTTGTTTTCAACGTTTGCCCCACCTCCCTCCTTCGTTTCATCCCTCCCCACCCGGCCCTCACTAGGCAACCCACCCCACCACACACACACATACACACTCCTCTTATCTCGATCGTAGTGGAGGGCCTCTCTTTTGCAATGCGCTTTTTTTCCCCTTTCCTCCCCTACCCTCGATTCCTGCGAGTTTTCTTTCTCTCCATCTCGTTACTACCGCCGCCTATGGTTCCGCTTCGCGTTCCTTTTGTTGTTTTTTTTTAATCCCTGCCTCTCTCTCTTTCTCTCGATCGCCTTTATTTCCTTCTCCCCCTCGCCCTCGAGAAACGCCCCCCTACTTCCATCACAGGCTCTCTCCGCCCTTAGTTGCCAACTTCTGTGACACGGGAGGAGTGTGTATTGTGCTCTGGGTGCGTAGGTTATTGTGCACCTCGAGCAGGGACGGTCACGTGATTGTGCACATCCCGATCTTGTTTTGCGCGTGCGACGAACCACCTTTGACCTTTTCGAGTCTTCCGGGTGTTGCATCACCGGATTATTCCGGTAACCATCCGAAATATCTTATTGATATTACGCGGTTGATTTCGAAATCTTACTCCCAATAGTCCAGTGTTGGTTAAGTTGTTGATTTAAATTAAAGGGACATCACGCTAGAATGTATCGCTTTAGAATGTAATGCGTGCCCAGAATTTCTTTATGACAAATTTAATGCTAATGCTAATACTTGTGAATATCGGATGCATGTAAATTACGGAAACTTGGATAGAATCATAGGAAGGAACCAAAAATAAACGACGAAAAATATTATTCACTTTCATTAAATGTGTATAATGTTTGTGGTTCATTTCTCGGCTACTTCAAGCCCTTTTCAGCGCTTCACTACTTACCTCTCATGCTTTCGGTTATCTTTCTATTCCTGACACCAAGAGTTATATTTTATTTTCCACCGATGGTGAATATTCGCTTGTTTCTGTGTGAATAAATAACAACTATGCCAATACAGGAAGCTCAGTGACTTGTGGCAGTTCTTTCGGTGATATGCTGTACGACTTGTGGGTGACTAACCAGATCCAGCTGCAAATGGACATCATCAGTGGGGTCCGATCACCGATCTCTTCCTTTGCGGAAGAAGCCCCAAGCGGGGCTTATTTAGGGCAGACTGAAAGGATTGTGCCACCATTGTTGGGAGATGGCCTCTAGAATTAGGGATCAGCTCTCCCCAAAGATTAAATCAGGGTTTCTTTAGCTCTCTGGGTCAGCCGCGCGTTGACCGCATGAAACTTTTCCGAACTACCCGCCTGGATTTCATGTGAAATCGCGCTATGAAAGGTACCAAGTAGGGATGTAATCTACATCTACCGCATACGGCTCAATAATATACCTCGAGCTCTCTATCTTCTAGATTTCTTGGAAGGAATAAGACATGTACGAGATGAATGCGACGACGCATTTGTTCAGTGATGTGAAAAAAAATTGTGGTAGTGTGACATTAAGTAGATACGTTCTCTTAATCTTTTACGAAAGTAATAAGAAGGAAAAATAAAACTGCGAGTAAAGACTTTTACGATGGTAGGAACCACAAAGGGCTACTATCGAAGCCGGTAAATAAACTTGTCAACCTCTGTGATTGATACCCTACACATTGTCGGTGGTGGACACGGTGATAGTAGGACGCCTATGAGGGCTGCTTCGACAACTTTGTGGGTCCAGTGGACGTGCTTTATGGAAAATTCAGTCGGGAGTAAAAAGATTTGTTGCTGTGATGTTTTACCAACCATTAACGCTGCCATAAAACTGCTTGATTCCGTTCGAGCAATAAACCTCTGAGTGCCAGAGAGCAGTGTTTTACAATTGAAAAAGTAATCGTGGATATATAGTGACTCGCGTCCTGATATGCTAATGTCGAGAAAGTGCTTTGAACTTTCTTGATTCTTTCTTTGGAGCTATCCAACGGCCGTGACGATCTCTTTGTGAAGGATCTTATTTCAACGGGCCAAAATTAGTAACCTGGATACATGCTATTCTTGCGGTTGCTTTAGTATTCCCTTGTCGCCTTCCCACATTTCACTTGCGACATTTCATGTGCTCTATTTTAAAATATTTTTTTAATCCCGTCATTGATACCGAAAGGGTAACCAGTGATATTTGGAGATAAAATTTGCTATTAAATTCTTGATTGCATGGTCCTTTTTATGGTTACACCCTTTTTCCTTTGTGATAAAAGATGTTATATAATATATAATAACTATCCATTGTACCTTACGAGAAATTGGATATTTTTCTCATTTACATTGGCTCAATGACCGGATTTGAATAAGTTACATTGTTTTTTCCACTGGATCCTTCATAGTGTCATCCACATAATCTAAACTTTACGGTCCTATATTCCTATTCCTACTGTCGTACTGTAATTTATAGTTTGGATGTGGTTGCCTCAGTAATTGTGGCTTATGATTTTTCTACAACCGGAGAGTGAATTTCAAGGCGTTGTATGTACTTCCATTTAGATCCCTCAAAATCCGACAGTATTGTCCCAAGAATAATTTACATCTGGAAAATTTTTGTATTTCCATTTGTACAGTTACTCTGGTTTCATTAAGGAGGATATATTTTTTTAGATCAATGGTCGCAAGCATGAGAGTCAGCTGATGGAAGTGAAAAGTTCCAATTATATCGGAAAGATTTCTTGTTAATGGACGCAATTTTCTTCGATAAAGTTGTAACGATATGTATAAGAAAAGATCCAATTCCGTCTTTTTTCCTCTCTATCAATATTGATAGATACACCTTGATACAATCGCTGATTGTGATGGCCATTAAGCATCTAAAGCGTGGGTTGAAAGTATGGAATGGGTTCTTTTTAGAGAATTTCAACGACAAGATCTCTTTGTAGAGCAATCGGAGCTTGATGAAAATTTTAAGGTCACTGAAACCTCATTAATGTGGACTTTTTAACAAGAGAGGGAAAGAAAGATATGTAGGTTTTAATAGGTCCTTGGTCATAGCAGGCAATCAATCTTAAAAAAAAGTGAAGCCATACCCTTAATTTTATTTCTGCTGAATATTTCTGTAGTGAATGCGATGAACAAGGTGAATGAAAAATAGTTCTATATTTTCAAGCAATTTTTATCTTTTTCTTGCCATACCGTAGAGTATGTAGAGATGCTTTGAAAACTTAGGAGCTTATAGTTAGCCGAGTGAGAATATTGAATTCTAAATACTCTCGAGGGTACATTTAAAATGATGTTTATGATTGTAATGCTTCGTGTCTACTCGTTTTGACTTCGAGGAAGCTCACTCTAATAAAGGTCTCCGAGGAATTTGGAGATCAAGGACAGTATAGAGTCGGACAAAGGAAATTGTCTCTGAAGAGCGGCCTGTTTGAACATTGGATCGTTGAATGAAAAAGATGTCATTTTTTCATTTTGTGTTACTTGTAGTTAACAATGTATTTTCATTTAATGATGTCAGTGGACCGTCGCGTTATCGCTCTGTCTTTCCTTTAATTAACTCGTGAAATTTCATATGTCGAAAGACGAAAATACTCATAGTGTAGGCAACCAATTTTTAGTAGCAGAATTCAAAACAATTTTGTGGATGACAATCATTTAATATGTATTTTTTCCAAGAAATCAAATGGCAATGTAAAAAGTTGACCTCGCCGTCTTAGTGTTATACATTTGTAGATTAATCTCCGCAGTAGTACTTGTCTTGGGGTTTTAGGTGCTCCAACGGTTGTATCTCACCATCTAACCTAAGACCTTAATCCTAGGATTAGTACAAGATTCATGCCTAGCGTAGGTTTCAAACCCGTAACCTTTCAGTTGCCTTGCCGGCGCGTTACCGATCTGGTCACCACGCCCTGCCTAATTTCCTTTTCTAAAGCATAAGTCAGCATCTTTTTCCAAGGCCCCTTATTGCGTAAGTTAGGAGGTTAATGAAAGGAAATGGGTGAAGATGACGGCCGCAACAGACAGGTCGGTAACGTGCTCTCCCGGTAACCAATGAGTCTTGCATTCGTGCCCATCCTCTAGCATAGATGTTTTGTTTGCCTCAGGTTTAACATTAGGTTCAGCGATGCGGTGCTAAGAAAATTGGATAACCTGAAAACCGATTTAAACTATATATGGATGAAATGGTGGGATTTTACCTGAAGCCATTGATTTTCGATTTGGTCTGTTCAGAAACTCGCGACCTAGGAAACACAACGCATCACGGTAAGTCCCATCCAGTCCGGATCCAGAACCGTCGCGACGACGATGGGGGCTGTCCCCGGTTCCCGCCGTCTCCTTTTACGTAACACCATCGTCGATTTGAATGGCGGCACCACGTAATGGGAGCGGATGAATGATGATGGAGTAAATGAGTTATCAGCCGTTTTCGTTGCGCATGCCGTCCATCCCGACCGTCCCTCGTAATTGTGCTCAGCTGTGTGGTCCCTTGGTCGCTGCCGCCGTCACGGGCCAGTTATCGAATTGTCGCCCGGCGGAGTACCCCTCCCAGTCTCTTTCTATCCCCTCCGCCTGCTTATTGCTTCCATCGAAGCACGCGCAGGCACGGGCTGACGACGTTGTGTGGGGACACAGTTGTTCCAAGATCCCCAGGGAGCGGCCTGAACTTGACTCCTGCGCTTGGGCTGTGGGATATCGCGACGCATGGCTGGCGATTCCACATGCTGTCGATGTTGGGGTGACCCGGCTGCGTTTCGGACTACGTGGAAAGTTTGGTGGCCAGGAACGAGATTATACGATATTTTCTACGTACTAGAATTTGGCCATGGCAGTGCTGAATGTATAATCTCTCGAAGTGAACTTATTCAGTACAGTGTGATGCTATCAAGAGGGGCGAACGACAACTGATGGCATTAGTATCATTAAGGATTAGTTGGCGAATGGATATAAGTAGGATTATTATTGTTATTATTACTATGGGAATCAAAGAAAGTTTCGAGAGAAAACCGGCGGCGGAATTAGCGTACTCTTATGAAATTCTCCAACGGGTCAACTGATCCACGTCCCCTCCGACGGACGGAGCACTGCACTTGAATTGCTTTCACACAGCCCTCAATTAGGAATCGGGATTTCATTGAAATATCGTGGCCCCTCGGATGTTACGTCAATATTCCAGGCACCTTACTAACCGATCCTTTGAATGAATTGGAGGCGAATAATTTATGTACTAACAGCGAGTTTTTTTCAATTCGTAATTTAGTGCTGAGTGGATTGAATATTATAAAATTAAGTCTTTATTTTCGTGGCATGTGTTAGTAGTGTTTTGCCCATCTGCCGTCACGTATAAATTATAGTAAGGCATTCCCGTCCTTCGATACTTTTTTCAAGTTCACGTCCTGCTTGTCGTAACCACAAATTGTCACGGAGTGTGGGCAGAGAGTTCCACTGCTGGCCAAGATATCCCAGGTGTATATACTATCGATGCATCTATGCACCGTGATCCATGAAATACCGGCAGTAAAGTTTTCTGACCATTGAGATGGAAACTGCAGCTGGTTCTGTGAAAAAAACTGGCTTCCCTCCGCATGACCACATGTGAATTCCACATCCCTTATGTTAGCTAATGAGTGGCCACTACCTTTCACAGTTATGTTACTCCTTCAAGTTGAATACCGCGCTCAATAAGGTGATTGGGTGGTACCATAAATAGTTTAATTCAATTAATTGAATGTTTTAAGGCATGTCAGAATTCGTGAATTAGGTAAACTAATTCGTCCTTTGAAAGGAACGAAACCTACGTGAAGAGCGTCCGAAAACGTTTCCTCTCACTTTACCCGGAAAGGAGCAACGATTAGGTACATGCATCCTTTCGTGACGCACTGTTGGAGTTTGCAATAATAGCTATGGCAGATTTTTTTCCTGAAGGGAAAAACTAAAATAGTTGGCAGGTAAACTTTTAAAAACGCTCTGGTACAATGGAAGTAGGAACGTACGCTGACGAAGTGATGCGCGAATATCAATCGTTGTTGTCATTATTCATTTAAATATAAGTCCATGCTTTAGTATTAGTGTCGCCACTTGTCAGTTTGTTATTCGTAGACCATTTAGGTACCTACGTTTCGGGTCAATAGAACTTGACTAATTATAAATATCTAATTAAATAGTAAATGTCTCTGTAGGATGTGACTACGGTGGAGACGTTGTACGTATCAACCACAAGTGATGTTTCTTGTACCATCACTTAAAGAAGGCCATTACTATGCTCGAAGCCCACTAAGTGACCTATTAGAATAGGGGAAGTAATGAAATGAATGAGTAGTCTTTTTTTTCGAGTACCGCGCTGTAATCTTGCAACGGTTAATTTTTTATTTCTGTTGCAATCTTCCGTACCTTGTCACGGCTAGTGTTGCGTGGAATTTCATGCATCAAACTAGTTTAAAAACAATTTGTATTAATTTTTACGGTAATTGTGAGATGGAAATTAAGCAGCCTTCTGTTCTTGAAACAAATTATCATATTGGCTTCGCCTGAATGTCTTCGATGAAATTTCTAGTCAAAGACATTCCTAAAATACCATGCCCGCATCTCGATACACTATCATGGAATCTGCCGAAAAACTATACATTCAGCGGGCCTTGATGTTTTTCACCTGCGTTGTGATACCCGTTCAACGGAAACCTTTCACGTGGCGCAGAGCGCTACCGACATTCCTCCTCCCCCCTGACGTCTTACATGCTTTCTTTTCAGAAGCCCCAAATCATTTTGAAAATCTTGGCCCCCCCAGACAGACACGACGTGGGCTCAACCAACCGCCTAGCGACTTAATTTTTCCACCAGGCACGTATAGGCGTGATTTTGTGAACCGTCCTCGACTCGATTGTTTCCGTTTTAAGCGGCCCCATTGTGTTTTCGGTCACGGTGTCTCTCCCTCTCCACCGTGTCGCGTTCCACCCATTGTGGTGCCTCTCGTGCATGGGAAACGGTACCGCGCCGTGCCTACCGCTTGCGATGCCACAATTCATTCCATCGCTTCGCCGTTCATCTACATCATGGCATGCATTGTTCCCTCCCGCCACAACAAGGTTGTGTGGTAGGGAGCAAAGATTATTATAATGGTAGGGAGTGTGATTTCACACTAGGCATGCATCATCGACAAGTAAACAATCATATAGTTAGCGACTACCAATTTTATTATTGGGAGCTAATAAACCTAACTGATCGGGTTAGTGTGGTGGCTAGATTGTTGGGCTTCCATCACTAGGGCTCGGGTTCGAGTCCTGGCGATGGAAGAGGTTTTTTATTGGTATACCGGTCCCCTACTTGAGTTCTGTTTGGATACCAGTTCGAGTGAAGTACTCCGTCCTTTGGGACGATAAAGCTTGTACCCTTAGCCGCCTTTCGTTGAGAGTAGCCTAATTTCAATGCTGGGTTTATCTATACCCTACCTCAAATGATCTTAGTTGTCAGTCACCACCCCCGAATAATTACTACTACTAATTAACCAAGAGAACATGAATGACCACCTGCGGTACAGCCTTCTGCCTCAAATTAACTTATCATCACCATCAGCACTCCGTACAATCCGTAGATTGGTCTGTCGTATCTCTCCACGCAGTTCTCCCTCCAGCTAACATCTTCATATTTAACTTTTAATTCTTCTCTTTGACATTATTCACTACTCACTCTATAAATTGCACACGAGATCGTTCTTTTCCATTCCTCCCGGTCACTTGTACCTGGGCGATTGTTTTCAGCAGGTCATCATGTCTCAACATGTGGCCGATTAAGTTATCTCGCCTTCTTTTTAAGGTTATAAGAAGACTTCTCTTTTCTGGCACTCTTCTTTAGACTCCTTCGTTAGTCACTCGATCGATCCATTTTATCTTCTTCATGTTTTTGTTGCAAAATTTTTCGAATGCTTCCTACCTTGACTTCACTGCTGCCGTTATAGTCCATATCGTCCATATATCACTTCCGTAAAGAAATATGCTTCAGATGTATGTTCTGACGAATTGTTTTCTTACTTCCAAGCTTGTATTTCCAGCTTGAAGCAGATTCTTCTTTTGGAAAATGCTCTCTTTTCCTGGTCTATTGTACGGACTATTTCTTGCTTGGTGAATCTGTGGTTAGTCGGCTTCCTATATAACAATACTCTTTCTCCTCTTTAAGTTTTTGTTTTCCTACTTTAACGTTGGTCATGGTCTTTTCACTCCTACTGTATAACGTTACCATAGTTTTCTTTTTATTGATCCTCAGGAATCAGGAAAGGTATCAGATTAAAATTCCTGTATTAGATTTCGTTTGTATTTCAAGCGTTTTGTGCCGTTATGATTTTTTCCCGTGTTTCATGAGCCTCCTGCGTTCGTTGAATCGAGAGAGTCGAGTCTTTCCGTGAGATACCGATCGTCCCACTTTTATTTTCCTCTTATTCCCGAAGGTGACGGCCCCTGTCTCCCGGTAACCATTCTCATTCACTCTCCCCTCCCCCGCATCGTGAAGCGTGACGAACGCAATAAGGTTCATTCGTGGAGTGTGAGGACACGGTCGTGACTTTCGCACGCGGGGCCCAATTTCCGCCCGCGAGAGACGCGTCGGGAGGGAATTAAGGCCCCGCAACTACGCTCCACTTTCCATCTCGGTCTCCCTTCTTTCGAAAGTGCGTCCGTTCTCTTCCTACCCGTTCTTCCACCGTCCCCCTCTTCTCCATTTCCCTACTCTCCCGCGGCCGTGATTAACTCCGCGTTCATTTTCGGGTTAAAAAAATAAGTCACGCTTTTTCCCAAAATTCTGAAATCCTCTCTGCCGTCGCTTTCCCTGAATGGATATCCAAATGTACGTCCCGCGTTTCGAAATTATGCTGTGCTGTGACACGTAGTGATGCCTCTAGCAGCGACGGGTAGAATATACTACAGACGCTTTTCGCTTGTCGGAATTTCGTGGTGAAAGGGCCTTGACTTTTTTTCGTATACTTTTGTTCCCGACTGATGTCAGTTACCTATCGTGCTACTAATCCCAGACCCCAGATCCACGTCAAGGACCTATTGAGCCAGAGGAGCCAAAATGCTGGTCTTAAATGGGAATTTTAGTCTCATGATAGTTTTCTCACGGTTTTCGTAAAAGCTATTGCGAAAAAGTTTTCCTTAATATCGTATATATCAGTGAAGGTGGTTAAAATATTAATGGAAAATTACGGAGATAAGCTGAATTTCACATCGCTAAACGTATAGAATGGCTTCTCCAAAAAGTCAGTTGTGAGCTCTGTAAAGGCATTTGGCATTGTGTTTGCATGGCTGGTTAACCTTCCTACATTTTTATTCACTCAGCTTCAGTGGGGAAAATGAAATCCTGTGACTTTTAATTTACTTAAAATACTATTTCCGAGATCAAAAAGGTGGAACTGTTTTTTGAAGGGTTTGCAAAATTTAATTTTCTTCGCTTGAAAAGCTGTTATACCTGGGCCAGAGTGAAATTGGATGGTCCGAGCGAAATTAATCGCAAGAGTAGAAGAAAATTTTCTAGAATAACCTGTAGTTATCCTAGCCCCTGTTCTTTTGTTGCCAACGATTCCGCTACCAAATGTAACTTGGGAACTTCCATTTCAACTCGTCTGACTTGCAGTTTTTCCCCGCGTTTATGCAAAATTCCTGTTATCAGCGGTTGAGAGTGAGACAGAGATAAAGGGGGGGATGAAGATAAGTACATGCTGTGAAATAATGGTCCATTTGAATCCCGCGACGTATTGAATAAGGCACCATTGAAGATACTCCTTTTGTGGGACGAGGGAAGGGCGGCGTTTCGATCACAAAAGTTATGATTAGAGTTTATGCAGGGTTATTCTCGGGGGTGTAATTTTTAAGGGAGACGACGTTCGAGGGGAAGCAACGTCCGAGCCACCATAAGCTGTCGCCATAATTATAGTTCTTTCGAGAACCTAAGTGGTTACGTCGTCATCGTCCCCTCAGTCACAAAGGCTCTTGAAGCTTCCCCATCTCAGCCACTCCTACACGAGTGGGAGTCGGTGATCCCGGACTCGAAAAAAGTGCCGAGAAGCAAAGGGAAGATTACAGAACATTTCTATTCCAATGACAACCTCCCGTGATGTTACTATTATTTTTCTGGGCGTTCTTTCGTGGAGGAAAATGCCGCAGCGACGGGAATTTGAATGTCGTCCGCCGCCGTTACTTCCTCGCGAATCATGTGCTCTCTCGAAGTCGTTATCGCCTGATTTGCATCTCACCAACTGGGGCCCAAAGAATCTCGCGCGATATATATTTTTTATTGCGATTTCTCCGTTGCTCGATTCCAAAGGAGATAATCGTGATACGCTTTTGCTCGAGCCGGTGAAACCTATATTTTCGCGCTCCAAGTAAACAGCTATTTTTTTTGCGTCGATTCTACGACTACCGACTCTTTACTTATGAAAACATCGTATCAGCTGATCGGTTAAAAAGTGAAACCCGAGGAAGAAAATGAGAATTCAATCTCTCATCGAGATCTACCACATCCATCTACAAGATAGTTATCCTTGGCAGGTAAAGCGAAATCAGGCGAAGCTAGCCTCTGACTCGTAACATACTGGTAACGCCGCGAAAGCGGTTAAGGCCCTTGGCTACCCGCCCTCCTTATCGGAATAGGTGTCCTTCTTAAGTTTCAGCGAACTGATAGAATAATTGCTCCAATGAAATATGCGTTCTAGTAGTTTATTTAGTGGACGAAGTTTTCACTACAGATGATCGTTGTATCGGTCCATGAAACAAGGCGTCTTTTTAAGACCGTGAGTTTTAATGTTAAGAATCGCCACCCTCGGCCATTACGTGGATAACGGCGAGCGTAGGAATTTCAGTGCTCAGCCGCTATGAGAGTGCACTTCGGAGTATGTATTATATAAATATTTTTTCTGCCTTTTTCTCGAGGTTGTGTTGAGTTGGTGATTTGTCAGTAGGTACATGTCGTTTTGAACGAGGGTTAGTTATAGATATCTACTTTCTTTTCAGAAACGAACTCCGATATTATGAGAATATTAAATCATTGGACGAGAATTCATTTTCCCAGTTTTAGTTTTCGCATGTGGCTATAAATTACAACATGCCCAATTATGTTGTGCATTGGACAATTACATCTGATTCGAACGATCTAATTGGCAGCTCAGTAGGCTGTGGCTCTCCTTGGCTCCCCTTTCTTTTGACGCTTCAAACCGATATAGATGATTTTCTGATATAAGAATACAGGAATGTATATAGGTACTGTGGCCAAGGCATATACGTGAACTCATCAATCTTTCGAAGCAGCGAGACGTACTTCAGTGTAGAGTCATCATTACGAGCTAATTTGTAACTGTAGTTTCACATCTTAGTGTTGGTATCGTTAGATGTAAAAAATAATTGAATTCGAGTCCGTTAATATCTTGTTTTTAACAGTCTCCATATCTTTTCGATTTGTTTTAAAGTGCAAATGAACTCATGTTCTATTAGTATCAAGTATTTTTTTATGCCCGTTGGATTAATGTTAACCTTTTTGTCTTTTCAGGTGAGTTTTGAGTGTCCTCTTCTCTCTGTTTCGTGTTTGTTGTCTCTTGGAGTAAGTACAAGATCTAATTAGAAGGTGATTACATTTCTCTTTATTATGAATATTGCTGGAATTAAATACTTTGTGGTGTTCCACAACGACTAGTAATTATATGCCGTCTCTGCTCTGTTGGGTGTAAGATTTTGGCTAAATATTTACTTCTTGCATATAACCTATCGACAGTAGTTGCAAAGATTATTTAACAAAATATGACTAAATAATTAACTAAATATATCTACTGAATACAAAATTATAAAAAAACGTTTCAACATTCGACAGCATTTAAGGGATAAGAAATAAATAAATATGTAACCAAAAGTAGTATCATTCGATTTTTGTTACACAGAAGGAGTAAAAATAAAAAAAATAAATTTGAAAAGATAGGTAGGTACATACTAGTTTCATATAAACGCAAGGATACATTGCAATTGACGAGCGTTAACGAACAATGCTCTCCGAAAAATACTCAAGTAGGTGCCGGCTTACCCATCAAAAGATTTTACACTCTCGGTATTAAAACCCAGTCCCTCGGTGAGAGAGGCAAGTACAATTATTACATTCTCTCTGTTATTTTCAAGTCTTCACCCAAATTTATAGGCTTTCAGACCGAGAAGAAAGGTACAAAGATAGGAATGGAAGGGTAAAGTGGAGCATGGAGTGAAACACGTCGTCGGCATTAGTTTGCTCTTAACGAAAGGTGCCAAAGGAACCATGGCTTAGCGTCCCATCCGTCGGACAGAGTAGGTACTAAACTAGAATGCTTTCCTCAAAGCACTCAAGTAGGGGTCTGTTTACCGATGAAAAAAATCCTCCACTGCTGAAGAAACAGATCAATAAACTCTGCCTGCCCTATTTATAAAAACAAAATAATTTCGAGAATTGACTATGTTGCACTTGGCAAGCAAGGAATATCGACTTGATTCCAGTGACAAGTAGATCTACCTAAAGAAAGTACATACATTTCGCTTGATGGAAGTAGTTTCGTTTTCCCCAGTAGATACACGAAAGCAAAAATTCAATTTTCGTCATGTTCATAACTTTCGCGGACGGGGCCCATGAGAATCGTCTTGGAGCCACAAGGGCGTCGCGGAGCACAGTTTGGGAAACACTGCGAGAGAACACAATAGGCAGCATAGTAGAGGGGGTGAAATATGATTAGAGTAGTCTGTAGTTCATGATGCAAATACTTACAACCAATCCCTTTATTACTATGTAGATGCTAACTATCTAGCTGCATGTGACCCTATTATTTATCCTGTTCCCATGTCGTAGCCTCTTTGCATGTCAATAGTACATGTTTGGTGATCTTCACCCCCTGCCACACACCCTGGTGGTGGCTTACAGATGTAGATGTACACTGCTGTTAGTAATAAGAAAAGATGTTATTACTATGGAAATTTGGTTAAATATTCATTTATATTCGCCATAGTACCTTTTACCTATTAGGCGAGTATCAAGTTTACTGCATGCGTCGGAGTAACCTTTCGTTATTCTATGATAATACCTCATTTAGAATACCGCCATTATTATTTACAGATTAGAGCATTACTGAATTACTTTATTAGGCTACAACAGTAAGAGTTTACCGTGCCTATACAAGTTATGATTCTAAATAATATATATTACGATGTCATTCGGATCGATGTCATTTACTTGCTGTTCAGTAACGAGGAGGAAGTCCATCCCAAGTTGAGCGTCGGGGAACAAGGAGAGAGGAGACGCGAACCGAAATTTCCATCTCGCAGGATTACGTTGGGCATGATTTTTCTCTCATTTCGGGCCCCTATAGAGGGTGCCCTGTACGCCGCGAAAGGGCTGCCGGTTTCGGTGGCGACCATAAAAAGTGGATGGGGGCCAATGGGAGGGAAGTAGGGAGGAGGCAGGTGATTCTTTCCAGGTGAGACGGGAGGGACGGGAGAATGAGGAAGACTTGGAATGCAGTTGCGTGGGCCGCACGCGACGTAGTGGAGTGATGTCACTGAGGTGGGGCGCCATGGTTACGAGCGACAGGGAGGCTGGGGGGTTGGGGGTAAGAGAGAAGCCGAAGGGATAAAAATGATGGGCAAAAAAAGGTTGGTAAGTGTGGGGGTCGTCTTTGTCGGTCGGTGAGGATGGGTGGAGCAATATAGATAATTCCGCGTGAAAGATAGTGTAGGGTACAGTGGTACCTCCGTCATGGACGACCCGGGATCGATAGAAAAATGTTGAATGCTCAAAGTTTACTGTCGTTTTTCTTGCCATTATCTACTGGGGAAGAACCCGGAAGAACAAAGTAAGTTCATTATTAGGCCCTTAACCTTGACTAGCCTTTACGTAGGGCATGTTTAGTGAGAGGAATCATTACTCTGAAGGATCAGAAACCTGCCTCACACTTCTATGGTGGCTTGCATGGTAGTACATATTTGGATAGAGGTGAATGGAATTAAACTTTTTCATTCTCGTATAACCGGCTTGACTGGAACAAGATTTTTACTCTCTTGCTCTAGCCAACGATGTATCTTCAGTTCCAGAGAAGTATATAGTCAATCATGTTGGCGTGAACAGGTTGTTAATAAGTTTTATTAGCTCCAGATATCCTTCTTGGAATCCCATGAATTGGCGTTCTTCCGATATAAGAGCGTGGGAATAAATCAAATCCCGTACTTGTTATGATACTCCGCTGGATTTTGTGCATTTTTCGTGGAGTGTAATGAATTTAACCTCCTGAATTTAAACATACTACCTAGAAGTTTCGTGAGGTTTTCGATATAAGGCCTTCGAGGGTAAGGATGATTGACTATATTTCGAGGTATTGGTAGACATGCTGCTCATTAAGCTGCTTGGTAGCGCTCATGGCCAACTTTAGCTTTTGCGGCTCTTATGAGTGTATTATGAGAATTGATCTCTCCAAGGAAGTTATTCTCTGTCAAATGGCTGTTATCAACCAAGTGATGTGGATATTACACCAAATGCCCCACAACGAGGTTCTTTAGTTTTTCTTCTTTCGCCAAATAGCTTTGCTTTAGCGATTAAGCGCAGTGCGTAGAGAACTTGAACACCTTAACGAAATGAGTCATCATCCGACTCATATTGGTCCAAGGTAGCAATTTATGCAGACAATACAATTAGTTTCAGTGTACATAATATGCATGCGATTAGTGTAAATACAAGGCGAAACTGTAAGTGTAAATACATCAGGGGTTTTATTTTGGGACTCCCCACATTAAATTTTGTCCGTCTCCAAGGTACGAACATTTCAAATATTTTCTTAGTAGATTATTTGGTAATTTTTAGGCTTCTGAGAGCAGTATACTGTTTCATTAGATATGTCACCACCAAATAATGTGAAAGAAATTGTGTGCGTGGATATACCAATCTCCTCGGCCCTGCCACCGTCGAAGACTTTTCTCGGAGATCACGAGAAGAAGAGTCATAACAGTGACTGCAGACGAATCACGCTTGACGTGCAATGGTTGTGATGCGTCGTGACTGTCGGAGATTGGAAGCGAGAGGAAAGGTTGAGCCGGCGAAGAAATAGTCGTGTAGGCCGAGGTTGGGTCACCCGATAAAATTCAGCAGGAAATGAATATTGGAGTTGTGTTGTGGAGAAAAGCTGCTCGGAAATCACGCTAAAATGATTGGGGAGTGAAAAAAGCGTGACAAAACTAATAATGACACTCTCGGGGGTTCATTTTAGAAAAAGACCTTGGAAACTGTTTTGAGGGTATTCCGAAATACATGAATTATCGGTAATTCGGTAATTATCCGAAATCGAATCCTTGGTGCTCTGGAGTAATATGCCTTCTTCATCTATGGAGTGGAGGATAACGTGTTGGACTGTACTAATCACAATATAACTGTGTGAAAGTAGGGACAACATTTTTATTCGGGTAATGTAACATTCCTGTTGTGATGTGATTGTAATGTGACCCTATCCCTTCCATTCCCATCCTAATACCTTTCCTCTCAGTCTGAAACGCCTATTACTGGGGAAACAGATTTGAAAACACCCAAATCAAATAATAATAACATTCCTCGTGTTTTTAGTTCTCAGTATTAATCCGACTCATTTGAAGTTGTTAACTCTTAGCTCATACTCTCATCACGCGCAAAAAGTCTGTTTCGTAATGTAAAATCCAGTTTGACTTTGTTTTAAAATGAAGTAAGACGCACTTGACGGTTATTACTAGATTTCCTCGTCGGTATTTGTTTAAATACTTCTCATTTCTTCAAGATTGCCGGAAGAATTGGGGAAAGAATTATGCATTGAATTGCAGCGGGCAGATCTTCATATTATATCGCCTGAGTGCGCGTTTTGTATGGGAAGGCGCAGCAACCCCAAGGTCACGAGTACGAAACCGTCGTTGTAGACGGTAGACATGATTCACTCCTGGGGAGGGAAGGGGGTTTGAAACCATCAAGATTACGTCGAATAGGTAACCAAGGAGTCACGTGGTTTAACACGGATGGCTAAAAAATTTGGTGTTTTTAAACTCTCGCTACAATCTCGCTCAAATGAAAACAGCGAGTGAGCTCATAATAATCTGTTTAAACACGCCAAATTTGCGAACCATTCGTGCTTGTACCAATTGATTCCTTGGTTACGTATTGATATGATCCCGGCGGTACCCTCCCACCCCTGGATTTGGGTCTTGGATTAGTAACTGCGAAATGACCGTAGGCTCTAAAGTTCCTGAAAGTCGAAATCTGCTCATAGTGATGGGAGTGCAATGCTTTTGTTTTGCAGTTTTCATAGGTGTTCGGAAGGGAAAAGAAGTACGAAAGGATGGAGGGATATTCGCGGAGGTGGGAGAAAGGTGGAATGCGCGTGGAGGGGGGCATTAATGAAGGGAGGAGTTGAGACGCGACTTCGCAAACTGGTCTCTTCCCCTCCCACCTCTCCGCTCCGCTGCCCCTCCTCCTCCGTTTCCTTTTCCCACTCCACTTCCCAAGGCATTCCGCAAAGAAATCGAGTCGATGATGTCACAGGGCGGCCGTCTCTCCGCGACAGAACGTAGGTTGTGGACGGTTGAGGCTTTCCCAATTCCCCTCCTGCGCCCACGAAGTTTCGGGCGACGACACTCTTATCGCCCCCCGGAACACAAAACACGTCCGTCATCCAGATCGCAAAAGTGTTTCTCTCGCGGAGCGTGTCCCAGCGCCGCCTGTTGTATTTGGCCCTCCTCTTGTCCCCGGGAGTTTTGCCTCCTCGATTCGAAACTCATTCCGCATAAAAGGCTTCGATTATCTCAGGACAGCGCCCACGCGTAGGTCGACGCGCGCCGGACAGCGGGCGATGACTCACTCTTTTTCGGAGCTCAAAGGTCTCAAGGAGAACTCCGCCGGGTAGCCTCTGTGGTGGTCGAATTTATTTCCCTACCATTAACTCCCTTTCCTTCAGCCTTCAATCTCGACTCGCGTGCCGATATCGGAGACAACGGCGACCGGTTCGAGTGGGTGAGAATTCGGTCTGTAAGTGCGAAGGGTAGGGCTGCGCGCTATGCCGATTTGAATATCCCACTGCGATATTGACATCATATGGGTCCTTCCATAAATTACGTAAGGCAAAAGGGAGGGAGGAGTCCAGCCTACCTTTGCGATACACTATCGAAATGGGGAGAGGGTCCAGCCTTCCGGTACTTTGGTGGAAAGATACACTAAAAAATTTACTTTTTGTTCAATTAACAACAATGATAGCCATAGTAATTATTGAATACGTAATATAATTGAGAAATACTTAAGGTATCCTAAAGAGAGTCTGCTTTGTTATTTACAAAAAGGATAGGGTTCATTGGCAGCGTCACGTATATTAGGGATGAATAATGGAGAATGTAACGGAGAGAAAAAGAGGGGCAAGGGGGAATAAAATGTGGGGAGTACAAAAAAAGCAGAAAATCAACATGCATTTACATCTACATAACACTCTGCCACCCACCATAAAGGTGTGTGGCAGGGGGTGAATTCACATCAAGCATGCATTACATATCATGCATAACAAAGGATTAGTAATAATATACTAGTCTAAACATCACAATTTAAAAAACATAAAATAGCAAAGCAAGCATGCAAAAACATGCTGTTAGTTGGGTTAGCTTAAAGTCCTGACACCAGCATGCAACTACCTACGCTATCCAATACTGCAATCAGCGTAACGTATATTCAATTGACATCGCATATTATCTGATATAATCGAATGATATCGCCTATTACGTGATGTGGCATAATATCGTGTACCGAAATACCACGGTGGCGACAGTTTCCATGTCACATCGCGACATCAGTACATATCATATATCGTAGAAGTTGTATTAAAGTATTACAATGCCCTAGCGAAAAGAATCGCGGACGCGGAGGGACGGTAATAGCATCTCGTTTTTTGTTTCTCCTCCACCCCTCAATGTTTCGCTACGAAATCAGGTTTTGATCTCCACTGGTGGGTAAGTGGCTTGACCCAGCGGGCTGCGCTCGTTAATCGATTTTCCGGCAAATTCCGTCCCGTTTCTTTCCTTCGAAACTGCAATTTCGGTCGACTTTTTCGATAAAATTCGGTCGGTTTCTCTCGCCGCAAATCGCTCGCGGTGAAAGAATTTAAGTTCGTTGATGTGAGCGGAAAATATCACCACATCTCGTGGATAATTCCATCGTATTTTTGTCTGGTTGCTAGCGTGGTGCCATGCTGCGTGGGAGGAGTGATTGATGCTTGGCATCAAACTTTTTGCCCATTGCGTTATTTTTAAAACCATTTTACTTTTCATACAAAAAGAATATATACCTGAGTTGCTTCATGGGTTTATGGTGGAGTTTACCTCATCAAGAAAATATAGAATCGTTAAATCTACGAAGAGAAGTAAAAACAGTAAAATTAGCTCTTTAAGGTGCTCCTACTGCATAGAGAATACCGCAAGTCTAACCTTATTTAGCCCTTTTCATAATCCTTGGCTAAACGCAACCTTGGGTGCTTGGACCAGATTGTTACTGACTTTACTACCGCTGCCGGTGATAGTAATGGGAATTAAACTGTTGAAAGCTTGGGAAGCGCAAATTATCATTGTAAATTGTGTTCAAATTATCGTTGGAAATTCTGTTAACATGCCTAACGGCCTTCAGTCCAGGTTTGAACTAGAGATTTTGCGTACAGTGTTAGTATCGTATCCATGCGTCTTATTACCTCAGAGCGTATTGTGAGTCATCTTTTAAATACTTCTGGTTCGACTTTCCGCGAAGATAATTTCCGCAATTAGTTTTCGATAACGATCAGCTTTTCTTGTGTACCCCGAAAGTAAATCTGATGATACCCAACTAATATCGGGTGTTTTCCCGACGCATCAGCTGCACAAGGTCTTCTCTGGTGTTCATTTGGTCAAGGGCTCCATGTTTTCCGTCGTTTCATCTGCCCTGAGGAAGGTGCTCGGATCGAGTGGCGAAACGTGGGCCAACATGGGAACCCTTGCACGGTAGTCCCGAGAAGACCATATGCTTATGATACCTAACATTAGTCCGTATGTATCCGTCACTTTTTCCGTTTTGCATGAAAGCCCTTGAGTTTCTTGTGCTTATGATACCTTACATTAGTCCGTATGTATCCGTCACTTTTCCTGTTTTGGTTGAAAGCACTTGAGTTTCTTTGTGGCAATCGTGGTTTAGTTTGCTCGCAAGTCCCCAGGCGCCGGCGAGGGAAGAGATCAAGGCCGCCCTTGTTAATTCGTGGGCCGAGGAGCGAGTTTTAGCGGCGAGTCACCCAGATACCTCGGCACGGCGCTGCTACCCTGGCGATCCGACGGAAAGTCAGCCGGCAGCCTCGCGGCTCTCGACCTTGTTGGAGTGGCGACCTCCCGCGGACTGCTCGGAGCGCACGCTATGCTGGACGCAAGGGGGGAAGGGGATTTTTGAGAGAGAAGAGGGATGGCTTGGGCAGTTTGTGATTTGATACGTAAGTCATTTCACCGCGTACGCTTGTAGTTCTTATTTCGTGCGCTATTTCCTCGCATCCTGGTTATAATTATTCCTAAAATTCTGTGTACATTGGTTTACCTCAGGGTTCTCTGTAATTCAATATAAGCGGATAGCAGATCACTAATAATTGCTTATATTTGTTTTCGTTAATAATCGACTTTTCCTGTTTACCCCAAAAGTAAAGCTGATGATGTATAAGTAAGATCTGGTGCTTTCCCGGCGTGTGGTTCTGTGGTGTTGGTGATTAGGTTCGAATGGCGGATAGAGTACTGACCTCACATATCAATGGCCCGGGTTCAAGTCCCGAAAGTGGTAGATATTTTTCAGTCTAATCCGTATCCTTAGTTAGTACTGTATGTAGAAATCTTTGAGTGCAGTCCTCTGTCTGCCGAATGGGACGTTAAACTCAGGACCGCTCGGCGCTTTTCGTTAAAATTACGCTAATGCCAAAGCTGAGTTTCTCTCCTACCTAATTTAATCCGTTCCATGAAAAATTCCTCCCCTTTTCCGATTATCCACCTTTCCTTTATTTTTTGTCGGTCGCCTCTCCTAACAACAACCTCTTTGGGTTAAAATATAGTTAAAAAGTTGCCCCTTTTTCGAAGTTGAAGCCGTCGAAGGACGAAGTATCCTTGATTGCGAGCTGAGCGGTTGAATTCGTAATGTATGGCTTCCTCTCTTTCGGATGTGTGGTTACCCTCTCATCCGGTGCGCGTCACCTAACGCCGAGTGCTAGGTCCAGAAATACTCTGCGCGGTGCATCAGGAGACAGCCGCAGAGATTTAAAATTGGGATTCTCTCAGACTGAGCGACACAGCTTCCTATGAGTGAAGTAATCATGACTTAAATTCCTGTGATAAGTGAAGGGCTATACGCTGAAAGCAAGTACGCCAGGTTGCCTGAATAAACGAGTTGCGCGCCATACTTTTAAAAGAATTTAGGTTATTGGAAATGCTCTTATGATGTCCCACGTGCGTCTAGCGCTTTAATTTGGTAGCCATTAACTTACGGTAATTTGGTGAATCCGCTGTACCGTGGAATGTAACTCTGGCCTTAATCAGTGGACCAGATGTAATTTGCTGCTTATAAAAAATGCACCAGCAATGGGTAGTATTTTTAGGAATTCCTCTTTTTTGTTGGCATATTCCGGAGATCTTATTTTTATAAGCCATCAGAATGCAACCGTGGTTTAAAAAATACGTCTTTTCAATTTGAACCATGAAAATTTTCCCTTTAATTGCTTTTGTTTGCTCGCATTTGTTGCATTGTTGCAGTTATATCCACACATCCTCTATAAGCTTGCTTAATCTACGTAAGAAGAAATAAGGAATTTAATAAAATGCTGATGACGTGGTATTCGAGGAATTTAACGTTTTTTCATAGCCCTGGGAAATGAATTACGGCCGTGTAACGATTTAATTCTATCAGCGTGCAGAAAATGTGAGTGACAAATTAGAAAGACTCGTTTATTAGGTTTATTTTAACGTCTTGATAAAGCCCGAACGTATAATGTGGTCTTGCTGTGTGCGTGTACTTATTGAAAACCCATATAAGTGCTCTAAACTACCTATTACTTATTTAATTCAGCCATCAAAAATGTAAAGTCGAATACGGGTTAAGATACTTTCTCTTCCCACTACCCTCATGTGCTTCTATATTCCAAATGCATTTTATCACGCCACGAGTATATGAAGTATTTTTATTCCTGTTTGGGACGTTTTTCTCGTTACGATATCATTCTTGTGTTGGCTTTGCCTTTGTAAAGTGTGTTATTACAAAAGCTTCATATTGAATTGCGCAAATCATTCTTGGTTCTGTTGGTGAATCAAACCATAGCAAAGTATTTCCGAGGAAGTGTAACGATCAGGTGTCGATGAAGAGAAACCTCGAGCGTCATTCGCCATCTTTCAATGCTAATCACGACCCTTACCAGATTCGCCAAACCGTCAAGCTCTACCCGTCGTCTTTAACTTCCTATTATCCTCAGCTCGGCGGAGATAATGAACGATCAATGTATAATTCATCGAGCTCTCTGCGCACCATCGAGAGTGTTCGTCGTCTGCACCTGCGGTGCCTTACCCTCGGCCTGGGAGCACCCACTACAGGTGAAGGTGTTGGTGGGGGAAGGAGGTGGACTTCCTTTCTTATTCAACCGCGTTGCTATCTCGAGAACATCGCTCAGGGGTGCCGGTTGCATCCTCCCCATCTCTCTTTAAGAGTGTGACACACGGCGTGAGCCGTATGGAGCCTTGCCAATGGTTTCCCCGTAACGAAGCGGAAGTCGTCGTCCCCGCGTAAAGCCAGGACGAAAATATGCAGCCAGATAGTGGGGTGTGTCGCGTTTGGACCATATACTCTCTCTCTCTCTTTTAGGAACCCAGTGACTCTCGAGAGAGCTTCTAAAATCTCTCCTCTCCTCATACGCGCCCTTTGTCGTCCGACTCCGAAGTAGTTTCTCATCTCGGAGATGTTTCTTTCATCAGGGAGGGCGATGCTGTTCTCGTTTTGACTCGACCCAGTTTTTCGTCCAAAACCTCTAACGTTGTCCGTGAGGGAAGAAAAGGGAAAACTTGGTCTGAGTTGCTGTCTGAAGTTGTGCCTTACCGCCTTGAATCCGACGATTTTAAGGTCTGGAATGTGATGTCACATGTCAGAGCCTAAGACGAGTCCTGTAAACTTTGTGGATTTCCGAAGTTTTTCGCCTCCTCTGCACTTTGAAACTTTTCAGAGTTTACTCCAGTCTTGTATTCGTGTTGAAAATACTAGTAATGCCTACGTGAGCTGTTTGTGGAGTTTGGGGTTCTCAACTTGAAGGGCCAAGCTGGAATGAGGTACTGAAGTCGAAGGGAGTCCATTATGTCGTGTAACAAAATTGTGAGAATGATTATAGTGATACTGGAATTTGGGGGACAAGGGAGGAGAAATGTAGTATTTATTGGCATTGTTCATGCTTGATTTGTACTTGCTGTTACCTGCTCAATATCCCTGGACATTATTACTGCTCTTCTGTCTTTTGACTCACTAAGGACGGAATAACTAAGTGATACATACGCCTTCGGTGTAGATTGAACCTGTTCTTTATGATCCAAGTAACACATCTGCTATCAACCTGGCCGATATCCAATCAGACGTCTATATTCAATGTGAATTTGATATATTTTTGACGGATTTATTTTGTATAGATGTACGTCTTCACTCCGGCTTTTGATGCAAGTTGAGATGTCCACGTATTCCGGCATTCTTCCTCATTTTCTCCATTTGTCAGAATGTTTGCAATCCCTACATCGTGTCGCTGGTATGTTATTCAATACTCTCTGCTATACGGGCAAATACAAATTGATATGATGAAATTGCTTTTGTTTTGGCAAAGCCTTTGGAAACATGCTTTGCCAAAAACATTATATAGGCAAATACAGATTGATGGTTTGCCGATAGAAGAATCGAGTGGAAAGCTGCGTCAAACCAATCCTAGGATTGTTGTCGAATGATGATGATGATGAAATTGCTTTTTTTGGCAAAGCCTATGGTAACATGCTTTTGTCAGTAATGAAGCTCCTTTTTATAGCATTATATGCATAAATTGACAAGTCTTCCGTCTTGAGCTCAAACTTATTTTGCGCTTGTAACGTGCGGCCCTTATTTTTCAAAATCATCGAGGCTTACTTGAGTGCGAGGTGCCATTTACTTATCGGACCGTTTCTATCCGAACTCAGCCGATATTATCCCTGTGATCACGTATTTCCCGTATCCTTCTCAGTAGTTTTATATTTTCTTATGGGCATCATTAGGCGACTCAGGTGAGTCGCAGTTTAATTCGATGGAAGGTCGCGGCGGAAATGGGCGGCGTTGTATGGCCCACGTCGTCCTCCGGCCCTTTCTCCTCCCCCTTCCTCTTCTCCCTCCCGAGCCCGCAAAAACTCCGCTGTGAGAAACTTCTCTTTCCTTCTCCATTCCCAATTTTCCTTCGCCCCCTAATGGTTCCTGATCTCCCTCTCTCTCTATCTATCTATCCTCCCGCGTCCTTACGGCGCTCCCTTTTTCACCGCAGTCTTTTTGACCCTTACCCCTTCTCCCTGATGGGAAGAGTATGATTGGAGGGAACTGACGACCCGAGAAGGCCCATCCCGAAAAGAGGTCCCGCTTTTGCGGATGTGACTCTCCCAGACGGGTTCCTGTTTGTGTGGCTATTTTTTTTTTGCTGGTGAATGTCCGTTAATGGGCTCTTTGTAGCGTTTCAATTATGTGCTCTTTAAAAATGAGGAAGTCGTTCATTCTTCAAACGTTCTTAATAAAAATATATATACCTATCTAGAGAATTAAATAAGTCATATATACCAGAAACATGAGGACTAGGGGTGAGGCATATAAGAGCGGTAAAGGAAGGAATTCATTTCAAAATAATGAAAAGAAAGGCCCAGTTCATTGCAGAGTGAATAAGCGATTTCCTTTGGTGAATAGAGTATATACACGAAGATTAGACTTGATAGATTACCAACTTAGTTTAATGGGAAAGGACGGGATAAGGCATAAAAGAATTCGTCGAGCATCACAAGAATCACAAGAAAATCAGCCCTCTATTCAAGAGGGCTGATTTTCTTGTGATTTTTAATGTTCTATGCATTCAGCCATGGCCATGCCGCTGTCGTCATGTCATACAATACATTGTTCATCACCTAAACTATATATTTGGGAGACTTAGATTAACGTGGATTATAAAGGCTTGCACCAACATCCTAACACGCGGTACCCTTATTATTTCATAGCTGTCAATGATTGACAACTGACATAGATGTCTCGGAGACCTCCGAAATTACAAAACAATGATTACTCAGAAGTCGTTCACCCTGTTATATCCAGCATATTAGCAGGATCAGTAGTTAACGCTTGATGCTCTTACGTAGATATGCGAGTTTGTTGTCTTGGGGCACATGATAGTGCTCAGAAACCTCTTTACGCGAAGAAGAACCGCTTGGCGGTTTCTCGTCAGTATCACTTATGGAAACTACGTTTAAAGCGTGAAATATTTTTTATGAATGTGTCATAGAGATGGTGCCTTATATTTTGAGAAAATTTAATTCCCCACAAAATTCGAAAAAAAGAGGGTAACTACCGTAAGATAGGATGATGTGATTAACTATAGATATGAGAAAATGACGAATGGTAAACGATGATTGGAAAGACAAACGGCATGGGAAGTGGAGGCGAAAGACAGTCAAAAGCTGGATAAACTCTCTAAAGAAGTATTTCCAAAATTGTGGATGAAACTTGTGATTTTTAATGTGCTTTCAAAGTTTAAAATTTCGCTTTCCGCCTAAAAAAAATCAACTGGAAACGTTTTCCCCCAAGGGGTGCGAAAGAAAAGTCGTGCCGAGTTTCGCTTAAGCGTTGCCATGCTCAGGGTTAAGGCCTCGGCTCATTTTTATCGCTCACTTTTTCCCAGTTCGCTTGCTCTTTCCGCTCTCCCCTTTTCCCTCCCCTGCCCGCTCCGTCCTTCCCATCGGAAGCGACACAGAAACATCCCCGCCTCCCCAAACTCCCCCGCTCTCACCAACCCCTCACTTCGTCCGCTTCTACCCCTTCCTTTTTAACCCCCTTTGCTGTGCGCACAAACAACTCCCCCTCTTCCCTTAGTCTGGTCGTTGTAGGGGGGGGGGGGCGTTAGGGCGGTCGCCAACCACCGATTGCATTGGGCGTTGCCCTTGGAAACCACGCGCGGCTCGCGGACCGCGGGGCGTCAATTCAAGGGGCGTTGGCCGACCGACGGCGGAGGCGTCCGCTTCCTCGGCGGCAATTTAATTACGGCACCCCCGTCTTCCTCCCTCCTGCGGCACCCATGGGAGCCGAAACCACACTTTCGCGGCACGCTCCCTTTGGTGACGCGGCCACCCTGCGCCTCACCACGGAAACTCGGTTGAGAATAGGGGTGTGAGATCTGCGATATGCGGTATGAACCTAGTATAGCGACGTGAAATGTAGGAGGCAGCCAGCGTGATATGCCACTCCACGATATTATGCAAACTGGGATATCGCGCCATGTTACGCGAAACCGGATATTTGCGTTGATTCACACACGATATGCTCTATCGTGAGATATACAACACACTCTTGTTTTCAATTTATATCTCGAGATATATTTACACTTTTGCGATCATCATCATCATCTGTCAACAATCCTAGGATTGGTTTGACGCAGTTCTCCACTCGATTCTACTATCGGCCAACCTCTTCATATTAACATAATGTCTCTCTTTCATGTACTTCATGACCTGTTCCATATGTCTCATACGACGCCCTTCACTTTTCACTCGACGATTGTCTTCATCAGGCTATCGTTTCATAAGATATGGCCGATTAGGTTGTCCCGACTTCTTTTTAGTGTTTTCAGCAGACTTCTATTTTCTCCTGCTCTTCTTAGGACTTCTTCGTTTGTCACGCGGTCGATCCATTTTATCTTCATTATGATTCTGTAGCATCATATTTCGAATGTTTCCATCCTTTTCTCCTCCGCTGCTGTCATCTTCTTTGCCGCACTGCCGTAAAGAAACGTGCCTGTGCTTTCTGATGAATTGTTTCCTAACGTATGTGCTTGTGTATCCAGCTGTAACTAGATTCTTCTTTTGATAGAATGCCCTCTTTTCCTGAGCTATTCTACTGACTATTTCTTTCTTGCTTCTTCCATCGTTGTTTACTCGGCTTATCAGGTATCAGAACTCTTTCACCTCTTCCAGTTTTTGTTTTCCTAGTTTAACGTTGGTTTTTGCCTCTTCTCTCTTACAGCACACCAATATCTTATACTTCTTATTGATATTCAGCTGATATCTCGCCATGGTCCTTTTCATTGTTCTTAGAATTGCTTTTGCGGTATAAAATAGTATCGCAGTGCGGGATTCATATCCTCATATCTCACTCGCGATCCTGCTTTTGTGCCCTCCCGCCATATCCGGGGGTAGGTCGGTGGCGAACAACCTCGGTTGTCCTCACCTTTGCGTCATCCCCGTTTTCATTCATCCCTCCCCTTCTCAGGCTCAAAGACCCGCCTGTTTTCAACCCTCCTCTCTCTATAACCTCCCCATAATGTGAGTGCAAACTTTTTTTTTCGATGCTTCACACACATGTATGTCCGACCTCTATGTCCGCATCGTCACCTCGTTATTACTACTTATTTTTTTCTCCCTAGCGTTCCGCACAGCGGTTGGTGTTATTTTTTTCTCACGCCCCATTCCTCCCGCATGGGAGTCTCCCTGCTCGGGGATTTGCCGGGAGCTGAGTGGATTGTGGTCTCAAAAGAGCATAAAATAGGATTGCAGACGTGTGGGGGGTTTCCGAGTCGGGTTTAGCGCTGCTAATTTTACAATTGCGGTGTCATGTCTAAGGGGCTTTTAAGTGAAATGCGACGGAAAGAAATTTTCAGTTTAAGCACCCGCGAGAATTAGAGTTATGGAATATTAGGAGTTAACGACGTAATGCTGCTTATGAAGTGGTTGTTAGTTTTCTCGTGAACTTTCGTGTTGTTTCATTTACGCTCGCGTCATTGATAAAATGCGGCAGTGCAAATGTACTTATTCTCTCAAGAATACTGGCTATATTACCTTGAATTTCTCTCTTCTAGAATGCTAATTGTTTGCCACATCTGTTGTTTTACTTTGCTGGCATGCGAAATTCGTATTTAATTTGTGTTTCAACCGTTACGTTCATTCGGTTATTTTGAAATTTAGTTCCCGTGACTTGGAGCAAATTTTGTGGAATAATTTTTTTTTAATGTGGGCCAATTATTAAGGCCTTAGTTGTCTCATATTTTTCTAGCCACTCGCGCTTTGATGTATTGCTTTTCGCTATGTTCCGACTTCTCATATGCTTAATATTATCAGTATTTTGATTACCTTCCTCCTCCATCACTGGTCTTAACGTTCCACTTCAGTTCCCGTAATCATGTATGAGCCGCCAAAATGACGCTGAATCCATTTAATCCCTTTGTCTAAGTGTACCCTTGCTTTGCGCATCAGTTAATTGATTTTCTGGTGCGCTCTCTTTGAGGCGAAGAGCTGAAGGTTTGCGTGTTTTTGTGATTTTCCTTTTCCCACTTAAATTGGGAAAAATCTTTCAGCAACGGCATGATGTGGTAGTAATGTGGTAAAGGTACATTTTTTTCAATTCTCTCATTATTTGGATTTGTCTAGAACTCAGAGTTTATTCCTCTTAAATTATTCGCGATTCTTACTTTAACAAGGTGATTTTTATAGGAATTTTTTGTTTGCGTATACATACGTACCTCCTTCCGAAGATAAGACGGCTATGATATATAAAGTGATTCTTAACATATAGGTTACAACGCTGTGTTACGAAAAAGATCTATAGAGCCCATTTTTACGTCTATTTGTGCCATATTAGCGGGAAGTTCCGGCTTATTTTCGGGTTGGTATCGGAATGACACTATGGATTATAATGTAACAACTGAGTTCGACAAGAGTGCTCGCTTTTTCAATTTTGGCGGACGCTTTTGTGGGGCGAATCGACGGATTTTGTGTCGGTGATAGAGACTATCGCAGGGTAACTGTTAAACCGGAGCACTTTGGCTCATTAGATTAGAATGAGGCCCAAACATGGGGGCGGGGAACTCAGGACTAAACTCGTGTGCGGGGTCGGTTTATCTTGTTCTAGCCTCCGGAAACTCGTATTTTTTATACTCATGAGCGTGTTTGTTGATCGTTTTTAGCGGAAGAGTTTTCCACTGTGGAGGGCTGACTGAGTGGTGTCGTCTCTATCGCACCGTAGATTTCATCCATTTGTCTCAGTGTGTCCTCGATTTTCACTTAAGAAAATAGATTTTTCCGGCGAAAATTCAGTGAAATAGAGATCTGAACGTTATTTTGTTTTGAAATGAACCATTTCCCAGGAAATTGGCAACAATATTTAAGTAGCCACAATGAAAGGGAAATGTGTGAAGGACTTTTTTTTTCAATTTCATCGTCATTAAATTGTAAGGAACTCGAGTGTTCATCCCTCCGAAAGTATTACCAATTCTTGCCGTAATTGAATGAACGTTTTTGGGAGTTTTTATTTTTCAATCTTTTGATGCCTTTTTGGTAATAAGATCACTTTGATATTTCCATTTAATCTTGAAATAAGGGTCACAGTCTCTAATGTGTGTGTGTTTTAGCGAAGTACCCGTTCGGTCGGGCTTAATGAGTGGGTCTCTCTCTCTTTCTTTCTCTCGTGCGCGTCGGTCATCGTCCGTCTGTTGTGTGGTGTGGGAAGGGTGATCGCAGGGTGAGATACATACTTCTCTTCCTCCTCTCCCTCTTTATTTCCCAGCAGAGCACGGGTGTATTGTGGGAGAGGGGTGAACCATTCCTCTTTTCCCCTTGCCCCTCTGCCGCGACTCTCTCTATTATCTGTCCTGGTAAGCACGGTAACCCACCCTCCCCAGACGTGATGCCACCCCCGTCTCCGGGCTCATCTATCCTACGCTACTCTCCCACCCCTTATCCCCTCCCCGTCACCACTCCCTCCCCATCCATTTCGCCTCCCCCACCCTGTCCTCCCCATCCCTCCACTCACTGGGTCGCTCAATACCGTTGGGCGGTTCCCCCACGGGCACCCACTGCATTTCTCCTCTCCCTCCTCCCCCCCCCCCCCGCACCTCCCCTCTCCTATACCTCATTCATCTTCCTCACTCCCCTTTCTCCCCCATGTACCTCGGTAAATTTAGGTAAAAATGTGACCCCTCCCTCCCCGCTGCCGTTGTAATTTCCAAGTGTATAATTACATTTAAATCGTTTTTACTTTCCGAAACCCCTTACCAGTACATTGGGTGAACTCATCGCTTCTTTTCACTCTACCGTGCAGGGTCATACGTGTTTCTTTACTTCCTGTTATTTTTCTGGAAATTAGTTAGAAATATTGGGTTGTTTTAAAATACAAACTATTCTGTGGAAAATTGAAATTCATGGATGGTAAACTTGCCGCGAAAAACTTGACGAAGTTACCCGCTGAAAGTACACAGTGGAAGAATTCTCAAACGGTAAAAATCATTCGCCTCGACCGGGGTACGACCCGGAATCCCCTGATTTCGGACAGGTGCTTTAATTAATTAAGCTGCCAATACGTCCTCTTTCTATGTGGATTCTCAGTGTCCCGGTCAAAGCGAATAATTATTTCTCTGCGGACATTTTGATATGATATTGTGATGCTTTGTTTTCTATGCAATAAAGTAGTTCCACCAAGTGACACTGGAGACCATTAATTGCTTCCTATTATTGGCAACTGTGTGTGTGTGTCGTTGTTAGGACGGGCAACCAACTGTCCTGATCATTAGCTTCATTAATGACAGGTTGATAGTTGTGTTTGGGAGCGGAGAAATCCAGCTTTGGCATTTTCCCAATATTAATGACCTCTCTCCACGGTTTAACGTCCCGTTAAAATCTAGAGTAATACACTTAAAGTATTTTCAAGTAGGCTCTCAAGTAAGGAACGGGATTCAGCCAAAAGACTTTTAGATGAATGTGTTTAGCTATATATAATTTAGCGGCTTAGAAAACCGGTTAAAACGGACTGCTGGTAACTGAGCGCATTTATTACCTATTAAGTACTTACTTAGGGCAGGTAATATTTACTTAAATCCTTTTGATTTTTTACGATTCAGTAATCAATCCCATCGAACTAACGCGACAGCTAATGCTTCATGAATTTGTGTCGATTATTTGTTTTAATACTTAATGATGCACTCCTGGTTCGCTTAAGAAATATTCACATTTACAGCGATGCAGTTTAGCTTAACGGTTTTAATATAAAATCATGAATGGAAATGGTTGTTTTCCTTAATTGGCATAGCTCATAAATTTAACTATTTGAAAACATCTGGTGTGAGTTAAAACTAGATATTTGGTGCAGCTATTGCCTATGATGGAAATTCGGCTAAATCGGTATTAACGCAAGGAAAATATTAACTGAGCTCAGGAGAAAGTTATATTCATAAGAGCGTACATGCACTCCAAGTTCTTTAGAACTCTAAAGAACCATTAGTTTTATTATTTTTATTCCATACATATTGTATTCTTTTCTATTTTTCCCTTGTTATGTTGTAAATTTGAAGGAGGATTAATGTTCTGCTATTTTTTCCTTGTAGATAATTTTATAGAATCGGCAGTCGATTGCTGACGAGTAAACGTGTGAAAACCCTAATGAACCGTTTACTTCCTCATCCCAAGAGGTTGGTCTACACAATTTAAACTTTTTTGCGATTGAGGCGGGGTTTCTCCTACGTATCACCTCTGATATCGGTGGCAATTTGCGGTTTTGTTCCTTTGATTTTCTATCCCCTGTATGAAATTCGTAGTAAAACTTTAAGCACACCGCAGTGGCGAGAGAGGGAGGTCATTGCATTTTCGATGCATGTTGCATGTGCCACTGGCGTGGGAGACTGAATCCTGGGCACCGATAAAAAATGTATCCAATCCAGTTCCCCCGTCCTCGGTATACGGCGTTCATCCCTCGGCGTTGTCCTCCCCCTACCCTGTGCCGTGCCACCCTCTCCTAACTCACATTTCTCTTTTTCTTTTATATTCCCACCCCGCTCGCTGTTGCTCTGCCCCCACCTGCCTTGTATCGCTTTCTCCCTCTCCCCACATCTGTATAAACCCTATCTCACCCCTTTTCCCCACTCCAGGCTCTCCCATAACTCCCTGTTCCCACGCAAAAACCCTTTTCTCTCTTCCCCACACAGTCGAAATCCCTCCGTTCTCCAAACTCTCCCTGCTCCCCAAGCCGGCTCGCCCCCTCCCAGAGCCGTTCCCCGCAGACCCTAACAAGCTCCTCCACCCTTGTCTCTCCCTCGCCCCCCTCGGCGCTTGGCCCCTCTCCGCAGCCGTTCCTCGTTTCTGCCAAACTATAACTCACCTCGCCCAGTCTCTCTACTCTTCCTCCAACGAAACCTTTCCCTCCGTCTGTTCGTACGTGTGTGTGTTTATATATTACGCGTGTTTACTTTTTTACAGCGCACCGCCGAATCGTCTGCTTTACTTTTTTCGTCAGGTTCATTCCTCTCTTCCCATTTCCTCCTTGCGCTCTCAGTTGTGGGATAATGCTCAACGGTGTGTCTGAGGTTCATATCACCTCGTAGGCCGTCTGGAGAACCAGAGTTCTGTGGTGAAAACATTACAGTTCAGCCAATAAGACTCAGGTCACGTTAATATGTAAAAATATTGTTTCTGTTCAAAGTCCCTGATCGATAAGACCTATCACTTACTACTTGCCATTGCAGTCGTTGTAGAAAGTTTTTTCTTGAGGTGGTTCTGATATTACTCAACCAAATTGAACAAATTAACGCCTTTAATAGTTAGTCTTCAGGACGTACTGGCACTTGTATCGTTATTTCACCGTATCATATCAATGATATATGCTTAAAATATTTTATGTCATGCATATGTAGCTGTTGTTTTCCATTTCAAGTAATTTAAAAGCATTTGTTTTATTTTTGCTGTGGTTACATCATCGGAAGAGCGTCATTCGTTGAAATTTAGATATGCTCCTTCATATTCTAGAGCAGAGCAAAGACTTGAAAGTACTTTGACCGCAGTACATTATAAGGAAGACTAAGAATTAGTAGGAGGAGGAAAATTCTGTTTTCAAGGGGCTCCAACTGCTAAGATTATATTACTCGGTCTAACCTAACTCTTAGACAAACACATTCTTGCCCTGGATGGATTTTGAACCAGCGGCCGTTGGGTTGTCAGTCCAGCACATTGCTGACGCGGATACCGCGGTCAACTTCGTATCAAACGTCTCTCCAACCTTTGATCTACGCTCTAAGGTAGGATATTTCAAGCCTACAGCGTGAACGGCGGTGAAATTCACATTAATTGCCAAGAGAAAAAATTCACCTGGACCGGGAATGGAACCGCGGACCTTTGGCTAAGGTCCGTTTCCCGATTCGATTCCCGGTCCAGGTGAATTTTTTCTCTTGGCAATTAATACACTCTAAGGGTTTTTCTCAAATGATCTCTCCCATTAGCGAAAGCATAGATATTTCTCCAACACAACTGCTGTATATTTTTAGCGAAGGATCAAACGAAATCAGAATGGTTTTCCTTGGACTGCTACTCTCCTTCGACACTTCGTGAAGTTTATTTTCCTTACGCCATTTCCGTATTTAGCTCAGCTTGTGTACTACCTCCCTTAATGCGATCCAGAAACATATCAATTCCTTCCTCTTACTCCCTTCACCAGCATTTTACATTCCGTAACAACCTCTAATAAACTATCGCCTTTAATTACTTAGTCCGCCCACTTACCCTACCGCCTCCTAATTTCCTCCAGAAAGTTTCTCTCCTCTCCAACCATATCCACCAACTCCTGACTTGTTTTCCCTCCCATGCATCGTTCTCTTTCGTACCTTATTTCCGAACCCATGAGTCAATCGCCTCCAATCTCTTCTCACCCTCCTCCCCCACAGTCCATGTTTCGCAGCGATACAACGCTACTACCCAGAGTAAACTATTTGCATCTTATCATCTGTAACAAGAGTTCACTAAATATTTCAATCAAAAGGTATTTTTCGTTGACTCCATAATCTAACGTGATCGTATATCTATTCATTGCTGAGACTATCTTCGTCCAGAATCATTCCACGTAAATTAAATTCCCCTAATGCTTCAGTTTCTTTCTCCCTAATGTTGCAAAATGAAGGAACGCGAACTGGCCGCGAGAAGGTTAATGGCGTTACCCGCTGGTATTGCACTATAGCACAAGTTCCACAGAGAAAATAATCATTCGCCTTGACCGGGATTCGAACCCGGGGAATCTCGAATCAGGGGATCCGGGATCGAGTCCCGGTTAAGACAAATGATTTTTTTTCTCTGTGGAACTTGCTATATTCCTAATGTAGCTTAGTGAGTTTTGGTAACTATGGATAACCTCATCATTTTAGTTTTCTTACGATTAACAAGTTAGCATTAATATTGCTAGTCACTACGTTACCGATATGATTGTTAAGACTAATTTGCTAAGAAAAAACTTCACATGCAGTACATCCATCTATCTCAGTGCACTTACCACTCATACTCGCCGCACTGAATCTGCAGCGCACCTAGCTGTGAATGCAGTTCCATAACTTCGGATTGGCCTTCGAACTAAGCTTGGTCGTCCGAAAATATATAATGGGCTGTATTCACTTTCCTCCTATCCTTATTCTTGAATCTAGTATTTCTCCGGGGAGGGCGACCGACGGGTAAAGTCATTTAGCCATTTTAAAATAGGCTGGTAATTGGATAGAGGTAGGAATTTCGTAGGGGTCGGAGGAAGGATGGAGAGAAACCCGGCATCGGCATAAGCCCATACTTAATGAGAGGCGCCAATAGGTCCACTTTTTAACGTCCCATCCGACGGGCGGAGTATTGCACTCCGAGTGTAGGTACTCCACAGCACTTAGGCAGGAACCTGTATAGGTATAAAAATTATCTGCTACTTGCAGTATCCGATCCCAAATCCTCGGCTTGGAAAGCCAGTGCTACAGCCACCACTTCAAGGCAATCCCCTTATTCCTTAATCTAGCTCTCGCGCCTCATCCCGCGACTCATGTACATTCATTTTATTCGGTATTTGTGTTGAAAAAGTTAGCGATTATTCTGCAAGTTTATAGACAACATTTTTTCCTGTTTTCTTGGCTCTCCCTCGCTTATAGGCCACAGATTTTTTCATCTACTTCCATACTTTAATTCCTCTTCCAGTGGTTTTCTCTCGTGTGTGTGCCCGCTCCCATACAGCCGCTAGCTGATTCTCGCTCGCTCGCCGCGTCCCGTGGGTGTTCATCCGACCCCTACGCCCTCGCCATGCAGTTCGTTCAGCTAATGGGACTCTCGTGGATTTGTTCGCGAGATTTATTATTCACGCCCAGCAAGCGCCGCTCTGGTGTTGACGGATCTCCCCGGTAAAGAGAAAGGACGTCTCTATATGCCGCGGAGGTCTTAACGGGGGTTGAGGACTGCATCGAGTCGAAGATTGAGCGGGACGGGGTGCGAATTTATGCACTCGTGTGCTTAATTGGGCGAGTATATTTTTACCCTCCTTTGTTCCATTGAAAAAAGAAATATATGGGTATGTTCGTTCCTCTTTCCTCTTGCGTGTGTCGTCTTGTGTCCGAAGGCTATTATTAAATTGTAAAAAAAACAATTGCGAAAGGTCGACGTTAACATATTATTTCACATTTCTTTAGGAAAGCGTGATGAATCAGAAATGTTGTTTCTCAAGTGCTGGCTACATGACATTACTCCTGCTAAGCTTCATCGTACAGTAGATGATGTCATGCCCATCATCTAAATCTTCGACTTAGAAATTCGCTCTGCGAGTTTATTACGTCTTCATCATGAAGTCTGTACATTAAGCGAGAGATTGTACTTTCCCTTACTGTGCTACGAGATTATCATTTCCTTCGACCCTTTGTTGAGTGGAATCTATTCAATTGGGTGATGTGCAATATCATTTAACATCGGATGGTATTTGCTGATGAAACATTCGGACAGGAAAAATATCTTAGCAGCGATAGCAAAAGCAGCATGGAAGTAAAAAATGACCAAACTAGAACATATATTTGCGAAATCAATTACATGATAGTCATGCATTAATGTGAGAGGGTGAAATAAGGACTAGAAGGAACTGGAGGGAAACTGGAGGAACGTGGGGGAATGAGGAAGCATTCAAATTGCGTTGCTTTAGAGGAATGGTAACTGTTTGACGGAGTAACACTGAGAATTGTAGGCTAACGAAAAAGTCATTTAAACATTTTGATAGGAAGGTATTATCTTATGAATTCAAAATTCGAGCCAAAATTGGATGGAAAGAACTGTGTAGGAGGGTGATGGATATGGAGATAACAGTGAAGAATGCCTAAAGAAGTATGCTAATATGAAGGGACAAAAGAAATGAGTTGAGAGCTACGTCAAACCTATCTTGATATATGGCCAGTGATGATAATGACGACCTTTTTGAACAGCTAATTAATTGACTCCAAGCAGTCTGTGGTAGAGTTCCTAATCCTGGCAAAAGTTATACATAGTTTATTAGAGTAATTAATGAAGCCACGGTATTTTCAAGTTCTCTTTAAAACGCAGTCTATATGTGAAGAAAGGCCTCTGGTAAGCAGTCTTTCATATTTTGCTTTAACCTTTTCTAAGTTCGTCTTCAGTCTCTCCATTTCTATGTTATAAATGTGTTTCTGGTGTAATATTTATGAGTCATAATTTGATGTATATTTCTACTGCCATGTGATTGAAATATTAATCTCAGGGACAGAGTTGGTATTATCCAGTTGTTCTTTACAAGAATAGTCGAACCCTTCGATGTCTAAAATGCTGATATTTATATCAACGTATGATATGATGACATGATATCTGTACGGGTATAGAAAATTCTATACATTTTACGGACGTGAAAGAGGACTGACTGAGGCAAGATCGAGGGAGGTGAATTGACCCTTTAGAAGAGTGATGAGTGGTTGGAAGTATTCGAAGCGTGCTTCCAACCTCTCTGTAACTTAGCTCAAAACTCTTTACATACATTTTATTCTATGAGAGAAAATCACTATGTTAAACATCTGCTACGATGAGCATCCAGCAACGTGGGAATATTTAGAAGAATATAGAACTGTAACGGTCATCAGAGCCCTATCATGACCGGTAGAAAGCTAATAATACAAAAATATTATGAAATTATTTGCTTTCTACCGGTCAAGGTAGTAGATTAAATCAGACTTCTTCGTTCTCAGTTCTGACTTCGTTCTATTCGATCACTGAAGTCAAATTGGGAGAAGGCAAAGAGGGATGGAGCTGGTAATATGGGGAGAGTGTTTGTTGAAGGATGTGACAAAAAGAAGGATTTTGGTTTAGCGGAGAAGCGGGAGGAGAACAGATAATTTGAATAGGATAATGGTGGGTAGAAGGCATACCGAACTGAAGGAGGACACCATATGAAAAGTAGTAAGAGTTTTATGTATATCTAAACTTACCTCAACCGGTAGAACGCCGATGAGAATAATTGTAATTCTCTGGGCTGGAGAGTGACTGCAAAATAAATTAAATCCAACGAAATCGGAAAATAACCACGCGAAATACTTTAAAATAAATCCAACGAAATCGGAAAATAATTATGCGAAATAGTTTTTGGGAAATGAATGCTCTGATTTGCGTCACCTTTAATCGACCAAGATGGTGAATAATTCATCCACTGTCATTTCATATACCAATGCCGTATTTAAGCTCAGCACGTCGCTTCGATTCACCAACCCACGCGGGGTAAACCGGAGGAGGTCTTCCCGATTTATGCGTCTGCGATTGAGGTTCGCATATTGAGCAGTGCCGCTCGTTTTTAGTGTTCTTATGATTTTCGGCTGTTAAGCGTTCTTTTTCTCTCTCGAGTTTGCGCCCGGGAGATCGGTGGGGGGGGGGTGGGGGAGGGGGAAAGGTCCGGGCAGGGAAGCACCCGACAGCGTCCCCGGAGAGGCCGCGGGGGAACGCCCACGGCCCAGCCACCTCGCCCGAATCCCACACTCCCCCCTTCAACGTCGCTCTACCCACTTCCACCTCCGGCAACGGTATACTGCCGCACTCCACCAGAGTTCAGTACCCTCTACCGTCTCAACTTTTACAACAAGATACGTAGACACTTCCCCACTCTGCGAGCATAGTTACTCTTTTTTCTTTTTACCGGAAAGGGAAGATTAATGTACCTCCCTCGGATTAATACCATAGCGAGAAACCGTGTTTTTTTAAAAGAACATTATCGCCGCATTTACAATTGACGTGAATTTATTGTAGAAGTCGCCTGGTTTTTGCCATCGGTGGCATAATGTTCCCACTTAGCTATGGGTGAAATCAGCGTAGGATTCGGTCGATTTCAAAATCGGGGGATATAAGAGCAGAGCGCTCCTGAGCGTAGTTTTTGCAGCTCTTTCTTCTGTGGATTGCTGACGTTTCTGCGAACACCTCAGTGTTTCCATCGAAATGCGGTGGTGAATAAATGAATTCAAGTATTGCGTACGTTTTTGTTTGATTAAACTTTCGTTTGCATGTACTTTACAATGCCACCTTCTGTAATTTAATTTTATAACCCGGTAATAATTTTTATTCTATGAGTTAACTTTTGGTTCCATTGAGTGAAGCATATTAATTTTGGTGGCATTGATTTGCTTCCCATCAATTAAGCTGTATTTCATGTACCTCTACATCCACGGGGTACCCTGGAAGCGTTGCATGGCGGGGGTGAATACATGCCCATCTTACATCTATGAGGTATAATAGTGGTCTTTTATATAAATATGATAAATATTAAATTACGAGGCACATGAAACCAAGTGGTTAGTATTTCCTTAGCGATGTGATAATTATTAACTGGTTAAGCATATTAAAATATATTAATTTATTTCCCAAGGTATGCGTGAATGGCATTTTAAATCTACCGGCATGGAAGTATATACCTCTATGTATGATTCTCTAATCCTACCTTTTAATAAAATGTAGTGCAATTCGCGGGTATTTTAAATATAGCTCTAGCGTCATCGGTGAAAAGAACAGCTTAAAAATTAATGAAAGGTATTGCATAATTTTTAAACCTACCTTCTGAAATTTTTTGCTATTTCATTAATATAATGCATTCGTATGGTAACTCTGCATGGTTTTTGATGATTGGAGGGTTTTCCGTGTCCTCACGAGTCACATTTATCTCCGTTCCGAATAGAGAGTGAAAAAGTGCCGGCGCTGTGAATATTAGTTCACAAGGCCACCCCGTGCTACTCGGGTGTCCATCATTTCCATTTTCCGATCACAAAATCGTGTTCCAAACACTTGAATGTTTTCTTCCTCTTATTCCGGCCAAGGGAAGAGAAGCGTTGGATATTCACCGGTGCCAAATGTATTACTCTGCTTTGTGAGATCGACCGTGAAAAAGGCGTCACTAAAATTTCTACCTTCTTTTGCGTGGTGTTTGTAGTTCCATTTGCGGAAGAGAATGAGATTGAAGCCGGAAAGGGAAAGCGGGGGCCGACGAAGTGGTGTTTTATCCATCGAGAGCTGAAAGAAGGAAGTTGTTGGGGAAAATCGATGAGGGCCGAAAGTGGATGAAGGAGATATTGAGAGGTTGTGGGATATTGATGTCTGTGGTACCGCCAAGAGTATTGTGTTAACGGGAAAGAGAGGACGGGAATTGGCATTTCGGACGTATATCTGTGGAGCGGAAACTATAAGGGTTTGAAGGAAGGAATGACTTGGGGTAAAAATGGTCGTATCTCTAGGGAAGAGCGTGGGAATTCTAACGAAACGTGTGTTCGTTTATTAGACGGTCCCATACTCACTTACAAACTGGTAAAAAACTTACAATATGCGAGGTTTCTTCGATCATTATTAGTTCTGTCTAACGCAGTGCTTTGTCTTTTTAATGGCATAGTTTTAGCCCGAACTCTTCCCAGTATACGCTTAAGTTTGTTTAAACACTCGTTTTTTCTCTTTTAAGGTAATGACCGGTTGAGAAAAATCATAGCTTCATTATTTTAATACCTAATCATCATATTTTTGGCATTTCTGTATCTCCTTATTAGAGTGTTTCTCAGTTCATACGATAATCTTCTTTAAGTAAGAGTTAGGAGTGAAGTTGTACCGGATAGGAATACAAGATAACAGAGAATAGTGGATAATAATATTTGCTGGAGAAATTGACTCAAGGTATAGTGTCCCCTCTTTCGTCCTAATGATGTTATTGAGTTTTTTAATTTTAATTTCAATGGCAAGTTTATGTTTCTCAAAAAGTTATCGTTAATACATTAAAAAGCTGGAATTTTCACTATATTTACATGATGCTGTTATAAGCATATTGCTGGTATGTGTACCTTTAAAATAATTTGTAGCTTCCTTCACGGAGGCTCATAAAAATGAGTTAATTATATACGTTTTCATAAAAATTACTTAAGGGAGGTGAAAATAACTCGTAGAATAGAAAAGCTTCTTAATCCCTTCGGCCTTGACTTATCCGTCTGGAATGCTGTATTTGCTACTGTTGCTCCTTCGTCGGTATGGACTCGTTTCCCCTTGTATTGACTTGGTGGTATTGACTTAGCTGCATTCCTGAATGAAATCTTCTTTCCTCCTTTGGAGACAATGTACTGGAACCATTGGGCTACTACGCGTCTTTTAATAAAACGAGCTTTCTTGCCGCAACAAGAATCCGGCCAGGGAATAAGTAGATGAGGAGGAAGAGAATGCGAGAAGGATATTTTACTCATGCCGAATGAAAAGGAATGGATAGGAAGATCATCCGGGTGAGGCGGAAAATTCCGTGAAAGATGAATTGCGCGGAGCGAACGGTGCGGCGCCCATTAAGCGCAATCGCATTCTCTCCCGACGCAAGAGTGCGTTGCGTCGCCGCCTTGCGCTGCGTGGGACGTCGTCGTTTAAAATTCGAGAGTCGTCACTTAGGCATCGTTTCTCTCCCTCTCCTTCACCACCGAAGTCTCCCATTAAAAAAACTCGTCCTTTCTCTCACCCTCTGCCCCCGAGTCCCCTTTCTCTCTCGCTCTTGAGTTTTTGTTCCCAGCCCCATTCCCGTTTCCTCTCGACGGTAATCACATTAAAAACTTTTCCCTCCAGAGTCCGAATGCGAAGAGCTCGTGGGTGCGAAATTTTTCCAGATGCGGAATGGTAGAAAGTTGGGAATAAGATTATTTCTCGGTGGATGTTGATGGAATTTGGTCCGGAGGAAATATTCATGAGGGGATGAATGTTTCTCCGATTCGCGTCTGCCTTGATATAGGCCCCCCCCCTTGTTGCACATCGCAAGCTTTAAGTGAAGAAAATCCCATTCCTTTGCATTTACGTCGTGCGAGAGATCATGCCAAAAGAGGCTAAAATATCGCGGGTTAGTCAGTCAATCAAGTAGTGCGAAAAGACGAAACTTGCTCAAAACAGTTCGAAATATGTTTTTGTCCTGCGAATTTAGGGATTGCATTTACAATGCATTGATCTATGTTTCCTTAAGGAATAAGAATGCTTCTCTAAATAAAAATGGCAGTCACTGCAAATAATGGCATTCATGCCAAATTTAAGCGTCCAAAATCTGGGAAAATACCGGCGCGCCAATCGTCTTCTTGGGGCGGTACGGTTATCGATGTCAACTGTATTTTTGAATGATCGCAGAATATTTGTGATAATTTCTATAAATATTTGCAAATATATAAATAAAGAGTTTTATATCATGATGTTGATCATATTGTGTGCTTTGTCCATGCTTATTCCGATATGTTACGGGAAGTACTGGGCTTGCGCGCTGAGACACTGTTCATTCTCACACTGATATGCACGACCTCGTATTGTGCTCCCCAACGAGTACTGCTGCGGTAGCCTAAAGGTCACAGGTTCCAGTTCCGTCTTGCACATGGATGTGTTCGACGTAGGATTAAGCGAGTGCTTAGGTTAGACGGTGCCAAATGACCCCTGCAGTCGGAGGGCTTAAAAACAAATTCAACCGCTTCTTCGTGCATCAGACGTCGCGATCGCTTCCCGTGAGCGATGCGCGCGGAGCGGAGTCGGCGGACCGCGTGTTCATTTCGTGCGTTCATGTTCCGGGCGAGGGTTGCGGTGATCAGCTCCGGGCCCCGCCTCCCTTGAATTTTCCCGGAAACAAGAGTCGTCGCTCTTGCTTGACATGACGGCTCGGCGCGTGGTGGTGGAGGCCTGCCCCCACGTGCGGGGGCCGTATGATTGCGGGGCGTGTTCATCTCCGGAACATACATCCTCCTCAGCGCCGGAATAAGACGGGGATCGGAAGGAGGGAGGGTGTTTGTTGGGGTTGGGGATGGATGGCTGGAAGGAGGGGGCGGCAGCGGTGTGGAGTGAGGAGGCTCCCGCAGCGTCGTCATGTGCTCGTGCCTCAGGAGTTTCCCTCCCCACGATCGCGGGCTGGGGGGTATTCCCCGGAATCTTTTTAAAGAGCGTTGAGGAGAAGGAAGGCAGAGACCACAATGCAGCGAAACTTTAGGGAGATGATGGACATCATTCTTCGTCATTTAATTCTTCAAGTTGGGAACAGTTTTCATTCACAGGATGCAATTTCTCCTTTCCAATCTTGTAACTATGCATTTTCTCCTTTGAAATATGATCTCCTTATCACGATAGGACCGTTAGATAATCGCATTAGGAACAAGCGGATACTGGAAAGACTCCGCGTGGCTCCGACGGAATAAAACGCAACTCGTGAAAATAACAATGAATGAAAGCTTTACGGGCATTTGCTAAGCAAGCCTGTGTTTCGTAATAGTTTGAAATTCGATGTATGTACAATATATATATCTTCATTGCAGGGTCATTTAAAGGGTGATTTTAAATGTGAGATAGGTGAAAATGGTTACATCGAGAGGACGGTGGGATCTTATAACGCATGATACGTAGTGAGTGACTTCGGACGCATCAAGCTTTTATTTTCATATAGTGTTTATGTTAGCTTTCTTCTTCCTCAAAAAGTGTTAAATTTATTTTTTCACCAGTGCATTCAAGCATGGAAGTAAGGAAACATTTCATAGAACAACATACATCTGGAGCTTGCTCCTTAGGTAGTGAGGCATGGACAATAACAGCAGCAGAGAAGTTAATACTGGAAGCATTAGTAATGTGGTACTACCCAAGAATGAAGAAGATAAAATGGATTGACCGAGTGGCAAACGAGAAGTCTTGTGGAGAGAGGGAGAAAATAGACGTATGCTGAAAACTTTAAAAAGAAGACGGGACAACTTAATTGGCCATATTATAAGACATTGTGGCTTAATGAAGAGAGAGACGTTAGTTGATAGGAGAATGAAGTAGATAGCTGCGTCTAAACTATCTTAGGATTTTTGACTGATGATGATGATGACCAGTGCGGTACTAAATGAGTTGCTATACACGGCGGTGCAAATTTTTACCCTATGTACCTATTTTAAATAATTACCAAATTTTAGTGATTTTATCGTCCATTAACATCTCAAATGTATAAATCGTGGCGATGGACACGTGGTGGGTCTGAATCGGCCACCTCAGGTCTTCCTTGAAATAATGAACTACGAAAAATGTGTCATCTAAAATAAAATGAATCAACTGCCGCCCTGGTTGCCCCAAATGAAATAATGGCTCCTGAAATGAGGATGTTGAAAAAAATATGAGGACTACGTCAGCAATAGAGATGTCAAAGCTAAAGTTTCGCGAAAAAAATCTTCTCGTTCATCACTCGCTCAATTTTGATCTTTCAAATACAGTTCTCATATGCTCTTGAGAATGTTTAAACACTTTATTTTGAGTTAGTTACCTGATATATGTTAAAAAAATAATTCATGACTAAAGCGTTATTTTGTTACAGAGGAGAACCTCATGGAAACCAACTGTATTACTTAATCGCAAGATAAAGCAGTACTGATTCCTTTGTCTCAATTTTACCTCTGTCAAAGATTTTGCTTTTTCTTCCTACTATGAACCATTGTACCTGGTGTAAGTTGTTTAGTGGACATTTATTTAGTCCGATTAAATATCTAGGAGAGTATCCTATTCAGGTGAGTAATGTCTGAGTTTCACCGGATGCGAAAAATGAATAATGTTATTTGCAGAGGAAAGATTTGAGCGAGTCCGAAAATCGACAGAACGTCAGTTTTTTAGATCATGCTCTTTATAAGTTTTGCGGATGGATTTACGATTATTTATTCCAGACCGAATTTTTCATTTTGTGCGTGTCCTCCATACCATTATCGAATGGCGTTTCCCCTCTTCTGTCTTTAGTCTGCGATTCGCCGCACATCCTGTTTGATTGTCAACTATCTGTCTCTTACACCCTTGACGACTTCCGGAGTCGTAGTCACCACAGAGTCCCTCTTTCGAGATCCCAGTGGGGAGAAGGAAATGAGGGATCTGTGGATGGACTAAATGGAGATGACGTTCTGAGAAAAATCGCATTCATTTTATAGGTGAACTATCTTGATAGTCCTCGGTGGATATCGATAAAACACTCTAAGAAAGGGGCAGGAAGTGTCTGTCAATGCCTTGTTGCCATCGGATGTACAAATAAATAATATTTGTGCCATTTTAGTATTGATGGGTGTTTAGGTACGGGGAGAAATTTCTCATGAACAGAACTAAGGTTGGAGTGAAATCCGGCGTCGGCATCAGCCTGTTCTTAGCAAAAGGCACCTAGGGGGTCCACCATTTTACGTCCCATCCAACGGACGGAGTAATGCCATCGAAATGCTCTTCACACGGCTTTCACGTAGGTGTCGGACTGCAATGCAAATACACTAGGTACTGTCACTGTGGTTCAACTCCGGGCCCTCGGTTTGGAAGGCCAGCAATCCAGCCACCACTCCGACGCGTTCCCCTTACATGTGATTCTTAAGCTTTGTGATAACTTTCAGTGGATATCATTCGTTCGAAATGATAGGTATTTTCCCTAACGAGCTACAGAAACATTTTCGTAATTAGTCCGTGCTAGGAGATCGTGGAGGGATATGCTAGAGAGAAAGACAGTATCGTTTCAACGAAATATGAATGCAACTCTGGGAGAGACGACTTGGAAAGTACATCATTTGTAGATTGATGTGGAGTATGCATCACAGGAAGACGTAATGTTCCCACATCTTGTGATTTAATTTCATTGTTTCGCAACGATGGGAAATCGCTCTACTGCCTTTGAGGTTTACCAAGTCGAATTCATTGTCATTTCCATTCATGACAGCAAACGTTAACACTGGTTTTCTTACTTCTTCTTCCACTTACGAAAAATATTGCGTCGGCAATAAGGAGAGTTTCGTGATTATGTCATTGTCAACAAACCACTTTTGAAAATTAGATCTTCCTTCAGTCGTCTTATTCATGGAATAGAGACATCCAAAAGGAGAAATATCATGAGTTTAGGTAAATAATCCGCTCTAGTTTTGTTAGAAATAGTTTTATAGTTGGGAGCACTTTTTGAAGATAGTTGTTTTTTATGCTGCATTTTTCCGCATGAAAGATGAAATTTCAGGAGTCTTTCTATTTCTTTGTCGACTTTTTGCAGTAGCGTGTGTATTTATCTTTTCGTAATCGCCTCGGAGGTAATGGCGCAATGCTCGTAAATACTGTTTCCGATGAGCTATATTTTTTATTTAATTTTTAAGCGTACAAGATCAGAGGTTTACTTCACGCGCCCTCTTCGGAGAGATCTAAATCAAATGTATGGCGAATGTGGTGCCTTTCTCCTTGCAGTATTAATTCCTTCTAGTAATAATTATTTCATTTAAAACTCCCGAGGAATTTTTTGTTGTGGTGTGTTCTTTTTGAAAGAATAGTTTTAGAATGAATCTTATAATTTCTATTCATCATAAGTTTATCTGTCATCATTTGCTTAATGAAGTGGATTCATCAAGGCATGAAATTATAGGACCATTGCATATTGCAATTTAATGCAATCCTTACCAGTAAATGTATTTGCCCCTAAAGATAGTGATGATTTTATGTGTGATCAGTTATACTCTTAGTTCACTAAATAACATGCTGCTTTAGAAACATCTGGTTTAATTATCTAGTCAGTTGAAATTCGAAGCTAGGTTGCCCTTTATTGGCCTGTATAGTTATTGGAAATCATGAACTTGAACGTTCGTGATAACTAATCCATTCATTTGAATTTTGCTAATTTTTAGTTGGATGAGTTTCGAGATGCGCGTAATTGGATGGTATGGCAGTGACAGCTGTGAAAAATAAAATTTTTAGAAGCGGATGAGCTAATATTCATACACGAATTATTTGGATGATGTTTGGTTTGAGCTACAATAAGGTAATTATACTCCCTCTCCTCATGGGTATCAGTCGAATGTGGAAATACACGAGGTACTTGTTTAGCGAGTGACAGAGACCAATAATTTCACGTTACAGTTGCCCTGAGAGAATATGGTCGTAAATTGCAAATCAAAGTCCGTGTCCTTTTCAATTCTCTCTGTGAGATTCCTGATGTAAATAAAACAACATTAACTCGTTTGACCTATCAATTTCAAAATATGCAGCCTATTGAGTCTTCAAAACGTATTATCCCTATCCTTAATCGACTTGAGTACATATAGTATCGTTTCTCGTCCCGCTGTTGATTTGGCAATTATCATTCTGGAATAATCCTTCGCTTTATCAAAATCGACCGCCAAAAGATTCTAATTTTTCGTCCAAGAAGCACGAGAGGGTCTCCTTCTCTCTCTCAAGGCAGGCTGCCTCAGCCCATAATGCCTCGGAACGAACCAATCCTCTGTCCCTGTCTCGGCCTCACCTTTTCTCTGGTCGAGGGAACGTCCGAGACGCAGGCGAACAAACAGTCCCTTGACCTGCACCCTTAAAAGGAAACCGTGACATATCACGCTTGACGGACTGCCACTTGAAGGGGGGGGGGGGAGGGTTAGAGAAGGCTATCTGACTTTGGAAGGTTATGCTTAATAGCGTAATCAAACTAAGACCACTGCTGTGTGGTGGTCGAATAACAACAGCTCGAATATCAACCGGAGACATTTAGAGAAGGGACTTAAGTGCTGGTAGTGATAAGTAGTTATAGGTAAGGTATTATGTTGCTTTAAAGGCTGAGGTTATTTTGCACTGTCTAGACGTGGCAACCTTATCGGCCACGTCTTGAGGCATGGTGATGTCATGAAAACAGTCATCAATGGAAAATTGAATGGGATCAATAGAAAAGGAAGACTTCGAATGGGATTTATGGAACAAATAATAAAGGATGCAAATTGTGCTAATAGAAAGAGGTAAATTGTTAGAATTATTGAGTGCAAATCTGCGACATACAAATCTAAAGATTTATGATTGACCTTAGGTGAGTCACTTCGCTCAAAAATCTTATAACTTATTTCACGCCTAAAACGCTAGCTATAAAATACCTGCACCATTTCGTGATAATGCGTTTAATCTTTTCATTTCATTTTACATTGTATTGACTGATGATTTGTTCAGAGAGTCTATATCTTTTCCGAAACCAATGGTATTTCCATCCCGACGCTTTATGTTAATTATTTATTTGTGAAGACGTTATGTAGAGTTTACTGTCGTCCAACAGAAGTCTTTTTTTAAGAAGAATTTTAATGTCGCGGCCATGACAACGAAATTTTATTCTTTTCCTTTAAATAGCAATTGGAAGAGAAGAAATGTAAACGTGCACGATTAATTTTTGTAAGCATATAGGTATCCTACAGTAGAAGATGAATTTATCGTTTTTAGATAGTAGCCAGTGTGATCTTTTTCCTCCGAAAATGGGAGAAAAGGAGTTGTTGTATTTATTCTTGCACAGTAAGATCTATAATCAGAAATATCAGTCTTAAAATCAATTTAGAAAGTTTGGCTTTCGCCCTTCAAAAATGAAAAATCTTTGATTGGAAATTATCCCGTCGCGAATCATTCTTCCTTTAATACCGTCTAATTACTCCATAAATATTCATCACTGAGTAGCCAGGGACGTGTCATGCTGGGGTTATTTTTCATCTCCATTATTATTATTATTTTTAAATATAACTTTGCCTTCCCACCTTGCGACAGTGGGCTCGATTCGGCCCCGAGGGGAGGGGGCATGGAGAGAAGAACACTCGCGAAGGGAGGGGCGTTAGGGGCTCGGGGTTTGACGTTTGACGCATTTGCATTGGAATTCTACCGGCCGCTCTCTCTCTCTCTCTCGCTTCGTCTCCTCCCACCGACCCACGCATCCCCCCCCCCTCCGTGAGGCACTTAATCAATCGCGGGCCTCAAGGTGAGTCTCTCCCCGTGTCCCGTATGAATGGGACTGGAGGTGAAGGGAGGGAGGGGAGGAAAGGGGAAGAAACATTCGCGGCGACCGACGCGCGATAAATCCCATCTCGAGAACTCCTCCCACTCGCCCCTTACTCCCTCTCGCGTGCATGGGTATTAATATTCTCGCGCCCTTTCACTTCCTGCTGGCATGGTAGCCCACCCTTCCTTCCTCCCTGCAGAAAGCTCCCTCCGTGATCTTCCTATCTCTCTCTTACCAACTCTCTTTACCTCCTTAACCTGGTCCTTGGTATAACTCCAGACACGGAAGAGTAGGGACAAGTATTGTTGAAACGAAGACCTTCGCAGCGTCTCGTAGTATCTGAATCCCATTTTTTCGGTACAGCTGCGTTTGTAAGCGTAGAGTGACAACAGTTTCTCCTTAGCTACAGAAGGCGTCTTCAGATCGAGTTGGAGGTCTGAAGATGTCTCCTGTTAACGGAGAACTGCTGTGTCACCTTACGCTTGCCGACGTAGCTGCACTAAAATATTGAGTCAGGTGTATAGCGTAAAACAGTGTTTTTTAATTATTTGGCTCAAATTAGATTGCCGATTGTATGCAGGTACCTGATCCTCGCCTTCTCTGGTAATATTTTTGACGATGCGTACGATGAGTGAAGGCGATGATGCGATCCTAATGTCTTTTTCGAGTCTTTCTCATGCTCTTCGTGGACATTTTTTTCTGGTACTCCAGTCTCCAATTACTTCCACTATGTCGTACTGTTAGATATAAAACCAAACTTTAAGCAAATAAGTCATCTATGCCCGAGGAGGGATTGAAATCAGCGATTTTAAGGTTTCCGGGCCGGCACGTTGGTTTCCTAGCTACCGTGGACGACGACTCCCAGGTGATCGGGCAGGTGTGGTGTCCAGAATACTGGCTTCCCATCCCGAGGGCACGGGTTCCAGTGAGTCCAGCTAATGAGTCGGGACCCACTAGTCTGCTATGCGGAGAGCACTTCAACTTCAGTACTAGGTCCGTCGAATGTAACGTTAAACCGTGGATCCCTTGGCACCTTTCGTTAAGAGCAGATGATCTTCAACTTTTCCCGAAAACTTTTACCCTGAACTACGAGTATTAATCCACCTATCCTTAATGGAGCAACTGACGTTAGCTGTCGATCGCGTCACTCAAATAGCTAACTAATCAACGACTTTTTTTCTACTTTTTCCCACATGCTGTGAAGTCTATCCATTGTTACCAGTGTTTTTTCTCAATTCCATTTCAAGTCAATCGATAGAACTATAAATGAAAATAAGGATAAATTTCGTTGATAAAGAGGTCGACCGGAGTCGCCCACATATAGAGGTAAAAGTAAAATTTGCGGCCGAAGGAGTAACGGGATGATAAATGTTTTGGGTGGACTTTAGTAATGAAGTCATCATCATCATCGCCAGTCATCAATCCGCAGATTGGTATGGCGCCACTCTCCAATCGACTTTTCCGTCAGCTAATCTCTCCTTATTAGCTGGCATATTTCATCTCTGTGGCATTCTTCTTCACTTTCTCCATCCATCTCGACTCCTTGGTCTCCCGCTGCATGTTCTTCCCGATTCCTTCCGCTGAACGATTGTATTCGTTCGACCATCATATCTTAGAATGTGCCTCGCAAGATAATCTATTTTTTGTGCAATTTTCATGACATATATTTCTATATAACACCCAGCAAGTCACCACAAGGGTGTGTGGCAGGGGTGAACCATAACCAGGCATGAATTATGAAGCAGAGAAAACTCTTACTACCATGAAGACATGCGAAAACATATACTACGCTGTCCATACACTACTTGCGTGAAACAATGCTACTACTCCGAGTTAAATAATAGACATGCATTTTCGAGAAACGTGAAATTCTAGCTATAAATGAATGACACTAAATTGTTAAGTAATACGGTGTAATATAATAGTTTTTGATCATTTAGTCATTTCTATAAATACATTTAATTTTGAATTTATATTTCCTGAGACGTGGTTGCATTCGCGAGAGGCCGTCGAGAACTCGCGTCGCAGGGAAAGTTAAATAAAGAAAATAGCGGCTGTCACTATTCTCCTTATATGGATCTCAGGGTCTTTTGGGAAGGGGAGGGGGAGTATCCGAATACCTTTCTGTTCCTTCCTTATAACTTTTCCTGAAGGTCGTAGAGTGAGTGTTGCTGGTGACCGTGTTAGAAATAAAGGTTCGATTCAACTTTTAAATTGAAGAGGTTTATTGAGTTACTTTCGCGAAGGCGCTTGCCCACACGTTATCAGCTCTACACTGGTTAACGCGGGTCGTAGCGACATCGCTCACATACAGTAGTGCTGACGTCATACTCCCCTTCGACGGCGCCTCCTCTAGGGCCCCTCTCTTGGTCAGCGCCGCCACGCCGCCGGGTCGTCTTGGCCACCATTTGACACCGAATTCGGAGGCGAAGGGAATTCCAACCTAACAACCGCGCCGGGTGCCGTGGGTAAATCTCGGGTGCCATTCTCTTCTCGGTCTGATGATATTCCTCGTCCTTCCGGACGGGTGAAATTCTTCACAGCCCTCTTTCCAACGGGTGGGGTCCATTAATTCTGCCTCGCGCCACCCGACAATCATCGGAAATTAATTTGTATTAATTAAAATAATTAAATGTTTATGCTAATGAAACCCCACTCCCTCTGCGTTGCCGATCCCTTTTGTTTTTGCTTCCAAAGGGATTTTTTTGTTGCTTGTTTTGAGTTGGCAACAAGGGCACGTGCTCTGAGGAAACCGTCGCAAAAACATTCGGATACATAACTGCGTTCCGAGCACTTCTAGTCTTAGTTCTTTGATTTCGCGTCGAGTCGCTGATTGATGGATTCGTACTCGTATGCAAATTTATGCGGCAGCTGATGTGTGCTGATTTTCTGACTACGAGTGAAACAATCTGACCTCACAAAATATTATTCCTATGTAGTGGGCATTATTAACCGATAAATGATTAATTACTGAGCACTAAAAAAACCTTTTTGATTTCAGCGAATTAAAACATTTTCGATTGTCATATAATGGAAATAAATCGCTAATCTATAGATTCATAATTAAATGGTCCTCTTCTTATTTAACTGTGCAATATTATAGTTGTGCAAGATAGATTGTATTTATAAAGTATACTCGTTGGTCAGAAATTACTTTGGGTGCGTTGGGTTTAAGTCTAGGGAGCAGGCTGAAGGAGATTGAAAATGTAAGATTGATTGCATAATGAGCTATTTTGTGGACAATGAGGCAATCAGAATAAAAAAGGACAATGACGTCGTATATCATCAAGTTAAAATGTTTTTCGTGCAAACCAAGTTTGCATAACCATACCTTTGCTACAAGGTATTGTCTTTTGCCGTCGCTATCTTTTACAATTCTCTTTCGTGCTAAATCGTCTAACTGGCGCAGTGTTACTCTATGGATTTTATCTTTGTAACATTGGTATCTCATAAAATTTTGTAGTAACTATTTTGTTGGAGTCTGTGAGGTTTAATTTCTCTCTCCGCTTGTTAAAAATTTAAAGAGTCGGCAAGAGAGTTTCCTCGAGGCAGTCAAGCAAGATAGCTCGAAACGGAAGGTGATAATTTAAAATTTACGTATTGTAATCGCATGTTCTGAAACGTTATCCCAGGGCTTTCAGCCCGTCCTTTGCCTAATCCCGTTTCAAGGTGTGAAAAAAAGACTTGGGAATGGCTTGGGTCTTTTCCTTGTCTTCGTCTCCTTCCCGATCTCACCTTCCCCCTCTCCCATTCACTTCCTTCCCTTCCCCCCCCCCCCCCCCAACGCCCGTACGCAGTTTCTCTCTACACACCTCTACAGTCATTTCCTTTTAAGGGACACGAAGGAGGCGCCGGCGGATCGCAGCCTGTCCTTTACACCTTCTCGTCCATTCCTCTCCCCTCGTCTTCAACACACCTTCCTCCCTCTCACGTCATCTGGATATAGTTCCGAGTCTTCCTTTCGGACTTTCATGCGACCGTTCCCTTTTATCAATCTTAATTGTCATCCCGAGGAAGTATTTTTGGCTGCCCACCCTAAACTATTTTCACCCTTCTAATTCCTAGTTCATGGGGATTTTCACCGTATTAGCTTGGCTTCTTTGCCCAATCGAGGAATGACTCTTTTCGAGATTGATTCTTTTCTTGAATGCCAATTTTCGTGAACGGCCCTTTTCCGGAACGGCTCTATTGGGGGGAATGGTCCTTTTCCGTGACGATTCTTTTTGGTCGAGGATAAGTGCGGTGATTCTTACCAGAAGAGCGTTTCATTGCTTCAGTGCCCTAGTTTCGCTCTTCGAGACTTAGCATCGTTATCCAGTTCTCTTTCTGCTCTTTTTCTTGATTCGTAATCACGTGTGAACGCATTAGAATTTTAAACGCCTCAACCAGCCATTAATAGCCGGCAAAGAGTGGATCTTGAATTCGATTTCACACTTCACCAAGCGGTCGCATTATGTATGCTCGATGCCGCTTTATTGGCGAACTTATCTGTTCGATGCATGTAGCCATATTAATAGCATGCTGGCATTGAACTGCTGGTAAAGTGTCTGTTTGTCAGGGGAATATATAGAAACCTGTTTCTTAGTATCGTTCATTTTGTCGATGATTATATTCAAATTGAAAATAATAGATAAAAATGCATGGTCAGTGAGAGAATAATTTTTTCTTATAAGCTTGCTTAGTTTTCTCATTTATAGTGGATCTATTTTCATTGTGTATGTTTCTTCTTTTCAGGTGAGTATTATCAAGGAGAAGTCAATTTTATTATTGGTTGCCCATCCAGGCCCGGATTGTCTTCGTGTACCGTTGTGTTGGTCCGTGGGTTCCGTTACTGTAAGTGAGGCCATATTATTTAAATACTTCCATTACTTCCCATATATTTACGGGGTAACTACACTTTAGCATATATACTCAGTGTTTGAATCAAGGGTAGAAGTTCGAGGTAAACCCGTTTCCCTCGTTCCTAGTTATAAGTACATACTCCTCCATCTTTATCATCTTTTAACTGCTGAATAGCCGTCTCAATCTAGTATCTACTCCATCCGTGAGCCATTAACAGCATTTGCTGTACTTCACGCGACATATCTCCATGTCTTAATTTAAGTAATTATTATTATTATTAGTATTCTACCGGTGAAGGTAGGTTTAAATGTTAAGTAATGTTACATGGAAAAAAGTTTTCGATAGTCGAATCGGCATAAATTTGTGAATGAATGGGCTATCGAATGGTGTGAGAAAAAACATTTGGAAATAAGACGCTTTTTTGCTAAGCCTTTGAGACGCATAATTTTCAGTGTTGCAGTCGAACGGTATTTGATTGATAAAATTTTCCCTGCAGTGAAACTGATCTCCCTTTTGGACGGTTTTGCTAATGGATGCAAATTCTCTTAGGTCGAATTCCCTTCGCTGAGATAATGGCTCATGTGTCCAGGACTTTCGACCTTTAAAATAACGACTTTCCGGCATGTCATGACTTATCGGTCTTTTGAAGCATACTAATGGAGGAACAGTCCCCGAACATGTGGCATATTACTCATACTTGACAACGCTCTTGCGGCGTGACGGTTTAATTTTCCACGCGTATCGATGGGAACGCAGCGTAAATACCTGCGAATAGTTTAGATTATTGACTTTCGACGTCACCTGATGAATGTTTTGTGTGGTTGATTTTGAAGGCACTTCGTGAGTAGATGACACATTAATACAAGTTTGTCCTTTCAAGCCGACTTCAGCAACTAGGCCAGTTACATACAGGCCTCGGGTTCGTTTCCAGTCCCGGATATTTTAGACGTAAATGCTTAAGTTTTAATAGGGGCCACAGATATAATATATGGTTGATTTTCCCCTTAATTAATCCCTCCTATAAAGTCCATTTACATTGTCTAAGATAGCCTCCTAAACTAAATAATGCTACCAATGAAGACTTATTTTTTGGATGATTTAACTGAAATTATTTATAAGTATGTACCTTATTTATTTCTCTACATAACTAACAGAAAGTATTAATAAAACCTTATTTAATTCCAGATAATATTATTTATTCACTAATTTTTATCAATATCATTAATTATAAAATCATTGTCATTTAAAAAGGAACCCGACCCCTCACCTCCCCTTACTAGCGTTACGTAATTTATGGGCGGCCTCGTATCCTAAAACGTACGATGTTACCTCTGCAGATGAGTCACGTTAATCAAATTATTATTACCTGTTGCAATGTTATTCTTTGATAGCGTTACATGGAATATGTTACTAGCGCCTTGTAATTACGAAAACTAGATCTATATTTTCTCAGCAAAATCATGAACGTTCGTGAATACGACTAAATATCATTTTTGTTTGGTACCCATATTTTCCAACCATTTTCATCCGTATTAGATTTAGTCACAAATTTGGCATCTCCGACATCGCTTATCCGCGACTAAAATTCTTACTGGATGGTGCGGCAACATTCAATCCCCAGAATTATGCTTCTACCACCCTATATTAAGGTGTTTTTAATGGAGTAATAAAGTTCACATTTTGAGTGATAATAATAAATTTTATTGTACTAGGACCTTGTCCTATGGAACATAAATCATTTTATACAATTTGACTCTGCAGAGAAAACAGAAATAGGTACTTGCCTAACTAAATGTATGCAATCAAAAGAGAAAAATACAGAAAAAGAAATGACATTACGCGTAAAAAAAAAGAAAACTAGTTAATTAACCATTTCAGAAATAAACAACTACGGAAGGATAAAGTAACTAAATAACAAGATGAATAGATAAAGTAACTCAATAAAATAAGCCAATTATGTAATTGTTCAATTTTACAAATTTAAAGATTACCTTACATTAAATTTTGCAAAAAATTTGACAATAATAAAGAGAAAAGGAGTAGGACTAGTAGTACTAATGAGTAGGAGTACGAGTAATGTATGAAAAATGACATAGATGAAAGCACGCAAATACAGAGGACTATTTCATGCGTGAACCTTCATGCACTTTCGATATTTTTCGTGCTTTTTGTCGATATCATTATGCAATCTTCTGTGCCCTTTATAGTCCATTCAGTTTACTAAGTGGCAGTCCTCGCGCAATACGGTGGTAGAATATTCTCAGGGTTCTTACGGATGCGTCTATTGTCATCTCATTGCATTGATGCTTCCGTGCGCGGTAGCTTTGTTGTCCACGTGGCGCGGATGTGTTGGAGGGAGTGGATGGGTGTGGTTCCAATGAATTTCGTATCGGCAGCCTCGGATGGGTCCGTTCGGCGATGTTGTTCGGTAATTGCGAGACCGTGGGCAGCTCGGAAGTGAGGAAGGGTTATGGGCGGGGGATGTTGGACATGTGCACGCGGGGTGATTAAACCGGGGGTCGTCGTACACGACCCGCGGTCATCGTGCACCCCTCCTACCATCCATCTTTAAATCGCGGACACCGAGGGTGCGTCGTGGTATCGCTATTTCCCGTGATGCTGCGGGAGGAACTCGCTGCACCTGGCGTAATTTTCGGGTTTAACCTGGCCTCGCGACACTACAATTGCGTGAATTGGTTCGGTCACAGGAGATGCGTTTTATTATACCGTTAGTTATCATGAACAAACGGCGAGTATCGGTACGCATACGCGCTTTACCGCAAGGGAGCGTAGCAGGGGATGATTTCATACTATGCATGCGTTGTCGTGGAATTAGCAATTTCTTTATTATTGGCTGACTGCGGTGACGTTCATCGCAACCTGAAGGTCTTGGTTTCGAATCCCACCCTGGATAATGATGTATTATGATTACTCTGCGTGCTTATTACATATTACTAGGGATGGGTCGGTTCGGTTCTTCGGTTCTCGGTTCCACCGGTTCTTGAGCTTAGAACCGGGACCGGAACCGAGGCCAAAAATAATCGGTACCGAAATAATTGGCGCGAAAACCAGTTTGAAACATAGTCACACTCCGAAAGTAGAGGCTTCACATTAAAACCTGGTTAAATAGTGTACTTAGATGCTTCAAAGTCGCGAATTATTCGAATTCAGTCTCTGAAAATGATTATTGATCACCTTATCTTACCATTGAGCAATGCAATGTAAGTGGTAAATTAAGAACCGGAACCGAGAATCGGAACCGAGAACCGAAGTTAAGAACCGAACCGGAACCGAAAAAAAGTGGAACCGACCCATCCCTTAATATTACCAAGAAAGATTAATCGGGTGGCATGGGGGTTAACTAAATGTATATCCAGTTGCAAAACCAATGGACTGGAAAGTTGTAATAAGTGAGAGGGTGTGTTAGTAAGAGAGACTCCGTGAGTCGTAAGGTAGTCGAGTGCATCTTCAAAGTACTCTGATCCTGAAGTACTCCGTGTATCCTACTCTGTGTGTTCAAGCACGAAGTACCCTGCAAACCACCGCAACGGAGGGTGGTGATGAATTTATTCTTTCTAGGGATAGGTTATGGTGTAATAAATAATGACTATTTTTATTAACTACAGTTCCATTGCATTATATAGTGCAAAGAGATCCACCTAGGAGACGAGACAGCTTCTCATTCTATATGCCTCAACTTCAAGCTATTATCGTTCTGTACAATCGTAACACAAATGTATACTAACATATATACGTAGTAACATGCTACATGCTGACATGCTAGGAAATATACCTTCTTGCACGCGGAAAAAGGGCAGTTTTTATATTCCTTGTTTTAATGTTCATCTATGTAATTTTATCTACATATAGTGCTTGGAGTTTTTAATATATGTACTTTTGCAGTGTCAGAAAAGCAGTGTGTTCACGTAAATGTGGGAACGAGAGTCCTGCGTATTATGATAAAATATATTCATGAGTTTAATCAATGAAAAATTAAAATCAAAGTGAACAGTCTTATCAAAGTGAAGACGATTTGTTCAACGAGGTTTTTAGTAAATCAGTGACATCGTTACATCGTATTGTCCGGAAAAAATAGTAGACTCAACCTGCTTGCTTTCGTTTTGTTTCGGTTGAGTCCTGGTCCTTACTTGAATTCCATTCGGAGAGCGTTGAAAGTTTTGATTATTTTGTCCGTCAGGTGTGGTCTTGTAGTGGCGTTGTAGTCTTTGGTGACTGTCTTTCAAACTATAGACACCCCAAGGTATTTCATTCCGGAATTTGCATTTCTGATGTTCAAGCGATATTGTAATTGCGGAGTACTTTTCAAGCAATGAGTGCATTACTGATGATGATTAAAAACCATGTTTTCAAATTTGTTTTTTGAGGGTTTGTTGAATCTTGATTTATTTTCTTTCCCGGATAGCAATGAATGACGTTTTGTTACGTCACCGGTGTAGTCTGCCTTACGCTATTACGTGCGATTTTAGCTTTTAATACTATCTACTTTTAGCGTTTCCATCACTCAACGTCGTAAAGTAATAATTTCGTTAGTGATTCGTACTCGTTTTCGTGTCTTATCGCGTAGTATTCGGCGTCTCGCAGGAAAATTCATCTCGCTGTGCGCTTCAAGGGGGACGTTCCCTCGTCGTCGTCTCTCTCTCGTTAACCTTGCCCCATCCACTTGTTGGCTCTGTTGAAGTCGACGGTGCGCCCCAGCGATCCCTATCATCGTCGCTTGTCTCCAGCTCATCGACCGTTTTCATTCACCAGAGCAGTGAGTGCCGTCAGCCACTTCCACTCCATCGTCTCATTAGAAGCCTCGGCAGCGCGGATCGCATCTCTCGAGGAGGCGGAGATGCAATCCACTCGATGAGCCGCCCATCTCAACCTTTTAAACCGCATCGACGTGTTGCCGATCGCCTGTCCCTCTCTCATTTACGTTATTTTTTCATCCATATCTACACAAGGCCACTGTAAGGATTTGTGGCTGCGAGAGTGACTTAAGGCATGAACTACTGTCATTGTCACCTTATTATTGTTAGTCAATGTTCCATCACGCCCACAATAATATGGTTAGTAACTTTATTTCCGATAGTTCTATTAAGCACCAGGGTATTAGTTATATTCTGGTCATTAACGAATATGTATACCCAGGAGACGAAATATCTTCGCATGTACCTAATGCAGACCTTGCTTCAAACTATCATTCCACTCTTGCGGTACAAGCACTGCTCAAATCCTTTTCATGCTGAAATATTTTCTATGTATTTGAGATTACTTTCCTAGCTTACGAGGAAATATTGAAAAGAATTTTACATATATGCTGTAGATAAATAGAATTTAGCAAAAATCTCAATCTCATTTTTTTAATTTCTCATATCTTTCAGTTTGACATTTTTCGTGTCTTTGAACCTACCACAGTACGATTATAATACTATATTACTTATACTTTATACTTATATTACCTATTATACAAATATAATGGGTAATATAAATTTGTCACCTTCGGGAAAGCTTACATCTGTTAAATTTGCAGAAGATTTAGTCTTTTCTTAAAAGTGATTCCAGGCCTATCTATGCTAACAATTTGAGCACTCCAGTAAACCTATCATAGTGATTTTTTCATTAGCGTAACTGCCGTTTTCTGAGTGCTACTCAAATCCGAGATCAATCCGACTTCATCTTGATATCATTCACTAGCCACATATTCTATGGGAGGCCTGACAAGTGAAAAGTAACTTAGCTCTTACTCCGTACCATCGCATTTTCCGAGCATTCTTTAAATAAATTCAAACCTTTCGTGGGTAATTTCCGCATCTGTAATTCCTGCATCTGCATACCTCAAAATATGTTTCGGAATTGTGATATCCAAGCATTTGACGTATTCGACGCTTCCGATTCGGTGCCATCGATGCTTGAGAGATGGCCTTCCCATGACATCACTTCCACGGGATATATCATCCTCAAAATTTATATTGACCCAATGATTTTCTTTCTGGCACCTTATTGCAACTGTAATGCAATATAAGTTTAAAGTCTATCATCTGAAGCCTAATTAGTACGGTGTTTGTTATTTCCTTCTCTCGCTTTTCCCATATCCGACGAAAAGTGATAATTCTCTTTTAATGTAACTGAAGGCGCAATTCTTATCCGTTTTCCTGTAAATGCCATCAATAGCAGGTAACTCTTACCTAACCTTCTCTGTCGCTTGAGCAATCCTGCTGGTGTTTTCATGCCACAACCATCCATATTCCTGCCTCAAAGTCGATCCTCTATCAGTTCAAATCCCCGTCATTCCCTGAGCCAAATTTCATAGTTTTATCGCATTCCATTTCCAGTCTCTCGTTTTTCACCCATTCAATATCTCTCTAATTTCTTTACTCGAGCGATTAATTACTTTGCCTTTCTTAGTACGTAGAAAATATTATAAATGTGAGCTTGGTAACCCCAAATAATTTTATAGATTTCTCTAAACTGCATACGATAGGCGTTCCTCATCTTAACTTCGAATGTCTACGTCTGCGAATATTGTCGTGTTTTAGTTTTTTCATTACTCAGAAAAGAGTACCTACCGTTGCAAAACCAACGGAAAGAGGCGATTCACTCGCTTCGGTACTATGTTTGAGTTTTTACCGAGTATTTGACGGAGAACCTTTGTTGGTTAGTGGTACTGACAATAAATCCTCGAATGACGGATGTATCGCTTGCAAATATTGATGGCTTCGGAGTCTGTGATGTCCATGAAGTACGGTTACGGCGCGGAGTCATTGGTTTTTTTTTCACTTTTGCCTCATAGTAATTCAGCACCATGATTCCCTATTCCCTCCCATAACCTTTCTTTTTTCGACGCTCTCACTCTCGTCAAGGTCTGCTGCTCATGGCTCGACCAATATGCATATTGATTGATTTTACTCGGGTCGTCTCTTCGTGATGACTTCGAACCATGTCTCCGGCAGAATTCCTCAGAAATCCATAAAAGTAACGACTCTCTAGCGGGCCGTCGTTAAATTCCCGCCTCTGGGCAAAGTTCGAGCGAAAAACGCGGCGAGTCGTGGATCGAATGGCTGGACATGACGCGGCTCACCAGCAGTGTAGAAAAAGCCAACACTTTAAACACCTTCTTCCAAAGTGTATTCAACTCATCGTCACAAAACGCAGTGGAACCACCGCCGAACACTTTCAGTGAGCAAATGCCCGAAATAAACATTTCATGTCGCGGAATAGAGCAGCAGTTAAAAAGCATAAGTAAAAACAAAGCACCAGGTCCCGATCAAATTCCTTCCAGAGTTTATAAAACATTAGCTTCTGAAATAGCCCCCTATCTAGAAATAATATTCAATAAAACACTAAAGAACCACACAGTACCCAAGGATTGGAAAGTAGCTAACATTACACCTATATTTAAAAGCGGTGATAGGGAAGAACCTAGTAACTACAGACCCATTTCACTCACGTCAATCTCTTGTAAGATATTTGAGCACATAGTAGTCAGTTCGATCATGGGGCATTTGGATAGTCAGGGATTACTCATAAACAGCCAGCATGGGTTCCGGAAAGGTAGATCTTGCGAGACACAATTAGCTTTATTCGTACACGATATTTTAGTCCACGGCGAAAGCAGTACTGAAGTTGATGCGATATTTTTAGATTTTAAAAAGGCTTTCGATAAAGTTCCTCATGACAAATTAATCTTGAAGTTAGAGAGTTTTGGTATAAATAAAGACGTTGTATGTTGGGTAAAAGAATTCTTAAGTGGGCGAGAGCAGAGGGTTGTCATAGATGGCATCATGTCGGACACAATCGAAGTCACATCGGGAGTTCCCCAGGGTAGCGTAGTAGGTCCGCTTCTATTTCTTTTATACATAAACGATTTGGGTACCGTAGTTAGTAGTAACCTTAGACTTTTTGCAGACGATGCGGTGGTGTACAGGGGTATATCAAACGAAGAGGACATGAAATCACTTAGCAAGGATTTAGATGCAATTGAAGAGTGGTGCGACAAATGGCAGTTAGAACTCAACCTTAAAAAGTGTGTAGCTATCAATTTTTGGAGGAGGAATAATTCGATAGAGCGATCCTATAGATTTAATAACACGAAGATCGAAAACGTTGAAACCGTAAGATATTTAGGTGTAACAATCACTAAAGATTTATCGTGGGGAAGACACATAAGGGAAATATGCGGCCGAGCGAAGAGAAAGCTAGGATTTATAAAAAGAGTACTTGGGAAATGTGATGAGAAGACAAAAGAGCGATGCTACTTTTCACTAGTTAGGCCCCACCTTGAGTATGCAGCCAGTGTATGGGATCCTAATGAATTAGGTTTGATGAGAGAACTAGACAGTGTGCAGCGTAGAGCAGCTAGGTTCGTCAAAAGGTGTTACGATAGGTTGAGTAGTGTATCAGAATTAATACAAGAATTAGGGTGGGAATCATTATCAGAGCGTAGATTAAAGTTCAGATTTAATCTATTAGAGAAATTTCAATCGGATAGCTTTACTGAAGATGTTAGGCACATATTGAAAACACCAGCGTATTATGCTAGATTCGACCAGATAAATAAGATTAGAGAGATAGATTGTCGTACAGATAGATTCAAAATGGCATTTTTCCCCCGTACTATAAGAGAACAGAATAGGCAGCATAGGAAAGGGATAGGTAGGGGAAATATTTTAGAGTATTCTGTAGTGCATGATGCATGTATTAACCCCTCAAATACTATAGATACTAACAATCTAGTTGCATGAGACCCTTTAGTTGCTTGCTTGCATGCTAGTAGTGAATGCTTGGTGACCTTCACCCCCTGCCACACACCCTCGCGGTGGCTTGCAGGGTATCGTGTAGATGTAGATGTAGATGTAGATGAGGCAGTGCCAATGCGTCCGCGGTCACGGGGCCCTTATTAATGTGTCAAGGCCCCCTCCCTGCGCTTTGGAAAAGGAACGCGGTGGAGAGCAGGCCTTGCGGAAAGAGCGTTCGAGAGCATTTCCTGGCGTCGAGAGGTGTGTCGTATGGTTTACTCATTTGCCATAATCGCGGCTTCCACCTTTGGTCCCCCTCCAGGTACCTCCGGACCATTGGTTCCTTACTTTTATTCCTTTGCCCCACCTAAGTACCTCTGATGCCCTCCCCACAGAATAATTTTAAACCTAACGTAAAACAACCACCCTTGGACCTAGTATTCATAGTCGCTGAATCGAAAATTTACGGAATGGAAAAACCTTCTGGAAACTTGACCTGACGGAGTTCTTGGAAAACGTCAACGAGATTCGGAGGAATTGGAGTGTACGTTGGCTCGTAAAGATAACTTTAATTAGTTTTCTTCTTCGAGTCACTTCACTGAATTTCATGGAAAACACTACCATTTTCTTCTTAGATAAAGCATGCCTTTCATTTTCAATTTAAAGTTAATGTTTTGGCGGTGAAATCGTCTGCTCAGACGGGTTTATTTTAGTTTAGTGCGGAAAATTAAGGGTGTTTGTTAAAAGAATTTTCTCGGAATATTCTTAATGCATATTATATTGAGCCATTTTCCTGGCGAATCACCATCGAATATACCTATTACTCCGTATTCGATTATTATTATAGTAGTTTGACTATCCCCGAGGAGAATGACATGCTTAAAGTATGTTGTTCAATTTGATGAAATAAATTTATGAATAAAACCAAAATAACAGTTGCAATTTAAATGATCGTTGTAAAATTGAAACTTCTCCTATTCACTATATGTACGGATGACATTTTTATGCAACTTGCAGTCGTTATGGATTTCTGTAACCCATCAATTGTTTATTTGAGATTTAACATAATTCCTTGTGACCCTCAATTCAATGTATGCTCTCATCTCTCTTTTTTTCCTTCATCCCAATCCTCTTAATTTCTTAAGTGACTTTCACGTTTGTCCTCCATTGCCCTTTTCATTCATTCAAGTCTTTATGCCGCCACGAAACCATTAATGAATATACTTGCAGCCTAACGCGAAAAGCGGAGAGAGCGGAGGCCGGCATTCCACTCATCTCATTTCGTCATTTAGTGTGCAAGCCTGTCTCGAATTTTGAAAGCGTTAAATAAAATTAGAATAAATAAATAAATTCGTCGAGACCACATCGGACGAGCAGAACTCAATCACGGCCGAATATTCTTCGCTTCCGTCCGAGCGCCCCATAAACTAAGGAGCTAACTTGTCGGGAGAGGCGAGAGGAGAGGGAATTGGTCAGGCCAAGGACCATGTCCATCCGGCTTCCCTGCCTCCAACGAAACAGGTCTCTTCGTAGTCCCCCGCTCCCATAATAGCATCTCTACTCCACCCAGACCGTCCATCGTTCCGGATGCTGCTCGCCATTTAAAAATGAAGTTTTTTATGGTCTAGTAAAAACCACACCAAAAAGAGAAAAAATTCACCATAGGCTGAGATGAACCAATTGGAGTACGGAGTACGGAGAGTAGAATGAAAACTGGTTAACTTTACTCTATTATACTAAATTCACCATCATCATGGGACAACAATCCTTAGATTGGTTTGACGCAGCGTACCACATAGTTATCAGCTAACCTCCTCGTATGGTAATAATTCTTCTCCTTCACCTTCCTCAAAACCTCCATATATTTCATGCAAGGCCTTCTTTTTGTATTCTTTACATTCACTTGTCTATTCACGATTGTCTTATGCAAATAACGAAAAGGGGACGGAACCAATAACTGCAGCTTTATTCCAAATAATACCCGCAAAAGCAGGGAATTTAGATCCCCCCTGACCCCGAAATATTTTCCCAACTATTTTGTTGTTCTGATTTTAACTGGGCATGAAAATACGGATTAAAAGGTATATTATTCAAGTATTGAGTTTCTTGAAACGTGATCACTAGTTTGATGCAAGTGTATGGTTAATAATTGTTCTTTTCACTCTGATATGATTGTTCTGAGTGGAGGGCTGCGTCAAACGAATCCTAGGATTGTTGTCCCTTGATGATGATGATGTATGTATGCGTTGAACTTCTGTTCTGGGGCCGGTTAAAATAACTGCTTCATAACATGGTAAGCAGTGAACTTACCAGTGAGAAGAGATAAGAATGGGCACAGTGAAAGTAAATACCAATCACTGAAAAATAAGGGAAGAGATTTGTAATATGTCGGCACCGAACGGGCACGGCTGATTTGTTTCAAGTTACGCTGCACAAGACTTAGCAAATTTCTGGCTACGTTTCTGTCCAAAGGCATTATGGATTTTGCGAGGCACTGACGCTCTGTATCCACTTTGCCCCATTAAGTGTGGAGGAATGAGAATTGTGCATATCAACTCACCTAAAATAATACCAATACTCGTGGCGCGATAGTTGTGGATTAATCAGTGTCCGCAACCGTTGGGTTGGTCTCAGAGGTGTGTTTTGAATTCTCCCACTAAACGGGGTGTTGTTGAAAATCACACCACATTGTGTTGGTTTGTCGAGAACCGCCCGCCAGAAAATTACTCGGATTCGTAAGTTCGTGGTTAGCTTGGGATGTCAGAAGGCGTCACGAGGATTCCAGCATGATACTTTTAATCCGTGAACGAAGCCCATAAGATTCAGCCCATCCGAGGAATACGATGTCACGCATTTACGACTCGAAAGTCAATTCTCCTTACCTCCGGCTTTCAATTCCCCTCGCTCTGCGAACCTCGGGTTCGTTCATATTTCAGCCCTATCTTTCAATCCTCTCTCCCGTTCACCACCGATCGCTCATACCCTCTTTAGCTCCCCGTCCCCGGGATCGTCGCTTGAGCCGACGAGATCCGATCTGCTACCTCCCGCAAGCCACCGTCACCCTTCTCAACTTAACCCCTCCTTTTCGACTTCACCCGTCCTCACATTTTTTTCACGAGCCCATACCAGTTTTTTTCTTCGGGGAAGACTCATTTTTTTCTTGAAAGGGTGTGTGTGTGTGTGGAGAGGAAATTTTTTCATCGTAAAGAGGAATGGGAGAGGCCAGGGGAGAAGAGGGGACAGAGGATAGCCGGAGGGTAGCTTGGGTATCCCTAGCCGTTTGCCATCTTTCGATTGGCTCCAGGCCCGCCTTCCAATCCTTACCTCCTCTTTCTATCTTTCTCTCCAGTCCCACGGGAGTCCTTTCAGTGAAAGGGATTGGGTGAGGCGGCCAGCTACCCGCGGTAATGCCCTTTTCTTTGCCCGCTAAACGTTTCGCCGCCTTGAGGCGAGCCATCCCCCGACTCCATTCGTTTCCCGATCGGGATGACTTTGTCGGCAGCGTTTCTGGATCCATCATCCATCAGACTTTCCGGAGATACACTCCAGATTTATGTCCCGACCGAGCTGAATTGCCCCGCCTGAGGTATCGGGGCTGAGTATTTCGATGGTGGTGATTGGAAGTGGCAACGAAGCTACCAGGATTGAACCCACACCTTTCCTTCTTTCTCTTTTTCCTCGGGCCGGTAGATAAAATATCACCGACCGTAAGGCATTTCAGTTTTTCAACCCTCTCTCTACCCCTCATAGCTTCGAATTCTCTTCAAGTTTCGTCCGACACGAGGTCGCGTTTAGTTCCCCATTAGTCCAGAGTTTGTACTCGGAACTCCTCTATCTAATCTGAAAAGTAATAGATAATTCAATTCCATTTATTGTGGCTTGAGTTCCTCCCCGATCGATGGACTCCTTGATGGTTTTCACGGCCTCCGCAGCCATAAACGCTTTGATATCAGACAAGACAGCCCCGCTGGGGCCATAAAGTAGGAGCCGAGGAATTGTGTAGACGAGGGCTGATGGTGGGCGCGACTTGGGAAAGATGCGGCCTGAGAATTAATAGAATACCTAACTGCATGCATTGAGGAGAGAGAGGGAGCCGCCGTGATGGAAATAAAATTTCTCCGCAATAAAAGCTGAATTTTTTCATCGCCTTTCATTAAATGGAAAAGTTTCTGAGAGTGGCCTGCTAGATAAAAGAGCAAGTGAGGTAGTCCCAGAATACCTTCGGCTAAGAGGCACTCAGCATACTCATTGTATTCCACATCTAATCTATCGTATCTCTTGCTCTCTCCAAAGTTCACCAACATTTCAAAGTAGTTATACCGTTCCACGGTTTTATATGATATTTTTTCTGTGGCTTTGTTGGGGTTCCTGTTATATTCTAATACCATATATAGTCTTACTTCGACACACCTCCTTATTTAATGAAATTGATCGCAAAAATAAGAAATGGGTTCAAAATAAATTAGGGAAATTGCAATGTGTTTGAGTCATCTGTTCGCGATTTTGTCACTGGTATCGTATCGCAAAGGCAAAGTAAATTGCGATCGTTGGCAATGTGAGCTAGGCAAATGCTATCGTTGAATGCCTGTGCTGAATAACTTTAAACGGGTGACTTTCCATCTGCCTATTCTTGCCTAATATATTCCATCGTTATCTCCTAGGGACTTTGCAAATGATGTCACTCCTCGATTTCCGACCACCATCACATACATTATTGTGCCGGTACGGTCTGTAATGTTCCTTAAACCCTTGTTTGTTATAGTGCATCGATATTAATTCTTCTCCTCTCGCTATGCAGTTAAAGATCAAATGATGCATTATATGCATTTCAAATGTATAGGGCGAACTGATAAACCACGGGCTATGGCTCACTCTCATGCATACTTTTATGCTTCCTTTAATTTCCAAAGTTGCTATTAGTTATTTAAGCTATTATCTCATTTTTTATTTGCCTTTTCATCCGCATTTTCTATCTTAAGTTTTATCCCTATTTTTAATTTTTCCTCTGCATGTTCAGGTCTGTGTTACTCAATTGCTTCTCAATTACTGATGGGCTTCTTCCCTATGCTCATTTTCACTATTTACATGCTTCCCACTTATTGAAAACACTCAAATGTCAAATGCCTTATCTTATTGTTAGTTAGGTTATATTATTCTATTTAACACTTGTACTACATAACGCACAATAATAATTTAAATGCACTCACCTGTCTCCCCGTCTATCTTCCCAAAAGACCAGCGTTTCCAAACATTGCTTGCTTCCGTAATCGTTGCGTTCTCCATCGCGCGGTTGGACACTTTCACACCCCTCTCTCTCTCTCCCTCTGTGTTGTGCGTCCCTTTAAATGAAATTCCTGAGTCAGGAGGCGGCCCTGCCACGCGGATTCCGACTTCCCTCTCCCTTCCGGCACCTGCCACTCTCCTAGCAACGCCCACGTCTGCCTTCCCCAGTTCCCTCGGAGCCACCTGAAAGCTCTCCCTCAGACGCCCAGCTACAGTTGCCCTTATCGCCCGCTCGCGAATCAATCGCACTGCTCGCCATTTCGTTTCTGGACCCCACACCCCTCTCTTTGAGAGTAAAAGCCTCCGAACTTGACGATCGGGGGTCGATGTACCGAAACCCATTACTCACGACACCTGAACGGCGAATCTGAGGGGGACTGGTAACGGGTCTTCACTCGACTCGCGTTCGCGTTTTCGTTTCTTTTTGTATTTCGATCTGGAAAATAACATTTGACGCTTCTACTTATTTTTGAATATAGGCTGCTGCCTGTTTCTTCCAAACTTAAAGTGAGTCTCTCTATCATCTTGCTGACCTGTCTCTCAGGCGGTTTATACAGTTCTTCCTTCATCCATTTATGTGTTAAGGTTGTCCCATTCCTGTCATCTTGTCTGCGTCCACTCATTTATCGACTGTATCTGAAGGTGTTCTCTAATACGCGGGATTCGTGTTACTGAGGGGTTTCTTTCGACATTTGCCTCTTGTCAGAACTCCACACAAGCTCTGGTTATTTTGAAGACTAAAATAATATGAATAATAATAATTATTCTTTTTACGATTGATGCAGGTTTTGATGGTCATGTGCGTGCATGCTGTACGCACGCGTATATATCACTCAGTGTTTCTTTTTACTCCTTATACTTCCTGTCTTTCATCATTCTTTCAAAGTAGCGTATTCACCTTCTTTCTTTTTCCAGCTAGTCATACCTTCTCCCTTACAACAGATTATTGGGGAATGGAGAAAAACGGAGTTTGAGTAATTCATTGAGCTACATCGAACTCTCTGAATGTCCATCGATAGATAATGCCATAAATGATAGATTGTATTGAACCTTTATTAATTTTGTAAAGTCAATTCTAGTACCTCCACTCTTTCCTAATATCTTTATTAAGTTTATAAACTTTCTAGATAAACTCGTAGAAGGAATGCTATTGCTTGTGGGATAAGCAAAAAAATAAGCATTAAGTTAAATATAACTCCAATCTTTCGGCTTCTCATCACATTTCCCAATGAATTCCATCAGAGAATACTATCAATAGACCAACGGTTCCCAACCTGGGGTACACACTTGATTTAGATGCACACGCGATGAAAGTTTCATTTTGTTGGAAATATAAGTAAGCAAATTTGTTTGATCAAAAAATTTACATCGAGTTATGGGCGAACAGTAGATGACATTGCATAATCGACAAGTAAATAATCATATTGTTGGTGACTGCAATACGGATTGAAATGTTAATGGACAACAGGTATATAATGAAGGCTGCATCCTCGGGTTTCACCGCCCGTCGTTACTTTTGGAACGACAGTTTCGCCTACATTACAGCAGAGCCTCGATCATGGATCTTTAAGGCGTGCGCTAGCGTTATCGTTATTTTTTGATTTAACTTATGTCAGAGAGAACGTGATCTCCGTTCTTCATTTTTCGCACAGCACTTCAAATCGCATAGCACAATCAGTGGAGCGAATTTTATAGACGGTTATTGTTAACCCTGCGCTACTCTAGGGGGTAAGCGTTACCGATAAAGATTGCGATAACGCGAAAGATGCATCCGTGATTCCACACCAGGTCTAAGTGAGAAAACAGATACAAAGAAGAGGTACAGATAGAGGAAATAGACTGCCGAGGCTCGCGCCGCTGATAAAAGGTTGAAAATCGCTGCAGTACACTCAGGAATGGTGGAGCTATATTTTCTACATCTACATAATACCCTGCAAGCCACCACAAGGGTGTGTGGCAGGGGGTGATTGCTCACCAAACATGCACTACATATCATGCATAAAAAAGGAATAGTATTAATATAGTAGTCAGAACTACACTATTTAAAAAAGATAGAAATTGCAAAGAAAACATGCAAAAACATTCTGTTAGTAGGGTTAGCTTTAAGTACTCATACCAACATGCAGCTACCAATGCTATTCATTGCTACTCTCCGATAGGACATATTTACCGTTATTCGTATCTCTTATTGTGCGAGGGAAAAAGGACATTTTGAATCGGTCAGTTCGGCAATCAATTTCTCTAACTTTATGATTATGGTCCAGTCTGCCATAGTAAGTTGGGGTTCGTAAAATATTTTTAACATCATCACTGAAAATATTAATATTATTTTGTTGCTATAGGTAAGGCTTCTGGGGAACGTCTTTCGTATTCGACACTTGGCACCATGTCTTCGCTCACCAAGCTTTTCCAAAGTTCCCGTGAGCACCGGATGGCTGGGAGAAAAGCAGGGGACACAGACGCCCTGTTTTGTTTATATCATAAATCATATGCATATCTTGCTCTCCCGTTCTCCGTCCCCCGGTAGGAACGGAAGTTTGAGGACTTTTCTCTATGCACGCGTACCTACTAAAAAAAAAGTTTCTCTCCCTACTCCCCCGCCTCGTTTGCGTCTCCCGCTTGCGTTTTCGAGGAGCGCGAGTGACTATCCCTATTTCTGGAAGCCCATTATGCGGCAAACCTCCCTCGCTCCGCCTCTACCGTTCCATTATCGGTTCGACGGGGCGAGTTGGGGGGAAATCCCTATTTCGAGCCCCGTCCCATCTTCCCCGCCCGCCCATCCTCTTTTGACCGAGGAAATTACGTCCTCGAAACGCGGTCTCATAATTAGTTCGACGGGGAGCGTTCACGCCGTGATATTGTGGCGTGAAAATGGCACCCTTTCATAGTTTCCGACACATTCACTCTCTCTGATCCTTTTTTTACTCAAAAAACCCTCGATCCCATAATGAGATGGTCACGCCTCTTTTCTCCCCGTGATAAGCGTTTCAGCCTTCCAACTCGTTAATTTTTTTTTCTGTTAAGGGACAGAGTGCTCCGACCGCCTTTTTTTCGAAAGAGTCCGGTGCGCGGGGACACTGTCTTCTCACTAACGACTTCATGCCGTGTGAAGTGGACGAAGTCCTCATTGATGAGTGGGGTGCTCTCTATGCTGGCTATACTCTCACAAACTAGTTGGCGAAACCTATATTCTTAATTAGAGGATTCGACATTCCCGTCCTTTAAAGCATTCACGTTATTACTGTTACTGTTATCGGTGGAGGCGATTGACAAATGAGGTCAATGGTTCAATTTAGGATAGGTTGATATGTGAAAAGATATCAACCTATCAACAAAGGATATTAGGAGAGGAGGAAAGGTGAAAGGAAACCCGGTGTGGACATTGGCGAAAGGTGCCAAATGGTCCACGACTTAACGCCTAATATGACAGACAAGAGTAGTGAACTATAAGTACTCTCAACAACGAACTCAGGTAGAACAACGAATAATCATCTATTGCCGGGATTCGAACCTGGAAATAATAAAAGACCCGTGTTATACTAGTAACGAGATGTCGACCACGACGCATTGCGATATACTGCTTGAAGAAGTGAATGTAATAAGTGATATAAATTTGATCTAATATGATAAAATGTTACATTTTGCCCATATTGTCAAAAGGCATTCGAGTGCGGTGTAATAGATCATAAATTGAACTTTCCTAGGGGTCACTAGGTGAAACCACTGCACATTTGGTTCACTAAACTGAGTCCGTTTTGCTGACAATGCCGTAGGTGACGAGATGCCGGTCACCGTTCAATAAAATTGTGGAACTTTACAAAGTAATTGGTGTATATTTTATCCAGTACCAGACCATGCACTACCTACTCCAGGGTGAAGTGGGTTGGTGTGTTTGAGTACTGACCTCTCACACAGAAATTCCGGCTGTAGGATATATTTTTCATTAGTAAACCTATTCGAGTGTTTGGTGAAGAGCGCTTCAAGTTCAGCCGTCGGATGGAACGTTAACCCGTGATCCCCTTGGTTCCTTTCAACAGCAGGGTAATGCCGACACCGGGTTTCCCCACACCCCTCCTCCATACCATTTCATTTCTATCTTGTACCTTTCCTTCCGGTATGAAGTGCCTATAGGTGCGCGTGCAGACTTGAAAACCACAGACAGCAGTGGATTGCGGTTCTATTCGTTGTCGTCTCGATGATGATCTCTGGTCACTTAAGTAACGCGCGGGTTACCTCGCAATGCGATGCTCCAATTCGTGCATCACACCACTAGCACCACGCGGGCCTATCCCACGGTCCCACTCTCGCACCCACGATCCCACGCTCCTCGCTTTCTCCTCACGTCTTGGCTTGACTCCGCCGGAACACTTCCCTCGGCTGCCCAAACAACGCCCCGGACCGAAACGGTAGCGGCGGGTGGGAAGCAGGAAACCTTGGGGAATAAGGAAGGGGGGACGATAGAGTTGTGTGTGGGAGTGAGGGGGCACTTACTGATGTGGAGCCCGGAACAATGAGCGCGAGCTCATTGTTCCGGAGCCAAGTTTTCCACGCAGAAGGGCGATGTACCGGTTTCGCCGTTGTAGTTAAGAGGTTAATGATGTTAAGACTCTTAGTATCCGTTTCACCTTCTCTAAAATTTTTAATGCACATATTCCCACGGTGTTTCGCTGCCGATGCTGAAGTATCGATTGTAATGGACATGTATACATCTAGAGAACGATGCCGTCCAACGATTGAAACAGTCATGAATGTCTTGATCAATTATTACACTTATTACAAGAACTCGAATGGAATTCTGTCACCTGGGATTTGAATATATTAGCTGAATATATGAAAGAAAAATTAGAATCCCACTTGCTTTTCATTTACATACTAATGAAAAATACTTTATTTTTCAAGTAAGTAAAATAAGTATTTTTCATAACTATGAGTGAATTTCACCAGGTAAACTTGCAGACCATCGATTTTATTTTCCATTTACATCCAAATCATTTGAAGATCCTTTAGTTTCCTCGGCGTGGTGGTAAACCTTTTACAGAGCAGGGATTTCCCTTGCTTTAAAGTCTCGCAAATGGAAAGGGTCCCACCGGTTGGGAAACTGCTAGAGAAGCATTATATTTGATTGCTATCATTCGTTGTCTGTCTTTTCCGAAGAGTTGGAGTGAAGTAGGTAGAGTCTAAAGGTTAATTCAACGATTATTTTAATACTTGAACACACTAGAAGGTTTACGTTGTTAGCTCATCCATGCAAGAAAACTCCGATAAGACTATCTGAGCGACTATAGAGTGGGGAAGAATGGGTAGGGTCTTTCTGTGCAAAATTGTGAAAGAGCGAAACTAAATAGTAAACTATTAATTGTTTCCAAAATCTTATTAGGGATAGATGGAGACGTAAAAAAATTTGGTATAAAATGAGGTCTAATGTGTCAGGTTTCCACTAGCTCTACTTACTACTAGCTCTACTGACTACTTGCTTATATGAATTGCGTAGAGTTTTCCATTTCATTGGAAGTGCCGTATGATTTAATTTTGACTATAATATGATTTAAAGTAGGCGATTTGTCTTTGGTGTCAGACATCACTAACAGACCATCCTCAGAGGACTTGAGCGAGTTTACCACACAGCGGCGTATCATTAGATCGATATTTCATAATGTACTTCCCTCTGCTGATTTGCGTCAAGCCAGTAGCAGAGTCAATTAAATATTCAATGCTAATTTAACGTCCATGCCCGGAACACAGAAGCGTAGATGTTTTATTCAGAACTTTTGCGTACATTGGCAGTGTTTCAGGAGCTCTATCATCCAGAGCCATCTCTCATACTAATCGCTTCAACTAATTTCTTTCTGCGTTTCCAGAGCACACCTGAGAATTAAGTCACAAGCCATTATGCAAGGAATGTCTCCCTCAGTCGCGGAAAAATATTTTTCATTGAAAAAAATGTCTTTTAATTTATACAAGTACAAATGTACATGTAACTTGTACAAGTATATTTAGGAATTTATGTAAATTATGCAATATTTCATGAATGAGTACATTAGTTAATTCCCTTCACGTTCTCTCTCTGTGCTCAGCGGCTGATGATCGATGATTCATTCCCCAGAAATACGCCGTCCTTTATAAATTTTCCCAAATAGGTGAGCTAATTACTAGCATATATTATAATGTTACTGTTAATTTTTGATTCCGTCATCGTCACAATCATTTAGCCACCTCCAGTACATAATAATATAGTTGAGGGTGCCTCAATAAAATGGAAATGAATAGTGAGCAAGTATTTTAGGTACTAAAATGGTGAATATACTTATTGATTAGAATATTGAGTCAGACAAAGGTTAATTTCCGCTATAGTGCTTTTTTCCGTGGTTAGGATTTCATTATAAGTTGTGGTACCTAGAGTAGAAGTAGATTTTAATGTGATCCAACTTCTGAGACTCTATCGCTTCGTCTGACTTAAGAAGAATCCCGTCATAGTAAGAGGTCACCAAATAATAAAATCCGATAATCTATGTCCTGAATCGAATGGACAACTACGTCGTACCAATCTTAAGATTGGTGATTATTGATGATAATGAACCTGGTATAATCCTAAGCATAATTGTAAGGTAAGTACACCATCTACTCCATTGGGGGCTCGAACCCGGGAACCTCAATTTGCCTACCACGACCGAGAGGTTTCATTCCGCTTGGTGATGTCGCTCTGCAGCAGTTTAAGAAAATCGGTGCAAGCCTCGAAACGGAAGCATTTTCCTGTCACCAAATGTTCAAAACAATTGGGTGTCTCGGAGGGCACGGTGCAGGAAGTAAGCTCTATCATCTCATGAACAAACGCCGAACAAACGCCGATTTTTTTGCCGTCGATAGTCGCGCCACGGGAGGCAAGAGTTTGAAAGATTGGCGCCTCGGGAGCTGATCATTTCCTGCCAGACCGACGACGGACGATTCCCCGCCCACTCACATAACATCCAACTTTTCCCCCCCTCCCTTGCACTTTATCTCCCAATAGCGGCGGCGCCCCCCTGCTGAGTATTAGCGCCTCGCCGCCGCCTCGATCCTGAGGGGAGGAGGAGTTTGTGTGGGGACCCGGCCCGGCCGGCCCGGGGCATTCATGGGCACCGATGAGTGAGTGGGTGGGATGCGAGGGTAAGAGACGGGGACGGGACGGGGGTGTTTCATCGCCCCTTCCTTATTAACTCCGCCCATCCTGCCCGTTTGTGCCACGCGGTTTTGTAGTTCGTCGGGGGAGAGAGGCCCTACTCGCGGTGCGATGGGAGTAGAGGGCGAGGGCTGGGCGACGTGGGAAGGGGAAGGATGAGGGGGCCCTGCTTCTAAAATTGGGAGCTATTCAGCGATATTTGGTCCCTCCTCCCCTTGTGGGTCGGAGCGGTGGTGGTGGTGGAGAGGCTGTGGGAATAGTTGAGTGCCCGGGTGATGTTTCATTCTCGACGTCGCTGCCTTCCAACGGTGGTGATTGAAGCGGCCAGGGTTCATAGACCTGTCGATGATACAGAGCGCGCGCGCGTGTATGTTTACTGGGAAAACATCTCCGATCGCTTCGAACTTTGTACCTCATAACCTCGTCTTTCCTCTTGGGATTAATGCATAGGTGAAGAAAAGGCTTTTGAAGATTTCCCTTATAGGTTTGTTCACCGACTTGTGGACTCATCTCGTACCCCTAACAAAAATATGTGAGATTGGGTAGGTATGGTTTCTGGAGATAGTACTTATTAGCCTCCCATCCATTGAGCTCTGACTCCAATACCGAGAGTGGAATTTGGGAGGGTTATGTTTTGTGTAGGCCGGTCGTGTTGGCCAAGTTGGAAACGCATTGGATTGGCAGCCTAACATCTACATTTACATCTACACGATACCCTACAAGTTACCGCGAGGGTTTGTGGCAGGGGGTGAAGATCACCAATCATGCACCACCGACATGCAAACAAGCAACTATAGGGTCTCATACAACTAGATTGAGTAACTAATTAATTCATGCATCATGCGCTACAGACTACTCTAAAATATTTCCCCTACCTATCCCTTTGCTATGCTGCCTATTCTGTTCTCATATAGTACGGGGGAAAAATGACATTTTGAATCAGTACGACAATCCTAAATGTCGATGGTTCAAATCCCGCCTAGGGATTTGAATGGATGAAGTGTTTTTGGTTGTATGGCTGGTGTGTTTGTCTTTAGATTAATATCTTCGGGTAAATCGCTCGATATTGCCATAGCCATTGGCATACCTAAAAATCCAAGACAGTTGCTACTATTGTTTTGATTTTGATTTTATTAATAAAACTTTTCCTCCCAGGTTTAATGAAACCCAACCAAGATTTCAAGGCTTTTCCTCATCATCATTAGTCACTGAGAAAAACACTGTGTCGGTCATCGCCCATAATGACAACAACAAAAATTTGCAGCGCTTGAATACGAAATTTGTCACTTCTATGTCTCATGAGATAGTGATGCTATCAAATGGCAACTATACATTTTCTAACAATCATCCTCCTTTATCGTGAGATTGTGCATTACGGAACGGGAATCTAATAACCCACGGTTCGATTTCTGGTTCAGATCAATATCTACACGCTGAATTATTCAACGTATTTAGTAATCGCAATTTTCTGCTGGGTAAGCATAGTTTAAAATGTTAACTCTTTAGTTTAACGCTCAAGTGAGGCACGACGACAGGAAGCTTTGAAATCTGGTATAATTATAGATTGATTATAGATTTCCGGTTTAATAGCTGTATTTACTCGTATGTATGAAACGAATATAGGAAATAATTTCCGGCGCCGTTCAATATTCATAGCATAACAATAAAATTTTTCCGAAAACGTTAACATATTAGGTAATGGAATCTCCTCTGCAGGAGAATCAAGTCCGATGAAGGTTAGGTAGATGATTTACTTATATGCCCACCCTGGACCTAGTTTATATCAGTGTTGTGGTCCTAACGGTAATTGGCAAAGGTGCAAATACGCCGAGAACATTAGAGCGAAAGAATTGGAGTTTTCATTATTATGCAGCCTCTTTTTCAGAGAGGAACATTTTAGTGTGAGTGCGACGAAATGTTCTCCGTATTGCATTTTGTGCTGGCATTGTGATTTGTATCTCGTCATCATATCATTTGCCCACCATATTAGGGTCAAGACCTTTACAGGGGTGCTTCGAGCCGTCGGAAATGGGCCCGGTTCGAGAATCGCTATTTCATGATCTCCCGCATAAACTGGAACATCGGCGTGGAGGAACACCTTCATTCTTGCATTTGGAACGCGATATTATGCTAATGGTATGGCGTTGTCGACAAGAGCGTGCGAAGTCGTACTTGCGTCTTCAGTATAATACTCGACTAGGAATACCTGTAAATTTCGATTAATCCTATGAGAAAAAAGAAATTAGATACGACTTGCTACCGGCAGCCTAAGTTATGGACTTGTACCTTTTTATATTTTAGTTTGAAAAAATGGGAAATGTTATTATTACTAAAGAGGAGTATCCCAAGATGGAAGGTGAGGAGTAGAAAGTCCTTAGTTCATTAAGCTTAGGCCGTAATAACCATCGGGAGCATGATATCAAACATCAGTGCAGGATAGATGCTTATCTCCAGCAATGTAGAAAATTCTTATCCATAATTTCGTTTTATTTCTAAATGCTGTTGTCGTGTAAATTTTACAATGTGAATCAACGTAAAATCCTGGAAATTGCAAATTTAAAATATTTCGTGTGAATATTGAACAGGGTCTCCGATTAATCAATATGGTATTCGTTATATATATTTAAATAAATTCGGTTAAATCAGTAATCATATCATTATTGTGTAGATGTTAACCATCTAGTTGCACGTGACTCTTGTATCCAACATGTTTACATGAAGTGGTAGCATTGTCGCTCTTAGTTGCATGTAAGTAGTGCGTTTGGTCATCTTCATCCCCTGCCACGCACCTTCGCGATGGTATCCACACGACGGAGGTAGTTCTGAACTCGAAGTGCCCTTCTCACAGGATTCAAGTAGGGGCATGTGTCTTACTGAACTATTGCTGCCGCTTCTGATACTCGAAACCCAGTACGAAGACAGTAGGTACTTTAGCTACCACACCAAACCGACTCTTCGTCTTCTGATTATTACTATCGTAGGTAAAGTGGAAACTTGCCAAGAAGCCTCTTCTCCATGTCTTAGTGTGCATCATCTTTCGCATTGACATGCTGAGCGTCATTTACTTGAAAGATTAATAGCAACATATCGATATTATATACGTGTATTTGGCCATGCGATTCTCTCCTTATCATACTTGAACTCATACACCTGCAATCCTTATCATGTGTGTGATCTTTTCTGTATATTAAATACGTGTATTCTCTGCTCGTAATTCGAGCTGGCCACGGTAGCAAGTAATCACTGTTGCACTGACTTTTCATCCAAAGGGTCGTGGGTTCGAGTACCTCCTGGTGATTGGATGTTGTTATTGCTTTTAGATTTGAGTTAAGTTCAGACGTTGCAATGTAACCAAGACAGTTAGAGCTGCTAAATTCCGATTTCCGCTACTACTCTTCGCAGTTTGAAAGGTTCTCTTTCAAGGACGTCATCAGAATTATTATTCTTAGCCATTTATGGAAACTTATTGCTATTGGCGTATAAGGCATCAGTGATCTTTAACCGTATATCCTTCAAGGAAGGTAACTTATTACCTTCATATCATCATGTGAAAATGAATAAATATTTTAGTCTTCGATGTCTCGAAACGTATGTCTGTGGAAATTTTTTAGTAGACAGCCAGCAAGAGATGGACCTCGAAAACTGTGTAGGCCTTATTAATGCCTTGAAATATACGAATCTTTCGCCTTAGTAATTTCTTATTTGACAGCTTTTGATGGTTATTTTTTATGTGAATTAATTTTACAATAGCTGGCTCCGATTCAAAATATTGTTGGTTGAATATAAAGTACTAATTTGCTGTCGTGTGCCCCTGAGAAACGGATTTTTGTCTTACCGAACTCACATCTTTATTTGTCAAAAACATTTTAAGCCGTAAATACACTCGACTTCCTCGGAAAATGGTGACCTGTGACCCACGATGGTAGATGCCTTCAAAAATTGTAGGCACTCGACGTGTATGCATAGAGATATCCTTGGCGTCTCAGAGCTCACCGGCCACAGGCGTTGTTTACAAATTTTTCAGAAATTGCGAAGGAACATTTCATGCAAAGCACTTAGCAACGGGCTTAGAAAAAAAATCACTGCTTAACATTTCATTTACATAATACCCTGTAAGCCACCATAAAGGTGTGCGGCAGGGGAAAGGGGTTTTATAGTGGCATATCCTGTATTAAACATAATATGTACGTATTTGTTTTCAAATCTAAGTAACATCTTTGATGCAGCTGCCTTGCTCTATTGCTTGAACTTTCAACTCAGAAATTTGTTAACATACCCTCAGGCGGACGTAAATTCCTACCAAGGTATATTAAAACAAGCCTGAGGTCGCCGTAATTGGGATTTACTGCTTGTTGAATCAAAATCTATTTAACTTTAGTCTCTACTTATATGTAAATTAGATACTTTACTAACTGATGGGACGGCTAACGAGGAAAAATTGAAGTGAATCCTCCAAATACAGCGACAGAAAGAGGACTAGAACTGTATCTTCGGCATTTAGCTTCTCGGCTCAGGTTGATGGATGTGTTCTCTACGGGGGTTGAAGAGCGAGAGAATGAGGGCGAAGATGAAGTAGTGAGTTTTTCCCTCCGGTCTAATTGCTTTCTCGTCTCCACCGGTTCAGGAGTATCGGACTCGAACTTCAGGGACGAAATTGTTTGGAAGAAGTTGAGTGTTGATTGTATCAGAGTAAGGAACTGTGCCTTAAAAATGGACTCAACGGTACTTTGTAGGAGCCTGAGTGGTGATTTAATTTCCATTACAACGGAAAAATTTAGATCAGGAAATAAAAAAGTAAGAAATTATCTTTAGATCAAGATGCTTCGATTGGCCTTGACTTGGCGATATTCGGTCAAAGCTTCTCAATAAAAAATGATTATGATAAAGCAGTGAGGTGGAAGCATCGAGAGTTTTTAGTAGCGGGTAAATAGTTTTGAGGTCACTTCTATTTACAATGATAGTGTGGTCTACTTAAAGGATTGAATTAATGGATGAAGGCGATACTTCGTGGAAGTTGCGAACGTTAAACATGGAAAATGAAACAGCTAATACTTTCCATATAAAGCTGTGTGGTAAGTACAAAGTTGTTTCATTTACCGTGTTTTACTTAAAGGATATTTTATCGTAAAAATTATATCATTGGTGAGTCATCCGTACAATCGAGTCTCCTTAAGCGTGCCTGTCAGTAAGTTGACGTACGTATGTTAATGGCGGAAGAGTATGCCTACGCGATAAGGTTCTTCATACCAGATAAACATTTACTCAGGCGTACATCTAAGTGGTATATGGCCGTGTAGATTAAAGTCAGCTCTGAGAGTACGGAAAGAATTATTACGCTATCAAAATATTTTGAAAGGAGTACAGTGTCATTGAATTGGATACTGAAATATCTTGAGAGCTGAATACCTCCACAAATAATGGTAACTCTTTAGGCTACATCGATAGTGTGTGGCAGGGTGTGAAAATCACCAAACATGCATTATATACTATTTCACTTGATTAGGGAAACATGTTATTTGTGCACTCATTGCTCACGTGCGAAAAAATGAGTTGTATCTACGAAGGGATGTGATGTTAATCAATGTCTCGTTAATGGCCGACAATGTTATACTTTAAAAATGAATAAGGTCATAATTCCTTGTTATGGTGCAGTTATAATTAACAAATAATATCAAGGAATAAGAATTACGTTAATATGAGGGCTGCGTCAAACTAATGTTAGGATTGTTGACCGATGATGATGATGAGTGTTAAGGATATTTAAGATGAGTGTTAAGGATAGTGTCAAGGATGCACCACCGGCTAAACTAAATGCATTACAAATACCTATCTCGTTATTACGTTGCTTAGCATGTGTTCTCATTGTTTCGGGAAGAAAAAAACATTGTATATATCCGCATGACAGTCAGATATCGCTCTGACCTTATTTTCCTGATCGAATCGGGCGTAATACGGTGGTGTTCCCTATATAATTCTAACGTCATCGGCAAACATCCGATATGGATTCTGCCTCCATATGGAAGGAGAGTGCTTCGGTGTCGTCGCTCGAGAAGGTTCTGACGCCGTTTAACCCCAGGGGGGGGGGGGTGTCGGCCATTACCTAAGCTTCCCCCGTCCCCTTCAATCCCCCTGCTGTCCCCCCGTCTGAGCTTGATATTGCGCCTCCGGAGGTGGGGCGAGCCAGCGAGCGTCACCCAAAGTGGAAGGAACACGCCCGCAATTGCCCCCGAGGAACATAACGCCGTCGCATTACGGACCCCCTCCCCCAACCCGATCGGAAGAGGCGGCGGCGTCAGAGCATTGAGGGCGTTGGCGGCTGCTAGTCGATCGATTTTTCGTGACTCGTTAATGGGTCGCAAATTGAGTTGATCGACGCCCCGTTGATGGAAATACAAGGTTTCTGGGAGTAGTGCTGGGGTAGTTGGAGGTGGAGCAGGGGTAGCGCTCATGGGGTGGGGTTTTGTGAGAAACTCGGGACGCACTCGCGCGGAGAATTAAATCTCTGCAAAGTTGGTGGGGAGGGGGAGAGGGGGTTTGGGGTGTGGAGGGGTTCAATCCTTCGCGCGGAGATCAAAAGGTTAATGTAACACTGGCGTGTGCGGCTTTATTCGTTCGAGGGTAGAGTGTGCAAAGTGGATTAGTGAGGGGATTGGTTTGCTTCCTCAAATTTACGTGGAGTCATTAACGTGTACTCCTCCCTCTTGCCGCCGGCCACAAATATTTTCGCTTCCGCGAGTGGCTCAGAGTTTAGCTCATGCCTGCCAAGGCATATGGGATGTAGCAGCCATCCTTATGTAACATTTTCCTGGTGAATGTCTAGCTAACACCCTATTTTCTCATTACCTAGCAATATATCTTTTTGTTTGTGATATTCTGGCAACTTCGATCACAATTAATTTTATTCCGCGGTTGATAATGAGTATGGTTGATTCACTCCTCCCTGAAGTGATTTTTTGTTATCTCTCAGCTTATGCCCTAATATCAGTGACTTTTTGTTTTTTCGTTTACATTTTAAAATTGATTATTATATTCTTGGCCCTAGTAGAAATATATGGTGAGAGTTCGATGGCTGTAGCCATCGTAAAAACTTTAATTAAGAACATTATTCAATTGAGGAAGTTCTGGCCCCATTGGCGAGTAAAATGGTTATGAAAGTTGAGAAAGCAATATTCATCTGTGGAACAAAAACCTAATGAATGCAGTTTTGGAAATTGCAATTAGATAGTTTCTATGGAATTAAAATGCTCGCAATTTAGTGTACGAGTTAACTGCAGTATGTTACCCCTTGTAAATGGTGGTTTTGCGCTTTTCACTTCACAAACATGGAAGAACACTTTCACAAAGTTTATCCACGTTAGACTTAATTTCACTTGCAATCGCCTTGCCATAAAGTAGTACTTCAATCTTAGGGGCTCGGTAGTTCATTGAGTAGAGCTTTCGCCATCCTACTGAATGGTCTCGATTTGCACCAGGGTTTATGTCTCGTGAATAAATGATAGAACCGGAGGCGTGATCGAGGATCCTTCTTTCGCGTTGTCACTATCAATAACGCATTCTAATCCCTCCAGGAGAGCACTGATCACAGTAAATGTATTTACAGTGGAATTTCGATGACTGAGTCTGTGCTGTTTGGTAAAATGTTCGAGTTGAGTACTCTCGAATCGAATGGGGCATTAAACCGTGGAATACTTGTCGACTTTCGTTTAAATCAAGCTAAAGCTTGCCGGCTTCGGTGGCGGCGGTGTAAATAAAGCTGGAGATCGCGCATGCGATCCCCGTCCGGGGAAGATTTTCACTTTACAGGGCATGGATGTTTGTGTAGATAATTATAGTTTATTGTAAGAGAGGACATCATTGTCAGAAATTCGTTTAATAAATGAAGACTTCTTTAATTTTAATGCTGAAACCGGATTTCGCTTCGCCTCCGCATGCTGGAAAAATCATTACTATACCTGATTGACCATCAAAATAGAGTAAACGGTTGAAGGTTGCGTCTTCCTGATAACTAACTAGCTAACACAGGATCAACATTCCAGGCGAGAATCGAAGCTAAAGATTCAAGGTTTTCAGGGTAGCATGATACCGACCTGATTTATGCGGCGTGCCCTTGACCACAGCAGCCGAACTTAGGACCGCCCCACGGAATCATACGCGGGATTTATGACTGCCTGGCTCCTCTTCGGCGCCTCACATTTGATTCGCGTGTATGCGTATGCGAAACTCACGTTTATTGTGCGGCCATAAAAACTTTGCCTTTTCAACCAACCCGCGACCGCTCATTCCCCTCTCATTTGGTCCAAGGCCGAGAGCAGCAGTAGTACTCGGTTTATCAGTGACTGTGCATCTAAATTTACCTCCCCGAGGTCCGCGTCCTCCGCCCGATAAACTTGGCCGTGACTCAAGGGAAAAGGGGAAGAAGGTTTGGGGAAGGGGGGGAAGGGTGATGTTGAATACAGCGGCGGAAGGAGCGCTCCCGCGGGGCGCGCGCGAAAACACGGCCGGTCTCCCTCTCGTCGGCGAATCGAAGTAATTAACGGCCGACCCTCGCGGGGTTTTCGACGGATAGTGACAGCCCGCGGACTCCCTCAACCACCAACCTCGTCCGACGGCCGTGTTTTCTCCATTTAAGTCCATGCCGCATGAAAACACGTTTGCGCGTCATGTTGATGACTTTCGTTGGGGTGCGTACTTGAAGTGAGGCTCAAGATTACGTTCGTGTTTCCGGGTGAAGGATGACAAGGTTAAGAGACGGTATCTGTGCATTCGACGGGAGGAATTGGCGAAACAATTCATTTCGTGAATGATTCGCGTTCGGTTATCAGTTACCCGTTGTTCAATAGCATCCTATCGTGTTACCTGGGATCGGGTTGGTATGGTATCTAGAGTACTGGCCTCCCATTTCGAAGTCCCGGATTTGAATCCCGTCAGTGGAAAAGATTTTCAGTGATATACAGGTACCTACTGGAAAAGTACGGGGAAAATCTTTCAAGTGCATTACTGTATGGAACATTAAACAGTGAACCCCTTGGCGCATTTCGTTCTGAGCCAGATTTCATCCCGTCCTTCCAGCGCACCCTGAAAAAATCCTACCTCCGCCAAACTACCATTCAATAGGAACCCAAATGATCGCAGTCGGTCGCCTTGCCCGAATAACTACTTACACGATTTTCTCGATAAATGTTAATATTCTGTTTGTCACCATCAAAGAATGCATTAAGCATTGGTCGACAAATTATACGATTTCGTTTCCTTTAAAAATTAGAATGGCGCAAAAACTTCGGCTAGAAAATCATCTACCGGTTTCTTCAGAGGCAAAATTTAATTGATTCTTTGCTAAACTGGCACGATTCTGAATTTTGCTCTTATGATTAAACTAGTATCATATATTTCATTCATTTCATATATTAGATGTGGATAAGAATGGCAGGGCCACCTGGGTTGAGATGGAAGAGTAGGAAAAACCGGGCCAGATTGGTAACTGAAAATTATATTTTTAAATACTTTAAAATAAATTAGTGCTAAAAAATAGGCATGTAGAAGTATGGTGAACACAAGGAAATATTTTGATAAATTCATGGAAACATTTCAACCCTCCGCAAGGAATTTGGCGCAGTGAATATTGCAGTGTGTATGAAAATGTCATGATTTATTTAATTTTTTTGTATCAATTTATTTATCCGCCAAAAGCTATTGTCTTCGGTAAGGTGATGAAAGTAACGGCAAAAACGGACGCAATTATTCCGGATTACTTGTTAAGAAACGTTGTGAAATGGTTCTGCGTCTCCAATCTCCGTAAGTTATGTTCCAAAAAGTGAATCTTCCCGAAGCATGTAATAACTACATGTAGCTAAAAGAAATGATACAGAAATGGATTTGTTTGGTCATGCACGAGGAAGATGCTACTAAAAGATTTTAAATTACGAAGGAACCTATTTTGCAATTGTCAGATGTAATTTTGTCATTCAATAAGACGCGTATGATAGGTTGCAGGTGGTGAACATTTGTAAATAAATGAGAATTATTTTCGTATACAGTTCCACCCAGGTTATCTACATTACTGCTGATTAAGCAGTTATTGCTCTTTGCTGCTTCGCGGATGATAAGCCGTTTTAAATCTATCTATTCATCAGTCTCTCTATTTTTTCGATATTTTCTCTCCCGTAGTAAGCGAATATTTTCAATATACTCACAAATAATCCTGAAAAAAGATCATCATCGAGTTTCCTTAAATAATTCTTTCTTAAATTATATCCTCTTGATGATTCCCATTCCAGTTCTTCCAACAACATTGTGAATTGAAAACATTTGTCATGACCTTTCACAAACGTCACCCATCTTCACTGTGCAAGCTCTTAATCCATGTTAAAACCTGCCCTACAGCCTTTTCGCGTTTAAATCAGTTAACAGTTCACCCATACCCGGTAGCCTATCAAAACCGATTAAACGATCTCCACCAGATTAACCCGACTGCACCATTCGTTCACCCTGTCGAACGTATATTTTAAGGAAACTAATTAACTTGAAGTGTTTCTCAACTCTGACAAGCTGGTGTCTCCTCTGCTTCCTCTCTGGGGAGTATAAATGAAGGCAAGTTCACTTTCTGCAACCCACTCGACCTCGGAGTTTTTTTTTTAATCCTACAACTCTAATTACCCCGTTGCTTATCGACGAGGTGGAGTCGCGGTCGAATGTACATTTTTCCCGTCGGAGAAAGTTACCGTAAACCTTTGGGGCGGGGGATGGAAAGACCTCGGGAAAACGGCGGGGGAGTGCATTTTCTTCTCCGCGCGTCCTCGTCTTTCGGGACGGCGCGGCGCAGCGGTGGTGGTGGCTTGGAGTCAGTCAGCCCGTGCGGTTGTGTGCGGTTCGATCGCCCGCGCGGCGGTGTTCCGTTAATGTTCGCGATATCGGATCGAGTCGGCAGCCGCCCGCTGCCTCCTCCCCCTCCCGACGGAGGCCCGCTTTCGCTGCAAGCTTCGAGAGATCGACCTTGGGAGTCGTGCGGATGCACCTGTCTTCCGATGGGAAACCGCTCTCCTTCCCCCGTGTCCGATTGCTGCGTGTACCTGGTGAAGAGGTCTTTCGGGGTTCTCTCACGGTAAATATTCATGGGTTTGTGGACGAGGGGCGATTTCGGTCAGCCGTCGCACGGTTATTTTCCAACCGAGGGCCAAAAGGCCGACCTATTCCGAATTCCAGTTTTAGAGCCAGCAATTTGCTTGAAGATTTGAGGTACCCATTTTTTTACTAGGACCACTTGTCTTCGGCCGGAAGTAGCCAGTAATCGTTCTAAGAGTCAATAGTGTGGATAGGCAACAATTTCGAGCGATCAATAATGGCTCAATCATCTTTCTGTGGAGGGAGAAATAATACTTTTAAATTTCGCTTGTTGAAGGTTCTGGGTTATTTTAGGGATACATCAGCGTTCACCTTTCCTACGTTACTCCTAAGTCAAATATTCAAGACCAATTTATTTCAGGAGTGCATACAGATTTCTGTAGTCCAAGTAAATTTGACATCAGTGTTTTCTCTTAAGTCCTTCCATTTTGATAAGCCATGTGCAATCCTATCAAAGGTCGAATATCAGGCACTTGCTGAGCAACGTTTTAATCGTCGACGCCCCGTGATCCTCAAGGCTCCTAGTCAGGTCACAAACAAGATTTTCGTCACCTTTACTATTAGTAAGCCTCTGCTTAAAGTTGGTATATTACGCCTAGACCACTCGTGGCAGTAATCATCCGGATTAAATGCATATAATTATTGCTTCCCTTGTTTGAAAAATTAAAGTATTTATTATTATGTATTAAATTATTATCAGGTTAATGGGATTTTGTGCGTTAATTCTTTTATCTGGCATGCGTTCCTTCCTTTGATAATTTTGAATTTGGCAATATGTTTTTTTCAGCCATGATCCAGTAAAAAGAAATAATTCCATTCCGTTTGGGTGCATTGGGAGTGGGAAAATTTTCTGAATGCCCTCCTTAGAGCTGTTTGTGTCACGACGCCTTCAGACAACCTCCTCTATTGTCAGTTCCGGTTTCAAATCTGTTGCTTAGATTGTTTTTGGACTCAAAGTATTTTGGCTCGCGTGAGTCCTGCTCGTGGAATACGAGGGGAAATCAACGTGGACGTGACGCGTGAAACGTGAAATTCAGCGGAACACTTTTTTTCCGTGGGAAACGTTCAGGATTTCGGACTGATGTGCCTTTGCACGTGTCTCGTAGAGAGTTCGGCTGTAATTATATTTTCGTATCGCTTTTGCAATTTTTTTTTCGGTTTCCTTTACCGTGTTCCCGAGGTTAGACGCTTTTGAGGCTGGGCCTTCCTTCCGGCCCTCTCCCTTTTCCTTTCGCCCTCCCTCCGCTCAGTGTGTTTACCCTTCCTCTCACTCTCTTTCTCCGACCCTCTCATAGCGCGCACGCTGTGAGTGTGGCCTCCGTCGATTCATTCCAATTCCTTATAAGGACGGTGGCCGAGGATCCCTCGCCACCGCCACCCTATAATCTCTCCCCGTTCTTCCCACCCCATGGTCATCCCCCCTCCACTCGCAAGGAGCCGGGCAAGATCCTCCCTCCCAGCGTTCGCTCGCTGCCTCTTTGGAGGCAGAGAGAGAGAGAGAGTGTACACAGTCGAACATGCTCGGGCACAAGGCTAAAATCATCAGACGTCCCATTCCGCCACCTCTCACGCCTCGGTTCCTCCCCATCCTCGTCTCCTCCCTCCGCGAGTCTTCAACTCACTGACCTCTCTCTCTACGTTCGTCACAGGGCGTATGGGATACTCGGGAAGTCGCCCGACCTCTTTCGTTCCGTACTCTTGTTTCTCTTTTGCATCAGCATTGGCACGCGGATGGGCCTTTCAGGATTAGTATTTTTTAGTTCCTTTTATTTCTTTTCTCCATCCTAAAATCCTTTTCCTTTTTTGGGGGAGAGGAGACATTAAAAGGCTCCAAGAGAGCCAGTTAAATGATAGTTCGGATCCCGCGCTGAAATAGAGGTGATCTTGGGATTTCTTCGGGCCGCATGAGAGGAGTCGCCCCTCAAATACCTCACGCAAGGGTCGTCCCAGGATTTTATATTTATATCGTTGGCACTTTTTCGGTTAAAATTTTGGACGAAGCATTGCCTCTTACTTCAGTGGAAAATAGCACTAATGCATTGTTGAATTCAGGGATCTGCGCGTGGAGGGGAATCAGGTTTTAAGGGGTTTCAACTGCTGAGGTTATAAAGCGTCACTAATCAATTTAATCCCAAAGAAAATTATATTTAAGACAAACAGAACCCATACCCGTGGAGGGATTCGAACTCGCGGCCTTTGGGAAACCAGGCCAGTGAGTTTCGGAACTGGCTACCGCGGCTGGCCAGAGGTTGCGGAGGAATATGCAGAAGGTGAGGTATTTGGAAAGGGATATAAAGGAGAAAGTGCTAAAAATGGAAATGCCTTTTTTGCGAAATGTATTGGCCTACGACTTTTATCATCAGCTTTGAATGTATAATTTTTAATTATGTTCATGGGTTGCATCCCGTGACATTTCTCGCTCTGCCTTGGCTCTCTTTGTACCTATGAGCGTATTTGAGAAAAAAATATTTTGTACACGTACGTGTTCATCTATCCTCTGTGGCTGCAAATGTTCACCCTATACTAATAGCAAAAGTACCGAAGAGTGTTCAGTTTCTTCTTAGTGTAAATGTTCACTCTACGTTTCGTAGGTGAATATCATGGCGTGACTCATTATTTAATATTTGAAAGTGTGCCTTTGATCTTGAGCCTGTCCATCATTCATATTTTCCTTTATGATTGCGTAGATGCCTAAACGCCTGCTATTCTGAGGTGAATCTGCATTCGGTGCATATGATCACAGGTACGGTTTTCAGAATATGCCTTCACTCTTCACAAAAAAATAGTCGTGAATGAGAAATTCGCTATTGCATGATGTTGCACTACCATTATTATTTTTTTCTGTTAACGAGGAAGTTGTTGAGTTGTTCGAGGACTTATTATTTAAGAGCGAATAATAGTTCAAAGTTCAAAGACATTTGATTCACTTACGCATTGTCATTTTTGGAAATGCCGCAAAGAGAGGTATTTTTGCCGTGTGTCAGTAAAAGTAAAAATAATCACCAGTAAGGGATTTAAAATACACTAATGAAGTGATACGGACAGTGTGGCAAAAAATGACTCAAGGAAAAGTTGGAAATAGAAGCATGCGTTGGATTTATCTTAGATAGTAGGTACATTATTACGTGCCTATATGGCAGGGCACCTCAGTACAAATGCCTCGGGCAATGCTAATACCCGAGTAGCCTACTGTAGTAGTACACTTGGCCATTGGTTTAATGGGAAGAGTCAAGCAAACAAGGGCGCTAAGTAAAGCCGTATGGCTTTGCTCACATATTTAAGTCGTCCGGTCATGAGAATTTTTTTTCCAATACTGTTGTTCCAATATTATTGATGTGGCTATATATGAAGAGAACTTAATTTAGCCCAATGCCAACAACTCGAGCCGCTGTGACTTAGCAATGTCACCTCAACCGGTTTTATGCGATTCCAATCAATGCCGTAAATAACTCCGCCCCGAGAGCAAGACCGGGGGAATGTCGTTAGCTCATGAGAATTTCGGCGCTGTTTTATTATTTTTTTACACATCCTTCCCAGGGCGTCCTTGTGGTTTATGGACTGCGGTTTTAACACACACGTACTGTTTGTGTTCGCCGGGCAGCTGAGGATAATAAGGACTGCCTTATGCATATGTATACCGAACTTGAGAAATGACCGGTTTGCAGGCCGAAAGAGGTCACGCTTGAAGGTCAGGAGAAAAGATAGAGGAGGAGCAAGGGCGGATGGAAGGAAGCTAGTCCGGCCGCTTCTTACGTCCTCTTCTTCGTTCACGAATTCCATTAGACTTCTGTTGTGGTGCAGCCGTTAAATCTCCCCAAGGAGATTTTTAATTAAAAAAATAGCTCTGCTGTGCTCTCCCCAAAATCGAAAACCCAGACAGCAGCGGCTTCCCGGTGAAATTGTTTATGGTGTCGCGAGCGCGGCAGGCGGTGGATTATATGAATGTGAGGCGTTAGGATTAATTACTTTGCGTCTCCTTCCTGATTTGTCAATATTTATGCTACGGTGAATATCCCGTCCCGTCTTCTTCTTCGGGAGCTTAAAAATGTTATGCTGATGGGACACTATTACCCCAAGTAACAATTCACGACTCCCTCCCTCCCTGGGTTTTGTGACCTTCGAGGTAAACTATAGAACACTGCATTTGAAGAGATCTTGCAACATGCCCAGCATAAAAAGTATGATTCCATGCTAATTTACCGTGAGACATATTTGCGGATGTTTGAATTGCAATAGTGAAGGTAAGAATTGCATTCACTAGTATAAGAATTCATGAAAAATAAATACAGTCTTCTAAATTTCTCAACGTTCAGCCGTTCAGGAGTAACGGTCGCAGCATAATTTGAATGATTATTTTGGTCGTTACCTCGCGTGACTCACTGTTAACAAACATAAGACTCATAGACATAAGACTCATAGACTCAAGACAAACATAAGTTTTGAGACCCTATAGTTGCTTGTTTGTATGACAATAGTGCATGCTTGGTGATTTTCACCCCCTGCCACACATCCTCGCGGTGGATTGTAGGGTATCGCGTAGATGTTGATGTAGATAAGCTAACAGTGGTGTGCGTAAGCAGTGGCAGCTCTTGGAACAGCTAACCATTGTTCACGATATTGCTAATGGACCGAATAACTGTGGCTCACTTGCCTAAAATTTTATAATTTTCAATCACGTCGTCGATATCTGATTCAGTTTCTGATCATACAAGGGTCGTTACACCTCGAGCTGTAAGTTGGGGCGTTTATAAAAATTACAGTTACGATCGAGGGATAATTAGTAATGACTCAGCCTCTCCTCCCCGTCCCGTTCATGACTCAAAACAACCCTTTAAAGATATCGGCGAGCTCGATGTTCTATTAATCCAGGCGCGCGAATTGTAGTTATCGGAACCTCTCGAGATGCAATGAATCACGATTACTGTAGTGGGTTCCTCTTAGGACCGCTTTGTGCCTCCCCGCCTCCAGATTCCCACCCCCACCCTTCTTCCTCTTCAGTATAAAACCCTCTCCTTTCACCTCCCCCACCCTTAACTCGGGCCCTCCTACTTCGGTCGGGGGCCCTTTTTAGCTCTCCGTTTAACGGCGGTGGTGGCCGGGCTACCAGGGGTCAAGACCCCGCCTCCCTGCTGGAGAGGAATGTTTGGGGGGACGGGGTGGTTGGGGGAAAGGCAGAGAGAGAGAGAGCTGCTTAATGGATATGGGGGAGAGGTTTGGAATGGCATGACCGATGGTTCGGCGACGCCCCGTGGAGTTCCGTGGCCGTCTGAGGGAGGGTTTTCCGTCTTCTCCCATGGGTCTCCACAATGGGTGCCTTCATAGACGTCAGCCACGTTTACCCCGGGCTCAATCTGAAGATTTTCCCCAGGCGTTTGTATCGAAAGGGGTACCCCCCTCCTTTCTCTCCAGCCAGAGTATATAGAGTTGCATCCACGTCTTGCATGGCATCAGGAACTCCTCCGCTGCGTGGGATGTATTCTCCCGTCGATCGATGTGATATTCGAAGGAGGTGGAGTTGATTGATATTTGTGTATTTTTTCCGGAATGTGGGCTCTCTCTTATTCCCCCTTCTGAAGTGGCAGGCAGGCTCCTCAGCGTTCGATCAAAGATTTGTGTTCACTTCCTCGAGTCGGCCGTGAGAGTTGAGAGACATCGATATACCAGGAGCTGTTGAGGCTTTTTGCAACAATGTGGTGTATCCAAGTCGGTATCCAATGACCCTGCGATATCTTGTTGAATCATCGAATCGTCTGAAACAGCAATTGTTTAAAATTGAGGTTTTATACCTGCAACCAACGGAGGCAAAAAAAGGATTTGAGTTTGTAATCCAGCTCTTTCTCTCTAATTAAGTAAACATGATAAAAAATAAATTGTGGTGTACCTCTTATATTTCCCAGTAGATCCGACGGTGAAACTCTGATGTCTATTATGATTAATGAAAACTTGTGAAGACGATTTTGGAAAAAAATCCACACATTTTGCATTACATTAGTAATGATTTTTTACGCAGTTTCACATTGTTCTTTTGAGCTGCACGGAATTATTTTCAAATGTTTAATATTTATATCATGCAAATGAAAAATTAGCTACCTACATAATAGCAATTCATGCATATGTTGCGGCAGTTTCATCGCGATTGAAAGCAGGGGGAACATTATCATAACTTTGAGATGATGAGAATTGAGTTGATTTAAAAAGAAAATGCCCTTATGCTTAACTCCGAGCTTCAACTTCGCTCCGTCCTTCGCTCAATGGGGATCACTGTATCCTGTTCTTATGAAGATCCCTATTAGCTCTCCCTACGGGATTTTATACATGTCCTCTTACAGTAGAGAACATTACGCACGAAAATTAAAATTTAAGTAAGCGTATATTTAAGGGAAATATATCTTCATATAAATTCCATACCCAGAAGAAAATTCAAAAAACTGTAATATAACATTGGTGGTTTGAGCATTTGGAAGCATTCGTTCCCCCCAAATTTTGTCTCTAGTTGGTCATGAATTATTTGTGGAACCTAACTAAATTTAAAAAATCTGTAAAGTCATTTCAACCTTTCATTGCTTATCCTATATCTTTCTGTACGTGAGAGAATTTCTACGAGATATTAGAGACCAATCTTCAGTTAAATGTGAATGTGCGCCTGGTGTACTCTAATGATATTCCCTTTACTTAAGAATATGAGGCATGGACATAAAATAAATGGTACCTAGATCATGCGGCTGGAGATAAGTCAATACAATGGTTTGTTTTGATTTAATAATTTAATCAGATATGGTAAGATTTAATCAGATAAGATTCATTACCTAATGTGGTACATGGATTTGCACGGCTTTACGTGTTTTTCTTTTGTTTAAGGCATCCTGGATCGTTAAAGTTCTCTTGGATATTTTGAATTTGAAATCTTTTTAGACATTACCACCAATTTCACCAGCTGTTACCTTGTGAGATTTCTATTTTCATGAGGGACGCCATTCTCTGAATGTAATTCGTTGTTCCCGTCAAATTTAATTATTCGTCGCTGGCGTGATAATTTAGGTCTTCCTCATGGAAAGACGTGCTCGTAAAACAATTACTCCTGTCACATTTCTCGCATTTTCTTTTTCCCCAGAGATAACTACTGGAGCAGTAATTGAGACGTCAATTTAGCACTTCGTGGAAGGTTAAAGGGTCTGCTTAACCGCCTCCACTCCTGGTTTCACCCGGCTTCCCTTCAGTCCTTCACTACCCCTTTACCTACCCGGTGCGAAGGTTTTTGTTTTCGGCCGATCCCTTCAGCAAATTGATATGCCGATGGCATAATCGGGTGAGGGCTTGCTCGCAGCGCAGTGGGAAACTCTTTCCTCGCCGCGAGTAACTTTGACAGACTCTCATTATCGGGTGTGTGCGATCCATCGGCCGAAAACTGAAAGCCCGTATCGAGGTGGTGCTCCAGCTTCTGTCCCCGGGCATTTATCACGCGAGTAACCCAGTTGGTGAGAGAGCCCTTACCACCTTATCTCTCACCCTGTCGCATTAGGCTCAATTAGCGTGTAACGCCGAAGTTTCGACTTTCACCTGCTGTCTGTTAGTTCTCCAAAGCGGCTGCCGGCAAGGAATTTCTCCCGCAAGGGAACTCTCATGAACTTTCGTGAATTTGTGTCGCGAGAGGAACGGAGTTCAAAATGGGATTTCGGAATTGGAGAAATCCTCTCGTTATGGCGTGTAAAATGCGAAGGGAGGAGTTATTATTGTTATTCCATATATATTATTACACGACTGATTATCTACCCGGTGGATGCCGCGGAGAGTAGATAAGTCGTGGTAAATTGGTGCCGACTTCCCCGCCTGTAATATTTTGCGAGAAAATTACGATTTTCGATTTGGCTAGCATTTTAATTTGGTAGCGGTTGTCCTCATCATGTCCATGGGGCGTGACGCTTGTAAAGTATATGTAGAATGCAAGAAAAACTCAGTAACTTCCAGTCATAAATATTTACTTATAGGGTTCACGATGTTTTTATTAATTAATTTGTTGAAATGTAGTTCCGCTAAGTAACGTCTGATACTATCAATTTCTATGCGTAAGAAGATGTGCTGAAAACATTGGACAATTGGCAGGAGTCAATTTTTTTACTGTGACTACATCTACATACTACTCTGTAAGATTATAATTGTGTATGGCAGGGGATGAATTCACTCCAAAATGCATGATACGTATATCGTAGTTAAAAAGGATTAGTAGCTATATTCTAGTAGAAAAATAACAATGAAAAATAGTATTTAAATAGCTAAGCAACCTTGTACAATCATGCTGCTAGTTTGGTTAGCTTAAAGTCCCAATACCAATATGCAAATAGCCATGCTATCCATTGATGCCCTTGTATGTAACTATTAAATATAATAACAGCTATTCATACCCCTAATTGTGCGAGGAAAATTAGGCAATCAATTTATCTAATTTTATGATTATGGTCCAGTCTACCATAGTAAACCGGAGTTCGCAAAATGTTTTTAACGTCATCACTGAAAATATTGTCTTTGAACGATTTGAATTGCGACTAAGAGATTTAGTCTACATCTCAACCGACAGTTTGATAATGTATCCCATTTCAGTTCCTCCAATAGACTAGTTGCGCTAATTAGTGCAACTATATAATTATCATGCTGTCCCCTTACAAATCTTACCGATCTTCTACCACTAGTCTATATAAACTAGTAATGTTCTGTTCAGGAATCTAATAATATTGTTAGAATATTGATGGTGATAAGATGGAAGTGGTGGCGTGATTTTATAATTGACATTCCAAGAAATAACAACCCACTCGACAATTTGAACGGACTACTAAATTTATTGCGATAATCTTCCCTACGTTTGCGTGTCATGATACCCATTGAAGGGTAGGTAGGAAAAAGTTCGCCCACCTTATGAAAGACGTCGTTGGACACTCATTCACGGAATGTGTCGAATAATTGGTGGACATTGGGGCCCTACTAGCTCCATCTAGTACGTTGGAATGGGTTGGAAATTAGAAAATTGATAAATAGAGTGACTTTACCTGAAATTGCATTGCGGACCTATAGCTTGCAGTATAATGCGCAGATCGCTTTACCACTTATGGTTTCTGATATGAGACGTAATATTTTGGCACATTTGTGGTAATCCTCTTTTGACTATTCGTCTAGATTTTACCCTTTTAAAATTAATGAAATTATTGCGGGTCTGCTGCCCACCGTACCTGCTGTCCAAAGGTCCTCGGTTCATATCCTGGTCCAAGAGATCTTGATCCTTTGGAATTTTTCAGCGCTCTCAGTTTCCATTCATCGCGATAGTAGTGATATTGCAATGGATTTTTTTTTCACTGATGGAATAGATGTTGTTTCATTTATAACCGAATGAGATGAAACTTAAGCGGTAACTCGTTCAGTGATTCTTCATGTATAAAACCTTGGTTTAGTTCGCTAATTTATCAAGTTTTTCTATGTTAGCTAGATTTTCCGAATGTTAGCCGAGCGGAACTATTATGTGCATCACATTAACAGAAGGCCGAGTCGGGCCACGTTTACTCTTCAATTATATGCACTCTACACGTTCCCTATTTCTGTTATTTATTACGTGACCTGAAGAATATATTTCTACAGGGAGTGCTCTTCACGCATATTATTATACCTATCCGTGACTAAACTTGTCGTCTTTGATGCATTATTCCCGGAATTTGAACAAGAAGTTCACGGGCTTTAATAAAAAATATATGGTGAAACATTAGCTCCAGGATATCGCCAGCCTCTTTTATCTCATGCTTGAAAGTAATTGCTGAATACGAGGCTAATTTATCACTACATTCCACCACAAGAACTAGTTTGGAATCATTGGACCGTGCGTATGGAAGCAGGTGCTTGTATGACCGGCGAACTTCTACCGATATGTTGTAGTAAAGTTCGCCATAAGAGATCAAAGTTTTTTTTACTAATTTTTTTAACTCTTGGATCGAAGAGGCCGAGAAAGTATATCTCAGTATCTTTCGAAGCCTGAAGCAAATGAAATGTCTTGACAATATACGTCATTTTCCCCCAATCTATATTTGATCAATGCCTCCAAGCTTTGGAAAGAGCTATTATAATTCCTGAAATCTGCAGGAAATGTCATGAATTTGTATAAGTCCAGCACAGAAGGAACGGTTGGCAATTAAGTTTTCACCGAAGGGTGTGTGCCAACATAGGATGATTCAAGGCACGACCGGTTTCGGTGAGTAAACATGCCAGGTGGTGAAAATTATACTCCGGAACCGGTCATAATGCTTTAAAAGTTATGTCGCGGATACAGGGTGAAAAACTTGATTTTCATGCGACAACCGTCGGTGAAGGCATCCAGAATAAGCATTCGAAAAGAGTTGACAGCTGCGTTTCTTAATGGATGAAATGTGGACTATTTTTTCAAGTGGTTTTTAGGGGTCCTGCTGTTTCTCGACCTCCCTGACGGCTCTTGTGCCCACCTTAGCACGAATGTGAGGTTATTTGAAATATGGAGGAATCTTGTCTACGTTGGAGAATGGGGCTGAGTCGTGGGCGGATCCTCCTCTTTCTACTCACCGGCCGCCGGAAGTATCAATGACCCTTCCTGCGTTGATTCGCTCGCTTTTGGCTTGATCCACTGTAGTGGTCTCCGTCTACGAGTCACCTTGCAAGCTAAGGCATTTGGGAGGAGCTGGTTGCGTATCTGGTATGCGGATATGTGCGTATTGTATTAGCGGAATCGCGAGATCTTCAAATAAGTAATGGAACTTCTTATATTATATGTACATTTTATTTATCGTTTGACCTCCTTCAGAATAATTCCCTTGGACACTGAACTTTAAATTGTTTTCCTTCTCTTCGTAGCAGCGTTGAAACTTAGAAACCGGAATCTCCTTCAGCTGAATGGTTTCATTTTAAAATATTGTCTATCGACCCAAAATGGTATCCTTGGAGTTTTTTTTTATTTCGGAACTAGCGATTTCAACAGTCATATCTGCTCTTTTTTCTCTATTGTAATATCGAAAACTACATTAATGAGGTTTCAACTAAAAGATTACTGTATGGATATGAAAATCGGGTCCCAACAAATTCCACTAAATCATTAATAAACATAATAGTCCTTCGTATTCCGTTATCGTGTATTTGCGCGTGCCTAGTGTATGCCAAATGATTTTCGGGTTGGTGTGGTGGCCAGACTATTGGTATCAAACCCCGCGGGTCTGGATTCGAATCCCGGTAAAGGTAGAGATTTTTCATTGCCATAGTATTCCACACTTGAGTCACGTGTCGAGAGCACATTAAGTTCAGCACCCCGTCCGTCGTCCCGAGCGCTTAACCATGGACCTCTTTACACCTTTCGCTACCAGCAGGGTAGTGCCGATTCTGGGTTTCTTTCCCCCCTTCCCTCTGCACCCTCTCCACTGAAATATACCTATCCCCACCCAATAAACCACCTATATAAAGTACCAAAATACCTCAGCTATCGGTTATCTTCCCCGACTTACTACTACATGCCAAACACCATTTTTTCTTACTACGCAGTCAATACGCTTTAAATGAAGCATACTTTGGATATTAGTGCGCTTGTTTCGGCGGCGTCTGTCTGGAATACCAGCGAAAAAGTTGTCTTATAAAGTCAACGCACGCGGTGAGACCCTAAATTTTGGAATCGCGAACTTGCCACGAGAACCATGACGGCGTTACCCGCTGAAATTGCACCATAGCAGAAGTTCTACAGAGAAAAAAATCATTCGCCTTCACCAGGACTCGAAACCTGCTCAAAACTTTCACAGGGAAAGATGTAGCCTTGTTAACCTCGGTTAAACAACTGTCCAGAAATTAGGGGATCCGAGATCGATTCCCGGTCAAGGTGAATGATTTTTTTCTCTATGTAATATCTGCTACGGTGAGACTCCGGTAGCCACGCAGACCTTGGATCTGTTGATTGAGGCCCCACGGGCCCCACTGCCAAACAACATCAAGTTAGCTTGTGGGGTACCCTGTAGATGTAGATGTAGAAAAAATGAAAGGAGGAAAGAGGGTCTCCTCCCCTTGACCTTTTATAGATATCATATTTCCTCTCTTATAGACTGACGTAATTTTGGAGGGACCTTCCTTACACAAATACTTCATGGAAGGTAAACGCATGGAGTACCACGGAGCATTGCAGCTACCCCAAGTTACTTGATATTCTCTCCCGCATATTTGGGCTATAAAGTCTTGTTTTTCTGCTCGTGTTTAGTGGAGAGGAAAGGCGAATCCACTGCACGTGCCTCGGTCATTCGTCGTCCGAGAAAGAATGATGACCCCCTCGCAACGGTGATACACCCTTCCCATCCCATCTCCCCGCTGACCAGCGGCCCTCCACCCTTTCGCGGACGATACCGTCTCCACCCGGAGCTAGTCTGCGCGCTACTCCTTCTGGGGCCCACCACCTGCCCTCGGACCCAGCGTGCGTTTATGGCTTCTCAGGGACTGGGCAGTATGCTAATCAGGGTCCCCAGTTGCTCCGAAAATTTCCAAGCCCGTTCAGAAGATGCAGATAATAAGGGCGGTCAACCGTTAGCGAAAGAAAATCAAGTGTTCGAAATTTTTTTCACAAACCTCTGCGCTTATTTACATTATTTAGTGGAAAACTACAATTTGGGGCACAAAATAAACTGAAATTGTCAATTAAGTTTGACCTTTATGAGGTGCAAGCTACGATTTTAAAGTTCGAATCATATAATTATCGAATAAAGTTCGAGTCTATATTTCATGAGAATGTATTTGTAGCCTTTGATGGTAAACACTGATTTATTGGCTATGTAGGACTATTGGATGCACGCTTGAGCTGATGGCAAGTCCTATTGAATTCGAATCTGTTTTCCATAATTATCTGGGTCCCAGAAAATATCCCCCTTGTGATCTGGAACGCGTAGATTTGAACCCGGGAATTCCGGTTAGCAGCCTAATGCTCTACCCACTGGGCTACCACTCTACCCAAACATTGCATTCACTCTGGTCATTCTGATTTTTTTGATGAAAGAGCCTCTCGGATGCTATTCAATTTAAGATGCCATTTTAATTTACAACCCCCCTCGCTTCTTCAGGTAACAATGGTCAATTAAACCAGAACTTCTCCTTATTTACTTTGGATTTTACTTTCTTGGAGGAATATCAGGTTATGGAGAGATTTTCGGACGAAGAGTTCGCTGAGGACGTGTTTCGGAGTCTCTTTATTATTTTTTTGTGGTCACGGGTCCCATGTTTGGGCGACGCAGGATCCCCCTTCCTGCAGCGAAGTCGCAAAGTTCTTTCGTGTGGACTGTGCAGTGACCCGTGTCCTTTTAAGGGCCCTGGGGTGGAGGGACTCCGTCATACAACGTCCCTGTCCCCCTCCCTCCTGAGGTCAACCCCCGTAATCAGAATACGCAGCTGCGACCCCGCGGAAGGACTCGCGGGAAATGTACGAGGGAGTGGGGGGGGGGGGGGGTAGTTCTCGAACAGCCCTTCGTCGGCGTGTCGCTTGCTCTCTGGAGGGGGCGGGGGGAGAGGAGGAATGGGGCGCGGTTCCGCAGCTTTGATCTCCTCCGTCCCCTCCCCCCCGACGAGGGAGTGCGTTGACCACCCATAACCCCCCTCCCCCTGCCCCTTTTCGTGCCGCGCGAAACGGTCTTGTTGTTGCGGACTCCTGCATCGCCCGCGGCGCGTCTTCCGAGCCAGAAGGCATGGCGCCTCCTTCTCTCCCTTACCTCTTTGCCCTCTCCCTCTCCACCTCCGTGAATGGCTTTCACCGGCGGCCGCGCCGGCGGTTCACAATGGGTGAGCCTCCCCTTGCTAGTTTAGCGAGTTCCTCCCCCCTCCCTCTGTGGCAGCTCGCCACTGTCTAGCTTGCCGGCTGTCCTTTCCGAATGTCGCGAATGCTGAGGTTACGCTTGCCCGGCTGCGCACAGTGGGTGAAACAAGAGAATAGCTCCGAAAATTAACGAAGGTAGCTCGCGGTATCGTTGATGTCACTATAAGTGCTTCGTTGGGCATAGAATATTTACTAACTGGTAGGTATATGACCGAAAATTTGGCCAAAACGTAAGGAATTTTAATGGCACCTCCGTCATTTCATTTTTCAAGGGTAGGACTCCATGAATTCGCCGCACTGACGGTGGACAGAATACTCCCCTTGAAGTGATCTCATTCAGCACTCGAGATGAGAATGGGGTGCCACTTAAAATATCTACTGACTCTGTGATTTCCACCCGAGATGGTGGAACAATAATTTTGCCACCACATCAACTGCCGCGCATTCCACTTTTGAATTTGTCACGCTCGCATTTGTATCAAACCCATGTGCGTCATCGGTCAAAAATTAGTTGAAATATATTGATGCGTCATACTTTCCAATGTATTAATCCTTGGTGGAAATCTTTTTGTGATCATCATCATTGGTTTTCTACCGGTTTGAAGTAGGTTTTTGTTCGGAAGTGATTGTAACTGATCGTTCAATCCTGGACCCAAGGGTCATCGAGGTTATCTGATGGATTTTGATTCCTATTGATTCGTCATGTTTTCTTTTTATTCTCCATTTCTGCCTCGTTTAATCACATCGTACTCCTCTTAGCTAGTAAAATTCTGGTTTTGTAACGCTAAACGCTGTCGCGGTAGCCTTGTCTGTAACGCGTCGGCATGTTAACCCCCAAAGGTCCGGGTTCGAATCTTGCCCACTTCATCGATGATGTGTTTGTCTTAGGGTTAAGTTACTAGTTTAGACGGTACAATATAACCTTAGCCGTCAAGGTACCTTAAGCCCAAGTCTACCTCTACTATTCCGAACGAAAAGATTCGAAGGCTATTGAATCAGTGCGTTTTCCCCCAATGCACGGCCCAACGTAAAACCTTGACATAAGATGGTCTGAGCGTGGTTTAGTGTGGCTATTCTAGTCGTATTTTCTTTATTTACCCTTAGATCGTTACTGAGCCTCAAAAATACCTAAAAGCGAAATTTGAGTGATGAATTGCTTAAAACTGAATGGAAGAACAGTGTTCCGTTTCATTTGTCGGTTCCCGCGTATGGGTAAGGAGCTGTGTGCTACGTTTGCATTTCACAGGAGACGCTGAGTAGAAATTCGTAAGCCACTCAGCATTATGAGGCCTCTGGAATTCCTTACGCCTTCGGCTTCACTTTAGAACTTTGGAATGCAACATCAGTTCACTAGGCAACTAAATGGCGAGAAGAAGAGGACTGACGCCTATAAAGAAACTTTATTGCGTCTGGAGGATTAATGACTCTTCAATCGCAGAAAGTATCAAACTATACCGCAAATGAATTTCATCCATTTAATCGAGGTATGGCTCAAAAATTTCTCCAAGCTTAGCATGGACAGGACTTGCACTACCATATTTTGGTATTGGTTTGCGCTGAAAGATTTGATGTTTTCCCGGCGAATAATTATGGTGAAGTTCTCTCGGGATTCCCACCGGTTAGGTATTGCAAATTCCTACTTATTTGGAATTTAGTAATTAAAGTATTTCCAATTCCAAATAAGTATTTGGAATAATAACCCGTTGGGAATCCTGATAGAGCTACTTTGTATTTATGCTGTATTAATGCATATTTTTCCTCCCCTTGACGTCCACTATTTTCCTATTCTTGAGGTTGTTTTCTGAAAAATATATCTATGGAATCTTGCTTTTTTTGTTGCATTGTGGTCTTATTTTATAAGTAGGCAATGGAAATGAAGTTCATAAGTCAGTCGTTAGAGATTTATTTTGCTAAATAGTCTTGTGGGAGCTATAAAGACATTTGGGAGGAAGGGAAAGACGGAAAGTGGAGAATAACGGTGCCTCACTATCAAACCTTTTCGATGATAGTCACCTAACGTTCTGAAGGCGACGGTCCACTCAATCTTATCAACTACAGTAGCTGAAATAATCCAGAGTCGGTAGTCGTGTTGGAAATGCGGAGCTATCAAACTGTTTGAGCGGGGGTCATATAAAATCAAATTCTGGCTCTCAGGGAAAGACTCAGAGCAAGTTACCTCACGACTTCTTCCTCTTCTGCCTTCTTATTCATAATTCGAAGCCAAATGTCTGTTTCATGACGAATCGCCTTGAATTCCTACATTTGTGAAGGTTGATTGAAATTTCAGAAGAGGATTCAAAAAATTTCAGGGTAACCCGGATGCGGTGTGTGTTTTCATGTTAGCGTCTACCACTTTTCAGCTTCTTGTCAAAAGAGTGGTGGTTGTAGATCCGTTCAGAATTCGTAATGCTGCTCATTTAGTTTGGATTGCAAATTATCTAGTTAAAGATATTTAATTTCTTAATCATGACGTCATTTTTAGAGTAGGTAGTGCCGCTTTTACTTGTGCGAATCTACATCTACGTAATACCCTGTGAGCCACCACGAGGCTGTATGGCAGGGGATGAAGTTCACCAACAATCATCTACATCTACATAATACCCTGCAAGCCACCACAAGGGTGTGTGGCAGGGGGTGATTGCTCACCAAACATGCACTACATATCATCCATAAAAAAGGAATAGTATTAATATAGTAGTCAGAACTACACTATTTAAAAAAGATAGAAATTGCAAATAAAACATGCAAAAACATTCTGTTAGGAGGGTTAGCTTCAAGTACTCATACCAATGCTATTCATTGCTACTCTCCGATAGGACATATTTATCGTTATTCGTATCTCTTATTGTGCGAGGGAAAAAGGACATTTTGAATCGGTCAGTTCGGCAATCAATTTCTCTAACTTTATGATTATGGTCCAGTCTGCCATAGTAAGTTGGGGTTCGTAAAATATTTTTAACATCATAACTGAAAATATTGCCTTGGAATTTGTGGAACAGATTAAGTCTAAATTTCAACCTGCGATCTGACAATGATTCCCATTTCAATTCATTTAATAGACTGGTTACGCTAATATAATTATCGTATCGTCCCGTTACAAATCTTGCCGATCTTCGCTGCACACGTTCAAGTTCATTACTTAGACCGATTTCGTAGGGATCCCATACACTGGCAGCATATTCCAAATGAGGTCTAACAAGGGAAAAGTAGCTGATTTCTCGTACATGATCGTCACATTTACCCAATACTCTTTTAATGAAACCCAGTTTGCGATTCGCTTGACCCATTATTTCACGAATGTGTTTACCCCAGGAAAGATCATTTGTCAGTCTTATTCCAAGATATTTAATGGATTCCACGTTTGTTAATTCATTATTACTTATTTTGTAAGTGGTAGGAGGAGAGCTATTCTTTTTCCAAAAATTCATTACAAGACATTTCTTAAAGTTTAATTCTAACTGCCATGTATCACACCAAGTTTCAATTGCTTGTAGGTCAATATTTAAATATTCTTTATCATTCGGGCATAGAATTTCCCTGTACACTACTGCGTCATCGGCAAATAGACGAAGCTTACTTTTTACCACCTTTTGGATATCATTAATATACAAAAGGAATAGGAGTGGACCTATCACACTACCTTGTGGGACACCCGAAGTGACTTTAATTGCCGGTGAGGAAACACCGTCCAAAACAACCCTTTGAACCCGATCATGCAGAAAATCATTAATCCATGATATAATGTTACTGTCTAACCCATAAGATTTTAACTTCAAAATTAGTTTGCTGTGAGAAACCTTCTCAAAAGCCTTCTTGAAGTCGAGAAATATAGCATCCACTGGAATATTATTTTCGCCAGAAACTAAAATATCGTGGGAAAAGAGAGCAAGTTGAGTTTCACACGATCTGCTCTTTCGGAAGCCATGCTGGACATTGGACAATAAATTCTGGCTATCTAGGTGTCCCATGACTGAACTGACAATTATATGTTCTAGGACCTTGCATGAAATGGATGTGAGGGATATAGGTCTGTAGTTAGATGGCTGCTCCCTATCGCCACTTTTAAAAATGGGTGTTACATCGGCTGCTTTCCAGTCCATCGGTACGACGTGTTCGGTCAGGGATTTATTAAATACTATTTCAAGGTAGGGGGAAATTTCGGATGCTAACTCTCTATATACGCGGGAGGGAATTTGATCAGGGCCAGGAGATTTGTTGGGGCTTATATCTTTAAGTAATTAAGGTAAAAGTAATTTAAATACATCTATTGACGTGTAACTAGGCTAGTACTTAGAAACATGCTAGATATTGCTAGCTATTGCATGCTAGGGTCATAAGTAGCTAAATGATAGTATCTGACATAGGAATAAAGGGATCGGTTGTTAATGATACATGCATCATGCATGAATCCATACATTTTGCTATCAACTAATGGGACAAGGGATTGATGTGGTGATCACGGGTAACCCTGGGAGACTTATCACCACGAGACCCGAGTTCAAAACCCTGTTGTGAGGGTTATTCCTCCACCTATAGTCTCCAGTGGTAGTTATGGAGCACGCGTGGCTTCCAGAGGTTTCATTTTTCAGAACCCGTGATGCTCTTGTTTAAGAGTCAGCTGATTTGGTACTGAGTATCATTCTCACTTCCCGCGTCACCCTACCCTTCGCCCAGGCATGTAGCTATCCCTATTTTCACGTGTCACTTTAGTGTTACTGATTGGTTTGATACTGAATATGTGTTTGTTCGGAGATATTATCTTTACCTCTCATTTAATGCTCAATAATCTAAATCACTGTTACACCTAACGTTTTTTATGACTTAAAATTCTCAGGTAGAACTCGGGATTATATTTTGTAGATGACGAAAATTGAGTAGATCTTTGTATTAAGTGTAGTTTTGAAAATAGTTTCGTTATCGCTTCTGAGGTATGCAAATGGAACGACACCTGGTGTACCTAGTATGCAAATGAAACGGCACATCATGAGTTTACGAGCTGCTGACGTTAAAATTAAAAATTAATTATTGAATTTCGATTGAATTGAATTTGAATTGAAGTTCAAAGCCTTTCCAAAAGAACCCTCTCCGGAAGCTTACCTATAACTCGTTTACGAAAGACTGAAAGAAATCTTGTTATAATTGGGGAAATTGTTTTTTTTTCGACGAGAAAAGCGTCGAATACCTAATCGTTAAAATTGTAATATTTCGTCCTTTAATTCTCTTTTTCTGCTCCTTTATTTCCTGACGAGTTTTTAAAGCAAGTACTATTATAGCTGCCTCGGAGATTTTTTTTAACATCTGGCGTAATTGACTGTATGTAGTAGAAGTTGTCGCATGAAAATAACTGCGCACTTGACATTTTTCTTACCCAGACGGATATTTCATTTTCCTTTACCCATTACAGAAGTTCGTATTTCGTAGATATATGCTCGATTTTTTAATACGGTTCCGTATAGGTATTAGTCGTTTAAAGGGGAGTGATTGCAAAACTAACTAAATCACAAGCAGCTAGCTTGTTTCCTTGTATTGTATTTGGTTTTTATCTATTGTCAACTTTGAGTTCTGCTATCTTTAAAAAAAATGATAACTTGGTAAGATTCCACAAATTTATTTTTCACCGACCTAGGTTTCGATTGTATCAATATATATGGTTATCGTTGGATTTCCGGTTCTGGCTTTTGCTGCGATTTCTAGTTTATCGTGTCCGTCAGCGTTTGAGTAAGTATAGCTATAGGTCTTTAGAGGCATCGCGTAGGAGGTGATTAATGGGGAGATTCCATGCAGGATACCGAATGATAGATGCGAAACCTACGCATATACGGTTAACCGCGAACGACGCAATTATGCGCCTCGACATGGGGTCTCATATCGAACTTAGCTCAATGGATTGGATAATGATGGGGAATTTTCTAGGTTTGAGTTGTGGATTATAGATGACCACTGAAACTCACTCCACAATTGACCATCTGTTTGATGAAGGCTTAATATGCTTGTTTCTCGTATAATTTTGCTTCAATCCTGTTCCCCTCCGGGAATAGTTTCTGGAGAATTTTGTACGCGCTACTAACGGAATGAATTAACCCTCCAGCATATGGCTAACTCGCGAATAAAATCTGTATTCTTTATTTGATACTGATCGCTTAATGGCTCGTGCCTCGTGAACAGGTGCTAACACTTTTAAGTAATATTTAGCTACTTGTGCTTGCATTCAATGTATATCGGGTGATAATTCATCCGCCGCCGCACACCGTCCTGGTGGCTTGAAGGGGATTGAGTGGATGTAGGTATAGAATTATGAAAATATGCTCTGATACCCTTGTAATTTATCGATCTATCTTGATAAGTCCCTCTGGATGTACCTTCGCAAATATAGTATTATCGAAATAAAAGCATTTTTTCATTGTAATAATATTTAATTTAAGCCAAGGTTTTGAAGTAGTACATAATCAACAGTTGCCCTTCGAAACCTATCCCTAATTAATATTTTAGTCTAGATGAAAATTGCTTTGATTTGACCGAATTATGCTGGAATTCCTCCTTTTGTTTAGCCCGATTCTTCACTATTAATATTAAGCGTATATTCAGATTTCCATAAGTATCTGGCATTTTTGTAGAATTTTCTTTTTATTTCCAGGTTCAATCATTTCCTCAACTGTCGTAACATTTTATTAAAGATATTACCACTATCATTTATTTTGTTTCTGGTTTTTGAAGATATGAGTTATTTTGAATGTGTAATCAAGTTTTAAGGATCCCTCGCTCACCTGCCTTCTCTCATCCATGTTTGCTGAGAAGCTGACCGGTTTCCTTCCTGGCTCTGTTGGTTTATTCCTCATGCAAAGTCCATGGCCGCGGTTCAATTGTTTTCTCCTCGCCTCCCAAGCCGACTTATTGCATTATATAACGCTTGTACGATCATGCCATTACTTGATCATGAGCGTTGGAGGTAATGTCGGAATATTAATGCGCACTATACGGCGGGGATTATCGTCACATTCTTCCGGTGCCGTTGCTGGGAATGGTTATGCGTCCGTCCGATCCATTCAACGTGGCCATATGGCCCTTCGGAGTATTTGGGATGAAGAGAGGGAGGGCACGCGATTATCAACGGCGAGGAAGACGTGTTCCGTGCCCGGAGTGCCTCCCGAATTCTCCCGCTCCGCACACATGGCCGCATCGATACTACACACTTCGGGATCGATACTGCAAAAAGTGCATACAAACTTTTTAAAGTGTTGTATGTATCGAGGGGCATCAATTCCTCTCAGCCAACTTCTTCGTAAAATGAGCTGAAACAGCTAATATGATTTCTTACTGTTGAATGTGTCATCTATAAGGCTTCTCAATTTTTACTTTCTGAAAGATGCGTGCATTAGAGTCCCGCACTCTGAATGAATTTTTCTCTTGATTCCCATCGGATCAGGAACTCCATTAAGTCGACATTTTGGCATCTCACGAGACCTGAAGAAGATAAATGTGCGACGTGAAACGTTAAAGCGTGCCCCGGGATGGAGTTTTTGACCCGCGAAAAATTTCGAATATTCACCCTGATTTTAACGGCAAGTGTGAAGTCATTCCTGGTGAAATCTACCCCGAGTAGGTGGATAACTTGGAATTCAGGAATGATACTTTTCTGTGTTACATTCAGAGGAGAATAAAAACTTTTCTCCTTTCCACATTTTGTCGATTCAAATGGAATTTTCATTGCAAACAAGTGTTGGTTGTGATTCATGTTTCGAATGAACTTTATTTCGGAGAATCTACGTGTTTAGATCGATCTTACCAGACCGGAAGTTGAGGAACACCATGGGTACTGTCGATTGCAAAAACTGCTTCTTTAGGATGGCATAATGTTTCTTTAGGATGGCATAATGTTTCAATGCATTGTTTATCTTAGCTGGAGAAGAATGTTCTCAATTGCAAATGTTGAGCATCGTTCGCGATCCCCATTATGTCAGGGTCCATATAGTAACGCCAGACGGGGGGAGGGAACGGGGTAGTTGTTGCGATGCACTATTGAGCGGAGGGGGATCCAGCCTTCCCTTAAGCCTGGTGAAAGGTACATTATAAATTATTTGTTCAAATATACTGATGGCATAAATTTGAATAAATAATGGCATAGAGAAATAATTTAGGCAAATTTAAAGAAAAAATGTCTGTTTTGAATGGGGTTTAATTGTGTTTTATAATTCACCAGGAAGAGAGGATTCATTGCCAACTATGTAGGTATAATGTAGGGAAGAGGATACCAGAGAATGCTCTGCAGCGCAATAGGCAAACAAGTGTAAAATTAGCATTGCGAAATTTATCGATGACCTCTGGTTGGTCGCGGAACATGTAATGAATTATCAGAAGCAAGTTGTGCTACAGTATGGCGAGCGAGCGTTTTAATTACGTTGGCAGAGTATAGGTATTAATGAGTACAATGTGTTGACTTGTCATGCTGCTGATGTCCTCATTAAAATGCTCTGCTCCCAACGAGCATTTGGCTTGTTCGTATGCAGTCATCATAGGAATTAATTTGCTTATTAGACTTTTTTAGGGTCGGAAAAAATCTCATGTGAAGCAATCAGTGATCTAAGGGCAGTGAAAACGAAGTGGTATAAAAGAAATCATTTGTGGTAAATGTAATTGTAGTTGTTTTCCTATTGTGATTATATCAATTGGATGTTTTTAATGTAAAGTTTTACCATATCCTACACTTTTTGGACATTTAAATGTTTATGCCTTTAGAATGGCATGCGATTGTCATGGAGATGTTAGCATACTGACATGCCGGTACTCGTGGGTGATAAGAAGGGACCTATTTTAGCATTAATGGATTAAATGGGCGAAGGAAAATCCGTAAGGGCTGTAAGGGTAAGGATTCATTTCCATTTAAGGATAAACAATTTTAAATGCCTCTTTTTAGTTGGACTTCGCAAAATCTTATTGATGTAATGGTATTTTTCTGGAAACTTAAAGTCCATTAATTGTGAGTCCTCATTAACGTTGGACATTTAAAAAAATGAAATTTCCTCTTATATTTGTACGAATTCATGTAATTACAGCGGTTCGTTTAAGGAGTAAACATGCATTTTACATTTCTATTTAATTGAGAAACGCCCTTTTATTCTTGAAATAGACATCATGTACGTGCTTGTAATAATGAATTTATATCTATGTATTAAGCAATGAACGCTCTGAACCGATGGCGTACTGCACTTTAATTAGCTTCCGGTGAAAGTTCAAGATTTGGAGAGGAAACGAAGTAAATAAAACTTTTTTCCTCCTTCGTAAATAATATCCTGTCTCAGTGACCTGTCAAAGCATTTTCGTGGAGTCAGAGCACTTCGGAATTGAAACATTTATGAATGGAAACCTCGCAGCCGTTTCCTCAAACCCCCGCAAATTTCTCCTCCCGTTTCCTCCGTCTCGACTCCAGAGCGAAAAATTGTCGTCGACTAGCGGCTTATAAGAAATCAGAAGAGCGGATCGTTCGAGAGACTTGCCGGGAAACGGAAGGTTTGGGGCGTGGGGATTGGGGAGTTTCCTTTCGCGACGCGAGCGGAGTTTGTGTGTTTGCCTCCGCTCGTTTGTATTCATTTTGTTCGCATTTCCGCCAACGTGACTATCCGTGCCGGCTTGTCCCACCGCCCCCCGCGGGGTTGCTTCTCCGCGCACGGTGGGGGGATAACGCCCCTTCCATCCGGTCGGTGTCTTCTCCGCATTAATTCCTCCTCCTCATCCTCCACCGGTGTCCACCTCGTCTCGTCTTCTGTCGCACACCTGGCGATTCCAATCGGTCCTACTCTCCTCTCCACCCACGCTCCAGCACCCCCACTCCACCTCCGATCACGTCCACCCACGTGACCCCAACCGTCGTCCACTTCCGCTCCTGGTCTGCCCATCCCCTTTCCGTATTTTTTTCCAGGTCCTTCCACTCCTCCTCCCATTGACCACGTCCACCAGGCTCTCGTTTTTCTACTCCTTTCTTCGTGGGGGCGGTAGGCAGTGAGCCACTCCCTACCAGGAATCAGGAATGCGCAGAAATCTGACCGTAACTCAAGTGCTGTTGGATTCCTCCCGCTCTCGTTGATCGTAGCTGACCACGGTGTCGCCGGAGTTGCAGTCAGTATTCTCAGGGGAAAATTGAAATTCTAGAGATTTGATTATGCTATACCTAGAGATGGGTAAATTACCGTAATTTTCAATTGAGGTAAATTACCGTGGTAAATTACGGTAATTTTCGAAAATTATCGTAATTTTTCGGTAATTTTAAGTTTTGAGCTGCAAATCCTTATCAGAGGACTCAAAACGAAATCAAATAGCATTGAGATATAGACCCTTATATCAAACATATCACGACGTTTATCTATTATAACTCATTAAAAAAATTATAACGAAGTTGGCAGCAACACGCAATTTGCCTCTCTTTGGTCGCACTATGAGAAATTTTCCTTCCAAAGACATACCTCTGCGCAATGTGCATTGTTATTTTACTCTGAATTAATGACGGACTCAATGTAATCAAAATCGTTTTAGCTATTTAATTTATAATATCACCCATTCCAATATTCCATTCCCATTCTTCGTGAGGAAGAAATTTTCTGAAAAAGAGCTTTTCTGAAAATTACCGTCTCTTACGGTTGCGCTTTGAGTGGCTGAGAGGCCTTCCTCTCTCTGGATGGTCGTGCTTAGCTTCTTATAGTGGATTACTCTTTTCCACGCAGCTGGAAGTTGATTTTCATATTCCTTTGAAGTTTTTGGGCATTCCGACGAATTCTTCTCGTATAATCTTTGAGATGCTTACTTTTTTTTTTGACAACATTGCATTCCAAGAAGTTTGCGGTAGCCTTGTTGTTTACGCACCAGCATGGCAATGGGGGCGTTTACTCGGAACCGAAATCGCAATTTTGTACACGAAATCGTTAGATGGAAACGAAAAACGAATTTTAGTGAAAAAATTAATCTTCTAACCACAACCATTCACTCATAAATCAAAAATTAAAATAAGCAAAAGGTGACGCCCACCGAAAATGCTGCTGTGATAACAATGACGTCATTTTCCTCCCGTCCTTGACTGCTTTCAGGGGAGGGGGAAGGGAGTGGAGGGGGGTTCTCGGAAAGTCTGCTCGCACAGATGCTGTCGAAATCTCTCCCATTGGCCGAGTCAGCTGTGTCCACCCCTTTGCGATAAGGCGAAGTAGCTTCGCGGGCTCAGTTGTGATTGGACGAAGTCGATATACGTCAGAGGTTGCACCACACCCACTTTTCCGAAAGGGTTAAAGACATCAGTTTTTCGCCGCTTATAACTCGGGAAATAATTGTCGGATCAGAAAACGGAAAAATACGGGTCTTTTTATTTTACTAACTCTATCAGATTCGGCAATTAAAAAAATATGGTAAACGACCCCTGCATCATCGAATCCCGGCTCGGTTATTGTTGTTGTGTTCGCCTCAATATTAAACTAGGTTGGATCTGAGTCACACGTAAATTTTTCACGCACGTGTTCAAGGATCACATCAGGGTTTTAAGCTATAGTTTCAGGGACAGGTAAAAGATTGCTCGAGCTATCATTTTCGCCACTCAAACGGTCCTTTACCTCGTCCGTTTTCTAATCATTCGAGACATTGAATTCCTACCTTTCTCGGTTACGTGTTGTTTACAGGAGACGTTCGATTGCTGGTTTCTGCATTCTACATCTGCAGTCACGCACTTTGATTAGCTGATTTTCGTTTTCATGTGCAAGCCGCAAATAGCATCTGCTCAAATAAGGAAGTAAGGGTTGGGAATGCCTATCATTTGAGCTTTCCCCAAAAATGATCAAATTTGATGTTCCTTTTTCAGCTGTCATTTCATCTATCTTTGTTGCTTTCCCTTAACTTGTCCGTGAAAAACGATCGTGTTATTTAGGCTTTAGATGGTGCGATAACACCTTAGCACTTGGAGTACCTCGAAACCAAATTTTATTTTATTATAAATTTACCTTTATTCTTGACGTTTATTTCGTGCCCAGACATAGACCAGGTGTTGTTTCTACTCCTTCGAGCATTACTTCGTGGAATTTTATAGTAGAAAAATAAATAAAACTTTAACTACCTTTCCACCGATCAGTTTTATTAAAAACCCAGCCACCGATTCATCTACATCCACTCGATACCCTGCAAGCCACTGCGAGGGTGTGTGGCAGGGGGTGAAGATCACCAAGCATGCACTATTGACATGCAAACAAGCAACTATAGGGTCTCATGCAACTAGAGACGATTTAGCGTATGTGCGTCATTTTTATGGGTCTCTCAAAGTTCAACGATTCATGGTTGGGTTTTTGTAAAAACTTTTCGGTGGAAAAGTAGGTAAGCACTGAAAATTGTATTTCCCTATAAACGATGCGCGTTATTCAATGGCGTAAAGTTTGCCTTCGCAGCAAACAACCCGCCCTCCCTTCGCGTCCCTCCTCTCGTTCATTTGCTTTGTCATCATTTTGTCCTTCCCGTCTAGTTTCTTGCTCTCCCTCTCGCCTCTTCTCCTTTCGCCTTCCTTCCTCGCGCGTGCGATCTGTCACGGCGGGGCGTCGGAAACGTCCCGTTTGCTTTCATTCATTCATTGTTCTTTCAATGGGAACTTCGTTGGGTACTCCCCAACAAGTAGGCGGGCGACATGCAGCGTAGTAATAATGTGTCAGAGGGAAAAACTCTGGCGGATGGACACTTGCAGGACCTAGAAGACGTGAAAGGAAATTTATATTTATATTTATATTTACATCATCTGCGTACCGCCACAAGGGTGTGTACTGGGGGGTGTTGTGTCACTAACCTTCGACTAATTATCATTTCCAGTTTTCCACAAATTACTGTTTTCCATCGGTTGAAATGGAGAAACTATTGTTTTGCTGTAATCGCATATTTTACGTGGGTAAATTGAGTTTTTTAACCTTTTTGTTGAGACATCTAACTCACATATTTCATTTCTGTGGTCAAATCTACTTGTGTAGCATTGCGGTCTTGTTAATTTCATTTTCATCATTGGCAAATTCTATCGGTTTGTTATTTCTGATTGTTTAAGTCTCACGTTATATTTTCGTGTTTAAGGGTTTTTCAACCCAAATTTTCTAATGAATCCTTTACACTAATATATCCATATACTTATATAAAATGTGATTCGTAATGCATTTCAGTCATAATTTTCCCTCTGCCACTCACATATAGGTGTCTTTCTGGATACTCAGTAGATGTAGACATAATTTCGTGCAGGAAATCTGATAAATAAAGCATTCACCCTTGCGCAGCTATGCATCCTTTATAATGCGACGCGTTAGAATTTGAGATAACATATGAATTAGTGTGCATTTAAGCATGGCGTGGTTGGTTCTTGTGGGATACAGGATGTTCACGTTGTGTTAGTGCGAGCCAAATCTCTTTCATCGCCAATCAAAGGCGGCGTTTTTATGAAACGGAATGAGTTACTCCCATGTTTTACAAACGAGCCAGTGAGCCAACGGAAACTTAATAAGCATTGCATAGTGGGGTGACGTGCGCCTACGCTTCCCGGGAAAAATCTCCGGCCGGAATGTATTTCCCATCCAACATGCAAATGCATGCGCATGCGAAAGGTTGGGGGATACCTAGCTCCGTCCACCGTGCTGCACCGTTCTAACGCGGCCATAATCAGCGGCGTGGAGGAAGACACGGCTAACTTCCGATCCCGGAATATTTTACGCTTTGCGGTCGATCCGCACGTCGCTTTCACAAAGGAAATCGAAAATGTCCTTGCGTATTCCTTGCTAAAAATATCCTTGCTTTTGAAGCCCTCAGTAGTGAATTACGAATATGTGTTTTACTATGCGTGATTCGATCGGGTTCTCGATCACGTATGTATTTTCAAAAGGCCCCCAATCGCGTTATTGTTATTGTTTTTAATTGCGCTATGCAATAAAGTTTCTGGCATGATCTGGTGATAGAATTGCTTTACCGGAAATAATAGCTTTGCAAATTTACACTACTTTAAAATGAATTTATTGGCGATTGGTTTCGTGTGGATTAATCATTTTCAAGTTTTGGAATTGTTGAATCTCAACGTAACTAGCCGCCAATAAATTCTTTTTAAAACAGTGGAAAGTTGCAAAGTAATTATTTTCGGTTTTAATTGTATTCAGGAAAGCGACAATGATATCTCATCAATCCTTTAAATTTAATAAAAGTATCGGTCTCGGGCTTCATTTGGTGAAACCTCCCCGCCAGGTTGTATAAATATCCACATTTACTTTGTAAATTCCACTGGGAATACTTCATTGCATGAACGATCTGGCTTTCGACACTTAGACTTTGACCTGACAATAGAACGTTAATGTCGTAACCCAGGCAGTACAAGAAAACAATTCTAGTGGAATATATGAAGTGATCGAGTTTCTTTTTACAACGTCTTTAAATTTTTTATCCGGCGCTTCAAATTACCAATATCTTACTGTCGAGCATATCATTGGGATGCTTACTCTGAGCAAGTGAGCTTCTTGACGAGTCCGCGTCATTGATAACGCGAGCTCATTAAGAAGAATCAGGAATATAACCGCGGACTCATCAAGCGATAGCGCGAAGGGAGGATTCATGATCCCGCCCCGGATACATTTTAGTGAGATGGACGGCCATCCTGATTGATTGAAAATACCTTACCTCCTGCGGACAGTAAGAGCTCATAACCGGCAACTTAGTAGCTGGATGGATACGTATGTATAATCTAAATTGTTCAGTCTGCAATATATCATAAAAATGCTGTCTACACTAATAACTCATGGCAATTTTTACGTCCCATGTCTAATTGGAATTATGAAATGATAGATGCATTTAAAAATATTCCTTACCCATGAATAAAATTATGTACCATGGTAGATATTGTTCATTTAGATCCACGTGCCTGCTTGGTACATGCATTTCTCTGAATTAAGTAGTGATGTAACTGAGTAATGCCAATATTAAACTGTTTCAATACACAGAGTTTCATGTATAAATATCCACAGAGTCCACATAAATATGAGTCCCTCTTCCACAAGTCTTCCACCACAGAGTTAAAGTTTCCCATTTGTTAATGACAAAGAAAAACAACTCTGTGGATTAAAAAATAGTCTGTTACTGTCATTATTCATAATGAACTTCCACAACGTTACGCCTGAAAGGATTGAATTTAGTGATCTAACTATTTGTGCATGTAGGTGCATTATGGGTGATAATCGAACCCTGCCATACGCCCTCAAGGTGGCTTGCGTTGTACTCCGCGCATGTCGTTCTCGGCCGATCTATATGTCGCGGAGGTCGCGTTCTCCGCGGATGGAACAAGAAGCGGACGGGAAGCTTTCGTCTCGGCCGGCGCTTATAACGAAATGAATGTATATTTATGAGTCTTCCCGCATAGTACTAAAACCTCCGTTTATGTCTCAGGCCGTGCTAGCTTTTGCATTTAAACAATAAAAGCGGCGCGGCGCCTGTTGAAGCCTCGACGGGCGCCGACCGACGGACTTTGTTATCTCAGTGACGCGTGAGGGAAATCACGTCGTCAACTTCAGTCATTTTCTCAGAAACGGAACTTCGTGGGAATGAGTAGAGTCATACTCTTGAGCTCCGTGTCTTGAACGCAGGTATTCAATTTACTTATGAAACTTACTGGTGTCAGAGGTCTTACAAGAAAGGATAGAAATCTTAACGCCGTCGAAAAATATGCCACTCAAATGTCTTTTTTTTTGCTGTCATTAACGTTTACATGGTTATTTCTTGCTTTCCCGATTGCAAGTTGGTCTCCGCTGCTACGTATTTTGTCGTCAATTGTTTTGGTAAACTGAGGGATGATTTCAACTTTCCTTGGCGAAGTGGGTTCGTGGGCGAGTAATGGTGGGACTGCCGAAGGAAATACAAATGCACAGGGCGTCGTGGGGGTGGGGAATTGAGGGAGGAGGTGGAAGTGCATGAATGCCTATCTCTCTCCCCCTCGGTAAAGTGCATTACGTCCCCCGCTGTTGCTTTCGATCATGTCATTAACCCTAATTTGTCCTTCATTTTCCCGTCAATTGGATCGCCCGACTTGCTCTCCTCAAGAGATCTTCCTCCTCGCAGCCTGCGTATCCATCCCTGTCTCTCCTCTCCCAGTCTCTCTCTTCTCAGCCGTTGGTGTAGTGGTTAGAGAAATGGCCACTTATCGGGAGGGTCAGGATTCGAATCCCGGTAGTGGAAAGTATTTTTTTATTGGTAAACCGGTAAACTCGAGTGCTTTGTGGAGAGAATTCGAGTGCAGTACACCGTCCGGACGCGTCCGTTGGATTGGGCGTTAAACCGTGGTCCCCTTGGCGCCTTTCGTTAAAACAGGCTAATTCCGACACCGGGATTCTCTCCATCTTCCTCCTTACTCTTCCATTCACATTCATGCATCTTTCCTCCCAGCTGAAGCGCCTATAAGTGCGGGCACAGACTTGGAAACACAGATGATGCTCCTCAGTCAGTGGAGTTCCCTCCCCTATTAGGAGCTCTTTCTGTCCTCCTTTCCCCTCTCTCGCTCTCTCTCTTCCTTCGATGGAATCATCCTCTCGTCCACCTGTCGCCTTGGGGTTGGGATTTGATCGCTGTCGCTTTAACCGCAGACGATTATTTAACTCCCCTTTCTACCCCAGTTCCCCTGTTCGCCGTTTAAAAGGGTAGGTGGTGCCAGCGCGTTTGTTTCGAGAGAGTCGTCTCCCGTTCTTTAGGTGGCACGAAACGATTTTATGTACGCACGCTCACTGATTGGACCACGCGGATGGGTGGAGACTCATCATTAGATTGATTTCCGGCATGGGTGGCTTAGATTATCCGCAGGTTTCTACGATAACAAGCTATGTAATGAACTCTACATTACGAGAAATGTGGTTGTAAGTTTATTTTGAAGGATGAACGAGAATATGAGCTCAGAGATTGTTTGCTGAAATCTTTATTTTTGAAATCAGATGCTCGATGACGAAATGAAGGAAATTTGTCATGGCTGCTGATATCCCAGTTTAAATGCTGCCTCGTATTGCAAAGTTTTGAGTCCAGTAATACAGATTCACTGTATTTACATTGGAAATTTTGTCTATTGCGTGAGTTTGTGCTGAGAGCGGCTTTTTTGAAGTTATTTTAAGATTCATAAACAAACATGTGTCCATGGAACCTATATCATTGCAGATTAATACCGTTCAAGATGAAGTGAAAACTATTTCAATTTTTGTATGACTGTCATTAATAGTCACATGTCTGTATACGCTTGTTGTAGGTATTAATGCTATCGCTGGCGTTTTATTAGCACAAGTAGGTATTGCATGTGAAGATACTGTTGCAAAAACGTAGGATTTGACTTCATTATTTTGGTTAATAATTTAATACAAAACTGATGATGGTTCACCCCCTACCACATACTCTTGCGATGGCTTGCTGGGTATTGTGTACATGTAGATGTGTTCTCTCATGAATATCGAAGTAAATGCAAACAAATCTTGGCCCACTAGTGAAAATAAATTCCTTCGTTGTGACTTATAATTTTTGACATCTTTCTTATCCATAACGCTTTTTTAATTTCGTGGAAACAAAATGTTTGTCCGCATGCACTTGGTGTGTGGTTGGCCGACGCCACGCACTTTCGTCATTGTGTGCTGGGTAATCTGTATATGTTAGTGCTAACACGCATACAAAGGGATGGATCGTTCAGAGCGAAAATATGTAGCAGTTTCCTGGAGGTATGCAAGTAGTCTCCCGGGCTTCGGTGGGATATCAGTCGATGGTTACGGTCCTCCTCCTCCTCCCCACTCCCCGCCATACCCTCTCCACCCTCGTGCACCTCTGGGTTTTTGCTTGTATGTGTTCTTGATTCGCCACCATTCTCCCACTCCCCTCCGACCTCCCAGACCGCTTAGCGTACACAAGGCGAGGACGTCGTCTTCGTCGCGTGAGTGCGGTCGGCCGGTGTAACCGCGATGTCGCTCTCCGCCGGTTTCCACCTTCTGGGTAAGTGGGGGTGTTACAGGACGCCCGGAGGGAGGGAGAGGGTTGAAAGGACATGGCCGGCTCCGGTTGGGGGTAAGGAGAGTAGAGCAGTGGAGGCGGTGGCGACCGAGCCTTACCCCGTGGTCACCACCGCTTCTCTCGGGGGATCCGCTTCTCCGCTCGCTTGCTCGAACGATCCTCGTTTAGTTCAAGCAGCAGGCGGCGCACGCCGCGAGGCATTTGTTCGCGCGCTCCTCCTCGAGTCGCCGCTAGTTGAGCACACGCGTGTTGGGACATCATCGCATGCTTTGATCCTAGTTTAGCGCGGGTGTTTCGAGTTTTTCCCAGCAATGCAAATCACAGGTGGTTCCTGGCGATGAAATGTAACGGTCGGCCCAGAGAGCTCGGCGAAGAATGTGTCCGCCTTTCGACCTCCTGCGTTGCATTGGGGATTTGTTGGCTGTAGCAATCAAGCCGTCCGTCAGAGGGAACTTAGTTGCACCGTGAGTAGTTTGTCAACTATTATTGTGCACCCCCCTGAATTGCCTGTTTGGTGAAAAGCCCATTTATTAGGCTGGAACGTAATGTACGTCAAGCGGTGAAGGTATCCATCAATCGAATCAAGAGGATTATTACCGAATTAAAATATGTTACTAAACAAAGTTATTATCAATTAGAGTTGAGATAGTGGCAGGCTTTTATAAAATAATAATTATCGTATTGCATGTGCAAATTTTACCACTAATAAACTGTGTTCAGCACAATAGGAGTGGCTGAATATGCCTTGTAGTTTAATTGACTAAAATGTTTATGGAACCATAAATCGAATCATGTATACGGGCAAAGCATGTCATATTAGTCGTTGTATAATAATCATTCGTTCACAGAGACTGATCTAACTTGAGGCGATCAATCTGAAGATTTACAATGATACGTATTGAACGCATAAGGAACTGAAGGATCGTTATGCAGAAAGTAATTTTTTCTTGTCAACTTAACCAGTCTATTAAAGGAATTAAATTGGCAATCATTGTCAGATCGCAGGTTGAAATTTAGACTTAATCTCTTAAACAAATTCCAAGACCATATTTTCAGTGATGATGTTAAAAATATTTTGCGGACCCCAACTTACTATGGTAGACTGGACCATAACCAAAACTTTAGAGAAATTGATTGCCGAACTGACAGATTCAAAATGTCCTTTTTCCTCGTACTATTAGGGATATGAATAACGGTAAATATATAATCAGTACGAGTGTAGCAATGGATAACATTGGTAGCTGCATGTTGGTATAAGGACTTAAAGCTAACCCAACTAACAGCATGTTTTTGCATGTTTGCTTTGCTATTTTTATCTTTTTTTAAATAGCGTAGTTTTGAACAGTACCTGTACAAGTACTATTCCTTTTTTATGCATGATATGTAGTTCATGTTTGGTGAGAGTTCACCCCCTGTCACACACCTTTATAGTGGCTTGCAGGATATTATGTAGATGTAGATGTAACCGCGATATTTTCTGCGATTTGCTTAAAATCTGTTTTAGTGAGTGGAAACTGTCGCACAGCAGAGGTAGTCGAATTAATTGCCTAAGGCGTGAAAATCACTTGCATTTGTCTTAAGTTTTAGGTGGGTGTAAAGTACAATGGTTTGATGTTGACTTCGAATATTTCGGGTGACATCAGTGAACGAGATCGTGGCGACAAATCGAAGACAGAATTGAACCTAACCGTTGAAACATTTCCTTAGCGCGTATAATCCTTGATAGTCTTTGTGAAAAAATTGGAAATTTCTAAAACATAATTTTGAAAGTGGGAAAAATATATACATAATGTGTCAAGGTAGTGTTGAGGCATATTAAATTACCTCTTCATATAATATCTAAGAGTAAGCTTCCGTTATAGCTCTAACTTCTGGTTTCATTCCCCACCCCTTTGTGGCTGGTAGAGTCATGTAAATGTATTTATTCCACAAAACATGTTCTCTGCGCCTGAACCTGTTTAGCCTATTTTTCCACGGTCGTTAGACGTCATTAATTATGCCAAAGGTGTCGCTCGAGTTTCAATAGAGGGCGTGGCCCCACAAACAGCCGCGGAAATCATTTCACGCTCATTTTGCTTGGCATCGTTCGTGGAACGCCATAGATATTGTTTTCGGATCGGAATGAAGATGAAAGCGAACTCTCAGCTGCTATCGGGGAGCGTTATCACGGACTCATTCAGGGACTTGAAATATAAAGCGGAACGTGTCCTCCCGAATAAGAATTTCTTCCTTTCGGGTTGCCCGCGGCGGGTGCGAGTCTCATGCGTGACGGGAGACTCCCGATCCTCCTCGCCGAAATCTATTTCATCTGGCACCACTTAAAGCGGACAGCCGCCGAGACATTCTCCAAATTGGATCTCGGATTGGAGAGGTGGTTCGGCACTCCCACTTATATCGGTCTCTGAGCTATTCCATGTCTCCAATCCCGTCCAATATTTCTTCGCGGGGCGGCACCCGCACGCAGCGAGATCGGGTCTCCGTGTCAGTTGCGGGGAAGCCGGAGGCGACGAGCTAGTCTCTTAGCTTTCAAGGTTCGACGAAACTTTATCCGAAACATGTCACCGAGCGCGTGGGTATTGTTTGTTCGCCAATGACGCTGCGTATAATGGTTCTCTTTTCTCGCTTCTTTCCACCTCGTTTGAGTTGACGTTTCCTGGGATCCTCATGCCAGAGTTGTCCAATTATTATCCATCCCGTGCCCCAAGACAGAAAATTAAGAGGGGGATCGGGTTGGCGTGGTTGTTAGGGATCCAACTTCCCGCCCCGAGGCCGTGGTTCAAATTCTGGTTGTGGCGGTTTGTGGTGAGTATTATTGCTCAGTACACCGTCCGTATGAATGGACGTTGAATCATTAACCCCTTGGCATCTTTCATCAAGAGCATGCTAATGCTGACGCCAGTTTCCACTCCTCCACTTACCGCAAATTTTCTTCTCGTTTCCAGTCATCTACCTATCCCGAATGGTTCAACTACTAGGTACTTATTGCCGTAATATAATTAATTCCATCTACATCTACTCACTTATACCCTGTTGACTAACTCGAATATGTGTGCTATGGGGTGAATAATCACCAAAACTGCATTTTGTTCATGAACCGAACCGATGCGGTGGAATTATGTTGCACACGCCCGAGCGAATGCCCTCTCGTGCCAGGGCAATTAAAATATAGGTCTGAATGTAGGAGAAGTTGGATGATGACAAATGGGGATTATGTACTGTCTCATTTTGAAAATAACTGTTTATTATTTTTCATTTTTAGTATTCATTTTAATGTTAGTATTGGAAATATAATATGGACATTATTAATAAAGAAACTATTGGATAAATATTATTTCAATTGAGAAAACTATGAGTACCCACGCACCGGGAATGTGCTGCTAAACGATTTATAGTTCTACGAAAGAATATATATTACATTAGTATGTTAGTCGTATGTTGTTGTAATAGATCAAATGCCGTTGTAACGAATGCCCTTGCAATCAATGTTGGGTATGGGAAATTGTAATGTCGACGCCGTATTGGCGAATACTCAATCGCATCCCTTGCCAAATAGATGTCGCGTGTCCGTCACAATCCTTACTTTACTGCAGCGCACAATATTATTATTATTTATTTTCCTCATAGCGTTACGTATATTCTTACGTTAATACAATTTTTATTTGTTACGAACATTTTTCTGTTGTCTTACCCTCTCCTTCGTTTCGTTCGCACGCGACTTGTACGACCTCCGCCTCCAGTCACCCTTCAACGCGATGGCCACCCTAATTGTTCTCCCTCCCCCCCCCCCAACGTGTGTCCCCCGCACCGCCCTCCGAGTGTCCGATTGTTTGCAGAATTCGTTCGAGAGTGTAAGATTCGCTCTTTTCCCTCTCCAGCTCTCGGGTATCGATCGTGGGTCGTGCGGTTGCGGTGAGTGCTTTCCTGCTCGAGGTCTCTCGGGTGCAGCGCATTTGGCGCCTGTCAGGTCTTGAAACCTGGGGATGGAGCTCGGGAGTCCTTTACACATGTCAATGTACATACTTGAGTGCTGAGACTTATTTTATTTTTCATGGAGCGTGTATGCTCTCCGACGTTCGTGTGTGAAAGCAAGGACAAAGAAATAAACGAACATATTTTCATATTCGTTCGACTTCGCGTTTTCAAAACCTCTGAAGTCCTACCGGGCTTCAGCAATCAAGACTTCATTGCTCGTCGCAGAAATAAGTGTCCTTCGTATCTATTTTTTTGTTGAATCTCTGCTGTGGTGTTTTTATGTATGTCTTAAATTAACCTTCCGCCGATATTTTTTTCTCGGATGCATTAATATTCGTCTGCGAAAAAAACTGATATTTTAATAGCCGCTCGAAAGCATTGCGGTTATTCCAGGAGTGAAACCGAAGCGGTAAATCAACGCTCCACTCCTGCCTTGATCAAAATGATAGTTTTATATGTTAAATTCGACCTCCCTTAGCTGCAATTCACGTCTCATATGAGACACTTGATAAAGTAGAATTTTTATTTCCAACCCCACGTCTTAAGTAAATTTTGTGAATAGAATTACCTGTTGTATGTATATACTATACATACATAGATCTCTTTGAGAGTGAAACGCAAGTACGAGAATTTACCTTATGTAATATTTGAATGTTTTAAATCATGTTCTGAAAAGAATTCCATCCTTAGAGTCTTTCGGAAAGATAGCGCTGTGGTTAATTACAACATTTTAATTGGATCTCCTCTCAAGCATTTGCAGATCTTTGAAATTGTAAGAAAATGCAGAACAGTAAAAGTCAATTTTATTTGCGATCATTGAAATCCCTACAATTTATATGCCAATGATTCAGTCCAGATGGTGAAAGTGATTATTTTTTCGGCCCTGGTACATTCGGATATTTATCCCTCCAGTATTCTATCCGTATGAGAATCCCGGGTTTTGAATATCCAACCTTAGGGTTACTAGGCTGGCGCGTTATCTACCTGGCTACTCTGGGCGAAAGAATGTTTTCATTATCAAGAGAGGGCATCGTTTTACTAGCATTGACAAATTCACGGTTTTAGCAGCATTTTGAAGAAATCGTGTTAATCTTCTGATACTTTACTGATTTATTTTATGAAAATAACTTCAAGCTACCGTACCACCGTCAGCCGAGTGGAACCAAGCTTCTTTTAATCCGGTCCACGCTTTTTGTCTGTGGTTCTGCCCCATGTAGTTTAGAGGTGAGATCATATGATCTGTTCCAAGTTTTGTTACGAGTGTAACCATATAATGCCTCATTTTCTAATTAATCTTCTCCACTGTCTTGTCAATATTGATATCTTGTAACAATCAATGCCATCCGGTACCATAAGATACATTTCTTTTACATTCTATGGTACCTTGATTCCATGTAACCACATTTAATAAAACCACAATAAGACACGTGTATTATGTGGAAAGTTTTCAAATTTTCAACTTTTTAGCTTCCCTATTGAGGGCAGGAGAAATTCGCAGTCTCCCGAAGGCATGGGCAGCATATGTGCTCTGCGTCTGATTCACCGGGTGCTAGTCATTGATTTTTGGGAGACGATTGCCTTCCTCGTCGTTTAGTTTGCATTTGGCCTCTGTGGTAGTCGTTCTAAATGGCTCTTGGTAGGTGAGTGGCCTATTTCGAATGACCCTTTGTGGAGAAATGCCGTATCAGACTGCTCATCCGAGTGAGAAGTTATAATTGCACTAGGGCCAGCCGGGGAACGATATTTTAGAGCTTTTAATGGTCTTGGCGCTCTTCCACATAATAGGAAATTCTAGCTGTGAACAGTTCAGTTGTTCTTGATAAGAGTAGTAGTAGAATTAGGTTTTAAAGTGCTCTAACAACTAAGGTTATATTGTACTGTCTAATCTAACTAAAAGCGAAACACAACACCCATGTCCGAGGTGAGACTCAATCTCGGGGACGGTGTTCTTCGCAATAAGCAAAAAACCAAGGATGTAAATTGTTTGACTGATTTTTGTGCATCACAGTCACGGATATTGTAACTCATGAGTAAGTAGTTTGATTCCGGGTAATTTGTCAACAGGGACATAATGTATTCACTTAGTCTTCGTTCGAATAACAACGTATATTTCCCATGCCCTAAACGTAACCCTCCTTACTACTCTACAGGTTGTATAAATACTAATGAATTTATTAATAAAATATAAATGTATAAATATTAATGAATTTATTAATCAAATATAATTTTATAAATACTAGCTTGGATGCACGGTTATCTAATATTTTTGCTATTGGCCAAAGAAAAGTATTAGAGTATTCGATGACATAAGGTAGATAAGCTTAATTTTACAAGCCCTAGCAAATTTTTAGGAATGGAAAAACTAACTAAGAATGCCCTTTGCTTATTAATTTGAGTTTTTTCGTCCGCGAACGTAAGTTGAATAGTTTGATGTAATAGTTGAAGTGACTCTTTTTATGACTGCATGAAATATAATTAGGTGACTGGGTTTCAAACAGCTAATGTCACATGCAATGTCTAGACTTGGTGGCTATTTGGGTAGAGGTAAGGATTTTTCAGGGAACGGAAGAGGGACGTTGCGAAACCCTGTGACGGCATTAGCCCACACACAACAAAAGGGTTCACGTTTTAACGTCCCATCCGACGGGTGGAGTGCTAACCTTGAGGTCCGCTCAAGGTCAAACGCAGCATTCAGGTAGGGACCGGTATTCTGGTGAAAAAGATCTCCCGCTACTGGGATTCGTACCCAGGCACTTTTAATGCGAACCCACTATGTACTCTAGGCACCCCACCAACCGGATCCCCAAAATTGAAATATCCGCTAATTTCCTGCAGTTTTCAACGTATTCATTAGTTTTCACCGCATCCCTCTCCTGACGGTCAAAAGGGAAAAAATCAATATCATAATGGTAAACGTAAGTTTTTAACGGAAGTAAAATCCCAGCATCTTTATGCGTCAAATGGAGCGGCTATGTACGACTGTTGTCAAAAACTACTCGTCGCTTTGCATAACCATAAACGGGAGAGACTGGGATAAAAAACGAAATGGAACCTGCCTACTTCTTAATTATCACCTCGCGGACTTATTGGGAGGCGGAGTAAGAGGCGCTCCACAGTTGGAATGAACCCGAGTCAGGCGGGCCAAGACAATCGTCCTCTCAACTAACCTGCTTGCAAATCGGGATCGCTCCTCCCCCATCGCCTCCGTATTCATTAACCGCGCCATTTCGCTCTGTATCGCGTCGTGATTTACGCTGGCGTGACTTTTAACTGTTTCGAGAACGTGGCGCGGTAGCCGGACGGTCTTCCTCCCTCGAGACGTGTGGGGCGCGCCCATGGACTCAACCACTACATCACCCGGCGGGCGCCTTCCCGGGGCCTGCGTGCGACTCGGGACTCGATCCGATCGCGTGACCCTTTCAGGGCCGTGCTTCGGAAGAGGCGGGGGAGGGTTTATGGGCAACCCGTGCGTGAGTCCAGGCTCTTTATTTTTTATTTTGCGTCGACGGAGGCAAGAAAAAAGGCGCTGGTGAGCGTTCTATTTTTATTTCGTTTTCATACTTTTGTTCGTTTTATTTTTGCATATGCCAGTTAAAATTTTTTACCGACGTGGGTGGGTGGGAGGTGCGATTCTTGCTCCGCTTCTTCGAGGAAAGGGCTTCGGTGTTATTCGTATGCCGTTCTCCCTCCCCCAGGCTTTATCTGTTCTTTCCTTTATTATTTTATTGCGTTTATTACTCTGGGTGGATGTATTTTTTTACTGTCGCGTTTCCTTGTCGAGTCCGCTTCGGAACCAGCAAGTGCGTGACTTTATATGCTCTCGGACGGTTGCAATAATGCTTTTTCATCTGCATGTTCACCTACGAAATTATCCTGCAAGCCACGGCAAAAGGGTATGGCAGGAGTTGGACCATCACCAGGCATGCAATGAAATAACGAATTCACATCTTATGTTAGTCACTACATTACTCGTTCTTTTTATTGTCCAAAATAGAAAAATATATCGAATTAATCTAAGGAATAAAGTGGATTACATGTAATACCGCTACAACTGAAAAGTTGTCACCACTGGGGGAAAAACAGTCCTTATACAAATATGTGATATTTATTGACAGTCCTGCTAAATAATACCTACCCTATTTTCCCCGGTAGCTTCGATCCAGTCTATTACTCTCTAATTTTTCGCGTAATAATGATTTTTTAGCCACTTGTTTGGTTGCTTATCCCTCTTATTTTATGTTCATTACCCTACCATGAGACCTTGGAGCATACAATATATTATCAATATCTTTGGACATATCGGACGTCCGCAGGAGTATGTACTTCTGAGGAGGAGATCGAATCTGTCTTTCAACCTACGTTCCGCTGGTCATTTATAACCTAATTCTTTTAATAATTCGATACACTACTAGCAATCTAATACCTTTTATTAAATCTGTTTTCTCTTCTCTACCCGCTGCCTAACTCCGAAATCAACACTGTTTCATCCTGATCCCATATTTGAGGTGTGGCCTATGAAGTGAAATGAAACACCAATCTTTTTTCCTCTACTCAGATATCCCTAGTACTATTTTAATAAATCATACCGTATATATCCCGGATGTGTTCTTGAATAATTACTTTGTATTTTTTCTAGTAAGTTCTCATCTTTTAGATCCGCGGAGCGATTACTTATGGTTTCGAGTATGTGATCTTTTTGATTGGAATTCTGGTAGTCGAATTTCATTACCTGTAGGATTTAACGGAGAGGGCATTCTGCTTTAACATATAAGCGAATATTGGCCCGTCTCCCGTCTTGAATTTCGGGGATCTTACGTAGAAATTCAATTGGTTGTAGCAGATGACATTTGTTTCATGTAATGTGGAAGGGATTTTAGTTAGTTCACGGTCGCATTTGCTTATATGAATCTGGAAGTAAACCAAAGAGTCAATGTCAGTTGTCCAATATGTTACATGCATGAATAATGCTTTAGTTTCGTTTAGGAATGCTCTGGGCAGAGATAGATAAGGTCCTGAGGACATTCGGCTAAGGAAAGTTTACCTTTCGTGGCTGAAAGTTGATTCATCGCCGATCCAAAATGTGAGCGATACTCTCATCTGTCTTGTCATCTCGTTTGGAAAAACCAATTCTGCTGTTGTAGGGGTCGCTGGTCCTCGTCGCAATTTTTCTCTTCATGACACACCTTGTAGGGTTAGGGCGTTTACTTGATGAATTTGGCCGAGTGATAACATTGAGGTCCGAAGGCTCTCTGTTTGGCGAGCAGGAATTTTAGAATATGAACTCACGTTGTCATTCTATCTACAGCTTCTCTTTCTTTGCTCTTCGGTCTGAACTTTTTAATTGCACAACTTGCTCTTTATTTGGGGAAAAGAGTGTAATTGTCTATTTGTGATTTAACCCTTGTTTCTCTATCGAACCACTGGTTTAACCATGAACTAAACTTTGCGGTACAAGACACACAGGGACGAAAATAACTCGGCATGTTTCGCTGGTAAACATTTTTTAAAATATGTACGACCTTGGTTTCGACAGTTTGTCTTCTTCGCTTGAAGATTGTGTTAACAATCAGAACTCTAGTTACAAATCTGAAGAATTTTTAAAAATGAGAATGACTAATCTTCGTATCTGTCTCTTATTTCTCTCATGGAGAAACTTGTCAACAACAACACAGAGTCCTTAATAATAACTTCGAAATCCTTATTTATTTTTGCTGGCAGTATATGACGGTTGCAACTTATTTTTTACCCATCGTGTATTGAGCCCACCATGTATATATACCAATCCCCTTCCATTACCGCCAACATTTTCAAATCCGTCATAAAGTGTTGCGTGATGAACGTAGATACCTACGTATAGATTCTACCTACGAATGCTAGGGCTAAGGACGGAGGATATGAGCGCACGGTCACATTTGAATTGCACGAATGTAAGCTTCATGACTTTAAAACTGAAAAATTTAACTGTGTTCAACTCCCCTGATCATGATGATAGTCTACGAGCTCTCGCAATCATAGTATTTTCTGTGCATCACCCACGCCCGAGACGAGAAACGAACGGTCTTTGAGTTTTCTGGCCGGCGCGTTGCCCACGTGACCGCCGCGGTCGGTGTTTGGAATGAAGTGGTGTTTGAAGTGTATTGGAATCATAAGAATGTTATTATAGAGATATCCTGTGAATAAAAGTTGGCTTTCGTAGGGCATGCATTTTTTGCTGCTGGAATCAGTCTTAAAAATATTGATAACTGTCCCTTAAGCCTTTCTAATATCTTCATTTTCACGCAAGTATGTTCCTTATTTCAGGATAGAGTCTGAGAAAACTGGCTCCAAAACTTACTCCAGTCGCCTTTGTCAGGTCTGTAACGTGACAAGACATTGCAACTTAAGATTTGTGGCTTCGAATCCAGCTTTGGGGATTTTTGCTGTATTTGTCTTAAATTTATGGTTAAGTTAGAAAATGCAGTATAGTCTTCGCAGTTGGGGCTAATCGCAGCTGCCAGGTCGGTAAAACATTGGCCTTACCAGTACGGGTCGAGGATTAGAATCCCACTCAGGGCTTCAACGTTGAATTCGTATTGTGATGAAGTACCGACTGTTCGTAATTTAAGATGTAGATGTAAATGAAAGGAAATGCTTTAATCCGAAGGCTTGAATGTCGATGAGTGAGTTGTAGTCAGCCAAATCGCTCTTATAATCTTCACATATACGATTGTAGAGGTTTTGGATAAAGATCAATTAAAATTTCAATAAAAATAATGATTAATCGAGGAAAAAAGGCTGATAAAATTGGCGTGGACAGGTGTATAAGTTTCTGTCACGTATATCCCCACTTCACGTTAGAAGGACAGACAGAAGCTACAAATTAAGGGAGATCAACTTGCCGGGCCGAGCGATACAAGAATTCGTTTTACCCAAGCACAAACTTTTTCATTACGGAAAGAAAGCATAATCCTTTCGAACGCATCACTCACTGTACTTCAGAATTAATTAACAAAGTGCTTTGTTCTACTAAAAGTCAACTTCATTGCTGGTAACCAAACACCCTTTGCCACACTCCCTTGCGGGGACACAATGCGTAAAATGTAGATGTAGATGAAGTATATTATTACATTAGGTTGCACGGTACGATAAAACCTAAGCCGTCGGAATGCCTAAAAACGTAATTCTAAAACTCCGAAACGGGCGTCAACAGCTCCGCGCAACTAAGAGGCAGTGGATTTTCCCTTCGGTCTGCCGATCGTGGGAATCCGGTCGGAGGCCGCGGAAATCAAAGTGGGGCCCCGTCACCAAGGGGCAAATTCTCAAACACTGAAAGGGGCAGTGATGTAAGTGGCCGTAATTGATGTGAAGGGATCAATTGAACCCGGGCCTCAGCGACGGCAGCAAGTACACGCTCACAATGGGTCTCGGGGGATGTGGAGCGGACAAGTCAGCCTTCTGGTCAATCCGGGACGGTGATGATTCCCCCTGCCCCCGCCGGTGACCGGATTGGACCGGGTCGTGGAGGAGTTTTCCCATGCGAAAATAATTCCCATCATGTTTTTATTGGTGTCTTTTTTTCGGCGAGAGCGGGAGCTTTTGTCGACGTCTCTCGCTAGGGAAGGGAGAGAACTTAAGAGAAGGAGGGGAAGGGCTGGGTTTCGTATTGTTCGCCGATCCACCCGCATCGGGCACTCATGGTGATGAGGGATGGAAGACTGGAGCAGCATATTGCATGTCAGTCTAGGGAGAGAATGGGAGAGCAGCAATTACGAGTGCATTATGCCTTCATATGACTCCCATTGCAATCCCGTACGGTCGTGAAATGCTTAAATGGTAATATCGTAGGTAGGACAAATGCTATGTTGATTGAATAGTCCGTTAATTACCTATTTACATTTTATTAAGGCTTTTTAGTGCCTTGTTTCCTTTTGAATTATTGCGTTGCTTTCGGTGCCACTGATTTATTATTTTCAATAAGATATAGAATACTTCCCAAGAGTAATCAGGGAAACAATAGAAATATTAAAAATACAGAAAAATCTCAAAGGGTCCCTGATAGCTCGCGTTTTAATAAAACTAATAAATAAGTAAATAATGAATATATATATATTCCTCTGATCTTCGCATGAAAACAATTCATGTCAGATGAGGTAAAGACCCAACCTTCTGAAGAGGAGGAAAAATGTGTCGCTATTTTTCGGCGCAATTAAACCGTATCGCCGGTGAGGACAGCGACCATCATAAACGAGACTGGCATTTAAGTCGGAAACTGTGTGTATCTATCCTAACCGTAGGTGAAGGATGATATTCCCCATTCAATCTTATTGATCAAAATAATAGTATCTACTCATAGGATAGGAAATTGAGGCTATTAGTCGTTGCCTGGCAGTATCCGCAGTTCAAGAAGCGAGAGATGGGGTTGGTGTGGTGACTAGAATAACAGCTATTCTTCGTGAGCGCTCGGGTTTGAATCCCGCACTGGCTGATTTTTTCAGGTATTACCAGTCCATACTCGGGCTCCTTGTAAAAAACGCCCTTAAATGCTAGCACTCCGTTTGTCGGATGGGACAGCCCTGGGCCCCGTGGTGCCTTCCGTTAAGGGTAATGTTAATGCTGACGCCGGGTTATCTTTCTTCACCTCCTCTCTTTTGACAATGGTCCTTTCTAATCCAAAATCCGCGCATGCACATCCACATTGCGCCGTGAAAGCCACCACAAGGGTGTGTGGCAGGGGGGCTCCAACCTATCCGCTGCAGTGCAAATGACCTTAGCCTTAGTCTCTTACCCTGATAAAAATAATATCAGAATATTTTTAACCTGAAGATTTTATGTACTCTTTCAAGCCACTTCGTATGGGTTGACGTTGAAATGTGATATTGCTCGTAAAAATCGGGGCATCGCCGCAGCCCTTTATTCCGCCCTCCTGCTTCTCCCTACCGTCCTAATCCTTCGGGCCGCCTCTCCATGGCCACCGCCCCCGCCCTTCGTCTGCCAGTCTCTGGCGAGTCCTTGCTAAGGCGGGAAAAAACGCCGACGGGGTTGGTGTACTTACGTACAAAGAACATTCTCTGCGTCCCACACGCTGCGTCCCTCCTTCAGGTCCCTCTCACTCATCTCCTGTGGAAGTTTCTTCATTTTATTCCGTCCTTTCTTTCTTCCCCTCTCGCTAGCCGGGGTGTAGGGAATGTCCGCCCACTTCGTCCGGAGTTTCCTTCGCTCGCTTTTAATTCTCGTTGGGGGTCGCACGTCCGTCCGTGATCGGCTTTGTTTCGACTCTCTCCCTCGGGGAGTTCGGGCGGTGGGACGGCCGTGTTTGCCCGTCGGGGATCGGTCCTATCCCGAGCGTGGGTTGTTTCTTTTATCACTTTAGAAATGGCGGTAAGTGAGCTCACAGAACGCGTTTTCGCTCATGGTGCGGTGTCACTGATGAGATTCACGTTCGAGTGGGAGTGATCCGGGTTAGTGAAGTGGATAAAGTACTGGTGGATAAAGCTCTTTGGTCTCTAGGGACCAGGTTCAAGTTTCGGCTGCGGAAAGTATTTTTCTTTGGTAAACCGGCTCCTACTTGAGAGCCGTGTGTAGAGCTGTACGAGTTCAATACCCCGTCCTTCGGATGCGATATTTAACCTTGGTCCCCTTTCCGCCTTTCGTTAAGAGGAGACTGATTCCCACGCCGGGTGTCTCTCCGCACTTCCTCCTTACTCATGCATTCCCATCCTTGTTTCTTTCCTCCCGGTCTTAGTTGCCTAAAGTGCGGGGCGGAAACCACGGATGGGAAATGAAAAGATGAATCAAGCGGAAAACTTTGGTTGGCGCATAGGTGATGCTTAGAAGAAAGAGATGTTGAGCTACGTCAGTTTTCGGCGTTCCGTGTTGGCGTTGGCGAGTCTGTATGTTACATAACTAATATTTTGTAGTTTATTACATCATTGGATGCACGATAATTTTTTTACTCCGTAAATGACTCCTTTCGCAAGGCATGACATTGAGCGTTTGACAGGGAGCTGAGTGATATTAGTGACATTTACTCGGGGGCTCTCGAGGTGCTTACACTATTTTTCATTGCCGAAGACATGATAGTGATGTTTCAAATTTTTTATTGTGAGACATATCTTCATATAAAATTTGTTGATCGAGTATCGAACAGTGAGTAGTACGTCTCAGTAGAAGCTCACCTTAATAATATCGGTAGCAACATTTCTAAGGAAAACACGAGTAACCCCATCCCAGATGAGTAATTGTGTGAATAATACCCACGATGAGAGCGATGGCTTTGTCGCTGGCATGCTGATGTGAATTCTTGAAATAATGCATGCTTACGCAATGGTGATGGAGCATCTACTAGTGCGTCTATAGTCGTGAACCAACATTCTAATTGGCCGTTTGATGAATTAACTGAAAAAAATATAATATCAAATAATTTATTTTCTCTTTCTAAAAAAATAATTCATAATATAGCGTACCCTCAAACATTGCCGTGTTGTTGCCTTTTCCGGAAGCGTAGAGAAAAGAATGATGAGTAATGTACATACCATTCCTATAAATCACTCCTCTTGCCTTCGGTAATTATGTTTTTGCTAAGGAGTGTGACTGAAGGTAGATATAACATTTGTTTTTAGGTGTTTCGACGGTTCCGGTTATTTCGCACTATCTAACTTAGGACAAGTACAACATTCATGCTCGCGGTGGGATTCGAGCCTGCGACGTTTTGAAGAAATGTTTACATCATTTCAACCCCATGGTCGGTGTTTCGGCTGCGAAAGCCAGATTGTTAACGCTTCGGTTTATAATTCCAATGGTCAAGGGTTCTAATCCCGCCTCGGGCGTGGAATTTGTATTGCATGTAGTTGTACCTGTATGTAATACAAATTGTGCAATACATCTTTGTCAGTTGGAGCGCTTAGAAGGGAAGTCTAACAATATCCAACGTCATCGGTGAGTGTTGAGCTCATCTGCTTCTCTCTTTCGGTGTTCGCGAATCTTCGTCGTTCGGAGACCGTGGGCGGGCGTGATATCACGGCGTCGCGCGACGTAAAAAGCAGTCGTCATCGGAGTGTGGTCTTTGTGTGACTCCCTCCCCACACTTCCCTCTCCATTATGCAAAGCGGTACTCGCCGTGGTCCTTCACTTACGGCTCTAGCTCTCGGACAATTGGCAGCGATCTCTCTCCACAGAGAACGCCGCCACCGTCGTGCGCGCAAGTACCCCGCATGCGATCACCACGCTGACCGAGCTGCCCCTTCCCCTCCCTCGTCTTCCCTCTCCCTAGGGGATCGAGAGTGGCCAGACCTCTCCGTCAAATTCCTTACCCTATACCCCCAGCTTCGGGGGGGCTTCGGATCACCCCGACTGGGGTGCTGTTCCATTCCGGCGAAATCAATGCCGATAAGCCCCACTCGAGTGCGGCTCGTACCAAGGAGTACATATATGATTTCCTCTCTATCATCCGTGTTGTCCACTTCCCGCGGGTAAAAGTTCCCAATCGCCCCTCAAGTCGGACGCACCGACCCGTGGACCAGCTCCGAGCCCATCTGTGGGCGTGTGGGTCGGTTGTAGTTGATTGGGTCGACCAAATGTTGTCCTTGTCTTCCCTCTCTTGCGTTGGATGGGATTAGATTTGTGCGTGCTGCAAGTTGGCGAGCATTGTTCGCCCCTATCAGATGCGACCCAGAAAAATACTTATCAAGTGAGCATTTGGAACAGTGAGCATTTTCGAATCATTGGTATTAGCCGAGTACCTTCTTTGGTGCTTTAACCAACAGCGTACCAATGGGGGGCGGGGGGCTTTAAAACCCCCAAAAACATTCCCGTAATTTACTATATTTTGTATATTTTGCACTAGCGTTTATGATTTTGCTTATTGGGCTGAAAAATATAGTTTAAATGTCTTCACGAATAGGGAATGTTTATTTTATTATTGTTTTAATGAATAATAATGTAAATATCATTTTATGATGATGCATATAAATATTCATGAACTCAGAAGGAAATCCTGAAGGAAATCCTGCGTACGCCACTGGCTCTAACTGATTAAGTTTTATCACACTATCTAACCTAAACATAAGCCTAAGACAAACGCAACATGCGAAGACGGTAACCGGCGAAGGAGCTGGCCAGGGCGGCCCTAGTGTTTACCGTCCTGGCTCCCGAGGTCTTGTCATGGTTACCGAGGTACCTGGCTACTTCATGACTAGTGTCAGTAATTGGGAAAATCGTATCACGCACTGGTTTCGGTGTATATTTTACGAAAGTTTGAAAATAAACCAATCAGGTGACAGCTGTGTTAGAAATATTTTATTATTTAGTCCAGAGCGCTTTGTAAGTCAGTGAGTTCGATTTGCTGTGACGCGTGATAATCCCCTGAATAAAAAAAATTAGAAATGGGAATTGAGAGTTAGTGAAAGAGAATGGGAATAAAGTAAATAATCTATAGTGGTAAGTTGCGGGTTGGGTGAGGAGAAGTATGAGTTAGGAGTGTAGATACTCTGGAAAAGTAACATGTACATTTCCGATAACCCTCAGTTAACTGATTACTGTATGGGGACAAGAGAACTACCGCGAAAGGTCAAGGTCGTATTACGAGAGAAGATATATTGTAAGACACTGATGCGGAAAATTTATGATTGAATGGAGAGATTATATGGGAAAGGGATTGATAAGACGGTTGTTACGTATCCATAAATTGTTTACTTGTGGTGAGCAGGTCGTGAAGGTTCATCAGTATTCAGCGAGTGGTCGCTGGTTAATTATATCTTGACGGAATGCCCTTTTACAGAAAACCTGTCTTATTTAGAAACCTCATTTGCTCATAAATGATAAACGTATGTTTCTAATATGCTGTGGCTTGGGGCACGAACCTGATAACCCAATCATGTTTTGAGGCATTTAACAAAACACAGTGACGAGTGCTTGTCCAACTTTTGAATGAAAACGGAAGGGGATTATTATTAAATTTTTTTACTGTAGGTGAATATGGGCATAAATCCTTCCAATATATTCTCCTGTATCCATACGTATGTATGTTTCACATTCTGTTTTACTTAAGCTCTGCACCCTTCCAGCCTTCCTTCACCCCATATAAAAAGCATATTTTTCCCTTAACTTCGATCAACCGATATTCGTCGCGCTCCTATAGCCCTAAAATTAAAATTTCCTGTTCCAGCCATCCTTTTCATTCTCCTTACTCCGCCTTCTGAATTCCTCCATAAATGGCTTTACATCCCCTCTTCCCATGCTTACGATTTCCTCGTTAATTTGGGATGAATTTCATGTACCGTGACCCACCAAAGAATGTGCTTGGAAGTGGCTACCTTTCAACTGCTCTTCTGAATTTCTTTCCGGGATTCCTGCATCCAGCAGTAGAATTCTTGTTCATTGATTTGGTATCATTGACTTGGGATAAGTGGCCGGGGACTCCTTCCCTATCACGCGTCCGTGACTTCTGCCGGGTTCATGCTGACCCTTCATTTTTGCTCCCTGGAAGTATCGGGTATGCCGGGACTTCATGAGAAGAGGAAATAGATATCGACTTCTCGGATGCGTTTGCAGTCCAGATTTACGCTTGACCTCTTGTCATGTCCTTGCTCTCAATCCCCCGCTGTGATTCACTCGCTGCGATCCTTCTCAATTGCCGTCCCTGGTCCGACAATATCCGCTCAGAATGGACGATCGTATGTTTCATTCCCGAGGCTCATACCATGAGTCCGAGGAACGCTCATAGTAGGACTTTTTGCGAGAGTCGTACGGTTATTTATTTTTACCCTCGGAGTAGCCGCAGTTTACTAGGTCTTGGTGAAATCTGCGTCTGCATCATAAAAATCATTATTTCACCTACAATAAATGCCACGCCAGTTCTTATATTTACAAGTACCTACAGATTCTTACTCCTTACCTTCCTGATGCGGGGCTGATGTACTAATGACATCGCCATTCTTACTCTCATAGCTGAAGGTGTTATGACTATACGTTTCCATAACCATTGATTAAGGTCTATATTTCTCTTGGAAATTATTGAATAAAATTTTGAAATTTTCATCATATTTCAGTTGTAATTTGTATTTGAGAATACCCTTGTCCACAGAAACTGCTGTTTGTACAACACAATTATATATCTGTGGAAATATTGGATATTTGGCTCAGTTGAATACAAGTATGAATTTAAATATTAGATGTACTTACTATATAAATCGTGAAGAATCTCGCCTTTTATTTTATTTTTAACGCGTGTTAAATATTACATTCTCTAGTGAGTAGTAGAGATAGTTCTCTATATCTCTCTGTTTTTATTTATGCTTGACTAATGCTCCGTTTTATTTCTTTGCAGGTGAGTATCCTCAAGAGCCAGCAGTCCGTCGACGTGTCCTTTCCTAAAGGTTATTGTTTGCCCACGTTTATAATCACAAATGAAGTGCTGGGTGAGTGCGAAAACCAGTTCCCATCAGTTGTTCAGCAGTGGCTTTTAGATTCTTTATCTGCAATCATTTGTCTCGTCGTGATGGAAACAATTTTCAGGCCTACTCTCATGTCCTGACTTGCATTTTTTAACATTAATCATTGTCCGTTGACCCTTTGGCTATGGGTTTCGGGGAATCTTTAGCCAGTTTTAACTTTCTCGAGATGAAGTCATCAAGGGCACAATGATTACATCAATCTTGAGACCTTAGAATCAAATTTGCCAATCTAGAGGCTTATTTTGCTTTCAGGCGAGGGCCGATATATTTCCAACACTCAGTACCTGTTGAAAATTCAAACGGCGCTGGGAATATTGAGTCTTGAGTTTAATTCTGGTGCTGTATATCTTTAAGTGGTAACCAGAGTTATTCAGAATAGCTCTGGTTAATCTGGATGAGAGCGACAATCATTTGATGCATCATTGAACTATTTTTCCCCCTTCCCCTATATTCATGTTTTGCATGCGGTGTTTCTCAACCCGCGTTTGACGTGGTCGAGAAAACACCTGCGGTTTTAGATTAGCATGCCGTCTCTGCCTATGAAAGGTATGTAGAACTTCATTGACAATTAATACTATGTCTTTATCTAATTGATGAACAGCTGTTATCTAGCTCTGGGCAATGGCAAATCGTGCATGCGTATCGTAGGTAGCGTTGCAATTAGTAAAATCTGCTCTTGTTTTGCTTCTGAGGTTCAATCCCAATGGTTGTTTTGTTTATTTAACTGTTTGAGGTCGAGTCAGAATGGGTTCTTATATCATTAAAGTAGTCTTCAATGTCGCACGTCAATAAATCTGTGGTAGGTATTTTAAATATATCCTCCATAAATATTTAAAACTCGTTTGCTGATTTTCCAAATTACAAATGCCTTTTTAAATGCGTTATAACTTCTGTTTTCTCTCCATCCTACGAATGGCATTGCCAAAATTTAAAAACAAAGGATGAGAAATTTGCACAAATTCCGACTTCCTTACATCGTGCCCGATGTAGAGCGTATCGTCCACCCGTTCTTACTCTCCGGAGCAGTCTGAGGAGTGGGCAAAAGCGTTCGCGGCCAGACAAATCACCCCCGACAGTTCATAGTCGGATACTTGATTGCTGTTATCTTTGCATGTTTGGTTCAGCCGCTCCTCTTACGGTTGCGTTGCTTCCGCAGTGGACCCGAATGACCCCGACCATCGCGCTCGGCTTCCTCCTCGGCTAGACCCTGTGGATGCATCCTCTTCCCCACTGTGCTTGGACACATCCCCTGCCCTCCGTAAACTGACCCTTTTCCAGCCGCCCCTCCCCCTGCCCCCATCCCTATATCCACTGTGCCGTTCGTTCCCCACCGTCCCTTGATTTCCTCACCCCCGCCTCCCACACTTCGTTCGGGGAGGAGAAAATGCAGCCGGGGAAAAATTATTATGATAATAAAGGCTTAGTCACCGCTCTAAATGGGACGGCCCAATCTCAACATGGACATCCTGCACCATTTATCACCCGGCGAGCCTCTCGCTCGCGCACCATATGCCCGACCATTGTGATTTTTTTCCCTCTCATTGCTATCTCTCTCGCTCTCTGAGAGGATGGGAGGGAGTTGGGGGCCTTCACCCTCATTTCTGGCGTACCCCCATTTCTCCAGCGGTTAGACGCCCCCCCCGGATTCCCCATCCCCTTCCTCCCTCTCTCTATCTTCTTTCCCCTTGTTGCTTCCCAAAGTCTGCTGGAACGGTTGCATCCTCGTGCGTTTAAAGGAAATATGAGGGCATTAAGGTCCTCCACTTTTCCCGGTTTGTGTGCCAAAAGCGATCGGAAGTCCCGGAGCGAGACTGAACTGGGTCTTTGCGGAATGACGATGCGAGAAATAGCGATGTCAGATTTACTTGTGGCACCGCTTTGCGACGCCTTTCTTCGGTATCAGGGACTTGTGTCTCTCCAATGATTAAAAAAATAGTCAATTCATAGTGAGACGTCGATGCATGCACAGTATGCGCCTACTATAGTGGAAATGTTTAGGGGAAAGGTAATAAATATCGTCAATTTTTATGTTCATAAATTCATTCTGAGTAAAGTGTTGCTAAAACGTGTTTAGATGTAAATATTTCCTCTTGTTGATGTCAGTTAATTTATGGCATTGCGAAGCTTATTTGGCAATAAAGTTATTGCTGGAATTGGTTAAAATTGCCTTGCTGGAGACGAGAAGCAAAATGAGCTAGAAACTTTTTGTATCCAATCTTTGTAAAAATTGACATTTGCCATAAACCATAATGTTCTCAGAGGTCGTGTGTCATTTTCCTTAGTTCAAATATTGATATAGGTACACATGTATAATTGCATACTGTATGTTGTGTTTTGTTTAGTAATTTGTTGCTCACGCTTTCATCTTAATTGAGGAAAAAGCACTCATTGTCAGATTAGATTGAAGTCCTTCACATTAAATGGAATATTAGAAGAAATGAAACTCGCTTTGCTGATTCCCCTGGTATTTTATTTAGGCCACCCGGGTTTCAAGCTGTATTATTATCTTCTGGTTACATGTAACCTGAATTTATCGATACCCATGTCGTCTTAATAAAAACTTTTTTGTATTATACAAGGCTGATTTCTTATCTTCTGTGATGGAGAAATCCCATTAAATTAAGCTTAAATCCTTTAGTTATGGTAACTACTAAAATTTTTGTTACTATAAGTTCTCTCGATGGAGAAATTCTCAGAGAAGTGCAAAAAAATAATGGATCGTTCCACCTTTTAGTGCAGATCAGGATAGAAAAGGAAAGGGAATAACATGCTTCAGAATTATTTAACCTTCTTTATGTGCTCAAAGTTACCAAATCACCTGTCGAGACAAGAGGGTTTTATTCAGATTGCAATCCCTAGCGATTTCTTCCCACCACAAGTAGTTTCCTTCCGAAGTATGTTGCGGAAAAATGCTCTTATTAAATTGATATGTCAGCTGGGCGAGATGTTAAGAATACGCCGCGAAGGAATGGGACGGGCTGTCTTATTCTTTGGAAAGCACCTGTGAAATATCAGTTCGAAGAAGAATCTAAATGCTAATGGTGACTCGGTCTGGTCGTCGCATATTGAGAGAGGGGTCCATCCTTCATCTGTCTCGTTTATTTTTTTCCACGCATTGGAAGTCATCCTTTGAATCATGAGTTGTTTTCTCCATTAGCTACGTCCCGGAACGAATGTGAGGTACGTTTGCCACATTCTGATTCTGCCCTTGTCATCAACTTCAGGACCGTATTGAAATCTTGAAATATCAATCACTCCCCATTAAATTTTAGGGCGGAGGGGGCAGAGGCGATGATGGCGACACGCCCTTATAAATCCCTTCGAGTTTTGTAGGACGTGCATCGGCTCGCCCCCGCCGTGGGCGAGGAGAAAAATACCCCTTCGAACCCCGGCCCCGTTCGTACCCTTCGCTAATAGTTGGGAGGGCCAAACGCGGTAGATTGTTGTCGTAAATGTTTTCAAATAACATTCTGGAGGTGAGTTCTATTATAAAGCTTCTGAATGGTTGAGTAATTTTGGTTAAAATGATGGTCCATGTCAATTAAATGTGTTAAAAATACAGACTCCGCGCGATGGGCGTGTCAATTGTATAGAGCCATATTTATGACAGCCCAGATTCGGTGAGGTTGAATTACCGGTTCTTTCTCAGCCAAACGGAAAAGACTCACCCTTCTAGGATGAGATTTTGTTCCGTTGGATTCCTTCTCGTGACCAATTTTTGCTTTCACAGAATATTGCTCATATTATTATCCAGTTTTTGTCATGCTAGTTGTCACAGGAGACATCTCTTGTTATTTTTGGCCCGCCTCTTTCAAATCCCGCCTCGTGTCTGTTAAGCACATTATAATGATGAGTAATGCAACTTAGGCATTTAAATGAGTGCATGATTCATTGAAACCATTTATCCTATGGTTGATGTGTAAAATTTGTTTAAAAATTTTATATGCATTTTATTGGTTTTCTTTGCTTACGCCATTTATTAAATCGCTGTTATTAATCTCTCGTTCTTTGACCATTCCCTTCCTTTTTCGATTGCAACTTCCCAATTACTACTGAGTTCTTATCCGCAGAAGTCTGCCAAACATTTGCGTTTATCCTCGGACGGAATCACTAATCCTTCTTTCGAGTCATCGCTGACGTTTCTAAAAAGGAGAGCCTCAAACCTACGATTTCCTATGACACAAATAATATAGAATTGCGAGGATTTTTTTGGTGGGGGTGTCCAGAAAGCTTCCGCCCGGGATATGAACCCGGGGCCTTCCGTTCTGTAGCCCAGCACTTTGCCTACTTAGTAACCACCACCCCCCTACTCTTCCAGTATATATTGGCAAATTCAAGCGAAAGAAAATATTTAATGAATTACGGTCACGTTTTTGCCCTCCTGAGCTCGATTAGAAAATTGAAATTACGAGGACACGCGCCTTGTAAAGGCCCGCCATCAGTTACCTCAAGTACACACTAGTCTACATCCACATCTACTGACTACCCTGCAAGCCACATCGAGGGTGTTTGGAAGGGGATGAGTTATCACCAAGCATGCACCAATGTTTACATTATCACTCACTCAGTGATTCAACCTGAAAGTTAGTTTGGATAGGCGAGGATAGAGCTCACCCCGGACTAAGCCACATGCGGTTCATGCGCCACCACCAATTGGTGGTTCATCCCATTTTAGCCCTGAAGAAGAAAAAAAATATTTTCCGAAACGTCGGTCATATAGTTAAAAATTTTCATTTTCTCAAGGACCTAAACTCCTGAAAAAACCATCTATATAATAATAGGGTCTGGAACTCAGCTTACCAATGTTTATATTGCTACTGATAAGAGATAACAATGAACATCATACGGGATACACCCCACCATTCCCACCTTACACCCAAATTGTAAGGAAATATTTAATAAATTCCACAAGTGTGCAGTATGTATAATGGCTCCCGATGACATGCAAAATTCTACTATTCTAACCTAATGCTTGGTAAATTTGGTTAATCATTGTTGATCTATTTAGTGTAATGTGCGACATTGTGTTAGCATATGGAAGACGTTATTTCTATGAAGGTGTATTGTAGTGACTTCTGCCTGTGATGCAATCGTATTTCTCTAATCTCTTGCGTGAACTTGTCTGCCGATGTAGTGCGGGGCCGTTGTAATTTTCTCGGTGGTGGAGGAACCTCTTGATTATCACCAGAAACCATTCGATTCTCGGAAGATGTGGGAATATCTATGCGCTCAGGGTATCGCGACGTGTTCATTCCGCGTGCTTTGCTTCCGATCGCCAGCGGACACCGAAGCGAGCGAGCATCCTTTTCGGTCAAGAGTAAACTGGCGCGAGCGTCCCTCGAAGGGGCGTTTCCCTTGACCACCTTCCCGCGACCCGTGAGTGTGATGGCCGTGGAATGCCGCCGCTCTGCTGCTCTGCGGACGATAATGAGTGACCAGCGGCCAGTGAGTGATGGAGGCGATCGGCTGGCTCGCCCACTCCAATATGGCCACCACGCCCCCTCCCCAAGTGTGTTGCGGCCGCTTCGGTTTTGACTCTCCCCCTCTCTCAATCAGACCGCCCACGAGGAGTCGATTCATTCCGGCGTCCGAGTCCATATAATAGGACGTTCATCATTTTCGCTCTTCTTTTTTTTTTAACTATTCCGGAACTGTTTTAGATGGTTTGGATAGTTCTTTCTTCCCAACCATACCCACGCCTCCGTGCTTGATACGGCGTCCAGTTCCTACCAATTTCAGTAGTTCGGCACCTATCTTGAAGTGTTTCTCTTACGAGCCTTCAAATTGCTATATTTCATCAAGGAACTTGCCAGTGTGCGTTATTTCTGATCAATGCTGATACGGTTTAGCTCTCCACTATGTTCTCCCATCAGCTAACCTCTTGATGTCCATATAATTCTTCTCTTTTATATTCTTCACCACTTGGTCCTCTCATGTATCTAATATACCCACATACCCACCTTTTTATCTCACATATCTCCATATCTCTTGCTTCCTTCATGTATCTCAAACGATTCCTTCATTTGTCGTTCTTCCCATTCACTTTTCCCTCGACTTCTGTCTACATCAGGCCATCATGTATCGACAATCGGCTATGCAATGCAAGGTGGCCTATTAGGCTGTTCCGTCTTCTTTTTAAAGTTTTCTTAAGACTTCTTTTTTCTTCCACTGCTCTTAATAGATTGCTCTTAGAGAGATAGATTGTCGTTCTGATAGATTTAAAATGGCATTTTCCCCCGTACTATAAAAGAACAGAAGAGGCAGCATAGCAAAGGGATAAGTAGGGGAAATATTTTACAGTAGTCTGTAGTGCATGATGCACTACAGACTAAGTAAGTCTGTAGTCTTAAGTCCCTTAAATACTATAGACACTAACAATCTAGTTGTAGGAGACCCTATAGTTGCTTGTTTGCATGTCTATAGTTCATGCTTGGTGATCTTCGCCCCCTGCCACACACCTTCGCGTTGGCTTGCAGGGTATCGTGTAGATTTAGATGTAATACTTTTTCAATTATTACTCGATCGTCACATTTTCTCTTCGCCATTATTGTGTAATATCACAAGCTTCCAACGTTGATTACTCAGAAGCTATCATCCATGCCTAGTAGTAATGAAGAAGCATGCTTCACATGTATGCTCCGATTAAGTGTTTCCTTACTCCCATGATTTTTTCTTATCGCTAGGAAAGTGAAATAATTCCTATCAGTCAAATTCCTTGGCCCAGTATATGTTTCTATCAGAAAGTCATATATTAGGTAGGTATTTATATTTAATAGTGTTTGGAGTATAGTTATATATCGGAGTGCATTAGAATTGTGAGTGTTAAACCAACTCAACTAAATTTCAGGAGTGGAAATATATCGAAGACAGGTTTCCCTTCACCCTCTCTCTGTTCACTGAAAAATAATTCTACGTACACCCGAATTACAACCTACCTTTAATGACCCAAAGAACCTTGTTGTCCGTAGCCGCCGAATAACTGCAATTGATATATGTAAGGGGTAGTAAATTAATTCAGCAGCCGTGGTAATAACGACCCATTCGTCAAAATATTCTCCATAGAGCATTATATAGAGTTTAACTAATGCAGTTATAAGTGAACAGGTTTTTCATTTCCGTATGGTTTTCCTGGATTCACTAACCGCCTTGGCTCTATTTCGATCCACCGTTTGGCTCGTAGAAAAGCGGAGATATGAGTGGTCCGTGGCAACCTGTGACTTAGTAACCGTTCAAATAAGAAAGACTATTCCTTTTGCCTCTCCTCCTCCCCCTGTAGTGGTTCTTCCCTTGGAACGGCTGCTCTCCGTGTCGAGCAATGTTCTTCCTCACGCTTCCATTCCCTTGGTTCTCTCGAGCCTTATTTGCTTTTTAAGACCCTTTCTATTTCTCTCCCTCACCTCCCATTTTCCACTTCCGTGCATTTAGCCATCCCGACCGAACCGGGAGCGACCGTCCGCGCTAGCTCATCCGCCCACAACTTCCCCCCTCCCGAACGCTGTCACAGCGGGAGAATCTATTTCCAGAGTCGCTTCCATTTGCCGCCCCTCTTCCAGTCTCTCCCACACCTCGCCTAGCCCCACGATCGACGAGAAGGACAGACAGACTGACGGGAGCACAGTCAGTTCTCGGGCACCTAACGAGAGTGTGCGCTTTACACTGCGCTGTTCTGTTTGTGTCCATTGTCCGCGCGAACAATGGTAGCGGAGGTTATAATGCCCGCTGGCACGGGTGGATATTCCTGGCCCCACCGAATTCGTCGGCGCTGATGCTCTATGCCCCGCGCACACAGGGGTGGTTGACCCTGTCGGTTGTTGTATTGTTCCTTCTGGATTGCGGATGTGCGTGTGTCCTTGCTTTCGGCCATGCCAGGAACAAGTGGCCTGATGGAGGTTCATAATTGCCACCTACCGAGCATCGCCCAGCTGAAGATTGAGGGAGGGAGGTTAACGATTGTGGGATTGGTAGAACGATAAAATTAGCAGGTACAAATCGTCCCCGGAATTCTCACTGAGTACCGTTTAATTGCAAGATGCCCTAAGTTAATTAGCGAGGGACGAGCTGAATATGGTCAAAAATACCTGACCTGACAGCTTCTGCTTTTAATTTAACATGACCCCATTTTTATCATTTTATTTATCTCTTAGGAATAAACATTGTAATTCCGGAGCTTTATTTCGAATTTCGAATCATGAATATGGATAGATGATGGTACCATAGTGATTTTTTTACTTTTGGCTTCCGATGTTGCTTCGATTTTCTTTCGGGAAAGAAACGCGGTTATTCCAGATGGAAATACGAAAAAGATCCTCCTGAGTGGTAGTCAGGAAAATAACCATGGCAGCGGCCAGGGCGCAGGATTGAGTCAGTGTATAATTAAGGTTTCAGGCTCAGATGTAGCAGAAACCTGCGTAAGAAAAATAATTTTGCGGTCTTTCATGAACCGCATAAATTGGAGACATTGGAAAATTAATTTGATTCGTTATGTTCCCACGTGAGCATTATATGCTAACGTGGGCCATCTGTCACGATTCTGTTTTAAATTTACTTTTTGTTTTTATTTTTGTTAACAGTATGAATTTCTTGCATAGCGTACCGCAGTTAGATAAATGTCTGGATTATTTTATGTGGGTTTCTGAAGCAGTGAATCAATTTACCATTTACACTTTTCAAGAGATCAATTACGTGTTTTATCTTTCAGATGTTATATCTCAGTTTTTCGTTACTCACTGTATTTCTTATCATTTCCGCTATCGTTGTCCATTGCACCTGCCAGTGAATCACCCAACATTATTTTTAATCATTCGGGTGATGTTCTGTAAATGTTATATTTATCGTTCTCTGGGGATTAAAGGATTCGGTGTAAATGAGAATTAACGAATTTTATGCTACGAAGTAAGAAAGAGTAAATCTTGCTTAACTTGTGCTGATTCGTCTGACATTTATTTTACTTTTTCCTCAGTTATTTTGCAGTCATTATCCCTGATATTTTTGTCTTTAACGCTCCCAAAAAGGTCACGTCGGCCTGAAAGCACTGATCTCTAAATTTGCATGTAATGAATGAATGATAGACGGAATGGTGGCTCAGTCGGTAGAGCGTTTGGGTACTGATCAGAGGGGCTTGGTCTGGAGATGGGAGATACCTTTTCAGACGCGCCCAGCTTTACGCAAACTATGATTTTCTGGGTACCAGACCTTTCTGAGGAGACCTCAGACAGATCCCCACGTACTTAATATGTATTCACTTGCCGTTTGGCCTATTAGGTACTTGAGTCCTGCCCGCACCAACTAAACCGACCTTCGGGTTGAACTCTCAGTTGGCTTTCAAGAATCATAGGTTTGGCGTTGGAGAGAGACGTGAATTTACAGAAGAAAACGTATTGTACCAGGATTTCTTTTAGTGGAGATAAAAGTTTAAATAAATCAATGAAAGAGTTTGATAGTGAGTAATTTATTTATGTATTTAAGGAACCTGGGTTCTGACCGTGAAGCCGCCGTATTCCTGTGGTCAGTTTGTGTAACATTGAAAAGTAGTGTACCTAGTCATTAACATGAAAACTATTTTCTTGTCAGTAATACATGCCACCACCGCCTAATGTCAATCACCCATAAGGTGGCTTACAAGCTACATCGATAGAGTGCTCTGAAAGTCACCTCGAGGATGTGGTAGGGGAAATCCTATTTCAGGGGTGGGTGTGAAGCATGTGAATGAAGATGAAAAGATGAGCATTTTTGAATGGCGTGAAGTAATGTATGGATGACTGATGAGAAAAAAGTGTCAGGAAATGTATGATAAAGCATAAGTAATTGGCAAAAGTGACATGAAAACGTTCGAGAAATCTCACCTAACTGGAAGACAGCATTAAAATTCATTTTATGCCAAAATGCTCTCCACCTACCTCACTTCTAAAATATTCTCCTTTAGAGGATGCAGTTGGGCGCTTGTTTATGCTGTGAAAACTTGTTTCTCTGTGTCTTAAATACGTATTGAGGTTGTTGAAGTCCGGCAGTTTCAGTTGAGATTGTGGCCGCCTCAGTTGTGTTATTCGACTTCACTCATTTTCAGCGACGACTTCTTGCGTTTATTTCTCAATCTAAATAAGAAGAAACTGTTTCACGGTTTTTGCGTGATGGTCTCTTATGTTTTGAACGACACCTTCCTTCATCGGTGGGAGCTGTAGGTCTCGCATTTCCTCTTGCATAAACAACTTGTCTTCCCAGATAGGGATCATCCAGCAAAAATGGAGGTAGTACACCGTGCCAAGTATACGGTCCCCAATGTAAGCAGTCCCCAAGCAGATCCCCAATGTATTTCAGCATTAAAAGTGTTTATTATAATTTTTCTGTTCCCCTGAGAAGAGAGTCGTAAATCTTGGGACTACCTGCGGATGTGCGCTCACCTCTTCATATATATTTTACCAACCCCGGTAATTTTTTTCCTCGACAAGTTTATCCTCCATATTTTACGTCTAGGATTTTGTTCGCTCGCCTGTGTGAAGATTTCGGATTACTTGGGACAAGAAGTCGGCAGAATATTATTAATGGATAGAATGCCCACCCTAGCCGTTTTTCAGCCACTGAGGTGATCCCTCAGATCCCAGAGGGAACGTATAAGTAGCGAAGATCGCACGTTTGAAAAGTTGAGGATTTATTATCTGAGAATTAAAAGGCTTCCTGAGGAATTCAAGGACTTTCCACGGATTTGTGAGTTAAATCAAGTTAGAATTCATGAAGTTAGGGTCTATAAACTTCCACTGCATTTCATGTTTTTTCACGTATTTTCTTTTCTTCTGCATTTCATGTTTTTTCCCGTATTTTCACGTATCCTTGCGCCGTCTTCATAGCATTGTAGTTTTATAGTTCAGAGCTGATTCTTCATCAAAATTTTTATCGTAAATCATTAAGCACATTGAAGGTAATTTTATTCCATTTTTAGAGTAAAAGTGATTCTTATAAGTCTGGAAAATACTTTTATGAAATAGACCGTGGTTTATTTAAGGCCCATTAATTTGATCTTAGCTGTTCTTCCTAATTGGCCTGTTAGCTCATTGGCTGATTAAATAGATACAGTTTGCGAGATTATGTGAAACGACTAGAATTACTTTTGTTAAGGATCTATGTTTAAATCAGTTTGACGTATTGATTATGTTAAAATTACCTATAAGTTAGTAATAGATTTTTTAAGATCAGTGGTCAAAATCATGAAGACATTCGAATGTCAGTTTTTTCGATTTCTAGGATGATTTTTGTAGTGTTGGTAGCATTAATATTTAATAAAAACAAATAAATAGTTCGTCTCATTGTCAGTAGATCAGGTCAACTATCATTGTTGATTGGTAGTTAAGTGCCAAAATTATCGGTTTCTCTTTCATTCATTGCTACCTCGACGTGTGTCTGAATGTTTATGGTTGTAATATATGTAATGTATCGCATTACCTACGGATTTTTATTTCGAATATATAAACCGTTTTGTTGGCTTTTTGGGGTAAGGTTAGATCATAGATCAAGCGTTTTGATTCAACCAGACATCACTTGTGCATCCATATCACTGGCTAAGGTTGTTCCTCATCTCTAGAAAACTGAACAAGGAAAACAATTTTTTCGCCGGTTAAGTTGGCCACAGGTAGGTCGGCCAGCGCAAATACATATCGTTGGCTGCTTTCCTGGAATACTTTTGCTTAGTTTGATGCGTGTACCATTCTCATCAGTTCACCACCCTCGTGGAGAAATTTGTTTTTCTCTTTTTGAGTAATATACTTCTCCCATTAGTAGTCTTTTAGCGATGTGATGAATCGAGCGTAGGATGTTTTTGGGGGCACGGGACGAATGAAATTCAACAGCATTACTAGTTCACTGGTTATAAATCACGATTCTAGACCTTCCTCTCACTTACTTCGTAGTCAATAAATCTGGACCGTCCGAAAATGAGGAGTTGCTCTCCGAGCGCCGAGGGGCACGGTGGTCTAATTTTTCACCGCGATCTGTTCAAAGTTTGGAAGAGTGCTCGCTATTTGAGTGTGTGTGTTGAGGGAGGCATTGCCCCCTGTGGTCCCTCAAGCAGCGCCCGAAAACCCTTCCTCCCCTTCCCCCTTTTTGGGGTTCTTCCACCGCCACCCTTCCACCCCCGAGCCCCCCGTGAAGTCATCTCTCTCTCTCTCTCACGCCTCCCACTGCGAGGGGGCCCATCCGTCAGTTGACTGCGGGTCAACTCGTGCAGGAGGCTTCTCTGGAAGCCGCTTTAACTGCCAGACGTGACTTCGGTCCACTTCGTCCGTCCTGAATCCGGGCACATCTTAAGATGTTATCTTCAAAGACGTTAAAAAGTTTTGAATGTATCCTTTGGTAGGAATTCGATTTTGAGGGCCCATATTCAGTTGCGTGTTATGGCGTTCTGCCATAAACCGTGAGTAGTTTGGGTATTATGGTATTTAGACTTGAATCCGTTTGAATCTCCTATACTTGGGTTTTGTTTTCTGTTTGTATCTTTACTTTTTTGTTATAAAGTGTATTTTCGGAATCATGTTTGGCTCTAGTCTTGAGGATTTTTCGATAAAGGTGGTAGCAGTCGAGATGCGAGCGTGGATCTCGTTAATTTTGTTAATTATTTAAAACTATTGTAATAAGGATGTTACAGTTTTCATGTGGTAATAGTAATAATATTTTGACCAGACCCTTGAGGTGTACGATCTGCCTTCAACTAAGTGACTTATCTCTTGGTATTTGGCTGTTTTAAGCAATTCCAAGTGGCAAAAGCTAATTAAAATGGAGCATCGGAGGTGAAAAAAAACCCTGGGGTAAGGCAAGTGGGCAAGATAATGCTCTAACCGTGCTGATCAATTCTGCCTGGTAGTTTATTCGAGTCACATTTTTAAAGTTAGGTCTCTGCGGTTCTCGAAAAGCATACTGAATGAACGTGACCACACTGACGTAGACGTGTTTTCAAGTTCGCACTCTTTGGTTTCCAGGTAGCTGGTAGCTCCTCGGTAATCATGAAATTCTTTGGTGAATTCTATTTAACATAGAATTGAATTTTAGCAGTAGAACCCGTGATGTAGCAATTAATATAAGTTTTTTTTTTTTAAGTTTTGAAATTAATGCATGTCTGATGATGGTTTCGTGTACACATCCTTGCGGTGGCTTGACGGGTGTTGTGTAGATGTAGGAGTAGCAACGTTCCTGGGCTTTGTGCATTTTGGAAAGGGGCTGGGAAAACAAGTAATGTTATATAAAAGGATACGCATCCCATTTGAATGAACGGTTAAGCAGTAATTTTCATATTCACTTCAATCAAAACTTTGCTTATTTTAAATATTTTGTACTCCTATCTCAATAGCATATTACCAGCATTTATTATTTGGAATCAATGCTTTCGCCAACCTTTAGTGTTTCTTTTTCGTGGAATTCTCATCAAAAATACATTGAGACTATCTCAACTGTCCCTGTCCTCCTACTCAACCATTCAATTTATGTTGCGTTTACTTTTCTACTCGTGTCGTTTCCATTGAAAATGGTAATTTTAATAATGTATTTGAATTATACAAAGTATATTTGCTGGTTAAAGAATAGATTGAGTGGATTGTTGGATTACGGCACATCAGTTTTCAGTGGGATGTATTCGTTATTCACGCTACTGAACTAACATGTAAGTCTTAAGTGGCGGAGTCACGGACTTACTGCTAACGTTATTCATAACGCGAGCCTCTTATAAGGTACGCAATGCGCAGAAATTGCTCTTGCGACTCACTGTGCTAATTGTAGCTAGAGGCTTGCTGTGGGAGACAAAATTGAACAGATAGCAATCACGTTTCTTATATATTTTTGACTCATAGACGATTTTGCCGGTTAGGGTAGGATGTGATCAAGGGTCTTTAATCTTTCCATAGTTTTGTTGTCTCAGGTCCATATAAAGCCAGGCTCCGTATCAAGCTCTTCATAAACATTCTCTTTACATCCATGCTCTGGGTTATAATCATGAATTTTCTTCGGTAGGTTAACGCATTCTTAGCCAAAGCAATTCTATTCGTTACAATGTTACGTCCACTTCCACCGTCTTCAAATATGCGACCCCAGTACCACCTATTCTAGCCGATGCCTTCCTACCTCAATATTAAGTTCTGAATTCTTTTTCTTTACTCTTCTCTCGTGCATCGGGAAAAAATAATGATAACCAGATCTTGCGGGTGATGAAGATTCGTAATCCTGGCTTAGGTTGACAACGGCGTTTATCCGTTAATGGGAGAATTACTATGGAAATTCTTCAAGGCCATCCCTTGTCGATTTCAAGCGTCGCGCGCGTCCGTGGGCGTCTGCGAGCCCATTAGCGATGTCGACGTTTCGCCGATGCTCTCGACGGCGTTGTCCGTCGCACCCTGGCTCGACCAACGTCCTTCGTCCTCCCGTCGCGTGCCCAAACCCATTTGTGGCACGCCCAGGGAGAGGGGTGACGGATGCGGTGGTTCGACGCGTCGGGACTTAACGGTCCCTGCTCGTGCCGGTATTCGAAGCGCACGGCATCCGATGCATTCGTTCCCTCCTCCCCCGGTCGAGGCGTTCGAAATATGTATGTTTGTGCATGTGTGGCATGCCGCCGAGAGGGGTGAACCACCCCCTGGGTGAGACGGGAGAGAGGAGGAGAAGGTGTCGCCGCGCTCCGATCCATTCTTTCGCTTCGACGTGGCGGTGTCTTCCTCTTTCCCTCTCAGCTTCTCACCCCTTTGACAAACACCGCGTCTCACGGAAACGACGCCCACGGGAGCCACCGGTACATCCTACCCGCGGCAGCTGCGGGAGGAAAAAAATAGTGGAGGAACGGCATCTCGTCTCTCGGGAGATTAGTTAACGCATCACTTACTCTGGGCTCCGGCCGTTTCTTTGGATCGCGGTCGCGTGTGCCGACGTGAGCCCGTCGCCTGACTGAACGCTTCTTAATAGTGACTCGTATGGCACTCTAGTTTCTTTATCATCGGATTTGGCAGTCTTTCCACGTTACTAAATGAATTTGGTAGGGAAACACTGTCAGATCACTTCAGCAGGTTGAAGTACCGAGTAAATTTTCTGCAGAAATTTCAGTCACATACCTTTACTGAGGATGTCAAAAATATATTGAAAACCTCAGCGCACTCTGGAAGGTTGGGCCAAATAGATAGAATTGAGGTTTAGAATGTCATATTGTATGCATACTATGGATGAAATCGAAGCTACCGGAGAGATAATTTGGATAGATAATGGAAGACTTTATTGGAAGGAGGTTTTTGAATAACTGCATGACCTCTAACGTGCACCGAATATGTGTAGTGGTATTGAGACAACTCCCTGCATGTTCTGGAAAAAGTTACTATCTCAGTGTTTTCCCTCATAATGTTACTTAGTAATCACTAATTAATGTTGACTCTAATATTGTGTGAACATACGTAGCGCACGTTTGGTCGTTATTCTCTCCCTGCCGCCCATGTTGGCCAGCAGGGTAGGAGTAAATAGTTAAAGTTAGTAAATGTAGGAGTATATGAGACGGACTCTCCTTATTGCCTTATGAAGGGTATGCTGATTCTGAATGAATGACGACGCCTCCCAATGCATTCTTGACTTGCATTCATCGCAGTAGGGGTCGCTCGAGTTGGACGACCGTCCCTATCGCTCGCTATCTCTCGACTTTTTATCGCAGCCGAGACCCCACCCTCTCTCTCCTTCTCCTCCCCCTCCCATCCCTACTCACACTTCCATTTCCGGGCGACCACTGCGTTGCGTTGCAAGCGCTCACTCCCTTTATAGCATTGACCTTGATTTCAAAACTCTCGTTGCAATTAGCGCGCGAGTGAATGCATCATAAACTAATTCATTTTTGGATCGCGATAAATTCACGACAAAAAAATAAACAATAAAGGGATGCGCACAGTTAAATTTTATTGTGCTATTTTCACTTCCAGCGGAAAAAGTAAGTAAAAAATTATGGAGGCTTTTATTAACGTGTGCCTATGGAAATTACTTTGATGATAAAGGGCTAGTTTGCATCGTTCACTTATATCACGAATAGATTACGTTTGGCTGAGTAGTGTGACGGGCTGAAACGTCAGGCCGGCATATTGTAGGTTTGTGGTTCGAATCCCGGCTCAAACAAACCTTTTTTCCCATAGTTATCCGGCTTCATTCCATCTTCCTCACCAGCTGTGTTCGTCCTTTTGTGTGTTCCATATTTATTCTCATTTCCTGTGTCGCGACGCAGTGGGTGCGTGGCGAACTCCGCCCTCTCTGGTCTACGGAAGGAATCAACGTAATGGAAAATGTTGTATTCATTTATTTATTTGTAGTAATTTCTGGTCAATTCAGTGCATGGACATCTCATTACCGTAATTAATGATTTGCAAAGAATCAAAGCGTGGTATATGGAATTCATTAAGAAATAAGTTGTGTCGACGGTATCGAAGTAATGAAAATGGTTGCATTTGACGGCGAGAATGTTAACGCCTCGTCATTAATGCTAGTGTTGTGAGAAGGAGAAGAGGAAAATTTTTCTTTCGAGGCAGTGCCAAAAAAATAATAAGCGTGTCAAGCTTCCGGCGTCACTGCTCCAAGCGGTTCTAAACGAATGGCTGCTACAGATTACGGGTACATGATGAATCACTTTTTATTTTAAATTGGAAGTTTCCAGCTAGAGTCTCTTTGCGTTTCATTTTTCAGTCATCGGCTTGACTGTTCCCTCCCGCAAAGTGAGTCGATCTAGGAAAGTCCTCTGATGGCGGAGAATCTGTTTCTAATTGCCCGAGACTTCGTTCCGCTCTCCTCGGTGATTCATCGCTTTATTGCCGTCAGTAAAAAGCCCACCCCCCCATCCCTCCCCGGAGTGCGTCGTTCTTTAGCAGGCGCCTTGTGTTGGAATTGTCTTCAATGTCGTCGCGACAACGCAAGTGTCGGCCATTCCATGATTCCGTTCTCTCTTTCTCTCTCCCGTCCTCCCTCCTCTAAATACTCCACGCATCGGGTATTTTTCATTGTTGCCATGTTTAAGGCTCATGATATAAGCGGAGTAAAATAAAGTCTGCATGCTCTCCTTCTCCATCCCCTGGCTTTTTCTCTCTTTTAATGCCTTCGTTCGTCCGAGTTTACTTTCTCCCACCACGCACTCCTCCTTTTCCAAGTTTCCTAAGGCAATTTACTCTCCCGATTTAATTTCCCGACTCTTTTTATGTCATTCGTCTTCCTTTCCGTCCATCTTACCGGTTGATTTGGATTTTAGGTGCTCTAAATTCTAAGGTTAAATTGTACCGCATAACCTAAGCTCTCCATCCTAAGAAGTAACCTACACAATAACCTTGTTCCTGAGGGAAATCAAAGCCGCTAACTTTGAGCTACCAGACCGGCGCGACCGCCATTGACCTGGCCACCACGGTCGACTCTCTCCTTTTTTTCTGTTTTCTTTTCATCTCAAGACTATCTAATTTAAAACCTCATATTTATTTTCTCATTCTCTCCCTAAAAAATTTTCCAACGTGTGACTTCACATTCCATACGACATGTATCTCTAGCTTTCTGAAGCACCCGTTTCGATGATTCTTGTCATGATTTCACTCCTATTGGTAAACGCCCCTTTCAATAATGTTAAGAATTAATCTACTTCTAATATGTCTATCTAAATACAAAGTTCGTATTTCCAAGTGACTGGTTTGCTCAAACTATTCCAGTATATACCCTCATCGGATAGCTTTACTGAAGATGTTGGGCACATATTAAAAACACCAGCGTATTATGCTAGATTCGACCAGATGAATAAGATTAGAGAGATAGATTGTCGTACTGATAGATTCAAAATGGCATTTTTCCCGTACTATAAGAGATCAGATTAGGCAGCATAGCAAAGGGATAGGTAGGGGAAATATTTTAGAGCAGTCTGTAGTGCATGATGCATGTATTAACCCGTTAAATACTATAGATACTAACAATCTAGTTGCATGAGACCGTGTAGTTGCTTGTTTGCATGTTAGTAGAGCATGCTTGGTGATCTTCACCCCCTGCCACACAGCCTCGCGGTGGCTTTCAGGGTATCGTGTAGATGTAGATATGTTTATCTTTAGCTTTGGCATAATTTTATTATTAAAAATCGTTACTTCCGTTTTCATATGATTAATATTTGCACCGTATCGCAGACCCTATAATGGGTCTCTAAAGCGCTACCAACCGATTCGGTAATAACATTTAAAATAACGTTTCTATGAAATTTACAATAAATCACGTCACCAGATTTGTAACGTTTGGTCTTTTGGCGATGGTGAAATATTAGTGGTTTCAAATCGATTCCATTAAATCTCGTTCGTGACTTCGATGCGCATTCCCAGCCGTCCAATCGATCATTTTCCATTGTCCTTTTGGGGCAGATGCGGCCATTTATCGAAGTTTCCTTCCCATTTGCCCATGGCCTTGGGCGGTCTCCAATTAGAGAGAAGTGAACGCGGTTATTTTTGTCCCGTTCGGGCCAGCGAAATTACTGGTTGCATATTCAAATTCGCGCTAATAACCGCATTGCGCCTCGTCGTTCAATCATTCCCGACGACACTAAAACCAAGGGCATTGGTGCAAGGTAGGGTGCATTTATCTCCCAGCATAAATTGGACGTTATTAGCCTTTCGGTTCTAATATTACTGGCTTGATTACAAGTCTGTTCTTTTACGCTTAAAAAAAGATACTTTTTTGGATGTGATTTCTTCCTTCTGGTTTTACATGCTATCGGAAATAAGTTTGCTGCTGATTGAGTTGTTGTGGAACCAGAATTAGTGATGATATAGGCTCATTTTTGAAGTTTTAATTAGTGTAACTGTGCGTTTAGTAATCGAAAAAATATATTCCCATACTTACGTCATGATTGTATGAAACGCAGCCACCAAAATTATCACAAGTTGTGGTGAATCACACTTCCAATTTCGGAACATCACTCTTCGAACATTTTTTATACTGGCATATTGTACTTTTCGGTAGCTTCCATGTAGGATTAGAATTTCAGCTTCTCGAATTTGACTCTGTGTACTCCAACTGAAAATTTAGGAAGTGATGTCCAGAAGCGTAGTGGATAGGGTTATGAATTACTTTCGCAAACCAGTGATTTCCGACCCATCATAAATGGATAAATCCTTCCTCTTCGCTTTGCTAGCATTATTTAATCTTTTAAATTTAAAGTTTTGTAGCGTGCTTCGAAAATCATCGATCATCAGGGGGTATTATCAGTATGAGATATTTAAGTTGAAAATTAACACCAGGGAAAAAAATGATGAGGTTCTAAAGGACAAGGATTGCCTACGTTTTTGTCTTTTCTACCTATTAATATCGGAAACTTCTTCGTTTTTCTAAAACTTCGTTTCAGAAAAACGAAGTTCCACTAGAGTCCAAAAATTAGTACGTTTTTATGACTTTTTGCTGGTATTTTGGAAACCACACATGTTGTAAACAAAATAACTCGCTGAAGCTATGTGAGGGAAGCGAATTTCGACCCAAATCACAGTTATCAGGTTTTGTTTCCCCAAAAGTATGAAGGATCTCGCGTTCCGAAAGCTGATCAAGAGACAAGTGTTAGGTAGGAATTGGCGAAGTTGGTGGTAAAAAATTATGAATCGTGAAGGACTTAACGCATCCGGGTTGTGTTCTCGATGGAACCTGTTGTAGTGGCAAGGGAAGAATAAAAATAACAAATTGTGTCATTTAAAAAAGAATTGTATTAATGACAGGAATTATAGGTGCTACAGTAGGGTAAAGCTTGAGATAATAAGGTGACCGTGAGGCAGTGACGCAAAAAATGACGAAAAGTTAGGTATGGACTCTTACACAGGTTATATTTGTATGTTTGGGGAGCGATGTGGAAGAAGGACGAACGTTGGTCGGGGGCCTGTGTGATGTATGTTTTGTGAGAGAGGGAGAGGAGAAGCAGGATGAAGAATAAGAGATAAGAGGAAGACGAATGAAGAAGTGTAAAGTAATAAATAATAATGGGTTGAGTACTCAGTAAAAGTGGACTAATAAGTAATGGTGGAGTAATAAGTAAAAGTGTAAAGTAATGGTGGGTGAAGAAAGGTAATTGGTGACGAAATTCGAAATTGGTGGAGAATACGGATGAAGGAATAGTGACAGACAACAGAATCTTGAGAGCTGCAATAGAGGAAAGAATTAGTAAAGAGATTGTGAAACTGCGTGAGGGAAGGTTGAAAATATGAAGTTTCATAGGGTATTTGATATATGAAATATAAGATTGGGTATTTTGAGATATGGAAGGTGAAAGAAATAAGGTGGGGTAATGGAGCACAAAGGAGAAACCGCTTTGAACGGAGCGGGGGACATGAAGTAGATAGAAGATATGAAGAGGAAACGGAGCGAGTGGTTCGGATATGTATTAGGGTGTGGGGGTGTTTTGAAGGACGTGATAGAAGGAAAGTACATACATTAAGTGAACGGGAAGAGGAAGGAGAAGGGTGGGTGGTTTGGATGGCATGATGGCATGACATGGCAGAAGGGAAGGAAGTGTGCAGAGCTTAAGAGCAATATTATGTGAAATATGAGCGTATATTATTGCATGAGAGGTATTTCATGTCCACCGAAGCTTACCATAATCATTAAAACTCTGAAAATCTATAGAGGAATTTAGTATATTATAGAGTTCTAAGTCTACAGGTTACCCTGCAATTGGGTGGGTGGGTAAGGGTGTGTAGCAGGGTATGAACTATCACCAAGCATGCAATATCAATCAGCTTACTATCATGGAGGCAAGCAAAAAACCCTACGAGTTACTGACTTATGTGGGAGAATGAGAGATAAGATGAGGCGGGACCTGTTCAAGAAATCAATCGGCAATATGCTGATATAATGCAGCCTCCTAAGGATATGCGCTGTTTCCCAATTATCCGCGGCTCGGTTGCATATTGTCAGCAACATCTCTCGCTTCTGTTTTTTCTTGCACCCCCTGTCTCCTCCGCACCTGCCACAGGTGTGCATGCAGTGCGGCTCGCAGCTTCCCAATCCCACGCGTGCATATCCTCCGGAGGAGAGCCGCGAGCCCACTCCATCCTCTCTCCTTTCCTCTTCTCTCCCTCCACCTCCCCATCTGTCTTTCCTCTCCTGCCACTCCCTCCGCCCTCTCTTGCTCTCCTTTCGGTAACCCTGTGCACCTCAAGTGGTTTCCACCACCGAAGAAAAATCTACTCCCATTCTTGGTTGCTGGTACTTCCTCTTACATTCCCTCTGACTTAATCAGTTGAGGGCTAAAAATAACTATGGAGGCTATGGAGCGATGTAATAGTTGAAGGTGACGGGGATGACCACGAGGAAAGAAGTGAGTAGATCACTCTGGAATTGGCATGATAATTGTCATTGTGTTATTCTAATGTCATCTTCATTAAATACTTGCCAATGTAAATTCTTTGGACGTCCCCTTCTGTTCATTTATAGTTCTCGTGACAGCCAGCTTTGTAGCGCTGACTTTGTTCCTTAAGTGAGAGATTTAGGTATCCCGTAAATCGGTTCCCCTTTAGCTTCTCGTTTTTTCTCTTTGCGCTCTTGCCGTATTAAAATGTTTTATTCTCACTGTTCCGTGAGCTTACTCAGCCATCTTCCTCCTGTCACCTTCCTCCACATCTCGTATTCTCGAGGTTTGCCAGTCTTGTGATGATGTAGCGTTTTAGCTTAAAAGTTACACGTTGAAAGAATGTCGCATCACTTTAATGGTGAAAATGCGCTGGTAATCCCTTGATTAGAGTTTAGCAATTTACAGTCAACATTGGGGAGAATGATAAAAATGATGTTGGTTTTCAGAGATTTCTTCCATCGTATCTTAATCTCTGGTTGCTGGTGTTAAACTAAATGAAAATTTTTTGGTCGGAATTTCATAACTGTTTCACCTCATGATTCTCTATTCTGTTTGAATTGATCATTCTTACTCCTTTTGAACTAAATCATTTTCATAATCATGTATTTTTTTGTGTTCGCTTTTATCACTTTTTCGTGTTGTGACTAGTGATTAGTTAAGATAATGACTAAAGATGGACTATCGAATGTAACTTTGCAGCATTTGTTTTTCAGAAACCGGTTGGCGTTTTAAAAGTTCACATTTATTGTTCTCAGCGGCGTAATTTGCGTACATGTACCTTCAGAAAGTCTCGAATGGTTAACGGAGAAATTATGGAAGGGGTATTTTACTTAGTTCTGAATTAAAGTTTTTGTTTATCTCTTAGTCCATCTTGACGTAAGAGATGAGTGAATTGAGCCCCAGTCAGGAGAATGCTGCTCGTCGCTGCCTTAAACTTAAGCCTCTTCCTCATTCACGGGCGACGCGCCGCTGCCACGCTTAGTTATCCGGCACCCACGCAGTAAACGGCACCCAAGGTCTCTCGATGGCTCTACCGGACGACTTTTATGACGAACAAATTGGTCACGTCGTCAGTGGATGTCTATCTCGTTGGCGGCTCTGTTCTCTTGGAAAAAAAACCTCATGAGAGGCGAGGTTGAGGTAAAGAATAATCTGGGTAGAAGTAGAGTCAAAATCATATCATTCAGTGCCCTGCGCTGTGCTTTTCAAACCTTGTCAGAATACACCATGCTTAACAACGTGAAGACGGCATAAATAACGACTTCTTGCTTCATTTGGAAATGCACCGGAACTAGGTTAACTGCATAACAAAGATAGAAAAGTAATTATTGTGTAGATAAACTCCTTTTGCTCTATGGAGATGGATTGTGTTCTTTGAGGTTTTACACTTTTTAATTCAACGTACGCTCCACCAAGTGATATGGCGTGGTAAAGCAGAACTGTAGTATTTTACCCTCCACCAACCGTCGCAAGCAGCGAAATCGCCATTAAAGTTTCCTTGCAATATTTTTTATTGACTGCTACTGCGTTTAATAAATCAGTACTCGACGTCATTGAAGCACGCACGAGGTAATGGGATGCACACTCCATTGAGCAGAAAATAATAGTTTTCATGAAGAAGGTTTCCTCTTCTTAAATATGTCTCGTTAAGAGTAGTCAACGTCGATAAAATTGTGTGAAATAGCATGTTTCTGAAATACTGTGTTTATGGTAAAATATCCGGATTGTGTAACGGCGTTCCGTAGACATTAATATTTTCTTTAAGGAGATCAATTTTAAAGACAGAAAAAGTTGTATGTAAGAGATTTTATCTTTGATTTAAGGATGGGCGCACAAATAGAGTCAAAGCAGGTTGCCGAAGGAATATTTGTGTGAATTAGGAGCTTTTTTCCTGTGTCGCTTTCATCGAACGCTTAAATCAGCGTCACTGTCTGCGTTTTTGTTCTACGATTTTTGCGCTAAAGAATCGCTTTTAGCATACACAAGCTTTAACCCTCGTTTTGGAGTTTACAACTTTATGAATTATTTTATTTAAAAAAATTCTCACCTCCGGCTAGAAATTAATAGTAAAACCATGTAAAGCTGAACATGAATGCAAAATAAGCGGATAATCGAAAGCGTAATCGAAAGATTGGTCGACAAATCATTGGGAAAGACGTGTTATATGAATCTCTTGCATCAAGTTACTATAAACGTATTTTATTGGCTTAAACATGTGCATTTTATAACTAAGCCTTTACAGGACCTATTAGCAAAGTGTGTTGGCTGTACAGCGTTTAGTAGAATTAGAGTTTAAAGTGCTCAGCTGCTATGTAGTAGTGTCTCACCTAACGTAATATTTGTATTAACCCTTTCGCAAAACATCAATGTTCGCAGCGGGATTCGTACCGTGGTCTGTCAAGTCGACGACTTGTCTGCTCTTGCCTGGAGCATTTTTCATAATACAGTGGCGAATTGACCGAAAAACGTGTTGCGTGCGTGCCAACCCAACGTTGTGAGGGAAAACACGTAACGCTGAAAACACGTTTCTAGCCTTGTCCTTTTGTGGCAGAGCCGTCAGCTGTTCCCGTCTACTGCCCACGCGCCCTCCCCTCTTCCATCACGCGTCGAATATAAAGTGATTAAGACACATCTGCTCGTCATAAAATTAGCCCATTTCTCACCATAACGGGTGCACGGAAGTGAAAAATTCGTCATTAGCGGATTCCTAATGTGTCTTTATTTTGATGAAAAGCTGAAGTCATCCTGTGCTTTTTGAAACTTGTGTGTCCGTGCAAAAAAGTTGCTTCACACCTGTGGCCTCGGGAATGTCTCACCTGTCCAGTCAAACTTTGTTCTGCCTTTTACTTCGGCAAACGGTGGCGCCGAAGTATTTGTCCCGAAACTGATTGGGTTTGTATTTACGAGGATCGAGGACCAGACTTGTGTATTTGATTCCTTACCGGGCACCCATTAGCTCCGCGTGGAAAAAAATCCTCCAACTCTGTGTGCACGGTTGTCAGGTTTGATGTGAAATATAAAATAAAGCATGTCATATGCAGAGTATTTTGCCAGTTACCGAAAGTGTTTTCATATTTTCAAAAAAATCAATTGATATTAATCATGCGAATGGAAACTAAGTAATTTCTTCTAAGAAGGAGCGCATTGCTTCATGAATAGCACCAGGAAATAGGGAGTTTGTGTAAATTGTTAATTATTCATTAATATGTAATTAAGTTAGATTAACCAAACTTAGCTAACAAATAATTAGAACGCCAAAATATTGTTTAGTTATCTATTCCAAATGTATTGTTTAGTTATCTATTCCAAATGGATTTTAAGGAGTTCTGACCGCATCCATCAATTACACAAATGTGTCAAATGGTTTTACCAATTATTCATACCTGGTAAAAATATATTTTACTTTTCATAAAAGATCTTTTCTTCAAAATTTTTCTTTTATGAATTAGGAATATGCTCAGCTTTCTGCAAGAAAAAAATATTTTTAGGCTGTTGACCAATTGGTAAGTTCATTTACCTGATTAGCGATTAATAGAGGCTAATGTATTCTAACTTCCTTACGACTGGTATTATTGATGAAGTTCATAGTTTTCTATTTCCTATTTTGACTGCATATCTTATTTTCAATTATTCCAATATTATTCCAATCAATCAATTTTCAATATTATTTCAATCACTCGAGCCGTATTATTCGAAATGCATGTGGTTGCTAAAGGCTGTGACGTGTACTTTGGCATGAGTTAAGGAGTTCAAGGCGTTAGTTCTGGTAGTGACAATTGACTGACAGATATTAGACACAGATCCATTCGCTCGTGGAGCAATCAAGCATTGCTCTCTCTGACGTTCTCTAATCCTCAAATGGGCTTTGCAGTTGAGGAACGAGGTATCTGATCGAGCAGGGGTGGTGCGAACCGGGTGACGTGGTAAATGCTGCCGTATCCCTACCAACCGTCCCGATTGGCACGTCTCGTGACCATGCTTCCTCCGAGGAGCGTCACGCGAGGTATTACGTTTGAGGTGCGCCAGAAGCAATCAGTGCGAGATCTGTCGTTTCTTTTCATGCCGCGCTGATTGCGATGCAGCCTTTGATTATCCATCGATTCCCTCGCCTCCTTGCGAGATGGGATAAATGGGGTCGCGCCTTGGGTGGAGTTCGTCTCTCTTCATGGGTAGAACAAGGAATTGAATTGAAAAGTCGATTTCAATACATTGGATACGAACCCTCTAAAAGCAACTAAGTACATCATACGGACATGAGATTTTTACATAATAAATGACAACTATTGAGTTGAGAAAATATTACATTAACATAAAATATAAACAAAAACAAATTTCCATTTTAAATTAATTAATTGTATTTCTTATTGGTTAACAGCCAATTATTTAAATTCATGAAAATTACACTAGCTCTCAATTCACTTGACAATGAGTTTTGTATAACTATGGAAGTGATGACGATTAATTTGTATGAATTATAGTTCTGTACGCAGGTAAACAAATTTTAGATAGATTACTTTTTTATCACTATTTTCAAGTGGATAGCAAAACTATTTAAGAGATTATTTTTCATAGTTAAATAAATATAATATTAAGGCACAAAGCGATTATGCATTTCCAACATGAGAAGTATGGGAGAGAGTAATATTTTTTCGCGACGGAATTTTCAATCGATCGATAACGGATTCCCGTCCGCAATGTCTGTTGGAGGGCTGTTGAACTTAAGAGTGGGCGGGGGAGGGGGGGGGGAGGGGGCGTGGTTGAGCGTTGTCTAAGTAATCGAGAAAACAAAGGGTGCGTGGTTGTTTTTTGTCCACGAGCAAGGCCGCAAATCACGCTTTTAGGGGCCGTCGTTTTTTAGGTGAATAGGTGGGGATGAATTAGCTCGCTCGGGGAATGTGTCGGGAGGCGTTTAATTGCATCCGTTTTTCCGCCAACTCTCGCGAACGTGGGTTTTCTTCCGTTTCCTTTTGGAAAATTATCGTTCCTCGAGCACCTGCCGTGTAGTCTCCCAAGTGACGCGAAGCCAACTGATTGCCTACTACAGTGGCCAGCGTGAATCCCTTTTGTCTACTGCGAGGCGTAAAATGACCGGTCAAATATTTATTTTTTTTGAGTCGTTAGCAGCTGTTGCGAATTTTTTCTCTCCACTTGTATGAAGTTGGATGTTATTTGGCATCATAATTAGAGCGTAGTGAGTCAACAAGAATGAGACATTAAAATTGTTAAGTATGCCAGAAGCCTGAGGAAAAAAGAATTTAATGATTTAATTACCAAAATATTTGTGACCTAATACCTGTGAGTGTCGTGTCTCGAATTTATTTCAACTATTTTTTGAATAACGAAAAAATGTCCTAGTCCCTGAATGGATTATAATTAGGAATGTTCTTTTTCGGACCTTTAATTTATTTTATGTAGAGACGCTTCATTCTTCAACTACGTCGATTTGAGTAGTAGTACTTATAAACTAAGGTTAAATGGACTCATGTATGTGGTTAAGTTTCTCCTAACCTAACATTTCTAACCTAAAATTAAAACTCTGAGACGAAAATACTCCTATGCCCCTTGTTGGGATTCAAACCTGGGATCTTCGGGATTTCTGGATGGAGCACCACCAACTTGGCTACTGTGACCAACGGTCGAGTTTATCGGTTAGGTTAAAGTAGACAAGGTACTGAACCCAATGGTATGTCAGTTTGAAATCCCACTCACCAGGTTCCCTAGGCAGCATTCTAAGACCTGACAATCCAACTATCAAACGGCTTCGATTTAAATGATCACGTCCAAAGAGGCCCCTCTCAGATACCAGGAACCTGGCACCTTCTTTCATTTTTCTAATACTCTACTCACCTGGTACCCTATTGTGTATTATTCGGCAGATAAATTTGAAATTGAGTGCGATACTTTCGCGGTCACTGTATGATGTCTTTCAACGCTATGAAATTTCTATCAGAACTTGAAGTGATGACATCTGCATGTTGAGGTGGAAATATGGACAACACAGAATAACAAATATTTCAAGCACTCTGTGCTGTGGAGGGGTATAAGAGTACAATTTATTTCGATAAATTGACTCATTTACTGGGTCAGTCTGGCCGACGAATAATAAATATGTTATAATTAAAATATATAGATTCCGAGGCAGATTGCATTAGGTGTGTAAGAACACTTGATTAGCGTATACCTTGTGTTAGCGGCAATGGAGTTGGTGAACTTGTTAGAATCCTGCCCTCTCACCCCGGGTTCGAGTCCTGTCTAAGGCTGAGATTTTTCATTGGTGTGCAGTCGCCCGCTTGAGTGCTGTGTGGTGAGTAGTTCAAATTGGGTATTCCGCCCGTCGGATAGGACGTTGAACCACGGTCATTTTGGTGCTTTTCGTTAGGAGCAGGTTATTTTCCGACTCTGGGCTTCTCTCCACCCTTCCTCCGTTCCACAAAAATTCTTATCGCTATCTAATTGCCCATATTTACAAACACCGCCCGAATGACCTTAGCTCTCGGTTTCCTCTCTCGAATAACTACAACTACTACTATTCAATCACGGAACCACTAACACCACATTGATCCAAATACCCTGAGGATGATGCTCGAGTCGAGCATCGAAACGTCGGTCAGCATTGACAAGCTGACCCGATAGGAAGCCCGAGAAGTCCTTCCTCAACAACTACCGTCTATTATCGTGTGCTGTGTACCGACCGTTTTACACTGGCATGCCTGGCACCATGCCGCTTGCCACGGAAATGAGAGGCTGCTCAAAAACACGGAACACGTTCGTTCGAGTCATTCAGTCGCATTCGAGGAAGCTCTTTGCATTTTTCGTCCTCGTTTAATGGAAACCAGCATGTTCCGAGAACCCCACTTTCGCGCTAGCTTCCCCGTATTCATCCATTATGCTCCGAATGCTGCTCCCGTCTTTCCCCCTGGAGGTGCCGCAGTGTTGAGGAAGAGGAGTGCTTGCTGTGTTAAAGGGTGCGGCGGTCTGTGTGACGTAACACTCTCAAGTTGAAGGGAGGGGTGGCTTCGGGCTCCCCCCCCCCCCCCCCCTCGCTTCATCTAGCGCCGGGATATAAATATACTAAAACGTCTGTTTACCTCATTTGGCATTGCCATTGAACGTTCTGGCCTCGGGTCTGAGACGCTGTGTTTTCCGTAATTCTACACCGTAGACCTACTCCCTCTGCGTAGAATTTACTTTTGACCTTGTCTTGCTGCGTAAATGGGAGATTGAAAATGATTATGAAATAAGGTATACAATTGTGCGCTAAAATAAAACTTTATTCACGAAATTGATTTCAATGAAATTCATCATCATCACGTGACCCTAATCATGATGATGTAACTACATTGACCGTGATATGGCCCAATACGATTGTATCTGCATTGAAACAAATATAGTGTAATTTTTGTGGAAATTGATATACCCAACTCATAATTATGTTCAAATTCCGCACAATATCACCAGGTCTCAAACCCGGATAAAACAGATCCCCAATCCCATATCAGTGGGTCACTCCGTTAAGGATTTTGTGCCTAGCTCGCAATCCATGAAATTGCAGCAGAATTTATGTGTACACCTAGGGATCCAAATAGTAATGTATGTCATTTCAGAACCTCATAGGTATATGCTAAGGATATTTTCTGTCCGTAACGTTCCCATCATTCTGTGATTGTCCAATTATATCGGAAATCTGAATAATCCTGAGGTAAGCACACGGTGCTTTACATCTACTTCTAATGATAATGTTCATTTTTATTGATATATGATCAAATAACGAATGATATTGGTGTATTCGGGTTTCAAAAAATTAATGTTAATCGTTTTATTAATTACTTTTCAGAATATATTAAAATTATACTTTGGCGTTAGATTTTGTGCGTGGTGTCATATGGGCCTCTTTTAAAGGAGGAGATAGGACGCCTTTGATATATTGGGTAGTAGTATAATTTGGTTTTAAGGTGTTCCCAACTGCTAAGGTTACGTGCCGTCTAACCATGACTCAAATGTAAGAAAAATACAACATACATACTCGAGATGGGGTTGGAACTCGCGACCTTTACACCAGGACGGCGTTCTACCGAGCTACTTACCCTGGCTGCTTTGAGATGGGGAATCGGTGGGAATGGAGAAGACAAGACGGGCGGAAAAAAAAGACGAATGAAGAGTTGCCGATAATGGTTGAGGAGGACAGAAAGTTGCTGTCAGAAATACGATGGCTGAGTTGGTGGATGACGCGAGTAGCTTAACACTATGATTTATCGAAGGTTTTAGTAAAGGGCAGACTGCATGGTAATTGAGGAGTAGGGAGGAACAATGTTGTTACGGCTATCAAGAAGAGAAGTTGGACTAATGCAGAACTAAGGTAGGGATGACTTCGGAAATTTTCATTCGAATGAGTGTAGAAGTGATCCATGAAAGCCTACCTTGATCCGTAGGCAGTGGCATGAACTAGGTATCGACAAATAGGGCAATACCCCGAAAGTTCGAGTTTCGGGGACTCCAAAAAGTATATACGTACACTATGCCTTTTTTGGCATGTATATTTACGTAATTATAATAATATTTTTGTTTCCATGCTGTGTATAAATTGCGATTCTATAAGTCGTATGTAGTTCAAGTTTCTTATAAGTTGAAGGGCTCCCAAAAGCTTACTTTCGCCACTATCGGTGGGGCACCACATACCTAAATAATAATATACGGATGATTTTTCGGGAGTTTACGTCCTTTTTTTTTGAAACTGAAAACTATTTAACTTTTGGTCGACGTTTCGGAAAATGTATTTTTTGCTTCTTCAGGACTTAAGTTCTATAAGGTGAATTTGTTTAACAAACAAATTTGTTGAACTAAACCAATTCACCTTATAGAACTTAAGCCCTGAAGAAGGAAAAAATGCGTTTTCCGAAACGTCGGCCAAAAGTTAAATATTTCTCATTTTCAAAAACAAAAAGGACCTAAACTCCCGAAAAATCATCCGTAGGTATATTTAATAAAAAAGAGGTATGGAATTCAACTTACTAAATAATAATGTCAGCTACATAAGTTGTAGAACCAGATAATAGAAAATCCAAACATTCTGTCGTTTTTAATGATGAGAACTATAAATGTGTTTTAAAATCAGTAAAGTGGGAAATTTTCATCATTGTCGATCAATGCTATAATTGGCGCAGATGTTGGCTGCTTAGTCGACTGCTGAAAGTTGAAGAAAAACATTTAGGGAAACACACACGTGCTGTGCTTGACTCGAATTTCTGGTCCTCGTGTATGGAGGCCAATCACCCTTACATAATTCTCGTGACCCGGGAAGAAACAATGCCGGCAAAATACCATTCCTCCGTCTCCGAGAGGGTATGAGGAGGATGATGGGGGGGTCGGGGGGCTCGTCCGTGTTGCCCTCTCCAGAGGGCGGGGGAGGAGGGGCCGTCTTCGTCTCTCTCGGAGACGCCAGAGGTGGGAGCGCACAGTGTGGGGGGGCGCTATCGCGTCCGAATGTCTCCGTCGCCGGAAACGGCAGCGGCCGGAAGCCTATCTCCCGACCTCCCTCCCCGCCTCGTCTCCCTCGAGTCGTAGGCAAGGCTTAAGGGAGCGGGTGGGGGAGAAAGAAAGGAGAGCCGAGACGTGCCTCCCTCTCGTTGAATCCCGATTGCGACTTAAAGGACATCCCCCGAGAGAGAGACGGCTTCCATGTGGTAGTCTCCGCGCCGATCCCATAAACGGGGGCCGCAGCTCTCTTCTTCTCTCGGACCCGAGCGAGTTTCCGTTCGAGAGCCGCGTCCGTCGCTACGGAGGCTCCCTCTCTAAATCCGGACGCGGCGGGAGTCGAGTTTCCTAATCGGTTGGGGCCGGGGGAAGTGTGCCACTAAGCCAGTCGCCTCTCGAGAATCTCCTTATCCCTTCTGCCGCGTTGAATGTCCTAAGGTGAATCCGAACTGAGATTATGTTACGAGCTCCCTTGCAGAAGCGGGGGATAGGAATTTTGCTATATCGAGTAGAGAACGGGACGTTTAATTATTATAATTCGCCTATAGTAAGGGATTAATCATATCGAAACATGCATTGGTACATACATGAAATGGTACCGGTAAAAATATCGTTACTGCGATATCCGAAGGAAAACTGGAACTTAAATAATGATAACTAACTCTCACCCAGAAACGGTAGTTGCTTTTCTTATAATTTTTTCATCTTCATCCTCAGTGTTCACGAATTACACCTTATGTTTGAGTGGTGGGGAAAAATTCATCTTCTCCAAACATGCCGGAAAATTTATGTTACTGCGTAGCAAAGCAACTTTTATAATAATTAACTACGCGTGAGGTGCGTGATACTATATTATAGGAAAATACGAAAGAATCAACTTAAATGTTGGGTTACTCGGCAATTTTCACTCGCTTAGGCCTGTATTAAAGCAGTCATTCAAAGGTGATGTTCAAGGGTATGAGTATTGTTTTAAGTTAACGGAATTTAGAGCAGTTAAAATACGTACTTCGAACTAGAGTACCCACACATTCATTTACCCCCTACGCTTCTTTTCATGTAGGTCATTGGATACATATTTTTGTCCATTATTTTCGTTGGAGAAATGATCTTTCGCAAATGTTTGCATGGTAATCTGTCTCCTTGAAATTAAATGGTTGCTGGTAAACCATGGTTAATTTGACCATGATATAACGGGCGGACTATGATTGTCATTTGAGTCCCTTCAAGAATATCGATGACGCTAAATTTCATAATTGTAATCCTATTGATGAAAGGGTAAAGAGATTTTTACCAAGTCTCTTATTACCTATTTTCATAATATACGTCGCTGGACGAATTTAAGAATATTAAAACGGGTAGTCGATGCGCTCGACTCTCTCTATTTCAATGCGAGGATAAAATACCTTAAATGAATATGTCTGTAGAACATTCTGTTGCTGGCTTTTTCCTTTTCAAATCGTTCAGAAAATCCGGAAAACACAGTTGACATTAATTGCCATGCGAGAAAATTTACCTGGACCGGGAATCGATTCACGGACCTTTGGCTTTCTGGGCCACTGCGCAGACTATCCAGGATTGGTAAATTCACGTGGAAATTTTTCCAAGATTCAAGGTTCTACATTTTTATAGTCCGTGATAGACACGGAAACACAGTTGATCTGGAATGAAGTTGCACTAACCTATAATGCGTCTTGTGCACCGAAACATATTGTTAATTAACTACAAAATTGTTGAAATATTTGGCACAAAATTATTTTTATCATTATTGATGAGTGTTTCCGCTTTTTAGGTATTCGGACGTAGAATGGACATTTAATAAATTACATACTTTGAATACATGACGTGAAGTAGCGAGCTCCTGAGTAACAGCCCTCCGATCTAATGCTTAGGGAAGGCGAATCTAAGGCGTTACGAGCATAAAAATGTAAACACGGGCAAGATGAACCAAAGACAAGTTAAGTGAGGGACAGAAAATTTAGGTTTTAGTGAATCTAAAATCATTCTTCAATAAATTTTACAGCATCAGGGTGATATGGTTGAACAGATTGTAAGAATAATAAACTTGGTTTGTACTGTCCCCTTGGTTTGTATTATGATATACCACGTGTTTCAACGCTATGATTTCATCACCACGTATACCTGATTACACTATACTGTTTCAGATGTGTGTTGTACTGATTTATGAACCAGTCGGTAGTATAAATTTTGTATATTAATCAGTCTTCAAATCGCAGGGAGGTCTGATTGATAATGTTTAAAGCCCACCGCGTATTGAGCCCAGCAGTAGGATTTATTTGTAGAAACGAATGTGGTGACCAGTTCCATCTCTGTAGCTATCTGTGGTTTCCCAGAATAGTCCTACAAGCAGAAAATCATTCGGTTTAGATATAACTGGTCCATAAGGTTTTTCTGGCTTCATACTCGGAACCTCCGTTTAGTACTTGTAACGTATCGCCCTACTCACTGGGCCACCGCGCCGTCGGTTGACCATGTGTAAACCAGTTTGGGATGAATGAAATGAAATTGCTATCATGCTGTTCAAGTTAATCTGACGGCCCAAATATCACTGTTTTGAATCCTGAACCGGGCATGTAGACCGTGATTGTCATAGTATTAACCTTAGGATATAGTTAGATTGAACGTTGCGATGTAACCTTAGCAGTTGGAGCACCTCAAAACCTAATTATCTATCTACCGCGAAGAAATTTCCCATGCATTGCCTTCCCCAGGCTCCCCAATCTCGGTGACGCCCTCGCTAAGAGATAATAATTCGCGCGTCGTCATCCGACTGCTTGGTCAAATATTTCACGGCCGAAGGATTTATGGATGGCATCAGGCGATCACTTCGGTTCTCCCTCTCTCTCTCTCTCTCTCAAGTGCTTCATCACTCACTCTCCTCCCTCTTAGCTTGGAGGACACTTTCGCTTCTTTGAGTGGTCCGCCGGGGTGAGGAGGAGTTAGGGTGGCTGACGTGAGGGGAGGTGATAGCTGAGAGGCCTGAGGTCAACTAGTGTTGGCGGTTGATCTCCTCCATCTACCGCGGTGAGTCTTGGTGAGGAGAATCCAGTGACTCATATTAAGAGGAAAAAAGGAGGTCCGTCCGCTCGTGCCCGTCCTTTTTCCGAGCACCCCCGAGGGGCACGGAGGAGGAAAAAATATACTTTTTCGAGCCATCAGGTTTTGGGGGGGGGGGGGGGGGGGGGTGGAGGAGAGGGCTCCGCAGAAGAAGGATGACGTGAGCCGTCCGCTCGCTTCTGAGATTCGCGGCCATTGAGCGCTTGCCCCGCAAAAGCTTGACCGCAGGGTGATGGGTGTTGTTCTCGCTCAGTGGTCTCTTGCGCGGGCGATGCTCAGGAACGACGCCAATGGTAACTTGGTGTTGCCTCATTCGCGTCGTTTCTCGGACCGAAATTCGTGCTTCTTGATCATCGCAAAATTGCTCGCGATATAGTCCGCGTCACGAGCCTAATTTTAAATGTGAGTCTCGTCGTCCGTCATTGAACAAAAAAATAACTTGCGGACCGCCCACTGGAACTGGTCGCAGCTGACCGTAGAAACGGGTCGTGGGAAACTGTCCTTTCAATTTTAGCGAATGTGTTTCATCGCACTTTTGTTTCCCGTAACTTCTGGAAAATTAATTTTCATTTGTCTAATTAGTATATTATTTATTTTCTCTTAATTTTACACTCTTTTTTCGGCAATGTATACTTTGTGCCCTGAAAAGGTAATGAAAGTTGAGCATTCTGTTATTCAATCTTTGGTGTAATTGTTATTGTACAATTACGTGAGTTTTATCTCTTTCCATTAATATTCAATACGTAGAATATCTCCTCTTGGTAGTTGTGACACCTTGAAGAAATGAAGCTGATGGAATTATAGGTTCCTACGCTACCCTACGTTGAATAATTTCTCCATTGTGAGATGAATTCTCGTCCTGGGTTTTATTCATTGATTGATGTGTGCTCTAGCTTTATTATTTGCAATTTTATTAATATAAATGAACAAATGATAGATGGACGGATCTTGAGGAAACTCATACCTGCAAAAGTCATTTGGAAGTCATGGCTTAAGTTTCCGTAACTACTGATGGTAGCAGAAGATTTTGGTTTTAGTGGCACCAACTGTGATTGAGGCTTGATAGCACTATGCCTGTGATAAACATATACGTGATATGTATGTCCCAGGTGGGATCCTAACCCATTACCTTTGGGTTGTCTTGTCGGCTTGTGGCGAAGTCGTTAATTGTTCAATAAGTGCGAAATAAGCCAAATGTTCGATAGTCCTTTTTAACTCTCGTAAGAATTATTTATTTGTTCTGTATAGGGAGACCCTGCTGGAAAATTAAAATCTTCGAGGAAGTATGGAACTTTGGAGCTCTTCTTAAAAATCATTTCCATTTCCTGAAATGCCCGATATAACGAAAAAAGCTGCTGCTTTCGAACGAGCCACATAAAAAATTCCATTGCTTATTTTACAGACTGACGCCCTTGCCTCCTAGCATGTATTCTCTTTGCTCATGTCGTCTCCCACACGTACGTGGCCGTGAGGGGGCCACGCCATGCTTCACCCTCCAGATGTATGGAAGCATCTTTCGCAGTGTGTTTGGGCAAGACGGGATTCCGCGGACAGCTCTCCTCCATCTCTGTGAAGCAGTGGTTCCCAACCGGTGTGTTGCGGCACGACAGGGTGCCGGGAAAACAGCTAGGGGTGCCGTAAAAGATTATTGCGGGAATCCGAAAAATGTTTAGTAGGACCACTTCTGAATTGGTTACTCTCACGCCCGACAGAAGGTGAAAGTTATTGAAGCACTACTTCCAGCGTAAAGACTAATTATTGTAAAGCTCCGATTATCCTAGGTTTTTTTTAGTGGGAAGCCCAATCGGATAAGCAAATAAAATGTTAATGAGGGTGCCCCAATATTGTAGCCTCAGTCTAAAGAGTGCCGCCAACGTAAAAGTTTGGAAATAACTCGGCTAGAGCGTCGAAAGGAATCTCGCGAGGGATACGTAACCAGTTATTGCATCGTCTCGCTGGGCGAGAGCGCTCTCTCTCTCGTCTTTGGATATTGCCCCTTCCCACTCCATTCCCTTCCGTACTCGTCACGTGCACTGGCGGCCCTCGAAGCGATATTATATCCATTTCACGCCGATCGTGCGAGCGAGCGACTCGATGAGTCGAGGAAGGGAAGGGGGCTGTTGCATGTGTCATCCGGCGAACTCCACTTTTTCCTGGTACGGGCCTGAGTTTGTGTACCCAGAAGTCTAGTTCTTGGAGACAGCGGCTGGTGCCGCTGTTATTTGGCCCAGCTTTAGAACGCCTCTCCCATATGCGAACGGTGTCCACTGTTCATGGTTTGACTTATTTGATTCGGTGCCCTAATGTAACGTGTTAAATCATAGTTGAAATTTATGACAAGCGTACGTATCGAGCTAAATTACGATTAGCACGTCTCAGAGTAACGAATGGCTGTTTTTGCCTTCCATGTTGATGCAAGGTGACCATTGGAATGTTGAGATTTATTATTTTTGATATCAAATTAAATATGAAACAAACGTGAGGATATATCGCTTCTTGGAACACAATTGTCAAGCCTGTCTTTCTTAAGTGACAATTAAGACATGGACACCACTCTTATTTACGTTTTCCTGACATTTAGCACATCTATGTATGTATATACCTACGGTCTACTTCTTTTTTATGAAATATTTGGAACGTACATACAACCATTGAGGAAAAAGTTTACTTGATAGATTCGCTCGCTAGTATACGGTTATGTCTTAAGATTTGTAAGTGATATTAATATGGTTTGTCATTTTTTGTTAGTTCTTTGTTTTTAAACATCACCGGAAAAATATATCGGACAGATCTTCCCGATCGTTCAAAATGGCATGTGTTTCATTGAAATGTTTGAATCATCTATTAATCGTTAATGTCGACGAAAGTAAAGAGAGCTCTAATTCATTAGCTTCAATTTCTAATTATATCTTCTTTAGCTTAGATTTAGTTTGTTTTTTTATTTTATTTTAAGCGTCTGAATTGCCGTTTTTATCGTATCATACTCCTCTCTCCCAACCATTTACAGATTCTTGCCAGATTGAAGACGTTTTTTTAATATGAGTCAGGGTAATTTAAGTCACGGTTTTTTCCGTCATGTAATCATCTTGATGGGTGAATAATTGTTATTAATGGTAGAATGCCAGATGAGGAAGTGGAGGGAAAAGAAAGGGATTTTAGAGTGTAGAAGGGAAGAAATATGCTTGTTTAAAATTGATCATTTTTTGGCTCATTTCGTTCAATATATATTGAACGAAATGAGCCAAAAAATGCACTCAGAAAATAGGTAGGGATCTACCATTGAAAACTACCTTATGGCAACAAAAAAATCTTTCGAGTATAAGCAGCATTTTCTCTGAAATGACAATTCGGCTTCTCGCCTCGAAAAACTGTTTGTGGCTCACTGGAATTCTTGTTGGCGCAATCCTCGCAGCAAAGGCAAGTTTCCGAAAGCTGTAAACGCTTCCTTGACATCCTCGTCATAATTTTCAGTTTAGCAGTAGTTATTTAGGGATGGCGAAATAAATTAAAATAATTTTAGAAATTTAGGATCGGTGGTTATTCGTAGAAGGGTATGAATTGTTAATGGAAGATAGGAAGGATGGAAAGAAATCACACGTTGGTATTAGCCTGCTGTTAACGGAAGGCACGAAGGGGATCCACGTTTTTACGAGCCATCCGACGGACGGAGTACTCCGCTCGAAGTGCTTTCCACACAGCGCTCTGGCTGTAACCCGGTGTACCAATGAATGAGTCCATAGTTCAATATCCCATCAGATGTGAGGACAGGACGGAGTATTATACTATTTAAAAAGTAGACAATGTTGAACTAGGATAGCTCTATAGCATCTCTGCTGCAGCCGGGACTCGATCCCTGGCCCTCGAGGTATGAGGCCAATAATGTAGCCACCACCTCCACCAGATTCCCGATGGCTCTCGACTATGCGAGCTGTTTTTGGAGGGCATTTCGTTGCGCGTGGATGTCTTATGCTCTCTTTCTTATATGCTCCTCTGCGCCCCCTCCCCTTTATACTCTTCGTCTTTATAGTCTCCCGTGCCCTCACGAGACGTGGCGCCAGCTGTTGGATCGGCTGGGTCAATCCCAGGCGCTGGCAGCGGGCGCCATTCTGGGTCGGGTGTGGGGGAAGGGAGCTAGGAAGGGACACTATAGTGGATGGTTGGGGATGGGGAGCGTCCCACGTTCGCAAGTTATAACCTCCCTACCAACCTTCGCCCCTCCCTTTCTTCATCGGGACGTTTAGAGCCGTTTTATTGAATCATTATTGTAACATGTTGACGGTGGATCAGAGCAATGGGGACGGTGACACGATGCTGTACAAGTGACCGGCTTCGCTAAGCTAGTTTCCATTGTGTGCGTGTTTAGGTAATAGTCTTTGCCTCTGAACGGCCCGGGAGATAGAGAACTCGCTGCGCGACGTTTATTGCTTTTTTTTTCGTAGATCCGACTCTCTCATCAAAGGTCAAAGGTATCTGAGAATGTTCTGCGTCTCAGCTGAATGAAAAAACAATTCAGTTAGTTTTTTTTATGTACACCTTCCGTGAATGCTATCTGTTTTCAAGGGATAGCTGCTTCACTGTTCTTCACAGTTGTCGCTGCAGTCTCTATTGTAACTGTGTTGAGTCCCAAAAATTGTAATTTTTACCTTTGACGGTGTGAAATACAGTGCTCTTTCATTGTCATTGTAAATGATGGAAAATCTTGACAATGGGTTTTATCTTAGGATGTGAATCCAAGAATATGTTTAGAATTTATCATGACCAGAAGGAAAGTGGAGAAATATATGAGACAGAGGGTGATGTAGGAAAGGGTGTTGAATATGATAAGACAACATAATAAGTTTGACTTAGCTCGACGAGAGAGAATCTCTTGTGGTGAAGTTTTGAGAAAAAAATGGATTGATAATAAATTGCCCAAAGCTTTTATGTGAAGATGGAGAAATGGAAGGAGAAGGCGAAGAATAGGTATTTTTTCTGTCTCGTGCAAAGAGTGAAAATGTATCGGCCATGTCTTGTGCATGATGGTCTGATGAAGGAAATCGTGGAGGGAAAAGTAAATGCGAAGTATGGAAAAGGAAGGCCTTGCATGAAATATATAGCACTAGTTTTTAAGTGTTTGAAAGAGAAGAATTGCGTCAAAATAAAGAGGCTAGCCGATATAAGAATCGATCGGAAAGCTGCAACAAATAAATTTTAGTTTTGAAGACCAGTGATGATGGAAGCAAATGTTTTTTTTCCTACTAGTCGAAAATTTTACTTCGGATATGTTTATTTTTTGTGATGATAAAAGTTTGTAATGAGCTATCCTAGGATCGTATGTAGGCTTGGAATCTATTAAGATTTGTTAACAGAAAACTCAAAGAGCGATAGAGGGGGCATAAAATTATTGGGTGTAACTCTGAGACTTGAATAATATATACCAATTTAGAATGAAGACATTGTCACTCATCTTTTTTCTTGTTTGATAAGATGTTGATTTTTATTGTACGTAAGAAATCAGTTGAACCTTTGAGATTACCTCCGTGATAATAAAACACCCATGTCATTGCAGTAGGAACATGTCTAACTTGACAGGTGTTCCTTGGTGTTGGATTAGGTGTTGAATCTCTTTTGGTATCGGATTTGCTCCTACAAATTCATGCCTCGGAATCACTTTAATGGCACGTTACGGCGGGTTTCATAGCCAATCATGTTATTGCCCTTTGCGAGAATTTCACACGAGTCGCTCCCATGGAAAGTTTAACCTGCCGATTGAAATTTAAAAAGAGAGAGAGAAAATCACCGACGGAAGTGCTGGTTGTTCACGGCACGGATGACCTGGTGGGTGTAATGTTGGCCGAGAGACCCTTTTTATATTGTAGTGCGGTCCACATTCCGGAAAGGGGGGATGGGTATTGGATTATGGGAGTGTGTGGGAGGTGAGAGGGGTCGTTATCTCTCCACAAAAACACACGGACGTAATGCGCTGGGCAATTTTTGCCCACGGGATCGTTTTTCCGAAGGCATTAATCGGGCAACGTTAACGACAGCATTCTTTTTTTCCCGGCGGAGCCTGTGTTTACGCCCACCCAGCTTATGAGCGGAGAACAGGGACGGCTTCGGGAGTGTAAATAGCGTCTCTCTCTCTCTCTCTCTGCCCCGCCAACCGCGCGTTTTTAACCGCCCCATCTCTCCGAAGCCGCTTTTATCGGAGAGCGCGGTCTTAAGTCGTCCTTCCGTCCCAATGCCATCCTCCCGATGGCACGACTAATCCTCTCCGGAGTGGCCGTAGCTGACGTATCTTAACTTTTTTTCCATTCTGGTCACGTCCTCTTGATTGGAAAAATGTGGAAGGCCACGTGAACGGTCCCACCCCGAAGTCTGCTCTCTCCGTTGCATCTTGTGTTCTTCCTTCGCTCCGTACGAAAGGGGTGACTTTAGGATATAAGATCTAGCCGGAGTAAGGCGTTCCCCTAGTGCTTTTTAATAATTATCCATGGTGGTTACCCGCATGGAATCCTCCCTTCATTCTTCGAGAACTTCATTCTCATCCCCTTGCCCGACCCTGCGTTTAAAATGCCGCCACACATTTTCACCCGCCCGTGTGTGTTTAGGCCGGCGTATGCAATCTACTCAGCCGCTGGTGGTCTCTTTTTGAGAATCCCTTCTCCTCCATCGCCGGGTTTCGTCCCTAATAACGGTAATCACCGCCCTGCTTGTTTTACCATCCAAGGTAATTGCTGTTCCCCTAGATGGATACCACTTATCCTGCGAGTCTTTATTTGCCTAAATTAGTCTCTCGTTTTCTTCGTGCAAGCTCTACAATAGTAACGATCTCATTGCGTAAATCTCTTCCAGAATACGTCACGTCTAGTTGTGAGCTACGTAGGTACCTCATCTTTTCCCTATGGTATGACACAGTACTGTATTTTGTCATTATTTTTCCTTATTTTATCGTAATTCTTTTTTCATCATTTTATCATAATTATTTTTTCTCTCATGCCGTGTTTTCAGTGGCCCGCTTTCATTTCAAAAACGTTTTCCTGTCTTTGTGTTCTATTAGCTCCACGTTTTATGGGACTGTCTTCAGCATCCTCGTCCGTGGAGTCCCTCTTTGTTAAAGGGATTGATTCTCAAATCATGGAGAATTTTCGGGATGATGTCTTAATGTCTGGCTGACTTTGCTGTGTACATCTACAGATTGTTAAATTTTCGTCATTTTTATGCTAGATGTTAATATCTGTTATATAACTCTTCAAAATTCCCGTTTGGCCGTAAAAAGTGAATTTTTTCCTGTATCTAGTATTGAATTCTTCACCTGCATGTTTATCTGGTGCGCGATAATGTCCTGCGGCGAAGGCAAGAACCCATCATTGGCACCGGATCAATTTATCATAATGGGTATTCTGCCTATGGGTATTGGTGGTATGGTTAGACGATACACGTATTTTCAAGGGCTATTTTCTCCGAGAAATACCGATTTCCTACCATGCATTCACCCATAGACTGAGCATGCTTTTCTCCCGATCTCATAACCCAGTCATTTCCTTCCCTCTTTTCCGCTCGACTAGTATTTTCTATTCTATCACGGCCTTCGGCATCCCGTTGTCCCAGTTTCCTTCTCTGTCAGCTCACCCCGCCTCATCCTAATTTCCTCGATGGGCTGCATTTCCTCATCCAGCATGCGGAGGGCTTCTTCGTTAGTATTCCTCACCATCCATCACATTTCCTCCGTTCTTCGTCGCAACCCCCATCGCAAACACCTTCAGACTATACTCAATGGCTCATCTTTACGTGCGCGCTCGCGTAATCGTCATTTTGTAATTGCGCTAGGGGAGCGAAAATATCATCTTCTTTCTTTATGTTTTGTCGGGGACAATTCATGTCACTTGAATAAGAGACGTGAGTCGTTCTGACAGTTATAGCCATTTGTACCCTTCTATAGGAGGGGGTCAGTTTGGTATTGGTGAGAGAATACTGGGTCTCCATACCAGGCCCGTATTCGAATCTCGGAATGGGCGGAAATGTTTCATCATTACACCGATCCGTAGCTAAATACTGTGGAGAGCTAATCTCGAGTGCAGTACTCCTTCTGTTGGATGAGACTAATATTGGATCCATAGGCGTCCTTCGTTTAGAGTACGCTAATATCGACGGTGCATTTCTCTCCAACCGTCATCCGTTGACTTAAGTTGAAGGTTTTCCTACTGCCGAAGGATTATCGCCTCGTCTAAAGCTCTCAATTTCAAGAAAAAATGCAACATGTATGCCCGAGGTGGGACTCGAACTCTCGAATTTCGGTTTGTCAAGCCGGCGCGTAATCGACCTACTTAGTCCATCCTCTGTTCCCTGAAAAATTCCCCTTTCCAACTATCCTCCTGTTCAAAAATGGAGCAAATTACCTCATTTGTTTGACCCCTCCTCCGCATAACTACTAATCACAACTTCTGTTTGAGTTTGCGTCATCGATGGCGCTAAAAGAAGAGCCCAGGATCCTGTCCATGTAGCTATAAAAAAATGCCCTGCTCCATACTCCAACCTCTTCGGCGCTCTTTTCGTCTTAAAGAGCCTCAATACGGAAAGTAATAAACGGGCAGCTTCGGGGTGGGGGGGGGAGTGGAGGGATGGTGGGGGTGGTTACGTGCACCTCTGCGTCACGCTGGTTTCTTTCCCCTACACCTCCCCCTACCTTATCCCCCTCTGGACCCATTTCACTTCTGGAATAACATCGCTGCGAGGCCCCGGAGTGCCGGTCGTGTTTGAGTATGGGGAGTGGGGCAGCCTCGGCGGTGGCTGACTTAATATATCGATCTGCCGGTCGCTGCGAGACTGCGACCTTGAGAGAAGCCGTGACCTCCATCCCCGCGCCAGGGGTCACGGGGCGGCTCCGGCTGCCACGCCCACCCGACGTAGCTTACCCCCCTCCCTCTCGCCTCCTCACCCTCCTGCTACGTCCCCAGCCATCCACCTAATTCTCTCTGCGTGTCCTTCGAGGAAGGCCCCGCCACCTGGGAGAGTGGCCTCAGCTGCGTGAGTTGGTCGGTTACTCTGCCCGACAGACCGATGGGGCAAGTTGGGTAACGCCGTAGTCAGAAAAGGACGCGGACAGTATTATTTTTCCCCTGGGGCTCGTTCATTGTCGCTTTCGTCCGTCATAGAGGGGGAATAGCCTTTAATTACTGGCAGTGTTGTGTGTGAAAATGCTTTTATTCTCAGACGTATTCGTTTTATTATAGAATTCATGGATAAGTGAATGGGAAGAATCTAAAAAAAAAGAAATCCTCGTATTAGATGTAGGAAGCAAGTTTTTAAGGATGTGAAAGGGAAGAATTATTTGAATATGAAGTGGTTAGGCCGATAGGTGATTCGAGTGGAGAGCTGTATAAAAGCCATCTTCGGATTGTTGATTGATGATGATGTTTAACGAAAGGAGGCAACTGACGGATAATGCCATTTGCGCAATTTGGAATAGTTGGGAAATTAAATTCGGTGGAGGCAGGAATATATCAGGAAACGGAGGAAGGATCGGCATTGGCCTGCTCTTAATGAAAGGTGCCAAGGGCCTGTCTTATCCATCGGACGGAATCTAGACACAGAATGCTTTCCATACAGTAACAAGATTCCACCACACCAGCCCGTTGCCCCTGGTGTTCGTTCACACCCTTGTGGTGGCTTGTAGGGTAATGTATTGATCTAGATGTAGGTTCGTATCTTGGTTAATGGCAGTTGTACACGAGGCAGTGTATTGAACTTGAATCAGAGACCAATCATGGTAATTTTAGATAGCTACTTTTAGCACAGTTATCCGTACATGAGGGAAGTTTCACACATTTAGTTGCTTATAAGGATTTAGGTTTCATGTTTGCACCAAAGTAAGGATGAAGTCTTACGGTGCTTATAGTCTTGCTAGTTGGAGATTATAAAAAATATTAATTTGTTAAATAAAATTAAATTTGGCTGAGTATAGGGCATTCATATTCTTAGGGGAGTCCCCACACGCTTTTATCTATTTTCAGAAGAAAATGTCTAGCCCAGGTGTGAAGTTTACAACTCTCTCCCCGGTATGAGAACATATTTACGTAGTGTGATAAATATTTGCGATAAGGAAGAAGCGTAAGTTCTGATGGATTCCGTATAAGAGCTATTATTCTCACGGAAATGTGGTTGAGGAATGTTTGCACATTATTACATTCCAGGGAAAACGATGTTAACAAAGGAAATGATGAATCGTTAGTAAAGGAGCGGACTAATCGGTGTGAAGAGCGGGGATAATCCTCTTGCTGATTATTCAAATCGATGGAACATATGTTTCTATTGGATTAGAGCATTCCCTTCTCTGAGCCTAGCGAAAAGATTAAACCTTCGAAGCATTACGTTAAATGCGGGATTAATTTGTCTTCTCGTCCCTTCTCTCCAGCTTCCACTTTCACCATTTATTTGTGAGGCGGATTTCCTGTGAATTCTCTCGAGAGAAAGGACTCGAGCCCAAAAACAAATTTGCCTCGTGCGTCTACTCGTCTGCGGATCTCAATTTGTCTGCCGTGAAATGCGCCGTCCCGCTAATCCGAAGTTCGGAGATTGGATTAGCTTTGTGTCAAGCCTCGGTTTCGACTCGGAATAATTCTGATTTCGAGCAAAAGTTCAAGCAAAGCTCTTTTCGGGATCTTTTAGGCCACCGAAATCTTCCTGAAGGGAACCAAATATTTGCAGTATTTTTTTAAATTTATCATTTTCTTATTGGCTGCGGCTCTTTATTCAATCAAAATGCATCGGCATGTTTAGCGGAAAACAAGGTTGAACCGATAGAGTACAACTCGGTTTTCCCATAACATCATCATAAATATGTGGCTAATGGCTCGTACTACATTCCTACTTCAACAAGCGCAGTCTGTTTCTCCTGCATGCTGATGCATATCATTGGAATTCGCATTTGGGAATTAGTTTTCACGAGGACAAATTGTTTTGATGACCTAATACTGTTATGCGATGGATCAATTCTTACCCTGCCGTCTAGTAATTTTAATTACTGTTAACTCTAAAAGTCTTCAAATATGTGCATGTACATACATTCCTGCATGATGATAATTCGGGAACATAAATATTCATTGCATTTGTATCGGAAACGCAATTTTATGAGTGGTAACTAGTACAGCTGTAGAATACTTCATGTGTTGTTACCTAAATGATGTTGATTGTCAGTTTTCGACACAATTTTTGATTGACCAAACTTTGCAGTAAGGGGTGTAATTTTTTCCCAAACTCGCGGAAAGTATTGGTAGTAGTAGCTATTGTTTAAATGCTCTGTCATCCTGTTAAGTTTATATCGCTCAATGTAACCTAAATTATTAATAGTTTTTAATTCAATCACAAACGCATCAAGAGTCCCTCCAGCGGCGGAAATCGAACCCACGACCTTTGAGTTACCAAGCGCAACTGACCAGGCTACTATGACCGTCATACCAGCGGTAATTTGTTCTTTCATTTAATTAAGTTTTTTTATGTTTATTTTGCATGAAGGAATAGTAAATTTATATTTAAATATGCTCTTAACTTCTAAGGCTATATCGCACCGTGTAACCTAGCCTAAAGATAATCTTTTGGCGAATAGTATAACCATTCACGAAGTGGGATTCAAACCCGTCACCTTCAGGTTGTCAAGCCGGTGATTAACTGATCGTACTATTACTGCTGACTTTTTAACTGCGAGTAATTTGTTATGATTGACCGCTAAACACTAGCACTGGCAAAGAATGCATAGTGAGTTCAATAACTAATTTCCTTGGCGCTCTTCCAACCGATGCACGACGCTTTTGTTTTTTTTTGTCTTTAAATTCAAGCGAGAGATATGGATAGCCTCGGAGCGTGGTGAGGGTTGAGGGATGGACTGTGTCGTGTTTTCCTCGTCTCGCCCTTCATTTCCCTGGTCACGGCGTCACTGTCCCGCTCATTATTTACCGCTTACAGAATTGTTTCCATTCCATTCCGAGGCGTCGGCCGGACCGAGCTCCACCCTTCCGCAGTCTCCTCGCTAATTTCCCTATCACTCTTCTTCATTATTCCACCCGTGCATATCTTTTTTGTCGTTGTTTTCTTCCCGCTGCGTCGTTCGTCATTCCCCCGGCCGTGCCAAGGCGATGTTACTTCGTGATTTTCATCCGCCCTCGCGGCTCGGCGCTCGTTCGTCTGCGTGCGCCGTGCGACGATTTTCGCTCGGGGCGGACGAGCGTGAAGATTTCAGGCGAGCCTACTACCCTCTGAGCCGCCAACGAGGATGGATTTATCACGCCTCCCGAGTTCGAAGCGGAGAGAGGACATTTCATGTGTGCTGTAACTCATTCCCCTCGCCGTTGTACTCGACTTAATCTCGCTCAATGCCGAAATATCCATCACCGGTCAAATAATTTCTCTTTGTATCGAAGGGGTGACAGTGCTTTCTTGGCTTCGGTATTGTTACCTTGTAGTCCGAATAACGGTGCTTACCTTCTTTCGAATCTTCGTTAGCGAGAAAAGTGGAGAATACCTCATCCAACTTTAATGTATCAAATGTGCACGATTGATGGCTTTCTTTGAAAGGACTACCGAAGGAGTGTTTCGTCTTGTTATGATAGAATATCCCTATGATATAAAACGCATTTCTACAGCCTCTCCTTACCATTGTGTTTTCTATTCTATACTTATGTCAACGTTCATGTTCTATTGCAGTAATAAAGTGAGGTATGTATCTATTCACATACATGCTTTTTCAATATAGGCTCATTCCCCTATTATTCATCATTATTTTGTCGTTTTGTCATTAGCTCGCTGTTATTTTTGAACGTGGATAGACTTATTCGACTAAGCTTTCTGCTCCGATTATTGCGTCTTGGTTTCATAACTAAAGTTATTCCCGATACCTTTTTCGCTAAATTGCCTGGGGTAGCTTCAGGCCAGTGACAATATTGCAATATATCGTATCAGTAAATTGAACCTGGAAATTGTAAACAAATGTAGTTTATACATCGACCTACCAGGGATAATAATCGATGCTGACGCCTCACAGCCAGCAAGCTGTAAAATGGCAAGAAGATCGATGAATTTGACGGTATGTGTATGTGAAGTAATGGAGAAAGAACCAAATTGTCATATTTTTCAGATATGTTCCACGGCGTCTCGCTATAAACTGTCAATTTTATTACTTGAATTACCTGATGAGGTTAATTTTGAAACTCTCATAGCATTCTGTAACATTGTGATCGTGAAGCGTAAGGTGGAAAACGTTTCTATAAAAACATAGCAATATTTTGCACACTTTTTATCCAAAACGTCCAATTCTGCCCCGAGATGTGGGAAATCTCTGGGAATATCCATCGTGCCTGCCGCCAACGTGCTCAACCTCGGTTGGGAAGCTCTCAAGGCGCTCCGTGACTCTCGAGATCGTGGGGAGCAGTGGTGAGGTGTTGTCCAGCCCGTCACGGTCGGAGGAGAAATTCCTCCCTTCACGCCGCCTCCGGCCGGACGCGTTTCCCTATTTGGTCAACGGCCTCTCCCGCCGCGAAACGGAGGTCCTTCCGTCAATCATCCTCTCGAGCCCAAGGACTCCCGGCTCGGGTGGGTCGCGGGAACTATGGGAATGTAATATTCTCACCTCTTCATTAATATCTCTCCATCCATGTCTCAAGACCGCTCGCTAACGCGCTGTGATAAATGTGTTTTTTACGGGCGTTGACAGCTCCCGCCGCTTTTGATCCGTGGACCGCCCGTGTGTTGCTGTTATTGTCTTCCTTTCCTTCTCGTCTGATCCAAGGACAGCCGTCGGTTCCAGGCAATATACTCAGCGATCGTCGTCGAAGAATAAAATTTGATTGTATTTCCCAGATTCGAGTCGCACAAAAGGAAACTATTTCCTCTTACCGAGCCTTCCGTGAGTTTAAGTAGATCGGTGGTACTCAGTTAAAACTTGTGAATTCCTTCCTGTATTCTTCCCTACTTTATAGTAGTGGTAGAGGTAAGTTTTCAAGTGTTCCAAATGCTTGGATCATATCGCACCGTTTAACCTAATTTAACCCTAAGCTGGTGCGGCGTAGTTAGGTTAGATGCACCAAAGTGGTTAGGTGCGTTGCCAATCCGACTACCACGGACGGGCCTGTTAGTTATGGGTCATTAAAGATTCTTTCTATGCCTACAAGTATCATTTTATTTCCTTTTTAAATACATGCGGTGAGAACAACCTGAGCTCAAGGTCGTTCAACGTTATATGTTCTAATCGTCGGCTACAATAATCAGACATGCCAGCTTGGCGTGTCTGATGCATTAAATGCCAGCAAGGACTGCGTGTTCAAGTCCCATTTCAAGATCCAATAATGCCGTGGAATGGCTCTGTACGGAATTAAACCAAATTCGATATACTCGTGACCACATACGTAAGTGCTATTTCGGATGCTTATTCATGGGCGTTTTACACTTTATTGATTCTCTTTTAGATGAAAAATTTAAAATTTACGCTATGTATCAGTCGCTTTACCATTAATCAAACAATAATGATACTTTTTGAACGGTGCGGTTGCATGTCTACTGAGTACTTAGGCACTATGGACTATAACCAACCCAGACAATAAAACCCCATTGATGTAAATGTAAGTGCTCTGATGTCTTGCATTAATTTTCATCGTTTTCTAAATGAGTTTTATTTCAATGCATTAACATACTAAAGGCGCTTTTACTCATTGGGTATGACAGCTGTTGTCGTTTTATCGTAAGGAAAAAATACGCTATGTATTTATTGGAAATTCATTGAAAGCGTTGAAATTGTTGCACACTATGTGTTATGAAGGTAACACGATTAAAGATATTTATTTTCGATATTTTCCTGATAATTGTCCATAGTAGAATATTTGAATGTATTTCATTTTTCCCATGCATCACGTTACGCATAATTATCTAGATAATTTTAGAGTAAAATTCAGAAGTCTTTCGTGTTCATTTCGTGTCCAGCCCGTTAATTGCTAGACTATCCATAATCTTAGTTATGTGATTCGTGGTTAACTTGAGTATATATTTGAGCATGTCACACAATAAATCCCTCTCCCTTCTGCTTCTCATTTTATTGCCTAATCTTATTACGAATGAAATATGGCTCAATCTGTGCCTGTAGCACTCTTCTCGGAAATACGAGTACCTAGTTTGTAATACTGTTTAATTTTCTTTCTTCAGGGGTATTTATCAGTTTGTATTTTAGATTGTCATATCGGGGAATGTTTTAGTGTCAAAAATAGAGTATTGGATGTTAATTTATTTAATTAAACTAAATTCTGGGTGAGAAAGTAGTGGGATGCCGTTCAATACTGCTTTGTGATCATCGCAGTGAGGAGAGCGAGAGAGGGCACGCCTCGATGGTATGCTACACGCATGACTGGCAAGTGATGCTGGTTTGCCTGTCTCTCGCCTTAATTTTTATCCTCCGGACACGCTTGCCAGTCATGTCCGGCGTTCTTTCATTCTTACCGTAACATAAATAAACTTTCTATTATTACTCATGCGAGAGTAAATTTTTCTTAAACATGAATTTTATCCTATTTTTTTGTATCACAAAAGTGAGGTCCGATTGCGAAACTTCATGCTTATTTGCTCACACACTTAATTTTTTTTGCGAGCAAGAGCCGAGTAGCTCCATTCAGGTTAAGAAAACAGTTGATGGTGCATACGTTTATAATATACATCCCCAAAGTTTGGTGAGTTTACCTATGTGTTCCAATGTGCCCCCTTCACTTTATCTTATCGGCGATAGTAATAACGTTAGTGTGAAGAAAATGAAAATGGACCGTTGGCATTTGAAATTTGGGCGCGGAAAATGATGGGTAAGGTGAGTGGGGAAGAGGACAAGAGAGAAGTGTCTGTGGATGAAAGGGAAAGAAGAGCAGTCGATCGAAGAATTGAGGAGGAGACGGAGTTAGTGGTTGGAACAGTTAACAAGGGATGGGATGGAAATGGAATTTATTTTACGTGCCTACATTATGTTGTACATTATATTGCTGCTAGGAACGTAGTAGCCTAGTGGGTAGATCGCTTGGCTACTGATCGAAGGGTCCCGGGTTCAAATCCGGGTGAAGCCTTTGGACGCCCCCTAAGGAAAAATCCTCGGAGTGCGAGGTGGCCCAGGTAAAGGAACTGGCCCCCCTACCCTGAATGTGTGAAATTCACACGCCTGTGGCTTAGTCCGAGGTGAGCTCTACCCTCATCTATCAAAACCAACCTTCGGGTTGAATCACTGAGTGAGTGAGTGATGTTGTACAAGTATCAGAACATGCATGCTCATTCCACGAGTAGAGAAAATCTAAGTGCGGGTTTGAGGTGGGAATTGAACCCGCAACATTAGGTTCCGCAGACAAAGGGGTTTATGTTGGCGAGTTGGGGAGGAAGTGTTTTGAAGGACGTGTTTACTGGGTAGAATTTTCGGTAAGCGTGGACGAGAGAAAACTGGCTGTCGGGATGGAGAAATGAGAGGTTGTTATTATTCAGAACTAAGGATGAACATCTTATGAAATAGGCATGTATTGCTGAGCAGGAACATTTATAAGTATATGTCTCCATCTAAAGTAAAAAACTATTGACAACAATGTCATGTGATTAGTCGTCTCGTTATTCTCGCGAATGAAGTACATTTTTAAACAGTTGGATCCATGTTTGGTGGTGTTACTTTTAGGAATTGAGCATGTGAAGAAGTAAAAAAAGGTCATGGTACTCTTATTGATTTAATTTTGAGTGAATTATACAAAATAAGGAAAAGTCTATGAATGTGTATGCACGACGTAGGATGAGACCAAAGCTATCGAGTTGCTTTCGGCGCATTCTAAAATTGCTGATGGGTAAACAAGGAAGATGTAGCGGTGTAGGAGTTATCTAGTTAAATTAGTCTTGGAATTAATGCCGTCGAGGTCTGCTGCGCTCTGCGGAATTGCCTCGATAAACAAATGAAACGACTGCTGTGGCGTAAATATGTAATTTTAATAACACGCTTTCAAATTCGCTAGCGAGTTTTGGTGTCGGAGGAAAACGTGGGTTAATTAAAAATCCTATTTCCCTAACGCGTCGTGAGGATGAACAAACCTCATTTCGCTCGTCTTCGTGAATTTGCGTGGGTTGGGTGTCGGAGATGTGGATGAACCACTGCCGGGCAATCCCCGGGGAAGAGTGACTGAGATATTCTACGCAATGAACGCGGAACGTGGCCATCCACGGGTTATGTGCAGGAATAAACCCACGATAACCAAACATTTTGAGCAAGTTTCAAAAAAGAAGTGTTCGTGATGTGGTCGAATTAATTTCGGGAGGTAGTAACCACCCACATTACTTGATTCGGCTCTTTGAGTTTCTGTGTACTTTCCGCCGGGTAATGATCAGAGGTAGAATGGAGGAATATAAAAGCAGCAGATCGCCTTGTTATGTGTTCTGGGTGAAGTACTGAGCGCGTTTAGAGGTTAGGAGGTGGAAGATTAGAGCATATTTGCTTCAGCTTCAAGGTTTCTTAGCTAGCAAACCGGTATTTTGATTACGAAAGGAATTGTTATGGTATTTTTTCCATGCAAGACTCTTAATAAATGAACAAATGTCTTGCATAAAGGGGAATACCGTGATACATCAAGGGTGAGATGTCACCGCGAATTCTTGTAGTGGCACGTAAAAATCTGTAGAACTGATGACTGCCAGGAAAACATCCATACGGCAGAAAAAATCAAATTTGTAAGAACATCAAATTTTTCTGCGAAGAAGATAGCTCAAGCTTCTTTTAATAAGAAATGAAAGATATAATTCTAAATTACCAAAAACCTATCAACACCATATAGCTCCAACTCCAGTTGACCGTCAATGTTGAAAGGGATATTGAAAATTGTGAGTGCTTTCAAATGTTGGAAAATGCTGGAAACAGAATTCTGTACATACTTGATTAAGTACGTATGTGTATTTAAAGCCTTAAAAAATTTCTATGAGAAAGCTAAATAAGTTATTTTTTACTTTGGCTGTTCCCTCCATGTTTCTTAGTTCTTACATGAACGACACTATCGTAACATAAATCGATGTAACGGTAGATCATTGCCAATCGGCTATGAGGTGAAATTTAAATGTGATTTCCGGAGCTTTGATTTTTTAAACTATGCAATGGTAGGATTTCCTATTAATTTTCTGATATGGATGTGGTAGTGATTGTGCGTTCTCTTAATAACTTGAGAACAGCATTGAATTTCTTTTCAATAATGGTATAAAATGAATAAACTAATCATTATTCCAAGGAAGATGGATTTTTTTTGGGTGCAAAACGTCAAATGTGAGAGGAAATTACTGTTTTAAGGTTCGAAATAGCTTCACTCTCGTGATCGATTTGCTCTCGTGACGGACTTTACACTGATTTGCGGCACATACCTATGTTATGTTTTTATCGAGCTGTAACTTAAGAATGTTAATTTTTTCTCAAGCCATTTATCTTTGAGTAAGGAAGTTAAAACTAGCCACTTCATGGTGTTATCGCGGGGATAATGCTGGCGCCGCGAGGCGTACCTTCTGTGCCGCCGGGCGAACCGCAGGAACGATGTTGCGGCGTGACATGTGGCGTGAGGAAATCCCGCGACGTCCCTCCCCCATCCCGTCATCGTGACTTCCGGCCGCTCATCGCAATCTAGGCGTACCTTGAGGTGGAAACCTATGTTCTCTCAGACACGGAAGATCAGAATCCTCCTCCTTAAATTCTTTCCGGTGACATAAATCATAGCTATGGTTCACATTGATTGCTATGCGAAAAAATTCACCTGGACCGGGATTCGAACCACGGACCTTTGGCTTTCCGGGCCACTGCGCTAGATGTTGAGCCCTCGCGGTCCATTAAGGATGGCAACGCAAGGAAGGTCCTTTCCTTAATGGACCGAGAGGGCTCAACATCTAGTACCTTGAACCTCGGTAAAATTGCCATGCGAATTAGGGATCCTGGGTAGCGTAGTGGTCTGCGTAAAGGTCCGTCAGGTGATTTTTTTCGCGTGGGAATTAATGTGAATTTCACCGCCGTTCACGCGGCAGGATTGAAATATCCTACATAGCTATGGTTGATGAAGATTTTGGGAGAGAGGCACCTTTTTTTAATTATATATCCATGGTATTATATATTTATTATAGGCAGTACATAATTTTTGCCTGGTTGTTTTGTTTTGGGCCAATTATAATTCTTGTACGCAGCGTTGTCGAGGTTTTATTTCCATTTGTCGAGGCTGTTAAAGCAGTGAAAGCATATAAAGGACGAAATCCTTCGTCCTTGAGGTCCCTTCCCTTCCCCCCTTCAAGTTTCGAGCTTAGCTTTGCGGACCTATTTGGACGAGGCGAAAATTTTGGCTCTTCATCAAAATGCCTTGTTGGGTGGCTGGCCTCACTGCTTTTATCTCGTCCCACACCCTTTTTTGCGATGAAACCCTTGCCGCTGCCTTCCAGATTTGTCGTAGAGGGAGCGCATTGATTTCTCCGGGCTTGGCTCCTGATTTTGAGGATTCTGGCGCATTACGTACCAATAACCGGTTGCTCCTCGGGGCCCTGAGCCCCACCCTAAAACTAAATTTTCACCTTTCTCTTTTCCTATCGATTTGACTTCTTTTCGTTATCCCACCTCATTGAAGTACGTGTGAAATGAAGATCAAACTTTAAGTAAAGAAACGTTAAGGCATTCTTAAGAGGTAGAAGGGATGGACAAAACGTTTATCTCGCCGGGAATAAGTGTGAGAGGTCGGAAAAATTCGTGCATGTGCATATTGCTTTTAAAAGTTGGGTTCATTTCGTGGTACAGGAAAGGAAGACAATTCTACCAGGAAACGAAAATTTTATAAAAGAAGGAAATTGATGACTGGGAGCTCTATAAGTAAGGACGTGAATAAAGGAAACTATTTTAAGTGTTTCATTGTATTTTTACAAAAACTGGTCTTGAGCAATGTGGATGAGCGTCCGTTTAAGACTTTTATGCCGGGAAAACGGAGAAATAAAGAAAGGAGAGAAAGGAAGCTGAGAAGAAAGTAAGGCGAACGAAAAAATGAAGTGATAAAGTGATCTAATGCATTTGAATAGTGTGAAAGGGAATGACGGTTAGAAGAGCTGAGGGAAAAAAACGGATAGGGATTCAAACCAGCGGCGTGATGGAGGGCAGGAGATTTAAAGAAATGAAGAGGAGTATAATGTGGTGAATTAAGCATTTGGTCACAATAATGAATACGAGGCAAGGAGGAAATGCGTCAGTCAGGAGCTGCCCGAGTACATACATTATTGTTGGTTTGGTGGTTCATGTGCCATAATGTTGGCATTGAAAGTGCGCCTTCTCCCAAAGTTGTGTAGGCGTACAAGTTATATTAGCTGGGGTGGAATGAGTTTTACGTGTAGTCCGGTACTTAGGCTTCGAGTACATTTTGTTCTAATTTTGAATATTTTTGGCCCTACTTATTTTTTGTTTTAACCTCGTATGATTTTTAAAATTGAAATACTGAAGCATTGGAATAGATTTAGGTACATTTTTCAGCAGGATACAATTCTATTTTAGCATATTTCAATAAATTTTAAAATATGTGGATGTAAATCTTCAGCCTTTAAATATGCCGTTCTTGCCTTTCATTAACCATATCTCTCACCTTGAATGGACCGAATCACTTTTTAAAAGTGGTAATAACATTGGGCGTCTTATCGATTCCCTTAACCTTACCTTTTCGCAATCCTAGGACTTTCCATTCGTGTGCACCACGTGGGAAATCTGCCAAAAATACATAACAATACAGATAGAGCTCGAGAGTGTGTATTCTCATGGTGTATTCAGCGAGGCATTCGAGCAGTCCCTGTAAGAATGCCCTCTTCTTGGTCGCTCGGCCTGCGATACTTTTCTCGAGAAGATCTTCAGCTGAGAGTCTGTGCTGCCGTAGACCGGAGATCCGGATGCACCTTTTCGAAAAGACCCTTGACTCCGTCTCCGTCTTGAGTTCTCCGTCATCGACTTTGCCGTCTTTGTCGGATTCCGAGAATGAAAAATGAGGTTATAGACAGTTTTAAGAAAGTAAAGAAAAAGAGCTCTGTTGAAGGAATTTTATTAAGTATCGTATGGGATTGAAAGAACAATGGGCCAATAGGTCGAAGTGTCTCAGGGCCTCCTTGGAGGAACTCCACCACAATAATAATTCTATTCTATGGGATTGAAATATTTGTTTTTATTTTAGCAGATAATTCACGACATGAAAACGTCGTTTTCGTGGCAATTGTTACTTTTTGGAGCCGCAATGTGTAAGGCTTGGTCATCGAAGCTTTTTCATTGATTATAAGCGTCATTATCAAGCATATGAAATAATAAAAATAATTGATGGAGCATTACTTCAGGTTTTGTGACGGGAAGAGGCAAGTTGTTGTACATTGATGGGCAGTGCTTATCCGATTAGGATTGGCTTTGATGGAGTGCCCCTCATTCTTCGCCTCCCTACCTGCCTAATTTCTCTAATCAAATTAAACTATTTCTTACCTCATAATACCTACCCTACAAGACACCAAAGAGCGCTAAGGCCGACGGGAACCATCACCAGGCATGCCTTATAAATCATAGAGAATAAATGTACACTTACTATAATGCAGGCATGTGAAAAGTACCTACTGCTACACTTTTTACTTGCAGTTTGGAAAAATAGCAGACATACAGTTGCGAGGTACGTTAAATTCTGGCTATAAATAGCACTAAATTCTATGCAAAATAATGCAATATTTATAGACAATAATTTCATTATCATTATTATTAGTCAATCGTTTCAAGAAATAAATTAAATTATCAACATATAGTTCCTACTGCAATGTTCAGCAATTCGTCATTCGTTCGCCCCAACGACCTAGGTTGAGGAAACTCGGGGACGTTTTTTTAATCTCCACCCAAATATTCTCGATGATTTATCGATTTCTCTCGAAACTTCTCTTTATTCTCGGTGAAAACTGGATGCGGTGCGTATCTCAGTTTCAAAGGGAACAATATAGAGATAAAGGCTGGACATTAAGTAATTCGGCGCTAGCGTGGGGGAGAGCTGGGTGGGACAGGACAGCATGACCGCAGTGACAAAAGGTTTTATTCGCGGTAGCTTCGTGCATGGAGGTTAGTCGCGGGGAGACATCGATCGAACCCTCGTCTCCATTGGCCGGAGAAAGTGAACGCTCTTGTTTCATCTGCGTTGAGGGAAAAGAAACGGAGAGGTCGTGAAACAAGGGAAGGGATGGATTTTCCATTGTGGGAGGTGGGCTCTTGGATCCACGCAGTCTCTACGCTTCCTTCCAGCCTTTCGTTCGTGCCTTCGACGCCAGATGGAGGGGTGCACGGTGTCGTCACGATGTTTCGGTTTTCAGACCCTCCTGCGACGACATCGATACCTGGGATCTCGCATTGTTTTCAAACGAGATTTGTGATTACCGATAGAAAAGTGAGCAATGTTTATCTCTTTATGATCTAAAATCCTTTATCAATCAGTGAAAAGTTGAAAATGTTTGGAATTTCTGGTCGCAAACGTATTTATTGTGGCGGATGTTCATTTCCTGCTAATTGAATTATGCTTGTGGTGTTTTTCATTTTTTATCATCATTAATCAGTAATCCTGAAATTGGTTTGACGCTGGTCTCCACTGAATTCTTCTATCAGCTAATCTCTTCGTATTTACATCTCTTTTTGCGATAAGTTATACTCTAGTTTTGCGCCTTTTAGTTTTGTTACGTCATTGTAAGCGAATTTAAAATAAAACATTTAGTACGAAACTTTATCGTAAATTTTTGAAAATTTTCATTCTTTTGAATATTTGTTTGGCGAGGCTTGTTAGTCGTTTGCTCTTCCTGATATATTGTGATTGTTGCCATAAGGGTGTGATTTTATATGCACGTGTTCGTAGGCATGAATTAGGAAGAAGCGATTGATGCAATGGGGTAGAGGAGAAAGAATAATTGATCCAGAGATAGTTTCTTAATCCAGTAGAAACACCTTTCTATTCGGGCCGCGTAGAGTTGCGTTGATGTTTTCTCTGCATGCGACCTTCAACTGCCAATTGTCCAGCGGATACGTGCGCGCTCTACCCAGCATGCGTTGAATTTTTGTAATAGTTATTATTAGGCGATGTGACGGACTCGAACGGTAAATTGTGCATTCGCAAATAGTATGAAAATACTATAAAAGAATATATGTATAATCTTGTCACAGATGGAGAAACATAGAGGAGGCATGATGGCGGAAAAGAAGACATAGGGGAAGAAAGAAAAGTGATTGACCAAATTAGGAGAAGGAGAGGGAGAGAGTGGAGAAGTTGATAAAAGGTGAGGGTGTTTTGAAAGACGTAATAGACGGATGTTGAGTAGGTGGGGTGGAGGGAGGATGACAGATGACGCAAACAGAACGGGAAGTTTGGACAGAATGATGGGAGGTAGGAGGTATGGGGAACTGAAGATGGACGTTATATGAAATATAGGGGTCGTGGGAGGAATTTATTATCCATCAGACCCCGTCTTAACCGGCAGGACACAAATAATAGTAACTGAAGGTAAATCCTAAGCAGGTAGTTATGACATGATAGAAACGGAAACCATACATTTGTGATGAATACTGGGACAAAATAGAACAAGGAAGATTTTGTCTTTCGTGATTTATTCATTAAATTCGTTCTGCCTCCCTCAGTCTCATCTAGGATGGTCTAGCATCTGAAATCAGTTGCATATGTACATTGTTGAAAGACGCAAATTTTACTTTTTACCTAGTAACTTAATTGTATTTAAATGTATTGTTCAACCTTTAATATTCATCATTAGTTGTAATAGTAGTATTGAATCGGGGAGGTAGGGATTTTATAAGTAGTCGAAGGAGGGTAGAAAAAATTAAGCATATCTTTATTGAATCTGAAAATCCACTAGGACTCCAAGTCTTCTCTTGCAATTAACAGATTGGACGCCACAAGCGTCCATGCCCCGGACAGCGAAAATCCTCCCCAGGCGGAATCGAACCTGCGACCCTGGGATTGACAGGCGAGGGATTTCCCCACCGCCACCGAGGCCGGCAAGAGAGAAACACGGCGTCGGCATTAGCTTACTCTCAGAGATGGAAGCAAAGGGTCCACGGTTGACGTCCAATGCGCGGACGGAATATTGAAATCAAAGCGCTCATCACACAGCAATCAGAGCGAGACCGATATTAAAATTTGATAATCTACCAACCCGTTATTCAAACCCGGATCCTTGGGATGGGAAACCAGTTGTCTAGCCACTTCATCAACCCGATCCTTTTTTTAGTTTTAGCTCACTTTTCGCTTATGCATCTGCGATGCCATTTGTTGTCTCGCTTGCCAGATGGTCACCGAGCACGTGGCAGTCTCGATTTCATAGAGCACTCTTGACCCCTCTTTCCCGGTCGAAATGAAGTCGAGGGAAAGGCCGCAGCTCTGCTCGGCACCCTCTGGGAGGCCTCCTCTCCTTCCCCGTCTCCAAACCCCACTTTTTCCGCCCTGGGTCGTCGAGGGCACGTATACTGATCACGACCTAAAAAGTGACGAGTTTAGCGTGAGAGAGGGGTCGATACCGCAAACAGAGAGATGGGAGAGGGGTGGTTGGTGGGAAGAGGGTGGACGCGGCGTGGGAGTCCTGGTGGGGTGGGAAAGCTCAAGGGGAAATGAATCACGCCGGTCTCCCATCCCCCTCCGTGCCTGCGGTGCGGGGAAGTTTTTTATAGCAGTGCAACAACGGTCGAGTGTGTTTTAGAGCCCAAGGCGCATGCGTCTGTTTTGGTGCACTGGGGCGAAGTCCCCTCCATTGGGCCTGGAGCAAAGGCACCTTCCTTCTCCTAGTTCGAAGGGAGCGCGCGGTTCAATGTCAATGTGGAATAGCAAGAGCACCGGCATACCATCCTCCGGGACCGGCCTCGAAACTCGATGGAAGTTTCATTTGAATACCCGCTTGGATGCCATTTTGGATGGCATTCCAAGTTCACCACTCCGTCTGTCGTATGAGACAAGAAGCTATAATTACCCTCGGCGCCTCTAGTTACAAGCAAAACCGTTTTACATAGAGCAATAAATCACACGACTTCAAACGGCGTCTAATCGTGAAAATTGCGAGGATGAATGCGTTCCAATAGAGCAGGGACTCTCTTCCTCGCAGTCTTTAATGACTTTGCGAAGTTTCCCTTGAAAATCGTTCCATTACATAATGCATTTTCACTACGCATCTGTCCATACATCGATCTACCAAACGACAAGCCTCGAGTAAATAAGCATTGATGCCGACGCCGGGTTTCTCTCCAGCCTACCTCCTTTTCTCCCTTTAATTGCGGAACAGACATGAAACCACCGATGAGATCATGCGCAGTTCCCCGGTCGCCGGGCGAGGGTTTCTCTGCGGATTCCTTATGAATATAACAGGGTTTGCGAACCTGAAGAATAGTATATTTGCCAATTACGATGCATATCCTTTACTACGCGTAGTCATGAGTAATGTAAAGCACATATTAGGTATTTTGTCTTGGGTATTCCGATTACCGAAATTACCGGGTCATCAGAACGTATGTTTCAATTGAGAGAGAATCGTTTGGAAAAATGCAAGCCAATATATTTTGCCACTACGTAATAAATGTGTAGAGAACTCACGCATATAACGGTTAATTCAAAAGTGAAAAATATTTCGGTTGGTGCGTATATAGCCGTATATATAGGTTTATATAGCCGTATTTGTACAACTGAATTTATGAATTTTACATGGTTACAAAGTCCTTGTACATTCTTTAGGCTCGTGGGCCTTAATGATGAGAAAAATGAAAATGATGAGAAAAATGAATGATTTTTAATGCTATAAACATTTTTTTAAATTCATTACGATATATTTTATATTAGTTCAGTCACATGAGTGTCTAGTTAGCGGGCTTCAATGGGGTTTTGCTTATATGAGGTATATTACGAGCGAGGCTACAATCAGTATTACACCTTATAAAGCAAATTTATTAAGCTTATTTGGTCACTTTTTTCGCGGGAAAAAGGATTTAACACTATCCTTGCGGCAGTCCATCTCTGCCAGTGTCAGGTATAATAATCATTTTATTTTTTTCTCTCTCCCTCACTTTTTTACTGTACACAAGTAAGAAATGTGATGGAAGCTGTTAAAGGTTTTTCGTGCATTCCAAAACATCGTGTCAAAACAACATTTCGTGTTTTATCATTCCACATCCGATCCAAAATGAGCCAGATGTTCTTATTAGCTCTGGCATCCGCGAGTGAGTAGTAATTGAAGGCAATCACGTTTTCTCCTTGTCGCCCATAACGGGCCTCTGAACGACAATCAATTTTGTAAGGCAAAACTCTAAAAAGAGAACCTTCGTTCACTCATTTAAATGAGATCTCTCGCCTAGTAATTAATCGTGTTTTGCGCAGCTCGCTTACTATACGCTTGCAGAAAATTACCATTTTACGTATCCATGCACTCATTACCGACTTATTATGAGGCAATAGGCCATAATATTACGAAGGCATGTGTAATTATTTATGAAACGATTCACGCTGAGTTAATCGCTCTAAAGTAGCAGCCAAAGGTGTCTACGTAAACTTGTACCGAAAAAGTAATCGCCAAGTTGCTATTTTTCATTTTTCTCCAGATATTGTGAAGATTATACTTTAATTTGAAGTCGTTGATAATTGTCATGTAAATAGTATCAGTGATAAAGGGTCATTGTAGATAGATAAGCGTCTTTATTGGGGCGAGATTAAGGCTTAAAGTTCATTCTTTCATCTAACTCCTCGTCGGTATATAAAACATTAGGTGTAAAACGAAATGAAATATGGCGATGATACGATGACATATTTAGAACCACTTGAGATTTTGCTAATTTTGCTAGAGGAAACGGATTAGTGGTTGTAAACAAAAAATGCAATAATATTTGGGATAGATAGTGAATAGTATTTGACATCATAATATTAATTTTCTATTTTGGTTGGTGGATTTGATTTACTGTCGTTGAAGATATGAATCAGAATCGAACGTTTAGGTGTGATCTTCTCGTCGCTTTTTATCATTGGCATTTGTTTTTTACCGGCACCAAAGTTTTACTCTACCCTCTCTGTGATTACTGTTGCCCAATGACTGCTGGCTAATGACGGGAATATTCACGCACGCAGCTTATAGAGTTTCGTGTTTCGGAAACTGGTGGAGGGCGCATATTGTGTGAAGAGCGTATCTCATCCCCCACCCGAAGAGAGAGAAGGAAATACGACGTCGATCCTCGGTAATAGTCAAGTGTACCGTATCGACCGGTGTCCCCCTTCCCCCCCCCTCGTCTTCGCTCTCCAGGTTTTCCCCATCCTGAACATGGTTTTAAAAGGGTGGGGGTGGGGGGGAGTCCCGTCCGCACCCCTCGCGGGCTCATCCGTGAGCGCCACTGGCGTCCATCTGTCCCTTCCCCTCACACACCCCCTTGGTGCTCCACCTCCAGTCTCCCTTGGCGGCGATCGTTTCCCCTTTGCAGTGCGTGTGTACTCTCCAACATATGGAGTCTCATTCTGTTGGGTCCATTGGGTGCAGTCATCATCCCCTCCCACCCTGGCTTCTCAGCTATGAGCCACCATACGCTCCGTGTGGGGGTGGATCTCGGCTCGTCAAAGCTGGAAGGCATAAAATCTTTACCCTCCGCATCGTCTAGGCTGGCCTAGCGTCGGGAAGACGATAGGTTTATGCTCCCCCCTAACTTTATTAGTGTTTACTCCGCGTCGCTGAAGGTGCGATACGCTTTCAGCATCCTTTACAGTCACATCTGTTAATAACGCGTTCGTAACTAACTTCGTAACAGTCGTGCACAGGTTTTGATTTGTTCTACGTATTGTAACAATATTCCCCACGTGGCGTGCCTCCTCCTCTCATTCTAGCCTGGGACTTTTTTTTTAAGTAGTTGAGATAGAGTGGAGTCTAAAATCAACTGTATTGTGTGGAAAGTATTGCTTAGCTCTAATGTTTTTAGTAGACTGCAAGGAAAGCTTTTCGGGACTTGTGGGAGAGTTGTTTATTGAAATAATCTTTATCTACTAACTACTCTGCAAACCACCTCTAAGGTATGTGGCAGGAGGCCGCAATACATCGCGATGACGGTAAGCCAACGCTCTTCAGCGTGTGAAAATAGTGCGAGAGTCGTTTGAAAAAACGGTAGAACAATTATATTTGTTCATACGTTCCATTAGTTACTATCAATAGTTGAAATTTCACTGTCATTGGCTCTGGTGCAATCTACTGACCTGAATTTTTTCTCTGAGAACATCTTCATTTTCATTTATTCTCGTTTTTTAATCCTCAAGCACTGAACGCAACTGCATAAAGGTTGAATATTCTACGCATTATTTCTCTAGCACTATTCAATACATTGTTCTTTTTCCATCAGTGTCCTTTTACTATTGCTAGAACTGGCTTTCTCACTTTTATGAATCCTCTATCCTCCTAAAAAAATTGTTTTCCCATAATGTTTTACTCTTCGACTAATAAACTGTAATTTTGCTGTATAGGTATGGGATTGGGTTTGAATATCAATTTAAATGCATTTTCATAGTGCTGCAAAATCTCTTTAAGAAAATCACTGGAATTACTGTAAAGAATGAATTTCTTGGTAATATGCTTTGGAATAGATCCACTTAGGCGAATTATGATAAATGTCATATAAACATATACTTAACAGCTTTTCTGATGAAACTCTCAAAGCTGTTGTTATAGTAGATTGCCTTGTTTTTGCATATATTACGGTTTTTCATCATGCATTCTAAAAGGCAAAACATATATTGGCATGTTGAAAAACCTCCCCGAGATTGCGATTTCTTCTGAGAATTATGAGAAATAATAAGTTTTCATTTACTCGATAGATTTTCTGATGAAACTCAAGGTTATTGCAATAGTTGATTTCCTTCTTTTTTTGCATCTATTACAGTTTTTCATCTTGCTTTCTAAAGGACAAAATATATATTAGCATATTGAAAAACCTTCCTGGGATTGCGGTTCGTTCTCTCGTTCTCGAATAAATCGTGGATATGACATTCATTCCCTCCGTGCAATTTCGTCCTCCTGACTGATGCAAAGCGAAGCACGATTTGCGAGCGGACGTGCGTCGAATGAGAACTGCAATTTATTCTTCGGTTTGGTGGTTACTCTTTCACTTGGCGTTACACACAACTGCAAATTTATCTCTAGAATTCATGTGGCATCGTCTTGAAATGAGCTTATTTTTTATCCGTTCCGGAAACACAAGCGCATATAAAGTTTTCCTTTGTTTTCTATTTTCATTGAAAGGGTAATTTAATGCCCCCAGTGTAATATAGTTAGGCCTGTCGTGAAGACGAGTGGTAGTTTCCCTGCCTTGCGATGCCAACTGCAGCTCTAATTGGCCGGTGAATCATGAAAAATGTGGCGGTTTTTCATTCATTCTTCAAGGATAATGCGTGGCAAAACCTCCCCGAGTTTGTGCAAGTTCTTTTCCTTATTTGCGTAATCTATTTTTTGGTAAGCATTTTACCGTTAGCGTGGACTCAAAATGCATATGGAATAATGGCCAAGTTGAGGCTTTTAAGTAATTAATTTTTTGCGTATACCCCGGAGAAGCACCGTGCTTCAGGTGTATGTTCCAGTACAACTCAGGTTGAAGACGCTCAGCAGCGATTTCAGTTGCTAAAACGATGGATTTGATGATTTTGATGATGAGGTATTTTTACCTAATGATATATGCCCTGGCTATATTCAAATTTAATTTTGTTCTCAAGTGTCTTGAATTAGTTTTTAGAAATAGTTTTTGTTTTTAACTAAGGAGAACCACCTGCAGGCATGTCAGCCTAAAGGTCGCTAGTTAGAACCCTTCTTCGGACATGGATTAGAGTTCGCCTTTGGATTAAGCATTAATTAGATTGTGCGATTTAACCTCGGCAGCTGGAATACTATAAGGAGACTGGAATACTATTTCCACTATTACTGATCACTAATCAATAGTTTATGCCGATCCGTATTGCCAACGTATTGAGTATCATGTGTGTATGAGGTGGCAAGCTAACTTATTTCCAATTTGGTTTGGTCTTAGTTGCGCTTTTGTCACTAGTTGGAAGTGTTAGCCATTATAATCACCTGGCCAGTTCTGGAGGCATTTCAAATTGGTGATTCATCTTTCATAATTCGGACCACAGCGATACTACTAATTTCTTGGATTAAATTTAATTAATGATTGATTAATGTCGAGAATTTATATGACTCAGTACAGGACTCAGTGCTAAATGAACTTATTTTGCATCGCTTTTTAACCAGGAAACAAATAAACCATCATAAATATTAGTTTTTATGCTAGTTAAATTCTTTCCCGGGTACCTTAAGAGAAATAAAAAGCCTAGGGATTGGTTGTTGAAATATTGTTAGAGTAGTCTGTAGTGCATGAAGTATGTTTTAGCATTACTAACCTATATATTCTGTGGAAATACAGATAAATATATTTAGAGAAATATCTTTCTAACCTGTAGTCACTTCATGTACGTACTTACCATCTAGTTGATGGTGACTCCAACATCTAACATGTCTCCATGAAGATGTAGCAGTGTAGCTCTTAATTGCATGTAAATATTGCAAGTTTGGTGATCTTGACCCGCTACCATGGAATGGATACCGCTTTAGGGGTTAGATGGAAGAGTGGACTTTTAGTCTCAATCTCGCCCCAATAAAGACGCTTATCTGTCTATCTATCTATATACCACACACCCTCCCGATGGTTTTCAGGTTGTTACGTAGATATAGATGAGATGCGGATGTAAATGCTTTTGTTGCCTGCTAATATGCCAGCCGGTTGTGGCCGTTGAGACAAAGATTTCCGTTTGTGTCCCTGAATAAGGTTTAGAATGCAGGCATGGACGCTCTCCATCTTGGGAAATTTCGTCCGGCTGTTTCCGGCGGCTTGCGATTTGCGTCAAAGAAGCGAGCGAGAGGGCGCGCACCACTTCCTCTGCGTTCCTGTCGCGGAATTTCCCCAATTTCGCCACCAGTGCCGCTCAGGGGTAAGAATGCGGGTCGCGAGGGATTTCCTGCTCAATGTCCCCTCCGTCTTCCCGTGGCCGTTAGTTGCTCTTCCTCCATATCTTTCCCCGGCCATTAAGTTTTGAAATCAGCCGTGATTTAGAGGACACTCGACTCGTGACTTCTTTGCATAAACCTCGTCGCGATATCCTTCCTCCTCGCTCTTTCCTTGATTGCGCCCGTGGTTTTCGTGTCCCTGCGTCGCAGCATTAATTTGTTTCTCGTTTGCCCTATCTTTAACGAGATCGTTCGAGGAATAATTTAAGCCGAGTTTTGTGAAGCCGGTACAGTTTTATTGACTGAACACGAAGTCTGAATGGGAATGAAATGAAAATTGTGACGTGATTATTTTTTAACGTTAGATTATTTTTCCCTCTTTCCACGTATGCTTTTAACACTTTTAAACTTTATTTATGTACCTATCTTGCCACTCCAAAATTAATCAAAGAGTACCTACGCCATTTGAGCATTTTAATTGTTTGGAACAGCTTTGATGGTGGTAAATCACTTTCAAATCTTGGGTTATATGACGCTGAGGATGGCATGAATAAATCTTAACTTTGGGAATGTATCTCACTTTCTTTTGGGTCTTGTAGGTATGTCCTTACCTTATTTTACAATAGTTTCAGGGATATGCATTAAAATACTTTTCCTTCCTGCGAGGTAAAGGCCGTGGAGAGTAAGTACTTTTTTTGTTTTTTGCGGGATCCCGATTTCAAATGCCGTGTACATACTACCGAGTATACACTTCCCAATTATCATTTTTCTGAGTAAATGGCAACTTCACAGCCTATATTCCTGCCTGTTTGGTTAATATTCGTACATTTTGCTTTCTCGGAAATTAAAGTAAATAACATTTCAGTACCCGAGCGTCCCTTATTCTTTCACCAGAAAACAACAACTGATTCGCTTGCATCCTATTGTCTTTGTAGTGTTTGAAAAGTAGTTTATTCTAGGAATAAAAGCAAATTCATGTGAGCTTAATCCCTTAGATTGGCAATCCCGGGGGTGAGTAATGTATCTACAGGTCTTCAGTTAATTAACTGCTCAGATTTTCGCATCCGATGCTCGTATTTACCACCGTTATTATATTTCATTTCCCGCTGATTGACTTTCGTTTTTACCGACTTCTCCCATGATCACGTTTACACCTTTTAATGCTGTTAAGACCTCTACCAATCCTCCTCACATTGTATCATTTACGGCTGTTCCCAACTTAACATGTTTTTCCTATAACTAGAGTGTAGCTCTCCTAATCTAGAGATTTCCGGGTTGGTTCATCACCTAATGGCTCCGCTGGCTAAGAAAGGAATTCCGGGAAACCCCTGTAAATGATACGTGCGAAGACTTATTTATTATTCCATCAATTATTCGTTTACATTCCCAGGGAAAAAATTCTTGGAAATAGGCCTTAGTGGTTCTTCTTTCGGATTCGAACTGTTTCCCTCGGGCAACTGAGTTGTCAATGTACGAGTATGTATATGTTTAAGGGAAATTTTCTTTCTTGAACGCTTACGTTGGTAAAAAGGGCATAACATACAGAAAAAAACGAGGGGTAACGAATGCTTGAAAGTGGGAAACAAGGTCTTCCACCTGTTTTAGCATTTAAGTGACTTAATTAGCTGAGTTATTCAGTTTTTTATCAACTACCTTCAGCCATTTTGAGATGAAATTTTCTCTTGAATCATTGCAGGATCATATATCGTTACCATGCAACGATTCTTTTAGTCGTTGTATATTCAGATGTTGATGCAGCTGCCAAGTAGCAGTATTTTTATCTTGACAACGACGTTGACAATGCTCATAAATTAATTGGTCGTCAGGGACTACCGTCGGATGTTTTTAGTTCTCTACTACTGACAATGAATATCGCACCTAGTGGCTCCTAAAATTCCACTCGTCACTATTTTTGCATATTTTTGTGATTATTTTAAGCTTTTTATCTACTTAAATAAAAAGACTCATGCACGGACCCTATTGCTCTCACTCGTGAATTTTCCCTCCACCCAGAGATGAATTTAATAGAAGGAATTTTCACCAGACTTAATGAAAGTACTTGTGTCCCAGGTCGCTTCGATCGAGTCACCCAATTTCTCCCGTAAGCAGAGGTGTCTTCCAGGCCACCAATGTCTCGTGTCTCCGTGGCGGCCCTGAGATGGTACGTGGATTCAAATTGGGGAGCGCAGTAGCGCCTCAGACAAGAGGCGTGGGCTAATACTACTGAAGGGCCTACTCCCAGCTCCCCACGCTCGCCGCGAGGGCGTCTCGTCATCCCTGCCCAACCCAACAACCCTCAGCGCCGTCGCGATCGTCAAAACAACCGTCTAACCCCATCCTGAGGACTCAGGCCGAAACACTCCCGCTCCCCCATCGGCAGTTCCACCAACGCAGCATCGCCTGATCGATACACGGGAGCAGCAGCTGACGTAATCCGGCCTCCACCCCTCCCTCTGCGACCTACCCGACCCTCCTCCCTCTCTTGCGTCCTCCCTCCCCCTCTCCGCCAGTCTCCATGCCGACCCACGAGAGGAGAAGGGAGTGATGAGGGAATGTAGCAGCTGAGCGCTCGCTTGCCCGTAGACGTCGACGACCCACGCCTCCTCCTCCGCCTGACCCGTACGCACACGCCTCATTCCTCTCTTCTGTTCATCTCTTCCGCGAGTGTTTTAAAACCCCTTCCGTCTCCATTAAATTGGTGTCTCCGTCTCATCTCCGCTTCCATCCCTACCCAGAAAAATTGTGCCCGCGGAAAATTTTTATCCCTCCATTTCGCCTTTTTTGTCTTTTGTTTCGCCTTGTTTACTTTTCCGAGCTTGCTTCTCCCGTGCGACGCGTGCGTTGAGTCCCGCCCACCCGCCCTTCTCCTCTCGCGCTTACACTCTCCCCCCCCCTCCCTCACACACCCACGCGAAGAAGACGCTCGACGGTGACGTACTGTTATGCTGGCGTCATTTGCGTTCCTTCCTGTCGTTACCGCTGTGACGTATTATAGTCGCGTTGAATAACGTAGAAAAATCCTGTGTGTATGTTTACGTGTGATCATGCATGAACTTGTATATTTCAGGCGTATAATATAGAAAAAATGTTTCCTTAAATGTTTAAAATACTCGTACTATTTTGGACATCCACTATAAAATAATTTTTGCTATTCACGGAAGAATTCGACTTTAATGTTATCCATCCTTATGGACGTAAAATGTTTAGTTTCATATTCATAAACTATTTCGTTTTAGGTATAACTTTTAACTTTTTAGAGTGCCCTGTAATATTTCTAACTATTACATTATTTTCGCGTTGCAAAATCTCTTATTTCGATATTTTTAAAGAAAGTAGTACATTTCTAAAATATTATTATTATTTTACTTCATGTGTACCTACCTATAAGTTGAAGAAGTCGTTGCTTTCAGGGTAAATAACCGGCATAATTATAATTGGCATGTAACATTTTTACTTTGAATTACTTAAGCACTATAACGATATACCGGTGCTAATGTTCATCATTGACCTTTCTGTAATCTGTCGTCATCAATATTTCCCACATTTGCCGAAGACGTTACAATATCTGTTAGGGGAATGCAGCACACCATTTTGCATGGAAAGCATGCCAATTGAGGACATTACCAAGGTTACTTGCTGTGAGATATAACACGCCTTAACATGCCATATCCTGCATATGCATATGCTTATGCCCATAATGCGCACATGTTTCCTTTCAAAAGCGGTAATAGTTCTATAATTTATAGTTTTCTCTTCATTACTATAATTTTCATGAAATGCTCCTACAATACACATATACACTACTATAACTGGTTTATTTACTGAATTAACCTATTGTAAAAGTGTTCATGACTGACAGTTGCCACGGTAGAAATCCTGCTTTGGGGAAATGGATGACTGTGATTGACGATATTTTGTTTTTCACATCGCCAGTTACGATCTGACGATTGAGATTGATAAACCGTTCCTACTACGATGATTTCACTCGGCCGATAAAATCTGGAAATAGCGGCGAAGGAGCTTGGTCAGACGCGATGGGCACTCGTCGATGGATTTGTGCCTCTTGTCGCTGTCGTTAGCGGCAATGGGTCGTTTCACGCGATCTGTTTAATGTCCAGGAAACGTTTCTGCGTTGACTCGAGTAGTGGAGCTTCGAACTCGCGGAACAAGTCCAATCCCAAGAGCGCAATATTCAACGTCAGATTCTCGTTCACGTTGTGTAATGCAATCTGGCACCCATTTTTTAGTCTTCGTTGTCGGTCGGTTTGGATATTTTGCCCCAATTACATCGTCATTTAGAGCTATTCGTAATGCATTTTCTCTTTTGGAATAAAGAGTATTTTATAAAAGTTGAGTGGTAGAAGAAAATAGTGAAAGTTTCTTGATAACCCCGTTTAATTCTTCTTGATGATCAGGTAATTTCCAGGCGATTGGGGTTCTCGTCTCCTGCAGTCTGTGCATAATCCACCTCTGTTGTCGTCACACGCTCTGGCTCGTTGCCACAGAAGGAGATGACGCCCATACATATTAACAAAGTTTCCTACGTCTCGACACAACTCCGTAGCAGTTGAAGGGTGTTCTTCCAGTTAAGATACGCTTGAATGGACTAAGTAAGCTATTCATCGGTGATTCTTAACTACGAAAGAGTTGACCTCATTTACTTTGACGCAGATTTTTTTGCAGAAGCGTATATCTTTCGTTAATTGAATTAGCTTTATCCATATCGTATCGCATATTAATCAAGGTGACCTGTTCATACCCCGCTCGGACACGTCCTGAGTTCCGGCCGAAGGAGTTGGGTTGGTAACGTGTCAACCCGACACCTACTTAAGAAGGTCGCGGATCCAATCTCGCCTCGAGCAGTATTTTGTCTCAAGAATAGTCTTCGGATTAAGTTAGGTTATGCGGTGCTATATAGCTGGCCTGAGGTTGTAAAGGTCGTGGGTTCTAATCCTGCCCAGATTATGAATGTTGTGCTTGTTTTAGAATTAAGATCTTAGGCTAGACGTTGCGATTAACCTCAGCCTTTGGAGCAATTAAAAGTCCAAAACTACGAAGATTCTATGGTTCGATATATCCCAAGCGTGTAAGTCGACTTGGGGAAGTCAGTCATCCGTCGTTAGATTTTGTGGCCAATTTGGACTGTGACTGTTTGCATCCATCTTCCTCCGTCCTCCAGCCTTGTCTCCTTTAGAATGCATGCCCAATTAAGAACCATAAGATTATGCTATTTTATCAATTATGCAATTATCAATCATACAATACTCATCGTTCCTTAACACCATAATACCTCTTTTCGCCTTTCCCACTTTGTAGTTCACCGAAATGCGATCTGATTCCTTCGATTTCTAGATTTATGGTTTTCGCCAGCATATAGCAGCGTTGACGACATAGGTCATCAGGCGCTGCGGGGAGTTGCGACCGTTAAACCCCGTCACAAAGGCTAACATCGCCCCGAAATACCTTCGGCGATGAAAAGCCGACGAGCGATCTACAGCTGTGGAAAAAAGGTTTTCATTCTACCCTCGTTGATTCTTTTCGGCGTCATATGGTGTGTGAGATTCCACTTAAAATGGCCTTCATTTTTCGGGAGTATTTTTTTCCGATTTCCGCGAATCCACGGACGATTGGAGTTTGACGTCGGAGCTAAAATTGCCCATTATTGCGCGAAACGGAGCGGGGTTTTTCTGCCCATCGATTCAAAATTGCTGAGAGAAAAAGAGGCAGCGTGAGGAGCATGTTGGCGATTTGGAATTGATTTTGAACTTCAAGTTACTGGAGTGAGAGAACGGCGTAAAATAGTGAAATTATCTGCTGTGTCGGTAACGCTGATATTCAAAAAGTTTCCCGGGTTTGCTCCGCATAACTGTTCCATAATGCGTCACGTCATGAAATTTCATTGCCAAATGTAAATTTAGCAATGCTGATCGCAGCAGCCGTCCCAGTGATGAAACCCATAGGTCACAGGTTCTGGTAAACGGCCCAGCAACCCATGAGTCGTAGTGTCGAATCCGCCCTCGTGCATGGAGGGAATCGGGTAATTGTGGCGGCTAGAGTTCTGGTTTTCCATCCAGCCGGCCCGGGTTCAAACCCAGAAAGTGCAGAGTTTCTAATTGTATACTAGTCCCTGCTTGAGTGCTGCGTGGAGGGCACTTAAAAGTTCGCTACTCCGTCGGTCGAGTAATATGTCGTTAAGCCGTGGACTCATTGGCGCCTTGGCGCTTAAGAACAGGCTGATGCCGACGCTGGGTTTCTGTCCTCCTTCCCTCCGCCCCCATACAGCTCTACCTCTTCACAAATAATTACAAATCCTTTATAGCGCTGAAGGCCTTACTTTTCGATAGCCTCTTTCAAAGCAACTAGAACTCGGGCTTTGATTTCGTGCATGGCAAAAGAATACGTTTTAAATCAGTGGTTTCGTTTTAAGTTAAGCATTTGGAGCATCAATCCTAGTTTTACCTCTCCTATTTACTGATCTAATCGATCTGTCGAACGTTTGGTTGTACTTACGTGCGCCTCTCTATGATGACCTTGATGTAACCTTGTAGGGGAAGAAGTCATGTAGGATCATATTTCTGTTGCGCTGCGATGCCTTAATTTTATTCTTCGCAACCTATGGGATGTCATACTCCCGTTCATTTTTCATGCGCTAGGAAGGAACAACATTGCACTCCACCCATGTCCTCACCTGATCTCCCTCGCCTCTCGCCGCTTGTCCTTTTATTTTGCTTTGTTTGGCACGGTTCCCCTCATTCGCAATCGCTCCCTCGACAGCTCAGGGTCGCACCCTTCCCTCGACACAATTGGCCCGCGCGAGTGGACCACTCTCGAAAACAATGGCCTCCACTTGGAGCCGAAAGGACCGGTGGTTACAGCAGCACTTCCAATCGGTACAAAAAAATGGTCGCGTAATGAAGCTATTCAGGCCATGGCGCTTTTATTTTGCGGATTCGTTTTTACCGCGCCCGCAAGACGAGATATTATTTCTTTGTTGTTCAATTTGGTCAGTCTTTTTGTTTTTTTATCTTTTCCAGACGGCGAATCACTTTTCCGTCATAATTGTTGCTTTTCCATAAGGTCTTATGATTCCTAATAAACATCCACATATTCCTCTGAAAGTCCGCCATAACTTAGGTGCTAATATTTTTCTTTGTAGTAAACGCTGTAAGACGTTCTTACATTTGGAAGTAGTCCAGTTTTTTTTGTTCCATGGTGATGAGTGAATAGTTACTTACGCTAGCCTTAGATTACGATGGGATAAGAAATAGTGGGAATTCATTTTTTATGAGCTCACCCTACACATCACACCAATTGGTCAACTTTTACTGAAACTTTTTATAAAAACTTTTACTGAATCCGTAAACCTTATTTGAGGATGGAGTATTTCATTCACCGCCAACTGTATTGTTTGTTTTTACTTATTGTTACTGTTTGTATTGGCTTAAGCTTGCGTTATATTGATGAATTGTTATCCATGATGAATGTAGCAGTCGTTATTTTGGGGAGGCGGCCGAATGCTTAGGTAATTTGCGCCATTTAGGATAGGTGAGTAATTGGGTAGAGGTAGGAATATTTCAGGGAACGGAGGAAGGGTGGAGAGAAAACCGGCTTCGGTATTTCCGTGCTCTTAACGAAAGGAACCAAGGTTTCCACGATTTAATACGACGGACATAATACTGAAGTTGATGTGCTCTCCCCGTATCACTCAAGTGGGGACGGATATACGGATGGAAAAACTGTAACTGCTGGAATTCGAACCCAGGCCCTCGGAGTGGGAAGACACTACTCTGGTCACCATACCAGTTTCATCCCTTCCTTTGTGAATGCCTCGTAATAATACAGTTTTTGAGAATAATTTGAGAAGGTTCAAGGCCTATTATAATTTTCATTCTAACATGCTGTTGAGTCAAGGATTATTTACGAATAACACGCGTTCAAATTTTGTTCTCGTATCCATGTAGTATGAATTCGTTTTTATCCTAGCGCTTTTTTATGAGGCAAAAGGAATTGTTTGGGATTTTGTGGTTGGTAAATGTCGGAACTAGACGAAGGGAGGAAGATAGGTTCAATGATTGATAGCGGTAGATAAAGAGCTTCACTTGAAGGAGCGGCCTGAAAAGAAACAAACTGCCTCGAAGGCGTCGTGTCGAGTGATTGATTTGATAGTTGACGGCTTTGGCGAATCGGCCCCTGATCGGTCCTTTGCCGCTCATTCTTGATGCTTAAACCTTCTTAAAGCGAATGATGTACTCCCTTCCTCACAAGTACAGTGAACTTTCATGAGGATTCTAAATATCCGCATGATGATAACGTACCCTCTTAGCGGCTGTCGTGCGTATCAAGTATCCCAAAGAAAGATAAGCACACGAATGGTCGTATCATGTAGCAGAAGGAAGTATATTTAAATATGGGTTTGAGTCAAAGGGCATTTAGTAGAAAGGCCTCCCTTATTAGCTAATGATTCTTCTCATTTTTGTATGCAATCTTAAATACAAACAGTTTTTTTTGTCCTTCGCTGTGTATTGGTGCTGAATAGTCTGATTTAAAATCGCTATAACTCTCTCGCTTACTTGAACGTAGGCAGATCTATCTCCTAAATGTTCACTTGTTTGTCATTATTACTTTTATGTTCGTAATATTCGTAAAAGTGTGAAAAATACAAAGTAAAGTTTTTCTTACTATGTCAATTTTTCATAAAGTATCGCCTTTTTCTGTTCAATCGGACTCAGAATCATTCTCTTTTTGCTTCTCATTTATCTGGTTTTAATCACATGTCTGATTTTAGAGTAGAGATTTTAAATGTTAATGACAAAGGTGCTGGATTTCTTAGAAAATTTTGAGATTGTATCTGCTTCCAATGCTTTGGGACCAAAATTGTTAAATGAAATTGTACTCTTCAATTTATTCACATTGTATCATGTTCCCGTCTCCCCTTCAAAAAGTATTTCCCCGTCATCCTGACCTTCAACACATACCATCTAATCTTCCCCAACCACTCCTTCAGTTTCTCCCTCATTTGGAGCATATATGTATAAGGGCTTGCCACCGAATAAATATCAGAACACCCTTGACAATGACAATGTCGAAACTGGTAGGGTTTTTCAATAAAAGTGAGAAAAATACAAAGTTAAGTTTTTCTTACACTATGCCAATTTTTCATAAAGTATCGCCTTATACTATTCAATTTATTCTCTTGTTGTTTTTCCTCGTTGCTATATTTTTTCGATCATCATTCCCTTGTCCACTCAGAAAAAAAATCATATACTTTTGACGGAATCACTCGAAACTTCAACTATCTTCACGGCTTCTATTTCCGAAATCCTGCCCTAGAGTTTTTAATTAGTGAATAATAATTGCAGAAATTCCTTCGTTTTCAAATTGTAATAGGTGCTCATTTTTCGCACATATTTCTGTGTTAATGAGAAGATAGAATTAATTTCCTCTAAAGATGGTGAAGGAAAGATAGCATTTATGTAGATGAAATTGCTGAGCCTCAACTTTTTTGCAGTCAGAGAGCTCGAAGTAGATATTTTAAACACTATCTTAATGTCGTTTGACCATTTGTTTAAACAAAAATGCCTTTTTCTTAAAACATTTCTGGTACCAAATATTTTAGTTTTGGCATTCTGCATGGATGCACTATCTGACTTCCATTGAGACAAAAGACATAATAATCTTGCATCGTTGTTGAAGCATATCAGTTTATCTAATTCGGAAGGTTAATTTTTAGGGAATGAATAACAAGTACAGACTCGCCAATAAAACGTTTTAAGGTCATATATCCGTGTCAATGTGACTCTGATATGACGCATAATATCATGCGACCGCCTTTCAGTTTTCAATCCAACAGTGCTGAGAGCTAGAAAAACAATTGAATTGGATTACTCTTTTGGTGTACGAGCTCGCATTAGAATGACTCGAATAGATTTCAAGAGAACTGCATTATGGTGAGTGAAAAAGTATTTAAAAAATCACTTCGAACGCACGAGCACCGTAATTGTCGGCGTGAGTGAGCACAAATTACGAGCCAGTGCTCATCAGGTGTTTGCAGAATGAGTCGCCGCGGTCGTTCTTGCGCTCTGGGGGGGTTTGCGTCGGGTCGGAAGAAGGCGAACGCTCGGAGCCGAGCCGTAATCCGCGCCACTTCAGAGGCAAGAGCCGGTGCTTATAAGAGGTTGGTGTCGTGTTCATTTCCTTTATTTCGGTCTCTGCCAAGACGAGTGCGCTGTCATTTCTACAGTCGGCACAAAGAGCGCCACATAGCCGTCAAGATCGAAGGCTTAGCGTCTCGAAAGTGGTTCGCTGGATTTTCTCGCTCGGTATACCATCGCGGAGGCAATTTCAATTTGCGTTCTTTGTCGTCTAATGGATTTTTAACCACCCTTCAACTTTTTTTTGTGGAGAAAGTGAACCGTGAGCCCAGTTGGTCGATGCAGTGAATAACGCCAATTTTTCCATGCGTGGTTACAAACTGAGATATTTGAATATAAAGAGAGAGAAAACTATTATCGGGCTTTCATTTGGTTGGAAACGAAGTCACGTGTCCAAATTCATTATTTTATGGCATTTTAGCTATTTGTTAGACGGTATTTTCTTCGCAGGTTGAAGGCATATGACTCGCCAAGGTTGTCTTTCCCCTGCGAATTAATGAATGCCACTATTATAATCAGTGGTAGACGCTTCTGTAAGTGTACCTCGGCGGTCTCATTTCACATTTTCACTGGGCAAATGTCGAGGGGCTGGAATGGAGAAAAAATTATCAAATGGAAGAAAGATAAATCACTTTGGAGCAGGTGTATAAGTTGGGTTTGGGCATGACTATCGTCCAGCCACCGTCGTCTGACAGAGATAAATTGCGTGAAGAAAAAGGGCAGCTTAATTAAATTAATTTATCAGGTTTTGCATGAAAAAAGGATACCGATGCTCCTTGATTTATTTTTGTCTACCTTGTACAACATTTCTCCCGCTCAGCTATCTTACTTGAAAATATGTTCCTGGATGTTCTGATTGTCATTAAGTGGTTCAAAGCTGAAAGCGATCGTAAATGGTAGAATTGATCGATTGCCAATTGCCGCATGTGTCGTTCTTCTTTAATTAAAGATGAAAAATCTCAGAAGGTTTCCCTCAAGGCTTTCTTGCTTTTATTCACTTGTTTTGTGTTTTTACGGTCCATTAATTTGTTTCTTATGCCATCCACGCCATGTTTTTTCTGTGGTTGGATAATTCTTAAGTCACTAACCGGCTTTACTGTCGTAGACTTACTCCCTTGGTTTGATGCATTATTCTTGTTTATAAATTCTTTTATGATCTCTCTAGTCGTAGGATTTCGTTCTTTAACATACTTCTGGACCGAATATGACTTTTTAAATGATCTGCGAACGTGATTAAAATAAATTAGCTTTTTTCTCAGCAAATGCAAGTGTTTCCATACCAATATCTTATGTAAGGTCAAAATGTCTTGTTTGTCTAGACTGCCTAGTCTAACAATGTTGCGTTTTTCTTCGATAATTCCTATTAACAGAGACGAGCAAGAAAGATTGTTTGTAAGAATTAAATATTCTGTTATAATCGTAGCTACTATCTGTAATACCTTAGTCGTTTACTCATTAATAATGAACATTATTCCGTATTTGAACACTTCGTTTGCATGCACTTTTGAATACCCTTTTCATGGTGCAGAGCTTCAGTGACTGTTCCTAGAACGATTGCCTTTGGACACATCCGGGTAAAACCAAGGTGTGTGTGTGATCTGTGCGCCAAATCATTCTGGAAAACCACAGACGGGTGAGGGAAAGGAACTGGCTCCCCTACCCTTATAAGTCAATTCCGCACGTTGTTTGTATGTACTTGGAACTCGCTGAGCTTATCCCCATCAAACAGAACGATCACCGGGTGTAACTCAAGTCTTCAGTACTGGTGTGTAGCATTTATTTGATGACGATTCACCTCCTGCCACACTTCCTCAAGGTGAGGTTGTCTGTAGATAAAGTTCTTTAGACATAGGGCCAAATTCAGAATCTCAACTACATCTGCATCTACATAATACCCTGCAAGCCACCATAAAGGTGTGTGGCAGGGGGTGAATTCTCACCAAACATGCACTACATATCATGCATAAAAAAGGATTAGTATTTAAATGCTACTCTAAACTACACTATTTAAAAAAAGATAAAAATAGCAAAGCAAACATGCAAAAACATGCTGTTAGCTGGGTTACCTTCAATTCCTTATACCAACATGCAGCTACCAATGCTATATATTGATTCACTCGTATTGGGCATGTTTACCGCTATTCATATCCCTGATTGTACGAGGAAAAAAGGACATTTTGAATCTGTCAGTTCGGCAATCAATTTCTCTAACTTTGTGATTATGGTCCAGTCTACCGTAGTAAGTTGGGGTTCGCAAAATATTTTTAACGTCATCACTGAAAATATTATCTTGGAATTTATTTAAGAGATGAAGTCTAAATTTCAACCTGCGATCTGACAATCATTCCCATTTTAATTCATTTAATAGACTGGTTACGCTAATATAGTTATCGTACCGTCCCTTTATAAATCTTACCGATCATTGCTGCACACGTTCAAGTTCATCATTTAGACCGATTTCGTAGGGATCCCATACACTGGCAGCATATTCCACATGAAGTCTAACAAGGGAAAAGTAGCCGATTTCCACTGCTTACATCCTAAAATCTCTACTTTGGGTCAAATGGGTGTGTGTGGATTAACCCTGCAGAGTAGGTATTACTTCTTAGCACCACGCTCCATACCGCTTTGAATCATACCGAGGAGAATCTGTATAACCTTTTGAACTCGTGATAGAGGTTTATGACGTAAGCAGTATAAGTGAATTAGAAGCGAGACTGTAATTGAGATTCTGCATATGGCTCTGAGGCTTGATATAGTGGATGCAGCACACATTAAATTAAACTTTCGGTCTAAATAACGAACTTGAACGTGTGCAGCGAAGATCGGCAAGATTTGTAAAGGGTCGGTATGATAATCTTATTAGCGTAACCAGTCTATTAAATGAATTAAATTGGGAATCATTGTCAGATCGCAGGTTGAAATTTAGACTTAAATCTCGTACACAAATTCCAAGGCAATATTTTCAGTGATGATGTTAAAAATATATTACGAACCCCAACTTACTATGGCAGACTAGACCATAATCATAAAATTAGAGAAATTGATTGCCGAACTGACCGATTAAAAATGTCCTTTTTCACTCGCACAATCAGAGATACGAATAACGGTAAATATGTCCTATCGGAGAGTAGCAATGAATAGCATTGGTAGCTGCATGTTGGTATGAGTACTTAAAGCTAACCCTACTAACAGAATGTTTTTGCATGTTTGCTTTGCAATTTCTATCTTTTTTAAATAGTGTAGTTCTGACTACTATATTAATACTATTCCTTTTTTATGCATGATATGTAGTGCACGTTTGGTGAGCAATCACCCCCTGCCATACACCCTTGTGGTGGCTTGCAGGGTATTATGTAGATGTAGATGAAACTTAGATATTCGACACTGAGGAAAAGTGCGAGTGCTGTTTGATTAGTCCTCTGTAGATGTTGATGTTTTGTTCTTACGTCCGGTGGCTCCGCCAGTGTGTGCTTCGCCGACCGACTCTTGTGGCGATTTCGGCCAAGGAGCCCCTCAAGGCTCCCGGCATATACCCCTCCTTCCCTCTCTCTTCCTCTCGATGGAGAGGAAGTGAGTCATACCCGTTGCATTCCGCTCGTGCACTCGGTGGCGTTGGAGTTGCGTCTTTCGATTTGCGCCGGAGGCTGACGTTCCGCATGGGTGAAGTGAGATGGCTCCTTGCCCTCGGGACACCACAAGGAGAGTCTGTACGCCACGAGTGGAGTTGAGATGAAACGGCTATTCTCGCCAGCAATGAAACCGAACGTATTCTCCAGGGAATGTTTAGGCGGTGACACCACGTGGTAATCGCCATGTTTCCGCGGTAATTTCAGGTCATGGCCGTTTGCTAAAATTTCGAGGTTCTAAAGGAAAAAGAAGGCGAAAATTCATTGTAAAAGTGGTGGTCAATTCCACACGTTGCATGTAAATAATGCATGTTTGGTGAGCTTCACCCTCTGCCACACACCCTCGCAGTGGCTCGCAGGGTATTACACAGACGTTGTATGGCATTGACTAGAACACCAGGAACAATTTTGTTTCTTCAATAGACTTACTGATGAAGGTTTACGTCATAATATTAATGACTTAATTGTTGATTGCTTTGGTTGAGTAGGCCAGTAGAAGAGAACTTTCGACGGGAATGTCGAGGAAACAGTAACGCAGCTGTTAAAACATTGGTACTTGGAGAATAAAGCCCAGTTTCCAAATTATTCAGAATAAAGCTCTTTTTACCGCTAATTAGTCGCATTTCATTGTACAGATTTATTTTCTTTGAACTGCTGTACCACCGCAAAAATAAAAAGGTAGGTAAGTGTCACGTATGATGTTTCAACGAGTAAATATCTTTAGCTCTGATCTGTTCTCAAATCTACAGCGGATCGTACAGATCAGACCTGAAAATGATTAGCCATAGAAACCCAGGTCATGACCTTTTTATTCTTTTCGTATTGGCGTTTAATTTTCCAGAAAATTAATGTGTGAATATCTAAATATTGGAAAAAAGTTTCTGTGACTCCTCTCTGATGTTACGAATTTAGTTGCTGTGCCGTGAAGTGTGTCATTAATTAGTATCTATCATAGCACAAGTGTATCTTTGCGACCTGAAAGCATTTGATTAATTTGTCTCTAATCGAAATATTTTCCTTGCTGTAGCGGAATGCGAAACTGATAAATTTTTCAGGGTTGACGTAAATGTCACCTCTCGACAGGAGATGGTCGTTGCGAACAATTCAAGAGCTAAGAATCCCTGGCGTACTCATAAAATAAACCTGCGCTCGCTTACCTTCTCCCGGACTGAATAAACACGGAATCCGTGCACGAAAAATGAAGGAGCCCCATTCATAAAAGTAGAAAAAGCGAGCACAAAAGCAGGGAAAAAACAAGAGAGCTTTTAATCCCCGGCGTCCAATAGCGAACTACATCCTTTGACGCAACTACGTCGTTCTAAAAAAGTTCCATCATTACCGGGGATGAATGCCGAGTAGGTATAAACACAAGAGACGGGTGCTAAATTTATTTTTAGGTCTCGCTTCCATTATCCCAAAGGTGTGGCGCTTGTTGACTTTCTAACTTTTTTATATTAAGACCCAGTTTCATTTTAACAAACTCATCGTTGTTCGTGGATTGGAAGCTCTTCTTTAAGAGGTGCAATGCGGGTGACAAGATTAATTTCTCGGGAGTAGAAGCAGGTCATTTTTCTTCATAAGATTTATTCTTATGCTGTTGCGAAACAATTATTTTCTTTCTGGGATAAACGACTGCAGGTTCACCCCCTAATGTGGTAGCTGTGCGCAAACTTGAAATGGAATGGAATTATGGGAATTTTAATGGTCCTCGTCGTTACTTTAATATTGCTTGATTCCGTGCCTGGTATAAAAAAATTACCGATGTTGCGTTTAATTTTTAAAATGTTTTCATACGGCCCAATTTTCCGTATTTTGTCTTGATTTTTACAGTTTGTCACTATTCCATGTCTTCTCACGAACGTTATTGGCCGAAATCATCCATTTTTCATATTGTACCTACCTACAGCAAACTCTCCGGCCGCAGGGACCGGTTTGGTTTAGTGGATAAAGCAACGGGCCCCTATCCGATCGAGTAAGCGCTTTGCCTGGTTGTGGGCTTGAATACTACCTCTGGCATGAGTAGCGTGTTTGTCTAACGATTAAGCTTTTTATTAAAAATTTACTTCGATGGTGCGGTATGACTTTAGCAGTCGCAGCACCTTAAAGCATAATTCTGCTACTGCTGCAACACTTTCCCTATTCTTCAGCAGTCTGCAGTTGGCGATGTATCGGCGTCATGTGGTTCTTAGCCGCTTGCCGTATTCAGTGGAAAGAGCCTTAATGATCCGAATCTTGCATTTGGTGTGCCATTGTTTTGTTCAGGTGCTGATAACGTGACGATCGGGCACCACCGGGTGAGAAGGTCACGGATTGCCCAATTGGATTTGTTGTGTTCTCGGGACAGGATGTACTTACCAGACGCTGTTACCACCGCCTCACAAGATCACCTTCGGTTTCCTCCCGTTTGCGCAGGAAATCGCTCACCTCCGGCCCCGATGTATAATGCATACGGAACGCCCCTTTCTAGTCGCGCTGCAACCGTGAAATCCTTCATCACGCCTCGGGGGAGGACGTGAATGCCTCCGGCAGCCCCATCTTCTTGTCCGCGTTCTTTTTACTTTGCGGTAGAGTCGCAGTGTAGTCCGTTTTCGGCTTTCGGATTGGAAGCCTGGGGTAATGCTTCATGCCTCGCTCGGCCTTATCTCCTGTCGACCTCTCGCTCGAAAGTCGCCACGAGATCCATAGACTTGCGTGTGGACGTGTACTCTTTAAAGGATATTCATATCGACCACCTAAACTCCGCGGATTTGTATGTGCTCTTACATACCTGACTCTTTTCGGTGTCCGCCTTAGGCTTTGTGTTGTGGGCGACCTAGTGATATTAGATAGTGTGCCTAAAGGTTTTACTCCCTGGCATCCTGGAGAAAAAAATCATGGCTTTCCGTTACATCGCTACTACTTTTGCAGACTTCGTCTGGGTTTTGTCGCAGCTCTGTTTATTTCCATTTTGTGTGCCTCTGTGCTGTTTCTTTGGTGGATTCTCCCGGTAAACTAAAATATCAAGGTTTCGAATCACCCATATTCGATGTGTTTTAAGGTGTGACGAACGTGTTCTAGAGTTATTTTCTGTGTTCGGAGACAAAAAGATTGTGACGCCAAGGAATTCAGACGTGATCCAATCCACCCTGACGGTCTGGGCATAATATCAACAAGTTTCGGATGGAATCAGATTGTTTTCCCTCTCGTGTTTTATTCTTGGACACCATTGAGGGCAGTCAAAGGTGAGTGAGTATTGTGGAAAAGGAGCGGCTTGATGCTCTTCCCCTAGATACATATTATGATCTAAAATGCGTTAATTTGAATTCTATACATTATTCGTATTATTTTACCATTAGCCTCCGGTTAAGCATAAAAACGGAAGGATGTTGTTGTACTTCAATAATTTACGGAGTCACTGGTTCAAGTTCTTATACCTAATACCCATTTTTCGGTGCAAGATAGAAATACCATTATCCTGTACTGTCAGGACACGTAATAAACGCCTATAAGTATATTCGTAACCACTATTATTATCGTTTTGGAACCTGTGCTTCCTTTCTCCATTGATCCAATTCCGGAGGACAATAAGTTTTGCTTTAAAATAATGTTCTATCTACGTGTTTATCAGTAATTGTATCCTCATATGCATATCGATTAAAATCACTTAAATAATCCTTAATTTTATTGAGTAGTTGGTGGATTTTTTGCTGGCCTTACATTGACTGTTTTTTAATGAAGGTCGCTAGTTTAAACTTTATCTATTTTATACATTGCGAATATTGTCGGTTCTAAAAACGGTTTGCTCTTCGTATGAGAGGCGATGCGCTCTTATATGTGACTTACCCGTCCAATCATTTTCCTAAAATTTTACCTCTCACTATTATGAGTGTTATTACAACTCGCAATGTTGAGTGCATTCAAATGAAACTTTTATAATTGGTAATTAATACTGTTAACTGTGGAGATAAGGATTCTTCGTTTTGCTGGTTACGAAATAAATTAACCTCGTTGACTTATTTGATATTCGTCGTGCAGGGGTCAGCCAATTTCCACTCCTAAATCCCTCCTCCACTTTCCTCTCGTCTCCCTTTTCTCTTCTACTATTCGAGTTCAATAGGGATAATAGAACGCTAAGATTATTATAACGCTAAATAACTATAAGATGAGTTTGAGATCTCACAATTTGGTTTGTCCATAGCAGGTAAACGAATTTGATATCCCCACAAAGCTTTCTTTGAATGAGAATGCGGCAATGTCCTTCTCCGCCAGCCGCGGTAGTTAGGTCGATAACGCGGCGGCCTGGTGACCCAAAGGTTGCGGATTCGAATGCAACCTAGCGCTTGGAAGGTCGTGTTCCACCCTAGGATTAAGTCGGAGTTGGGTGTAACGATACAACCTTGGCAGTTGGACTTTCCTAAAACGTATGCTGCTGCTAATGCTGCCAAATCTTTTTCCTTTTGTTGCCTGAGCAGAGCTCCAGTTGATGAAATAATGTTTTTTCCTTTTGTTTACGACCGACTGCCACACCAGATATCCCTCTGAGACAGACATTTTGAATCACCCCAATCCAGTCGCAGTGATTCCCCGTTTTGATCTATCTGCCTTTTTGTCGTACACTTCCTCTATTAACTCTACTAAAATCTTTAGAAACTGTAAATAAATAGTGCTTCGACTAGAAGTGACTTCCATTTTCTGATAATTATTGTTTGCTATAGACAGTAAAGTACATAATCAGGGTGGCGATCGTCAGATAAAACCGGGAAAACCTGGAATTGTCAGGGAATTTTGGAAATCTGGGAAAGTCAGGGATTAGTCAGGGAATTCTCGTAGCAGTCAGGGAGAAACTGAGATAGGAAATGCTAGTTATTTATCTATCATTACGTTTACCGGCCAGTCTTTCCCTTCCTTTATTTCACCATAACATTTCACCAACTATAACTAATGTCCGTCGCCGAAGTGAATAGAATAAGCCCCGTCAATTCGTTGAACATTCAGTTGTGAATCAGTCGTACAATGAATCTCTTTTGTATATCCTTAAAGCGATATTTGCCGAGTAGTGTTAAAATTCATAATCACCGCGTATTCTGCTCATCACAGGGAATCCGAGGCTAGGTTGTTCGGAAGGTTTTACCTCGCTTTCTTTTTAACTTCCGAGACTCAGGTCGAGAGGTATTTGGAGCACACTAGCTTGTAGTAAATACGTGCTTGTAAAATGTATTAAAAGTGTGTACAATTTGTGTGAGGGCTTAACTTGTGAAGGTTTAATATATTTTTTCATTAGGGCGGAGAGGTTCAATATATTTTTTCATTCCTATAGCTTTTAATGTATCGATTCAGCTTTTAACATTTTCTGAGTTTTGACGAAAATTTAATTCAGCAAAAATAAAATTATCCAATAATAGGAGACCTTTTGGCGATCGGTCAGGGAAATTGGTAAAGCCATCAGGGAAAAGTCAGGGAAAGGTCAGGGAAGTTGAAAATTGGTTATCAGTAGCCACCCTGATAATATTAAATCGGGATTTTATTTGTAGCCTTTTTCAGAGGGCTCCTGTTTTTTCCAGATATTGTCAGAAATAATTTTTGCTGTAGCCAATGGGGACGTTTACTCGGAACCGAAATCGCAATTTTGTACACGAAATCGTTAGATGGAAACGAAAAACGAATTTTAGTGAAAAAATTAATCTTCTAACCACAACCATTCACTCATAAATCAAAAATTAAAATAAGCAAAAGGTGACGCCCACCGATAAAACTGCTGTGATAACATTGACGTCATTTTCCTCCCGTCCTTGACTGCTTTCTGGGGAGGGGGAAGGGAGTGGAGGGGGGTTCTCGGAAGGTCTGCTCGCACAGATGCTGTCGAAATCGCTCCCATTGGCCGAGTCATCTGTGTCCCCCCCTTTGCGATAAGGCGAAGTAGCTTCGCGGGCTCAGTTGTGATTGGACGAAGTAGATATACGTCAGAGGTTGCACCACACCCACTTTTCCGAAAGGGTTAAGAACATCAGTTTTTCGCCGCTCATAACTCGGGAAATAATTGTTGGATCAGAAAACGGAAAAATACGGGTCCTTTTATTTTACAAACTCTATCAGATTCGGCAATAAAAAAATATGGTAAACGACCCCATTGCCCCCAATTTTTTGTGGCATTCAACGTTTCCCTTTTGTGCGTATATATTTTTTTACATCTCTATATTTATATTTATATTTATACGTTTTTTCGCTAATTTTTATCTGGTTCCATGAGGTTTTCTCCCAACTAACAAACCATGTTGCTGAAAATGACAAAATATTTAGCATATACACAATATCCTGCAAGCCACCGCAATTGTGTGTGGAAGGGGCTTAATATTTTTTTCCTCTCCCTCTTCTTCCTCTATCCTTCTCTCAGCTTCCTCCTCCCTCCCTCCCCGAACTCCTCGGTCTGTGGACACGCGCCTGATTTGAAGTCGGAACCGACAATGCGCCCATCTCTCAAAACATACGTGATCGAAATCGTGTCGGCTCCCTCCACCCATCTCCCCCTCCCCAATTCGCTACGCCTCTCCCCACTCTCGCCACCACCAACCCCCTCTTATCTCCTCCGCCTCTCTGAATGTTTTCATCCCTCTCCGCAGTGCTGCTGAAATTCCGCCGATGCGCCACTCCTCGCCCGTGACTCTCCCGTCTCCCCGAAAATCCTTCACCTCCCTCTCTCTCTCTCTCTCGTCCTTCCTCTCGTTCCTTGCCCCACAGAGCCAAGGGGCGCGCACGCGCGACTGGATCCCATTCCGTTTTCTCCCATTACTCGGGTCTGGAGGAAAGACGTCGGCACCAGTGTTCTGTTGATCATAAAGTATTCAGTGAGCACTCATAACACGTCGATTTTACTCGGCTGGGTGTGTCGTGTCTCCGGCGCGATACCCTGCCCCGAGTGGGCGCCCCTTGGTTCACGCCGGCAAGCGGAAAGTTTTATTTTCCTCCCGTTGCGGGAATCAAATTGATCCACTCATCGCGGATTTTCGAACGGAATCGACGTTCAGCGCAAGGTGGTCGGAGAAATCTTTTTTCTTTTGTTTAACTCGCAGTTGGAGCGCTGTCGTCTTGCGAAGTTTTTACTCTACGACGTGTGGATTCGGTGTGGGTGAGTGTGCTTTAACTAACTGCGGTCGCTGGTCTAGTTTTCTCATCCCCCCTTCCCTTGATAGTGCGTCCTTCACCGAATCATGGACTCCAGTTCGTTGGTGAATGTGGGTCATCAGTAGTGGTAACATGCCGGCTCTAGTAAAGGAGGCAGTGGTCAATAATTAGTCACTTGGGCATTAGAATAATTTCTAAGCTTTCATATTAATCACTTTTCTTTTTGAATATTTATAACTTTTTTTATTTTTGCCAAATGGTAGTAGCCCTTTTGAATCGTTTCAATTATTATGCACGAACTTTTATTGTGGTTTTGTTCTTGCAAGCCAAGTCGACGGTCAATTTGTCCCATTATTTAGTATATAGATAACTGGAAATTTTGCAGTTTCAGTGGACTGGTTTTGATCCGCCAACAGCTGATGTTATACGCTACTCTTATTGTATAAATTCTGATGGTAATTAATTCCTTTTACTACGGCTATACATCATCTGTTTCAGAGGTGGGATTAGAATATTATATTTTGGTTGCTTGACCGACTTGTTACGGACTTGGCTGCAACAGCCGGCGGACAGTAACGAGCTCTTATGTTCTCTAAATATAGACACTCCTTTGGTAGCTGTTTTTATGACAGTTCATCACACTACAGAATTTTACATGTTAATGAACTCCTGCTCTGCCTTCCTTGCGACTCAGATTCGTTTACTATTTCTCCATGTCTCCCTTTTAGAAAAATTGAGCTACATGTACTGTATGTTCTTCCAATCTCCTTACTGTATAAAAAGCTTTAATATGTTATTTTAGAATAAATTACAGCTTGGTGAGAATGTGGTGGTGTAGTATTGCTTTTAACGTTGTTTTGGATCGAGGGAAGGTATAATATGTATATCATTCTATGTAGAATCTCTTTGCCATGAAGGATGAGATTTCCATAATGGACCTCAGTTGATCAGCTGTTAAATATTGGTATCTCGTGGCCCAGGATAAGGCGGCGAAGACTACCCTCGAGGTGAAGATAAGCGGGGAAGAAAGTACTCCATTTTATGATCCACTTTTTACTTTGCGATTTCTCATGCTATCGTTGCTCTTGGTAATCACTGTATCTGTTGTTGTTTTGATAAGGCTTTTGATCAGTAAGTTTAACTTTGCCGTTTCAAGATAGATATACCTGCAGTATCAGCTGTTCAGGGATCGAAAGTCCCTTTTCTTTTACTAGGAAGCTGTTTTAATCGTAATTTTAAATGATAATCTGAAGTTTAATGTAATATAGATATGTTGGGTGCATAACATTTCTATTGTTCATTACTTGGAATTAAAAGTGGTAGTGGATTATATAACTTTGTGAATCGCTTGGATCGAAATTTCTCGGAAGCAATTTCCATCCACTTGTCGGTCGTGTCGATTTATCATTTTAATGGGACCATTGCGCCACACTTGTAATTGCTGCTAAGATTGCTCTCATTTTCTTTACGGTATTCGTGATTGATTTTCGATGAGGTAATGGTTTTCTGCATACCTATAACACGTTTAGCTTTCATTGAACGGAACCCATTTTGTACTAATTTGTGTCATAACTTGATCGTCATGTGTGCTTCCAAATTTTATTCTTACTCAATAGTTCTCTTGTTTGAGGTGTTGAATATTATTAAAATAAAATTTTCCACGCCAGGATAACTTTTGCAGTCATAGTAGGTTGACTTTGTGCTTGGAATTGCAACTTAATGCTAGTATTTAGTGACTACCAGTTTTTTACGTCCTTTTATTTTTTTGTAGAAAGTTATCAAGAGGCTCGTGAATTTGCACCCTAGGTCCGCCAATAAAGTCTATAACTGCTAGTTTTGCCTTCCATTTTTTCTGGTTGCCTGAATTTTTCCAAGATGAGTGATATTGGAATAGTCACGAGAGCTGGGATTATTGGCTACATAAAAATGCTTCCTTTATCGCGATGGAGCGACGCGTTATTCAAATCTGAACAATTTTATTGGATGCAGTTAAAAAGCGGAAGTTTTGTCCGTCTTACAATATCAGAATTTCCACAGATGAAAAAAGTCCATCTTAACCAGGACTCGAACCCGAGACCCCCCGATTTCCGGCCAGGATTTTCTGTAAATTGGATGATCAAGGAAATCAGGGGGTTCCAGGTTCGAGTGCCGGTCAAGGTGGATTTTTTTCTCTGTGGAAATTCTGCAATGGTGCATTTCAGTGGGTGACTTCGCTAAGGTATCGTGGCTAGTTTGCAATCCTTAAATTGAACTTGTCTGTCCTGTTTGATGCACATTTGTTCACATTTATTTTCGATTTTCAAGAATTCTTGATGAAATCTATGTAAGTCTACGCACGTCATATCTAAGAAAGGGACATTCTCTGGTACTCTCTGCTTGGGAATCTAAAAACATACTATGTTCGCACTTAGCTAATGGGCAAAATGTGCATAAGCGATGTGCATGGGGTAAGTGTAGGGCTGGTGGTAGTATCTTGAAAAGGAAAGGTGTGGAAAAGATCAAAATATTTTGACCCACCTTGGTGCCGGAAGCAATGGCTGGCCTTAAGAAAACAGTAGTGTAGAAAAAACGTGCGGAAAATCCGCTTTACCGTTTCAGAATTCTTATCGGAAGCATCATGATTTACGTCTAAAAGTGGTCCCTAAACATAATAATATATTTAAAATAATGACTTTTCCCTTGATTTCTATCTTTATTTCTCCAACTTTCGTAGAAGTTGACGACGTGGGGTAATTTATGGGTAGGGCATCGGCCTACTCACCGTAGATCCCGAGTTCTGATCCCTGAGAAGCCTCTTTGAAAAAAAGCACAGATCAACCCAAGCTGTGCGATTCACAGGGTGTGAATCTTTCTGGGAAACCGTTGGATGCAATTAAAACACTGTAGTGGCAACATTGTGTGAGCAAGTGAAATCTCTTAGCTGCCCAACTTGAGATAATCTATCTTGCATCCACCTTCAAACTTGTATTTCGCGTGCCTCTGTGGTCGACTGCACGCGTTGGAATCCGCCGAGTTTAGTGTTTAGTATTTGCGAGCGGGCGTCCAGACCTCCCGCTCTCAGAGCTCTACTCACCCCTTGGGAACCCTTCCCTTCCTCCCCAAGTAGTTCTTCAACCCGACCGAAGATAGGCGAGTGTCCGGTTGTAAGACGCCGCATCTCGGCTGAGTTGTGTATCATAAGCCTTGCCGACGTCTGACGATGTCTCTCCAGTTACCTCTCTCACGTACGGTTATCAGCTACTACCCCTTCGCGTCAATGTAAAACTTATAGACGACACCCACTGAAGTTGACAGCTGAAAATTATCTGCATTCATTTTTTTGAAAACTTCTCATATGTATGATTTTGTTAAATCAACTTCAATGACAGGAACACCGCCTACCTCTCTTAAATGGAGCCTGTACTTAAATTTTCGAAAAGGATATCCTATGTTGCAACGAAATCGAGGTTAGAACTGTCAGACTAGTCTTAGTATTGACGGCAATTGATACTAAGACTCGTTATGACTATGATGCAAAACATCTGATTTGTGCGAATTTCAACATATTTGTAGAGTAAAAAGCAATTTTAACTGGGATAGTAAGTCGTTAATTATGTATTCAATTGTTTTTGTTCTTTTTATTCATCGGAACCACTCGCAATAGTAATCGGTAATGTTGCTTATAAAATAATGGGCTTTTTCGCTGGCGTATGGTATATGCTTGTAAAGAATCCTTGGAGTTATCGGAATATATTATTCAGATAGCACTGTTACCCGCCATTGCATTAAGGAATTGGAAGCAGAATGAGAAATAGCCTTATACTCCGCTATGAGAAACCATTTTTCTCATTTAACGCTGGAAAACAATTCATAACATAACCAAGGTTCTACCTTTTCAACACTCAAGATGAAATTTTTTCTGTCTTTCAAACTAATGATGGTAAGTTCAGGAATATTTCTCGTCTAATATACCTCCGCTTTGTGTCCTCGTAGGATAATTGTCATTCAGGTTGCCCATGAATACAGGTGCCCTATATTATGTCCCTTCAAATCTTTATTTCACTTACCGTCCTGATTCCTCGTTCTTTTCTTCCGCTTTCCCAATATTCTTCCCTCAATCATATTAGTGTTCCCCGTTGATTTCCGGTCCACTTAAACTCAGAGGCCATGCATACCTAGGGTCTGGTTTTTTCTCTTTCACTCACATTATCCATCAGTTCATGTAGGGGTTAAGTTAACTTTGGTGGTTGCCGATACTTCTTCTTGCAAAAAGATGTATCAGAGGGATGATCATTTGACGTGAACGTTACCATCAGGAGGTTATCCGAAATCATTTTCGCATCTCGAAAACATTTGATCCGACATAATAAAACAGGGCAAAAATATTCTAATGAGGTCGTCAGCACTACCTAACCTTCCCTCGAGTGTCACGGTTCTCTTGTGCCAGCGCATGCGCTTGATGTGCTTACTCTCTGTGTGTCACCACCCCCGTCTGCTGGAATTACGGTGGGGACGTAAATGTATCCAGGGGCCGGCCACTTCCAGGTGCGACGCTTGACCCTTAAAAGGGGGCACCGGAGTGCGGGGGAAGACCGGAAGGGTTTCCTTGCCCTGTGTTCCTTTGACGCCAGCGAGGGGAGTTTTGAGTGGGGTGACGGGGAGGGAGAGGGTGTTTGGGGTGCTCGAGGACGTGCCGACTTGGTTCCACTCCAATGATCTCCCCCCTCCCTGCTCTTTACCCCTTCCGTTACCTGTCGTCCGCTTCCGTTTCCCGCCTACCTCTCCAACGCCCTCTCGTGTCCCGCATCCACTCCACGGGGCCTGCACTTCCGCGTACGGCGAGGCACTCCATCGCTCCCCCGTAATCCGATCCTCGACTGCCGCGGCGCCGTGGTCCCAAGTGCTCTTCGTCTCCACCAACCCCTCCTCTCGCAACGCGCGCGCCCGGCGCCAAATGGACCCGTCCGTTGAGTGATGAGCGCACCCTTCCGCCTCGTATACTTTTTTGTGCTCCCCTTGAACACTCTATGAATTTCCTTTATTCCGTTTCCGTTAACCCTTTTGCTTACCTCGCATCCCCAATGGGCTTTTGGAGCAGGGGTTCCCAAACCAGTGATCCTGGCCCTATGTGGTGTCGCGGACGAGTTGGAGTTGTCGCAAGAGTGTGGGAAATGATCGATTGATGTATTGGCCACCACAAGTCGATTCTTGTACACGATGTCGGTTGAGGTTGTAAATGATCGTCATTATAATTTGGGATTGCGAATGAAAGGAGGCGCGAACCCCTGCGCTGGTGACTCGGAATTTCACATTCCGGGAGTTAGTCGCTGGGTAAATGAAACATCCCGCCGTAAAACACCACGAATTTGGGTGAAATCCAAGTGCAGAGAGAGAGGGCTGTCAATGAAAGAGCATTGCCACTGTTAGGACTCGGGTTTGTCTCTCCAAATATGCGCATTTCACTGGAAATTAACTGCTTGTATACCCTCTGTAGACCATTCAAATTCTGTAACCGTTTGTCAGTTGGGACGTAAAACTACGAACTCTTTTGCTCCTTTAATTAAGAGCAAACTTAGGTTGATGCTGGATCTCCTAGCACCCGCGCATCTATATTTCCTGTCCAGTATAATTTCCGATATAGAATAGCAAAGTCAAATATTCTCCTGAATATTAGGTGATGTAGAGCCAAGTCTACCTCCGACCCTTTGGGCCTGCACTTGAATCCCGGTCGTGATAGAGATTTTTCTTTAAAATCTCTACTTCACTGATCGGTACTTGAATTCTTACTGGAGGAGCTTCAATTGTTCTGCAGAGGGGACATTAAAGAGTGTACACCTTGATGGTTTTCGTCAAGAGTAGGCTAAAAAAAAGGAAGTTACCAACGCCAAACCTGGGTTTTTCTCCACCCTTTTTCTACTCCCATTAATGCCTATGTAGACAGCTCTTTTTCGTGAAAAGGGATAAACTTGAAGCGACACTCATGTAAAGTAAGATACCATTTCATTGGAGACTGGGTTAGTGTGGTGGCTAGAGTACTTTTTTCCCATCCGCAGCGTCCGGGTTCGAGTACAGGCTGTGGTAAGGATTTTTCATTGTTATACCGGTCTCCACTTGAATGATATCTGGAGAACACTTCGAGTGCAGTGCTCCATCCATCGGATGGGATTTAAAACCGTGCGCACCTTGGCGCCTTTCTTTGAGCAGACCAATGCCGACGATGCGTTTCTCTCCGTGTGAAATTCCTACCCATATCCAATTATTCACTTATCCTAAATGTCGCTAGTGGCCTTATGTCAGTTGCGTCCCCCAAATAATTACTACTGGTGCCATCACAATTTCTCCGTTAACAGAAATACCCTGTCCACAATACAAAAAGGCTGTATGCTCCTCTCTACGCATACTTAACGAAGTGATACTCAAATTGCTAATTTTTATATTCGGTGAAATATGGATTTACTGTAATACAGCATTTTGAATGCCCCGAATGCAAAATCTAACCGATTTTGAACTGAATCTGAACGTGTTATAATATATTCCAAGTGTGCAGGAACACTGCAAGAAGAAGGATGAGCAGTCGATTTTTATGGAATCAAAAATCTTTTTCTCGCTCACCATTCGGTGTCGTAACGGTCGGAAACGGGAACGCCTATCATTTTATGGAGAAAAATGCGTGTCTAGGTTTAACAGAAAGGTATGTACCTTAAGTCGTCGCGTCAAGACGACCTACATCACTATTTCCTTCCTGTTCCGCCACGGTTTTTTTTTATCTTCTCTACCACCCCCTCGTGTTCTCTCTGAGCAGTTCGTCGCGAACTTCAAACTCTGATGTTGTGCAACATTTGCTACCTCCCTCCCAATTTTTCGAGTATGTATCATCATCGTCAACTTTTCAGAGAACTACTCACTCCCCATTGAAGTACGATTTCTCGTTTTATCAGCTTTGGCCTCTCTTATCTTTAAAAACATGGGCGCTCTCCAAATAGCGTCATCTTCAGTGTGATTCTCCCTTCCATTCGGACGCACAAAGTATGTTCCATCCTCAAATTAATCCGTTCTTCATAGCACTTGAAACTCAAAAACTCATCTTGAATGAACTCTCGCCGTATTCTAGATCTAATTCTTACCCCAACCAAGTTATGGACTTTTCGTACCAAGTTATGGACATTTTGTATTTGTGGTACAGATTAAGTATTTAATTATTTACTCTTACATGAGACGTTAAATAATAATAATAATAATCATCTCATCATGAATATATTTAACGATCAAATCGATGGCACGCACGGGTGGGAGGTATGTTGAATTAAGAAAGTTTTTATTTTTGCGAATGCGCTGTATCAATCACAACAAGTATGGGCAGCATATAAATAATTCCCGTGTATCTGTTGTACTTAAATGAAAGAATCGCAAAGAGAGCCTTTAAATTTGGGACACAGGCTTTAGTCTCATGAACTTGGAATACTTCCTCTGCCATACTGACGCTATAACGGTGAGGTAATTGAGGACGTGAAATTTGTCCCCACGAATCATTTAACGGATGCATAACATTTATATGATATATTCGATATTTTCAAATAGAGCATTAAGTAATGGTTGAAAGCTTCCTAAGGCGAGACAGATAGAGACATTTAGATGTATCTTCAATGATAAACTCATTATTTATATGATGTGTAAGTAATGGTGGAAGTTATATGGGGCGAGAGGTAAAGGACTTTGATGAATGGAACTTGAAGTGGAGGGATAGAGACTTTGATTGTGTGGAACTGGATATTCCGGGTTGATTCCCCTTTTGCACTGTCGGCGGAAGGGAAATACATCTCTATACAGCCTTAAGTTACGAAAAATGTTTCGCAAACTTTACTTTTATAGTCCGCAGTAAGGTTGGCTTAGGAATGATTGAACGCCATGAGTAAATGTATCGCGTATACATTATTAAATAACAATACGACTCCATGCATGTCGTTTCATGATACTGTTTCCTCTTCATCTTATCACTGTATCAACGAGGATACGATATCGTTGTGTTATTTTCGTCTGCCTCTCCATGTCGATTTTTCCGATACGACTGCATTCTTTGTGCAATCGACATACGGTTTCGGCTATCATTCTGCTGAATGTGGGGTGAGAAATGAAGAAACTAATAGAAGTGAAAGACTGTAGAAATTGGCTTCTGTCGCTGTAGCCCATTGGTATGGTTTTCAATTCTCTGATTTTATCGGAGTTGACCCTGATTTATGCTTAGGCATTTTATTGAGTTTTGGAGTATTTGGTGGTAGTGGGCTTATATTTTTAAGGCACTCTTTCTTCTAAGGTTGTATTTAACCATCTATCCTCATTCAATCCTAAGACTCTTCCATGCCCGGGTCATGAAACTACGACCCTTGGGTTGCCAAAACTACTCTGGTCGGGAAGAGTTCGATTTTGCTGGTTTTATTCTGCGATTTTATGTTTGGAGATTGTATTTAGCTAGCGTTGCAGTTGTCTTCTTCAGGTCGGCTGAAGTGTATATGTTTTGTTTTTGTGGGTCTTATACAGTTCCTGTGCTTGGTGCGCTCTGATTGGTTTTGTGATTCTCAAACTTGAAACACCGTTTCCAAATTTTTTGCGAGCATATAGCCGTCTTCACGCTCAATATTTTTTTTTCTTTGCTATTTCTCTAGTATCATTCTGGGGTAATAGCATCTCTTTCTTTAAATTAATAATGTCTCTTCCTGATTGGTATTGTATGTGGGACCGTGCTTGTAGTGTTCTGCTTTCGCAGATACCAATCCGTATTTAAGAACGTCACTTCATGGAATAAAATTTATGAAACCATACTCATCGCTACGAAAACTTTCGGGATCCTTCAGTTATTTGCTGTGTTTAGTCATAGCGTCAGGTGATTAAAATCGTCGCGATTTAGTTGCTTCATACTTTCCTGTGCTCGAAAATAAAGTGACTACCGGGGATTGAAACCTGGGGTTGTTCGGATACTGAAATTATTTAAACTGTTTACTTTTAGCAACCTCGGAATTAGATTTGGCCGCCGAAGTTGCCCTGACGTCGTAGGCAGTTGTTGTCAGGGGAATGAGTAAAGACAAATTCAGGGGAACGGAAGCGATCAACGCAGTCGTTTGTCGACGGGCCACAAAATCGATCATGACGAGATAATATTTCCAGGGATCAGGGCTCAGGAGGGATATGTATCTGCGACGAGGGAGATGAAACATCGGGCCTAATCAAAATTCTACGCGTGGGGAAACCAGGAAAAATCTCATTCCTTTAGGAGCGATGACCTGAAGAAATTCATGGATGGTTACAGAGGACGATGTCAATATGAGACCTTTTGGAAACTCCGAAATATATTACATTCATAGCTGATAGCCACAGCTGTGTTTTAGGTGATTAATTATCATACATACAAGCAATTCAAAACAAGTGTTTTGGAATGAATGTTACTAGACCTGCGTTGCGGTATTTAGTCATGAATTCATCCCATTCACGTGCGACATGATGTAAATGCTAGTCATTGTAAATGTATTAGCTCCGTGATACATCTTCATCTGAAAAATACTCCTGCGAGCCACCGCAAGGGTGTGTGGCAGGGTGAAATCATCATAGACATGAATTTGAAATCAAAAGTTCAAACCATGGGTTAGTTACTACAATGCGGGTTTTTATTAGTCAAAAATTGAATGCAATTCTCCAAAGAAATATTGTATTTTCACATACAATACTGCTTAAAAGCCATCCGTCCACCTTCAAATTAAATTTACTCTTCATTTAATTCAAGCTTTCAAACGTACTCGTCAAAAATCTAGAATGCCTCTTTTTATTTTCCTAACTTATCTTCGTTGTGATTTATTAATTTCCTGCATTGTGAAAAAATTAACTTCTGACCCTCTCTGCTTTAATATCTATCTCTCTAATTTTATCTTCAAGATAAAATCTACCTAAGTACGCTGGAGTTTTTAATATTGTTTTGACAGCCTAAAGACTTGGCCCTAAAGACTTTTAATTCATGCCATTCCGCTTTTTATGGTAGTTATTGTGACCCATTATCGCGATTGGGAAGAGAAACATTTCAAACACGTCCGTTTAGTAGGATTCAATTATGAACCCTCAGATACAATCTAAATGTGTGCATTTTATGTAAATGTACTCTCTTATTAATGACGAAACATTTATACCCAATATCAGGAGGACAGACAGAAGGGACATACTAAGAGTGATAAAATGTCGTACCAAGAGATCTAGGAACTCGTTTTCCCTACGCATTATACACGATCACGTGGCAAACTAATTATAATTCTTTCAAATTCATTGTACGTCATAATTCGATATTAACTAGCAAAGTTTTTTTCGGTTCCATCCCCTGCTACATGATCTTGCGACGGCTCGAATGGTGGAATGTAGGAGTAGATGGTTACAATTGGTACTTACGAATAAATCAACCTTATTGTAGTGGAGTTGACAAGCGTTTTTACGATATTGGAATGTTGATTGCTTTCATATTTGCTCAAGAGAAATCGCTTATATTTTAACATGCTGTCTGTAAAAATCATTAAAGTGCGATATCCTGGATGCATTTCATCGATACGTACGCGGTGTGTCGAAGAGCATTAGCGACGGACGTCAAAGGGGCTGTGTGTGGGGAAAAATTGAACATCATGCATTCCCGCGCACCTTTCCTAGCTCGCTTCACATTCAGAAGCTCCCCACTTCGCTCGCCCCTTCCACCCTTCTCCGTGCCTTATCTCGCCGAGTTCTTGCTTCCCCGCCATCCCCGTTCCCCTCCGCTAGACTCCCCTTCTCATCGCTGTGAGAGAGTGCTCACATTGCTCACATTTCTCCGACAATCGACCACACACTTCAATTCCGTTGTCAGAGTCCGCCGCCGCCTCTGTCTGACTCCCAGGTGAGCGAACGCTAAAGGATATCTCTAACCGAAAGGTATCGTCGCTCTTTTGTTTTCGAGTGTACCTTTATTATTTTTTTCTCATGATTGACCCTGGGATCTTTCTCAGTGCCGTATTTTTCTCTCTGCGCCAATGGGGATTTAGTCTCCCACGCTTCGTTTGCGACCGTGCTCGTTTGGTTTCATTTTTTTCATATCTCACGTGAGCTGCTTTGCTCCTAGATCCTTCCTCATTTACGAGATGTTTCCGTAGTTTTTCAAACTTCCCAGCCTTGATCATGTTTTGCAAACTTTGAGGGTCTTATGCAGGGTTATCGTGGTGTTTTGTGAGGTGGCATCTCGAACCAAAGTGCACGTGTGTGGCATAACATCCAAAAACCATAGACTGCAGCATCTGTATACCAGGATTATATCTATCTTAAAATGTGTCCTATCTACGCTCTAAAATGTGCCCGTTGTCCAGAACAGTATTCGCGAGAGAAATTTTATAACATTTTAGGTGGATTCATTTTCCATTGCCTTTTCCATTTGAATGAATTCAGTCTGGTATGAACTTCATTGAAATAGAAACAAAAATTGATCAACTTGACGTTTCGATGACTTCGAGCTTTCAGTAAATCGTTACTTGCTCCCATGTGTCGATCTTTCGTGTTGCTGTTGCCCGTTTTCTGTCCTACTCTGAAATCGCACTCCTCTCCGGAAACAATGAGTCGAGTGTTTCTCCGAATCATCATAGGTGCTTGATCACAAGTATTTATGTTGACTCAAGATACGATGGGGAAGATTTACGAGTCGTAACGTGGACAGGAGAAATCTTAGTATGGAAATATTTGTGTTGCGTTGTCGACTCCTGGTCTTTACCCAGCGTCGTTGGCTTTGCGTTATGTGTGTCGAGATCGCCTCCTTTGACGTAAGATGTTCATCATTATCTAATTGTGAGGTTGAGGCTTTTCACTTATGTGACTCATATTGGTGCAACCGAAATGTGCTGTTTTTCGACGCGTGACTATCTCAAAAAATGTTCGTTGTACATTAAAATCTTTAATTAAGATGAAATTTACAAATGGGTTAGTATCTTTCAAACTTTAAGAGCACTCAAATGGTGTCGCAAAAAATTGGCGCATTGCTCAGCATTTAACGACTGTTTTAACGCGTTCAACTTCGAGAACGGCAGAATCGCTCGTTTAATGGGCTGTCACTCGCGAAAACCAAGTAATGGTATTTTTTCTACGGCATTTTGGTGAAGGTTCTTTCCATAAAGATTAATTCTTCATTGAGGAACTTTAATATTTAATGATCAGAAAATCATAATTCTATCTTTAATGGCCTTGGCTTTAAGGAACTCCATGAGTGGAACTTAAACTGGAAATAGTTTGCAAAATCCAAAGCTTTTTTTGTGAAGATATGTTTTTTATTTGTGAAGCAATATCCAGTGTTTTTTTTAATTTTCTTTCGATTTTTTAATTGAATGGTATATATCTGTGACTAAATGACTTTTAATTGGTTACTTAAAATTTACGTTCAAGAAACGTTGAGTAAAACTGATTCATTTGTAGTATTAACATTTGATTTGTAACAATCTAACTGAAGTAGATTGTTGATTTTGCCGCGTGTGTTTTATTATGAATAATGATGGTCATTCTAGTGAAATATTTGGGGTTTTTAAATTTTTCTGTTGTATTACACACTTTATTTTCCTAGCTTGTTTGATGTTTTTCACAAATACATTGTACATGGTGCATACATAAAAATATATATATTGCTTGAACTTCACTTTTCCTGACTCACTTTTTGCCGAGAGATTCCAGCTATTTGGTACATAAAATCACTTGCATAGAATCATTTTGAAAGGAACTCAGTGATGTACTCTCTCCTCGTGGATAGATTTATCTTTCATATCATCCTCATATCGTGCATGAGGCTCAGTCTTCCTATTGTTTGTTCGTAGGCTAATCTGTTTGACTCAAGAAGTTTATCTCTTAGTGGAATATATCATCTTATCTACTTAAGTGTCACAATTTATAAAATATTCTTTCATTGCCTTCATAGGTTTGATGTGAAGAGTTGAGGTTCTATTCTTTTTGCGTTCGTTTATGATGTTTTGGTATAAGAGCAAATTCTGAAGCTAACCTTGACTAGTAAAATATTTCCAACAGTCTGGATAATATTTTTGGCGCAACTCCATTAAGTATTCTTGAATTAAAGACCTATTCGTGGAAATAATTATAGAAAACATTTAAAGATTCTACGTCAAGAACTACCGACTACCGTAGTTGTGCAACGTAAAAATTTTATCGAAAAATTGTCATTTCGGTTGCCTTCCTCTCAATCGACCGGAAGGACGTTGATTTGGCCTGAAACCATCAGAAATTGATGTAGGACTCGAAATGATAAATGCACAGAAGTGATAGATATTTCCTTGTTCCTTTCACCTCTGCTACCATGTTGATTTTATGACAGATCTTACATAAAATGTTATTAGGGTGGATAGGCCAAAAATACCCCTACGTTGTTGAATAATTCATGAAATGAGATAAATAATTCTCGTATCTGAGGGTTAATGCGAATGTTATATTTGCCAACCGTCGAGCCGTTATGCATTTTTTTCTGAGTCTACAGTTACGATCTTTTATTGATATTTTTGAGGTAGTTAAATACATTTTAACTACCCAAGATTCGATGAAGCTTGGGAAGCCTGAGAGTTCTAATAATTGAGCGCAGTGTTCTCTATCGATCGTTGAATGAAATTGTTAATGGCTAAGAGACTAGCAACAGGGGTGGATCGTCCAGCCATTTTTCGGCCTTTTCTATGAGTTTTATGAGCTGGGAGATATTTGTCAATATGCGTTTGCTGATTAATTTCCTGGAATTATTAGCAGTGCAATTTTTGAGGAAGAATACTTTCGATGTGTCGATTCCATCGATAGCTTACTTTATCTTGGAACCGGAAATGTTTTCTTTGTACCTCAAGAGATTTTTTTATCTTTAGTGTTTACTGATCTAATATCAGATTTTTTTGAATGATCTATCATCAATCCAGCGAGACCATCCCGTTATGTGTTCACTGGCGCTGTCTCCTTCATCTCTTGTCGCAGTTGAGGCCCGACTTAGGAATTTTTCTCGTTGACAAAGTTATTTCAGAATAATTTTCCCATCGCATTGAACCTCACTGTGTCATGCAGAAGCATTACGGCCCTCGACTGGCTTCCATATATTCACGAAACATTCTCCTCTCGTGAGTGGCTCGTCTGCTTCGGCGAACTTGTCATGTTCGATTGATTTCCCTGTTCAAGATACACTGCTAGCTGCCCTCGTACATTCTCAAAAGTTTTGGAACTGGTGAGAGGTGATCATGTGTGGTAAGATACAAGAAAATAAGCATATAAGAGGCTCCTCTTACTCTCGACAATACGACGAGATATTTTCGATGGAAAACGTTGTTCTGTAGAGGCTATCCACCGCCTAGAACAAAAATTATAACCTGGAATCAGGTCACGGAATGCGTGGCGGACAGATGTGATTGACGCTTTTAAAATAAATTCGTTATTGACCGCATAATTAAGTACCCAAGTACAATTGAGTGAACTATTTGGAGATAGATTTCGGTGATCTTTAAGATTCTTTTGTTAAGCGAAAAGGAATATCATTAGTCATATTAAGGGTGAGGCAATTGTAAAGGATAATTTGTGAAATTACTTATCTCGGTGACAAATGGAACTGCTATACCCCAAATTTAGCCGGGGTCGTTCTTATTTATAAGATTTTGTTATAACTATTATTTTATATCGATCAATTTTATAGAGGTTTGCGCTGCCGTAGTGTTCATGGAGGTTCGAAGAATGCTTAAGGAGTTATATTTTTGTTTAATTATAAGAACTAGAAAAGGTTTTGATGGGATTTGTACGCCAAAATTTCAGAATTAGGGGGATGGATAACAAATAGTTTTCTGACCATGGTAACCCTTGTTAATTGCATATGCGAAATCCGATCAACCGGGCACCAGCTGTTTCTTTTGGATACTCTTGATTTACCGTGTACCGTTCTCCTGGAAACGTATAATATCGCACTATAATCGCAAATAGTCGGACATTCAGGTCAGCGAGTCCCTGTGAAGCCCTCCAGCGATATTACTGATAGACAAAAATATGGATAAAGTCAAAGTTGGAGGTAAAATTGCAGCCTTGGAACTGGGATATGTAGAGAAGCTTCGAAAATTGAATGCTCGGTGGATATTTAAAATTTCTTTCCGTCATCGATTGAAAATGTGGCGCCGATTCTGATATTTTCGCCAAAATAATAGATACTTCATATTTCTCTCCAGTGAGTCCTAGGAACCGCCGTCATGATGTGGCCATGTTCGCGTTAGGTTAGGGAAGACCCGTTTACTATAAACATTGTGTCGTTTCGTAAAATATCCTATATACGTGAATCAACGTCCATTTCAAGTTACCTTACTTACCCCGAATCACTTCGGTATATCCTAACCTATGCCTTTTTCCTACCTTCCCTGTGGAAGGCAATACTGTCTTCTCCGATGTCATGCATCGCAGCCTGGTTCTGGGCTGCGTGTGTGGAGGATTTTTATTTCAAACTTTGTTTTCAATATGTCCGCACTCTGATTATCGGATATTCTGTAGGAAATGAGCTCTCTGTATTTTATTAATTAATTTATCGTTCGTGTCAATCTACAGAATAGGATTGGATTATTTTCTGTGCTCCATTTTTAACCAAACTGCCAATATGCAGCCTGGTGGGTTTTTGAGACGCGCAGTGAAAATTGCGTCGTGCTCAGCAACGAAGTCTATATGTATGCAAATGTCTATGCAGAAAACATCTCCTGTTTCTTTCCTGCGATTTACCATGCAATTTTCGCCTCTATACGCGGCATTAAAGTGTGGAATTTGATTGCTTAGAGGATTGTGGCACACCACGGCACGTGCGTCGATCGAGCGAGATGTCTCGCGTCCGCGGATGTCAAGAAAGGAGTGTGTAACCTCTGATTCTTTCCTTCCTCAGCCATGATGGCCCCGCGCAACCCGCGACCAGAATGAGCAGCAGCAGCTGTTCGGAGGTGGGGCCGGGAGGAGGCGGGGGGGCGGGAGGGGGCGGCCCCATGGCCGGCGACGCCCAGCACGCTTCCTCCTCACCGGGGCCTTCGCACAATGGCCCGGCTTCCGCGCCCGCCACGCTCAACGGTCCAGCAGCCCCCGGCAGCCCCGAGCGCCACGGCGGCAGCGGCGCCACGCTCAAGGTCCACCTGCCCAACGGCGGATTCAACGTGGTCAAGTTCGGAGACGCCATCGACGTGAAGGTGAGAGGCGTCGAGCGGAAAGGGTACACTCCATGGGGGGGACGTAAGAAACCGTCGCGATTAACTCGAATAGGTAACCAAGGAGTCACGTGGTACAAACAAGAATGGTTCACAAATGGTGGTGTGTTTTAATCGTTTATTACTATCCCACTAATTGTTTTCACTTGAGTTTTTATCATCCGGGGACTATATGCTCGAGATGGATGGCAAGAACTCGATGTAAACCATGAGTGAGATTGCTAAGAGCGATTAAAACACAACAACATTTGCGAACCATTCTTGTTTGTACCTCGTGAATTCTTGGTTACCTACTCGAGAATATCCCGACGGTTTCAAACAGAGCCCCCTTGGAGAGGGGTTGTTTTTGGAACCGTCTGGATTATGTTGAATAGGTAACCAAGGAGTCACGTGGTTCAAACGCGAATGTTTCGCAAGGTCGGTGCGCTTGAATCGATCGTGAAAGTCTTTGTTTTCACTTGAGTTTTTCTCATCCGAGGGCTCTATGCGCGAGACGGACGAGAAGTGCTCAATTCAAAACAATGAAAGAAAGTGTTACGGTCGATTGAAGCACACAGTCGCTGCGAACCATTGGTGTTTGCACCACGTGACTCCTTGGTTACCTATTCGACATAATCCCAACGGTTCCAAACACAACCCCTCCTCCTGTGAGGGCTCCTCGAGGAGTCTTCCCAGTGGTACGAACTATGCGGGGGATGTTTTCCATTTATAATTAATTTATGGGAGAATGGGGCCATACTCCGAAAGGATTCGTGATTGGTAATCCTCGACTTTGTTGACTTTTCATCTCATACATGGTTTCAAGTCTCTACTCTCATTTCAAAGGTGCTTCAACCAAGTCGAAAGGAGGATGAACGATTAAGTTCTAGTATTGGTAGGAGAGAGAAGAAAATTGATTGAAGAAATTAGAAGATGACAGAAAGTGTGGGATACATGAGGTAATCAAGGGCGATGGTGTTTTGAAAGATGTGATTGAGAGAAGAATATGTTGGGTAAGTGAGGAAGAAGGAGGAGGAGACTGTAGCTAGGATAAAATGATGGGAGGTACGAAGTATGAGGGCCCGAAGAGGGTTATCTGTATGGGTGTAGGAGAATTAAATGCCCATTTAAACTTACCTTCACTGGTAGAAAACTAATAGCAATATAATTTAGACCAGAGGAAAGGTACATGGATTGGAATGGTAAGTTATAAGGTAGGGTCGTGGTTAATAAGGCAGTGTGGGCCCTGGACTTTTTGGACAAGGTAACATTAGAAAAAGCAAATATATGGTTGTGTTTTATTTAAATACATCAAAATCATATTTTGATTACCATTTTTTGTATACTCTTCCCTTTTAGATGTCATTCACAATAGTAAAATGAAGTAAACTTTGTTATTCCACACCATTTATTGGGTACAGCCCAAATTGTTTCACCTGTGCCATTATCGAGGAACAATACAAAATTTTCCATTAGCAAGTTTTATTTATATTATTTCCAGGGGGAAGGAGATTTGGATGGTAATATAGGGGGAGGGTGCACAGGGGGAGGGAAGGATTACTTAAGATCAGAACCTAAGGTTGAAGCATTGGGCTGAAGGACAGTGTAACCAAACATTCTCTTGGGGATGGACAGGAACTAGGTAGAGAGGAGATTTGTGCAATGGTACCACCCTGTTATGTGTCATGATTTCAAAGTTCTCCACAATGTCCAGCTTTACGCCTTTGTCACATTCATGTAAAACCTCCACTTCAAAATCAGATGTACGATTAAAATTAAATACACGACTGGCAAAAACTGATTTGTTGTCACATTTAGTAAAAAATTTACAATGTTCTTTTGTCCTATCACAAAAGATATGCCCAATTTGTCCTACATAAAAAGCAATTGCAGCCATTTGTATTCCACTGTAGCTTGTACACACCACATTTTTCATCAGAGCTAACCTTGTCCTTAGAATTAAAAAATATACCACCAAGAGTTAGAGTCATAAAAACACACCTACCCCTGCATTCACACTTCTCATTGTGTTGTTGATTTTGTGAGACAGCTCTTTCAAAATGTAAACTTTAATCTCTTTGGTTTCAGAGGGGGTAAGTGGGGAGAGGCTGGTTGAAAATCTAATTCTGTGTTTTCGTTCTTTTTTGTTGAGCATTCAGTCCATATATTTTTTTTAATGCTAAGGACAAGATTATCTCTGCCAAAATGATTTAAACTGTAAGATATTGAGAAGGAATGAAGAGACTGGTTGGGAGAAGCGAAGAGGTTCACAACTGCTCAACTCAACCCATGAATGCTGACAATGAATTTTCATGTTACATTGTCTGTTTTTATTTCCACCTTACTTGTTCATTATTTTACTTAAAATTTATTTTATCACTAAGAATTCAGTACTCCTGGAAAAGCTTATCAATTAGTTTAGCTTTGTGAAATGGTGATTGAACTGCCTCTGAGATTGTATTGAAGTACTGAGCTGACACTATGATAATTTCATGTTAAGAAAAGAATATTAATGCTTCCGTCCATACATTACCAAATGTAGCATCAGTCCACAAGTCTTGAATGAACTCTTCACTCGAATATGTTTGTATAGTGCACTATATTATGAGTAAATTGATGAAATTAATAGTGGTATGTAAATATGTGCTATTAATTAATTGACATTATTTATAGTTTTTAAATTATTTGTTGCAGGGGATAATATCACTCATTACCAGCCGATTGGCAGTGGGAGAACGAGCATACCGCAACCTGTATGCAATGCGGCTTCACCATCCACCCACAGGTGATACATATTGGCTCCACCAAGATACCACCATGTACCAGGTATGAAAAACACATGATAAATGAAAAAAAAAACAATATACATATATACATTTTCCAACCAATGTAAAGCCTTAAATGAGTCAGACATTGTCCAACCAATGTAAAGCCTTAAATGAGTCAGTTTCATATCTATTATTCCTCAAGTTCATTATGAGTATTATGTTTCTTTTTCAAGGTTAATGAAAGAATGTCCATATTTGTACTAAAAAATTTGTTGTGAATAAATATAATGGCCTTGAAAATAAATAGGAAGTGTCAATAATCAGTTATCACTTCTATCACTTGACAGAAGACAGAAACGTTGAGAGAGTCTGCAGTAATCACACTAAGAACATAATCGAGCATTTTTTAATTTCTCACACATCATATTAATGTCATAGGAAGTCACATATGGACGGGCCGATACCAATGTATCATTTCACTACAGGTATTCAATTACTGTTTCCCATAATTTACTATATTTTATATATTTTGCACTAGCATTTAGAATTTGGCTTTTTGGGCTGAAAAATGTAATTGAATCGTCTTCACGAAAAGAGAATGTTAATTTAATTATTATTTTAGTGAATAATAATCTAAATATCATTTTATGATGGTACACAAGTATTAATGAACCCCTCCCCCAAGAAGGAAATCCTGTGTATGCCACTGTTACTTGCAATGGCAAAAATTTTTTAAGCAAAATGAAGCAATAGCGTATCTTTGATTAACTAACCCTGATGTCATTGTGAACCTCTGAATCCCTTTCATTGTGTTGTGTTCAACTCCATTACATTTTCAAGTCGGAAAATAATGTGGTTGTGAACTTAATTCCAGTCGTACATTGAGAACTACTTCAATGCATGTGTGTTCAGTGTGGTTGAAATAGAACTTTATATGTCTGGTCCACGCTCAGATATCTGGCCAAGATTCAAACTATTCAAGGTCATTAGTGAAGCCAATTGAAGTTGACATCTGGGTCAGTATGACTAATGAGCCTGCACTCTAGCAAAATTATTTCAATTTCATATGGATGGAAGGGTTGATACCTGTTAGTGAGGTCAATTATTTAATGACAAATTTGTATATTTTATACTTGCGAGCAAAAACTTCTTGGTTGACTAAACAAATACAGCAGTGCTTCACCTGCATTTTACTATATTTGATAGTTACATATTGATTCTTACTAGTTAATACTTTTACTCAATTATCTCTGATAGGCTATATGCAACTCAATGTTACGTCATTATTCTCTCCTGCAATGACTCCATTACTTTGATATTACTATGTCAGTATTTCTGTACAAATTCTTGTAATATCATAAACTTTTTGATTCATGTCATGAAGGGCATGAGTATTTTTAGTCAGTAATACTCTATGATAAGCTTACTCTATGGTAATAGACATGAGACTACAGCTTGGGTAGACTCATATGAGGCTATTCTGGCATTCAGTGCATATAAATTTGCATCTTTTCCTCTTAAAAAAATGAATTAAATTACTAAGCAGATCTCTAAATGGCACAGAAAATGTTGGAATTATATTTGGTTTCATAATTACTTCACAATTCCTAAAAATTAAAAAAGCTGTCAAAAATTACGATAAAATGACGAGTACCATAATTTCAGTGTTAATGATTGTATTGAATTACATATTATTAACAAGGATTTTGTTTGGATAATAGGGTTTATTTTTCAGGTAGTGCCAAATTTTTTTGAATATTTATTTTTATATTATTTATTAACAAGGATTTTGTTTGAATAATAGGGTTTATTTTTCAGGTAGTGCCAAATGTTTTTGAATATTGAAAAAGGGTATTGAAGGAATTCTACTCTAAAATAAAGATATTTTGTATTTCAGGTTCAAGAAAAGTATGAAAGTCGTCACCCTCATTCTGAGTGGCGATATGAGCTCAGGGTTCGCTATTTACCATCAAATCTTCGGGATCTCTATGAAAGAGATAGGGTGACATTTCATTATTATTATGATCAGGTGGGTCACATTGTGATGATTTTTAAGGAAATATTTATCACTGAAAATATAATTGTGTTCTTGATTTTCATATTTTGTTATTTCCATTCCTTTTGTATACAGGTGAGAAGTGATTACCTATCTTCTGAGGCATTAGCTAACTCATCATCCCTTGATCAAGATTCAGCAATACAGTTATGCTGTCTTGAAATTCGTCACTTTTTTAAGGTATGATTAAAAATGAGTCTCTTTGCTGTCAAAGAATTCATATTTTTCAAAACTTTTAATTTTATTTAGAATACTGTGCATTTGATATTTTCTGGGAACATGGAAAACCTCCATAAAATTCACCCTTTTATCGTTTGTGAATGTATTGTAAAATGTATTTAATTAGTGGTAAATGATGAGATATCTATGGGGTATAATGAAGTGCAACCTCACTTGTTAATATGTTTGTTCAAAAGTGATGGCAAGTAAGCTGAGCCTCAAGGCTCAGTAGAAACTTATATTTTTTGGCTCAGGCTCAAGCTTTTCTCCTCCTTACCTCAACCTTATTCCTCCTTTCCTTCAAATCTGAGATCAAGGTGTGGACATCACCACCCATCTCTCAATGTTAGCACTGTTGTGCTGTGAAATGTGGAATGTCTTATTTACCTTTGGCTAAGAACTCTGTTAATCTTAACTAATACATCTTGTTAAACTTCTGTTGCTCATAAATATTCCCTTTCTACTTCAGGATATGCCTCAAATAGCTCTGGATAAGAAGTCAAATTTTGAATATCTAGAGAGAGAGGTAGGCTTGCACAGGTTCCTTCCACGCTCAATACTTTCATCACTGAAACCAAAGGCACTGAGGAAATTGATCCAGACACACTTCAAGAAAGTTGCCAACCTCTCCGAGGCTGATTGTATGTTTAGGTTTCTATCATTGCTGCGTGATCAGCATCGTTTCCACCAAGAACGCTTCAGATGTGCGCTTGGGGTAAGTACATATTCTCACCTTTATTCAATGGATTCTATTTCTTTTCATGTGTGCCTGAAGAGGTGCGGGGCACTTCTGTACCATGCGATTTTATTGTTAGATTTATCACTGGTATGCAATGAAGATCTGATTAGGTTGAGGAATGTTCTCAAATTTATCTAATTACATAAAACTATTGTTTAAAAGTTAATTTGTTTTCACTTTTAAGGATAAATATACTGTAAGTAATTTGCATAGCAGCATTGTGTTAGCTGCCTTTGGTTATTGTTTTATGTAGATATGATCCATCTTGTTACAAGACTCATGTCACCTAAGATTCTTTGCTTGTTAAGGTGAGGATTCCACTAAGGGGAAAAAAAAACATCTGTCCTGATCAAGGCTCATACCTATATCTCAGAATCTCTTATTCTTAAGGCTTAAGAATTACACTGGGAAGGAGGATACCTTGGTATATTAACTGACTAATAATGTGGTACAATTTTAAGGGAAGAGGGTTTGAACACCTCTCAAGGTAAATGATTCTTTTCTCTAGGTAATTTTGTGTTAGTGTGAATAATAATAATATATTTATTGTTCCGTTGGTCAAGAAAATTTGACATAGAACATGGTCATGAAAACATATAAAAATACAAAAAACATTTTACACAATTTACACAATTAAGCAATTCTCTTAATGATTACATATCATGGCCATTTCTTGGTCCCTTGAACTAATTTAATTGCCAGGGAGTTTTTTAGGTAAGATTGAAGTGGCCATATTTGATGGCATATAAGATACTTTTTTTCCAAAATTGTTTAAAAAATCACCCATGAGCTTTACATGTGAACACTCAGCATCAGAAACTGGCCATAAAGAATTGGGGGTGCATGTTATGTTTCAGTGTGTCTTTATGCTGTCAAATATGGTATCTTTTTTATATACCATTTCGACTAGGTTTATCACATGCATTTTCTGGTAGAGTTAAAAACATTTGAACACATGAGGTAGAAGTTCTGGCATCACTAAGAGAAGAAAGAGTAGAATCAATGCTCTAGTGTGTGCATTTTTATTTAGGTCATTGGGATATTTAATTTTTTTTAAGCATTCAAATTCAGTTATGTAGCTCAGTTACCTACTTGTTGAATGCAACTCTTGGCTTCATGGGTTTTTACAAGATTAATAATGATGAGAATAAGTTAAAAGCAGTTGTATGGCTCAATGTCCAGGGCATATATTGTGTTGCGTTGTATTGTGCAGTGGCTTGTCATTAGAATTTGTTGTAGGACTTAATGGCTGTGGAGCCATATGAAATGATTTTCAAAGAATAGATGTTCAGTTTAAGTTTTCTGTTTGGTATAAGTCTTTGAAGATGACTCATATAGTCTTATTTGAGCAATGTAAATTTTTTAATTGCAACTGTGGGTGTAAACAAAAATGAGATGCTTAAAGGTTGGCTCCTTACTGCAAAGGAAATTCATTATTATTGGAATAAGGCATTGGTGACATTACTTTGCTGCTTTAGTGTTGATACTGCTAGATATTTTAGGTTATTTCCAGTGTTGTCAAATTCAGAAGTACAGCCACATTACAAGAATATTTCTATGATACCTATTTTTTAACGTTGATTATAACTTTCGTATTGAACACTACCCTATGCAGCCACTGGCCATTCAGGTGGGCAAGCAAAGTCTGATTAACTATGCTTTTAATTTCACTTTTGCGGTGGTGGTGAAGGATGTAAGTTTTTCCCTAAATAGATTTTTATAACTGTAAATGTAGCTGAATTCAGTACCTCTAATAAAAACAAATCAGAAAGGATACTTCGTTTCAATGCCCAAAGTGTAGTGTAGGACATGTGATGAAGAGGAGAAGGTAGGGGAAGCTAGTTGGGAGGGAGGGAGATGTATGAAACCATATCCTGTCTTCCTCATCGTGTGACAGGAAGTAGATACTGAAGGCCACAGTTTGGAAGACATTGTGTGATTGTGAGCTGGGTGTGCTACCTCAATTAGATAACTGCGCATGTGGGCCTTCGTATATGATTTGCTTCTCCAGGCAGCAACAAACCAAATTAAAAGGCTTGGGTTAGTGCTGATACTCATATCAATATCTCTCATTTGATTTTAGCTATGAATCAAAATTTTTGTCATCCAACAAATATTTTTACTTGAGCCATAGGACTTGATGAAATGTAGTTAATTTTCAGGCTGTAATTGCTATGATTGGACTTTATGTGCTAATCTAAGTGGAATTATTCATTGTAACTTCTTGTTTACATTGCATGGCTTATAAATTTAGGCTTTACTCTTTGAATGAGTCTTGGCGATCCATTTGTGATTAATATATGAAATGATGGGGAAAAGTTTTAGGAATGATTACATTTCAGGAAAAATTGCCAATATTAATTGTTCTAGTTAATTTCATATAATTGAAAATTATTTAAGTTTTCATTAATTATCATCGGAGGAAAATTCTTGTGGTGCCTAAATATTTCTGCATAATTTATGGAGGCCTATAAAAGGATATTTATTTATATCATGGAATACATAAATGAAATATTTTGAATCTAATAACTGCTGCAATATTCTTATTTCTAACCAATTGCTGATCTTGCTTTGAAACTCTCTCTTCTAAAGAGAACCCAGGAAAGTATCATAAAGCTGTCACACTTATTCTAGCTTCACAATATGCTAATACTATATTGTGTTTCTTTCATCATAATGAATTCCAAGTAATTTTAAGTACCCTTGAGATAATTGATTCTTTTTATGATACCTAATTGGTATGTTCTCATTTTCAGTCTGGATGGTCAATACCAGTGGAGTTAGTTATTGGCCCTGACCTTGGGATATCGTACATGACCCATAGAGGCACTGCTGTAAGTTTCATAGTATTTTTGTCATATCTTTTGTTTGAGCCTTAAAATATCTGTAATGAATTGCAGCGTTTTTGTTGTTATTAATGTTTGTTATTAATTCCTAACTTAACTTTTATATCTTTATAATATTATATTTTGAATGTGACCATTTAATATTGTTGTCAATGAAGTGGCTCTTAGAGACTCGCATGTAATATTCCTGCACTTTTTGTGGATTCCTGTATGTAGAGAGGCACCAGGAGCCATGCTACATATTTACTAGTAAGTATAGAATCTGCGAAGTCTAAAGCAAGAAACTTGATTGGACCTCCCAGTTCCTTTTATTTTAAATGGCTTGGAGATTAACTAAAGTAGCATGATTTGTCTGTGTGCATTTCAGTGAAATTCATGCTATGCAGGATTTTTTACCATTGCTTAAATTCAAGAGCTTGTGCTCGGGTATCATGTATGCTATCACCTGTGCCTAATTAGAGTGCCATGCATGTGGAAAACATCTAAGTTTGCTGAATTATTTTTCCTCTGTTTAAATAGCTACTTTTCAACTTTTGGTTTGAAGAGTTAAATGTCACTATTTAAAACAATGTCATATCATTGGTAAATGAAAGCTTCTATAGTTTATTAATCTGCAATGGAAAGGATCATAAAATTGATTTGCTTTAAAACCATGCCTATTTTTTACAAGAGACGAATAGTGAGTTCATACTGTTCTGTCGAAGCCTATAATGCATTTAATGCAGTTTATTAATGCAGTTAATTTTTAAGGATTAAACTTAAAGAAAGTAATCTTACCATCTTGCTGCACACTCTTTCACCTTTATTTTAAATTACTGCCAAAATAAATTTGCCTGATATTGAGTTTCTTATATTAACTAATTTTTATTGTTGGCTTACTTAATTGGCACTTGCATTGATCTAATTATCGTTTGAGTGCATAAAGTCACTTATCATTATTGATTTGCAGCTATTTCAGTTTTCTTATGATTTCTTTAATGGTTTGATACTTTCATGGTAAGAATAGAAATAAGAAATAACATCTCTGAAAATTGATCTTTTTGGCTTCTTGTGTAAATTGAAGATGAGCAAGTTTGTGTGAGGCACAGTCCCAAACAGCCAAACTCGTAGCATAATTGGAACAGCAACGAATAATTCCCGTACCGTCACCAGCCCAAACTGGTTACGGGCCCGGACAGACACGTCTGGAATTGGTATTTTCCTGGTTCTATGATCGCCCGATTACGAATAATTCACGTAACCCAGGAACGAGCCGTCCTAGAAATTCTCAGACCCACCACGTGGTGTCGCCACGTATAAGTTTCCTAATTAGCCCAATAGATGGCGCCATCACGGACATCAGAAGTTTATGATTTGTCTTGAACAGCCAGAAAGAAAGCAGGAACAACAGTAGATCCTTGACGACTGCAATACTCCACCAAACCGATCCGGCGAAGAAACCCCAAAAATGCCCAGAAAACGGGAGAAAATTCCAGAGTGTTGAAGAATATAAATTACGAGGATGAAGTGAATGATGAAATGGAAGGATGATGATGCATAGGATAAGGGATGAGGAAAAAGAGGATGGGGATTTGAAAGGAAAGGGTAGGGAGTTCGACGGGAAAATAGGAATGGGAGAGGGCAGTTAAGATAATAGATGAAAGCCCTCAAAAGATCTGTTTTGAATGAATGCACGGAGGCAAAATGAAAGCACTGATGCAAATCAAAGCACGAGGCGAAGCACAAGGCAAGGCGCAGGACAGGTCTTGTAAACAAGTGAACTATGGTAAATTGGCCAATTGGGTAAATGTGTCGGTGCCTGACGGAAAGGTGTGGAACTACGCCGTCTAGGCACAGGAACTTGGGAACGGTAATTCCACCAAAACGGCACGGCACAGAGAGGGCTAATTTTCGTCTCGTACGAGTGGCGACAATTCCCCCAGAAAAATATGAATATGACTTGAACGGTGCTGTATGGGGTTAACTCTGATCCTTGTAGTTGACTGACAAATTAAATTACCTATAAATTTACTCATAATAATCGGTTCTGTTGCCAATGTGTATCAGCTTTTTATCTTTTGTGGTTTGAAGAATTAATATAACTTAAATCTCAGGTCAGGCATTGCAACCATTTTTATGTGCTTTGTTTGATGAATCACTTATGATCTTGCAAGCAACTTTGAATGCTAAATGTCCCAGAGAAAATTATTGGTTTCCTTAAAATAATTTGATTATTGGCTGCCATAATATGATGCTTGTTCTTTGCTTTTACTTTTGAATCTCTCATTTTAACATAATTCCAGTTGTTTTATGAGTTAGTCTGAGCATGGGTGTAAACCTTTGAGTTCTCACTATTCTCTGGTATCATGCTGTTCACTCCACTGAAAATGAGATATTGTTTAACCTTGACTCAATGCTTGTTGCATCACATGTAATATTGCTGTGAAAACAGTGTGCTGAAGAAATTGCTGGTATGAATAAAAAAACAGCTTATCACTGCCAACTATTGATTGTCTTGCTACCATCATAAAATGGCACAAACAAGCCATTTGAAGCATATTCTCTATGAGTGTTGACTCACTTCCTGATTGACATGTCTCTTTTCCACAAAAACCAGCCCGTGAGGATGGCGGACTTTGACCGCATCCAGTCAATAGAGACCGTGGTTCCTGGCAGTGATGGTTCAGTGCCAGTATCTTCGTCGTCCCCTGGTGGTGGTGCTGCCCCCTCTTCTGGTGCTGCTGCGACATCCTCACCTTCTGTCTCAGTGAACTGTGAAGTGCACCAGCATGGTGCTGGCGGAGGAGTGGCAGGAAAAGGGGGTGAGGCCGCTGCTAAGGCCATAGTCAAGCTTCAGGTGGCTGGAGCTTCGGAATCTCTCTCGGTTACGTGCCCTTCCCTTGACGTCGCCGAATCTATGGCTGACCTCATTGATGGCTACTGCCGATTAGCTTCTGGAAAAGAGAACTCATTTTGGACCCGCAAAGGTATGATTGTTACTTATTTCATGTGTTAAATGTGTGTTATTCAGTTATAACTGAAATAACTAAAATTATAATTTTATATTCTGAGCGCTAGTTGCGGACATATTGTGAACATTTTTGTTCAGAGTCACTATAAATGGAAAAAATGGAATTGCTGCTTCATTGATAGCATGGAAAATGTTCCCTTATGAGATGGAATAACATTCACAAAAATATCAGAACATTGAAAATTATCATTACACTTTTTAATGAAGTCATTAACCCTTCGATAATTTGCTAGCAACTGCGCTAAAATTACCCAGATGCTTTTGCAGATTTTTCAGTAGTTAGGAAGAAAGTAATGCGACATTGCACATGTAAAAACAGGCAGATAAGCCAGTGTTCAATTTTGGAATTAAAAACATTCGGAATCATTAACCCCTTAAGCATGGAGAACATTTCATTAAATCCCATCCTAGCAGCCGGAGGAAAATTAAATGATTTCACCTTTTTGTCATTGTATCTTTCAATAATTTATAACTTTCAATGTACGATACCAATTTTTTTGAAAATATTTGTGAACTTTTGCAAAACTATGTTTTAATATACACTATATTTTTAAATGAACTGGATCAACATTTATCGTTTTTTCCTCGTTCTCTTTATACAATGTATATGTTTTCAGTTTTTAGAGTGTTATATTTTTTGTTCATTTTTAATCGATCTTTAATGTACATACTATGCATTTTATTGATGGTGACATACTTAAGTTTTGTAGAAAATTGTATGAATTTCATAATCGTATGGTTACTTCCGATATGATTACCAGTATCGGCAACATAAAAATTTGTGACGTCATATTTTTTTGGCTCTGAAAGATTTTGTCCTATTCATTTCATGCAGAAATCCACGTTTTTTGGTGTAAAATGTTAGTATGGAATTGTATTTATATGATGTTACCTTAGTAATTGTTCTTCGTGTGATAAGGTTCGAAGCAATCCAAATACAAACCTACTGCACTCGATTCACACCAGTAAACACTGTCTCTTCTTTTTCCGTGCTTTGTACACACTGCTCTTTTGGGGCTTTGCTTTCTTCCCAGTTGTGGGAATCCTCCTCAGGAAATTTTTCTCTGTAAGCCATGGAACTAAATTATCTAAAGAGTGACAGCCTGGTGCACATTGTCCACCAACAGCATATTTCAAAAATACCAACTGTAAACAAAAGGTTAGGTGGTCTAATTTTTTATTCGCATTTTCCCTGTGAATAACATAAGAATTTAGGACAGCTATATTCAATAATCTCCTAAAGAACTTCATATACCACTTGTTATGTCATTTTCTTTCAATCAAGTATGTATGCAACAATTGGTCCTTGAGATCCACCCCGCCCATGAATTTGTTGTAATTCAACACACAACTTGGCTTTCGGGTCTCTTTTTGCCTTTGGTTACTGTTCTCATTTCGTCACTGTGGAATGTGGAGATCATGTTTGTTTTTGAAATTTTTTTGTTCCTCCGTTCGTCCATCATGAAATTTTTTTGTTCCTCCATTTGAAAACAGCAACAGGCCCTGAATGTTGTCCACACATTTTGCCCCTTTGCAATTTCTTCTCTTTCACGATGTTTGGAACATCCTTTCTGTTCAACCTCAATGTTCCAACACAATCAGTCATGTATTTACTTTTCAGTAGTGTTGCAAGGACAAGAGAATTATAAAAATTGTCCATCCAAACGCATCATCCTTGATTTAACAGTGGTTCAATCAGGTGTAAAACTATTGAAGTTGTCTTGTTTGAGTTAGCTGGAGTGATTTTTGAGGGAAATACATTATCTTTTCCTGTGTACACCAGAAAGGACCATAGGTAGCCGGTATATGCATCTCAAAGCTCATAGGTCTTGATTCCAAACTTTGATGCCTTCAGAGGAATGTACTGCTTGAAGGACAGCCTTCCCTTCACCTTCATAGAGTCAACAACTTGTCAATTGAAATGTTGCGATTGGGTAAAAAATGTCTGAAAGTTTTCATTTAGATGTTCAATTATGGGAAAATTTTTTTTAGTTTGGGAGAACTCAAGTTGATCTTCATCCCCATTGTTATTGAAATGAAGGAATTTACAAAATATCTCAAATCTGTCTCTCAAAATTACATCCCCAAAACCTGGAGTCGATATAACTCTCTTTGTGGAAAAGTATGCTCGAAGTGTTGGCTTCTGAACAATTCCCATGAGCATGAATAGTCCTAAGGTTAGCATGAATAGTCCTTCTGCTGTCACAGGTTTCCAAGCAGTTATTCTTGACTTTGCAAAAAGAGGGGCTCAATAAATGAAATCTGTTGCTCAGAATAACAATTCATTTCTAAAACAATTTCATGTACGATTTCCTCATCAAAAAATAACAGAAAAATATCCACTGGATTGGACAAAGTTTTGGCTACGCCTTGAGGTCCGAAACCACCAACAAATGTTTATCTGTTACCTAAATAATTTTTCATACCCTCCCATACCAAGGTTTTGGCTTCATCCACATCCTCAACTTCATCGTAAATTGGTTGGAGTGTATCCATTTCTGAGCAATCATTGATGTAATTTTCTTTGTCACTTTCCGAACTTACACTGTTGTCAGAATCACTTGCAAGTAATACCTACTTCTGTTATTTCCTCATCACTTGGAAATGGTAGTCTTTTTCTACTTGTGGAAGCCATAATAGGAGTATGTATTTATAAAAACTGCTTGCTGAAGTAGAGAAGAGAAAAATGATATCGTACGGTACGGAAGGACACTACACTCCATGGAAGGTTCCAGTGGACTGAACAACTTGGTTTCGAAACTCCTTCGAGGGATGAGTAAAGATTTTGAGGGGGCCCAGTTCATGCTGACTGTTTATAGAGACTCTTATCTTCAATGATAATGGACTGTGAATGAAGGAGCAAAGAAACGCAGAGCAAAGCACATGGCCCCTTCGCATGGAACTGACAGGACGAAGAAAAAATTCATTGGGCTCGAGGTGATGATGCACAAGGGAAGGACATAGAGAGAAGGCAGAGAACTCATGAGGAAGATATCGTATCTCCTACATGGAAGTAGCTGACCCTTCTTGATGTCTCACCGCTAGAATGTGCATATGGTTTAAAGGTAGTTATAAAGGAGGAATGTAAGGACTGGGAAGATCAAATTCATTTACTCTCTGGTTTGGAAGGAAATTGAATTGCAAAATTAAAAAACCACTAAAGGGCTAAAAATGTTGCATATTTTACTATGCGAAGAATAAACATATCTACACAATGTATAGTAAAAAAATGGACTAAATATGCAATTTCATACCGAGAAAAATTATTATATTCAGCAGTTCAGGAAGCATACTGGGTATGCATGATGGCGACATACGGTGATTTAAACATGCGTACTGGGTATGTAGGATGGTGTTGAGGGGTTAAGTAATCTACATTTAAAGGTCATCAATCAGAAGTCAATGAACTACTAGAATCTAATGGTGAGACACTGCAGGAGGAGGGAAATAGCACTCATGGCACTTTTTATATCAGAGGAGAATGTACCCTCTCCCCAGCACACTAAAGGTTAAGAGGCTTACTAATTAGAGTAGGCACTGATGGCACCATAGAAAAGAATGACAATAAATGCTAGAAATGGCAGCAATGCAAACAAGGTATCAGGAACCTTTTTGTGCTTGCTTGATCTGATCACAGTATGATTTTTTTTATTTGAATCTTAAAGTAACTTGAAATAAAGAGTACTATGCAGCAGTAGGCTGCATCAAAATTTTAACATTTCTACCAATTTAGAATTAGATTGCATATTATAATTCCATCACAGGTTTTCTCATTTCTAGGGCACTGGTATGCATAATTCCTCTACAATTCATGAATGAGCATATTATATATGTTATGTATCTATGCGTTTGTCCCCAGGTGACTTTATTCAGAAATGTACGGGTGAACTTTGATTTTTGGTATTTTGAGTTCAATCAAACATGAAGATAATGTCAGTTTTGTCAAAAACTTTGTCTTCTTTGTCATGCTGTTATCGCAAAGGTTAGACCTCGCATACTATTTGATGTAGGAGGGATTATATGTGGTAACTTCTAGTTTACATAGCATTACTAATGTTTTAAAAGATAATTTTTCTCTGCAAATGGAGAAAGTAGTTTCAAGTTGTTGATGTAACTTACAGGATTAATGCATAGCAAATTGTTACATATACACTGTTTTATTCATTTGCATGCACATCATAGTCTACAGTAGCATATATTTTTGGGGCTATATAAACGTATTTCAAAAATGGACTCCAGTCATGCCTTCTGGTACTAATTAATGATGCAAGGTGAGGTATACTTGTACTAATATTTTATTGGTGACATTAATACAGTTGACAAAATCTGTAATAGCCTATCTTGTGGCAGAATTCCTACTATTCAAAATTCTTTTGAAAGTTTGTCAGTATTTTCCTCCTGGTAGCTGATTGTAACTTTTGATACTCTTACCTATAATGCACCTTGTTGTGCTAGATTAGAAATGGACTTCATCCATCTTTCACCATTTTGTTTCAATTTTGACTAGATATGGATGTGTCATCATATGGTGTGCTAGTTCAATTGCATGTTGAAATTGTCTTATGATAAAAGCAGTCATTGAGTCCATTGTAAAATATACATTTGTGGTAATATCACTGAGAAATATGTTCACTTTCAGTCATTTATTCAATGTAGTTACATAATATCAAGGCAAGATCTAAATCCCAAGCTTAACAAAACAAATGACTTTGCTTCCTCACTTTATTATACCGTACTGTGATGTGTATCACACCATTTAATGTTGCATTTTCTCCTTGAATTAATTTCATATATTTGCTGAGGTCGCATTTATGGTACAAATATATGTAGGTACTAAAAATCTAAATTTTTAGTTCTCCGGACAACTTGTTCTACAAGGATTATTTTATTATAGATAAATCTCAGATTGGAGAATTAGTTGAAGTTCTATGAAGGGTGTTCACGCTGTAGGCCAATGGAGCTGCTTCCATAGAAAAGTGAAAACATGGAAACTATTTAGCTATCATATGATACCTTTTGCATAATATTAGATTACAGATGCTCAGGACAATAGTTTAAAATCTCTGTCCATTTTCCTAATGGTTGGCATTGTTTCTGGTGTAAATATTTGTCTCTCTTTTACATTAGACCATATTTATTTTGAAACTGGCTACTGTAAACATATTAGCATGATTGTCCCTTATGTGGGTGATATTATTTGTATTTACATTTATATGTCAGCGGAGGCTTTTGGTTTAAGACATTGCTTTCTTATAGTGACATTATGATGCTATGCAAGTATGTTATATCCTTGAAATCTTTCTCTGGTTTCAGTTTCACCTGTGAAAATGCAAGTAATTATCAATTTAGAGATAGTATTTCCTGTAGTGTATTCAATGTCATGTTGGTCAACCTGTTAGGTAGTGTATTCAGTATGTCATGTTGGTCAACCTGTTTTTTGGGTTGTCTTTATGTGCTGTCTCTGTATCCGCAGTCGCATATTGAGATAATAAAAGATGGACACTGCTGAATAATGTTGAGTAGTCAATCTGTGAAAAACCTGAACAATCCTGAGACTAAGAAGACATAATAGTGGCGACGAGAATGGTATAAAAGATTTTTCCAACCGTTAAGGGCGGAATATCTTGAACTACGCAACAGCAACAAGTGATTTGGTACGTGACAAGAGAGCAGGCATGGCCGGCCTGGGAACATTACGGGAATATTCTCCCAAAGACGAATCAGTGACAATTTTCAAGTTTCGAATTGATCAGTTTTGTACGCTGAATGAGATCGTCAATGACAACAAGAAGAAAGCCTTATTTTTGACGTGTTTGGGACATCATGTGACTGCTCTCCAACGTGCGGTTCGCCCACGTAACCTACAAGACCTCACTGTGGACCAACTTGTAGTAGCTTTGAGGAATGCTTTTGAGCCAGCAGTTCTTGCAGATGTCCAGAGACTCAAATTTCAACAATGTGTCCAAGGTCCGAATGAAGGTGTTCAACAGTTTATTGAGAAAATTGTTGCTATGAGCTCAGGATGTGAATATGGTGATTTTGAAGAAACTGCCATGAAAGAAAGACTGATTAGAGGATTACGCTCTGACAGTGCCAAACGAGCTATTTTAACAAGAGGAGGAGAGGTATCATTTGCTGATGCTTGCATCATGGCTACCAATGATGAACAGATCACTGAACAATTAAAGCAACTCAATATTAGTGACACAGCATCCGAGAATGCTGCATCTGCCAATAAACTTCACTACCAGAGAGGTCGTGGAAGCCCTAGTCGAGGACAGCAGAATTTTCCATCTCGAGGCCGTGGAGGTTCGAGAGGTAGAAACAGAGGCAACTCCAGAGGTAGCGTTTCCCAGCAGAAGACCAAGACATCCAGCAACAAATGTTGGCGTTGCAATGGCCAGCACACACCTGACGAGTGTTGGGCTAAGGAAGCTCAATGTTACAAGTGCGAAGAGTATGGGCACTTAGCCCGTACGCATTACCAACACAGAGCCCATTATGTGGAAGAACTAGAAGACGAAGGTGAAACTCAAGAAACAGAAAGCAGTGATACTGTGAAAAGGGTTCAAAGAAGTGAAGTGAGTGTTCCTAGTGGTGTTGCTTTTCAACCTCAAAATTTTGTGCATCAAGAAAGTGGAAGTGAAATAGTCTACATAAATAAAGCCAATGTATTGTCTTCTGTCCAACACAGTGAGAGTAGAGTAAGTCAATTAGATGATGAAGCTTATGTGAAAGGGTTGGGACTCGAAGTTGAAGCTGATGTTGAAGCATTATTTTCAGAAGTTTTTGAAAGTGCAATTGCTAGTAGTGATTGTGTGAAAGAAGAGGACAATACGAGTCATTCTCTAAGTAATTTGGAACAGTGTATGACTGAGACTGTTTATGTGTGTAATGCCAACAAACACTCTGTCAACCCTGAGCATTTAACCTCAATTTCCATTGATGGTGTTAAGGTATTAATGGAGACTGATACAGGAAGTGGATTAGCTTTGATGACAGTTGAGAGATTTCATGACTATTTTCCAAACAGACAAATCAGTCACACTTCGAATATTAAAGTTCAATCCTTACAAGGAGTACCTATTTTTATTAAAGGTATCTGTTATGTCACAGTGTCCGTGAAAGATTTAGTTGTCTCCTTGCCATTAGTGATTGTGATCAGTGATCATAATTTTGTACCACTTTTAGGCAGAGAGTGGCTTGATGTTTTGTTACCTGATTGGAGGAAAAGACTAGAAATTGAAGCCAGTGATATTCATAGAGTTTCTCTTGTTAAATGTGAACAATTACCTGCTGAGATTTTAAAACTTAAAGATAAGTATCCTGTGGTGTTCAGTGATGATAAGAGTAGTACTATTGAAGGATTCACTGCCAAAATAACCCTAAAGCCAGAGTCAAAGGATTGTACGTTCTTTAGTGCACTATATGAAATCCCTTATGGGTTACGGCCAAATGTGGTGCAGATATTGAGGGAAGGTATAGATCAAGGGAAATACATTCCAGTAAGCACTTCCAATTATGCATCCTCAATATGGACTATTCCTAAGCCAAATTCTAGCAAGTATAGAGTGGTAGTAGACTATAAAAGGACTTTAAATCCCCATTTGCAAGTTGATTGTTATCCCTTGCCTAAACCAAAGGATATATTTGTTGCTATGTCCCAAGGAAAAATATTTGCTGTAGTAGACTTATCTGAGGCATATTTACAATTGAAAGTGGAAGAAGATAGTCAGAAGTATCTAGTTATGAACACACCCTTGGGTCTTTTAAAACCCACTAGACTGATGTATGGGATAGCTTCTGCCCCAGCCATTTTTCAAAATGTTATGGATCAAGTCACTCAAAATATGGAAGGTGTTAAAGTTTACTTAGATGATGTGTTATTAAGTGCTGAGACCAAAGAAAAACTTTTGTTGTTACTTGATGAGTTGTTTGCTCGCATGATCAAGTATAACATTCGTATCAATGTTGAGAAGTGTCAGTTTTTGAGGGAATCAGTTGAGTATTTAGGTCATAAAATAGATGAGGAAGGTATTCACACCTTAGAACGCAGATTGACACCAATACTTGAGATGCCTGTTCCCCAGGATGTCACTCAGTTGCGTTCCTATCTTGGAATGATAAATTTTTATAGAGACTTTTTACCTCACATGGCTGAAGTTCTTAAGCCATTAAATAGACTGCTTGAAAATGATACCCCTTTTCAGTGGACTGATATTACTAATCAAGCTTTCCTTAAAAGTAAAGAGTTATTGCTAAGTCATGATACGTTAATGATTTATGACCCATCATTACCTATTGTTGTCAGTACAGACGCTTCGGCTGTGGGAGTGGGCGCTGTTTTAGCTCACAGGTTTTATTGTCAAAAAGTCAACAAAGTAGTAGAGAAACCTGTTTTGTTTAATTCCGTATCTCTTACCCCAGCTCAAAGTAAATACTCCCAACTTGAAAGGGAAGGGTTAGCTATTATTGTAGCTGTAAAGAAATTTCATAAATTTCTCATGGGGAGGGAATGGATCCTTGTAATTGATAACATTCCATTAAAGACCTTGTTCAGTCCATCCAAAGAAATGCCTCAAATTGCCGCTGACAGGATTCAACGTTGGGCATTGATTTTGGGAGCCCACAAATATAAAATAGAGTATAGGAAGTCCTTAGAAATGGGAGCCCCTGATGCTTTGTCAAGACTTCCTGGTAAAGATATTTGTGTTGAAATTGTTCATGCTGTGTACCCCTTGCAGTTACCATTATCTTATGATATAATTGCTGAAGAAACATCCAAAGATAAAATGTTAAGTAAAGTACTCAGCCTGACAGTGAATGGATGGCCCCCTCAAAATAGTGATGCAGCTATTAAACCTTATTTTGATGTCAGGATTGCATTATCTGTTCTGCGTGGTTGTGTACTATTTGGTGACAGAGTTGTTGTACCTCAAGTATTAAGACCAAAGGTATTAGAGTTATTACATGATGGACACCCAGGAGTAGTTAGAATGAAAATGAGAGCTAGAAATAATATGTGGTGGCCTCGTATTAATAATGATATTGAGTCGCATGTTGCTCAATGTAATCCTTGTGCCAAAGTTAACTGGCGGCCTCCCAGAATAGAACCATTAAAGTGGACTGTTACTGATCAACCTTGGATACGTCTGCATGTAGATTTCTTTTATTGGAGTAATTATACCTTCTTTCTTGTGATTGATAGTTTCTCAAAATGGTTAGAACTATTCCAATTGATTTCAACAACTGCTGATGTGATTAATGCTAAGTTAAGATCATTATTCACAACTTTTGGTCTCCCAGTAGAGATTGTGTCAGATAATGGACCCCCATTTGATTCTGTTGAGTATTTAATGTTCTGCACCAGAAATGACATTATTGTAAGTCATAGCCCACCATATAATCCTTCGTCAAATGGACAAGCCGAATCTTGGGTCAAGATTTCTAAACGAGGTTTTAAAAAGTGTTTGGAAATGTCAGGATCAAAACCCATTGATATTAGGATTTGTAATTTCTTGATGCAGAACAGAAATACACCTTGTACTACGACAAATGTTACCCCAGCTATGTTAATGTTTAACAGGGAGCCCCGTACCTTGTTGTCATGTTTAAAACCCCCTGCTCTAAATGCTTATCAGCCAAAGACTGTACAATTTTCTGTAGGAGAGCCTGTTTGGGTAAGACGACAGAAAGGAGAAACACCGTCTGAAGGGAGAGTCTTATATAAAGTTGGACAAAATATTTACTATGTGCAAGTTGGTAATGAGGTGTGGCATTGTAGTGTCAATCAGATGAGATTGCATTTAGGTGCTTTTGATTCCCCTGAAGTGTCTAAATCAGTGCCTGATACTTCGATTGTTGATCATAATGCTAACTTCCCTATGTCCAACCCTCATGGTGCTCCGCAACCCCAAGTTGTAACCCCACCACCCCAAGTTGTAAATCAACCACACCAAAATGTCAACCCACAAGCTAATGTCCCTGTAAATGACAACAATAACAATGAACCTCAACCTATTGTGCCTCTCCGTCGCTCTGGACGAGCCAGACGCCCACTTGACAGGTTAAATTTGTAACTTGGTACACCGAAATAAGTGTTATGTGCCGTAAGGCTATTCATTGTATTCTATTACTCAATTTAATATTGTTGCATTCAAAAAAATGCCAAATAACAATTTTTATTTTATTATTGTTCAAAATGTAAGTTAACATTTTTTTTGTCTTTTTTCGCGTGTTGTCTCTTTTCTTTTTTTTTTCTGGGTATGGGGAGGATGTAGTGTATTCAATGTCATGTTGGTCAACCTGTTAGGTAGTGTATTCAGTATGTCATGTTGGTCAACCTGTTTTTTGGGTTGTCTTTATGTGCTGTCTCTGTATCCGCAGTCGCATATTGAGATAATAAAAGATGGACACTGCTGAATAATGTTGAGTAGTCAATCTGTGAAAAACCTGAACAATCCTGAGACTAAGAAGACATAATATTTCCATTCATATGTATCCCCTTGGTCCCTGTTATGTCACTTCTAGCATTTTCACTATGTCCTTTGTACTAATGCAATGTTGAATTTTCTAAAACTAACACTTTCCATGTGCTTAACTATTTACAAGCTCTTCCAAGGAAACAAGCTGCCTGTACGTGTTCTAGCAAAGGTCAGTTTTTCTTGAGAAAAAGGGAGTTAAGAACGTTGAAGAAAATGCACTATGCATGTCTCAAATTGTGATGGTAATGAAATGTCTGATCTAATTTTAGGCAAATGCATGCACGAAAAAGTGAATTCTAGGTCTTATAATACAGTTAAATATCTTCCTTTATCTTTGTACAATTAATTTCATTCGATGCTGGCTTCATGGTAAGAGTTATGGTTTCTCTTTGATGTTGATGAATTGGCAAAGATTAGTTATTTGCATGATTTATTTTTAATTTGTTTGGGCACTTGAGAAAACCATTAGTTGTCTTCTAATGCATGGAATTTATAAGCTTGAAACTGGTTTCTCATAACTTTTGATCCATACCACCCATATGTAAATAAGTTTCAGATTCATATATGTATTATTAACTTTATAACACCCATTGGTATGATACCAGCCTTCACACAAGGGGATGAATTGTTTGTCGGCAAACAGTATTTAAGGTGCACGTGTATGCCATTAATTAGTGCTCTATATCATATGTCTTTTTCATACAGCATGAATTACAAATTTTAATACTTAATTCAATTTTTAATTTAGGGAAACCTTCAATGACTCTGGTAATTAAAAATAATTTACATCCTGTCATTGAGGTCTGATGGCCTTTCCTGGATGCCAGATTGTTATTTACTTCTGGAGAAAGTTTTTGATGTGTCACCTTTAAGGCTTCAATTTAGATGTCCCTCTCTCTCTCTCCCCGTGTTGAACAGACCTTCACCCACCCAAGTATCGAAGTAGCAGCAGTGGGAGCAGTCGGCATGCAAGTGGCACAAACAGCCCGGAGAGGAGTGGGATTGGCACACCAGGAGGGGCAGGTGCTGGACGAGGGTCATCTCCTGCAGGCCCCGCACAAGCTGGCGCAACAGGCACAATGCTCTCAGAGGATTATGCAGAAATAGTGGATGAGGAGGGTGACTACTCTACACCAGCAAGTGAGCAATACAAATTTTATCATTTTTCTGCTGAAACTAATAATTCAAATAAAATTATTATGATGTTGTTTGTATATGTATGCTAACATCATAACCACAAGTGGGCCCTTTTCAATTTTCGCTCATTTCAGAAGTTCTCATTTTTGCAAGAGTTGATACTGGTACAGTAGAAGCCCTGTATAATGAGAGTTTGTGGAAGCTGACAAATTACTTGCTATATAAAACTCTTCTTATTACTGAAGATGTTTTAACAATCATTCCACAGTCAATTACTATAACTTCATCTCTAATTTAGCCAATATTGTGGGTGTTTGGAGTGAATGACCACAAGATTCAATTATGATAACTGTTAAAAATGATACTTTCACACACTTCACTGACCGTACTCTTGTGTGTTACCATCTTGTTTGTAGTTCCAAAGACATGGCGGCAGCAAGTAAAATAGCTATGCAATGGACTGTAATAGAAACTTCGGAAACCAGAAAAATTGTAATACCTCCCACGCTTCCTCCATAAAAGTGTAAAAAAATTATTAGTGGTTCATAGAAAGTTCTGTTTATTATAATTCACAAGAAATCTAAGCCATTCATGCACTGAGCTGTTAACGGGCAGTCTCCAGAATAAAGGCCGAAAATAGGGGTCACTTTCAATTACTATAAATTTGCCTGAGAAAACAGCTGACTTAAAGTTGTTGGAATCTTATTACTACTAGTATTATATATATATTTGGTTTCTCAGAGTCCAATATCATCATCATTTGCAAGTAAATATACGCATAATAATAATCCATTGTCATTTACTGTAATAATTATATGAGGAGTATTCTCTTAATTATATGAAATCATAATTGCTGCAAGCAAGGCACAGTCATACAGTTCCAAAATGAATTTAATCAAAATATGCTTTAATACAAACGAGGAAGTCTTAAGAAGAGTGGGAGAAAAGAGTTGTCTACTGAAATCCCTAAAAAGAAGACGGGACCATTTAATCGGCCATATCTTAAGACACGATGGCCTAATGAAGACAATCATTGAGGGAAAAGTAAATGGAGAAAATGGAAAAGGCAGGCCTCAAATGAGATGGAGCAAGTTTTGAAGGATGTAAAGGAGAGGAATTTCATCAATATGAAGAGTTAGGACAAAAGAAGAATTGAGTGGAGGGCTGTGACAAACCAACCCTAGGATTGCTGACCAATGATGATAACGGTGCTTAAATATCATCTGCCATAATGACATCTAGATGCTGGATCCTACAGTATTTTTTTATTGCAATGCTCAGCCACTCCACCACTTTCATATTCGGTTCTTGCATGAGGTTTTATTGTTAGATCCAATGACTTACGTTTCCCAGCAGTGAAGTTGGCTCTCACCGAAATGGTAGCATAAGGGGGAGGATAAGAAAAAAGTAATGGTAAGCATGGACTCACATGGAATTCATATATGTATGCACATAGGGATATGCTCAGAATGATTGTTGTGAATGTAGACATGACCATTGGGCAGAACATTTGGCAGAAAAAATTGTTTTCATTCTAATTGAAATGGTATGCACCATGGGCACAAGCTTGTGCACCCACAGTGAGATGTATATCGCTTGTAATATCACATGCCCCCTCTGAAAGCAACTTGTTCTCCTCATTATTTATGATTTATTTTACCTTCAAATAGGTATTAGGGTAATAATGGTTCCTAGGTCATCCCTTCCTATTTTGAGCTTCTGTCATGTGTTGTACTCATTATATGGGGCTACCACTGTACTAAAAAAAAAATTAAAATTTTATCCTGCATGAAACTTTTTATTTTTGTCTAAAGCGGCGGTTACCGAACATTTTCAGCCACAGAGCCCTTTTTAAGCAAAAGTTTGATGTGGATCCCCAGGAAATGTTTAATGTTTAGTTTTGACTGTTTATATTCAATGAGGCATAACACACATGATATGTGCACAGAAGTATGAATATTAAGAAGCATGGATTAATAAAGGAAACAATAGTGAAAAATAAAGGGAGATGATATTATAATATTCACGTAAGTTGTCCTTAGCAAACAAGAGAGACAAGATGGTTCTAGTGATAAGTAGAAATTTTGCAGATGCAACCCCTGAGAATCACTTGGAGAGCCCAAAGAGCCCAGCAGTGCACAGTTGGCAAACACTGGTCTAAAGTATTGTTAATGGAGGGAGTTATTTAGAAAAATAATACATATTGAGGCATGAAAAATCTCTTTCATGGCATTGAAACCTACTAATACAGGTTGAAAACATTATTATTTTAGTTTGATTTTTAGTTTAGTTTAAGTTGATATATCATGTAGCAATTTTTACCAGCATTGACAGTAATAGACATGAGTTAAAAAAATGTATGTTTTATATTGATTCTATAGAATTATCCATTGAGAATGACAGTACCTAGAGTATCTCTTTTTAATTTTTACCTTTTTCTTTCATACTTGTGCCAAATTAAGGTTTACTTTCTCTTTATAGTTTACAAAAAAGTCTTACTCCTATCTTGGTGGATTGTTTTTATCTCTCCATCTCTCTTGCAAGTGATTTTGTCATGGTACTAAATGCCAGGTTTTCCAAAAGTAGCATGCAAGCTATTTAAAATGTTAGTGGCAGGGTAATTATCTGATAAGGTGAGACAGTTCATGTATTTAGGGTGTAGTTTCTTAATTTCCTTTTTGGTGCTCTAAATTCCATGTGTTTTTTTATTTTTATCTCTCAATCAGCACGAGACTATGAATTGGTGAGGGCTCAAATAGAATTGGCTGAAATTATTGGGGAGGGCCAGTTTGGAGATGTTCACAAGGGAGTATATCGTGGTCCTGGCCAACCTTGCCCTGTTGCTGTTAAAACATGTAAAGCAGATGCTGATGTTGCAACTACAGAAAAATTTTTAGAAGAAGCATGTAAGTATTTTGTTGCCATGTAAGGGAATGTTAAGTCAAGTGACTGGGATGTCATGTATGGTTTCAGTTGGGACTTTTAGTGTGTTTATTTGGTTTGAATATAGCAAAATTTGTGATTTTGAGTTCCAAAAGTTAATACCTTTCAATGGCAGGCTAAGGTGTATCTTTCATTTGTAATTTAAAAAAGGAAGCACTTGTGATGATAGAGCATATATCATGACCATATATGTTATTTTGTATGGTACAGGTAACCTCCATTTAACATGAGAGGTATGTTCTGAGAAAGTTCCAAAAAGTTCATCAAATTCTTGGTAAATGGACAAGGAATAATACATTTGGATCTAGTAACCCCTGTTGGCCAGTTTAATAACATTTTTATGAGTGACATTAGGAAAGGAAAGCTGTCATTATATTTTATGAGAACTATGTATTGATATTTTCAATTTCCATAAGTGCTTGAGTATCTGATGTAATTAGTATGTAAAAAAACCACAAAAGTTCTCATCACTCATTGAATTGAAGAACCTGAATCATTGAATCCTTAGCACATCATGGATTTCACAATGATGAGATCATGTAGGGGAATGATTAACCTGAAGGATAACATAGACTGGATATAATCACAGATTCCAAATGGCGTGCTGGGCCACACTGTGGAGACACCACTTGTATCCCATTCATCATGTAATTTGATTCAATTTAGGTCACTGTTTCACTACAGCATAAGGATTTGGAGACATAAAAATGCTGGCATGCATTTTACAATGGCTGACTGGGATGTTGATGCCTTGGTCCAGTATGGAAGGAAGATGCAATATTCCTTGGACTCTTATTTTCCTAATACAGTACAGATAGTAGCAGGCTGAAACTTTACCTGTGACAATGCTTAGAGGTTAATTCTGTGTTATGGGCTCAAAAAAAATTAATGAAGCAATGTGAAGATAGTTTTTATATCATGATGAATTTGTCTCACGCAGAGATGGGTCGAATAGCAAATTTCTCAAACTCGAATTTCGGATTTGAATATTAACCCTTTCGCGCCGGAGTCCTACGCAGGAAAATGGTTTACTTCTCACGGGTTCCTCTAGAATATTTTTCCACTCCGTGTACGGAGCTCTCTTGAAGCAAGGCTTCGAGCAGGTACGTCTTTCCCCCACTTTGGTACCGGACCCAGCGGGGTTCCCGACCCTTTCCTCGGCCACTGACCAGAGATTATCTTCGCCCTTTTCCAAATGAGAACCCACCTCGGCTTCTGTCCGCGGTCAACTATTTTTAATTCAGTGATTTTTGTTAAATAAATAATAGTAAGACTTTAACTGGGGGTTAATACACAAATAAATTCCTGTTGTTATAAATACCATTTAGAGATTTTAAACGAAATTCTAATGTTAATATTAAGATATTCAGACAATAGACATAATATCAATGGTTACAATAATAATTATTTCTGGTGTTTCGCAATAGAAGACGTCCGCGGATAATCCAACCATACCCGTGTTTAATATAAAAGCACATGCACTTTTTGGTGCTATACCTTCATCAGGAAATATTTTTATGTAAATATATTCGCAATGGTAGCGCGAGATAGATTTTTCTGCCTAGCAATTATTTATTGTATCTCCCAATATTCCATCACGCACGCATGCGGTTTTCTTCTAGTTTTAACATAAATGATTACAACATAATTATCACTCTTAGCCACATTACACAGAATAAATTTGAATGCTGAACACCAAAAAGATTCAGTTACAAGAAAGTAAAGTTTATTGACTGCTAATAAATTAGCATAAACCATACCCTTCAGCGGGATTTTCAACCTATAATGTAGATATAATAGATTTCGCGGTATGTTGTCTGGTATTACCATTACAGTTGTTTTCCAATATATGTTCATAAACAAGTAAAACGGAGAGAAAAATAGCGGTACTACCTTATCGTCAAATCATAAAAAAACATACGTCTTTGTTCCTCATTGCAATGAAAAATTCTCCAAAATCGATTTGAATCTCATTGACAGGTGAACTCTGTTAATAATAACGTTAGAGTTCCGTTTAAAATTTCTAGAGATTCAAAAAAACATAAGTAATTAACTTCTGGAACTCAATAATGCGATTTAGAAACAAATATGATTTTGGTTTTTCAAATGCATAAACAAAAAAGTGACCGCGAACAACTGCCGAGGGTGAGGCTCGCGCTGCGAAGAAGGGTCGAGATAATCCCCGCCTCTAAGACGAGGAAGGGCCTTCAGACCCGCGAGGAAGGGTCCTTTATGACACCTTGGACCTTTTCTGCCTACCTGACCCCAGCGACGTTTTAAGACGCCCTTCGTTCTCTTGCGTAGAAAAATCTGCGGCGTTTATAAACGGCCTTCGTTCACAGGAGTGGAAAATCTGCGGCGTTTATAAACGGCGTTCGTAGCGAAAGGGTTAAATCATAGCTCGAATATCTCAAATACCTCGAATACTAGAATTTTACATTGCATATTAAATATTCTACTAATGTATTTGATGTCTGCATAAGTAAATTTGTATACTCTGTAAAATTATAAAAATTCGCAAATAAAAAGGCGATATGGTAAGCAATTCGCTAATGGTTGACAGAACGGTACCTCTTCACTGTGAATTTTTACATGTAGTTCAACATGCATAACAGTGCGCTGCATGCTTTTATAGTTCAGAGTCCTCTGTATGACATTACTCAACACTACTCCCTCATCAGGTCACTTTATATTTATTTTTTGGCAATCCAGAGGACTCTGTTATGGTCCAGAGTTATCTACGTAGTCGCTGAGTTAACAACCAAAGACTTCGTATGGTATGGGTGCCCAATGGTGTATGGTGCTATATTTAATAGTATTCGAGGTCGTTTATTTAGCACACTATTCAAGATCTTGAATATTTTCAACTACATAATTGAGGTATTCGAGTATTCGCGGACACTATTCACACATCCCTAGTCTCACGGAGTAGGAGCAATAGAATTTCAATTCTTTGACTGGTACTATCACTCACCCCATGCAGATTTTGTAGTTACTCTCACTTGCTCAAATGATCATTGTGAAGGTTGATGTGATTTTTGAGGGTCAATGAGTTCTTCAGTATGCTTCAAATAGGTAGTTGATGACTGATCAATCTTCATGTTATTTCCTGGCCTAATATCTCAATCAAAAAGTTGTTTGAGAGTATTAATGCATATGTAATTGTGTTTAAGTGGGAAATTTGGTTATGCTTACTGTAAGAAATCTTTGAGGTCCACTCGCGTTACAGTGAGTTTCAGGTTGTGACTTGGCATTTAGTAAGAGATACCAGAAAAGGTATTTCAAAATTCACCATAAGACTTATAGTATTTATAATAAAGTTGTTAAAATAATTTCAAAACTGCCCTTGGGTGATTTTCAACCCTTGATTTTCCACCTATATTATCAATTTTTACTAATTCTTTAGTCAAATGTGTTCCCAAATTTGAAGAAAAATATGGTGATTTTATTTCTTTTATTAAAGTGAATTTTTCTTTTAACTTTAGTCATTATTTCAATTTTTTGTGTAAGCTATGCTAACAATTGTATTAATACTGTCTATTCCCTTGCAGATATAATGCAGCAATTTGATCACCCTCACATTATAAAGCTGATTGGTGTTTGTTCTGACAGTCCAATTTGGATTGTGATGGAATTGGCCAAGCTTGGGGAAATGCGAGCTTACCTTCAAAGCAATGCTCATCGATTACACTTAGCTACTCTTCTTCTTTATACCTTCCAGCTCTCTACTGCCCTCTCATATTTAGAGTCAAAGAAATTTGTTCATAGGTAAGGATATCTCACTTACTGGCATTTTCCCAAATAAAATAATGGTCATGTAGACCACCATTAATCAATGTGATTTCATTTTCCCAAAATATATACAAGCAATTAAGAAATGTCTCATCCTAGAATCTCTATTCAGAATCCTGTAAGGTAGCAATAACATTTTTATAATTGTTTTCCAATTGACTAACTATGATAAACATTGGGTCCTGTAATTAAAAATTGCTCTGAAAATATGTTATTAAATAAATTAGTTTAGATTTATAATAGATTAGCTGTCAGTTATAGAAATATTTGCATAAATCTCTATCATTCCACGAGTCATGTCTTCATGTGATTTCCCTCTAATGTATTCTTCTTTGTACCAGAAAAAGTGGTTTACTATTTATGGTCAATCTTATTTCCTATTTATGGTCTTGCTTTTGGGTGAAGAATTCTTCAGAACCTTAAGGGCTACTCTATTTATTTCTTTATTATACTATTGTAGTCATCTTAGATAAAAGGAGTAAAAATGTTTTAAAATATGTAATTTAAATGTAGCTTTCTAGCAATTGCCATTTTAATAACATTTGATTCTCACTTGGAATTTTTCACAGGGATATAGCAGCACGAAATGTTCTGGTATCAAGCAACAATTGTGTGAAGCTGGCTGACTTTGGCCTGTCACGATGGGTTGAGGATCAAAGCTATTACAAAGCATCCAAAGGAAAACTCCCAATAAAGTGGATGGCTCCTGAGTCCATTAACTTCCGAAGGTTTACCACTGCCTCTGATGTCTGGATGTTTGGTAGGAATTTTTTTTCACTACTTTAATATATTTATATTCTTGATTTCTATTCTTGTAATGTTCTGAAACTATTTGTGCTTGTGATTTCTATAAGAGGTCTCAGTGTGTACACTAGTAAAGTAATAAATATCAAACATCTCTTACAGTAAAGCCAATAGTTAATGCTATACAGCTAGACATTTTTCATTTTCTCTAAGACCTCAGTTTTAAATTTTTTTCAGTGATAGAAGCTGAATCAGTCATAAATGACAATTTGTTAGGCTCTCTTGACCTCAATGAATATTGATGTATGTCATCTGATAAATATATAATTACAGATGCCCGTTAAAAATATGACAAAATATAGATGCTTTATTATTATTATATAGCAATTAGTGAATACTTATCAGCTCCAAAGAATATTCGTAATAATTTTTTTTAGATTGCTGTATGTTGTTTATTTAACCTTTTCTGTAAAATCAAATTTTAAAATGCATTTTAAGTGAATAACATTTATAATTCTTCATTAAGTTTTAAATTTTTAGAGCAAAATAATTCTCATTTAAGCATCTCTGTCATTATTGCTTTCAAATGTTTAATTGATAATCTATTTAATTAAAATTAGACTCCACTGATACTCTTGATTTCATCATTTGCAATTCTACCATGCCACATATTTGGTTGAATATACTCTTGTAGTGCATCTACACAATAGTAGAGAATGAAGTTAATAGGTATGAAAATCAATCTGTATGTTAGTAGAATGTGATTGTTTCTTTTTTGCTGTCCTCCAGGTGTGTGCATGTGGGAGATCCTAATGCTGGGTGTGAAACCCTTCCAAGGGGTGAAGAACAATGATGTAATAGGAAAGATTGAGAATGGGGAGAGGTTAGCACTGCCACAGTCCTGCCCCCCACGTCTCTACTCCCTGATGTCTCAATGCTGGTCATATGAGCCATCTAAGCGACCATCTTTCAAGGAAATAAAAGAAGTTCTCCAGTGAGTTTCTTTCCTTTGATTCCTGAACTTTGTGCAACCTCAAGTGTGGTGTGGATTCTAATTTTCTAATACACTTCACTCAGAAATGCATGTGATTGTATGTCTGAATTGAGTCAACATCATCACTTAGGTATATAGCTGCAATACTGAGTAATTTTTGTGGCTATTATATAATTTTAATATGTAATAACTTTTGAACTATGTATTTGAATTGCTTTGAATTCATTTAATGATCCAATACCTATTATTGTCCAGATAATGGAGACCATTTGTTGTGCCAGGCAATGGAAACAGTCATGTACAATATTTTTCTCTTAATTCAAGGCCAAGAATGAGCATTTTCATAGTTGTCTTATACTCATTACTCACAGTAAATTTGTTCTCTTGCAGTGAGATTCTTCTTGAAGAAAGGCACCAGCAGCAGGAAACTATGAGGAGGGAAAATAGGAGAGTCCAAGCTATGTCTTGGGGTAAGTATATATTTAGAAATAATCAGCATTTCCAAGAGAATGCAGTATGCACACCAAGCAGTTTTTCACCACACATTAGAAAAATATTTCTTTAACTTGGATCAAATCGATGGGAAACTTTTTCTGTTATCCATAGAAAACTGCATTGAAAACCATATTTTTTAAATTCAACTCAACAACATGAAGTGTGTGTGTTCAGCCAAATATAATATTCCTTCTGTGCCCTCAATTAGCTTTGTCAAAAGATTTATAGAGAGTTATATGTATTTGTTTTTCTGATCAGCTATGTAAAAATAGTGAATTTCCATCAGAGCTGAGAACTAATATCAGATATAATACCAGGTGGTCATAATGTTTGTAATTATTTTTGTAATTATAATCTAAAGACTTTATCTCGGTAAGTGCTTCAACAAGAATTTCCATTTTCTGAGATACTCTTTTACATTTTAGCTAATGGGATACATTGTCCTTGTATTCACAAATGAATGTGGTAGAAATATTTCAATCATAATCCTTAAAGAGTTAGTTATTACTTTGTCTTAAAATATAGCATAGAATGACTCAGTTATTATCATTGAAATTGTACATACTTGTATTTCTACATGTGGTACCTCTTTTATTCATTGAATGTTTACTTTTTCATATGTTTTATTCTCATTATTATTTACAATTATTGACACATTCTGTGTATCCATCCCTCCAGGCTCAGATGACCCTCCACCTCCAAAGCCAGCAAGGTTCCCCCTGGAGCCCGGAGCCCCAGGTTTGGGACCAGCCCCGCCACCGTCTACGTACATTGTGGCCCAAAACCCAGAGGTGCTGGCACAGTTGCTCCGGGAGAACGAGTCACGAGGGGTGCTCTGCCCATCAGTCTACACCACACCAGCCTCGGCATTCAACACACTAGCGGTAGATTTTGCAGACATGGGCTCTGGGTCAGGGGTCGAGGGGGCAAGTGTGGCAAAGGGGGAGGGGGGTGCAGAGGAAGCAGCCGCGGGTGGTGGGGGAGGCCCATCTTCTCCGAAGCACGGTTCGATGGGCCGTGCCAGGAAGGGTGCAAAAGGGGAGGGGGGCGGGAAGGGAAGTGGCTCGGTGGGGTCAGACGTGGGGGGAGAGGGGCCGCCGCCCACTTCCCCGGTGGCAAGCGCAAGTGCCGGAGAGGGTATGCAGGGAACGTCATCCCATGCCTCGTTATCTTCCACCCTATCAGCAGACGGACAGGTTGAACAGACAAAAAGAGAATTATTATTGTCATTTCAGTATTGGCACTGCACGAATGCATGCCACCCTTGGCCGTGGAACTTGGAACTTTTCTATTTTGCTGCTGAATATGCCAGGAGCATGCCTTGGAACGATACTCGTCACCCGATTGATATCCTTTCTCTAAATGTTGGATGGACATCTTCCCTGGCTCTGCATCGCTTACAGCTGCCTATGATACGGTTTTAGTGCTATGTTGCCTGCATCATCTTTAAGTGTTTAATCAAAATCAAATGACTGCTTCATAATTAATAGTTGCCCATAACTGAGAATATTAATTTTCATGCATCACAACTTTAACTTCTGCAAATTTCATCATGTTTATTTACACATCCCTACATTTAATAATCAGGAATTAATCTTTTGGACATAAAATTTTGTCTTCCTTTTCTAAACCAACTGTTTATTTTCTAATTATTGAATTATTGCTCAATGTATGTTACCTCCCAACAAGAAATTTTTGCAACTTTTCTGATTATGCCTTTCAGAGTTTTGTTACTCTTTCTATACAAAATTTCACTTCACGCAGGTTCATATTTTTCATATCACTGGAATGGTGATTGATATTAAGATGTCTCAAATGCCTGATAGACCATCCCCATTAATTAATTAAGTTTGCATGTATGCATCAGTCATTTTGTACATACGTCAAATTATTTAGCTAGTACATGAATATTGGATATTGTCATCCACACATTAATGTTGGTGTTTTGTATGTGTTTATCGGAGTAGATAGTTTTGTGTCATTAAATGTTTTTTTTGCTGTAAATAATTGCTTAATTTTATAGGAATAGCCAAGGCTAGGGTGGAAGCCTTCAAATTAGAGAAAACTACAATCTGCTTGTTATTAGAGTTCGACAAATCTGTACATAAGTAGGTTTTGTGTGGATTTTGGGGGTTGCCCATTATGAAGGGACCTATCATCCTGGATGTTATGCACAGTCTATGTCATCTGATCTGAAGTACATAGTTTAGTACATATATTTAGTTGCACTGGATGTTACATATAAGATGATGAATGACCCTAAATTTGCCTGTCAAAAATATAAGAATGCAATTGATTTGGCTGCTGAAATAGAGATTGGCAAGGTCTTTCAAGAAGACAGTTCTAGCATGAATGTTTAAATACAAAATAAATGAAAAATATTTCATGAAATAATGTTTTTTAGATATCAATTTGAATCTTTCCTTTTATTAGTTCAAAAGTGCATGCTTTATTATTGTCTTTAATAAAAGCAAATGTGTATGCTTATGAGTTATATCTTTTATTTTAAGATTACATTCATTGATGCAATATACACTTTGAAGTTCAATTAATAGAAAATTGGGCTATGGTATCTCTATAAATTTTCTACAATGGGAGTATATACCTAATGGGAAGGTTTTTGATTTTATGACTTTTAACATTTACAAACACAGAGACATGAAATAAAAAGTTAAATGTTGATCCCTAGAAAACTATCGCTTCCATCAGTGAATCTTTAGTTTCTCATTCACCTTGCCAATCTATTTTTTGAATATAATCTGATTTCAGAATATGCTTCAAATGAAAAGTGTAATGAGTCTGCTGAAGCAATGTAATGATGACTTTTGGTCGTTGTCTCATGCATGTTGCATTTGATTCAAGTTGCAAGCATATATGTTTTACCTCAGTGGAGATAGTCTGAATTTATTTTTAAATAGTTCCTCTCTCATTGTGCTCTCAGAACCATCAGCAAATCCACCTTTACGGCAGCCCGACCTCAGCCATCCTGGGTTTGGATGACGAGGATGATGATTGTGCAGATGGAGCTTTCGATGGGGAGGAGTTGGATGGGGATGATGGCGGGAGGATCCACGGTGGCAGGGGAGGAAGAGGTGGTGGGCGGGAGGTGATTGATGAGGAGGAGGAGAAGCGACGGCTGGAGCTTGAGCAGCGATTGCTTGAGCAAAGGCTAAGGCGGCAGCAGAGGGAGTCGGAGGAGGACAGCCGGTGGCTTGCAGAGGAGGAGACAAACCTCGTAAGCACATCCGTATGGGAATTAAAGCATTTGGTTAAAGTTCATGCATGCCAATGGAGAGAAATTTGGCAGGGGAGAGTTATGCCAAAGGAAATGTGACATTGTTGGCTCTCTCATATCAATTCCAACAAAATCCCACCACAAGATTCAGAGAATTCATGGGCCACTGCAAAGACTGCTGATGCACCAGATCAGCTGCTGGCAAACATATTTAAAACTGGACACCAATGTACCATAAAAACCTGTGCACCATGTGCACCTTTTTTTTGCAGAATTCATAGTTGAAGGAGAGGGTGCACGACGAGTTCCTAATCTCTCTACCCTTCCCAGGAGTCCCAAGGGTTTCTGGACCCCTAGAAGCTCAGCATGAGTCAATAGGGGGAGTGTATTGTTAATTTGCTGGCCATTCAAGGCCGTCACTAACTTCTACCCAACCCAATGCTATGTACAACACCCTTTCACCAGTACATACATCGTGTTCGCTTCATACGTGTCCGTTTTCAAGAGGCTACATTGTTAATTTTAGGTTTCCTTCAAAAGTTTGAATATGTCTTTGTTTTCTCAAGAATGAATAAGTGGAAAACCTTTAAATTTTACGCCAAGTGGAAAACTAAAAGTGATTAAAGACTCTGAAGAAATAGGAAATCGCACTGTAGGTCAAAAATATGATGTGCTTGAATCGTGCATATGAAATTCTACTCCGTACTCATAGGAACAGAAGAGCCTTTAGGGGAAAATCTGCAATTTATCCCTCCTCATAACAACAGCTGTTTGAGTACATAAAGGATGGATTTTGATGCAGTTTGACGCGAAAGGTATTTCGTCTGCAAAAAGTTATGATCATTTTTACTTAGCTTACACTTAAAAATTGCATTTTACACTATGGTATGAGATAAGAACTTCCTTGGTATTGTTTATACATAAATGCAACATGTAAAAATTATATTCGGCTTGAAAGAGGAACAGTGGCTCTATTCATTGCATGTGTCACATTGTACGCCACTGCTATGGGTGGCATACTATGCAACGGAAGTCTTTGGTACTGGACAAAATTTTTCAGGTTCCCAAAACCTTGAGCTATGAAAATGAAGGAATCTACCAATTATTTTTATTTCTATACTTATAGCCTTTGGATGCACGTCTTACATGGGTATGTATGGTCCACGAGTTTATACAGTACCTCAAAAGATCTCACTTAATTAAAATTTAAACTAAACCAATTTAGATGCATAAAACCTTCCTTTTGAGATAGAGAGTCCTTCCTTTTGTTGTAGAATCCTATGGGTTAAGTACTGCCAAAACAGAATATATTTCCAGTTTTTGAAATTTTTATATGTGATAAAAAGGCCATTGATTGATTGTTTTGTATGAAATGAAGATGATTTATATGTATGAAATCTGGACCCAGCTGTGAAGAAGTAAGAATTAGGAAAGGAGTGAGACAAGGCAGTGCACTTTCTCCCATAATTTTTAATGTTTACATTGAGAGAGCCATCAATGAAATCAAAAAGAAGTCTTCTGGAGTGAATATTTATGGAGAAAAATTTAGCATGCTGCGATTTGCTGATGACATACCACTCCTAGTTGAGACAGAGAGGGATCTGAATAAGATTCTAATAAACATGGAAAGGACAATGACCAGATATCAACAGAAGATCAATAAGAAGAAGACCAAGATATTGATTGGTATGCAGCAAGAGAGGAAGCCGAAACCAACAATAACCCTTTAAGGGGCCGTGATACATAGCTGTTTTTCAGACCTATTTTTCAAGGAAGATTGCTCCAACAGGAAGCTAGATATCGGAATGGGGTTTTCAGTAATTAAAAGAGAAAGTATCAAACTATTACTCTATAATCCTAGATTTTACGTAATAAGCCTTGTTAAAAATATATATCGATGTAAAAATAGACCTTTTTGTTGCAAATATTGGGAGACAGAGGGGCTATTTTTTTAACTTTCGTTATTATAGAGTACAAGATTCAAGCTTAGTCTGTTGGATCCTTGAAAATTATTGATTTTTATTAAAAGACACGCTGTTGAGATATTCTGAAAGTAATTTATGTTTTTCGCCAACTCCAGCCCAGGGATACGCCTCTAGCAACGTGCAAATCACGAAACAGTTCACACATTCTCCGCCTACTGCGCTACTCAAAAAGTGCTACGGTCCCTCTACCCTATATCCTAAAACGGTAACCTTGAGGTGTTGAAGCTTTGGGGAAGGGAAAGTGAAGGCGGGCGGGAAGCAGAGGCGAGTGAGTCTGATTTACTGACGGGTTTTTTCTTGAGTCTCAGCTTAGGTTGTCGCTCTCGGGGTGTCTAGTAATAGTCAAACTGACTAATTGTCAAGTCTCGAAATTTCATCGGAAGCGTACCGATATCGGAAAATTAAAGTAGGCAGTCGCTTGACATTTTCGATGGCGAGGAAAAAAAGAAAGGGTGAATTTTTGGCCAAGCGGAGGGAAGAAAAAAGGTAAATATTGTCATTTTTTGTGAAAACACTATCTTAATGTAATGATATATTCATGTGTAAGTATGCAAATTTCTATTATCCGAAACAGGCATCTCAAAATAATGGGAACAGAGTCGCACGTAGGAGGAACTTCTTGCGCTATTGAAGAAATCCCGTCCAATATTGACGATTCAGTAGCTGATGAAACTTTGCATGATTCATTTGACGATATGGCAATTGCCGAAGAAGGGAAAAACGAAGGTTTTTCCGGTGGAGTAACGGGAAGAAGAATTATCGACTTAAAATATGCGACAAATCGGTTTCCAATTTACTGAAAAGGTTTAACCTAAATTTCAACCTGCGTTCTGATAGTAATTCCCAGCCTAGTTCTTCTATTAAACTCGTAACACTTATACAATTATCATAGCGGCCTTTAACAAATCTAGTGGATCTCCTTTGCACACGCTCTAATTCTTTTATCATACCTTCCTCGTACGGATCCCATAAACTAGCGGCATATTCTAAATGAGGCCTGACAAGTGTAAAATAGCTTCTAGTACTCTCCCGTCGCATTTGCCTAGAACTCTTTTTACGAATCCTGATATATGGTTTGCTACACTAGTTATTTCCCTGATGTATTTCCCCCACAGCATGTCTTCAATGTTGGTGACGCCTAAGTATTTAGTAAATTCTACGTTAGATATTTTCTTTTCTTTGATGCAATAATTTTTCTGGGGAAAGTTATTCTTTTTCCCAAAGTTCATTATCGCGCATATCTTCAAATTTAATTCTAGCTTCCAACTATCACACCAATCATCAATCGCATATAAATCCTTAGCTAAAGAATGACTATCCTCTTAATTTCTTATTTCCTTATACACTACTGCATCAGAATAAATACGTAAATATGAAGAGATTAGCCGACAGGACTCAGTGGAGAGCTGCGTCAAACCGATCTGAGGATTGATGACCAATGATCACTGCTGCATCATCGGCAAAAAGACGGAGCTTGCTATTTTTAGCTACTGTATTCAAGTCATTTACGGAGAGAAGAAATAAAATTGGGCCTATCACGCTGGGGAACACCCGATGTAACTTTTGCTTCGCCTGAGGTGACACCATCTAATACCATTCATTGAACGCGTTCATGTAGGAAATCTCCTATCCAGCCTACCATATTACTGTCTATCCCGTATGATGCTAACTTCGCGAGTAAATTACAGTGGGGAACCTTGTCAAACGCTTTTCTAAATTTAAAAGCGCTGCGTCTACCTGTACGTTACCTTCTCCGGAAACTAAAATATCATGAACGAAAAGACCTAACTGATTTTCGCAAGACCGTCCCTTTCTGGACCCATGCTTATTTGTTATCAATAAATCCTGGCTATCGAGGTGTCCCCTTATTGATGTAACTATCATATGCTGTATAATTTTGCACGACAGTGACGTTATTGATATTGGTTTATAATTCGATGGATGTTCCCTATCGCCACTTCTAAAAATTGGGATCACGTTTGCTATCTTCCAGTCTTTGGGAACCGCGTGTTCTTCGAGGGATTTGTTAAATATTACTTTAAGATACGGTGCCATTTCGAGAGCTATTTCTTTATACACACGAGCAGGAATTTCATCACGACCTGAGCTCTTGTTCGTGCTAACATTTTTAGAAAGGATACGATTCCGTTATAAGATACAATTATCGATCGGGGGCATTATTTGTTGAAATCGGTCTGGTATTGTTTCGAGCAAACTACGCTTAGATTGATTAAAAACGCTCTGGAAAAATAATTCAACAAATTAGCCTTATCTAAATATTTCGCCCCTATACCCTTTCAAGGAATTAACCGTTGAAATTTTAGTTCCCTGTACTTCCCTAACATATGATCAAAATGCTTTCGGATTCCCCTCTAGTTGTTCTCCAAGTACTTTTCTCTTGAAACCACTTTACGCTTTTCTAAGGGCTATTTTTGCGGCTGCTTTATATGTAACGTTCGATAATTTTTTTAGATCGCTATTAGCTACATTTTTCTTAGTTTCGCGTGGATAACTCGTTGTCGTTTTAACATTTTTTTAACCTCCACGTTGTACCACCCTGGTTCCCTATTCTCACTCTTATACTCACTCACCGTGTAATTTGGAGGAACTCTTTCCATGTCTGTATCACTATTTTTTCTGATGTTTAGAATTTTTCAAAAGAAGTCTGTAAGTCACGCCTAAATCCGTTAAAATCTGCTTTACTTAAAAGGCAAATCTTTCTTTTTAATTTTACATTTTTGTCAGTATTGAGGGATAATTTAACGTGTACTACCTTGTGGTCACTTATTCCATCGACATTTTTAACTTCAATAACTTTTTCATGGATGTTTGAGGCAAGTAAATCGAGAACATTCTCCCTTCTATTATGCAAATTTACTATTTGATGTACTGCGTATTATGCGAACAGGTTAAAAAATGACGAGCAGATTTCTTTTTCCCTACCCCCAGACTAATGACTACATGTTTTCCAATCTATCGATGTTGTATTGAAATCTCCACCTTTCAATAATCTGTCGTTCGTTGGTATGAGAATTAATGTGCCTGATCTGTTTCTCGAGTTCTAATACTGAGTGTACATCGGAATGGGGTGGTCTGTAGTAGGCACAAACGTATATTACTTTCAAATTACCACATTTAGACATTAACACGTGCAAGCCAAGCTACCAGCTGAGACCACCTCCTATTTGTTGCAGTTCTTACGGCTAAACTGTTGTCACAACAACCAATCAACACGGCTACCCTGAAAAATGAAGTCTATTCATGACTTGGACCGCGGACGCGTTCTCCTGCAGCTACGAACCCCACTAGGACCAGACCGGCTCGGTTCTTAGAAAAACGTAGCGAACGCATTTCCGCGAATTCCACGTTGCCACATGGTATAATGTGGAGTCTGCCAAACAGTTTGGTCCCATCGTATGTTGAAATGGCAACATTGCGTCTAGTGGTCAGCTATGGTACGAAAACTCCGCGGACGGAGGGGCTGAGAGGGAAGGGTCGTTATTGCCTCATCACCTCTGCGCAAAGAATTAAAGCGTAGAGGAGACACTGAACCAAAATATGGCTGGTTGGGTAGGCGCCGACTCTGGTAACTCTACCGGTCGACGGAAAAACTATCTCCATCATCTCAGCACTCGAAAGCGAAAAAATAATCATGTACCACGGCGCCTTAAGGGCCAACATCGTTGTGGGCGAATTTTGGGAGATTTTCGTTAAAATGCTGGCATCGCTCTGAGTGACTCTTTTAGGTAATAGGTAAAATGTAAATAAAGGTATAAATGTAAATAAAAATTAAATGATTCATAATTTTATGCTTTACTCTATTTTTACAAACCACAGGTCACATTCTATTTAACTTTTTCACACATTGAATTTATTTTCAAATTTTTAAGCTTAATTATATATTGTCATTTTCTTTCTGGCAATAATTTTCTGTAAAAGAGCCTGGAAATTTTAGCACAAAATTAGACAATTTTGCTTGGCACTCAAAGGGTTAAAATAGGAAAACAAAAACTTGAAGAGGTGGAAGAATTCTTTTACCTGGGAAGCCAAGTAACCAATGATGGACAATGCAAGAAAGAAATAGTATTAAAAAAAGAATCTACTTACAGATGGAAATACAAGTGTAGAAGTAAGGAAACAATTCATCAGAACGTTTCATCTGGAGCATGTTTCTTTACAGCAGTGAGGCATGGACGATGACAGCAGCGGAGGAGAAAAGGGTGGTAGCATTAGAAATGTGGTGCTAGAGGAGAATGATGAAGATTAGACGGATCAACCGAGTAAGTGATGAGGAAGTCCTAAGAGGAGTGGAAGAAAAGAGAAGTCTTATTAAACCCATAAGCAGAAGATGGGGCAACTAAATTGTTCATATCATGAAGCTTGATGGCCTGGTGAAGATAATTGTTAAAGAACAAATGAATGGGAAGAATGGCAGAGGAAGGCCTCCACCATGAGATATAGAGAACAAGTTACGATGGATATGAAAGAGAATAAATACAAATATATGATGAGAGATTAGCTGATAGGAGAATTGAGTGGAGAGCTTCGTCAAACCAATCTCAGGATTGCTGACTGACGATGATGAAATGAAGAGAGTATAAATATTAATGATGAAAAGGCCATAAAATAACCATTTGAATTTAAAAATAAATGTCCATTACAATAATTTTCCAGCTGTGTTTGTGTAAAATAAAGTTCTAAAAACATTGTATACTTAAAAGAAAATATTTAATTTTGAGGAAAAATTCATGTGATGAGTAAATTTCAATTTCAAGAACACTCTTCAACAGTAATTCTTTATGACCATATATTTATGTTTCATTTTAATTAAGCTTTGATAAACTTGCTTTTGCATGGATTCTCATGGCATTTCTGGAAGTAGAGACGTAATAAACATTGTCAGTATGTATTAAGATAAGTGTTTTTGACTGTTAAAATTGGTTTGCAAATGTAATTCATAAAGATGATAACCTATAGAATGTATTTTGCCTAATTTCCACAGAAGAAAAGGTTGTCTGTGGCGATGAGTTTGTCCGATCGTTCAGACACGGATTCGGTGGATCTTGGAGGAGGGCCAGGAGGAGGAGTGCCCCATGCAATGTCTACTGCAAGGGACCACATGACCTCTGAGGACTCAGGCCGGGAGTGTTCCTCAACTCCCCTCAGCAATGGCTCTCCCGCACCTCCATCCACCTCATCCTCTGCTAATGCAGCTGAGGAGAGGATAATCATAGTGAAGGTGAGTTATCTTGTCTGGCATTTATTTGATGCTCAATATGTATATGCAGTTTGCTATGGAGTTTTGTCTCTATCATGGACAAACTAAAGCATTGGATCGAGAATACTTAAGATCCAGTGTTAGTACTAAAGAGTTGAAATCTATCCTGGAATGAAAGCATGCGAATAGAATATGTAATATTTATCTCTGCGCAAATCTTTTACTTTGTGTGTGCCATTTAATCTGTTAAGAGTACATTTTGATCTAAACTGCTGATGTTTTAACTTAGGAATTATAAGTTATAATATAGCTAATAGATGATTAACTGTAGAATTTAAAATTATTTCATCAAAGAGGGCATATGAGTAGTCTCAAATGACTTGGTGAGGATTTCGGGGGTGAAATCATGACATCTCACTTTCTCTCAATTGACTTTATACATTTCGACTACATATTTGATGCTCTCTTCCAGTGTCCTCATATCATACATGCTTGGAGAGTGACTTATATATTCATAAGCTTAAGTTAAGCTGAAAAATTGTGTTTCAGGCCAAATTACTGTTACTTAAATTATCATACGTGATGCATCCAAATAAATCTATGACAAATAATTATAATTGTCCTTGATTAGAAAATTGTCACTAGCAATTTTAATTGCATTTAACTATTCCAGAAAATGGAGCCCACACCTACTGCTGATTTAGACAGGACCAATGATAAAGTCTACGATTGCACTACTAGTGTGGTGAAGGCAGTTATGACATTATCCCAGGGTAAGTTTATGAGTTCAGTTTGAATTGAATCAATCTAATTTAATTATTTCAGTTAAGCTAAATGATAGAGGAGGTGTCAGTTTTAACTCAAGATTGGAAATTTTGAGTATTCTACACCTGAAGTTGAAACTAAAAATGTGTAAATCACTAAAGGATCATTAATGAAGAGTTATAATTCATTTTTAAATAGAATACTAATGACATTTAAGCAGCCTGGTATTTGGTTCATTATGCAGTCAAGCCCACTTATATTGTACATGTTTTAATAAAGTTTGGCTTTTCAAGACGTTAAGGCTATTCCCTGTCAAAAAGTAATTTTACCCTGATAAAAATCCCACTCACAATGAACGCTTAGTTTTCAGTCTTCCATTTTTAATGAAGATTTTTGCACAATGGGTGAAACCCAATTACATTTCTAGCAATCCTCATCTGTTAAAGATATTTTTACAGTTTTATTTTTATACCTCAAAATTTTACTTTTGGCTATCCCTGTGGTGTTGCCTTCATTCTCAAGTAAGGTTTAGTGGCAAGCAGTGATGTCTGACTTCTGCATTCAGTCATCATGTTTGATCAACTCGACTGAGTGGTTTCATTTGTTCGTACACATCCTGCTGCAGTGTTGGCGGTAGTGGACCTACAACACAATGTGGATGGAATGCAAACTCACTGTTTTTGAAACCTTTTTGTATTGTCTGTTTCACTGAGTAATCAAATAGACATTGCTCTAACGTGAACCACCAGCCCCTGCTCAGAATGATGTCCGTGTTTTGACTGCTTCAAGAGCAGTCAAGTAGCGGATGACTGTCACCAGCTTTCAAATGTGGTTGCCGAGCCATCTCGATAAAACCACTACATTGATTGTAAAACAATATCAAAATACCAAGAATATACAATTCGTAAAACCAGTGTATTACATTTGTGATACAGAAAATAATACAAAAGTGTTGGCACACATGCAAAGGATTGGTGTGTTTCTTTAGTTCAGAATGTCACTAGTATTGCCAATTTTTTATTTATTTTGATTGTTATGAATCTGCTGACCCACAGTTAGTAATGTTCAGAAGCTTTTAATCATGTGTGTAAGTCAGTCCAAATCAAGTTCTACTCTTTGCGAGAGTGAATGGCAAGTGTAAATGCTTTTGAACATAATTGTTGCTATTTAGATCTTGGTAAGAGTATGATGTATTTTTCTTTAATGCCTTGGTGCATAACAATTTGAATTGTCTCAATTTGTGGAGCGCAGTTGGCTACAAGCTCAGTCATGGTTTATAGGGCCTCATTACACGATGTATGAACCTGTGTGTGATCATGTGGGTGGATGAAATTATAACAGGACATGTCATGCTGACAAGAGAATGTACTTGATTAGAGATATTATCCATCATTAAATTATTATTAGTACTTATTATTAATGTGTAATTATGTGTAACAATTACTTGTAAGTGTTGAGGTGTTTTCCCAAATAGCTTATATATTGAAAATTATTTACATTTTGTTTCCAAAAACTGCAGTGTAATGCTATAAATTTGCATTGTGTTTCACTTTTTTGATACTTCATAAAGTGCTACACCATACTTTTTAGAGTTTAAATAAAATTTAATAAAATATATGTTTTGAAGTGGCCCATTTTGATTTTTAAATGTCAGTCCATATTGAATGTGCCCTCTACATGTGGTTTAGTGAAGCTGGTGTGCTCTGAAAATGATTTTGTCTTTACGTGAGACTGACTCCGTGACTCTTGGTCCTTACTAATTTTGTGCATTTCAGGAAAAAATTAAAGTAATAAATTGGAGATTTGAAGTATTTCCTGGTATAGAAGTATCCTGGAACTGTAGAGAATAGTTTAAAGTTAAAAGCTTCATTTTATTGATATTGAATTTCAGGAGTTCAGCAAAGTCGAGCCGACCAATACCTTGAATTAGTTAGGCGGGTTGGAATTGAGCTGAGGTCACTCCTATCCAGTGTTGATGCCCTTGTTGGGATTTTTCCACCATCTGCCCACCGTGAGGTAAGCTTCACTGTTTTTTTTCATGATACTGATTTTTCTCCTTTCCTTACATGTGGTAAAACTTGGCAATAAACGTTGACTGGACTGTGTCCATTCGCTACCAATCTTTGATTACGCTCATATTTTCTTGGCCAGCTCTTAAAATCCTAAGTTTTGAATAGGAGGTTTTTGCGCTTTATGGCCTATTGCTATTTGTTTTTAAAATAATTTAATAGTATTACAAATACCTACTCATCCAAGCCAGCCACTCATGCTATTTTATTTCGGGAAAAGCTTGCTCATGAAAACCTTTAAATGATTAGTATTCTTTACATTTCATTGTCTTCTTTCTCTTTCCATTAATGTCAAATGGCTCTTATTTTGAAGTGGTCATTATAAATTGCTTGATTTACAAAATATGTTGCCATATTTTCCAACAGTTAACATGATATATGTATATGTATTTCAAGCTACTCTTTTGACTGATAGATAAAGAATATATACATATGTATTCACATTTGTGTACATAGTTTAATATCAATTACATTAAAAGAATATGTATATACACATTCTTTTAATGTAATTGGTATTAAACTAACATTTATGTATTTTGAGTTATTTAAGCTGATTGTTTTTAACATTCTTAAAGGTGGAGATGGCACATAAAGTTCTGAGTAAGGATATGGGAGAGCTAGTCAATGCCATGAAGCTGGCTCAGAGCTACAGCACTACGACTTTGGATGCTGAATATAGGAAGTGAGTGCCCTAAATTCTAAATATAATAATATGCTTTTTTATTATACTTAAGGCAACTTTTTTGTGCTTTGTGGTAAATGTGTGGTTTGTTTTCAAATATTGTTGTCTAGATAAGAGGAAATGTTAGGTGAAGTATATCATTTATCATCATCGGTCAACAATCCTAGGATTGGTTTCACGCATCCCTCCACTCAATTCTTCTATCGGCCAACCTCTTCATATTGACGTACATAGCTCCTCTCTTTTACATTCTTCACAACTTGTTCCATATACCTCATACGAGGCCTGCCTTTTCCATTCTTCCCGTTCACTTTTCCCTTGACGGTTGTCTTCATCAGGCCATCGTGTCTTAAGATTTGGCCTATTAAGTTGTCCTATCTTCTTTTTAAGGTTTTCAGTAGACATCTCTTCTCTCCCACTCTTCTTAAGACTTCATTTGTCACTTGATCGATCCATTTTATCTTCATCATTCTTCGGTAGCACCACATTTCAAATGCTTCCAGACTGGACTTACCTGCTGCTGTTATTGTCCATGCTTCACTGCCAAGTATATCATTACCCATCTTATAATTTATTTAGTAGTTCTGCCATTCTTCTGTGTATAGGTATGTGTTTATGCCCAAAATATATTTTATTCTCTTGCTAACCCTTAGTGTGTCAGGAAGCATGATTGCACTACTCTCATTTCTCGTGAAAAGTGCCGGTAGTGGTCTTATGCTCTTCATGCATTGTCACTATTAGCTGCTATTTTTCACTTATTGTTGACAGATGACAATTAAATGCAGGTTACTTAATGATTCCAAACATTTGTAATTTGTAAAATTGACCACTGGCATTTATCTGCCTATGTTTTTGCGTGCACTAGGTTACATAATTTTTTCCTTAACGACAGCAAAATGTGCTAAAACTTCTCTACAGTTTTAGCATTGTTCCTAGCAAATTGGTCAGCACTCAAAGTGTTAATGCTATTTTGCATTTGTGAACAATAGTGTAGTCTTATTGACAAGCATGTATTCACAGTAAGACTGTAAAGTTTTTCCTGTTAATTACAAAAGTCAGAATGAGGACATTTACTGTGTTTTTATTGCTGAATCTGATAGTGTTTTTATAAAATATAAAGACCCTAATTTTTACCATTCTTTAACCCATTGAGTTGTTCTTGAGTTATAAGCAGCAAAAAACTGATGTGTAACCCTTTCGGAAAAGTGGGCGTTCAAAGGACTAGTAGGTCATCCCCTTTGTCCAATCACAACTTAGACTGAGGAGCTTTATTTTGGATTATTTACAGGATGCGACAGGAACTGTGCAGGCATTCTCCCCCCCATTTCTACTCCCCCCCCCATTTCTACTCCCCCCCCCCCATTTCTACTCCCCCCCTCCAGTCATCCTCAAAACAGTCGAAGATTGGAGGTGGATGACATAGATATCCTGAACACAGCTCGTTCAGTGGGCATCACCTATTGCTAATTTTCATTTTTGATTTATAAGTGAATGACTGTGGGTAGAAGATTGATTTTTTCACTGAAATTCCTTTTTCCTTTCCATCTAATGATTTTATGTACCTACACAATAGCAATTTTTGGTTCTGAGTAAATGCCTCCCATTATAATGCGGATATAAAGTACATTTGGAGGTTACAGACAGTTGGGATATTTAAAAACTTATCTTTAGGTTAACTGTAGGTATTCAATGTGACTATTAATGAGATGAGATCATTTGCTTGACTGATGCAATGCTGTGAAAACTCTCATTCGTATATTGAGAATTGTTCTAAACTGGGGCTCAATGATAATGTAGACAAATCATGTCAGTATGTCATTTGATCTGTAAAGGGGCAGGTGATATTTTTCCATGGAGTTTCTTTTGGACTCAGCTCGTGTGTGTGAAAAGAGGCATATAGAGGAGTAATGTATGAAGCTTTCTTTTTGTCAGTTATGGCAGGGAACCTCTAGAATTTAAAAAATGCATCAAAGACAATATTTCCTGATGAAAACAACAGTGGTCATTGTTAGAACTATGGAAAAATTAACCTATAAGTCACTTTGTAGTTGATGTATGCAATGATACGTTAGATGATTTCACTCTTGACTCAGTAAAAATGTGTTGTGTATTTTCTTAACATGGTTACATTTTAAACATATCCTCCTCCCAATCTTCATCGTACCTCCTCAATCAATCCTACATCAATCCTCCTCCTTTCAATCTTCATTATTTAGATTCTATTGAGAGGCCATGTGAATTCAAAAGAAATGCATTTCCTAGTCATTGACCTGAGAAAATTTTAATCCTTCCTCTATTTTTTTGTGTAATATTCAAGAGTAATGTAAGTAAAATTAGTGAAGAATCTTATATTACTGGTATGAAAAATAATGAAATATCTATCTTCAGGGGAATGCTGTCTGCTGCTCATGTACTGGCCATGGATGCAAAAAACCTTCTTGATGTTATTGATGCCATAAGGATAAGGCATCCAGAAGTCAACCACCACATTTGTGACTCTGATTCCCCTCCCCCCTATGTAATAGACCCTAGCCATCAGCCAATGCCCCACAGTCCAGCAGCCCATGACCCTGTCTCAGGTGTAGTGATTGAGAAAAGTGGCCCAGGTGAAGAAGCAGATTTGGAATGCAATCAAAAAAGGGTGGACGGTATTCCTGGTTCGACAAGTCCCCACAGCAGTCCAGATGGGAGCCCGAAAGGAAGTGCAAAAGGAAATCTCAAGGTTGCTGGGCCTAATCTTATCGGTGATGCTCCTGTCAGCTAACGGACAGTGTCATTGGTTTTGTGAATGAAAGTTCTACAGTGCCTGGAACCTTGGCCAGTCATAAAAAGACACGCTGTTGGCAATTACAGAGTGCTAGTTCCAGCTGTTTGCATTTCTGTGCAAAAGCTTGGGAGGGCTTCCTAATATTGTTCCAGGTAGATTAGGCACCACCTCTTAATGAACGATCTTTCCATTTGGCCATATTTTGGTGGATTCAATGTGTGGTGGGTGCTGTATTTTTGCTTTTCAGAGTGAGCTGTCACAGCAGATTTTGCTGTTAGGTAACTTGTCGTCAAAATGTTTTGTCTTTCATTATTAAGCCCTTTCAAATCCTTGGATGCCGTTTTGATGAGACAGTTCAATATCAGCAAACTAATGAGTGTGTCGGTGAACAGTGGTTGTACCAGTCTTGCAGTGAAGTCAGAGATGCAGCCATCAACAGATTGGGAAGTCAGTGGCCAACCACCTTGGCTTGGCCTTGGTTCAAGACACCAAAATTGTCATTCGACCTATATTCTGTCTATAAAATCTACCTAAGTGCTGGTTGTAGGAGTGCAAAATTTGGTGCATTATTATGTGTATTTTTACTTGAAAATGTCATCAGGAGGTTGGTGATTTTTTTTGAGTCTATTAGAGGTCAGAATAGGTGGTTATGACGAATGAAGACACCAGTCAGTCACATGTATTTTATGTTGTGACCACTTATTGCTACTAGTCAGCCCAACACTGTAAAAGTTGCCTGAATTTTTTTAAAGACATCTATTTCTCCAGAGTTTCTTTGACATAGGATTGACTTACATTCCGAACTGTATGATATTTTCATCTTCATTTGAGTCATCAGTGTTTGTTGCCTGCAGCATTTCTCTGGTGCATATTAAGCAACATATTTAACTTGTGGTTGAAGCTGTATGGGCCAGTATGTCAACCATGATCATTATATTTTCATGTATATTGTGTAAACTTAAGTAATGTGAATAAACATTGTTGTCTTGTGGCAACTTTTTATTTAAAACAGAAATGATTTTACTTTGAAAAATTTACCATCATCGATGGTCAACAAACCTAAGATTGGTATTGGTCTGTCCTTGAATTTTCTCATTACCATTGCTGTCTTTGAAGCATATTCCTCCACTTTTTCATACCATATATTCAAGCCATAGGACACACCATCCCTTAACCCTCTCCCTATCGAAGTTTAAATGCCTCATTCGTGCTCACTTATAAGCCGTCCAGAACCACCTCGCTATTTTAAATGCCCTCCAGCACAACCCGCCCGACCGCTGGGCTGTGTTCCGACAGATCTTTTGAGCCTCACAGACATCTGCTTCATCTTAAGGGTGTTTATCCTCGCTAACACATTTTTCTTATCTTCTCTTTCACGCAGATGAAACAGAACCCCATAAATCTGTCACATTACGTCTAATTGCTCGAAGGGTCGAATGATCTAGCTTGTGCCTCTCAGCTGGCATGTCATCTTTGGGGAAGTGATGAAAGAATATTCTCTGGCCGAGGGTCCATTTTGTGGGGCCATGTTCGTAGATAGGCAATGAATGAGGCATCTCATAGTCTTCGCCCTTCGCAGCTGCGAAGGACGAAGGAGTCCTTCAGCCTCACTCGTGTCCTGTCCTAGGACACGAGTGAGGCTGAAATCTCCAGATGTACTTTTTGATCGTTTAGGGTTGGCTTCAGTATCACAAAAGAATATTTTTCCTTGTGTTGCCACGGACACTAACTGATATAACATATCCCTCATTACTTGAGTCAGAGACCAAGCACAAAAGAAAAATACTTTCCCATATGCCACCCAGTTTTAACCATGACTTCTTCGAATGAGCAATGCTATAGCAGAGGAAGTGAACAGATTTTTCTAGTGATTCAAATAGCTCTAGTTTTATAAGTGCAGGAAGAGAAGGAAGTGATAGTTATAAATCGTGTGAATTTGGTTTAGAAGATGAAATTACTCCAACTGCAAATAATTTCCCAGCTACTGCACAGTTGCAAGACACATGAAGGGATACGCTAATTTATTCAGCGACAGAGGATTTCAAAGAAGATAGTAGACCTAAACATAACTCGGCGGTAGGCGACGACGAATTTTCCTTCCTAAAATACATGCTAGGAGATGAAAATTTCTTGAGCGTATTGTCGAGGATACAAATAAATACGCAGAATATATCCAGGAACTCGAACTAAGTATATACGAACAGGGAAAAAAACTTAAAAATATATTTACTTGCCGGGCGAATTTGTACTCTGAGTTCCTCTCATATCCCAGTATAATAGAAAATATGCATGCACCGAAAATTCAAATCCTCTTCGGGCAGGACTCGAGCAGCGAGTTTGACAGATTTACCCCGCCGACACTGAGGACCCGTAAACAGAAAAATAACGGCAAAGTGAACGATCATTTAACTGAATATATAAATTAGTATGATATGCAATGCTTAAAATCATTTAATTGCGTTTTAAGCTTAATATAACCTTTGTAATAACCATTTATAATATGAATTTTGTTCCATCCAACATTTCAAATTCTGCGAGGGTGTATTGCTTTTCTTTTGTTTCGTTTCTCATTTGTACCCATCACGTCAGCTGATGACTTTTGGCGGTTCAAACCATGGTGTTTGTTGGATAATTGTGATATGTTTATAGTTTTTTTTTTACGGATTTTTATCTTGTGTTTGGGAGCGTAATTCGTAGCAGTTTTAAGTGAAAATTAAGTGAACTAGGAACTATACCCTATTTTGCCTTGAGTATGCGAGATTCAGGTAATTATGGATGAAGAAATGGACGTGTGCGCGGAAGAAAGGTATTTGGATTGGGATAACAACTGTGCATCAATGGTTATACTTATAATAATGTTGAGTCAGCCCTGTTAGTGCATGCAGTTATTATTAGCTTGAACTTATTATTCTTACTAGCCATTGACTTCTTGGTTTTCACCCTATTTTTCCTTTGTGTCAGAAGGTTGGGAAATTTAACTGATAAAATTGGTGACACGCTGAAGAAAGTTATGCTTTCAGGTTACATTGAAGGAGGATAATTGTCTATGTTAATTTCTTTACTTTCAGTCGCAGAGATTTAGAAGATGTATCTTCCGTAATTGCTCTTGCCAAACTTGACCAAAAAGAGCTCACGCCAGTAAGTCAGGCCCTTTTCTTCGCCGAGGAACATGACGAACCTGACTTGAAAATAGTGGAACTAAACAAAGAACTTTTAGAAACAATAAAGGAAGGTAACTCTCTAGTAATCCGAGGTTTGGAAGATGATGAGGCTGTGCTGTGCACTGAGGATGCTACCTACGAAATTCGTGGAGCGGAAACGTCGAACTCTCTGCTTCTCATACCTGATTTAATTCTCCCCGAGGACATCAGTAACTCAGCGGAAGGGGATAGAGTTATCAAAGAAAAAACTGTGAGTACATGATGAAATATATATTGCAGTTCATCCTGCAGTGGGAAGTTTTAGATACGCGTAGAAAAATTTTTGATCGATAAATGATCGATGATTACATTGATAAGAAATTTCAGGGGTGAATCTCCTCGGCGAGTTTATTTTTCCCATTCAATCGTTTACCCATTGTACATTGGCATAGTTATAACTATGCCAATGTACAATCATTATAATGATTCAATTTTGCATATTCCCACATGGGATGCTTTTTGATCCTATTCTCAGTATATCAGCTGACGAAAAGTTTACGCTCAATGGAACTTACGGACAATGGAATCACCGTAATGTACCGTATCGTTACTAGGTACTGGATTGTCCGTTCGCACAAGTTAGTTGACCCGTTGTTCCTTGTGCGAATGTTAGTGGTGTGTATCATCACAATTTTATCACCTTCAGTAACATTTTTGCCCCATTTTATATCTGTGTGATGCTATTTTTGTCATTGTTGTTTTTTCTCTCGTGACACATTCACATGATTTGCGTCATTCTCAGGTCATATCCGTCATACACAACTATTTTGAACTTAGAAGGTGTCAGCCCAGAGTGAATAAAATCCCTCAACTTCTTGAGGGTAGTGTATATCGTGGCAAGGAACATGAGGCTGACCTGACTGCAACTTTGTGTACATTTGAGGATCTGTTGGATATTGTTCAGTGTAGCAGAAAAGAATTGATAGGTGCCTTGGCAGAGATTGAAGCATTTGAAATCAATGGTCATTATTTGAACAGCTTTTCTGTATATTTCTAAATAGTATCTCGTAACTGTAGTGATATATTTTGCCATTCACTCTTCCCATATAGGTTACTGGCGTTTGCTTGAGTTTGATTATCATTTTCGAGTGTTGACATATATTTTGAATTTGGTGGAAGAAAATTCTTGGTCTTTTGATCAGGTATCAAAAAGAGAAACTTTGGAGTCCTTGTGTGAGCTAGTTCCTCCAGACATTTTGGAACAATGCTTTGATTACTACACAGATGCTACTGGAATGTCAACTGAGAAAGGTGAGCAAACATAATTCTTATAATAGATAATTGTAAGAATCAAGGATTTTTCACACCTCCCATGCCCATGAATTAAATGGTGACTCAGGTTTTGGGAATTGTTTGCTTCAGTAGAACTTGCTTTTAAGGATATAGTTGGCCATAAGTAAGTGGAGTGTTTGATGAGTGAGTGAGTGATGCATGATTTGTGTTCTAAAGAATAGGTTTCTTGTTTTTGTCGTAGAATAGGTTTTTGGCTACTCCTGATTCCATCATCATGCACCTCACCATATCAGTCAATGTTCGATTTTGCCTCTCAGTCACTCCATTCTGCTGTGGGCATCCTGGAACTGTCTTTTGATTATAAATGCCTTCTTGTTCCAGATGGTTCTTGAACTATTTGCTGGTATATTCCCTTATTTGTCAGATTGGAATTTGGGTGTTTTACTTTCATGTTGTTTTCCCAATAATGCTTGAAACTTGAAGAATTTTCCATGTGTTTTGGTGTTGTTTTTCAAACATTTAACTGCCAAATACCTCAAAAAATCGTCAATCAATGCCATCACATATCAAGATCCTCCAGTAGAAGCTGGTGTCAGTTTGCTCATTTTGTCACTGTGAATTCAAGGCAGTGGATGCTCAGATTTCTCACTATGCCTATTGGGAAAACTAAACTTACTTAACTTTCCTTTCACACAAATGGAACAGATAGCCAATTCCTTCATTCCTTATGTCTTTCAGGAATAGTATTTTCACTGAAGCTTCACAATATAAATGTTCAAACTGTTGATGCCATGTCTTGATATCACTAATCACTCATTTTGCTACTCCCACCACTGTTTAATTCTTACCAGCTGTAATATTATTATCGTCATTACATCTCTTCTCCACACTTCACTCCCCAAAGTATTGACAAGGTACACCCTCTCTTTTTTCCTGGAGTTAAACATTAGCCATTGAAGATTAAGATTCACCATTGTCTAAAAATAGTCCCTTTTCCCCTGAAAACACGATGTGTAAATCGTTGTCAGTTAATTTTGATAGTGACTTCAACCCATTCTTAAGATTAGGTACGTACAATGTCTCAGCCACGGCCACCATAAGTCCTCCATCTTCTTTCGGTGTCAGTTAATTTTGATAGTGACTTCAACCAACTCTTAAGATTAGGTACGTACAATGTCTCAGACACGGCCACTATAAGTCCTCCATCTTCTTTGGGTGTCTTAATTGCTGCAATGCCCCTTCCTGCAATGCTGGCTGTATCTCCATTTCCCACTTGGATGGACCTGGAGATGTCCACCTGCCAATTGATAAAGTCTTCTTTGACCAGGCTCATGTGATCTGAAGGGCATGAATCCAGGTATCACTCTTTACTCTTCAAAATGCCTTTCCCTTCTGAACAGTAAGCTCTTTCAATATCTACTTTCTCCACCAGTAAGTTCACTACTGTTCTTGGCACGCATCTTTTTCTAAATTGCCGTGACTGACTATGCTCTTTAAGTTCTGTACAATCTCGGGAAATAATCTCGTCAAACTCCCTGCACGTATAACACTCGTAAATCCTTTGATTTGGATTGTGGTTTACCCTAGTAATGATCCTGTTTTCACACGATCTTACCCCATCTATCTTCTCTTCTCTCCTTTATTTGTCCCTTCCTTTTAGTGCCTCCAACATTCTGTTTTCTCACAGCTGCCAATGCCCTTACTTCATCTTCTTCAAATTTAATTTGTTGTTCCATCTTGTCTCTTTTCCTCTATGAGAAGGAGCTTTTTCATTTGACTAGTTGATACGTTCTGATTCTCTGCTGATCAGACGAGTCTCTCATACTTATCAAGAGGAAGTCCTGCCAGAATGAACATAGTAATGGCAGCATGTATCGTCAAACTGTATTCCTACCTTTGCGAGTTTTCTGTTGGATTGCACTCAGAATTTTTGCAAAATATTGAGTCATGGTCATGTTGTCAGTTTTTAGGATACTCACCATTCCCTTCATAATGATGATGCTGTGCAGTGTTGTTAATGTAGCATATATCTCCTCCAAAGTATCCCAAATTTCCATCTTATTATCAATGCTATCTAAATCCTCAAAGATATCATCTCTGACAATAGAAAAATATATTGGAATGGGCTTTTCTGTTAATTCGAACTTGGTCAACATTTAACTCCTCTTTATTGTCAAAATCAGGATTGACTGCATTCCTACAATTCTTAGTAATAAGATCAGCTTGCATTTGTAGAGACCAAGTGGAGGTATTTTCTTCTCCCACTGAAACTATGGGTGTGCATCTCTGCTCAGTCTCGCGATCATGAACTGCCATTACCAACTCCTGCGTAAATGTCCAAAAATTTATTTACTCCAGCAAGAAAAAGTGTTCACTCCAAACTTTTGGTTGAATTTCAATCTTGCAAAAACATATTCAAACAAATGATAATATGTATTTTTATATTAAGCCGTGAGCTTTCTGGTAGGATAGAACAATAATCAGTGAGAGTGAAAGGTTTAAACACCGTTGAAGTATTTGGGCAGGGAAATTTTTGTAGTAAAATGTGAAAAGGAAACTCTCTGCACTTTACATTTACAAATGTTTCATTGTCAGTGGTCATCAATTCTTTGATTATTGTGGCACATTTCTTCATGATATGTAGTATTGAGTTGTTAATAAGCTAAATTTTATGCTAGCTTATTGATAACTTTCACAATTTTTATTAAGCTAGCATATTCTTCATATCATTTTCTTTTAATATATTTAATTATGTCGTTGCCATAAGTATCTCATTCTTGATCTTCCTTTGCAGTTCTTCTAAATTTTCCCATATTGGGTGTTTTCATGAGGCCATGTTTGAAATGTATCTGATGAGGTAGCCTTATGTTCTTTTTCTGACTTTTTTGTTATAACTTTTACTCATATTAATATCTAGTGCTGGCTTGAATTAATAATTTGATATTACTAATTGAATGACCAATCTTCTTCTTCACAACATTTTAAATCCTCTCATTCTTCCATTAATGAGGTTTCTTCAGGTATCAATTCCAGTGAAGTTCATTCCAACCCTCATTTTCTTTGCCTGAAAAACCACTTTTGTGTGGGATCTCCTACTGGTTAACTCTTCTTTACATATTCAATTCATGGTTGTCAAATTTGTCATGCTCTTTTGTCCCTATGGTAAAGCCGTCTTTACTTTGGGCCCCTCTTTTAGACTTTTACACTAATGTCTTTGTTTTGCTTTTTCTCCTCTGGTGATAACTCAATACATACCTATCATATTCTGCTTGATGTCAATGTCTTTGCTGTCATAGATTTCCTTCTATCTCTTAAATAGCAGCTTTACATTATGCTTCTTTATGAAGCCTTCAATGATTGCTCCCCTTATGTAGTCATTTTATGTCAAAGAGGAGCATAAGCATTGTTATTATTCTCCTTTCCTTAGTCTTGCTTCTTCCGTGGTATGTCCAGCCACCTGGTCCATATGCAGTTAGTGAATCTGTTTACCACCCCTTTTTCCTTGAAGAGTTGAGAAGTTGAATTTGAAGAGTTTTATACCAGCTTTGAAATTCTAAACAATCGCAAGAAAAAACAGGAAGCAATATACGTATATGTGAGGTAGGGGGGGTTTTGGGAGAGTGGCAGGATGACGAAGGGACGTTGACGGGAGTAACAAGGGGGACAACGGACTGGGAACAGATTTCACCAACACACTGAAACACACAGCACTCCCAAGGTAACTCCCAACTTTATTAATGTTGGATACAACTACAAGCCCCTGGCTCGCGTGGTCAATCCTTCCCAATCATCTCAGGCACCGTCTATCCCACCCCGCCACACTCACGGCTTCTAGCCGACTGTTCTCTCGTCACCACTCCGCGTGGCGGCATTGGCCTCGTTCTATGGCGTCCCCCTGGGGGGCAGCACCGACTGGACCCTCTCTTACGGCCGTACGCTGACATATAAGTACAATCTTTCTGGGTATTCTAGTTGCATGAAAAACATGCCCTAAAGCTAGATGCATACTAAAAGCTGTTAAATACTAGATCAGAATTTAAACTCTGATATTGTTACTATTCCATCCTTAGTTGATTTGTCAATGAATTTATATTTTGGGATCTTAAGTTTTTTGTGACTTTCTTTGAGCCATTTTTTACATTATTTCGTTCTATTTGTATCATCATGATTGAGGTGTAAAAGTTGGTCTGATACAATATCCATCCTTAACAGGTGACATGTTATTCAGACTGAAAGAGGATAAGGTGTGCCGATTTCTTGCAAAGGTTTTGCTTAAACCTGCTGGTAAATTCAATTTGGAAGAATTCCTTGAAGCTTGGCAGCAAAGTGTACCAGAAGGTTAGTAGTTTGTAGAGTTGAGTATATATTGCAGGGACAGTATCTGTTAGAATAAGAGTTTTTAGTCATATTTATCTTCTTTATGGTTCTTCATGGGTCATAGGGTAATGAGGCATGCTGTGTTTAGAACAGTCACATTTCTTGGTCTAAGGCTTAACAGAGTGTCTGAATCTTAAATGTATAGGTAGTTTCTATTGTTGAATTCCCATAAAAAATATGTTTAGGAATTCAAGTGATGTAGTTTGTCAATTTCAGTTTCAGTTTTACTTCCTCTATCTTGTATTAGTCTTTTAAATTGATATTATCATTCAAATGTGCACGTTTTGGTGTAATTGTGACTAAAGTTGGCTGGTAAGCAGCTGGAAAAGGCAGTAAGGAGGAGAAAGAGAGTAGGCTTTTGTAGGGACATGTAGCACATACTGAACTATACCCTTTTTTCCCCTACTCAAACCTCTGGTGACCTTCAATGTGCTGATGAGACTTTATTTTCCCTGGACATCCAGAGAAGAGTTGTCAAGAATTCATCAGAGGGGAAAATTGGTCTCTCTCTAACTACCATGAAGTTAATTTCTGGATCCTCCTGTGGCTCTGATGGCAAATTTACCATGGGTGATTTGTATTGTGTACATATAAGCGTGTTCACCTTCCATTTGGCTGACAGTTTCCCTCTGGATGAATGCCAGGGTAAAAATGGAGATGCTCACTGGCAAAGATGGAAATAATGGCTATGAATGTTTTCAAAGGGAAGCAGATAATCATGGGCCCATGATTAGTGTGGTCGAAGTGAAGGCAAGAACATCCCAGGCATGTTGTTTAACACTTCACTGCAGGCCCCAAGTATGAAATATGTTTGCCTTGAGCGGCAGTATTTTTTTTCATGAACAGCTGATGCACGGGTGCGTCCTTCGCTTAAGGGACTAGATTTAAGTGGACGCACCGGTGCGTCCTCTGCAGCAAAAATGTTAGGTGGATTTGTAACAAAATTTGAAAGGACAGGATATCTAATTTGAAACAGGTTCTGTGCAATTGAAGTATGTATGCCTCCGGATGTAATTCAAGGGAATATACAGAATTAATATGACGAGGGCAAAGTCCCTACCCTAAGTTAATCGCTCATAGATTTCAAATTAGAAATTCCCTTTCAATGGAAAATTACATCACACTAAAAATTTTGAAACCCATGGGATTGAAATTTAGAATTGGTAAAAATTCCTAGTTGAGTGATAGAACAATATTATGGTTTGCATTAATTTTTTATGTAGATTGTATGACCTGTGAAATTTAAATTCTATTGTTTTACAAAAAGATTTAGGATTTACTTAGATGTGACATGTACCAGCCAGGATATCATCTTAATATTTGATTTCTCACTCAGTGATACCCAGCCATAATGAATTGGAAAAAAGGGTACAAATATGAGAATGGCATGAGAAGAAAGAGAACTGTTCAAAGGAAAGTTGAAGTGGTCAAAGAAAACTGAGTGACTGAAAAAACAAGTCATTGACTGGTGGAACACCTATTATTTTTAGTGTTGTATTGAAACTTCTAACGTAATGCATGAACTTATATGTCTGGGTTAATTTATGGAGGTTTGGTCGTCTTTTTTTAAGAAATTCAACTTCCTTTTCTTGCCAACGTTTCGCCTTTTAATTAAGGCTTCATCAGGGCTCAAGGATTAAATTTTTTACTGTGACATTGTCACAGTAAAAAGGAAGAAAAGGAAGTTGAATTTCTTAAAAAAAGACGACCAAACCTCCATAAATTAACCCAGATTTTAAAAAAGTGGTCAGTAACCATCCAAAGAAGTGAACTTATATGTATCCTATATTTTCCATCTCTGATGAAAAAAATCAATTATATGTGTATTATAGATCTTTTGAAGAATAAGAAAATGGCAGCTTTATTAATCATTATCATATTTGTACCCTTCATGAGTACAAATTCGAATTGTACCATTGGAGCTGAGTTTTACATCTGTAAATAGTGGAGAAGAGTTCAGTACATATTTAGGTTTGGAGTATGATGTACATTTTATATACAGTTATGTAGTTTCTTTTATCGTGACAGTGGAGGTCATTCAATTTATCTAAATATTTTTAGAGTTAAAATTATTTTCCACAAGATAGCTTGATCAAACCGAAATGAAAGGTACCATATGCATATGCATCGTGTATAGGTCACCCCTCCCCCCCCCCAATTTCTCTTAAAATTTCCATTTTTTAAATATCCTGTGTATAAATTGAGCCTAGTTTTTTTTAATAATTAGTCAATTGTGCTGAGTTAATTCAAGTGGATTAATTTAATGCACTGACTGAAAGAGTTCTTACAATTTCATTCACTTATATGTACTTAGGTATGAAAACAAGTTTAAGGCACCTGGATGGGTTGGCTTTGGTTAATGAAAATGAGAGCCCACCTGTTGCACAGTACTTCCCAGAGTCTGAACTTCCAAGTGACCCTGGTAAAAGGTTTGAACTACTCTTCCATACGAAGGAAACCTGGACCCTGGATGCTATCACTCCATACATTGAGTATGTATATTAAACTTTATCATGATCTAACTGTTTTATGAACTTTGTTATATAGTTCTCTTTTTATTCCAATTTTAATATTAATGCAATACTATTGTGCTACTTTTTTGCTTATGCAGAATTCTATCTTTCTGTGATGGTAAATGCTCCATGAGTAAATTTTCATTGTTTGTGTGTCTACAAAGAGGTGCAAATTTCAAATTAATGACTCATTTCTGAAGACTGGTACCTTGCCTGCAAATTGCCATTTGTTATGAAAAGATTTATAACTTAATGTTCATACGTTTATATATTAAAAGCATCATCTTCTAGTCTCATTCATGTATTTGTAGCAAGATTGGTTCAAAAACTGTTTTTATTTCTGTAGCAATGATTAAGTTCTCGACCTATGAACTGAAAACTTAATAACTTCAAAGGATAGAAACATACATTTCTCAATGCTAAATTAAAAAGTTGGATTTCTAATTTGGTTGCAGCACTTAAGGTTTATTTGGGCAGCAGGTGTGTGTGCAAGATCTAGTGAATGATAAACTTTTGGAGGAATAAATGCCAAATGCTCTAAGCTGTAGGCTAACTAAAAAGTCTGGGCTTACGTTTTTCGACTTATGAACAATTTAATTTGTGAATAAGGTGTCGGAATACAACTCATTCGCATGCTTAAGACTTACCATACAGTGATGCTTTGGTTTGCGAGCATCATTCATTCCAAAAATGCATTTGTGACCCAAGCACTCATACATCAAATAAAATTTTCCCATAAGTTGTAATGGAAATTCCGATGTTATATTGTGTGACCTGCAAATGCTGATATGAAAATTATTTAATAAAAGAAGAGTGGCTGAAGTGAGGTACATATATGAATGTAAGGAGAGGAGAAGCAGGGTTATTGGAAGAGTAATAGCTCTTGGATGTTCCTTTGTGTGTAGTCAATTGATGATAACGATTTCTCCTGCCATCCTTTTGTTGTCTTCAGGAATGAATTGGCAATGCATTACAGTAGAACCTCTTTTTTACGAATCTCTAATTTACGAAATGACACCAATTTACGAACCATTCCACCGATCCCGATCTTTGTATATAGGAAAACCATGTAAAATGACCTCTATTTTACGAAACCTCGATTTTACTGAGTTACGAAGTGAGAGGCCGGTCCCTAGGAGTGATTGACCTCCGTTTTACGAAGTTTTTGAAATGATTTTGTAGCACTGAACTCAGTACAGTGGAATAACGATCGCTGTATACCGCGACAGGAGCAGCTGAAGCCAGATCGGTCATGGTGAGAGGGCCCTCGGTCCAAGTATTTCATATGGGAAAATATGGACAAATCGAATGTGAGCATAGTGCTTTTTGAAGTGCTTAAACTGTAGCAAAAATCCCAGAGACTGATCATCCAAATCGCAATTCAATCCTAATATATGATCCAATGAAAAAATGTTCAAAGACGCATGGCACGACGCCTACTTCTCGAAATCAATGCCCCAATTAAAAAAAATAATCGGATTAGTGCTTGGCAATTTCTATTCCTTTTCTATCATTTTTTGTATTGCGAATACCTAACTCGTCGTCACAAAGGATCCATATTTTCTCTGGAATTATTTAAAATTAGCTTTAAGGTAGCCGCCGCAACCCGAATTCAGAACTTTGTTCAGCCTTTCATTTGAAAATAGCATTCCCATAGGAAGTTCTTTGCTGAAGCTGTCGTGGAGCATAGTTTCATTAAAATACTAATTTTGCAATAATGAATTACTTATAGTCAAATCTTGATGCAATTTGATTATTTAATTGTTCATTAGAAGTGTTTTACGTCGTTAGGTAAGAATTTGAGATCACGGCTTTGACATCGCGATCGCTTTCCGTAGCTACAAGTAAATAGTTCTCGTAAATCACCGCAAGATGTCAGCACTGTAGAACACATCTTAAAAAAAGAGGGAATTTCAAATTAACTGAGTGAATTTCTAAGATTGACTTTCATCAGCTGCGAAATATTATTAAATGTATTTCAAACGATACACTTGCTTCAAAAAAGGCATTTTCTGGTCTTTTCACTGAAATATACTAGGTCAGTTGGAACTTTGTTTTGAAATTTCCTAGTTAAAATGCATCCCTGGCTTTCCCATGTTAAAATGGCTTCTTTAAACACAAATTGACTAGCACTAAATATACCCCTTTCGTTAATTAAGGCATAACTGCATATGCTTAAAATACTCCGCAGGATGAGTTAATTCTCTTATGAGTTATTCCCCTTATTTTGAGATCTACCAACTGAACAGCTACAAGAACTTAATTCAGTTACAGCAGCCAAGTTCATACCATTATAAATTTGTAGAAAAATATTCACCTTTTTTTTAAATTCATGCCTGTTTCATTCTCTTTTACTAAAGTGAGTCTCCTAGCCTTAGGAATAACGCCTATGCTATACAGCGAATCAATACAATTGAGGTGTATTTTTAAATCCTTTCAATTTGATGTAGGTACACTGCACACACAGAATTTCACGTAATATCTGTTGTTTTTTCCCAGAATGAGCAGATGACTATTATTTATTATAGTAATTAGTTTGATTTCAACCCTAACATAACTATTTGACAAGTTAAGTACAGCATAGTTTTTAATTGCATTGAAAGTATAATCGCATTCTTGTCAGCAGAGTTTTAGTAGTTTTAGCAGATCAAGCCTCTTATGTGCATGATGTGCCTCCATGGACATTGCTCCATGCTGTGCGAGGTGTTGCCAGAGCATGGGAGTGTCACTGCAAAAACTATTTCCTACTGTTGGAGATCAGCTGGTTTTGGTGACACATCAGTTCCGGAGACAGAGGAGTTAGTGGAAGATAACCTCCAATTTACAAACCCTCTGATTTAAAAAGCTGACATTTTTGGGTCCCTTCAACTTCGTAAAATAGAGGTTCTACTGTATACCCTATAGTCATTATAGGACTATAGAACTATACCCCATAGTGATTATAGGACTATAGAACTATACCCTATAGTAATTATAGAAATTTCTATAGTGATTATGGAATTCCTATAATCACTATATATAGTTCTATAGTATTTTTTTCTTAGGGTAAATATACCCCTTTCGTTAATTAATGCATAACTGCATATGCTTAAAATACTCCATGGGATGAGTTAATTCTCTTATGAGTTATTCCCCTTATTTTGAGATCTACTGAACAGCTACAAGAACTTAATTCAGTTGCAGCAGCCAAATTCATACCATTATACATCTGTAGAAAAATCTTCACCTGTTTTTTAAAAATTCATTGCTGTTTCATTCTCTCTTACTAAAGTGAGTCTCCTAGCCTTAGGAATAACGCCTATGCTATACAGCAAATCAATACAATTGAGGTGTAATTTTTAAATCCTTTCAATTTGATGTAGATACACTGCACACACAGAATTTCACGTAATATCTGTTGTTTTTTCCCAGAATGAGCAGATGACTATTATTTGTTATAGTAATTAGTTTGATTTCAACCCTAACATAACTATTTGACAAGTTAAGTACAGCATGGTGTTTAATTGCATTGAAAGTATAATCGCATTCTTGTCAGCAGAGTTTTAGTAGTTTTAGCAGATCAAGCCTCTTATGTGCATGATGTGCCTCCATGGACATTGCTCCATGCTGTGCGAGGTGTTGCCAGAGCATGGGAGTGTCACCGCAAAAACTATTTCCTACTGTTGGAGATCAGCTGGTTTTGGTGACACATCAGTTCCGGAGACAGAGGAGTTAGTGGAAGATAACCTCCAATTTACAAACCCTCTGATTTACAAAGCTGAAATTTTTGGGTCCCTTCAACTTCGTAAAATAGAGGTTCTACTGTATTTTGTCTCATCTTTTATGGATCAGTTTGAGTTGCCTATATCACTAAAAGAATTGCAAGATTTCTTTCAAAGGCTAACACCCGAGCCAGATTCACTGCTGTAGGCGGACAGGAGACCTTCTACCCAAGTCTGTAGATAAACTCCCTCGAACACTCTTTGAGGGAGCTTACCAAGTGTCGTGATCCTGGGGCAAATTCTACATTGGGCAAACAGGATCAATGCAGTGCAGATTACGGGAAAATGAATGGGCTACCTAGAAAAAGCAGTTCCAGCTTTCCACCATCTGGGAATGTGTTAGGTTGGAGCCTGGCCTCAAGGTGGACTTTGAGAAACCAAAAATCATCTGCATTGATAGACTCTTAACTTCCAAGATTCATTTGGGATGTAGTAAAGGTATTGAAGCGCCTATATAACTGTAATTGGTAGGATGGGTACAATCCTATGAAGTGCTTGGAGGAGTTATTTTTGTGGGAGAGGTTGCAAGAAACTAGTCAACCAGTAGGAAAGCTCCTAGGACACAGGCTATATGAGGCAAGCCAAAACAATGCATCACCACTTCAGGCCTGACGATGGCTGAAGATAGCAGGTTGGCTGGGAAAACTGTCATCAACAATCAACTGAACAGGAAGGAACATCCGAGAGCTATTACTCTTCCCACCAAATGCCACAGAAACCATCGGGTCAGCAAGGAGGGTTATTCTGTAGGATGACTGTCATCATATCTAAAGGAGTCAGAGCTGTTTGCTCACAGAAATCTATTTCTTTTTGTTTGACTTCAACAAAAAAGCTATCCAATGACAGTTGCTTTTGGTTCCTTTGGAAATGTGACATTGTATTGTCCTTGAACAGATTCATTGCTCTCACTGCTATGGCTGTATTTGGCTGGTGCTTATGATGTCAACCACCTTCATATCTTCATATTTTTGTTTCTTGATTTGATATGCTTTCCTTGTTCCACCATAGTCATTTCCTTCATTTTACCCCCTTTCCTATCAGCATTTTTATTCATTTGGGTCATTAATACAGTTTTTAAAGGACTGTCACAACTCTTGGACACTAAAAAAGTGCTTGACTTACACACTAGTGGCCACAGTGCCATAAGTAAACAGTGTGTGCCTGTACGGAAGTTCACTCTTTATGTGTGAGGCACACCAACTGATTATAACCCCTTGGCCACTGACCCCACAATGGACTGAATCCCTCTGAAAGCAGGCATGATAATGATATTTATAGAAATCATCTTAGTATTTCTTTGATATTTGATGACTAAAATGTATTGCGTCATATGCACAACTGTGCACAATATTATGATGGCCATCATCATCAGCTCTGTTGTAATATTGTAATTTTGGCAGACAAAGCTTATTCTACTACTCATATTACAAGGCATCACTCACTTATCGAGTTAAAATTTGTTCTCTTCTTGCTTATCACTCACAGACGAATGTTATCTTGGTTTTTCGATTGCTCTCATTTGATTCATCCTGATGGATCACAGTTTCACTGGCATTCCAGGTGGTATCTTCAGATCCAAAGTGAGTCAGATCCCTTTGACCTAAAGATGCTGACTAAATACCAGCAAAACTGTCATCCACCTGGATGAATCAATGCGGGAGCAACCTAAATATCAAAAATACATTGCTAACCACTGCAATGATCATCGCAGTAATTCATAGACCAAGCAACCCAAGGTTTTACTGTCTTTGAAAATTGAGTTACTGAGGAGAGCATACTCATAACCCTATTGTAAGATTATTTCAGGATGTTATGCACATTGTGCCAGGATTGAAATTTAAACTTGGCAGGAATTAGTTTTGTCAAGATGGGAACTATTTTATGGGAAAGTCAGTTATTTGTGTGTAGATGTAGCTGAGAAAGGTGGAATGAAGGGTTGCTCATTCTTGTGGTCTATGCAAATATCTTGATTTTAAAAATAAAGTAAATGGAAATTATCTGAATGTGTGCAGAAATTCTTATTAAATACTTTTATTCTAAGTTTTTTGCATGGGTATTTTATGTTGCATGATATTTTTTTTGTTTCCTTGTAGAAGGCTGGCTCCCAATAAGGCTGGTGTGAGTTCTTTGTTGCTGAAGTATGCACGAGCATATCAGTCACCTAATGGTAGTGGAAGGTTATATGCTGCAAGACATTCCAGATGACCAGAGATAAATGAATAAGGTGTCACATCCATCAGGAAAATAAACTTGGTAACATGATCTTTTGACTGTGGTGTAATGCAGAAAACATTTTGCTGGGAAGTTAGCTGTCCCTGGTTATCAATTATTTTATGCAGTTACACATTTTTTTCAGACAGGAAACTTACCCAAAACAGAGGAATAAGGATATAGGGACTAAGGTTGACTAAAATACTTTACATATGATTCTGTCGACCAAAATATTATGTGCACTCGAATTCTAAGGTTGTATAAGAAGTAACCAAAATACCAAAAAATCCAGTTATACCTGATTTTTCTTATTTCATACTATGTTCATTCATGTACAATTCCGATTTTTGAAGTATGTTTTACTATAACGAAATTCAAAGCTCACGTGCTAGCCGTGAAAAATTTACCGGCGTTACTTGCTAAAATTGCACAATAGCAAATATTCCACAGAGAAAAAATCCCATCCCGGTCAATGCCAATGATTTTTTACTGAAATGCACTGATGCTGATGCTGAAAATGCACTATAGCATGATGTTCCACAGAGAAAAAATTATTCGCCTTGACTGGGACACAAACCCGGACCCCCTGATTTCCGGCCAGGTGCTCTACCAGTTGAGCTACCGAGGCGTCATCTTTCCCTGTGGAAGTCATAGTCCCGGTGAAGGCGAATGATTTTTTCTCTGTGGAATATTTGCTATCATCATCAAGGGTCAACAATCCTAGGATTGGTTTGACGCAGCCCTCCACTCGATTCTTCTATCGGCCAACCTCTTCATACCAACGTAGTTCCTCTCTTTCACGTCCTTTACGACCTGCTCCATGTAACTCATACGAGGCCAGCCTCTTCCATTTTTCCCGTTCACTTTTCCCTCGACGATTGTCTTCATCAGGCCATCGTGTCTTAAGATATGGCCGATTAGGTTGTCCCGTCTTCGTTTTATAGTTTTCAGTAGACTTCTCTTTTCTCCCACTCTTCTTAGGACTTCTTCATTTGTCACTCAGTCGATCCATTTTATCTTCATCATTCGTCGATAGCACCATATTTCGAATGCTTCCACCCTTTTCTTCTCCGCTGCTGTCATCGTCCATGATTCACTGCCATAAAGGAACATGCTCCAGATATACGTTTTAATGAATTGCTTCCTTACTTCCAAGCTTGTATTTCCAGCTGTTAGTAGATTCTTTTTTTGATAGAATGCCCTCTTTGCCTGGGCTATTCTACTCACTATTTCTTTCTTGCTTCGTCCATCGTTGGTTACTCTGCTTCCCAGGTAACAGAACTCTTTCACCTCTTCCAGTTTCTGTTTTCCTAGTTTAACGTTGGTTTTGGCCTCTTCTCTTTTGCTGCACACCAATATCTTAGTTTTCTTCTTATTGATCTTCAGCTGATGTCTGGTCATTGTCCTTTCCATGGTTGTTAGCATCGTATTCAGCTCCTTCTCTGTCTCTGCTATTAGAGCTATGTCATCAGCGAATCGTAGCATGCTGATTGTTTCTCCGTGGATGTTCACTCCAGAACACTTCTCCTTGACTTCATTGATGGCTCTCTCAATGTAAACATTAAAAATTACGGGAGACAGTGCACAGCCTTGTCTCACTCCTTTCCTTATTCTTGCTTCTTCACAGCTGGGTCCAGATTTAATCACAGCTACTTGGTTTTTATACAAACTGTGGATAATTCTTCGATCATTGTAGGAAACTCCAATTCCTTTCAGAATATCAAGCATTGAATTCCAGTCCACGTTGTCGAATGCCTTCTCTAAATCCACAAATGCAATGTAGGTCGGTTTGTTCTTCTCCATTCTCTTCTCTATAAGCAGCCTAAGGGCCAATATTGCTTCTCTTGTACCCTTACTTTTCCTGAATCCGAATTGATCTTCATCCAGGAACTCCTCTGCTTTTCGTTCTATTCTTCTGTAGATGATCCTAGTCAATATCTTCGATGCATGTGTCGTCAGGCTTATAGTCCTAAACTTTTCGCATTTCTCTGCTCTCTTCTTTTTGGGAATAGGAATGATGATGTTTTTCTCGAAGTCCCTGGGTATTTCTCCTGTTGAGTACATGTCGCAGATGACATTATAAAGTTGGGCCAATGTCCTCTCTCCCGAATTCCTTATCAGTTCTGCGGGTATATCATCAATTCCAGAAGCCTTATTCATCCGAAGGTCCCTTACTGCTGCGTCAAATTCCGATCTCAGTATTGATGCTCCCATATCATCCTTCTCGACTTCGCTTTCATTTGCTATGTTTTACTATTTTTCATTAAATTTGAAATGTAAAAAATGCTGTACTTATTATGTAAACAACTCCCGTAGTTAGTCTGAATGTGTAAACAAATAATGCTACCCATGTGAAAAAAAATTATGTCTGGGCCAGAAAATCTGGGAACTTCCAAAATTGGCAAGAACTGGCCAGAACTGGCCAGTACTGGGCCAGAAATTGCCAGAACTGGCCAGTAATGGGCCAGAACCTACTCCAGAACAAGGTTAGTATTGGGCCAGTACCAGGACAAAAATATCCCAGACCTAGATCCCATTCTTTCATGATCCACTCATTCCTAACCCTATCGATTCTACGTCTGCTACTTTAACACTCCTCAGAAGTTCAGACTACATTTAGCCCACTCTATAGTATAGTACACCTTAGTATCATCAGGAACTAAACCCAGTGCTGATGATGCTACAGTGTGGAGAAACCGGTTGTAGTAAAGACAGCAGCTTTGCAGTCTTTAATTTGATATTACAAAATTGGCTTCCATTAAGTGACGGCTTCTACCTACGATCGTCCTAATAATAACCTTCAGGAACAACTTGAAAGTACCATGCACACTTTTAAACAAAAAACAGCTGGATATATTTATACATTTATTGACACTACTTCAAATTTCAATACTTGCCTAAGTAGCACATAAAAAATAAGAATCCACATTAGCAGTACTATCTCTAATAGCCAACGCTACATAAGCCAATGCCACACCACACGGCATGATAATCAAGAGTTATGATCGACCTTGCTTCCAGCACAACACTACATTTTAAAAGGTTTATCCTGGTATTCAGTAACCAAGTTTTTTAAAAGAACAATGTTCCCAATGAAAAGTAGATTTTTTCAAGAGATAGTTATTTAAAATGTCATCGAAAGTCATCACTGCACTGAGGAAGACACAAAACACGCAAAACATTTTCACGTTTATCACAGTTGAATCGTTGAATGATGAGCTGAACCCTCATTAATTCATTCCTTATGTCCCAAAATTTTAATGACATAACGCGCCTGAAAAATAAATAAACGTGGTCAATTCTTATGTCAAGAGTTCAATGGAGACATAGAAGGCAGGTCAAAACCTAAACAATGACAGATTTATGAACTTTCTTCAACAGACTCGCTCTGTGAAAGAAAAATTAACTCGCCGTACCTTAATCGTAATTCTAATTTTGAAGTAAGCTTCTATGGTAACGAACTTCATAAAAACGATGTGCTTCGAGATCATTTTCATTCCTATTGCTCGTCTCCGTTCGGACTTTACATGAACACATTCACGAACATGCTGACGCACATTACTGCCATTTTGAATGTAGAAATCGACTTTGCATTGCGATATTTGATATAGTCGATACTTTCCTCCATGTCGATACCTGTCCAAAAACCGCGAACTATTAAATGAATATTCCGGTTAAAGTTGTTGGTGTGCACCAAAGTTGTGGTTTGTAGTCGATGATAATGCTATATTTTTAAAAAATACCTAAATGTAGTGTGTTTGATCGGACCTTGAAATTTATTATTGAAAATTAAAACGCAATTGTTTAAAAAGATGGTTTAAAGAGATGCAACTTTTGATCCTAGACTTTTAATTCCCATATTAATATTGTTAACATAGCAATGGTTTTAAGTTTTATTGGAATTGGATTGTCAGTCCGTACTGAATTTTTTAATGATTATCAAGGAGGCGAAAAGAGTGTTTCAGCACTTCAGCAAGTCCACTAGAACTAGACCTCTTGAGTTTTTGCTCAGCTAAAGCCACTAAAACTCGTATAACAATCGCAGCGTACTAAGCTGAACACAGAAAAAGGGCTAAATGGGATGATATTTTTGGTCACTTCTATTGAGGTCAATCAAACACTGGTGTGCTCGCTGAAAAAGTAAGTCCGATTGAAAAAATCATCCGTGGACCGATGTTCAATCGCTTTCCAAGATCGAGAATCGCGTTTAAAACCACACTTCAGGTGTACTTTCACTCACACCTATCCTCCTGGCCTAAACGAAATCAGTGGTACGCTCGCCGGCCAAATCTAAGTCCGATAGCGGCTACGAGGGACTGAAAAAAATCATCCATGGACCGATGTTCAATCGCTTTAAGACATAAACATTAATTTTTTTATAAGTTAAGATTTTTCAATAAATATTTTTTTAAATTTTAAACTACAGCAAAAAAACCGACAAACTGATCAATTCTAGATCAGATCTGGGCCAGTTCTGGCCCAGTACTGTCCAGTTCTGGCCCAGTACTGACCAGTTCTGGACCAGTACTAGCCAGTTCTGGCCCAGTACTGTCCAGTTCTGGCCAGTTCTGGCCCAGTACTGACCAGTTCTGGCCCAGTACTGGCCAGTTCTGGCCATTACTGGCCAGTTCTGCCACAGTACTGGCCAGTACTGCCACAGTACTGGCCAGAACCTGGTCCAGAATAATTTTTCCACATGGGTACTTAAAAACAAGCCAAAAATTAAGAGATATCGGTGGTAATGCATATCATGATTGTAAATCCTTTTTAAGCATGATATATAATGTGTGTTTGTTGTGAATTCACCCCCTGAAACACAACTTTATGGAGGCTTTCAGTGTATTATGCAGATGTAGATACATATGTGGTTCTTAGGATAATTTCTTAAGGTGTCATTTTCTCAAAATTTCAAACCTTCATTTATAGAATGTCCCAAGCATCCCTCCAATTATTGAGTATCTCCTGTATATTTTGAGCACTTTCAAGTTATTATTTTATCTCTTTTGACGTCACAATGATGCGTGGCCATGGATTCTGTGAATAACTCTGTCTTCATGGTTCTCCTTTCTGATATTCCTTTAGGATTCAGTCATGATTCTTCTTTAGGATTCCATCATGATTCTTCCTGTAATTAACCTCTCTTGAATGCATGGCATATGTTGTGAAATTAGTGTGGTTATACGATCAATGTTTTTTTAAACTCATATGATATTTTAATATTCTGTAGTAACTTATTTTCATAATGGCAAAATGTTTGTACATTCGTTCTTCTTGTATCCGAAAATTTTGAAACTCAGGTATTAACTAATGTTGCTGTTTTAATCCTTATATTTGATGACTTCAGTGTGTCAAAACTTAGCTGTATTAAGCAGTTTTACATTTGAATGTTCAAATGTGTAATACAGAATGTTTTTAAAAGTCATTGCAAGTTGTCTGTACCTTTCAGTGAAGTGACATGGGGGAGAGTCTTTCCCTAGCAGGTTTGGTTCTTAGTTTTTAAAGAAAAAACATTATTTGAAGTGTTGCAAGAAGCATTTGAAGAAATGGCTGGAGGTGAAAACCTTAGGAGAAACAGATAATGATAACTTGGGACTGTTGATAGAGCTGAAGGCTGACATAATTTAATTATGATGACATTCTAAATGCAAATCATGTTCATGGGTGAGACTGATAGAAGGATGTTTTCATTTCAGGTGTTGCTGAGCACAGGTGATGGACGGCGAGATTTGAGTACTGATGTGGTTCAAAAAGTAGCAGCAGATTTTGTTTATTGTTGGCAACTGATTATGGAATTATTGTCAATGGCGAATGTTAAAGCCTTGATATTGTAGTGATAAGAGTTGGAAGGTGATGTAATATTTTTGAATGAAATTAAAAAATAAATTGTAATTGTGGTGTTAACATTGAATGCTCTTCCCCCACCATGTGACTGTATTATGGTAAGAGGTAAAGGCGCAAATGAAGGATGATGAATGATGGAAGGCCGTGACAAGTCTTTTATTTCTCAGCGGTGATAAAGTGTAATAATGATGCAATTAGTGATAATTATATAAAATAAGGTATAAATTGCATGGCAATGTTTGGGATGATAATTGAGTGGAAACCGATCCTGGTGCATGATAGAAGTTGGTGGTAGGCGTAGTCCCTTCAGCACAAGGTGTAGATAAGTATGCAGATAAATCATGTTGGGGAGTAAGTTCAAATGATAATGTAAATTAAAACTAATGGTTAGGTGGGGTAAATCAATGGAATTGTAACGGAGCAACTCTCATCCGTATGCGACCATAATTAAGTAAGTAAATGAGTAAACAATAATAGTAATCACTATGAAGAAAAAGGAAGGAATGTAACAGATCGAACTTGTTCCCGGGGGATTGGGGGTGGGGTTTAAAGGTGGACACTTTCATAAATAAAGTTTCTTCCCTTACATTCTTAAATTCATTTCGAAGAAATGGTATAAGAAAGTAGTGTTTCTTTGGGTATTGAGACAATATTAGAGAGTGAAGAAATGACCGACATAGCCCCCCCCTCTGAGAAGATTTCAACCCCAGGGCAAGGGGGAGTCTCCCCTCCGGGAAACCCCCTCCGCCCACGAGGGACCTGCCATCAGCCACGACAGGTGCCTCTGCAATGGAGCCGTCATCTCCACGACAGACTCCCCCTCCCTTACGTCCCCTCTCTCAAGCTAACCCACAGAGCGGAGAACCGCATACACCTATTCTGCCGAGTGAGCCATGCCACCTCAAGAGGATCGGCTTCATGGATGCAAAGCCTCGCGGCGTCAATTACGACCAGCTACGTGGGTGGGCCATGGTGGCGGCCGCACCGGGCCAGTAAAGGACAGTGCTGAGGCAATGAACCAATCATGCTCTATCGTCAATGAATGGTAGAAACCTGGCCAACTTGATAACTATTTACGCAAAACCTCATCGTGAGAGCCCACTTTAAAAATTCATAGTACCCGTATCTGGAAAGACTAAGGGTTTTTATATATTTTGTTCGTTGAAAGATTTATTGCTCTTTTGCGTAAACACTGTATTAACCACCAAATCATTATAAATAATCCCTATGAATAACATAAACTGTACAAGACTTCACTTTGTTGCAGCGGCCATCTATTGCAGAACTTTGAAACTACTTGCTCACATACCTGCTCTCTCTAGGTGAAACAAGTGCCGGGATTTTTGAAGCCCTTACTGCATTCGCGAAATTCAAAATTGAGTCAATACGTCCCTTCAAACGAAACTAATATCGATGTTGAGGTACCATTTTAAGGACTAAGATCTCCGCTTCCGACGAATCGTTCGCTTACAGTTGCACTATATTTTATTTTTGTGTAAGTCGTGGTTGAAAGAGAGTAGGTACCTATTTGTTATTTTTTTCGCGGAAGAATTGTTGGTTGCCTATACACTAGGATAATGTCAAGTAATTCATACACTAGGATAATGTCAAGTAATTCATCGTAGTTATAATAAGTTCTCCGCTTTTAATAATCATCAATAAATATATTTTTTATTAAAGGCTTTTGTCCGTATTCGTTAAGATAAATAATAGAATCGATTAATACTATCATGACGTTTGTTTTATTTAAACAATGCGACAGCAAGCGTAGATGTAAATTTTCTCTGATAGTATTAGTAAACATAATGCCAGAAATCGAGAAGATATTTTCCCTTAAAATACTTACCAATTTCTTTCTGTGCTTCATAGTGCCAGAAATTTATTGTCAACGTTTACCCGTACACGTAAACAATAGAATTGATTGTAAAATATATTGTGCTATAATACTACCAAATGCTATTTAAAATTGCTATGAGGTTGATATGTTGGGTGGGGGATGGGGAAGTGGTTGGAGGAATGTCAGGAGATGCTAGGGTAATCGGATTGTTCTGACTCTTATCTTATTGCCCACCACGCCGCACACGTGGTACACCCTGAAAGGGTATAAAAGAGACATCCCAGACCCCTGGAAAGCACAGATAGAGTGCGCAAGAACTGATCGTTAGAGCTCACTTTAAAAATAATCAAGCCATTATTAAGCCAAAAAAGCCATTATCTCACGGAATCTTGCACCTGTCACTCGGTTGGCATCCAAAAATGGCGCGGACAACATTTACGGAATAACTACCGATGTCATGCTGAGATGAAGATACCAAAATAGCGTCTTTTGTGAGATAGCATCGGGCGCCTTCCTTACGGAACAATCCCTTAGTAAGAGGTAGGGAATCGTTATCAGGGGGTATGTGTAGAATACTTATTAATTTTCATTGTATGTATATTATACGTGTTACCTATCCATTTTCCTTGTTCTATCATTGGTATATTTGTATTTGCCTCAGAGCGTGTTTTAATGAATGATTGTATATGTATAGTTGTATGTATATATCTTAACAAGGTAGATTAAAGAAACTAGTCATAATTTAAGAATTTAGATTGAAGAAATCAGGTATAATTTAAGACAGTAAGACTGATGATTCTGGATAAATTTATAGGAGGTGAACTTAAAATACGAGGGATTACATCACAAAGAATATACTTGATTTCAGGAGTTCTGTTTTGTTGGGTTAAATGTTCTGCGTGTTGTTGACGGTCATTGATGTTGCGTTTTATGACCGCTAGCTATTTTTTGGAACAATATTGCAATTACTATGCGTATTTGCTGAAATACATTCTCCAGAGCATATTTTTCGTAAGAAGCTGAAAGATCTTGATGATTAATATCATTTGCCGAAATCTATTTACTGTTTATAAATATGCTGACAAAACAACATATTGTTTCATAAATTTATATAATTATTACAATTATATGCAGAAAAATTCGACTAGTTTTTAGTCTTTTTGACTATCACCCTAATCTTATATATTTAACTCATTTTATTTAACTCATTATATTTTAACTCATACACAAGACGTTGAATTCTACTTGAAGGTCAAACAAACCAACAAAAAATATACCTCAAAAAAGGTAGTTTAGTCCATGGTCGTGGTTTAGTCCTTAAATTAGGGAGGTGGCTAGTTTCAACTGAAGAAAGGAGATAATAGCAGTACAACGAGAAAATGTTAAAAGATTGTTGGAGACTTTATGAGGAGCAGCTCTATCTATGTAAGAGCTCGGACCCTAAAATAAAAATTAAACCGAAAGAGTTACTGAGGCACAGAATATATTTATGTTAAAGAAGAGACGATGGTCAATAAAATGCCACACAAGAGAAGAATAGACTATGATGATGGAAGAAAAAAGAGTGGAGAACTACCTGAAAATGTTCAGGTATTCACGAATTATGTCAATGAAAAATTAAGTATCAGTCCGTATAGTTGCAAGTAAACTCTATGCATCATTAAGTCAATTAGATCACTGCAAGCAGCAAACAATGCTAATAAAAATTCAAATGGTAGTAACGGTCTTATGTTTTAGGAGCTTCAACGGTTAAGACTATATCGTACTCCTTAATCTAAGACAATTATCCAAGAACAATCACAAAATCCATGTCCTGAACAGGACGACATTAGGCGCATACACGCCGGATACATTAGGCGCTCCCACGGTCCGGATGAGCTGCAGCGCAGGGCCTTCTACATTTGAGGTACCCTCCGGTGGGCCAGCTGATCAAACCCTTGGATCCTGCGTTATCGGAAGAGTTGGAGTCTTGGTTCGTGGCAGGGCTCGACAGAGTAAAACGATTAGTTCCTCGTGAGGAGCTTCATCAACGCCATTTTTTTCGGAGTGCCGGGCATTGGTACAGTAGATTTTCTCATTTTTGAGACAGGTGAAGTCCAAGCCACTACGGATATCCCTCCTCTGATGTGGAAAGGACGTGAAAAGGTACACTCGTGAAAATGTCCTCTACCCGCAGAACTCCCCCGAGAAAAGTGTTAAAAAGTTGGGGGGGGGGGGGGGGGGAGGGGGCTACAGACTGCTAATGGTGAAAAGGACTTGCTCCCCAATACAGTACTCCACCTGTCTCTTCGTTCGGAATTCGAAGGTTTTCTTTCCTATCCGAGGAGAACATAAGAGATCCTCTCCTGCTCTAAAAGACTATATTCCACTATGCAAATTTAATCCTCGGGATTGTCATCTCTTCGAAAAATACACCTTGGAGTTGAAGGAACCAACTGCATTAGGATGGTCAGTGACTTTTTTACTAAAAGAATGAGGCAATCTCCAATTCACCCAAGTGACAGTTTTAATGTAGCATTGGATGTCTCGGAATTTTGCTGAAGAGATGTTTTTTTATTTTGGAAGATTCCCACTGGGCATTTATAAATCGAACAACTGGCCGAAATATGAGTAACAATCATCGTGACTCGATAAAAAAAAAATTGTCCACTCTTTCCTCAATTCCAATTGTAATGCAATGCATTTTTCAACGGGATAAGCTTTGGGGGAATTTCGTGTTTCCTCATTCTCACAAGTTTCATAAGACGTCAATGTAGCCTGACTTTTTATGCTACACGCAAAGCATTAATGTATAAATCATTGCCTACATCAAGGATACAATTTTTACCCGTTGTTGATTTTCCTCTGTGATGTGCAGATCAACAGCCTTGGACACCTAAAACAACCTTGAGGTAATAGAGAGCAAAGTATGAAACAGGAATCATGTACCGGGCACTTACCTAAACAAATAGGGGAAATTTACACCAGGACGACTCAAGATGCTGGAAGTGAAGAGGCATGGCGTAGCCATCCAGACTTTCCTCCCGTCTTTGTCTCTCATCTTAGCCGCAGTAATGCGATGCCATTTCTGGGTAAGCTGGGAAACTTGTTTTCTACATAGGCACGTAATTTTTCTTCTGAGTCGAAGAGAAAGATCCTCGGACTCCCCAAACACACCTTTATCAACTTAAGGTCTCAGGTCTCAATAAGGAAAAACAATGAATTATCTAAAAACCATTGATATAAACATTTAAATGAAAGTTATGTTAATGTTACTGCCTTTACTGTTTTTGTGACCTTGCAGTCTATTAAATGTGTAAATATTTAAAAAATGAACCACGAATGAAGGAATACACGGATGAAAGTTTTGTCCGTGAGTTAACTTTCACTATTTTGAACAAACAGTTATTGATAAAATAGTTTAAATTAATTTATTAATTAAATCCATTAAATTTAATATTCAATGCCGGAAAAACATCATCAAAATGAAACTCGTGAAAATATGCGTCCTAATGTTACCCGCCTCCTGAGGCATTTTTGCGTAAAATATTTTGTCCACATAGGTTAGGGCAAAAGATGGAGAAATTGAACCGTTGCTTCATAAGTACTCCCATAATGTAAATTATAATTAGTTTTATACAGGCAAAGGTAGGTCTGATTGGAGTTTAATTCTTCCCATTAAACCTATATTTCATGCCATATCTATCTTTTTTCTTTGAAAATAATCAAATGAGCTTAAATATTCACACTGCATTTAAAATTTCTTCTAGATAAATTTCATTTACTAATCTGTAGGCCGTAGTCAATACTTTATGTAATATTACAGCGGTATCAAAAAATGTACAGCAGCAACTGATATATTTTCATAAATATTTAAGCAATTCATGGGAAGTTTAAGTAAAATATACGATATTAGAATAAAAATTTAAGACAAAGAACGTAGAAATATCGTTGAAGAATGACTATCAACTTTTTAAGCGGAAGCCATGTTATCTTAAATAGGTGGTAACAGTTTTCAGTGAAATTAAATTGGATATTGATTACGGGTCGTTCAAAGAGAATAATTGTTTCTTAAAGTCTTTTTAGGAAATTTTTGCTGCACATTGAAGTAGAGGATTTTTCAGTGACTTCACTGAGATTCTTTATTGATTAGGTACATCGTCTTTTACACAGTTTGGAATACTTGGCACAACAATTGATCTCAAAGCTTTGGTGGAGTACATGTAAGTAACACTTGGTTAATTAATCCTTGCGGATTCGTTATTCTGAAATTGTGTGTTCAGTTGAAACACATCATCCCAATATTTCCTATTAGGAAACTCAACAGTCACGGACATACGACACCCAAAATAGTCAGAATCACTCTTCAGCCCCAAAAAAAACGAAGTTGAAGGCCAGAATTTGAGGCACCACCTTGGACCCCCAGATATTTTGCTGACTTTCGTGCAGTTTATCAGTTTAGACAGTATAGCAGGGAGAAAGGGGAAAGGAACAATCACATTGCGTCAACTACGGTGCATTTATTGTACCTATCATCGATTACGGTTCTTTTGATGAAAACATTAACTTCCATCTCTTTTTCCCTCGACCATTTATGATTTGGGTTTCACTCCGACAGTCATATGTCGTCGAGTGGAACGAAGTGTACTGGGCGTCACACAGATGGCTCCAGCGTCCAATATAGGTACAAAAATATCGACGCGCATCTTTCTCAGCTACTTTTGCAACATTTGTTGAGTTTTTTGGCCAGTGTTGCAGTGCATGACTTTGTTTCCAATCTCTAACTATGATTGTTACCCAATCCCTCGCTTCCAATCGATTGCATTGATGCGATGAGAGAGGTCTTTGCACCATGCGGAGAAAGTTTACCATTGACCCTCAATGAAATCGCGGTCGGGAACCTTTTGCAACACGAAGAGCGTGAGAGCAGGGTAGTTCACTTTCACTCACAAAGAAATATTCAGAATTGATATTTACACCTTCTACGCTCTGCACCCAAAAGAATGTTTAAATATTTCCGGAAATGCAAGTCAAATATTCCAGCATTCGGTTAAAATATTCAAACTCGATGACACAATTGCATTGCGATAAAAGTTCCACTTGAACAAAAAAGAGACGTAGATGGCAAAAGTTAACGGGATTTTGAAAGAGTAAGACGCTTGGGAAACTCGGGGCACTTCCTGAGATATCCTTTGCACACCAGTATAGTTTGGAAACAACAGTGAAGTTGACTATCAGAGAGACACACAGAACGAGTAACACTAAAATTGTTGAATATACACGACCATATATAATAGTTTAAGGAATTCGCCGCTTCCTTCCGACTTCACTCCGGTTTTCCACCCCATCAGTGAATGTGAATAATGGTCTCTTCCAAGGAAAATAATTATTCCAAAATATAAAAAATTCTAATTTTTTTCTCGATTAGCCGAATGATTTTCAAACTTTGGTACGTAAATTCTTCTAAGACTGGGAGCAGTGAAGCGAGTGGAAAAAAACTAAATATGGCAATCCAAGGCTGTCTGTGAATGCCATGTTTGTCGTTCCGTCTTAAATTAGCAACCTTCATATCGCCACCATGCACTAAACATCCTCTCGGCTACCGAGTTTTAGCGCCGTTCGACTACTTTCTCTCCCACCAGGCCTTTTAACGCACTCTAAAGAGCGCGGCCTCGGCTCAAGGCCTTCTGCTATCCGTTCCTACCCATCACGTGTTAAACCGACTGGCTCATCACATGACAAGCAACTGAGAGAGTGAGAAAGTAAGTGAAAGGTGGAGACAGGGACAGAGAAATGTACAAGCGGAAAGAGGGAATAAGTGTGATAAATCGGAAGTGGTGAAGATTTAAAGGGGATAGTTTTTATAACAAAGTGACTCAGGCGTACCCTCGAGGAAAATTAAATGATGCCCGTATATCAGAAATAGATAAAACAAGTTAAATTACTTAGTATATGTTTTTTCTGAGGGATCATGGTTTAGAGCTCATGTATCGTTATGAAGGTAATTATGACATTCCAGTGACGTTGACAAAAACAAATTCAAAATCAAGGTCAGTTAGGGAAACATTATAAGGAATAATTTATCTTTCGCTAATGTTTCGCAACATGGATATTTTTTTACGTTATTTATAAATTTTTAACTCTTTGCTATCAAAAGCGGCAACTAGCAAAACTTTACAAATTCACTCACTCTTTGAGGTCGTGATTAAACCAAATAAATAATCTATTAGACTTTGGCTACTCATTGAATTTTTGTAGAACCCGACATATGCGGATGAAGTAAAACATCATGACAAACGCCTTTCGCCTTCCGTATTCGTATTTACATTGATGGATTGTTACTTGATACTATAGGACCAATTGCAATGGTAAAAAAAAGCCTGAAGCGTTTCAAGCCTGTGGGCACTTCTGCTATGATTGGAAAAATATTCTCGATTTTCTAATTTTTGTGCCCCAGAAATTCGGCCTTTTACATACAAAAACTGTTTTCTACTTTTATTATTTTTGAAAATGAACCCACCAGAGTCTTTGAATTATTCGAAAGCAGTGAATAGTTCAAAGATCTACGACAAAGTAAGTTTTGTCACTTCTTATAAAAATTTAATTAAGACATTATTGTTAATTATGAACGGGATTTCATACCTAGGGGTAACAAATACATTCAAAAGGAAAGAAATTGTTCCGTTCAATGCCACGTACACTATTTCGAATTTACCTTTGAAACTTGGATATGAGTAAGGTACTGAAGAATTTGTTCGAAAATTCACATCCACTGAAGTTTGATGCAAGAAAAAATGTTACAATCATTGAAATATATACTAGAGACTGAGACGACAATGGTGATGGTAAAAAAAACTTAAAATGAGTGTACGGCTTACTTTCATTCATTAGTTTTTTTTTTACGAAAACAGTAATTGATTCGGCACAGAAAATTAGGTGGTTTCATGACAGTAAAGATTCGATTTGTTGTGGTCAAGGACTAAGACTTTTAATCCATTTTTGCTTTCTTTTCCTTTACCAGGAGCAAGGAGGAGAGATACATTGAGGTAAGTCAATACTTTTCCAACTTCATAGCATCAATAAATAACAAAAATAATATTTGAGAGTTGGAAATCAAAACTGATTCCAAGTTATTACCAGAGTTAGAAAAAATGACAAGGAGGCAATATAGACAGACAGGGAGAAAATATCTCCTTGTTCATTCGAATGTTCAATTCGAACTCGGTGATCCTATAATAGTCTTGAAATATTGGAGGAGATAAATGTTTAAAATCGTGTAGGATCTCGGAGAATAACAGTACCTACGTACCTGATGCCGAGGAGTTAAGGTTTTCAGTCAAATTAGGCGGATATGAATATGGAAATTCTTTTGAGCTACCCGTTCTATCCGATGCATTATAGTATCTGATGCAAATATGAACCCAGTACAAGAGTTTAACCAATGTATCTTGCATGATCGTATAATAAATAATAAAAAATATGGATGAAATATGTAACAGTATATTTATAATAAAGGTGAGAAAATATCTTTTAAATTTTCTTCACACAGATTTTGGATCAGTCATCCTTGCCTTTAATTGAAAAGTATTTTAGATGATATATTCATACAGTATAGTTTTTTTTAATAGATTAACGTAACACTACGAATAATTTTTGCTAATACATAAAACATCGTTGGGAGTAATTAGGTCAAATGAAATCACATAATAGACAGGGTAACAGTACGATTGATTGAGAATTTCGTATGCCATTTAGTTGAAAATTTGAGACGCTTAGCAACATATCTTATTCCGTAAGAGAAGCTATTCAGGAGGATGCAGAACATAACTCAGGCCAGCGAGCCATTCAAATAATCAATGAGTATGAAGTAAAAGAATTTTTATTTCAATGAGAGCTGTATGTATTTATATCATGCGCAACGTACGTTTTTCTGATCACCATGATATGAACTGGTGCCAAAATGCAAATTATGTCTTGGTCCTACACGCGGTAGACTGAGTCAGGAACTATGCAAATTATATTTTTTATAAGCATGTATTTGTATTTCTTTTAAATTAATAGGCTCAATTTACTTCTTTTTACCATAATATGTGTATGAAGATATTAGTCTCTGAATGGGACGTCCTAATAGCTAATGTTAGCTTCAAAATGAACAGTTTGCCTACTGAATGAATTACTTAAATACCTCTTTTTTGACATTTTAAAAGGCTGAAACTTATGATAACGCGGAGTAAAAATTTGAATGATTACCTGATTAATCTCTTTTTATCTTCATGTGGTAGATGGCATCAATATGAATACCTTCTGGAAGAAAGATCATATATTCTAGAAGCATAAGTAGACACGATGACTTGCATCCGAGAGCGTAGAGTAAATCTGTAACGAGAGGAGTTGCACCTCATGAACAGGAACTGTGAGCCGATGGTAACATAGGTGGCGAGCGAGCAATCTATGATGCGATCATACACTCATTACCGGACATAGAGAAGTCATCAGATGTGTTTTAATTTGCGCTGAAACGAAGGAAGTTATTGTGGATGAATAAGAATGGCAGTATTCGGAATGATTAATTGAAAATGCAAACTAAAGTTTAATGCTTTCTTACATAAAATTTAAAAAAAAATCAGTCACTGTATTCAGTCACTGTATAAAATTGATGGTATTGTCAGTCACTTTGTGTATTTGCTTCAAAATGACAGATTTAGGCTTCGCTTTTCCATAATGACTATATTATTGTATGACCAAGGTTTAATTGCATTGCAACATTAAATGGTTTCTTAATATTATTATTTTAGATAAGGTTCTTCCAGGATTTGGAATAATATGATAGTTATCATGAGTATCGCGAAATCATTAATTTGGGCTATGTATGGTTTGATTTACCCCTCAACTTTGCCTCCAAAGTTTAAATTTCACATTGGGAGAAAAGTTTGAACATTTCAATCAAGTTCGTACAGATTTGCACGAACTAAAAGAATAGGTCGAATAGGCTTTCTCACATAAGCGCGGAAATATCACCATTAATATAATTACCGAATAAAGAAAATTTTATTTAGTACATGGTGTCAGTATTTGCCATTTGAGTTGTTGCTTAGCATTTTCCGAAGTGCAATGTCTTAGACAATGTATAGGGAAAGGAAAAGTAGGGAAAAATTGGCATGTTTCACCGATTAGGATAGTCGACAATTTTCGAAGCTCCACTCTCTCCCTTTCACAATCGTTTATTACGAATTAGGACAAGCGAGATAAAGCACAGTCGTCGAAAAGGGATATCCAGCGTTCAGGCAATAAAACATTTAGAGCTGAGTGGTGGCGGAACGCTAGCTGACGTGGTGACCGAATTCCTCCAAGATAATCGAGGGTTAATTGGATTCTCAACCCGAAGGCCAAGTTTCCGAAAATTGAACGGCTCGTCCGCCCTCTCCATCTGCTCCTCTCACTCTAGTTAGGTGTCACACCTGATTGAAAGCCTACGGGAGATTGGAAATCAACGTCGCCCGATTCGATCGCTGCCCCCACAGGATACTATCGCTCATCCAGCTCTTCACCCCTTACCCCGCTCTCCACAAAGGGGTTTTCGTACGTTGTTTCACTTCTACGTACTAACGACTAACTGCTACCGGAGGGTTGTGTTTGAAACTGTCGGGATTATTTCGAATAGGTAATCAAGGAGTCACGTGGTAGAAACACGAATAGTTCGCAAATTTGGTACGTTGAACGGCTGATTACAACCTCATTCATTGGTCACACTTATGCTTTATCTCATCTGGGGGCTTTATAGTCGAGACAGATGAGAAAAACTCACGTGGAAACAATTAATGATATTGTGATGAGCAATTCAGACACAGTATATTTGCAAACCGTTCGTGTTTGCACCAATTGACACCTTGATTACCTATTCGAGATAATCTCGACGGTTTCAAACACATCGACCCTGGATTATGAGCAAACGCGATTGCACTCTTAAAGAACTTTTTTACACTCCGTTCTAATGCCACAGCAAAAGTTAACTTACACAGTAGATCTAGGGTTATGGATGAAATGCGTCAAAACACTCAGCAATAAATACTTGCGGGGAGAATGAATAAACTTGCCTAATACCACCAATTTTGGATGTTAATCGTAGTACCCGGGTTTTGATACATAGTCCCATCACCTAATGACACTATGCATTGAAACCCGGGTTGTACAATTAAATTTAAAAACTGGAATTAACTAAGTTTATTCATAATCCCCGTAATGGATTAATTCCGTTAAATAAAGCATGAAACCATTATTTATAAAATAAACAGTTAGGTACGTTGGAAAGTCGTTCGAACGACAAAAGGGATTAGTGACATTAACACCTCGCCGCAAGCTGGCGTTGGCCGGTAATTATAGTTGACTTCTTTTCAGTTTATAGAGTAAGCATTTGTACTGAATTAATTTCCTTCGTATAGCAAAACGATAATGGAATGAGACTGAAATTATCATGGGAAACATTTCACCAACAAAATGTAGGATCAAAGAGTTTATTTTTCATCAGTTAGGGGGAAATAATATGTCAATATTTGTTTGTTTCGCAATCTATAAATTTGTCATGCCAAAAGACAGGCCAACGGTGAATTTAAAATAAAAATATAATTTCCAGATAACATTAAACGTCTAATTTGGAATTGTAATAAACCTTATTTGAGACAAATAAGATTTATTTGAACTCTTCACTTGGAGAGGAAATGCTCTAGCGAAGGAAGCAATGGTTTTCTCAGGAAAACACTTTTTAGTTTCCGTCATTACGAAAAGGTTGTTGCAGCCCAGCTTGAATCATAAAGCATGAAAACCCAAGCTGAAGAAAACATTTGTGGACGACTGCCGATAAACTAAACGGTGAGTCAACATGGAAAACATTTGCTAGCCCTTTAGGTTCATCATTAAAGTTATCCCTATTTACCCTTTCATTACCCATCACAACACTATACAATCACTTAACTTTTGAGTTGAACTGTCATCACAGAATCTTTTCAATCGTCTCCACGCTCTCTGTATGCCGTGGCGTAAGAGGATCTTTTTTTTCTGACGGGCGGACCCTAACTCGCGCGTCAGAAAGTCGCACTACTTTCATAAGCACCCCACCGAATCGCCGCCAATTCAGGCGGGCATTCATTAGTTACACCAAAGTACTTCTTCCAGGATCTGTTGCATCCTCGGTTCACCACGAACTCCAAACAGCTTGGATGGTCTCGCGAGGTTCGACGCGGGAGTCGACTCGTGAGAACTCGCGTGCGAGGGATCGCTAGCGAGTCCTCGTCCAAGAGCTCTCGGCGGGTGAGAAGGAAGAAATTGACCAGTGGGACAAGGGCGATGATCTCATAGACTCCTCCTCACTCGCACGGACCAACAGAGGCGATGATAGAAGGTGATGAGTATCCCCCCTCTTCTCGCGACGAGACGAAACAGAAGACCGCGTCAGGAGACAAGACTCGCGCGAGAAGAACTCGCGGCGAAACTTCTGCCCCGCTGACGCTCGCATCGGGGAAGTACGGATGATGACGCGTCGTCTCAGTCGAGACTCTCGCTATCTTTCATCCCACCTTGCGAGTCGTTTGGTTCTCTTCTCTCTCTCTCTTCCTTGCTTACAATCCCTTACGCAGAGCAGAGATCCTCAGGCGGGCTGAGTCTCGTGGAAGTGGTGGACTGCGAGGCGAGCCTCATCCTCCGGCCGCGAGATGACGCCGCCGCCGACGGGAGGTCGTCGTCCACGTAGCTGCGGAACGCGGCGGCCTCCTCGCACGAGCGTCTCTCCGTTGACCTCTTGGTCAAGTAGCAAAGGCGGTGGACGTCGTGGTGACTGCCGCAGCTCGACCCGCCCCCGTCGCTTCCACCGGCTATACTTCCTCCTCCGCCTCCTCGTCCACCCATCTTCGTGGGAAAGGAGAGAGAGAGGTTTGAGAGGAGAGAACGTGGCAGAAGGAGAGGAAAGAATGCTATGAAATATATTATTACTCCAACGCTGGCGTTTAAACACTTGAAACATGACAGGAAGGTATTATTACAACATTATTTGCACCTCAGTGCACTTTCCAAGTTTTCTATATTGTGGTGTGTGTCTTTGATCATGATTGTAACAGTAACTTTTATTAAATTGATTAAAACTTTCGCGATAAGTACATATTATCAATTGATTTGATCAAAATAGTAACTTTTATCAATTGATTAAAACTATCGCGGTCCATGTCTAAGTGATGTGTTTTTTTTGGGTGCTTCTCCGCGATGTCGTGGTTGCCCACCAACGTCTCCCCTCCGCTGCTGGAGGCCTCTTATACCCTGAAGAGGCCTCCAGTAACTTTTAGTAATGATGTTCTGGTAGTAACCATGTAAACAGTAACTAGAAATTTTATCTTTACCTGACAACAAACTTTCATTAAGGCAATATTACATCTGTGTGACTTTTTGTGTAAACCACCAAATGAATAATTAATTATTGAATTATTGAGGGAATGCGATTAAATTAGGCTCAACTTGTAAAGTAACTGAAGTAAAGTGGTCGTAAAAGTGAAGAATTTACAACTTACTCGCATCATCATTCATGCGTAACTCCACCATTAAAATGCGCATGACATCATTTTTTAAGCCATTGATTATATAAATTAGTCATAAACAAGACTGTTGTTGATGTCCAAATTCTTTTTGCAGCGGAAATAAAAAGATGCAAAGGTTGATGTTCAACCGTAACTAAGCATAAAATAACATCCGGAAAGGCTCGGCCCGTGTTACATCGGGCGTTGACCCACAACACCGCGGCCACTGAACTCTATCATAGCATCATTACCTCACAACAGAAAATCCCTTTAATGTTTAACCTAAAACTTGGAAACTCTGTGAGAGACAACAGGAATTTGATGAGAGAATGTTTCGGGTCTTTTTGTTTTGTGAACTTTATCAGATAAAAATGCTCCGAACGTGCCCATCACAAAGAACTGTAAGACTGAAAACTTGGTCCAGAGGATATTAAAAAAAGAGACGTGCGAAGGACTCCGTGGGTAAATTCCAATTTCAGTTTACGCCTCATTAGTTTTTCCCTTCGGGGTACGGAAAGGGGACGGACACGTAATAGCTATCGCATCGGCACAAAGGATGCACCGAAAGTGCTCCAATCAATACGCAAATGCCCAGTGGTGGAATTGAGGTCGACGGAAGTGAAGTTTTAACGCGAATAATAAATCGGAAGTCTATTTCTAGCCAATTATGCGACTCCGATATTCCAAACAGCTCGTCATTTCGTCCACAGCCACCGAAGGAAATTAAGCAAATCATTGACTGAAAGAGTTACTGAAGAGGCAGAGCTAGAATTATTTCCACTGAGCACGGTAAATTTAGCCACTTCCGTGTCTTATAACTGTAACACTGAGATATTTTCTATGTTCATGTGCTAAGTCAAGAAAACATTTTCGTTTGATTTGAGAAGATAGCCTTGTTTATATGCAGAAGTATTTTTAATGTGAAATTATATCATATGAATACTTATTTTTTATTGAAATAACTTAATATTCTGAAATATTTCATCAAACCTACATCATCAAGTGACATATTAGATAGAGGGAACATATTAGATAAGAGGGAACAAAAAGGAAAAACTAATTAAAAGGACATTGAACATGTGGGAACTATGTGAACATACATGCTCTTGATAAGTAAAATTCTCCACGAAACCTCGACCGACCGATAAAAGCGAAGAGTGATCGTTTATTAACCCTGAGCTACGGTGAGCAGTGAGTAGCCGACTGAACCCCAAAATCAGACTCAAAAATTGGCATTTTCGATAAATTCAAAGTCCATATTCCCGTTGATTGCATAGGCGATCGAATGCTGCAAATACTCCAAATAATTTGCTTTAAAAACGTTCTTATACCCATAAGCTTTTACTTACTGAAGGTATGTAACGAAAATCAAAAGAACTAAATTACGCACTCACTTTGAATTACCACGAAAAACAAAAAAAAAAGATAAGAAAATTTGACGAACAAACCAATTAAAAACCCCTCTAAACCTTTGAATTTCTTGGTGCAGAAAACTTGGAACATGTGCTGTCACCAACACGTCAATATAGTCATAGTTGAGATGCCTGTTTTATTCTTATGTGCCTCTCTTTCCCTCTCTATATGCGCGAAATAATTACGAATTCTTTCGTCTTAATTTCTGTCTGCATGTTGAAGCATTAAGAAACTGAGACACCCTCGGTTTGGATGGTTTGGAGGGAAAGCAGAGATCTGACGCAAAGAAAAAGAGAAAAAGGGCGGGGAACCACACTCCATTTACCATTGCGAGAACAATCTCGTCTCCTCGCCACCATCCTCAACCTCGGCCCTCAACGCAGGAGGTGGTGACTCGCTTTGTGCGACGGCCATATCTCTCGCTAAGCGCCTCTTAATTAAGTTCTCAGATCGAAGCGCAACAATGAAGGGGCCACGGTTCAAGTTTCAACAAAGGGGGCAGTAACATGAAAGAGGGAATCGAGTGGAACAGCTATTTTGATGTCTTGAAGAGAAAAGAAGTGCTTCGTTCGTTCAAAGGAATCTGCCTCTCCCGACTGGCTGGTTCATTCTCTAATATACCCGGTTTAAAATATTCCAGCAGCAGAAGGAAACCTTATATTTCCTTCACTTGCGCTATTACGATGACTCGAGGTTTTCTTTTTGATGACAATGAAAAAATCGCTGTGACTTCCAGCTTGACAGCCGAAACCAGTAAAAAAAAACTATGGAAGTCACAACGATTTTTTCATTGTCATTATGGAATTTTTTCACCACGTGAAAGCTTCGAATTTCAATTTAAAGTTAACTTTTTGCTCTGCAGTGATGCGAAATTTACCTTCTTTAAGATTATAAGTTCGTTGCAAAATTCAAATAATAAAAATGCTTTATCTCACCCCTCATTTGATCCCTATAAGTCTTGATAGCTAATTAGTAATGGAGTTCTTAACGATTGTAAAATGTTCCCGAAATGTATGCAATAGTATGTTAATATTTAAAACTGATTTGGTTTAATGAATTCTGTTAAGGCTTTGCAGACACAGAAAGTTTTGAAAGTTTTTTAAACTGAAAAATTAATAGGATTTTATTTATAAAGGAAGGCGAAAGGGGTACGTAAGAAAGAAATAAGTATATATGTTGTACGAAAGGTGTTATCCACCTCCAATTAATGGAAGAACAGGACACCTTACGAAGATAGGTAATTGCTAAATATTTATTTCTAGCGAGATCAGTTTTATAAGTTCAAAGAAACGGAGTATGTAAGCATGATACTAAGCATGTAAGCACTATTCACTGGTAGGCTCAAGCTTATCCCAGAAGTAACCTCTCGGAAATTAGTTTATGGGGATTATCTTTAGGAGGAAAGAAGATAGATAGTAATTATCTCGACACGTTCCAGGGGTATTTTTAAAATATTCCCTGTTCCGAACGCTACTGCAGGAAAAGGTGAGGAATGATTATGCGCATTTGACTTTTCCCGTTTCTCGATTTCCCAGACGATTCTCAGTTTCGCCTTGTGTTTTAGCCTCTAACGTCTTTGATGATCAAAACCCCAAAGGAGTTGCTCTAGGAATCAAAAGTTACGCGGCAAATGAGGCAGAAGACCTATTTGAAGCACATCACTCAAGTTGTACTAAGCCTAACGTATTCAGCTTTAGACATGCAATCAAGGATTTGCTACTGGTTCTAATGGGGTTTACAGATAACAATTAAATTACAAAAGGCCACGAGAACATAAAAAAATTAATGGTTATGTATTGCACAACTTCTGTGCAGTGTGTTTTAACCTTCGGACATAAAAAACTACATTACTTATTAAAACGTCAAGTGGAGAGTTTTAACATAGGACGACATGCCGTAATTTTTCAAAAATGTCGGAATATTTTTTAGACCCACTGATTTCTATTCCCGAGAATATTAACAGACTTTATAATCAATAGGAATTTTCAATGATTTGTTTAGAGCTCAAGGAAAGAGAATGGCTATTTATTTGCACAGGCAACAGAAAAAAGGTAGAAAAATAACAATTAACCCAGAAGACCTTTTATACTGTAGATAAAAATACATCGGTTGATCACAAATAGCGGATGATCCCTTTTATAAACAAAAGCAATAGCATTAAAATGTCATCATAATATTTACTGCGATCCATTGGAAAGCATTCCAGTTGCCAAAGAAAATAATACGCGGTGAGCGATAATACTAACCATGACTAATTTATCTCACTCAATCAAATTTAATAGGCACTATTCTTCCGTTGCCCGAAAATCTTGCTATAAAAAGTGAAATTTCATTACATATGCATCAAGTATATAAATATTACTGAGTTTATATTGAATGTTTAACTCGGAGTATGAACAAAACGTTAATGTATATACTCACAGCTATCAATCCGAAAGGTGGAGGAAGTAACATTGGTCTTAGGCTAAGCCGCATGTGATATTCAAACGTTATTTGCCATTGCATGCATATGATCTTCATCGTACATCAAGTATTCTTCCACCCGCGGCTGGGCCGGAGAGTCTTGGAGAGTCGAAGTTTGACTCAATTTACTGAACTTATGAAAGCTCTATTTATGTCAGCACAATTCCAAAAAATCTAGGAAGTATAAAACATTCAAATATACCTGACAGATATAAGTAATGTAATTTATCTGAGAATATCCACCTTAACCAAAGCTACATGATTTATAGGTGTCTTGAGAGTCTAATAAGAGAAAGAAGAGGGAATTATATCCAATGGTTCAATACGAACTACATGGAACATATTCACTGTAATATTCTGATAAAATTTTAACGCCAATAATTTATTTCAAACTTGAATTCACGATTTCCACGATGGGTTCCATGCTGGCCGACTAAAACAGCTTTAATGTGTCCAATAAATACAAAGATTGTCTTCATAATACGGGCTGTGAACACGGACATCTCCATCAACCGAAATCAAACTTCGGATTAATGACCATGGTGAGTATGCGACTGACAGGTAAGTGCGACAAGTTGACTAAAATTCATCGCATGAATTAAGATTACGGTAGTTTCGGAAGCATTTTGTTTCGATAGCTCTTTATCTCTTCCTGCAGCGGCTTATATTCGGATCCATGTTACTCCTTGCCTAGTTTGACCAGACGTTCCACTTTAGACGGGACAGTCCAACTTTTTGAGTCCCGTTTAAGACATCTGGCCCGTTTCTCACCATTCCAAGCAGTCATGGATGGAGAGGCTTGAGTGTTGTAGCAATCTCTGTGGATGATTGCGTTACATACAACGTCATAACGCCGTTGAAGCCTCTGTTATCGATACCCTCTCAACATCTCATCGAATCATGCTATGCAAAATCATTTTTTAACTCATCTCATCGTCTCAATGATCTTGGCGCATGTATAGAGGCTCATTGCTTTACGATGTAAACATGATTCGTTATTCCTCTGGTGACTACTTTAAGAGTAATTGCGAGCAGAATAAATGATAAGCTGTGTCATCAAACACTTACCGTAAGCTATCATCACACCTAAAATTTATCTAATGCAATACGTGGCTATCTAACAATCGTGCAACAAAAATTGTTTACAGTACAGGAGAAAACAGATTATTCCGATTCGACTAATCTGAAATCTGGGCACCCTATTCTTACCCCAATATAGGCTGTCTATATTTTTTTTACGGGATAAATGATTGGGTCGGTTTCCCGTTACATTCCCCAATAGTTCTTTTAACGAGATTCATCACTAGATAGGACGCCCTACAGTGGCCAAACGCCTTTTTGGTACCGTCACTCCGAGGAACAGACGCTGCATCGGCTACCTTTTGTCTGACTTAGAGACTTAGGCTTAGGACTCAACCAGGAGCAACTCTCATTGCTCTCAACAGTAAAGCTCGAATGGTTAGATAAACACTCAAGCACTTAAACCACGTGAAGTTCATGGGCTATGGGGAGGGCTGACCCGATATAGACTTCAGAATATGAGATATATTTTTTCGTGCTAGTATTTTATTAGAATTTTGGCGAATGACCAGAGAAGAAATAATTTTTGTTTGTTTGCACGTATGCTTAAAATCATGAGGGTATCTTTGCTCTTTATACACCAGATTCAGTGAGAGCTTGAGGGTGAGTATCTTTCCCCAGTTTCATTGCATTTTCTTCAATTTGTGTGATGTACTAGCCACTGACAATGGAGAAATCCTCGCAAAAACTGCGCGTGTGCGTGATTGAGAATCATGAGGGTTACTGTATTCTTTATACTAACCTGAGTGAGCTGGTACTAAACAGTGGGCACCTTTTCCCCTATTTGGTTGTGTTTTCTTGAATTTCTGCGCTCGACGAGTTACTGCCGAAGGAGAAATCGTAAACTCTGTTTTTACGTGTGATCGAAAATCGCGAAGGTAACTGTTTTCTTCACACAAACCCGAGTGAGTGACAGGCATGATTGTATCTTTTCACATGCTCTTTTTTATTGTTGGATTCGACTGAGTGATTCTATTTCTTTATTTTGTTTATTTTCTGGTGACAGAAATTTCCTTTTCTGCCATCCCTCTCCACACCCCGGTGGCCCTCTTAAGATTACATCCCCAACCTTTGTCTTTCGTTTTGGTCGGCCTTTCTTCTTCCTTAATCGATTTTGGCCGCCCATCTATGGACCGTGTTGAGCTTTTTAGCGAGATACTTTGGTCGCTTTTACATTTGTTCGTTCTGAGCCCTTTTTCCTTTCCTCCCGGTTTCTCCCGTTTTGTCTCTCACCTCAATCTTTCCTTTTCCTTTGCATCCTTAGGTCTCATGCGTTAAAGGCCATGCGTTGAGGCCATTCATCACATCCCTGTACTTTCATCCATCGATGACACGCGAATCGTCATTTATGCTTCGCCAAGATCTTTTACTCTCTTCTTTCACTTTTCAACTGCTTCTTGTCTCACTGTCAGCCTTTGCCTACTCATTAAATATCATCAGACTGATTTTTTCTCCAACTGCATCATAGACTGCATTATGAAAGTGAGTTGCGTATGATATGTATCAATTAGTACATTTTTGTTGGTTATTCACATCTGCCATACACCTTCGTGTTGACCAGTAGGGTAATCAGTACACGCATATGAATATGACGTGTGGTAGGGGGTGTTACAGCACAATGCGTATCGACCTTTATGGGACCGTCGGGGTTAAACCCTTTAAAAGAAAGTACTAATAACAGCTCGAAATTCAATTTTATCCATTTTTTCACTAGATGTCAACACATTTATTTCATCTACAACCATATGCAAGAAACTGAACGGACACGTACAAAACCTTTCAGCATTCTAAACTGTAGACTGTACACTATACACTAGACTATATGCACCACTCATAAATCTTGTAGAAATCCAGAGCTAGTAATCCAAACTTCTCTTGATCATTTATTTCCCTATTCATTACTATTTCATCTGAAAATAATCTTTATGATGCAACTCTTTATGATGGAATGATTGTCAGATGTGTATTAGGAACAGAAGACAACGGGGCCTATCTGAAGACAACGACAACTACTTTTCTTTTCTCTCTGAGACCATTAATCCGTTTAATTACTTTTTAATCGCTTCCCTAAGGCATGGTATTGTGGACATGTTTTTCCGTGAAACCTTGTCGAATGCTTTCTCAAAACACAAAAATATTACAGCCACTTGCATGTCACTTTCCCTAGATGCCAAAATGTTGTCAACAAAAAGACCCAATCGCGTTTCTCCTGATCCACTCTTCCTGAATCCGAATTCTGATACCCAATTCTCCAGTTGATATTGTGATTGATTTTCACTGCAACGTTGGAAAACTTATTATTTACAATTCTGCAATTTACGGGAATCTGCGAGCAGTGTTGAGCGGAGGCAAACTTTTTGATTCTTCCCTTCTTTCTCCTGTCCTCCAACAATTCCCCTCTTCTTGTCAACAACCTCCTGACTAAGCAGCAAAAAAAATTTCAACAATCTCAAATACAAGAAAAGTCCAAGTAGCATGAATATGACAAAAATATACAAGAACAAGTTCCAAAACCTGAGTCAAAAGATCAAACATTAGAGCATCTTAAAAATATAGAGGATATGCGGGCATTCCCCAGCACGCCTCACGATGGACCATTCGCTCCGAGCGCGTGCCCTCGGGGGGAGTTGGGGCCCTGAGGGGCCTCCTCACCTTAGAACGAGCATCGCCTCCGCTGCCGCCGGAGTGGGCGGAGGCTGACCCGGGGTCTCCACCGTGGGGGGGCGCGCGAGAGACGCAGCAGCCACCGCCACCGGCAGTGTCCTCCCACATGACCCGGCCAACCGCTCCGCCCCCGTCGCCCCTGCCCGGCAAGCGGACCTGTAGGACGGGGACAGCGCCGGGAAAGGAAGAAAGAGAAAAGAAGCGGGAGGGGGCGGGGCGGGGAGAGGGAGGTGTATGGTGAGGGCGGGGGGGAAGAGGGCACGGAGGGAGAGATATACACGGGAGGAAGAGAGAGAGAGGAAAAGAGAGGAGGAGGAGGCGACGATAGACGGGAGATGAGCGGAAATTGGAAGGTTTTGATCGAAGAGGGGTACAAGAAGACCGGTGGAGATTGAGAGCGAAGGGGAAATTAATGAGAGAGAGCGGGATTGAGGGGATTGATGAGGATGAGCGGAGGGAATACGCAAAGGTCGAGAAGAATGTGTGAAGGTAGCGAGTGGCAGAGTGTAAAGATGGACGAAGAAGCCAAGTAGAAGAATTTTTATGGCGAAACAATGGCGGCGTGATGACGGAGGCGGACACGCAGAGGAGAAGCGGGATGGTGAGGAAGGGAAATGGAAGAAATAAAAGAGACAAGAACATTATTAAAACAAATGGGTAGAGTTTATCGTTCGGGTGTGGAAATGCAAGAGGGGACGAAAGGAGGAGAGGTACAAGTTGTGAGGAGAATGACAACCGCAAAGATGGGAGACAGTAAAAAGAAGGCGGAATCAAAGACAAGAACAATGAAAAAATATGGATAAGGGGAAATTAGCACGTGAAGATGGAGAAAGAGAGAGAGAAGGAGAGAGAAATTGATGAAGAAAGAAAGAGGCAGAATTGAACGAGAGAACAAAGAGGTTGTGGAAGACAAAATGAAGACAGACGCGAGAAAGAAGACGTCATGAACAACAGGCAAGACAAAAGAACGACGAAAAGAGCAATGCCGCAAACGAGAAATAGAAGGCGAGAAAGGGAAAAGGAGAAAAAGAAATGAAAATAAAACAGACGCATGATGAATTGGTGTGCATTGAGAGACACGCGCACCATGGAGCGCAGAGTGAAAATTAGTGAGCACGCCGCGAGAGAGGGATGTTCGAGAGAGGAAAACAAAACACGACAGAGAAGCGTGAACGCGGAAGAGTTGAGCGTGAAGGGTCGCAAGGGGATCGTTGTTGATGTCGCCGGTTTTTTCGGGGCGAGGTGACGGCAAGTAAAGTAGGGCACGCGAGGGAAGGAGGAGGCGAGATGGACGGGGGTTGCGTTGAAGGGGGATGGAATTAGGACCGTGAATGGATGCGAAAGGACAAGTTTAATTGGATGCGCGGGATTGAAGCGAAGAAGAGGAAATTTGGGAACGCAGCAGCCATGTTTTCACGTGAGGGGTTGAATGGTTTGGTGGGGGTGGAATGTTCCGGGAAAGCATCGGAAGGGTATAGGACGGAAGTTGAGGTTGTTTGGGTACGGGAAAGATTTTGGGCGAGGAGGGAGAGACGGAAAAAAAGGAGGTGGGGGTTGGTGAAGAGAGTGGGGAGAGGGGGGATGGTTTGGGAAATGGGTTGGAGGGTGGGAGGGAGGGATGAAGGGGAGGTTGTGAGGAGGGGGTGGGGGAAGGAGGTGCGGGTGGAAATATCACAAAAAACGGAGGCCCTTTTGAAGTGGTTGGGTCGTAATAGTTGTAGTGGGACTCCTACACAGACGCACTCGGACGAACACTCAAAACGTGCGCGCGCACCCATAAATCTTTTCTCTCTCTTTTGTCCTCGGCCTCCCAGCCACCTCTCCCCTCCTCATTCTCCTCTTAACAACGAAAAGAGAAACTATAAAAAAAAGAGTCGAGCGAGTGATTTGGGAAGCCCCGAAGCGACTCTGCAAGGCGGAGGAGAGGAGAGGACAGCTCAGCGGAGGAGGTAGAGAGAGACAGAGTGGGGTGGACCGGGGAGGGGGGCTTATTGCTAAAATTAAGAACCTTTCCTGCGGCCTCCAACTTTAAAAAAATAAATAAATTACCCCCTCAAGAATTTAGTTCTTCCTAAAAGGGTGGTACGTGTGGAGATAATTAATTTCACTTGTCGAGGCCGAGGGTGTTTCGGCTTCCGGAAAGTTTGGCAATTTGTCGTGACAATAAATTGGTTGGAAAGATAAAAATATGGAAGTGCCTAAACTTACCGGATGGAGAAGTGAAAAAAAACTTTTATCTTTTATATTGGAGGTTCACGGTTTGAGGAGATTTGATAATGTTTTGCTTACTTTCCGGTTAATTAGATTACATCAAAATAAAACGATGCTGTTTTCTCTTTGCTCCCGGCATGGAGTTGGAGGACGGCTAAAGCCAAACAAATTACCCAAACACTCTCACGATTATTGAGGCCACAAAATGGAATACCGCGAACCTCATCATTATGGAGATTAATTGCTTGTGTATAAGATCAATTAAACAGTAATTAGGTGATGAGAAGGAAAACATGATGAAGTTTTAAGCTAATGGAGATGTACTATTGCTGTCGCAAACCTGTGAATTGAATTTCAAACGCAACAGCTTGTTAAGTCTTTCTTAAGGGATGAAACAGTTCTACATTTTGTATCATGGCTAGTTTCAACGCGCTAATTATGGTGAAAGACAACGTCATAATGCAAAAATTTAGCACTTTAACCACAAGAAAGTTTACTGTGAAAACCCACGTATTTCTTTCCCCACGAATATGAATGAATGCTTATTAGCTAATAGTAGATGATAATGAGCAACAAAAATATAGATCAATAAGACAACTGGAATAAAAGGTATTTTTCCTGTACTTATGCTTTTTACTCTCATTCCAAGTTGGATACCAAATTAGCTGCTAATGTTTTTTCTTTTTCATTACTAATCAATATTCTGCTTAAAAGCGTCTGCTAAAATTTACACGTGTCCTTCGAATATACCCGGGCTCTTATATTAATTAGAAAATTAATTATAACCAATAAAGTATTATTTATTCAATCATGAGGCAGTGGGTAAAGATCAGGCTGGCGTAAACGTATGAGAATGTTTGGGTCTTTGCCACAAAATTCCTCGGTTTTAGGATAATTTTCTCCGAGAATTCAGTGATTTCACATATTCATCATCCCGGTTATACTTGGGGACAATCTCGGGAAAAAACCACTCGAAATATTGGAAAACAGTTTTGAATAGAGAGATGAACGAGTTAATAGAAACGAATGAAGAATTGGATGATCGATGAACGTCTTTGGGAAATGAGAAATAATTCCCTCTCCCAGAGCACCACCGACGAACCCTTTAGAGCAACTCACCTTGCGCTTGGCACCCATGGCGTTCTTGGCGCCCTCCGTCGTCGTGTCCGGGCCCCTCCTGCCCAACGGCAGGCCCCTGCTCCGGTTCCTCGACGTCACCGAGCCCGCGGAGCAAGGGGACCTCAGCACCGCCTTGACCGTCCGCCGGAAGTTGTTGGTCATGAAGCAGTAGAGCACGGGGTTGATGGCTGAGTTGGCGTGCCCCAGCAGGAGGGTGAAGGGGAAGGCCTTCATGATGAGCTCCTCCGTGGGCGAGGGGGCGGCGGGGGCCTCGCCGCCGTTCACCTCCGGGGGCGGGTGGGGCCTCAGGTCGAGCAGCAGCGAGAGGACGTTGTACGGCAGCCAGCAGGCGGCGAACAGCAGTGCCAGGAGCAGGAGGATGCGCGCCGCTCGGCGCCTTTCTCTGGCCACCCTGGGTCACGGGAACGAGAAAGAGGTGAAGCCCAGCGGACGATAGACCGAGCATTTAAACCTTTGTATCTCACGGCGTTCACGGTTTCCCATCCCAGAATCAGATCGCATATCGCAACCAAAAGAAAAACAAAGGAAGCCAATGTATGGACACCTTTAGTGTCTAAGGATCAAAGAATTGACTTCCCCTGACCAGCCAAATCTTAAAAATATTAATTCTTAAAAAAAATTAATTTTCAAGCCTAAAATTATTCCTAGAAGTTTGAAATTTTAAACATATTTCACCTGCATTAAAATTTTTTTTCCATAAGTGAATTTAATATTATTTTTTTTGACAAATAATGGTTGGATAACATTTTTCTATCTTGAGCCGATATATCGTACCCAAAATAAAAACAAAGGAAACCGATGTATGGGCATCTTTAGTGTCTAAGGATTAAAGAGTTGACTTCCCCTGACCAGGGGAGCCCCATCCGAAAAACCTACTTTACGGCTAGAGTCAAAGCGAGAGTTAACTTCAGCGTAGAGCAAAACTCATGTTGACTTGATCTCATAAGGTTCTCTGACGGCTAAGGCTATAATTCCATATCCGAATCTGCCTTAATCCTGATACTTTGACAAAATATAAAAATACCCAACTCCCAGGATGGGATTCGATCCATTGACCTTTGGGTGGTCAACCATGGACGTTACGGACCTTCCTAGCGTTCAGCTCACCCCTGCAGGTGGAGATTTTTACGATTGCCAAGTAATGGTAGACAGGGGGTAGAACCTTGAGATCGGAGATCCAAGATCCGATCCAAGGTCCGATCCTTTGGGTACAATTACCGAACGAAATCTATAAATGCAATTTTTTACCGTTAAAGATTAAAATTAATACTACCATTTTCGATGAGTACAGATCATCTTCAGGTGAGGTGAGGTGAGTTACTCCAATACATTGTTATTTTATTGGCAACGTCTTTCTGGAAACACCTTAAGCAGCATAGGTAAAGGAGCTGTTCCTCTACTCCGAACAGTGAATTTCAGCACTATTATGCTTTGTTCTTGGTGAACTCAATACTCAGGATATAAAACGACCCCTGATTTGAACACTAGTGGAAAAATGACTGGGTATACGAGTAGAAGTCGACAGATTCTCTACGGGAAGAAAATAAATAAAATAAGAAAATATATTGATGGCGCTACGGAAATTCTGTCCTAGGTGATGCCTACGGATAAAAAAATCTGTGGGTGAACAGATGGGGGTTAGGGAGGAAAGGAAAAGATAATCGGAAAGGCGTACGTGATTCTCGATCTCACTTGGAAAACACTTCTGGTATTATCATCGCTATAATTGTTCCCCGATGACGTTCGTACGGATTGGAGAGTTACAACTAACAGTTTACCTTATCTTTGGGATATTCCTGGTTATTCCTGTAACCTAAGAGTACACATGTGTTCTACTACAACTCTCTTGAACTCAGTAAATTCTCCATTAACTGATACCCTCCAAAAGTGATATTCTTGTCCTGTTTTCCCCTAATGCTCAGACACTTTTCACCCGTTGTTGTCAACATGCCTCCACTGCATTTTTGATGTCTTCCTACATTAAGATTTTCTGTGCTCCTGGTTTTTTCCTCCGTCACTCTTCTTTCTCCCATCACCATATTTAAAGCACTTCTTTGCCTTTTTCTTAACACTAAGACGCCCGGAGTTTTCGGCATCATCATGGTCCAATAAAGGTATTTTTGACCCACGATAATAAATAAATTAATTTCTCAGTATAAACTTTTGAGTTTACACTTTTTCATTTGTTTCCATAAACCTCTGCCCTTATTCTCTTTGATGTCTTTACTTTATTACTTTCATAACTTGGTGAAGAGCTTTGAGAGTTGGTATCATTTCATTGTTTTTCTTTCAATTTTATTTTTTTCTTACTAAAATAGCTAACCTCAATGAACTACAAGATAACCCATTTTGCAAAATATATTAACTTAATTTTTGGAGGTTTATCACAATTAACATGCTCATAATATATTATTGTTCATTCAAATTCTAATTTTCCGAAAAATCAAAAGTTATTTACTGATGGTTTTTATTTCTTGTTGTTTCAATGAAACACATTTTTTCGAAATTAATTTATAAATAAGGTTATAAATCTTAATATTTAATTGGTTGCAATTAAAACTATTTTTTTCTGTTTTTCTTTTCATAAATTTGACATGTGTATTCTGTTATTCAGGCACCCTTCCCATACGGCACCTTCTTTCAGAATTGGGATTATCGTACTTTATTTCTCACTTTGCAGCTGTCTGTAAGTAGATACCCGTACCTTTTGCATTTATTCATTATTTAAAATGTTGCATCTGACTCGTTCATTAATTCGTGTAATTATTGTGGATTTCCTCCGTAAGAATCTGAATGACATCCATTCGTGAAACTTTCCTCCGAATAATGGCGCTATTTCACTACAGCATATAGTACTGCCAGGTCTAGGATATTATAAAAACTAACAAGTATACTATACTAGCGCTGGAGTGAAAAAAACGCAAATTAAGATAATTTTTGAGTATTTTCCCTGATAAATAATCACGGTAATATCGTCAGATTTCAATAATCAAGTGGAAAACATTTTTTCATGTATTTCCCTGTGGGAGGTCGTGCCTCTCTTCTAGAGCAATTAACTGCCCCAACTAAACTGATACATATTAAGTTCAGCAAAGTCAACAAATTTAGGGATAAAAAGAAGTAATCTGCAGTTTGCACAGTTATCATTTAAGTTAACAGTTATCAGTTAAGTAAGAGGGGTTCCCTTTTATTCAGAATCTCTTGCATTCAGCGCATATTTTATGCCAACATTTACAGCGAGCCAATATTCTGACCGTATATGACAGGTATACATATATTGCCATTTCTTATTGTTTTATAATTTCAGTTGCCAAAAAACTAAGTGAATGGGCACCTAGAATTGATTTCTAGGCAGAGGAAACCAATGCGAAATTATCAGTCTCATGATGAATTCTCCATACGATACCTGAAAAAATATAATCAGAGTTGAAGCTAGAAAAGTGGACAAAGTCCATGCTTCAGCGAGGAACGAAACTGCATTCTCCACAGAGCGAAAAAGTGATAATGTATACTGCTGTAAAAAAAATTACAAAATACTTCACGCAGAGGCAAGATGAAAAGTGACGGGGCAGGCATATGAAGGGGAAGGAAGACACATGACATTATTTTTGGAAGGTGATACGAGTATGGAAGATAACCATATGAAAAGATAAGGTGAGATGTAAGTAAAAATATATGCAACAAAATGATAGATTTGATACAATGAGATTTTGGTAAAGTTATAACGAACAAATACATCCCTTGGTTAAAATGACATATATTCAAAGATTCAAATGGCGTTCAAGGTGAATTCAAAAATAAATAATTAATGGATAATTTCAGGAGGGTTAGTGAAATTTTTAGGACGTAAAAACCTAATAAAATTAACAAAAGTCACGAGAGAAAATTATGCTCTCTTTAAAAATGCGATCAAAAAATTAATTTAAATTGTTTTTGGGTCTGGGCGTTCTAGCACTAAACCAACTTTCTATTTTCTATCCCAGTTCGACAGTCCTTAAAAAAACGCTCATCCTCTACCATCAAAGGCTGAGGTTTGCAACAGTTCGGTGATGTAATAAGGCCCTAAAAACATTTCTCACGTCTCTAGTCAGGACCTCTGTAATTAATTTACCCTCTCTTTTAATAATTACACCTCTCTTTAGGGTTAGTTTTTTTCTACTAAATCTATATATTTTATCCCCTTCCAACTAAAACTGGCTACATCCAGAACGCTTCCCAGATGCGGTAATGACTCCATCTGCTTTAACTTAAGCTTTAACGCATTGCCAGACCTCCCTACCTCTTGGGAATATCATACTCATGTTATAATACAGTGCCTAATCTTAATGCAAAGCTCGTCGAAGTGATTCCGTAATATGCTAAGCAATGTCTAGAGTTTCTTGGCTTAAGAGTAGGTATATGGTGAATGATCCTACGGTCACGGAAAACTCTGCTTTTCTGTTTACTTTATCACTATCTAAACTGATTTTCCACCCACTACCGTAAACCATGTGCTGCCAGAGCCGCTTCGTATGAGAAACCTCTCTCTTCACTCAATACTAATAACTAAGTAGTATTAAATAATAATGATTAATATAATTATGTTGTATTTAAATAATTTTGTAGTATTTCCAATAAATTTGCTCGGAGTACCACAAAAGGCCTTCTTAGTATGAATAAACATATACCCCTTCGTAATATTCTATTGATATCCCTAAAAATACTTTTCGATCAAGCATTCCAATTATTTTGCTTCACCAACAGTAATCTTACGATAAAATGACTTCTCTGATGTCTTATTTTTAACATTCTACAAATTGAACTTACATTTCTCCGAGGGAAATTGAGATTATTTAAAAAAACTTCGAATGGTACTTTTTCTCTCTTCAGAGGAATGGAAAATGATTATTCAATAGTCTTTAGATTGAGGCCGTATATGATTGTTTAATGGCAAAAGGAAGGAATCTACTAACAGAAATATTGGATATCATTCTACTACAGAAATCCAACTTATATTTCCGAAATTCAAGATGATTTCTCAATATTGAATACAATAGGCATCTAAATTTTAATGTATATATTTGGTTGTGAGTATTTTTGTGTAGTTATTCATGATCATGTATTTATACACATTTCACTAGATTAATAGGCTAGATCAATACCACATAAGTTACTAATATTAGGGTTTATGCTTTAAATTAGAAACTCGAGTGGCTTTCCACTTATCAGTCATTCAGGAGTGTGTCCCTGAGGATTTCCTCCGTTTCAGCTCAGCACTGATTACAGGAGCTAATCTTTAGGGCTGAACCAAGCTTCCTTTCACCGTTCATCCTTCTCTTGTTTTGCTTTTTTCCGACTTAATTCAAGATGGTATGCTCTTGTTATCTTGCCGATTCTCGTTCGTCTGACTCGTTGAAATAAGCTCGGGATAAAGACTTGTCACTCTCACTAAGTTACGACTACTATCGGCCAACTTATCCTCTTCCCTTTCCTTTTATCGCTCTTTGTCTTAACTTCCATTTTACCTTCCTTGTTTTCTTTGGTTCAGCGCCCCTCAACTTTTATCCCTTCACCACTCTCAAGAACAACACACAGAATTAGGAGATCCCACGACCATGACAATCGATTTTCACTTCCCCTCATCTGAATTCTACGCAACAGTCCACCAACACCCAAGAGGAAATCGAAAGTGGGACTTACTTTTCAATAAAGAGTCGATATAACTCACGCTCCTGGTAATGGAATCCCTGATTAGACGTAGCAATATCTGTTCCATGTAGGAGAAGGTGGCTGAGATCCGCGGAGGTTGGTTTCAAGCGTATAACTGGAAAAAAAGGCCTAATATTCTACGTGAAAAAGTTCTAGAATTGAATATCTCTCAGGCTGAATCTAATGTAACATCATTGGCGCTACAAATTTACTTTAACATGAACGTCTCGGCCACGAAGAAATAACACGGTAAGAATGAAACATTTAATTCGGTATAAAAAGAGTCGTTTCAGGCGTTATATGGTGGAATAACATGATGTATCACATCGAAACCGGTCGAGGTAAAGATTTCTTTGTGAAAATTTGCCAATCGTATTTAATTTAATTTGGTATATCACTAAATAATTGAGTTAGGTTTTGAATATCAAACTCGATAGAGAATCTGCTTTGAATTAGGATCACAACAAATAATTAAAAATTGAACTAAAGGGCTACTGCCGACCAGAATCAATGATGCAAATCGTCTCTGAAACCTTTTTCATATAACAAATTCATTATGCCATGATCTGCGAGATGAGAATTGCCTACATACATTCACCTTTGACGAATGTTCAAGTACTTATTGACAGCCGATTTTTTCTCTCATTCGATACATATTACATTAATATTTAAATACATTGTGAGGAGTAGGTACAATTAGGAGGAATATAAAACCAATTTATAGTGATTGATAATATTTTTCGCTCGAAGAACACATCTATGGATAGATAACTGCAATTATTTTAACGCTCTCAATTCAAGTGATAGACAGTCTTTGAGATCTATTATGAGTTGAAGCGAATGTCTCCGTCACATTCATACTTTGCACAAAACCAAAATACAGCTTGTGTGTCAAAGTTATCAGAGAAAATTTCTAGAAAAGAAAATTTCTTTTGATTTCTACATCAACTCCAAGTGTTTTATACAGATAAAGTTACAATTTGTCGATGTAAATTTGGTAAACTTTACTGATTAAAATATGAGTAGTACGAATACGAACTCCGTAAAAATAGAAGATGAGGTTCATAGCTTATTCAGCTCATACCGTGGTAACACAAGGCGACTATTACGAATTGGACTTAATGTTGATAATGCAAAACTTGACGAATTCCCCTGATTATAACAGCGTTATTTTACCCACCGTGATTCAACACTGGGGACATCACGGTCGAGAGATCACGGCCTTGTGCATTCAACTGCGGTTGGAAGGACAAAACACTTGAGGCGAGTCGTTGCACAATAGGCCCCTTTGCCCCGAAGTGGCAGCGTTATACAGTGTCAACGGAGATGAAGGTGGCGGTATCTCACCACGGAGCAGGCGCCGGCGCTAACAAACAATGCCCAGCCTCCACCCCCTTTTTGTAGGGGAGGGGGAGGAGAAAGAGGAGGGCGGGAGGAGGGAGGGGAGTGGTGTCGCGTTCCGGCACCACGACGGTGTTGACAAATTCAAGGTTTAGTCCAGAGAAGGGGAAAGTGGGAGGGTTGGACGAGGAGGAGAAGAGGAGACAAAGGCTCCTTTCCTCTCCTCCCTACCCTTTAATCATGTAACACCTGCGATTAGTGGATAGACGGGAGAGAGTGACATGCAAACGGAATGAGTGAACATTCCAACCATCTCAGTAGCCTTGATTATAAGCAAGCATTTCACAAAGAGATTATCACGGAAGCAATTGTCAAAAACGAAACACATTGCCTCGGTTTCATTCCAGATGATTACTAAACCTAGTCAGTGAACTGGAGTTAGCTCAATGGAGAAAGTTCAAGTTTAGTTACGCCCATAAAAATTAGAGAGAGTTGGAAAAACATAATCTGGTATAAAATACGCCGAATAAATTATGAGTAGGTGGTGGAGCCGAATAAAGGAATATTTGTGGCAATTGGCGCATTGAAGTACATACAAGTTACTGAATAAATACATTCAAGTCATATAGTATTTAGCTCACAATAACATTTAAAGAGGAGTATTCGAAGTATACCACAGAAAAAAAAATTAAAAAGTAATTGAATTTTAGAGCACCATTAGTGAGTTACGAGCGAGTGAGTCGTTTAGTAAAATCAAATCTTCACAAGTCTCCTTTGTGCTTTATTTCTCCAATCTCTTTTCAAATGATTCCATTAATTCAGTCGGTTGGATCTGCCACAACTTTTCCTTACCACTTACTTACATAACAATTGTTTTTTGTCTTATTCATTTAAAATTTGAATTTTTGTAAAATGACAACTCATATAACATTTATAATAGCGCACTTAGTTCATTAAAAACTAATAAAAATTGATTGATTTTTAAAGTTTTCATTTGTTGAAGTCGGCAATATATTTATCAAACTGTGGTGAAGTGCCAAAAAGCGAGCAGTAAGCCAAAAAATGATAAAATCTTAATGAGATTATAACGCAAAAGAAGGTGATAGCTTTCAAGATTCACTTCAACAATGCTAAAATGAAATATACTACAACGAGAAAGAAAATGAAAAAATCTATGTAACGCTCCATTATGCTTACGATCGAGTGCAAGATTTCTCAATTTCTCAGTGACCCTTGACATGACGCTGAAGTGCTGAGACCTTGGTCGGCGGTTCCACCATGGTTATTAAACCATGTGTGGAAGTACACGTTTTATTATTACTATGCAAAGTAGCGCCCGAAGAAGTAGAAACAATTCGGAGGAGTTACTGAGGTCAATAGAGAGAGTTCAACGTAGAGTGAGGAAAGTAGTTCATGGTGTTTTCTATTTATTTCATTATGTGATTCTCCAAATTATCCTTGCCTTTCTTAAACTTTGTATTTCAACTGTTAAAAGTGGGAGCATCAATTAACTTGGAAAATAATCGAGTGGCTACAAAATTAAATAATGCCGAAGAGTTACTGTCTATCAAGGACAGGGATAAGGATTAACAGATTGAATGTTCTGATAATGAACTGTCCTTTCCCATCCAATATGCGAAAGTCATGTTGCGACTTCGGCTGCGCCTTCTATCTCCAGCTACGACAAAGGAGACTTACTCAAGGATTAGGTGGCCCGCCTCCCAGTAGACATCGTAAACGGCTTCGTGGCTTGACGAAGTCGAAATTGAGATTACTTCCTCAAATTCACTCCAGAGAGAGCAAGGAAATTGGGAAAGTTAGATAATCTGTGGTAACCTTACACCACCAACACTTTAAATGAGCTAAAAATAGTTTAAATATAGATCTAACTTGATATAAAGTTCATATGCAACATAACACAATTTACGCACTAGGAAGGTTTGCAAAAAATTTCAGTTTTTACAACTATCTCTATTGTAAAAACTCACAAAAACAAAACTATCTGCATTAGAAATCTGAAGTGACATGGTATCAACTGTGACGACTTGATATCCGATTCAGAATCTGAATTTCACTTAATGCATTAAATTAAGCCTCCAGTAAACATACTAACCGGTTCACGGTAACTTAATCTTTCGGTGCCAAACTATAAATGATAATTGCCAAGGAATACAGAACAATATTATTAGCAACGCAAAATAATGTACTTGTAACGAATCACCACTTTTGAAAATATTTACTGCTATTCCAAACTTCATTATTTCACATTTTGATGATACCTTTTCTACTTTATTGATGGGTATGTAAATACAAAAAATAAATTTCCTATCGACTATTAGATGATTAGAAACTTGGAGTGCTGTAATGGTGAAGAAAATTTTACTGATTTCACAATGTCGTCAGGGTCGTCTCCTAAACGTGCGGATACTAGTATAGAAAGTGCTTGTTCCTTCAAACCAAGGGATAAGGCACGTCAGGTGGAATTTATAATTCAGCGTGTTGAACGTCACCGATGAACTTGGATGTAAGGGTCTTAAGTTAGAGAATCTAGTTTCCGATCTAAACTTTCCCAACCGAAATTGGGCTGTCAATCATGAGATAATTAATACTGTCTCAAATGGATCCACCATTGAGCTAAACTTGATAATAGCGAAACGAAAGCTACAAAAATGTGTATACCTAAGTATTGAAGTCCACACGAAATAAAGCACTCATTGAAGAAAAATTTGGTACTATATTAAGCTTGGCAACAAAATATACAATGTACAAACGCAGTTTTCATCAAATCTGGTAGGTACGGGAAGAAACTTTTTGTGGATTTTTGCACCATTAGAAAAACTTAAGCGCAGAGAATTTTTCGTAATTAGAATGAATACTTTGGGACATTATTTTTTCACCTGTTTCTCGAAATAAACCGCATTAACAGGAAATAATTATGCCACAGAAAATTTTGCCAGTGAATTGGCTGTTGCAAATGAGGAATAATATGGATCCCAGAACACTACCTTGTGGAACACCGGAGGTCGAGCGTATTGTTTTGCTCCCTCCGGTGGACCCGTGTGTCCGACTCTCACCTGGAGGAGCAGGAGGCCGAGCCCTGGCCCCGGCCCGTCCCATTCTGTCCGGCGTGGAAGAATGGAGGGTGGCGCCCGGACGCAGCCGCGTTGGCCGCGGCGCACAGGCTGCGGCCCATGAGCGCGTAGGCGAGTATGACGACGGTGCCGGGCGCGGCATACACCAGCACGAAGCAGAACACGCCGTAGAGGCGGCGCTCGGAGCCGGACGGTGGCCAGTCCTCGAGGCAGAAGGCGAAGTGGTGCGCGCGGGCCAGAGGCGGGAGGTCTCCCTCGCCCCCCAGCACCACGCGGTCCGTCCGCCGAACCCAGAGGAGCGGCACGAATATCGCCAGGGACACGCACCACAGGACTACGATGACCTGAGAGTCAAGAGAAGGGGAGACAAGCAAAAAAATCAATAAATACAACTCTGCCTTCTCTTACATGGTGATACACCACAGTCAATAAATCAGATTCGCGCGTCTCGTCCGCTTAACAAAATAATAAGAAATCTATTATTTTGTTAAACGGACTTTAAAAAAATATCATTCATTAAAACACACTGTAACGGCTTTTAATGCTAAATGTGACAATAAATGTAATTTTGCTAAGCGTTTAATTGATGGTGACCACTACAGTAAGTTTATGGTTGATGTTTTATATTTGTGTAATAATAAACAACTCTTAATTTCCGCGAGCAATTAGATTTTTTAAAGGGGATGGATTTCCCTGAAGCCACACTACCGCCTCCTTCACCATCCTGGAGGCAGTCTCTTCCCGTCCCCAATTCCCGAACCTCCCGCCTCGCGTCTTACAATCGACCGTCGAATTCGACCCATAGCCCTCTCTCACTGACCGATCACACTACTTCCCCCACCTCCCCTCCCCTCAAACGTATTCGTAGATAATTTTTCATTAATGACGTTAAAATTATTTTGCGTTCTCCAAATTACTGTAGTAGACTGGATCATGATCATAAAATTAGAGAAATTAATTGTCTGACTGATTCAAATGTCCTTCTGTTATCGTACAATTAGAGATATGAATAGCTGTAAATATATCCAATACTTAAAATACAAGTGTATCAATAGATAGCATAGGAAGTCGTTGGCATAAGGACTTCATGCTATTCCAACTAACAGCATGTTTTTGCATTCTTGCTCTGCTATTTTTATTTTTTTTAATAGTGAAGTTTAGACTATAATATAATTACTAATCCTTTTTATGCATGCTATGTAATGGATGTTTGGATAGGATTCCCTCTGCCACACACCTATATGGTGGCATTCCTGGTATTATTTAGACGTACATATGAATTGTATGTGGATTTTCTTTCATATTAAAAGATGAAGCATGCTGTCTCCTAGAGTTGTTTTGATTCATGACAACGCCTGGTTGCATACTGCCACGGTAACCCAAGAGATTCTTGAAAAATTTCAATGATAACTGTTCGATCATCCAGTGTACAGCCCAGGTCTGGAATCAATTGGCTTTCACCTTTTTCCACAGCTGAAAGTAGGCCTGAGAGTACAGCGCACCGCACCAACGAAGAGCTACACGACGCCATGAAGACATCTCAGCACACAAGCGGCAACTTTTATGAAGAGGGCACTGGAAAACTTGTCCCCAGGTATGACAAATATCTTTACGGTGAATATGACGAAAAGTTACTAAGATTGCAATAGCCTGTTAATGAAACCATTTTGTTACTCCCATCGGGATTACAAAATACCCCTGGTATTCAGTGAAAGATTAATCTCAGGACGATATTATACACTGAAACGTAGAATGTTGACAGTGAAGCAGTTCTTGCAATACATGCATCCTCATCCAGGTGGATTTCATGGAAAGGGTTTGGATTATTCGTATCGCTTCATTACTTTTACTTTAAAATGTGCTGTGACGATTATTACTATTATGTTGTCGGTACATTGGGAAGCATCAAACATTTAATTTTTTTCTTTATATTCACGATAAAATATCAATATAGCCGAAGAGGACATGTACAAAATCGACATAGATCAATTTCCTACCCAATATTCTTCTTAACACGACATCTTCGAAAATAAGGATCGATATTAAATGTAAAGCATTGAACTCTATTTAGACCTCATAATTTTCTTCGTGTTTGAGAAGATATTGACTAGAGTTTTCGGTAGATTTTCAAACGTAACCGTTGATCATAAGTGACACACTGCAATTCTGCAGAATTCCGGGGAAAATGCGTTCCTTATGGCAGCGACGAGGATGTTTCTGGCATGTTTACGATAGCGCGGATATCTGATCGTATTTTATGTTCTACAGAGAAAAATGAGCACCTTCTTCTTCACCTTTATGCCGACAACGCGATATTGACGGCTAAAAGCCCGAGAGATTTATGGAGACTCGTAACTTCTGAGTTGTGACTGAGAGATTGGAACTAAGGATGCATAGATGATAAAAGTATTTTAATCCCTAGAGAAGAAGAGAAAGAAACATTACAATTGTACAATTGGCGGGAAATGAGGCAATAGTACAAGCAGAGGAGAAGGAACTTCACGTCTTACATTCTAAATGTGATCTTTGGATGAAATACTTATTACTAACTGCAGCTTATCTATGAGTTAGAACGTCAATGACTAACACTATGCTTTATCCCAGATGAGGAGTAAAACACTTTAAGATATGGGAAAGTTACTCTGGCGATGCACATAAACTATCTATGGTAAAGTATTTCCGATGAGAGCCATTCCTTCAAGGAAAGAAAATGGTGCTTTCCGCAGATTAAAAGAAAGTGGAATCAATTTCATGCTCCTCCCGTGCTTTTTTTTAATAAAAAGTTGACGCAGACTTGTCGCCGCTTGCAAGTAAGACAACGCTGTATATTCTCTTAACATTGCTCTACATGCTAGGGTACGACAGTAACTAATGATCAGTTACACGAGCGGTTAATCTCGGAATCATTTTTTAAAGGGAAAGCGATGATTTATACCGATACCTTCCCCAATATAATAAACTATGGCTCTGTGGAGAGCTCTCTCCCTAGGGGTTTCTTCTCTCAAGCATATAGAAGCCCCATTTTACTCTCTCGTGTGACATACATACATATATACATACTAACTGGTTAAAGTTCTCGGACTTTGAGCCCTCGTAACAAATGGCAAAACTCGCATTCAGAAATATTTCTTGCACACCTAGCAAATATTTTACATTTTTTCATTTATAAAATATACCCACTACGCCACTGTAGAGTATTAACTGAAATGGCAATCTATTTTTTTAAATTAATTAACTAGTACTGCCATAATTTAAAATGTTCTGTAAATAAATTAAATCTAAAATATGTTTATAATAGCCATACACTTAACGTACTTATTACGTTCATCATGTTAAATACATATGTAAGATTCCACGGTGAATACCGGATAGATGTGGTGGCTTGAGCACAGTTCTACTATATCAGGGGTCGGGCTCGAAACTCGGCAGTGGCAAGGATTTTTCATCGATATACCGACCCCAACTTGATTGATGCATTGAGAGTACATTAAGGTCAGTAATCCGACCGTCGGATGGAACTTAAACCACGAACCCCTCGGCGCCTTTCGTTAAGAACAGGCTTATGCCTACGCCGAGTTTCTCCTCTCCCTAAATTCTGACCTCTTTCCAAATACCCACTTATCATTAAAGGCGTAAACGACCTTAGTGATCGAATGCCTCGCCTGATGACAACAATAGAAACAGGAGGGTGATTGAATTTGAATGAACCATCTAGCTGCATGTGACCCGATTATGTAGCATGTTTCCATGTAGTAACTTGTGGATACGTCAATAGTGAGTTTTTGGTGATATTCACCCCCTGCCTCACATCCTTGCAGTGGCTTTCAGGGTGTCGCGTAGATGTAGATGAATGTCTTTTGCATGCTGTATTCAGATGTAGCGTGCAAGAAAAATGTCATCCGTTTTTCAATAACTATATGTCTTATTAAAGTTGGTGGACACCGTGGTAGTTCTTTCTACGTCCAAATTGTCAACCCTTTCATTCATCCCGAACTTTGAAAAGCCCATTTGGAGAAGGCGAAACTGATTTCTTGTCTCCGTCGCTTTGAGGCACTTTGCTCCGAGAAATTATTCGGATGTAAATTTTCTCCCACGCGCATCCGAAAACAAACCCACAATCCCCTCGAGCTGGACCCGAAAAGTTTCGATTCTGTTTGATCTCTGACCCAAGTCACTCGTCCAGCCCCTTCATTTGGTCCCGGAGCGATTTTTGTTGCGCAAACCTGCCGTTTCATTTTTTTCATGCGGGGAGGGAATGAGGAAGAAGATGGGCCCCGAGAGGGACCCTTCCGCATTATCGCCAGGGAACTTTCCCGCAGCACTCTGTGGATACATGATGGAACCGGCGACTCGAATCGCCTCCGGCTAGCGTCACGAAGTTCGGATATTCGAGAGCATTGTTTCCCGTCATACTTTTGTCCCGAGGGAATAATAGGGGGTGGAAAGCAAACACAGGTGGTAGTTGTAGGGATGGCCTACCTTGGAATGGACATCCCCAATGACATACTACACTGACACACGCATCTGCGAAGAACCCTGCTTAACACTTGGGGGGTAAGTGGCAGCGGGGTAATCACCATCATCACCAATTTGATATACACATGTATACACATACCGGGTATTGTATGCACACTGTTTATCGAGGAACTTCACATGCTTGCAAGTTGCTGTAAGCACCAATTCAGAGTTTTTTTTCAGATGAATCGCAAACAGAGAAGTACGAAGGTATATCATAGTATTTTCCCTCCTTTTCAATTTTTTGAAATTTACAGGATCGAATAAGCGACTTTTTTTAGTATTCTAAAGAAAAAAATTTAGTCAGCAATGAAATAAAATATTTCTCTTCACTGCGGAACGATCTTAGCCTCAGTGTTTAAGTGCGCCTGAGCACTATGCTGTACTATACTCAAGGAGAGTGAAAGCACATCCACTAACAAATTTTATTGCGCAAGAAGAAAAATTATGTTAGTTTGATATGAAATACCAAGACATGTATGACTACGTGTGAGTACTCTTCCTCAGGGTCCGGACCCTCGGGATGAAAAGCCAGTTCTCTGTCCACCATACCAATCCCATTATAAGGGGAAGAAATTAAATTTTGATGACTCAGTATTTGATGGGAGAAAAAATTCACTTTGTACTTATTCCACGAATTTATTTTAACCCAACCGGTTTCGACGTTAGCCAGTCATCATCAGGGGTACAATCTCCGAAGTTTCTGGGAGTAGAAGTCACATGTATACGAAATCCTGGGGGTGGGGGTTAGGTGAGAAGTGGTTGAGGGAGGGAAGAGCCACTGAATTAGTAATGTTGGGTCAAAAGGAGTTGACGTGGGATAGTGGCTTAAGGTAGTGGGGGAGAACGGGGGCGGGGGGTGGGAGAATAAGTGAGGGTATTGCTAATCATCGAGGGTCAAGGTGAAGAGGAAGGGACTGCGGACGGTCATGGTGCAACATGGAGGTAAAAGTAGAAATTTTAAATTCGGAAGAGTCATTTAAAACCAATACATCAGGAGCACCTTGCCTCTTAACAATTTCTAAATTCTCTAAAAAATCCAGTTTAACCCCTTTGTCATATATATCACCTTGGGTGAAAAATTACCATGGTGCCCAGTCTCAATAAGATGTTTAACAAAACCTGATTTTGGGTAATTATTTAATATTTATTTCTTGTGTTCTTTTACTCTGATGGTGAATTTACGACGATTTTGTCCAACATAAACACCATTATAATCATTGCACTCCAGTAGATACACACCACATTTTTCGTACCCCTGATGATGACGTGCTAACGTCGAAACGTCGGTTGGGTTAAAATAAATTCGTGGAATAAGTACAAAGTCAATTTTTTCTCCCATCATGTCGCCGTTCCACAAAGTAGAGCCTTCAACAGTTGAAGTTTGCCTCAGTATTTATTTGGGTTCACAATGGAATTGTTTACATAATTTTACGAGGTGTATTTAAAATCAATTCAGAGTTTTTTTTTAAGATGCACCGCAAGCAAAGAAGAAAGATGGTATATTATAGTATTTTACCTCCCTTGCAGCATTTTAAAATTGATATAAGTGTATAAATGAGTTTTTTTTGCATTGTATAGGGAACAATGTAGCCAGAAATTAAATTAAAATTTTAATTCACTGCAGAACGATCTTAGCCTCAGTACTTACGTGAGCCTGAGTACTATGATGACCCGTACCGTAATTTTCAAACTACCAAAACGATTAATACAAAGGACACGCAAAAGTTAGCAAAATATCTTTGTAATTTACCAGGATTCGTTCAGGTATTGGCATCGGAATGTTGGTGAAAAGCAATGAAGTCATAAGGAAATAGGATGAATAATCAAAGTAAGTAAGAAATCTCTCAAAGTGGCTTCCAGGATACTAGCTATCGTAGTTACTTCAGGTCAGCTCGGCATTTCCGTTAATTTTTTATTGAGTGTTGCGAATATTTTTCAATGGCCTTATGTGAATTCATGATAGTGCGATAACAACGAGATATGAAAATAATGGGAAACAGCGAGGAAGGAGAACAAATTATTGATGTGACGGCCAATTTTCCTAATAATCCATTTCCATGCAGGAAAATGAACTTAAAAAAACTATAATAAATCGTTAGTTCCAAATTCAAGGGCAATATTATAGCTAAGTGCAAAGATTTTTGAACTGACTTCTTTTATCCTATGATATTATTTCATTGATGGTATGTCATTATCACGAGGCAGTTCAGAGAGCTAGCTCACATATTTGGAGCATTACCGAAATTTTCAGAAGAATCTACAGGGAGATTAATGTGCAAGCACACGATCCAAAACAATGCCCTTGTATAATTTATATCCACAGTTTAGCGGTATTCGTAAGCTGCGGAACGGTGGAGGAAGTGACCCGGGGAGGAAAGCGGATGAAGTCCGATTTATTAGCCATTTCCCTCAATTTCAGCCTCGTTAATTTAATCTAGTCCTCTCAAAAATAAAATTTTAGTAATTTTTCTGTTCCAAGCCAATAAAAAATGATATTTGAGTTAACTAAACATGCTCAATGTGGCGAAATTTCAGCACATAATCTCTAAGCCCATCCATTAATGCAGGGATAAAAATAATCATCGGAAAGTAGCATTTTACAAGTACAACCGGCGGGAGACACTAAATCACCACGATTACGTCGACAATTATCATTATTGTACCAACGCTTTCATGACTATGGAAGCCAATCGCCCACAGGCGTCCATTAAAAGACAAAATAAATGAGGTACGGTCCGGGAAAAAAATGGGATAATAACCATCCGGCCCGGGGGGCATTGGGTCCGCGCTTCCACTAGATTGCTGTCGACGGACAACGATCTTTATTTTTTTTCCCTTCTAATTCATTTCAGCTCGGCAATTAACTGGCTCCGCGCAGACGCTCTCGATCGGCAGATCGGATGCTCTCGTCCCGCTGACAGATCGGAAAAGAGCCCGGATTTCCTCGAGAAGGGAGAGAGAGAAGAACAATGGAACGAGAGGGAGAGAGAAGTGGATAGTTCTGGTACACACAGAGGACAGTGGTTCCCGACTTTTTAGCCTTTTCGAACCACTTTTCATACACAGCATAGCAGAGTCCCACGAATAAAACATTAAAATGAGAAATTAAGCCTTTTTCTTCCAATTTTTTGCGCGTTTGTAGTTAATTACGTGCGAGGTAGAAGTCGCAGGAGTTTATGATAGAGAGCGTATTAATCGCTTCGACTACCACTCACTATGATTTGAAGTGTCAATAATGGAACGCGTCACATTGATTGGAAAACACTGATACAGAGCAAAGGAAAACAAAGCCTTCTTCGCGGGGAAATGAGTCAATTTTCACGGCGTGGCACGACCTGCAATGTTAGGGTTACAGGATACATTATTCAATCATCTAATTACTTTGACTCTTACTCTAATTACTCTTCTTCTATACCACTATCTACCAATCTATCATTACCACTAGATAGATTTGAGACAGCCCTCCCTATTTCCTCGCACATATCCTCGCGGTGGCTGGCAGAGTATCGCGTAGATGTAGATGTTTTACAACCTTCCGCTGAATCAATGACTCCAGAAATTATCCACACCCCATGTTCTCCATTATCTGCTGCACATATTCCAATCTGGGACGTCCTCTTTATTTTTGCCTCCCGTCATCTGTTCTAGCACGTTTTTCAATCACTCATGATGTAGGAGATGACCAACCCATGCGACCTGCCTTCTTCATTGTTTATTTTCCACACACACTACTCTTCACCTGCTTTCCTCAATACTTCTTGATTATTCTCTCTGTCCACTTTATCTAGATCATATTAGCTACCAGATTGATGACCAAATAAGAGATCATAACAAAGGCTTTAACGTGTAGGCCGTACAATACCATCAGGAATGAACGTTTAACATGACCCAGCGAGTTAACTCAAAGCTTACGTAAATGTAAAATAAAATACTATGTATATTCCACACTATTTTAAATTACCGACCCGGGTTTCGCCTACTCCGAAGACCAGTAGGTCAGTAGACGAAACCCGGGTCGGTGAATTAAAAATAGTGTGGAATATACCTAGTATTTTATTATACTTTTACGTAAACATGCAGTTACACCAAGTTAAGCCACAAACTGTGGAGTTTACTCAAGTTGAAGCACAATCTAATATTCTCTTAAGTTACTTAACACTACGTCATACGCAGTTTTTCATATTCAAGTCATAAAGTGTACAATACCTGCTGATTTGCAGCGAAGGTTTCAATTGTTGAGAATTGAGATCAAGTAGTACGAAACCTTAAGACACACATACTTTACGTATATTGAATATGAGTGGGGAAGGATGCAATGATTTACGCTGCATTTAATGGCCGTTGACCAGACACATCTCCCAGCTTTGACCTTATCCCGACCAATCTCAGATCAACTTTCGCGGCACATTCTAAACTAGTGCTTAGCGAACATAAAATGCATATGGGAGAGTTTATTACGATACCACTGATACGTCAGGATGGTTTGCAAATTTAAATAGCTTTAATTCATTCTCTGACAACGATTTTCTCCGTTTAAAAACATCCGCAATTTCGTATTTATATTTCAGCATGAAATTCAGTACTAAAATGGATACTCGGATATGTAAATTGTTTTTTTAACAATGTTTTGAAAGAGTGATAAATTTTCCAGCTATAATACAGAGTCGTGAGTGATTGCGCGTCAACGGAACGCGACCTGTATCAAAGAGGGATTCTGAAAAAATGAGAAAGAAACAAACCGTATCCATTAAATAAAGAGATTTATGGAGGAGTTAAATTATTTGTAAATCTGAACTGGATCAAAAGCTGCATATTAAGTCAGGAAATGAAATTGAAATGTCAAGTCCATTAGGTCATATTAGTTCTCTTCACATAACGATATTTACAAACGCAATGGTGTCAGATACCGTGTAATTGGTACTCACGTATACCAAGTTTTTGATTAATTTCGTCCATACTTCGACCTTCAAGTGGACGAATCATTGAAAAACCTGTAATTCTTTTTTATCTGCAGTTAAATCAGGCTCAAAATTTGCCGCTGTTCGTCAAATTCGAAACCTTATCTCAACTCGTGCAAGTAAAAAAGGATTGTATAGCCGGTAAGTTAGAATAGTATTTCATAAGCGTAATATTCTAAAGCGTAATATTCCAAATGAGAAACTACAAAAATGCACTAATTTCAGGGACATGACATAAATTAACGAATTAAATTCATGCTCTCAACAACTATTTGCTGAAGAGGCGTCCTCTGCTGAGGTTTATTTTCCAATCCACAGTTTGAAATGCACTCAACATTGGCGCACAGCATTAGCATTAGCTTAATGATGATGGCCAATTTGTTTATAACATTTCACTCAGGAAATAAAAAATACAGCTAATTTGCACTTTCACGAGAAATTCCACTCTACGTTTTAATTCTCTCCTTCCTTTTTGTCATCACGAATGTTTTCACTCTTAGCAAATTGGCTAGCGCTTTATTTCCACTGCATCACATCCAATTACTCCCTTCATGCAATATTGCTTCGGAATGAGAAAGTGTAACATTTTTACCTGACACTTAAAACAAACAAAATTCAGTATTACATAAAATGAATTTAAAAAAATCTATTTTACCAAGTATTTACATAAAATTTGGTATTATAAGTTCATTCTCCAATAAGGGAAACGTTTTCATATAGCAGGAGAAAGTAAGCCATTAGGATTGGCCATTAAAGCGGAATATTAATACAAAATTTATGAGTTCAGGGTTCCAGGACGTACAAAAAGTCATGTCGCACACAACCACACAAATACTGATATCATTCCGAGAAATTACGAATGCTTACTTTTTACAAAATCAAATATACGGATTTATTCTGCTGCCAAAATATTTGGCCGGGCCGATTGGTATTCGCGATGATATTTACCGTCGCCCAATCAGCAAAAGGCTAATAACTCGTAAATGTTCTTTTAACCGGGCCTACCCCACACATGTATTCGTCACGCCGTAGGTATAACAGGGCCTACATAAGTCCGGGATACAAGAAAGTAAAGAACCAATGTGACCATATCACACTATATAATCCAATTTACAAGATTCATAGATAAAAAGATGATTTTAATACTGCTTTTTCTTATGTTAGTTCTATTTGAGAGCTGAATTGAGCCTGAACAAATACGTTTTCCCTGCGATAGTGACTTTTCTGTTATTATCAGGAAAATAAAAATGCCCATTTAAGGAGCCACTAAAGAAATAAAGTATTTTAAATCATTCCGAACAATATACATTTATCCTCATTCAAATGCCGCCTGAGTTGTATTTTTTCATATTGGCCTTTTGGGCCGCATTGATCGACGTACTGGCAATTTCAACTCTAGTGAGGTTGAATATATTGTTCTGGAAACTTTTGCGTGAGAATATGTTAAAGCGTAGCTAAAAAGTAGACTCATGGAAGACAAAAAGCCAGGTAAGCATACGGAAGGAAAGAAAAGTATAGGCTTTGGAACAAAAGGAATTGAAGTACAGGAAACCTTAGAAAGAAAGAGTGTGAGGATTGAAACGATATAAAATGGTGAATGGGAGAAATAGTTAGGTGTGTCGGGTGTGTCTAACCGACGGCGCAGGACGTAGATCAATGTGGCCAAAAAGCCAATATAAAGTTCGGCATCAATTAATATTTTAGTAATGTTTATTATACTATTTTTGGGTAGCTTTAAAGCGTCAGGTACATCAGTTCTCAACGCCGGGCTAAAAACCATAGTAATCACGGATTTAGAATCAACTTATTTGCGAATATTAAATCTAAAATACAACCGCTTAAGTACCTTATACTGATGGCATGAATTCTGCTCTGAATCTAATGGCTTCGGTAAATGCTAATTTCTATCAATATCCTCTGGAATTTGGAGCTCGTCGTTATTTATAAACACCAATATTGCAAAGGGTTCAAAATATGATTGGGATTGGGATAAATGGTATTAAAGTTAAAACTATGACCTAAGACTGTGTGGTGTTCGAATATGATAATTACAAAGCGATATTAAAATCATATCGCCAAAATGTTAAACGTCGACTGGGCAATGCAAATTGACAGTAACGTATGATATATAACAACATAGCGTTGTGCCGTCTGCCATCGTATACCACCTTGAATTGCATAATAATGATAACGCATTGTAACGCGTGCCGAAATATCGCGTTTGCTGCCCTTTTTATATCACCTCGAGCTATCAGGTACATATCGCATATCGCAGACGATATATCGCATTATGGCTTAGCACTGCTGTGAGCCATTTATTTTGAATTCCAGTTATAATTAATGTTTGTATTTTAATGGAATGATAATCCCTACAAATAACGCCGCACGAAAAGCCATAGTAATCACGGATATAGAACCAACTTATTTGCGGAGATTAAATCTGAAATATGATCTCTTAAGTACCTTATACTGATTATATGAATTCTACTCTAAATCTAATGGCTTCGGGAAATGATAATTTACGTGAACAGCCACTGTACTTTAGAGATCACCTTCATTTATAATTACCGATATTGCAAAGGATTCAAAATATCAATTCGGCGCGAATTGTTAAATTCCTACGAGGTGATTGAGATAATAAAAAGTCAATTCTGCGATAATGACATGTATGTTTTGAACTGAAAATAGTGATACTCATTTAAAGTAATCAAAAAGCAAAAAAATATTTGGAATCACGTTGAAAAATAAAAACATCCCGATTTATCTGCACTCGAATGAAAACTTGTTCAGTTGACTATTCGGTTATTTATTTCCGGTGAAGGTGAGTATATTTTTCTATTATTCAAGGATGTTCCAATGCCGATAAAGTAGACCAGATGTGGAACTCTGCAAAGTGGATTTTATTTCTAAAAATTCACTTTTATTCGGCTTTTCAGGTGAGCTTTTCATGAATAGTTATTAAACGTAATTATGGAAGTTTTACAGCATAAAAATTAAATGAAACATTTATGCAAGGGCTGTTCAAAAATAGCAGACTATGTTTTTTTCATTGCAAGGCATCACCGATTGGTAGCACTGCATTTGATCCAGGTTGGCGGCAATGTGATGACATAAACTCCAGTTCGCCAACCAACATGGAGGTAACACGTGAGGAGTACATAGTTTGCCGTGATTGAGCTCTGTCTTTTATCGGATAAAACGGGTACGGAAACTCCAGAAAAGGAAATTAAATGGACCAGGAAATTACATGGAAAATTGCCCGAAAATTTTCACCATGTAACCACTCATTCATGATCTTAAAAAGACGATTGTACAATTATCTGGACTAGGAAAGAGACAGGTATTTAGAGAATAATTTGTACAAGAAAATGTATCGTCCAGGCCTTTACAGTGCGTGGATGAGGATTGGAAAAAATATTATAAAAAGTGCATTCAAATGGAAAGGGGCCTATTTGAAAAAGACTATGTACAAATTAACACTCACGAATAAAGAGACTAGAAAAAAATCAGTGTATTCCCTGAACAGCCCTCGTATGATTCACTTGGATATACCAAATAAGTTTTATTTAGTTCACGGCAATGACTCGAATCTTCAAGGCTGGTTTTGTGAGTTATGCTCGTGAGATGGACCAAATGACACGCGATCTCCGCTCTAGGCATCGAGAAATTTTCCACCTACAACTCTGCCCGCGTAACCCAGATATTCGGGAAGAAGAATAGGCACCACGGTCGTCAACTGGGGGAAAACTGATGGATTCATTCGCTTCCTGATGATAAAACCCTAGTTTGTCCCGACGTGGAAATACGACTGGCAACGAACGCTCCGTAAATAACATAAAATAATACGGACAGGGAAAAACTTTTACGCCGGGATCCAGGAGTGAAAAAAATGTTCGGGTCGGACATAGTTTAATGGTCGAAAATTTGACGGAAAATGCGCCGTACGCGGTTTTGGGGACGACACACTATAGGAGAACAAAAGAATGCCTCAGTGCGCACACACACACACTCACGTTCTGGACGGCCACGTTGGGAGGCCGAGATGGACTCCATTCGAAGTTCATGCGCGAATATAATTCGAGCACTACCCTCCTGCTATAAGTATTAATCTCCGCAGTCATAAAAATCACCACTGGATTCTCGCGACCTTGAGAGTGGAGGGAAGAGGCCAAAGAGGTATCATGCATTCTGAGGCCTTCAAGAGCATTTTTCCGCTCTATATTTCCCGAGGTATGGGAAAAATGGGGTCAGCAATAGGGACGATTAATGCGCATACGGGATGGTATTCAACGGTAAATGGATGATATAAATTTACGAATGGATATGGGATAGCCTTGCATGTAAATATTTCTCATAGCCGCGAGGTGGAATTAGAGTTCCCTATAAACCCGTTGATAATTCCCCTTAAAATACACCTGAGAACGCAATGAAAACACCAATCTTCGTGATGTGGAACCTTAAACTTCACTCTTTTTAATTCAGGCATAATGATAAGTCGATCTGGCATAATAATAAACCCCATATACCTAATGGAATACGAAGAAAGTATTTTAACTGATTTTTCAAAGCGCTCTGACCATTAATAAACATAAAAATAAGCCGAAGAATAAAAAAATCTATATTGAACTAAATTTTATGTCTAAATATGTATCGCATCCATTGTATAATATCAGTTGTGCTAACGCAAACGAAAATAACTGTAAAATTTTAATTTAGTACCTCTAAGGTCGACGGTGAGGAAGTGCACTGAGATGTGTGAGAGAATACCTACCTCTAGTTAAATATAACAGCGGCAAGAGATAAGAATGTATGATTATACTGAGCGGAGAATTAGTAACACAAACGTGACAGAGTTAGACTACTGTGGAAGCAAAATAACTTCTGGAAATGAATAACTGATGGACAGAGTAAGGCTAAGGTAAGAAAAAGAAAAGGCTGGTTACGATCTTTGTGTTTTGATTTGCTAAATGACAGCGAAACATGGAATGGGAGACGCGGAGAGGAAGATACTATAGTAGAGGCTTTTGAGATGTGGAGGAAGTGTAAGATAAGCTGGACAGCGTGAGTGATGAATCAAGAGGTATTGAGAAAAGTGAAAGAAGAGCGGAATCTGAGGAGAACTTTAAAGAGAAGACGGATGTATAGGTCACCTACTGGGTCATGAGGGATTGCTGAAGATAATTTTAGAAGGATGATGAAAATCAAAAGACATAGATGAAGACCTTGATTGGAGTATTGAAAGCAGATAATGGAGGACATGGTACGTGGATGGTTTTCGGAAATGAAGAAGACGGTAGAGAATAGAGAGGGGTGGAGGTTTGTCGCCAACAGATTACGGATGGATTGAGAAATGGAGAAGAGAAGAAGTTAAATATGTATTAAAAAAGTATTCAGAATTGCATTGCATGCATGCATGGAGTTAGGTACTCGATTTTCTGAAGTACATAAAGAAAGTCAGAAAAGGAATTTACTAAATCGTTTTCTGTGTTTAGACTTAAAATATATTGGCAATACACATGAATTCTCTGAAACTGTGACTCAATTTAATTTTAGTTAAAATTCAAACAAAAAATACTAAATTTATGAAATTTTCATGGTTACTTCCCGTTCTGCACGTGGCGGGTAAATTGGATGAAAATGATATGATGCAAAATCTCTCATACTTCAAAGAAAACTTACTACACACTTCAAAGCCTCGGTGGTGGCGGGGTTAAGCCCTCGCCTGCCATTCCGAAGGTCGCGGGTTCGAATCCCGCCTGGGTAAAACTCAACTGTCCAGGGCATGGGTGTTTTTAAATGTGTTGTCCATATACATCACAATGATCGTAATTGGGGGCACCTGTGATCATTACAAAAATTATTATTATTATATTAAAGAAATTATGATTTTCCATACATCTCCTTGACAGAGGAAGCCAAATGAAGAATAATTACACTCATAATGCCTAGATGTGATAACTATAAGAATGTTCAATAAATATGTTTGCAGTTCCTGAATAATACTATGGTCTGCATATTCTAAAATGAAGGAAAAGGTTTGGGACTCGTTGATGACATCTGCCAATGATATCATTAGTATAAATTCTGCAAGAAACAATAGGGGCACACTGAAATGTTTTTCTACCTCACATGGTTTTCAAGCAGGATGAGAATGAAATTTCCATCAGATGGAGGAAATGAGGTCTAAGTCTCCCTGTCATGATTTTTTTTGCTATCGGAGTGTGGAACAATTAGGGAGGCGATGTCTTCTCAACCATCAGATTATAACTCTATTCCCAGACCTCTCACAAAGAAAAGATTACAGTTTAATGGAGAAATTTGAACGCTCTCTTCTATTTTCGTCTAAATAATGATAAAAGCTGGTCAAAACGTGGAGTGACACTAAGCTATGGTTAAAATTATCAAGAGTATACTTATATACATACATACAAATATGAGGTATCGGCAAAAATTGAAATATTTTTCCTAAGCTCTATTTATACTTACGTTTTTTTTAATGGATTCGCTCATTCTTTTACTTGGTTCCTTAATCCTCCCTACAGCAAACCCTATTCCTAGGTTGTCAATCTCATCCGTTTATTTTCTGTACACTAGTCACTTTTCTAGGAGAAAAGAGGTGTTTTCAACACGGACGAACGATCCACATAAGCGATTAATTCAACTTTTATTCATGCCTCTACGAGCAAAACTCCCCCCACGTCCTTCCACGATAGTGATTCTGGCAGCAGAGAGCCTTGTGATTTCAAAGGGCGGCTTAAAGGCATAATGCGAAAATGACTCGCTTAAAATGATGAGCGGAATTATTGGCACGCAAATACGTCGATTAAAATTACCGGAAGGCCGGTGGCAAGGGCGGATCCTGAACAAAGACGAATGATAACGGCTCATTAACGCCTCCATTCCGCATTAATTATAACGACGTCACGTTCTCGTAACGGTATTGTCCTTTTTGGAATCAATAATACCGCCAATGAGTGAACGAGTGGACCGTTCAGAAGACAATTGCATCCCTTTCCGGAAGGGCATCCATATTAACTCCGCTACCATTGACCACCCGCAGGATATCCTGACTATCATTTTCATCCCTTACGCATTTATTCAAGGAAATTACTGATTAATTTACCAAATTGTTTACCGAAGCCTATGCAATGGATGTATGAAGCGTGGGAGGTTTGCAAAGAAAATTAATGATATACTTGTTACATAAATGATAATGTTATGAAAATAAACTGTACAAAATCGTAACTCGAAAATGATAATGCAATGCCTTCATAAATTGTAATGTAGTGTATTCTTGCTTTTTTTAGTCGAGGAATTTCAAATAGGTAATGGTATCGAACATAAAAATATTTAAGTGTTGGCAACTGCTGGTAAGACCAAATTGTGTGCTTAGCGGAGACATAATTTTTAATTAGTTACACAACTCCAATAACGAACGCTCCGTAACATCCTCTAAACCCCCTATTACGTTACTCCATACTTCATGTAACGTCAAATTTCTACTACATTCATTCCTTTTATTCTAACGCTCCGAAAAAATCTTTAAGATCCTCCCCAGTAGTTGTTTGGGAGTTGAATTGAAGTACATACGAGATACCTAGGAGTCGAAAATTATTCTAGAGGTATTTGGCGATGAATATAAATAATATAATGAAATGATGGAAGTATTCAGTCATCAATATGGAAATGTAAACTATGGGGCCACGTCTATATTACTATATTACGTAAGACTGGTAGTTTAGGGAGGGGTTGGAGCGACATTTTACGATGATCTATCGAAAGGGAGGGAGGGTACAGTCTTCCCTTACGTTAGGGGAAAGATACATAATAATTTCATACCAAGAATAAACATGATACAAGTAATAATTAAATAATGCACCATAATGTTGAGAAATAAATATGCTATTTACAAAACATGCCTGTTTTATCACTCACCAAAAAAGAGGATTTGCTAACAGCATCACTTATTTTGTGGGGGGGCTAAGAGAATTAGGGAGAGTTACAAGAGAGATGAAAAAGTTGAAAATCAGCGTTATATAATATATGGATGCCCTATCAATCTGGGATGGAAAGCAATCTCTCGGAAGTGATTCTACTTATTGGAATTAGGTGCTATCTGGTATTTTGGGTGATTTTTTTAAACAATGTTGTATCAATTAAGGTCCTTCTCGAGGATTCTTCATTAGTCAGCGCAACCTTTAGGATCGTGAAGTTTGCACGCAAAAGGCAACTAGATTAAAGGCACTAGGCATGTTGTGAGATTGCAGGAAACCAAATTCCCCTCTTTGGGAGAGCTCTTCGGACTGTTATCGGGAATATTGTTCCCAAGAAGCTGAGTTTGTAGCCCTGCCTTGAATTCTAGCGGCGAAAAAAGTCAGCTCTTGCATTTGTAATTTCTTTACTTGTATAACGAGGATAAAAAAATGGATGCATTAAAAATTTAATGGTAGGAGTTTTCGAGCCTTTCAAAAGACGACAAGATGCAAAGTTAGGTGAGAGACGATCGAAATGCGCAAGAAACATGAGAAGGGCACATCTCGTGAAAAAAAAATCGGCTCGACATTAACTTCCGCTGCTGTGGACAAAAACTGAAGCCAAAGACTTGGTCCCATCTAGGAGTACTAAAGAACTCCAACTGTTCACTGCTCAAACGTATCCTCTGAATACCCAACGCAGTGCTCGGCAATCTTCATTATCGAAGACTGTAAAGATAATGAAGATTCGGAAATAATATTAATAAATTTCGAAGTTTTTAAATCTAACTCTGCATAGGCTTCATTTTACTAATTTCCAGGAAACATGGGGATCTAAAGCATGAATCGAAATAAGCTAAATTTCAATTAAAACACTGATAGGTATTTTATGAGTACACATTGCGAGGAAGAACCCACACCAAAATTAAATAATTCGAACGATAAACTCTCTATTTGCCTAAAAACTGAGGTCAAAAACAAAACAACCGGGTGAAAACAGCAGAAATGAAAGTATTAAAAAATAAAGGGGAAAACGTTATGAGATAGAAAAAGAAGTGAAAAGATAAGAGAGAATTGTAAAGTGGAAGCAAAAGGACAAGGATAGAATATTAACACATCTCCATCAGTTATTGAGCCAAACTGTTCCTCAATGGGTACATGGAGGGAAAGTTAAAACGGAATAGAGAGACATTATGGGTGTCGTGGGAAGATGTCTATTAATAGGGGCGAAGGGAACATCCTCTCTCACTAATAGCACGCTGTAAACTAAAAGGGGACTTTCTCTTCCTGGGAATAGGGGATTTTTCCTTCAAGCTAACACTATACCCTGTCCCTAACTATAAATAGACCCTGCTTGAAAGTAATGACTGAAGTTCGATGCATAATTCGATACGTCCTTTACATTTTTCTCACACGAAAATCAGTCAAAAATGCTTGATTTTATGAGTGAAAAATGAAAAACGTAAGCAGTTCAATTATCCATTCCTATGTGAAAAAATGGAACTGAATTTTTGACAAGACATTCGGCCAATTAAGTTTATCTCAATATTTTGCTTCCTTCTTAATTTGAGGGAATTTAAATGGTAATAGAATGAAGAACACTAGAAGAACGCCCTCATTTTCCCTTTCACCACATTATTTTAATGGGCATCTCTAAGAGAACAAGCGAGCATTAAATTAATATTTGTAGGCAGTCTCCATTTTTCCTAATCGGATTATATAAAGAGACGTTTATTGACCCCGGTCTCAGGGACTTGGGGCGGCTGGATTCATTAGTCCCCCACTTAAGAAGTCGTGTGTTCTCCCAGGAACCGCTGCTGGGCATACCTTCCAACAACTCCGGACCAAAGCCTATGGGATTCACCCGAGGGACTTAAAGGAGATTTACCTTCTTGGGCGGGCCGGGGGGGGGGGGGCAAAGGGGGGGGGGGGGAGAGTGAGGGTGAATGTATCCAGTGCGTCCGGGATGTTTGCGGAGGGCAGGGCTTGGTGAACGCGAGGGACGGTGGGCTCGCCTGGGGTATTTTTGGCCGGCTGCAAAAGGGGGAGTACTATTCCTGGAGCAAACCCCATAGTAACGGTCGAGGGTCGCTAGCTCAAGGTAACAGAACAGGAATAAGAGATTGCTACATCATCATCAGAGGTCTTCATCCCTAAGATTGATTTCACGAAGCTCTCCACCCGATTCTTCCATCGGCTGACCTTTTCACATGTATGCACATAATTCTTCTCCTTTACGTCAATCAATACTTGCTCGATACCTATACCTCAATAAGTCCTTCATTTCCATTATTTCCATTTGCTTTTCCCACGACGACTGTATACATAAAACCATCATGTCTCAAGATCAAAGATTTTGGCAGCTCACTTTTTGAAAATAAATAGCATTACGATAGAGGTATCATAATCATTAGTCATAGATCATTAGATTGGTTTGACGCAGCTCTCCACTCAATTATCCTATCGATTAACCTCTATTTATTTATATAATTCTTCTCTTTAATACCATTCACTACTTGCTTTACGTATCTCATACGAGGCACTCCCTTGCCATTTTTCATGCCATCATGTCTCAAGATATGAACGATTAAATTGTCCCGTTTTCATTTTAAAGTTTTCATTAGACTTTTCTCTCTCCCTCTCTTCTTGCAACATCTTTGTCTGACACTCGGTCGATCCATTTCGCCATCATCATTCTTCTGTAACACCACATTTTAAATGCCTCCGGCTTCTTTGCTGCTGTAACTGCCCATGCCTCACTATCACAAATATATATATATATATATATATATATATATACCGCAAACGCGGATATCCTGAAAAGCTCCTCCACAAGAAAATCCTCCCCCACTCCTCCAAATACATTCCAAAAGACAGACCTCCATCTTCAGACACCGGACTGAATATATGCACCACTTTCTTTCCCGGTTCCCACAAACTCAAAACCATTCTTAAGGACCTCTTTCCCATTCTGAAAAACAGCGACGTCACTTCTTCTCTCCTGCCTCGGTGCCCCTCCATTTCCTACAGACGGCCACCGAACTTAAAAAATATTCTTAAGTCCACAAACCCTCTCCATCGCACTTCTGATTTTCCTCCCCCACGGCCTTCCCCATGCAATCGTCCCAGATGTAAAACATGTCCTTTAATGCGGTCCGCACCTACATCGCCACACCCCCTCATCACTTCTTTCCCCTCCTCCCAAGCTACTTGCCAATCCAAAAATATTGTGTACCTTCTGACCTGTAATTCTTGTCCCGCATTTTACGTTGGCGAATGCACCACACCCTTGGCAATCCGTATGAATAATCATCGATCTTCCACAAAATCCGCCATATTTTCTTCATTTCCTATCCCTATACACACTCATTCCCACGGCCTCTCTTTTGATAAATGCTTTTCCCTCTCAATACTTGAATCCCTACCGGACCATGCTAGCAAAATAGAGGTCAGGACTCGTGAGAATGCTTTTATTTGGGCTCTCCGTGCATTCGAAAAGCCCGGATTGAATGTACAACATTAATCACCCCCAATATCTTCCTCCCCTCCAATTGCCTTCACACCCTCTCCCTCCCCTTCCCCCCCCCCCTCCAACTGCCTTCACACCCCGCCGCAAACTTCAGTTCCTCTCCGGCTGACGAAGACTGCAGAGGCAGTCGAAAGCTTCCAACTATTTTAAATGTGAGTGTCCCGTTTTTTATATTTTTGTGTTTCTATGTTTTTCGTGTGCTATCATCGTGTGTGTTTCATCGGCTCTTCTGAGTGCTACTTCCGTGATATATATATATATACATATATATATATATATTGTGACGGATTGGCCGTCTTATCTTTGTTTTTCCCTGGTCGCGCCTCCCGCGCCGGTCATTTGCGTCCCAAGCCAGGTCCCCGTTACGTAAGCGAGATGAACGCCTGCCTTTTTCTGCGTGGATATCTGGTAAAATGTTCCTTTGTCTTGTGCATTGGATTCCTTAAGAGTAAGAATCACGCCACTTGTGTCTACCCAGGTCATTGGGCAGTGTAAGCCGTGAATCTATTGGTGATTTTTGAATTGAAGTCACGTGTGATGGGGATGAGCGTTAAAAGGAAACGCCGACGGTGGAGTCGGGAGAGATATCGGTTGGCAGTTGGTGATTGGAAGTCGAGCAGAGAAGCTCAAGGTGTGCTGGTGAAGCCAGGCGAGAGTGTGGACGGAGAGAGAGGCGAGAATTGGAGTCGGAGATCACCACGACTTCCGCGAGGAATTGATAAAGTCATTCCCTAGCGGTTTTTCCTGCGTTCTGCCCCAGAAGAGGAACCAGACGCAGCGGACCTCGATCCCGGCACCCCAAAGAGGAGGTGCGGTTTCGGGTAGATAAGGGTGGCAGACCGCAAAAGGTAGCGGGTCGCCGCATCCCCGGAACCAAAGGTTGGACGAGTTCCTTTCAGTCGGAAGGTGCATTATTTCAACAGGAGTTGTTGAATCCCGTTCTCCACGCCACCATACCGAAAACTCAACGGTGCAGTCTTTCCGCGCTGGATTTCGCCGTCAAGCTCCACACCAGCTCACACATAAGTATCGCCACACCCGTATTTCCCCCAATCCTAAGTGGTTTCAACCCTCTTATTCACGCTTCCCCACTGTGAAACCCGTGTGCGCCAGAATCAGTGGTGTACGAGATATCCAAACAGAGTTAAAGTCCCTTCAGGTCAAGACAGGAGTCAAACTGATCCCAAGAGTGGACAATCATAGTCCTACGGGACCATATTTCTGTATCACTTACTCCCGTCCTCATCATTAGTATTCATAAAAGGACGAGGAGCGTGTAATTTTTTCCATTTAGTAGTTTATTTTATTCTATGTTTTTTATGCTTGATCATTTATTTGGACAAAGTGTTACAGGGTTATTATTTCATTGTGGTTAATTTCGTTCCATTTATGTCTCGCCATTCATTCACCTCTTCATCCCTCATTAGTCATTAAGACCTGTGTTATTTAGCTGTAGAGTGCCTTTGTGTTCATTTTCATGCTCATTTCAGTGAATAAATGTTGCTTGTGTTAATTGTAACAAAAAGGCAGAGGTTCATTCTTACGCTTCGCGTAATTTCTCCCGCGCTCACGTCATACGGCCCTCACTGTTTTACCGTCCGCCCTGGCTTAAAGTCCCCCCGACCCTCGAACAATTTGGATCGTCCTTGCTTTGCTGGCTGAGCTGGTCCGATGCCGCGGTTTTGAGGTGGCGCCCTTCTCAAACACGCGACAAAGGTCGCGATATCCCTTTTTCTCAAAACCATTTCCCACCCGGGAAAGTCCGAAGGAGACGAGGTGTCGAGGCAAAGGTAAGGGTTCCAGTACTCGAAGGCGTAAGGACTGCGGCGGGTCAACGGGCAAAGGAGAATCAAGCCCGTTCCGTCACAGTTATTTGTCGCGAAACGTGGGGCGACCAGAGGTAGAGACGGTCATCACAGTTATTTTTCACGTTACGTGAGGCGGTTAGAGGTAGTGGCGGTCATCACAGTTAACAAAGCCGAGCTCGCGAACTCCTATTTCCTTTTTCGTGTCCAACGTATTTTTTTTTCCTGACCGAAGTGCAAAACCTAAAGGCTCGGACTGAAAACTTAGAACGTTCATGCGATAATGCCGAGGTGCAAGAGGAACGATTGAAATCGATAGAAGTTGAAACGGCCGCATTAAAAGCTAAAGAACCGGCCACGGTGACCTCAACAGTTGCCGCGCAAGCCATAAAAATGCCTGTTTTTTCAGCTAATAGTAATGAACATCCCATAGCTTTCATGAGAGAAGTGGAGAATTGCTTTTCCCTGGTGACTGTTCCTCCAACTTTGCAATCACGTTTGTTATATCAGATGTTAGATGGTAACGCAAAGACATGGGGAAACGCGCTGTTACCATTCCCTTCTACGATATTAGAATTCAGGCAGAAATTCTTGGCAAATTATTGGGATGCGGATACGCAGTTCAGTTACCGTATGAAGGTGACGACGGGTAGGTATTCCAAAAGTACGTTGGGGACCACGAAGCAATGCGCCACGGAGAAGTTAGCCCAAGCGCGCCTGTGTTCTCCACCGTTGAACGAGTTAGAAATCCTACATGCATTGATCAGACAATTTCCCCTGAATGTACAGAACTTGTTAAAATCGGCCGAACAATTATCTCTCGATCGATTACTTGTATTATTGGGCTTGTATGATCAATCATTTGAATCATTGACGGCTACGAGTGGTAATAATAATCATTCATGTCCGCCGCGTAATAATCCGAGACAAAATACGTATGAAAGAAACCCGCGAATCAATACGATTCAGCACAAAGGTAGACCCCAAAGATGTGACCGAGATTCCGATGGGCTCTTAAGTAATCAGCCACGTGCGGGGGGCTGTAAGAGCGGAACTCGAATAGATGGGACTTTGAATGAGGGAAACGTAGGAAAGGTTATCAAAAAGGGACCTATCCATTCATCAGGGTCGATGATCTGGTTCTTCTTCGGACTCCTAAAGTGTCCGACGCCAAACTTGGCTTATTCCATAAGTTTTTTCACTTATTTTCGGGTCCATTTAGGATCTCTGGTCTCGTCGGCTCGAACGCTTATTCTCTTGTGGACGAAGAAGGTTCGTCTAAAGGTATTTTCAATGCTTATTCATTGATTCCCTATCGTTCGTAAATTTATTTTTTTAATCTCAGTTTCTTTTTCCAAAAGTAAGATTTATTTTTCCATTCAATAGTTTTTTCTTGTCTAAGGCGTGAACTCGCTTTTTTTTGTTATATTATTGTTTTGACAAAAAAGGAGCTCATTCACGCCGGGGGGCAATGTGACGGATTGGCCGTCTTATCTTTGTTTTTCCCTGGTCGCGCCTCTCCCGCGTCGGTCATTTGCGTCCCAAGCCAGGTCCCCGTTACGCAAGCGAGATGAACGCCTGCCTTTTTCTGCGTGGATATCTGGTAAAATGTTCCTTTGTCTTGTGCATTGGATTCCTTAAGAGTAAGAATCACGCCACTTATGTGTCTACCCAGGTCATTGGGCAGTGTAAGCCGTGAATCTATTGGTGATTTTTGAATTGAAGTCACGTGTGATGGGGATGAGCGTTACAAGGAGGACGCCGACGGTTGAGTCGGGTGAGATATCAGTTGGCAGTTGGTGATTGGAAGTCGAGCAGAGAAGCTCAAGAGGTGCTGGTGAAGCCAGGCCAGAGCGTGGACGGAGAGAGAGAGGCGATAATCGGAGACGGAGATCACCACGACTTCCGCGAGGAATTGACAAAGTCGTTCCCTAGCGGTTTTTCCTGCGTTCTGCCCCAGAAGAGGAACCAGACGCAGCGGACCTCGATCCCGGCACCCCAAAGAGGAGGTGCGGTTTCGGGTAGATAAGGGTGGCAGACCGCAAAAGGTAGCGGGTCGCCGCATCCCCGGAACCAAAGGTTGGACGAGTTCCTTTCAGTCGGAAGGTGCATTATTTCAACAGGAGTTGTTGAATCCCGTTCTCCACGCCACCATACCGAAAACTCAACGGTGCAGTCTTTCCGCGCTGGATTTCGCCGTCAAGCTCCACACCAGCTCACACATAAGTATCGCCACACCCGTATTTCCCCAATCCTAAGTGGTTTCAACCCTCTTATTCACGCTTCCCCACTGTGAATCCCGTGTGCGCCAGAATAAGTGGTGTACGAGATATCCAAACAGAGTTAAAGTCCCTTCAGGTCAAGACAGGAGTCAAACTGATCCCAAGAGTGGACAATCATAGTCCTACGGGACCATATTTCTGTATCACTTACTCCCGTCCTCATCATTAGTATTCATAAAAGGACGAGGAGCGTGTAATTCTTTCCATTTAGTAGTTTATTTTATTCTATTTTTTCATGCTTGGTCATTTATTTGGACAAAGTGTTACAGGGTTATTATTTCATTGTGGTTCATTTCGTTCCATTTATGTCTCGCCATTCATTCGCATCTTCATCCCTCATTAGTCATTAAGACCTGTGTTATTTAGCTGTAGAGTGCCTTCGTGTTCATTTTCATGCTAATTTCAGTGAATAAATGTTGCTTGTGTTAATTGTAAAAAAAAGGCAGAGGTTCATTCTTACGCTTCGCGTAATTTCTCCCGCGCTCACGTCATACGGCCCTCACTGTTTTACCGTCCGCCCTGGCTTAAAGTCCCCCCGACCCTCGAACAATTTGGATCGTCCTTGCTTTGCTGGCTGAGCTGGTCCGATGCCGCGGTTTTGAGTGGCGCCCTTCTCAAACACGCGACAAAGGTCGCGATATCCCTTTTTCTCAAAACCATTTCCCACCCGGGAAAGTCCGAAGGAGACGAGGTGTCGAGGCAAAGGTAAGGGTTCCAGTACTCGAAGGCGTAAGGACTGCGGCGAGTCAACGGGCAAAGGAGAATCAAGCCCGTTCCGTCACAATATATATATATATATATGTTCTAATGAAGTGTGGACTCCAAGAACTCAAATCTTGTATTTACAGCTGTAAGTGTATTCTTTTCCTATAAGAAAGCTCTCTTTGACTAAGCCAATCTTGGGCTATTCCTTTCTTGATTTGTCCATCGCTAGTTTATCAGCTTCCAAGATAACAATGCTCTCTTACACCTTGGGGTTTAAGTTTCCCGTGGTATTGGCATCCTATACTGCTGTATACCATTACCTTTATTCTATTTACATTGGTCTTAGAGTTTTTCTTCATATTCCACCAAAATTTGAAATAAATGTATTTTCTAAAGTATTTACCCTCGACAGATACACTAAGCAGCTGGTCAAATATTTTCTTAAATTCGATCTGAAAATGAAGTGTCAAGGACTGAAAATCTCCTCCTACGAAGATATTTAATTTTCTTGGCAATGTCATGCATGGGAAAAGAGTAGAGAATTAGCTTACAACCGATGCGCTTATCATCCATAGCGGCATGGCTGAGGCTGGTGGAACAAAAGTTACGTCTTAGAAACCCATATTGAGTATTGATTATATATTCGATCCGATCTTAGGTTGGAGGGTTAGCCATACAGTGACCATAGCCATTGAAGTCCGCCCTCCAAAGTCTAATACAATCTTTTTAATTGTAACTTAAATCTACTACTAAAACTGCCCGTGGCTACATTCGTATTACGTTCATTGTTGAATCTTATTTTAGAAGCTACGCCATAACAACTTATTTATAGACTAGCCATCGCGATAAATGGTCCCATTGGTAGGAAAAATAATTCGTTCTGCGAAATATATTACGGTTCGATGTCTTTTTTTTTTAACGCTTCATCTAAACATTTTCTTTGCCTCAGTCCTCTCTGATTATGAGGGGAAGTGACTGATTGTGGCTTATTGATTACCTTTTTAATCAGTGCTACTTGGACTAAGACTAAGTTTTCGCAGAGAAACTATATTCTTTGTACCTATAACGGGCTGTGGTGCAGGAGAAATATATTGAGACCGACCGTAACACCTCGGAACGAAGAGAAGATCTCCGAAACGCGCCCACCGTACAAAGGAGCCATACGACTCTGGCCGATCTTACAATCTTAAGCGTATATTCCGTGGCTGGTTAAATTAAGTGGTCGAGCCCGATCTATTGGGATAGGCGGCAGATGAGACCATCCGCGCGGACCATCCATCTAGCGGACCCGATCATTAATATTTTTTCCATTATGCCTCCTGATCCCCCTCTTCTTCCTCTGTTTATCACACCCCCTTTCAAATCACCATTCCACGGCCAAGCTCGGTTCTTACCTTGGCAGGGAGGGAATCAACGCAATCTTCCCTCAACCTTCATCCTCCTTTCCTTCCTATCTTCAGGCCATTAACTTGTCCAGCCATTACTTCAATAGCTTACGTCATTAATTAAATACACTACGATAAATCAAATAAAATGTAGCTAATAATCTTCATTATGCATCAAAGGGAGGAGCATGTTCGGTAAAAAAATTCCCCCTCTGCCACACACCTATATGGTGTCTTGCAAGGTATTATGTAAATGTAGATGTATTTACTCCGTGCTCCCTTCTATAGCCGGACGAGAGTGGACGAATGCTCTTTAAGCTGTTCCATTCCCATCTCATCCTGGCCGTTCGATCGTTGACCAACCCCTAGTCCACACTTGGGCACATCGAGAACACTTTCCCTTGAAACTGCGTCTCCTTGAAACTTCCACATTCTCTGGGTAGAGTTGTTTTTATCTGTCCAGTCCCTATCGATTCCGAATATTTATCTTTTCCACCGGAAATAAATATCGAACGTCCTCGCAGTGGGCGAACTAAATAGATGGCTTAAGGGGTCTCCATTCCTGCAGCAAGCATTCGTGGACAAACTTGAGGAGAAGGAAGGAAAAAGGTTCGGTGTGCAAACAGAGAAACAAAGGAATTCAAAAAAAGATAAATGTAAAAATAATAAAAAAAGTAAATATTAGAAGGTTATATTGCTGTGTCTGAAAAATAAAAAGTTCATCTGAGAAAGGCACTCATATCGACATAGATTCCCGAAGTTTAGCAACTCTATTTATGTTCCTTCCCTTACTTTGAAAACGACGCTACCGTTCTTCCTGAGGCGCAATATGACTACTATAGTTACTATTCTTGTAGAACTACTTCAAGTATACAGAGCCAAACTACTTCAAGTATATCTGAGCACTTTGATCTATTGTAAGAAATGAAGTTAATACCTACGTCTTTCAATTCTGCCTCCCATTCAAAAGTGCGTATTTCAAGATTCTGGAATCAAGAGGAACATCTATATCTGCAAAAATCTTCAAGAAAACAAATCTTTCGTTATTAATAACAGCACCAGTTTTACTGATAAATCAACTACATCTACATAAAAAAGACGGCAGGTTCACATGCAATAATCTTATCTCAAATTAGAATCATGAGAGACAGACAGCGCACAACTTTGGTCCAAATATTTCTGGCCACTTTCAGTGTGTTATTCTAACATGCAAAAGAAAGCCTTAGAAACCTAAGCCTTCGTTACCCACCCAATTAATTCCCTACGCTACCTCCAATTAATTTATTGCCGTCCTTTCACACTCGTAAGTCAACAGTCCTAAGATTGGCTTGACGCAGCTCTTCACTCCATTCTGCAACCAGCTAACCTCTTCTTACCTGAATAATTCTTCTCGTCCAACTCCTTCACTAATAGCGTCTCATAAGATATCTCATACGAAGCCTTCCTTTCCCATTCTACCCGTTCACATTTATCTCAACGATTATCTCCATCTGGCCGTCATGTCTCAAGATATAGCCAATCAAGTTTTCCCGCCTATTTTTAAAAGTTCTTAACCAACTTCTCTTCTCTTCCACTCCACTTAGGACTTCTTCATAAAGAAAATATAGAAGTCATGCAGTAATCAGGACTCAGATTAACGTCGATCAAGCGAGTTGACACAGCAACATATATGCAACATATATACAACTGCGATTTCAGTTTCATTCTAGATTTTATTACCTCGAAGAAAGGCATTTCCATTCAATGCAATGAGTAACATCGTTGTTCCCTGATTGATCCATTTTTTTCTTCCTCATCCCTTTTCCACAGGTCATTATTCATTGTAAACGATGTAATGGCATTTTAAACCTCTCTGTCTATACCTACATCTATCCCTCTAAATATACCCAAGTGGTTTAACCTAGTAGAGAAAGCTAGCACGCTTTAAATTATTTTTTAAATAACCAGGATAAGCTCTGACCTAAAATTACAGAAGGATGTATCAACAATTATTCTGATATTTTGCTAATCATCTTTTTAACTCGAGTGGCACATTTTTTGGCAAATTGGAACTACACGGTTATGAAATCCAATTAACTCTAACCCAGTTTTTAATTCCTATTCTACGAAAAAGTCCATTATGGCAGACGCAATGGAATGCATCATGAACATTTTCCACAATCAGCAATACGGCACGAGCTGGAAGAATGCGTGCATGGGTCTGGGTAGATGGAGTAAAATGGAGAACGTAAATTGAATTCTGAGATAAGAGAGATGCCAAGGAAGGAAGAATCGGGAAAGATATTAAGGTGGCTGTGAAAAAATCAGAGGAAATAATGAAATCATTATAACTGGGAGATTCTAATATTTCTCTCATATTCCACGATGAGAATAGTTTCTTGAATTTTTCTAGGCGGATAAAACTTAGTTATTTGAACGAATAAACTAATAAAAAAAGCGAATAAACTAATGTATGAGCAAACAAATGGGAATGGAGATATGTTTTCTTAAATGAAGGCAGTCATCAATTTTGAATTAAGAAAATTATTTACAAAATATTTGAACTTGAAGATTGCTTTTTTTAAAAGCAATTACAGAAAGGAAATTAAGCTTTAATTGAGACAAATGACTATGAAGGAATCAGTCTGACGCTTTGAGATGGCCATGTATTTCAATAATTCCCAAGTATTACGCGAAATGAGAAGTTTTCATTTGATTTTATTTCCATTAATTTTACTAACAATAAGTATAATAAATATTCTGCACATAAACATAAATAAGAATAAAGTTATTTTTTGAATGTACCATTTCGTGGATTGTGGTAAGTGAATATGGTAACGTCTTTAGGGAACTGTTTCGTCAGTTATTCAAATGTATAAATCATTGAATTCTGGTGTATCCCGACGTCACATTACCAATATTATACTCTGAATTTATATTAAACGAATTGGTGCTCAGTTCAAACAGTCATTATGCACAAAAATAACAAATATATAACCCTTACTCAGGGTATTTAACATTTTCACGAATGCTCTATAGTTCGATATATTCCTGGTAATTATAACGAATAAATAAATATATAAAACAGCTTTCACAGCCTGAAATTATAAGAATGGGTTTTCAAATTTTTGTGCTGTAATTCTGTTGTAGTATGGTGCCGTGAAAATGAAGATTTTTTCTCACAGCATTGCATCTTTATGAACTCGTAATTATGAATTCTTTATTGGACTTCGATTAGTAGTAGTAATATATATTAAACTATCATCTTTTTCAACCAAGATATTTATATCCCCCGTACACGGCGAAAACTAGCTTCGCGAGTGGTCGCATTCGATATATATTTGAGGAATCACTGCGTAAGAAAACATCAAAACAAATGCAAAGAAGAAGTACTTTCATTTACATTCAAGGCATGCATGTAATGATAGGATGGTATTTTTGATACTATCTGAGCTTTATCGATTCAATAAGAGCAGATGAATGCTCATAAAACCACTGGAAAAGGATAAAGCACGTAAAATTCAGTAAACAAGCAACTCCTGTTTGGAATTATTGGTGCATACAATGTGGTAACTAGTTAAAAATTCTTGAGAAAAATTTCTGAGACAATAGACTTTTTTTCTTCTGCCACTTTACCTGATTCTTTGTTGATAAACCTAGGCAAATGTAATATGTTGCCCTTAATCATGATGAAATAAAATTGACATGTGATTTACGTCATCCAAAGGAATCATTTTTCTATCCATAGGACAACGGTAAAAAGGATTTTCATGAACAATTCAGATAGACATCTTAGCAGAAAAATCATTTGATCAATTGGCCCAAGAAGTCAACTGTACAAAGCTTAATTCCTGCAGTATATTAAGGAAAACCTTCAAATTAGGGTAATCATTGGCTACATGAACTTCAAAACAAAAAATAGCAAAGTACAATTGACCAAAGAATTTGATGATTCATAATTGTTCCTGGTGTTTTTCGAGTTTTCAATTGTACTTTGCCTTTCCTCGATTGGAGGTACCCTTATTTCGAGGGTTGCAATTTGCCACACTATGAGCAACCTGACTTGATACTATAACCCTCCTTCTCTTTCATCTTATCGTTAATTGCTAAATGTTACCTATGATTTTTTAAGGGATGCAGGGCGGGATGTGGCAATAAGGCATGCATTCCTGTTAGTAAATATACTTAATTCTAGAAACGCTATTCACACGCTTTTTCACAATCTCCTCATAAGAATACTCTATGTATGCACTTAGTATATACTTTTTCAGCCCGCTCAAGCACCAAGCATGACTTTATACGTGTTGTAGAAGCGAAAGGCTAGCCTATTTCGAAGACCAGTGTAAAGTGACAATTTATTCTCATTTATACGAAAATAAGTTGAGATTTTAAGTCCGCTCTACTTCGCTACTGAAACGTCACCGTTTATAATTTACCATTTGTCACCAACATCGTCATTAAATCGTAGCTAAATTTTTTACATTTACGCTATTAAGGAAGTCTCCCAGAATGGGATGTGTTTAGAACAACCTAAAGACTTGGAGGCCGTTTTCAAAATTAATGCAACTTGAAAATTTCAAATCATGGATTCGAACCTGACACTGCAGACGTATTTATGCCCCAACACTCCATCAGAAGGTAAGACAGGAGAAAAAAATTATAAGGAACCAACTTTAGGTCACTTTTCCCACGCTCAGCACTGGTAAAATGTAAATAAAGTGAAATTCATTCAAGCACACGGTACAATATACGCCGTTTTAATTCACAAACTTATTATTCTAAATTCGGCTAAAATTAAACTTCACGGCTGTTGAACTACCACCCCCTACCACACGCTCTTGCGGTAGCTCGTATATGTAGATGTCTCTCTTTACGTGACTCTCTCGACGGAATGTAGAAATTTTCTGGATTTTATCTGCTACTATTATTTGCTGCTTAATCCGCTAAATTTCCTTTCCCTTGAGTGGTAATTTGAAGAGCTTTATTAGTCTTGTTTCCTGTTGAATATTACCTCTTTCATTTAAACTTCTGGGATAATAACCACATCAGAGTTTCATCTTCAGCCTTAATCTACCGGAGTTTTTTTCCAAATAAATTAAACCTCAAATGCAACGGACCACTGACGATTTTGCAACCCTAATCACAGCCTTAGAGCTCAGGAATTTAACCCTACATGTAACCCATTCATAGCTAAAACTAGATTCTATTTTTCAAGATATTTGAGTTTCTTATGACAGAACCTTATTTGGTACTCCCTCGTATGACTGAACCATGTACATATGAAGTTGTTTTTAAGGAAGATAATTAGATGAATGGAGTAAAGACAGACTTTTTTTATGAAGAGTTAATAAAAGTTTGCTTTTCATTGAAAATTAATATATTACATTTATACACGCCAGTTCGTACGCATTCGAAGAGGAGTTGAACTTCAAGAGAATACAAATGCAATTGACACCTCACAGTTACGCAAATTCTGCCACCAGGCGTCTTAGACCTACACGGAGCCATATGCAGCAAACTTAAGTATTGCCATGATTAGTATTTATTTGATATTTATGGTGGTCTCTAACCAGAGATTATATTAATTTTAACTTTAATCAGAGAATACTGAGGAAAAATATGTATTAAGTGACATATTTAAGGCTTGAATTCCTGTTAGTAAGTACCTACACCTAATTCTGGATACGCTATGACTTTCACAATCTCCTCAAAAGAATGTATGTACTTAACATTACTTTGTCAGACCGCTCAAGAATCAAGCATTAAAATGAAACGTTTATGTTCCAAAAAAAAGGTAATCATTTAACCCAATTCTTAAATTCTTAAACTATGATTCAGAGACCACTGAAACCTAAGGGAAACAGTGAGAACGTTTGATTTTCTAAATTTTCTAAATATAAAAAAAACAAGTTTCAATATGTATGTTCTTTTCTCTCTACTGTTTATCCAGCTTACTCAACATTACTCCCTTTATCACGTCCTTCAAACCACACCTCATTATTTTTGTATTCAATCACTCATCCTTTTCTTGATTTTTTCAATCAACTTCCTGTCCATCGTTTCAAACATTTCCTGACAGAAAATTTATCACTACAGGACATGCTAACGCATTTAAGGGCAAGGGCATAGCCACGTTAAATCACCTATTCCCGTCAGATCACAGAAGTTAAGCAACGTTGGGCCCGGAAAGAGGTTGGATGGGTGACCCTCCTTCATACTTCTACCGCGGTGCCTTTGTCCCCTGTCCGTAAGTGGCGTAAAGGTTACATGTGGGTTGATACAATGTATCTAAAGAGGTCTAAGGGCCAGGGGGTCTCCAGAAGACCCCCACCCACCCCTCCAATTTATTAATTATGCTAAATCATGTAACCATTACTTCCATATAAAATAAAAATGATTACTTTTATAAAAAGTAAATATAATTACTGACTATTAAGCCCCATAAATTTAAATTCATTTACTTGGATTAGATTGCACAAACGGGAAATTTTCCAGAAATTGCAGATTGAATACATTAAAGATAACGTCTAAAGTATTTCAGATTTACCACGGACTTCTAGTAAATACTTAATAACGTCACCTGGGATCCAGAAACGATTTTTTTGGATGTCTCTCGGGAAGCTGAACATTCAACAGGCAGCAATCTTTAATCAGCCTTTGGTGTAAATGTCAAATATTATTGAGATTTCCAAGTTGGATGCAGGTCCTGTCTTCATATAGTGAACGATACGTGTAGATGATCTGCATATTTTTCGAGGGATTACCCAATATCTGTGGAAAAAAACGCGTTGACGTCAATCGGAACGTGATTTTCGGTCACGATTCTTTAGTTTTTACCGCAATTGTGCCAAGCATGAACTCCGAACGTACTCCGATTTGCTGTCCCACCCGTTCCCCTTCCCTCCATATACCCTTGCCGCCTTTGAATAATCGCTTGGCTTATCCAACCGATTAATCCTGTTCCCCGGTAGAACGCTGGCTGACTTTTCTCCCGCGGTAGAAGCGCGGTAGCTCCCTCCCTCGCCCTAACTCTCTTTTGTTTGACGCGGTCCCAGTTCTATTGTCCCGTCGCATTATTGACAGCCTATATATTTCGTTCAATACACGAGATCATGGCGTCAAATCGGGGTGCTTTCTGGACTTTGGACGTTCGCGATCCTGTTCTGGAGAGAAAAATACGCCCTCGCCAAAAAACACTCCCCCAGAATGCGTCGTTGTGAATGCTGTTGAGCACACACGCTTTGGATATGGGATTGCGTTATAAATGAAAAGTCATATCATTAGAGCTTTACTGACCCTATTTTCTGATTTCCAAGGTTTATGAACCCTTCATTCTCGTGTTCGCAATACCTATCACTAAAACAATATCTTTTGAAAACACAATGCTTCCAGAAGAATTTGCTTCTCAACGAATAGCTCACCAGTAGAGATAAGTGAACTGGACCAGCATGCGAGGTTTACAGAATGATGACCACATTATTAACATACAACAGTGAAGTCAATTGGGCTAAAATGACATTTTTAAACCTGAGAATCAGATGAAAAGCATGGGGAGAATATATCGATTGATGTAGATAACAAGTCCCAAAATCAACATGGCATGGAAATAATTATTTTATATAATATTGAGGAATAAGAGACATTTTAATTGAATTAAATAATTACTGCACGATGAGAATAAATAACATACTTTAAAATTTTGTTTTTAAGTTCGGCGTTTAAGTTCAATTTGCTCTTTATTTCGCTTCTGCATTTTAAGTTGAGAGTCACGCAGGAAAAACGATGTTTCTCGCCAGTTCTAATGCAAGACTAGTTTCTATTCTCGTCGCTCTCACCGTCCTATCTCCTTTTAATCTTCCATAAGTATGATTTCCCGGAATTTTCAAATAAGATCTCCTCAGTAAAGATCTTTTTAAGAAAATTGAGGAAAAATAATAGCTAACAATACGAAGGTGAATGATAGGAAGGTCTTACGAGGAGTATTAAGGGATACAGATCTTGAATGACTCGTAATTAAGGTCGCCAGAATGAGATGCTAGATATTGCATGAAGTGCTAGAAGAGATGCTGGAAGAAGTATGAATGCAGAAATTGAAGGTAGTTCGTGATCTCAGGGAGTATTCATTGGATATGCCACTGGATACATCAATGAAACTATCTGAAAGCTTCTAAAACTATCTAAGCTGGCATTGAGCTACTCAAATGATTCAACTATCAACGCTGCAACCACAGAGGCGAACTTGGAGTGGCTTTCGAAGTTTGACTCAAATACGTATATTCAAGTCCAAATTGCTACTCGCAAAAAAAATCGATAGCGTAGGTTAACGCCGCAGGTAACGCCGTTAAGGTTCTCGTGGCCAGTTCGCGGGCCTTCAATTTGTTATATGGCAAGCACCTTAGTGTTAAAAGTTCTTCCTTGGCCTCTTGGACGGACTCTTTCGGCCTCTTGTACGGTGGCGCCATGCGCACGGCACCGACTACTTTGTGGCATAAATGTCTAGCAGTTCGTGAACATCTAGTTCCTTTAAAGCCTCTAATATTCCACATGGAACGATGACCCATCGGTAGCTTAACTGATTAAAGCACGGTCGGATATCAGGGTATCCGGCAAGATATTCCACAGAGAGAAAATCATTCGCCTTGACCGGGACTCGACCAGGACCCCCTGATTTCCGGCCAGGTGCTCTACCAGTTGAGCTACCAAAACGTCCTCTTTCTTTGTCGAAATTCTAGAGGATCTAAAGGAACAAGATATTACCAGACTGCTGGACATATAATCAGCTGGAAATCAGGGGATCCGGGTTCGAGTCCCGGTCAAGGAGAATGATTTTTTCTCTATGGAATTTCTGCTACTCTGCAATTTCAGCGGGTAACGCCGTTAATGTTCTCGCGGCCAGTTCGCGGTCCTTCAATTTGTTAGATTACTCTAACTTTTAATCATCGCAATATCCTTTTCCTATTGAAAATCGAAAGGCAACTCACGTATCCTAAAATAAAAAAATGAAGGACTGATACAGGAATGAGCTTTTTAGGTACGAGGATTTTAAAAAGGTTGCCGATGCATTTTTATGCGTAAACCTTAGTTTTAAGAGACTCTTCACATGATAGATCGTTTGATTGCGATACGGTAGGCTATTATTTTTCAATGATTGGAATACTGAACTCATTATTTTTATTGGTACACATGGGTCCCTATAATTTTTAAAGTTTATTTTCCAGTGGGGAAAGACCAAGCAGAATACATTATTAAACTAATTCAAAAGTAGTCCTCGACTGAAATATGTCTACTGAGGATAAAACCACTGAACGTTCATTGAATGTTCAAGTGTTAACTATTCATTTGAGACTGTCATACAGGTATATCGTTCATTTCCAGCCCACAAAGATTCATTGAGTGAGATTGGCATTCAAAAATGCTCCCTGGTTAAACATATAAAGAACATCTTAAAAAATATATATTTGAATTGTCCAACGAGATTATTCATTTATGTATTTAATGCATTTAAATGAATCCCACATTAAAATCATAAAAAATTCAGATAAAATGATATTTGTTCATAAGTAGTTCAGATGAAAATCAGATCACTAGAACTATTTTTATACATTCCTTCGTAGTTCATATGTTATTCATTCAAAAACACGTCAGGCATGATTCATCCACCTTTAACATTCTTTGAAAAATCAATGAAGTATTCCAATCAATATTCAAGGCAGTATCTGTGAGTGCCATTTCAACGTTCATTAAAAGTCCCTCTTGAATGACCCTTGAACATTTTAATAGTATTCACTGAACGTTCTTTGACCATCTTTTGGACAATATATTCCCCACTTGGTTATTGAAATAGAATCAGCTACGACGAATCAATATTCAACAGATTTCCGAAAAATTGTTGTCTAACGTATGATAAGCCATATAATCCATCGTAAAAGAAATGAAAAGGAGCAATTTTCCGTGATTATAATTCAGAGCCATAAAACACCAAGAAGAGCCTTGTTTTTCCGAACATATACCGGTTTCAATTTTTATTAATGTACCGATTTAATTACGGAACATTTTTCTGAGTCTGTATCTAATAAAATCATTACTCCACTTCCTTCCGTTGCCTAATTTGATTTTATCTTGAGGAAAGAGTATGTATAGAGACACAATTTCGTTATTAGCTTGGATAATGCTCATCGAAGCAGGAGGTGATGGATTCTGGCGCACAGTCGTGGAAAAGTGTTTTCGTATTTTAAGAAAAAAATAAAAACCACTGCTACCTACTATCTACAAAATACATGGTGCTCTTTATAATAAAGGTATTCTCGTAAAATATAAAATACACGAACTGCAATAGACCCTTGATAACCATAGCCACAGTATACTTGCCAGTTAAAAAATGTGCAATTTCCGAGATGACAACATAAGAGATAAAAAATCGGAATAGCGAAAATTTTGTGGCTCGGAACAAAAATATATAAAAGACACAATTAAGGTATAAGCCATCCTTCTAGCAATTATTTTATTCAGTTATTCATTTTCTTCCGTCATTTTGCTCCAATGGAAATTTGAATAAAATACCTTGAAATTCCATCCGCTAAAATGCCCAATTATCAATGCTGTTGCTTGAGGATATTTCTAAGAGAATTGGGAATCTATTGCTAACAATTTCCCTTCGTCATCAGGTACACTTATTTGCACGGTCGATGTGGAAGTGGAAAATCAAATGCTCTCTCACCAAAAAGAAAAAGGCATTGCTATTTCGAGCGCCTGATTCGTATCAAGTTTACTTGGAGCCGAGCGCCATCCAAGGGTGAGAGGGGGTTGGGGAATTAAATTCCGCGCGCTAATTGATTCGATTACGCAACGCCTCCTCCGATGAGCATACATTCCCACTCCCATTGCCCGATTCTCATTTCACGCGGTGTCTTCCACTTCCCACCCTCCCACTCTTTCAGCCTCCTTCCGCCTCCGCTCCATGACCGATTCTCAAAATTGCACTCCAACGTTGATTGCATGCCGTAAAAATCTAAATGCATTGTAAACGTGACGTTAGCCATCATGAGTAATACTCTATTTATTATTTCTGTTGACAAAAAACTTTCTCAACTAATACAAAGCATCATCATCAAGGGTCAACAATCCTAGGATTGGTTTGACGCAGCCCTCCACTCGATTCTTCTATCGACCAACCTCTTCATACCAACGTAGTTCCTCTCTTTCACGTCCTTTACGACCTGCTCCATGTAACTCATACGAGGCCTGCCTCTTCCCAATGTTTGCTTATATATTCAGTTAAAAGCAAAATCTTTTAAAATGGCGAAACAAGAACGCATCCACGGAGACGTTGTAAATAAACGACGAAGAAGAAAAGGTTATCGTCGGCAAGAAACATATGTTGCTTTGACAAAATACATTTTTTTTAGGAGGAGGGATCAGAAGGTTTAGTATGCACAAGTTTTGCACAGGTTTACAGGATATTAACTATTATTACACTCTACATGAAACGTAAATAGCATCCATAGGTACCAAACTGACCACCATTCAAATGCGTATTTTTCATCATCTGTACTTCCTTTCAATTTCTTCTGTTTCTAATGTTAATATTAGGGAAGGCAACCGACAGCTAACATAATATGCGCCACTTAAGATAGGTGGGGTCATACAGGTAGAGATTTTTCAGGAAATGGGGGTTTAGTGAAACCCATCGTCGACAATGCCATGCAGTTAACGAAAGGCGTCTAGGGGATTACGGTTTGTGGTCTCATCTGAGGGACGGAGTACTGAACTCGAAGTGCTCTCTTTACCTCCCTAAAACAGCAAAATTTTAATACGTGGAACTTGAGATTTTTAAATCTTCATGAGTTCTGGGCAAATAAGGACAAGTTATTTTGGGATGAAGTCTTTTGGAACGAGATACGTTGCGGTAGTTAAAATAACGTAATGTGAATAGTATCGTCTTAGAGTTCTATACTTGCTTCTTTATGCTACTGTCACCTCATCACCAAACGTTCATAACTAATTCTGTCTCAAATTTTAATCATGCATATTTTTTATTTATTTATGTTTATATTCCTCTTAATATTAATTATAATTTATGTGTCAATATTTTGACGATGCAGTAAACGACAGAAGGTACATTTTTGTCTCAGTACCCCCCAATAAAGAAGTTTTAGTTTAATTTTTATTACAGCATGTGGAAACATGATCTAGTAGTCTAAACTGATAATATCAGGTAATAACAGGTATGATAATAACAGGTAATATATAAGAAATGCGCAACGCAATTAGCTGACTCGGTATTACTGGGCAACGCTCACATACGTATGAAACCTTGTCGTTGACACAGCGCAATGTCATGCATTGCAATAGCGTAGGTGGTTTCATCTTTAAAAGCTTGATCTGACGCATTACGAAGCGTTTTGAGGGAAATTGATCTTCCCATTGGAAACGTGGTCCATCATTCTGTCAACACCATCGATCATTTATGGCCACCCGTCACTTTAACATGACATCAGGGTGAAACTTAGAGGAGCAGAGAGAAATATTTTTTTTCAATAGGACATTTCGTAAAATTCAAGCACCAGGCAAATGAGCAGAATTGCAGAGGAATAAACTTTATCCCTTCATTATATTTGTTTTGCCAACTGCCTTTTTTTGGTTAGATTACGCAATAATTTGGTATTTGACATAAAAGAATTTAAATAGAAAATTAGGGAATGACAATTTTTTATCGGTTATATCAAACCTTTATCCAACATATTTCCGATCACAATTAATAAAGTCGAATGTAATTTAATATTAAATTCTTATTTCCTTTTAAATTCGATATTTCCTGATATGTTGAACCTAGACGATTAATTTTTTAGCATTGTTATGAGCTAGTAAATATTATTCGTCCTATTGTGCCTATAACTTTAACCTTGAATTTTGCTGCTTTATCTTTTTATTGTTATCATTTTTACATTTAACGAGCCTTTAGAATGAAAAAATTACTACTGTATTACTACATGGTATAACATTAGATTTGGGTGAGTACTACCTTACCACGTAATACTTACGAGAATCCACTGTCCTTTATTCATGGGTGTTTTCAAGTCTGTTTCCGCACTAATAGGCGCTTCAGACCGGGAGGAAAGGTATAAGGATAGGAATGGAAGGGATGGGGAGTATTGCTGTAACACTCCTTATCGTGAAAAAAGGGAAGTGGATGAAAATTGAAAACCTTATTACTAGTATAACACTAGTTTAAACTAGTGTTAGGCATACCACACCTTTGAAAAACTGTGATAATACCACACTTTGACTAAAAATCCAAATTTGCCTATAAAAACGAGATTGACTGATTAATAAAAATACTTTTTCTTCAGCTCTTGAACATATTGTAACGGTCCGAGTCCGTTACAGGGCTTCCACTCCTACCTTTTCCGCACTCACCACCCCAAACCCCCTACCCCACTATCCCCGGCTCCTGCCCCGGCCTTTTGGCCAGGAATGTGGTTCAGCGTAAATGGTTTGCTTTTTGGAGTGGCTTGCTCCCGCGGGTGTGTGAGTGTGTGACCTGGGAGGGGCTATTCGACCCCGCTCCAGGTTTGAGGGAGTGTGTGTTAAAGTGGCCTGCCCCCAAGTGACGTGATGCACCCGTCCTCCCAGTCACGTGACCCCCATCCCACCCCGAGAATTCGGGGATATAAGCGCGGGCGAAGCGCCGCTCGCCGTCTCTTGTCTGGTCTTCTTCGTTGATCCACGGTCTTCTTCATTGGTGAGCGACCGAAGTCTTCTTGTTATTCTTCGTGGATGAGAGACCAGAACATCATTGGTGAGATAGAGAGAGAGGACAGCCGAGCGAGTCTATTGGAAAGACTTGGGGAACGGACGCAAGTGAAGGAGCACGGACCGAAGGCTGCAGAGGACTGGCGGCGGCGTGAACGTGGATTCGATTGGCTACTCTTCGCGATTACTCTGTCGCGAAAGCTCGGGACAGCGCCTGGGCGACACAAGTGACTTCACCATCGTTTCACGCCTCATCCTCAAACACCAGCCTGCACCGGCCGTTGCGTAAGCCACTGTCGCCCCCCCCATCTTCGCCCATTGTTCTCCCTATTTCCCTCCCAGAACTGTCAGTTTAATTCACGACCGGCGAGCACAACGTGCATCCATGAGCGTTGCGGGACCTTGGAGGCAACGCTCATTCCCATCGCCATATCATGAACCATGTAATGTAACTGTGATAGTCGGTCACGGAACCGTCATTAATTTCTCATGTCAACCAGTGTCTAAAGGTTTTTTTGTCGATTTTGTTTGCTCGGTCAGTAAATCCGGCCGGAGCCTATTGTTAAGGCTATATTTTTCTGTTTGCATCCCTCATCATTTCCATTTCATCATTTTCATTCCCATCCATTTCACTGTGTTTCATCCCTCATTAGTGTCATCGTATAGTGCTCATTTAATGTATTTTGGAGGGAGTTCGTGTCATCCATTTAAGCACTAAAGTACTTAATTGCACCCAAGCCACGTGCGTGTATGTGTTTTTTTTCTGTGCCTAATTGGCCATGCTCCCACCCCCTCACTCCCAACCTAACCCCCCTTCACGATCCATTTTATTCTAAATCTTATCTTTTGTGGGTCACCGTCACCCCCACACCGGCTGGGCACGTTGGGGTCCCCCTCGCGAGGGCCTTGCCCCCCCCGTTTTCGGGAGACGGTATGCCCACGTATGTGGACGTTTGTCCCGGCCCTACGACCGCGGCCACCGGCCGAGGGCCCGGAGCGTCACATCATGGCGCAGTCGGTAGGATATAAGGGGAACCTTTGGTTTGGGAGGAGATAACTAATGCCATTATTGGTTCAATTCGAATTTAGATTTTTAGTTGCCCTTAATCTGTTCTTTCTTCCCTTTTCTATTCGTGTTGGCGATATTATTTTTGTCGCCCTGTGGGCAGGTTTTTTTTTGTCCTTCTCACAGTTTCGTGCGTGGAAGTTCTGGTGTAACATTTGGTTGAGATTTGTGTTTTTTTTTAGTAAGTGTTGGTGAAAGGCGTCGGTACTCGCGGGGCGGCCGCGTTCAGCGCGTGCGAGCGTCACCATTTATTCCGCGTAGGGAGGTTTCTTTTCGCTTGTGCCGAAGGCATTAGGGTCGCCCCCTGTCAACCATGCCCAAGGGAGAGGGGAAGCCGGACCCGTACATGGAGTATCGGGAGCTAACGGGGGTAATCACCCTTGACGATTCGTCGAGTGGTATGATTGAGGACGTCGAATCTTCCCGGCCAGAGGGAGGACGGCCAGAGTCAAGCAGTCCCCAGAAAGACCCTATGAATGCGATCATAGCATGGATGGAGAAGGAGAAGGAGGCGAGGGAGAAAAGGGAGGAGGAGAGACGGCGTGAGGAGAGGGAGGAGAAGGAGGCGAAGGAGAAAATGGAGGAGGAAAGACGGCGTAAGGAGGAGGAGGAGAATGAGAGTAGGCATAGAGAATGGATGGCGGTCTTGACGCAGAAGTTGGGAGCCTTAGACGGTCGCATCGGCCCATGTGAAGAGCGTCTCACGGCGCTCGAATGTTCCACGGCCGGGCGGTTCGAGGGGGTGGAGGGACGAATTTCGGGAACCCAGCAATCGCTTGCGCAGGTGAAGGAGCAGACGCGCATCGCGGTAGAAAGGCTGGGCGGTAAGGTGGGGAGATTGGAAGAGCTCGCCTGCCGAGCGGATCGGGGGAGCTCATGGGAAGCAGGGTATGTTTCGCCCGCTCCAGTCAACCCACCTACCTTTTCCGGGAACGAAACTGTCACTCCCCCGGCTTTTCTGAGAGAAGTAGAAAGGTATTTTCAAATTAGTGCCATTCCCGAGGCTTACAAAGTGGCTTCTTTCAGGCGTATGTTAAAAGGCAGAGCCAACATCTGGGCGGAAGCATCCCGGAGATCCTTTGAGTCTCTCGACTTCGAGGCGTTGAAGAGTAGGTTCCTGGGTATGTTTTGGGACGCGAGGACCAGGGACATTTATAGGGAGAAGGTGTGCGCGGGAACTTATTCCGAGGGAGGCACGAGCGGCATGCTCGATTATGCTCTGAGAAAGGTAGCTGCCGCGGAAAATTGTGACCCACCTATTGAAGGGGGGCAATTAGTGCGTCTAATAATACGACAGCTACCAATCATGACACAAACCCATCTCCTCTCGGCGGGGGAGTTGACATTGGACCAGTTGTGTGAATTATTAAAAGCGTATGACCAGATGAATGAACAGAGCCGTAGGCGGGACGGAGACAGGGATCGTTTCTCTCGCGGAAATTCGGCCCCCGGAGAAGCAAGAGGAAACAAATCCCCGCCGCACGAGGACAGGCAGGCGAAGCCGCGAGACAGGGGGGCGATTCCAAGACAAGGTCCGCCACGAGTCGGATGCGCGAGCGTAGAGGGAGGAGGCACACGTGAAAGGGAAATGAGGACTCTCCCAGGGCGAGCGCATAAGTCCAACGATCACTCGGGGCAGCCGGCGGACGCTTCTCGTCCGTTTTGGCCGAATGCAGGGCAGGCGCGCCACGGGGAGGAGGACCCTCAGGTGAGAAACCCAGCAGACGAGAGAGGAGACTGCCTCCTGGGAAACTTCACGCTTCCGAGTCGGACGGGTCCCGCGCCTCGGAAGTGAGAGAGTCAGTATGCGCCCCAATTATTGCCGCATATTACCTCGAAGGGAACCCGGTTGGAGATCTTATGCACGAACAGGAGGGTGTGGACCCAGGTAGACGCTTGTGCCCAGAAATCGAGATGGCGTGTGGCGGAATTAACTTTCGAGCTTTGATCGATACGGGGAGTGAGGCGTCTGCCATTAGCGAGGAATCGCTCGAACAGATAATGGATCGCGGGACCGATATACCGTTGCTACCCGTGAGAAAGACGCACTTAATCTGCGCGAACAAAAGGAAGTCTGAGGGTCCGATGGAAAATATAATTCCGAAAAAACCACGGGAACTGTATGCGGCGGACATTTATGGACCTCTCCCTAGGGGAAAGTTCAAAAATAAATACGTCTTCGTGGTGATCGACGTGTTTTCGAAATTCATGCAAGTATATCCTTTAAACAAACCTACTGCCAGACTCTGCTTGAAAATTTTGAAAGACAAACATTTTCCGTTGTGCGGAGTGCCCCGACGGATTTTATCCGATCACGGGACCCAATTCACGAGTCATCGTTGGAAACAGGAACTTGAGTGGATGGGCGTCACGCCCGTATATTCATCGATTAGGCACCCCCAGTCCAATCCTAGTGAAAGGGTCATGAGGGAGCTGTCTCGGTGGTTCCGGACTTACTGTTCGGAAGATCATGTGAAGTGGGTCGAATTGTTGCCTTGGGTTAATCGGTGGTTCAATGCACTTACCCACGAAAGCACGGGATTCACCCCCACCGAAGTTCATTTCGGTCGCAAGGCTAGGCGAGAGTTGGATGACGGTTTGAATATCCCCGGGCGGGAAGATAAGCCTCAAGAAGAGGTTATTCATCTTTGCCTGCAAAGGCTGGAAAGTGAAGGGCGCAAACGCAGAAAAAATCAGAAAGGAAACATAATTGGGTTTCAAGTTGGTAACCGCGTGCTCTTGAGGACGCCGCGCGTGTCCGACGCGCGCCTTAATCTGTTTCACAAATTCTTCCATCTGTACACTGGACCCTTCACAATTTCCAAATTATCAGGCCCAAATGCTTGCTATCTGGAGGATGCTAGCAACAAAGAGATTGGGATTTATAATTTCGGCAATTTGAAGCTATATCACGAACCAATATTGGTGTAGGTTTCGCGGTATTGGTTTTTGTTTAATTTTTTTTGTCATTTACGCGAGTCGCGTTTACTGTTTTTTCTTTTGGGGTTTCGCGTTTTTTTTTGACGTGCCTTTTTTTGGCATTAATAAACTGTGAAGCCGTCTCTTCATTCGAGACCGCCTCCACAGTTTAGGGAGGGGCTATGTAACGGTCCGAGTCCGTTACAGGGCTTCCACTCCTACCTTTTCCGCACTCACCACCCCAAACCCCCTACCCCACTATCCCCGGCTCCTGCCCCGGCCTTTTGGCCAGGAATGTGGTTCAGCGTAAATGGTTTGCTTTTTGGAGTGGCTTGCTCCCGCGGGTGTGTGAGTGTGTGACCTGGGAGGGGCTATTCGACCCCGCTCCAGGTTTGAGGGAGTGTGTGTTAAAGTGGCCTGCCCCCAAGTGACGTGATGCACCCGTCCTCCCAGTCACGTGACCCCCATCCCACCCCGAGAATTCGGGGATATAAGCGCGGGCGAAGCGCCGCTCGCCGTCTCTTGTCTGGTCTTCTTCGTTGATCCACGGTCTTCTTCATTGGTGAGCGACCGAAGTCTTCTTGTTATTCTTCGTGGATGAGAGACCAGAACATCATTGGTGAGATAGAGAGAGAGGACAGCCGAGCGAGTCTATTGGAAAGACTTGGGGAACGGACGCAAGTGAAGGAGCACGGACCGAAGGCTGCAGAGGACTGGCGGCGGCGTGAACGTGGATTCGATTGGCTACTCTTCGCGATTACTCTGTCGCGAAAGCTCGGGACAGCGCCTGGGCGACACAAGTGACTTCACCATCGTTTCACGCCTCATCCTCAAACACCAGCCTGCACCGGCCGTTGCGTAAGCCACTGTCGCCCCCCCCATCTTCGCCCATTGTTCTCCCTATTTCCCTCCCAGAACTGTCAGTTTAATTCACGACCGGCGAGCACAACGTGCATCCATGAGCGTTGCGGGACCTTGGAGGCAACGCTCATTCCCATCGCCATATCATGAACCATGTAATGTAACTGTGATAGTCGGTCACGGAACCGTCATTAATTTCTCATGTCAACCAGTGTCTAAAGGTTTTTTTGTCGATTTTGTTTGCTCGGTCAGTAAATCCGGCCGGAGCCTATTGTTAAGGCTATATTTTTCTGTTTGCATCCCTTATCATTTCCATTTCATCATTTTCATTCCCATCCATTTCACTGTGTTTCATCCCTCATTAGTGTCATCGTATAGTGCTCATTTAATGTATTTTGGAGGGAGTTCGTGTCATCCATTTAAGCACTAAAGTAATTAATTGCACCCAAGCCACGTGCGTGTATGTGTTTTTTTTTCTGTGCCTAATTGGCCATACTCCCACCCCCTCACTCCCAACCTAACCCCCCTTCACGATCCATTTTATTCTAAATCTTATCTTTTGTGGGTCACCGTCACCCCCACACCGGCTGGGCACGTTGGGGTCCCCCTCGCGAGGGCCTTGCCCCCCCCGTTTTCGGGAGACGGTATGCCCACGTATGTGGACGTTTGTCCCGGCCCTACGACCGCGGCCACCGGCCGAGGGCCCGGAGCGTCACAATATAGAATATAAAAAAACTCATAAGAAGCAATAAACTGCCATCTATGAAATAAAAAAACGTTATTTTTTGTGGTAATCCGGCTTTCATTTAGGTAGCAAAATCTGGAGAGTGTCAACACCACCTTGTTCTATTCATTATTTTAAAAGAAATATGAGATATCGATGATAAAATCAGTAAGCCGCTAAAAACTTTGATTCTTTATTCTTCAGGAGCACCATACATGTGAGACTACAGCGTACTTCTTGCTCATGGTTAATCCTAAGACAAACCTGATTCATGTACTATGGAGGTATTCGAACCTGACATCTATGAGCTGCAAGGCCGGTACGAATAGCCACGACCATCGACCACGGCCGACGATACTCCTACAATATACTTGTTATTTACACAATTTGTTTTTTTCTTTGTTATTTTGTTCTTTGTTACTGTTTGAATTTGGCTTCTGTCATTTCCAGAAGGAATGTAATTTACATTATTCCTGATTCAACGGAAACTGGGGAAATTTCAATTTATTCCATATTTGGATTTGAAAATATCCCGGCTGAAAAAATTATCATCTGCTTCCTCGGTGCAAAACTTAGGGATACAGGTAGTGCATATATGTGTACGCGATTAATTGACAAAGCCATTGATACAGCTATGTAGGCATTTTGAGAGTACATCTGGGAAGATAAATTCTCCATTTTTACTCCAGGGTTAGAGTCAAACGCTAAATCGTCCTTATTGTAAGTGTTGTAAAGTCAAGAGGATTTTCATTATTTCCGGTTCCGGGAAATAGGGACAATATCGAATGAGGAACAAAATTAATTAGGAAAGATGGGCACATTTCCCCCAAGAAATTTCTGTAGGTGGAAGAATTGCCAAAACATGTTGCCTTCACCTATAAGTAGTATTCTGAGACATTGTGCAGTATCTCTGCGAAAACGCTGGTTAAATTGCTACCGTGCACAAAACCTGCGCATCATATTTTGAACTCTGAACAAAGCCAGAATGGACTATTGCGCCAATGAGTGCATTAATGCATCCCACACAGAACATTTCGATGTCTTTGTTGAAAATACTGAGATATTTAAGTTTTTTTTGTTTCCCTGGAATAGACATTATGAACTATCCGCCTTCTTTCTATCTACATAGGTACTATCTTAGCCATCGTCTTATAAATTGTGGACGGCGTTTATAGCGTAAACATTGCAGCGTCATCATCGTTCAGAGACAACAATGTCTCCGTGCAGGGTATGACGACAACAGTGATGCGTAATGAACGGCAGAAGATTTCGGATTCCCTCTCAAAGAATGGTGCTCATTTCCTTCTCTTCCCAGTGAATATTTTGCTACAAGAAAGCTGTCATTTGGTGCTCTTGACTAATACAATTTCATAAAAATATTTGTACGAAGTGCATGGAGTATGTCAATGACATCTCAAAGTCGAATTTCAGATGGAAAAAAAAGCTTAATTTTTATCTACCATGTAATTATATATTTAAAAATGTACGACCAATGGTATATGGCGAGAAATGTACGGTAGAATAATGCTTCCTTGAATAAAAAATATGTAAATGAAATAATATTAATATTACGCTTATGCTGACGCATGAAAAATTGCCCATAGCATTAAAAACAATTCCTAAGAAGGCTAACAAGTTTCAATTTTAGGATTATTAGTTTTTGGAGGTTATCAGTAACGCTTTCGGACTTCTTGTTTGCTCAAAAGACTTAAGAATATAGACATACACCCACCTATATTCAAACAAAACGTTTCTTGGAATAATGCCATTTGTTTCCGCCAGTGTAAATCGATCTAAGTTATTTTCTGCCGAGCTACCTCATTTATCCCCTCCTCCATTGCGCCTTTGCTTGAAAGTTTGCTTTCGAGTCTCCTTTTAGCGGATCGATCAATGCTTTTAATATAGAGATTCCATGCTTGGTAGAAATGCTAGAGTATCTTGGAGCGGGCTTGGATTATAAACTCCTAGATAGGAATTGATGAGACGGATTGTTGCGGGGGATTTGTGCTGAGAAGTACATACGTGAATTAAGTTCTTTGGAGAATTATAGAGTAATGGTTGGTGAATGAAAGACAAACTTCACTGGGACGCTTCCTATGTTGGTTTTCAGTGAATGGCAATTTATTCGAGCAGAAGCGTAAATAATCAAACTGCAAAACGTGTATGGATCATATTTCTACAGCCAGTGCCTGAAATAAATTTGCTGTTAAATCGTATTGCTGTTCAAAATGCTCTACTCCTGCGTATTGACATCAAGCTGAGTGAAAATGGGTTAGAATATTCCATTAGCGTCATTTAAGATTCACTTGGGAGCTCTTGTGAGAAATGTTTTGATGATGGGCGTTGACTGCATCCTGTGCGGGGATTTGAAATGCATTTTGACCCTCTACTGAGGCATTTTCTATTGTATCGCGTGGATTTCAATTTTGTTTTAAACAACTGGAGCGTTGACAGAAGTCACTCTTTTTCAGTCAGAAGAGGATGAAAGATCTAGGCGTCGCGCAGTATCGTTCCAGTACTCAAAGACCAAACTTAGCTCATAGACGAGCACTGAAAGCAAATGCCTGGATTTTGTAGCGTTTCAAGGCGATGCGTGGGTTTGTTTCCAAGTTTTGGGCTTCGTGAAATCTTGCTTGGATAGCAAACTGGGTGTTTACGAATGAATGTGAACCCGGTGAGAGTATTTTCCTTTCATTCCTCTCGAACCAAAAGTTATGGTTTCGTGACTTGGGCCAGGAATGATTTAACTTTTGGGTCGTTCGGTACGTATCGAGTGGAATGGAAATCTGAGGTCGCATTTGAATACTTTGTGAACAACCAATCTTCTCTTGGTGAGATGCAAAGTTTGTCAAAAGAGCCACTTTGAACGTAACCTTGGAAACAAACGGCACGAAAAGTTGTGGAAGCATGGTCAGTGGTCTAAGAGTGTCTAAAGACACTCGCCATGCGTGACGAAGTTGAGCCAAAGGCGGGTGCTCAACCTAGAGCAAAGTTTGAAGAGAACTGAAGCTAGTAATTTTAGAAGTCCCAAGAGAGAGAGAGAGAGAGAACAAGAGCAAAAGCCGAGGTTCTCCTGCCTTAGAAGATTTCCTGAAACGTGGAGGAGAAAGGTGACGAAAGTGTCTGTGCGAAAAATACTCAGATACCGACAGGAAGATGATGTGTCCTTCCCTTGGAGGGTGAAAGATCATTCCTTTACAGCGCATTTATCCTACAGCATTATTTCTTCCATAACTTCACAATAAAATAATTAGCTTAAAAACCAGACTGGGCCTAACGTAAAGATCAAACATTTAACAGCCGAAATTCATCCTGTTTTCCAAGAAAACTTATTTATAACTAGGATTTTTCCGAGAAATTTTTTTTCCAGCTAATATATTGAATTTTATTCTTTGAAAAGCTGAACTGATGGTAACATTGGGAATGCAGTATACTTCTCAATTGAAACCCTAGTTTATGATAAGGAAACATATTCCCGAGTCATTAATTAAGCATTATTCGCCTTCTTCCGTCTTAGGAGATATTTTGGAATGCATTCCGAATAAAAGTCTGTTAAAAATCAGCAATTTATTTGGGTCAAAGTGCTTTTCACGCTCCTTCTGCTATCTAAAGTGCCCGTTCAAGTTCTAATTCCATTTGGCCATTCTCTCTGTCATAACTATCGCCTGCATCCTACGTTGTCTCAGTCTACTGTTTCTTATTTAACTTTTCTTTTTCAACTCGCGTTTCCTTCCTTCCATTTTTGCTTCAAATTTGATCATACCCTACTTATCTTCCCCTCGTCTGCTCTTTTATTTGTGCCATATGCACTCTTTTTTCTGTGTTCTCTCATCTTCACGGTTATTGTAAGAGTCAAAAGAAATTAACATAAATTAATGCGAATGACAGTTTTGTCTCCTATTACCTACAAACAAAACTGTCATTTAAATTTATTAAAGTTAATTACTTTTGACTCCTACACTTACCTTTTGCTACTCCATTAAGTTATTACGTTGTTTTTACGAAGCTGCAATTCCAGACATGAGTTCAAATGTTTACGTACTTCAACCCGTATACTGTTAGAGTGCCACGAAGGAACCAACTCATCGATTGCATCAGGCGAAAGCGATTGGAGAGATGAGCTACCGAACAGATTGATTTAAAATGCTATTCTTCCCGCGAACAACAGTAGTTCATGATAGTTAACATGCTAACCGGATAAGTTTGGTGAAAGGTGGTAGCGCACCTAAAATATTTTTTTAACACTACTAAGTCATGTCCACTGAACCCTTGTATGCCTATTGGGAATTATAAATAATTCATTGCAACAAATTCCATTCCAATTAATAATTATTATATTTCTTCGTACATAGTAATCATTTACTTTCATTTTTCTCACCTAGCACCAAGTAACACACGTCTCTAATGGAAAACCTGCTATTGTTCGGTATATTACACGTGGTGAAGATGGCATTTGGTATATTACATGGGTATATTTAACTCTTGCCACACCCTCTCGAGGTGACTTGCAAGGTACTCATATATATATATAGACTGTAAATATATACGGAATCGCTAACGATTGCACGAATGCAGAAAATCAAGCACAGAAGCAGGAGATCTAATCGTGGAAACTCTTTTCACACAGAAACTCTCTCACGTCTTTTTGATCGCTCAAAGAATGCGAACTATCCTAAAAACCTTAAAGGAGTTACACGCTGATACGCGGGATATAAGGATTTCAATAGTGGAAAAAAGCATTAATTTTTAACTGGAGTAAAACCCCGAAGTCCCTGATTTCTGGCCAGGTGTTTATCCAATCCGCTAAGGCAACCTTATTCTCCGTGGATTTTTAGGCTTTAAAGGAACCAAATGTTGCCGGACTACCATATTTACTATTTTAAAAAGCAGGCATAATCGTGCTTTTTTATCTTAGATTGGAATTGGCTCATCGGATGATTTTTAAGCAATGATGTTTTAATTACTGAGATTGAAAGAAGGAACCGCGGACGAAAGAAATGGCGAGCCAAAATTTTCGCTCATTGTCGCACCTTCAATTCCCTGCCCAAGTCATCTCGAAGTCGATGTCTGCACGTATGGATGCAAGACAATCAGCCTTTCTCTCTCCCTTTCCTACTGGCCTTAAGAGGAACGGAGTTATTCACATTTTCATTGCGCATCCCATTTATATACATCTTGCGTACTAGAGTACCTCCTTTCATAACAATTTGCGTGAGGGTGGAGGTGATATAAAGTAAGCTCACTCGTTGTGTGGAAGTCATTAAAAAAATAAATGATTGCCTATCACACCACCATCCCTATCCTTTCCCTTAAGGTATCTTGTTCTGTGGTTTTGACTCTCCGGAGGGCATACATTGCAGAAATATTCCTTTTTACGTGCTCATAGAGAGAGATAGACCTTCCCTGGGCATGCTACTGCTCTCACGTAAGAAGGTAAAATGGACGAAGTCCCGAGGTGCTTTAGCAGGTCCGAAAAAGGAAGCAAAATCTTCTCACCTAAAAGGCTTTCGTTTCACGGTTCACGGCGTAGAGTGAGAGGAGCGCCCGTAGGTAAAAGACCTCTCACCGTCTTCGCATCATAAACCGATGGGAACCTCATGCTCATAATGATTAATGCCATCACTTTAGGGTGTGAGTTTCCTCACCCAACTCTTTTATTTATTAAATTATGAGAAAATTTCTCCGTTCCGTCGAAGAGTAGGTCCGCGCATATGCGTTCAAAGCATGGGAAACCCTCTTTGTTCACGGCATGTATCTATTTTCTTTTAGGATGCTTCTATAGTCTGCGTAAAAGGAGAACGTCTTGAATTTATCATGCATCGTAGGTAATTTAGGTGCGGCAGTGTATCATAAAGGTCACGGAAGCATGTAATTTGTTCATAGTTATCGCTCAGCCCGTGGTGTGTACACGAGAACACAAGGCCGTGGTTTACTCGCGCAGAGAGAATTTTATCACCTATTTTCGTTTGAATAATGAGCCTATTACGACCTGGAAAACAGAGGAAAGCTCTCTTAACCTCTTAGCCACTCTACTTGTCAATTAAAAGTTCCATTTTAACGAAAATGAACTAAATCGAAAGAGATAGTTGCGGTGCCTAACTTCGACTCATTTGAACGGATACCTGAATGTCGAGCTCGGGAAGTGGAAGAAATTGCGTCGCACTATGGAGTAATGAGGCTAGTAATTAAAGGAAGGCTAGAAACTAGAAAGCAAGGCTAGAGGCATTTGCCATGTGGAGCTACCGAAGAGTGATGAAGATGAAACAGATCGACCGATTGACAAACGAAGAACTCCTAAGAAGTGTGGGAGAAAGGTCTGCTGAAAACTATAAAAAGAAGACGTGAATTAATCGGCCATATCTTAAGACCCAAAGATCTTTACTTATCTTAAGATGAAGATGATCATCGAGTGAAAAGTGAATGGGAAGAATGAAAAAGGTAGACCTTGGATGAGGTGCATGAAACAAGAAGTATATCAAGATGGAGAGGATAGCTGATAGAAGAAACGAGTGGAGAGCTGCGTTGAACCAATATTAGGATTGTATACCGATTATGATGACGGGTAAAAAGAAATATGTCATGTAAGGGAGGAAAGGATATTAAATATCAGGAGGTAGCGTCAGATGGGAGGTCGTATATATATACAGCTGCTGGCTTGGATGAATTCGTTAGTGAGAATTAACTTTACAACATATGGACACGGGTATTTGCACCATTAAAACATTTCCTCAATTACCATTTTGTGGCTAAAAGTAAGCATGACCGTTATGAATATGCATAACTGATATTATTTCAACTCCAGGAGAGATAAATAAGAGTTTCCTCAGTAATGTACGCCAATCGCCATATTCATCGGACGGGCCGCGGGATACTTGGCGAAACAAGTAGGAACCCTGACGTCAATAGTACTGTGTTCTGTACTCAATCAATCTGTATTCACAATCAATCTGTACTCACGAACTTTACAACCTTGTTCTTCTTTGTCAGTTAATTTATCATTACGTGATTAAGTTAATTTCGCGCTAATTTTTCCTATTAACTCGCTCTTCTTCAATTTAGTTCGAATTGATTTTCTCTTACGGGAAATACGCCGTGCGCGTTCAAGCACAGGTAACTGTACTCCTCCCTTAGTTGGAACCCTATAGTTTCAATTGCCTTGGAACTTGCACTATTGCTACCAATGTTGCCAGAGTCCTGCAGCAAAGTAGCCAAGGTTGACACACTTCATGCAAATTGAGTGCAACTTGCACGAGTCGTGTTGGCAAACTTGCAGCAGGCTTGCATCTAAATTGCCAATCTTGGGAGAAAAAAAAGGAATTGGACTGATAGATAAATCCGCCTATGGTTCGGCTTATTATGTCGCTATCTCACAATTTTTATTTGGCGCCCAATTGAAGACAATCACGCGAGAAGGTTTAATCTAAACTATGTATGTAGTTTTTTTGGTACATCTGCCAACCGTAGCCCGTTACTCCCCTGGTCCCCTTCTCGCTACCATTTCCTTGCCCACCTTCCCCTTCTTTCCCCATTCCCTCGCGCATGTGAGTCCCTTAGTAACCATAGCGATTACAAAAATATTCTAACATTGAGAATATTTTCTTAAACCCTGTAAGTTTCCGGCCGTGACCGCTAGATGGCAGTAGTTTCCACTAACTCAACTAAGAAAATCCTCTAAAATCTAGAATATCGTCTTACATGATAGCTGTAAGAATATTTTCCTCTTAATTTAAGAATACTTTTTTTCAGTGCTAATATAAGGCCTTAATTAGGGTTATGGAAAATGGTTTGCGTGTCAAGTTTCTACGTTCTTTTTTTAGAAGCCACATTTTCCGAGACAATTTTAACAACCTTTGGGTTAAAAAAGTTCTGAGGCTTGCCATTCTAATTTGAGATATAAACATTACATTAGAAAGTAAAATTCATGGCTAGTCACATAAAAGATAAATTTCAGCAGACAAAGCCGAAGGTATTGTGACTTTGAATTTAACCTTTTTTTCGTAGGCAAGGGAGAAACCGTAGGGTCAAATTACATTTTATGAGTCATCCCCGGTTATTTTCAGAGCGTGCCCTGCAACTTGCCTGTAGACAAAAATCTGTTCCATACCGCCCGTAGGTACTTGTAGATTTTTTTTTCTGTGACTTCGGCTAATTTTATGCTCATATGACTCACAAAATGAAGCTATAATAGTAAACAACGGAACCAGCCGTATGAATAATTGTTTACCAATTAATGTTTTATTTTTCGGATATTGATTAAAAATGTTTGCGCATTCCGAAATGTATATATATTCCATTCCTACGTCCTCCGTTTCAGCCTCTAGTGAAAAAGAGAGTATTTTGAGTAAACAAGAAATCCGGAAGAGTTACTGATGGCCTCAAAAAGCTAACAATCCTAAAACTGAAGCTTGCTAGCATACGTAGGAATAAAATCAAAATATTATGTATACGCAATTTTTCGTGTAGAGGCTTATGCGAAAAATTAATTTTGTTTCATTTACATATTTTTTATTCAAGGAAGCACTATTCTACTGCAATCTTCAAGCCATTTTCCACTGAACCTTTCGTTGAAAATACATATAATTTTTTTGAAATTCAAAAATTAAACTATATCCATGTGAAATTTGATTTTCAGAAGCCCATGACATACTCATAGCCTCAAAAAATCTTTTAATGGAACAATAAAATTCAAGACCACAAAATGACAATCGTTTCGCTGAAAAATATTTACTGAGAAGGTAACGACATGCGTACCACTCTTTCCGAACGACCACCATCCGAAATCTTCTGCCGTGCATTACGCAGCCATTGTTGTCGCCATACCCTGCATGGAGGGATTATTGTCCCTCAACGATGATAACAGTGAAAGGGTTTTGAATGCCGACGACCATTTATAAGACGACGGTTCGGATAGTATGCATGTTGTAGATGGAAGAACGCCGATTGTTGATAATGTCTTTTCCAGAGAAACAAAAAAAAACAAATATCTCAGCATTTCCAACCAAACCACCGACATGTTATGTGCAGGATGCATTATTACACTCATTGACGCAATGGTATTTTCAGGCTTCGCTGCACGATCAAAATGTGGTACGCAGGCTTTGTATTCAGCAGCAATTTCACCAGCATTTTCGCAGAGATACTGCACAATATCTCAGAATACTACCTAAATGTAAAGGCGACATGCCCTACTTTCCTATTTAATTTTGTTCCTCATTTAGTATTGTCCCTATTTCCCGGAATCGGAAACTATGAAAATCCTCCTGACCGAACAGTAACTCTATGGCCCTTAAAATAAGGTTGATTTAGCGTTTGATTATAACCCTGGAGCGAATATTGAGAATCCTTTTTTCCAGACGTACTCTCAAAAATCCCAAAAAGCTATATCAATGGCTTTGTCAATTAATTACAGCCACATATAAGCATTACCTTTGCTCCAAAACTTTGCGCCAAGGCAGCGGATGATAATATTTTTCAGCTTGGATATTTTATAATCCAAAATATGGAATACATTGAAATTTCCCCATTTTCCTTGAATCCTGAATCCCGTAAATATCATTTCAAAGTATAATATAGGAGATGGTTGGCCGTGGTAGATGGGAGTTATTCGTGCTTGCCTTGGCGTGGCCTTGCAACTCAAATGTGCCATGTCTGAACATCGCCATTCATATTTACCCAAGGATTAACAACTAGCTAGTACTCCGCTGTATTCCTACTTATTTGGTACACCTGAGGAAGACACTGAGCAAAGTCTTCTGCTGCTTATAGATTCCATCGTCTATGCTTCATAATTAACTTTTAAAATAATGGAGTGAACTAGCTAGGATATTGGTTTAACGTTTGAGGCTAAATTTGTGGAACCACGAGATTGGAAAATAAACGTTGCTGCACACATTCCACACACACACACATTTTATTGGCTTCAACCATGGTTTGGACCATTTACATGTCACGTTGTTGCATTTATATGTTTGAGACCTGAAGAGAAAAGCATTTTTGTTAACTAAAGAATCACGTTTTCGTGAGCGATTGTGGATTTTTTTCAGTCAACGCGTGTTATCTTCATATTGTACTATTACAATATGTGGTATAGTTTTGGATGAATGTCTGAAATAAATTAGTATTCCATATTTCATCCATTTAACTCTTTTCACAAGAAGGGTAGTGGATTCTAGTGAAATACAAGTATTTCACAGTGACTTTTTTTCATTCGTAAGGGTGATTAAATGAAAAAAATAACAAAAGAAAGATACAGCACCACATACCAAGCTGAAAGTTAAAGGTAAAATAGGAAGAATACCTAGTATGTACTATAGTGCATAAAAGGTTTTCAAAACTAATCATTTGCGTTCACCATTTCAGAAAAAAAGGAATTTAAAACGAAAAATGAACTTGATTTTAAATTCAATGTAACTTTGGAAATTATGACCGGAAATATGTTAAATCAAGTTTAGATAAACAACCCGACTAAAAATTACTCTTAATTGATTTACTATTGAATTTTATTTGTAACAAACACATTATAATACTGCGTTATTTAGCAAAAAAGGCAGTCGACAAAAAAATACGGGAATAAGGTCCATTACGTAGCGATTCTGCTCGGCAATGCAACGCTTGAATTTGATGAAATGCCTTAGTGAAAAGAAACTTTTCTCTCTCCACCTCTAAACTTCACCCTGAGGTCATGTTTAAGTGACGGCTGTATATGAGAATGATCGATGGTATTGACAAAATGATGGACCACGTTACCAACGTGAAGATCTATTTCCCTCAAAGCGCTTCGTAATGCGTCGGGTTCAAGCTTTTAAAGGTGAGAACACGTACGGTATTGTACTACAAGACATTGAGCTGAGTTGACGACAAGGTTTCATGCGTACGCGATTGTTGCCCAGTAATACCGAATCAACTAATCGCGTTGCGTATTTCTTATATAATGCCTGTAAACTCAATATTATGACTTTTAGGATACTAGATCATGTGTTTACGACATGCTACAATTAAAATTAAACTAAAACGTCTTTATGGGGACGAGATTGAGATAAAAATGTTCCTTCTGTTGCTTAATACCTCGTCAACATATAGACACATAAATTATAATTAATATCAGGAGGAATAGAAATATGGATAAAAAAGGTACTTATACGATTCATATTTGAGACAGTAATGGTTAGGTGTAAATAAGTATGGTAGTCCGTCCTTCAGATGAGACAATAAACGATACCCCTGGCACTTTTTGTTAAGAGCAGGGCAACGCCGACAGTAGGTTTATCTGCGCCCTTACCTCGTTCCCTGAAAAATCCCCAACCGCACGGTCCCAAGCAATACTTAGTGGCGGATCTTATGTTATTTTTCGGTTACCTTCCCTAAAAAATACGGTAGCAAAAGAATATATAGAAAGGAGGTAGAGATGGTAAAAATGTTGCACGATTAAATTTCAAAACTTTTTCCGTGAGCAATATGATATCCAAATAGGCTACGTAATTAAGGTATAGGCTGGTGTCTAGTGCCTATTGGTGTATATTCTGTAGTTCTGAAAAACCTTTAGAGTTCCCGAAGTATTCTGAAAAAATCCTAATTTTTTTTTTTTTTTACAATTTAATAAATTTATTTTCAAAAAAGCTTACATGTTGTAATTTCCCTATGGACGGGTTACAAAAAAATACAATATTACAAGTTACAACAGTTACAAGCATACTTTCTAGTGTCAAGTCATTATGAATTATTTATTATCTTGTGTGGTCCTGCTAAGCGGATGCTTATCAGCAGGTTCCCAGTTTACAATGTAGTGGTGCAATCACAATGGAGAGTTATAATTTATAAATAATAATAAAAAAAATAACAGTGCAGTTAAGGTCCTGCTAAGCCAAAGCGGCTTGTCAGCAGGTGCCTTTAGTGAAAATATATTTATTTATTGCTGTGTAGCGTTTTGGACAACAAAGAACTTAACAGTATTAGCCAATGAGCCATTCGTTTAGTGATTTTTTAAGAATAGATATGCTATTAATATCATGCATTGACATAGGTAAGTTGTTTAACAACACAGGGACTACATGTGCCAAAGTTCTCTTGCCATGGAGGTTAAAATACTTAGGTACAGACAACTTATTTATTCGCCGCAGTTGCATGTCAGTATTAATCATAACAAATATACTAACATATGTTAGTTGTACCGAATCATTTCTAATGTAAAACTAATTTAATGCAGAAAAAAATTGCTTAGAACATTAAAATTTATACAAGTAATGTTACTTATCATTTAGTTGCATATGCCTAGCACTTGCATACATGAGGAACACGTTCTGTGTTGTGATCTACTAATCATACTAAGGCACAATATTAGTGCTGGTACCTGTTGGCATAGTTGCGACTTGACTTTTGGAAAGTGCTCAGTTTTTTGGTTCCTACACTCGTGGTTGAGATATCTCCGAGAAACATGAATTAACTTGGGAAAATATTATTTTCTTATTTTTTAGTACGATGTGAAGATATTTCTGTTTCCTATATTTATATTATGTTAGAAATGCATGCTTGAATTTTTTTCATTTTTTTATTACAATTATATTCACTAGATAAACAATTTCGTCACAAAGGGTTCATTTGGATTCCCGACCTTCAGAACTGTTTTAAAATATTTATCATATACTGTGAATCACACATCTGCTTGAATTTCCTTTCAGCAACATCGCATTCTGAGGGAGAAATCCAGTTTCTTTTAGAAAATATCTGAAGAGTAATGGTCAATCTGGGTTTAGCTGTTTTTGGATAAACTACGACATTAGCGGGACCACAGAAATTTATTCCTAGACAAAGACGATATTTATAGGAGATTTTTATAAAATCTTTGTTATAACACATTTTAGAATATAGATACCATCCTCTTTAAATTCCTAAATTTGGTCTGGTGACACTTTCACCATCCTGAATTCAGCTATGACAGCACGTCCCAAGTTCACATATTTTGACAAAATGAAGTTGCTGGTACTATTTAGGCCAGGTCAGGTTAATAGAGCATTTTTTTAAATCTTCAGGCTTCACAATTAGGTTCATTAAATCAGATAAAAGGGCATAACGGTCCGTGTGTACGAATGGTGCCAGAATTACTTTAATAGGTAGCTAGATATGGCTTCAAAAACTTTGCAACATATGAGAAAAATGCCAGATTTGGTCACATGAGCCTGTCCTCTGTGACCTTAACTACGATTTTGAAATTATGGGATTCAATATTAATACATACTGTCCCTATCGCAACCTCGAAAAAACAACATTTTTATAAGTCATCATCGCTCTGTCATCCACAGGAGAATTGTTCACCCACCTAATAGGACAAAACTCCTGGAAGTGGAAATATGTCAGATCCTGAATATGCACTGTAGTCACTGCACCGTGCTGGGCAGGTACATCCTTGAATAAGTTATACTCCGCTCTCAAAAACTGTACAACTATCCAGCCCGATCCCCTGAAGCTTGTCTTAAATACATTCTGCAGATTTTGCAAAAAACAAGAGGGCTATGTTCAGGAAAAAAGATTCTTCTTCGCCATTTTCTGCCGTGATGCATGTCTCTAAATCTATAACAAATTCTCAATTAATGTTTGGGCCATCCATTGAGATTTGTAAAAGATGTTTGAGTGGTATGGTTTGATTAATGAAGGCAGACACAAGATCAGACGCCTTATATTGGCAAAAAAATGCAGAAGTTAAATACTGAGAGGAACCTCCATATGGATTGGGGCTCCAAAACCGAACTGCTGGATCTATTTGGTTACTCTGGCTGCATTTATTTAAACTTTATCCAAAGAAAATAACAAAAGGTTTACTTAGCTGAACTTCGCTAATCACCATTTCGTAGAAATTAGGTGCCAGACGGTAAACGAGCATGTAACCTATTTTATTCATTCCTAATTTCATCGCTTCGGATATCTTACTATCGGGGAACATCAGAGGAAAAAGACTGACCGACTTTCGTGCAGAAGAGAGTGACGAATGATTCATGATAATGTTCGTTCGTAGGTTTCCGCGGCGTTGATTAGATGTTCTCTGCATTTTTCTCGGAATGCGTCTGCGTCGTTTGACAGTGAGACAACAGTTTCGCCAACCTTCCTGTTGGCGTCTTCAGGTCACTTCGACCTGAAGACGCCAACAGGAAGGTTGGCGAAACTTTTGTCTCACTGTCAAACGACGCAGACGCATTCCGAGAAAAATGCAGAGAACGATTCATGATAATTTGTAGACCAGGGGGCCTATTCTGTAAAGTCGAAAGAATTTCGGCTCATATGGAGAGTCGTGGGTCACCGCGACGAACGATTCGCGAACATCGTTCACCGCCGAAATGACGTTTAACAGTTGACTGTTATCCAACGTTATGTCTATCCAGCGCGCCATTATTACAATGGAAGGAACAAGCTGAGGTAATTAACAATAGTTAATCAACATGACTTACTGTTGATGTTTGTAATCAATCTATTCGCTTTAAAATGTAACAATATATGCTGGTATGGAATAACGGCAGACTAATTAAGAAAGTGAAACTTCTGAAAATTGAAAGTGATTACACCTTCCGAATAAAATCACGAAATGTTTTGGTTTTATTAATTTATTGTGTCGACAGCTTCTGTAATGATATTGTTTTCTGTAGAGAATCATTACATCTTCGTGCATATATTCCTCCGTCCGCCTATGTTTCTATTTATATAGTACATTGATTTGGAATGGTTGATATCACAGTAGCAGATAACAAATATAGAACAACATTCTAATATTGAACATATCCTGCGATAATGTACGCGTCCGAAGACCAAAGGACGTCTACATATACCCTGCAAGCCACCATAAAGGTGTGTGGGAGGGGGAGATAACCACACAGGGGGGACGTCCATACTATTTCAGAATTTGTCGGTAGAATACAACCACACAAAGAAAGGTACTCGTACAAAACAATTTCCAGCATAATGAGATTTGCTCAAACAATGTGATTTCCAACATGATACCATCTCTCTCTATAATGTAGATCGCCCCTGCAGTAGCATTAAAATATTACGTAGAAGTTTTACACGAATAAAAAACGTATAACTATGTCTAGACCACTCGACAATTTTTAATCAACATTAAACAAAAACATTGCATGGCGACAATTGAAAACAAAACAAATAGTTTTATACACCTCTAACTGTATAAGCGGCAAGGAAACGGAGACATGAAAGATTTAATCATTAGCTAGAATTAGATACATTCTCACCTTGTATCCCGCGCTATAAATATCAACAAGTCGTCTGCTACAATCGAAGCTTCTATCGGTGCCCACCGCGATAGCAGCGCCTGCTCGCCAGAAAATATTTGGCGACGGATTATGAACGAAATGATCCGCAAAATGATACGACTCCGTCGCCTTGAGCCGGAGCGACCGTCGCGGCATCAAGGGAGCACGGTTTGTACTACAAACTATGACATTTTTTCCATATATGGGTATTGTTGTGACGTCGGAATCTCGAATTCGACTTTACAGAATAAGGCCCCAGGTTTGTAGGCACCATAAAATTCACGCTCCGGTTACATCATCTCTTACCAAATACTTTGAAAAAGTCTCTTTGTCTCCAGTAACTGTGTAGTAGGTCACGTGTTTCAAGCTCCCAATCCCGGGATTACTCTTTCTTACATTTATAAAAGTAACCTTCTTCATTGATATCGCACATTTTTTGAATTTTTGACGCTGTATCCTCGTCCCCTTACGCCTTCCCTTATTTACACCTCAGCACGCCGAAGTATGCGATCCGTAGAGCAGTTCAACAATATGCCCAAATGCCCAATCGGTGATTAAGGTGGGTAATTTTTTCCTGACCAACAATGTCATTCCCTGACTTTGCCTGACTTTCAAGATGCGTACCAACCCTGTAAAATAAGTCAACCACATGTATAAAATATTTTTAAATAATAAAATAATTGAAATACTTTTGTAACTGAATTATAAGAATCTACATGGTGCCCAAATTAGTATTACGAATATAAATACATTGTAACATAACGCAAGGCCGCCATGTTTGCTCGCAGTCGCGAGGGAGAATAAACAAGTAGGAGGGGGGAGAGCGTCGAGCGAGAGGATCGAGAGGGAGACGTTGCCCACGAGTGAGACGGAGATTGCTGTGGTTTTTTTTAGCTGTTGTGTTGAGTGAAAGAAGAAGTTTTAGAAGTTAGGAGGACAGTAAGGAGTGCATTGACTGGCAAGAGCGGGAAGGCGTGACTGTGTGGACCGATCGGTGCTGTGGCGGAATGTGTGGTATTTTAGTTGATAACGTGGATCAGGCGTGGATAGTTTTAGATATCTTGATGATATTTTACCTTGTTCCCGCCAACGGGAACGTATGTTAAATTGTAACTATATGTTGTTGCATGGATAAGAGATTATATGCTATAATTTGAATTTGTGTGTTGGTGATCTGTTTTTTTTTTAAACTCTTGTTGCACACATGATTGTCTGAGGTAGGTCCGTGTTGATTTAAACTCTGATTAAGGTTACAACATATAACTCCTAGATAATGCACAACAAGTTTTTCTGTAAATGTTAACCACCTGATCCTGATAGGATTCAAATAAATGGCAGAATAACAGAGATGGGAGAACGGGTGAAGATTTTAAAACTAATGGTGACCATTTAAAAGAGTAATGTTTCCATGATAATACCATTTTTATGTATTTAACTCTGTTAATCTATGGCGAATTCACTAGTTTGTAAGTAAAAATGATGTCATAAATAGAGTATCAGGGCAATTCAATGGAACCCCGCGTATAAATCAGGCACAGGAATGAGTTAGAGGTTCTGCGAACCTTCGTATCCATTTATCCACCTTTAAGCGTTGGGATTTGTGGCTTAAAAGCATCAAAAATATGGAGCCGGATATCCTTTAAATGTTCTTTGGAAGTAATTGGCTAAGAAGACTTTCGTTAATATGCATGCCATCTCGTGATCGTTTACGTTTAACGAAGAATTATAACCATTATTTATTGAAATAATATGTATATGTACCGAATGTTTTAACGCAACTCATTTGCAGACAAAGAATCATTATAAATGCATTAATTTTAATTTTGTAAAACGAAGGAGAATTTTACCAAAAGGAATAGCAGCCGCTACTGATCAAAGTTGGAATATTTAAAGAAAATCGACACCTTTAAAAAAATGCAAGAAACACTTAATGGTATGAGAATGGATACAAACTTACTTCAAGGTATTATATTCCAGTTTCGATTTGATGAATATCCGTTATCACCACAGACTAGCGACGGAAAATCGTTCACGGCCTTCGGATTTCTACGTGCAAACGTGGGGAAAATCGCACATCTTATGAACTTAAATTGATCATATTGCACGGAAGGATTGAAAGGAAGATGTATTTTTCCAACGTGGGTGCATGGTGATGACGTGTATCGCCTTCCCTCCCCTCTCTTCCACCCCAATTCTCTTGTTTGCTGACCCAGCCGACAGTTTCTAACACTCGCAGGATACCTGGTTGAGGGCCCTCCTTTTCCGGATGGCCATCAGGGTTTATGGTGGGTTTTTCTGTTCGGAGTTTTTGCTGCATAAAAGCGTTGGGATTTGTGGCTTAAAAGCATCAAAACTATGGAGCTGGATATCCTTTAAAAATTATATAACCATTTAGAATTGATAAAAATATGCAAATGCTCATTGCTGGGATACTTCAGCCACAGGGGAAAAAGTAAATGATTACAGAAAATGCTGCAGGATATGGGGACGGAAAACGCCACGCTTGACGAAATTCATGTTTAAATTCTAATGTATTCAACGCTTTGCGTAATTGCCAATATTTTCATTTTAAAGCAGTGACAGAACTAAACAGTGTACGACCAAAGACGTAAAAGTTATAATCAGGTGATTGTATAAACGAGTTGGCAAGAATATACATACAAGGTTTATAGAACAACAAGGAATGATTTCGTACTGACGATCATGTACACTTCTATATACAGCTAGCGATTGGGTGTTCAGTCTCTAAGTTACTTAATGACACCCTACATTCCGTAACTAGGCCTATGGTGGCTGTCCCGGAATAGTAGTACAGAACATTTGGCTGATAGATTTGACAGCTGTGGTAATGGTGACGCGATAACTGCTTTTGATCCTCGCATCAGGCCCACTTATTGCTAAAGGATTTATTATATCCGACAGCATTTCATCCAATCTTCTCCGCAACGACGGGCTTGTATTATAGCTGACACGATGTTATCGACCTGAAGGTTGAATTACTCTTGTGAGGGCGGCGCTCCTTTTACATTATGCCATAAGGCGTGATAATCTGCCATTCAGAATTAGGGGCCGAGTGGTCCTTATCTTTGATGGTACCAATGGCGTTTCCCACGATTCGCACCAAAAGTTTAGAAACGTTTTTAAAGCAAAATAAAAAGGAAGATAACGAAGCAGTGAACTCCTTAAGAGTTAAATATAGACGAGAGAAAGAGAAAGATAAAGTTTTGTGCTGTCTTTATCCGTTCTGGAGCTTGAGCAAGTAGTAAAGCCAGCGTATTTGACTGAAAATAGGTCAATTAGTAAGGATATTCGGATGAGGATTGCATTGGGTAAGCATGCACTCACAAAATTTGAAGGACTTGATTAGGGAGCCTTGAGAGGAGACATGTTGAAAAGATTAATTAGGACTCCAATACGGAGCTTGGCATTTTTGCTAGTAGGAAAATTCGGTCTCCTCAAAAAGATTATGAGAGCAGAATGGAGACCTTTGAAATGTGGATATTGGGGTGAAGGACGATAAAAGGATGAGTTGAGAGGAGAACGATCGATGATGAGTTCAATGGGATAGAAAGGGAGAAAATTCATCAGATAAATTAAATGACAGCAGCCGAAGAAGTGGTTGGAGCAGGAACCTATTTCGAGGAAAAGGAATAATTAGGTTTAAAGAGAAGGGAGTGCCGTATGAACATGGATAAGGAAGACAGGTAATTGGACAACTACAAGAGTTATATAAAGAGAAAAATCATCCGAACCTGGCCTGGATTTGAACCCAGATCACTCAATATCAGGCCGAGTGATCTAGCCAGTTAATCACCAATGCATCCTTCCTTGTGGCTTTCTATGAAAGGAGAACACCTTGAATTTGTTTAAAGAGTAAAAGCGATCGAAAGCAGCTTCAATCACTCGGGAGATGCAAATAAAAAAGTAAACTGAGTGCATAATGAAACTCAATGGTAATACTCCACACTAATTAGTGTGGAGTATTACCATTGAGTTTCACTATGCATATAAATAACTTCCACAAAGTTACGCCTGAAACAACTTCTTATAAACTGAGAGGTAGCATTTGACGGACAAGGTCGATCCAAACAACAAACGACACTTGTAGAACACTAGGATAGTGATGAAATAAAATTTAAAACTTGGTAGAAGCAAATATGAGGTGCTCATAACGATTTTCAAAGTCCATTCCACTTTCTTTTAACGTTTACTATGCAGATTTTCCAAGAAGGTCACTTCGAAAAAGGCCTTCAATGCTAGAAGTATCCCTCATTGCCTAGGGAATTACTGAAATTTACATGCATCCTCCATTAGAATTCCCTCTACAGGAAGGCATTCGTTTTAAAGGGATCGCTTCTGCGGCCGATCTGTCTGCCTTGTGGATTCTTTTGTCTTCAGGGACAGACCAATTACCATAAGATAAGAATATAAAGCGATTAGTAAGAGAATTCATGCGTGCTAAGGGTACCGGGAGGTAAATTTAACTATTGCAGCTCCTGCGATAACAACCATCTCGAATCTAGAGGTCCAAGGTCCTCGATCTTATCGCAGTTTTAAGAATTAAATGATTGCGAAAACTCCAGAAAACAATTTCTCAAGAATTCAAGAGGCACAAAAAAACGCAAAGTGGGAAAAGTTTACGGAGAGGGAGGAAGGAGGGTACACGGAGTCCAAAGCCCTTGGCACCTCTCCAATAGCTTTCATGTGCTTCAACTCTTTCTCCTCTCTTCGCCATCCTTCCCTTAAATATGGAAGTTGTTACGTAATAATGATCAATTAAAAGAGTTCGAAGGATTTATTAAAGTTTTCTTTTAGGCTGCTGCCGGTCACAATGATTCACAACCCGGGGATGCCAAAAATTTCATCTGAAAATGTGGAAAACTGATTATTGTCACACATGTTTTAAAGTGGACGAAGGAACGCGTTAGTTGATCGGTTGGAATTGTTATCCAGAAGAACCGGTGACATTGGAGCACAGAAAATCCTCACAGTAAAAATTTCTCGGGCGCGAAATGAAAATAGGATCAGGGTGAGGGAGCAAAGGGAATGGATTCACGCAGGAAAAATATATCGGGAATGGAAGTGAGAGGTGGATTTCCTCCCGATGGATTACTCTATGAATCAAGCTCACTTTGAAAGCCGAGCTCCAGGGAAAAGGCTAGAGGAAATAAGTGAGTTCTTTCGGCTGAAAAATTTGGAAGAGTGAGTAAAGAACAAAGGAACGGAATGAGGCCTGCCGGTAAAAAGTTCAAGGGAGAAAGGGCTTGTCGCACGATGAAGAGAGATGTCTTTTATATCCATAAAAATACGATTTATTCTATAATCGCTTTACCAGATGCCACTTGGTTCTCGGAACGGAGATCATTTTACCGATTTTGATTGCCTACCAGGTCGGGAAATAGAAATGGATTTTATAGTTCAAATGAGCCAATTAATTCCATTTTAATACAAAAATTATGCAAAACAAATTGCCACTATATTGGATGCAAATGAAGTAAGATGGTTCTTGGAACTGTTCATTTAGTAAAACAAAATTACAGATTTATCTCTGTTTATCGCCGCGACAGTGGTAAGATGGTATGTGGTAAGGGCTAAAAAGAAAGCTCCTTGAAAAAAGTGACCAGCATCGGTCGGGAAACGTTGGGGCTATCTTACCATAGAAGCGACGATAACACGAGATAAACCTATTACTTTATCTTAAGCATTATGATCCGTGAAAATTTTTACGACGAATTATACAGTGAACTTTGAATAATAGCTAGGCTTTAAAAAGAGTTATGTTGAATTCAGATTTCTACCGATATTGCCAGAGTAAACAGGGGAGGAAGCGTTATCAAACCGTGAGATGAATTACATGCTATATAAATAAAATTTAGAGAAGGAAGACTTTTCTAAATGCATTAAAGGCATGTTAAAAAGTTCATTGTAGTACAATATCTTTAAAAATTTAGAACAAACCAGGGTAAGTGGCGGGATGAAGGAAAGTACAATTAAAATATATCTATTACTTACGATTACAGTAAGAAGCAGTAATAATGTGATCCAGATATCGGAATAATACTTTAGGAAATATAGTATTTATGTTTTTTACGTTTAAATGAATTTATTTCGCCAATCCCTGTATATTTAGCATGCGTTTACAATCCTATTATTCAATTTGTCTCATACTTATGCTTCGTATCACATTGACGCTGTTAAAATTAGAATTAGACGCTGTATTGCATGAGTCATGCATGGGTCATGTATTGCATGCAGATCGCATTACAATTAGACGCTGTATTGCATGGGTCCCTTCACCATGGACTACGCCTTGTCGTGGTGGGATTGGGGCTTGCGCGTTCCCGTGACCCCTTGACCTGCACTGGCGGGAGCAACTAATATTGCTTCTGGTAGGGTCACCCATGCCAGATAGGTCAAAGGGTAGGAGCCTGACGAAAGGTAGTTCACGTACCGTACTCGCAGCGTTTGTTCCTCAGTGAGGCGGCTGTGAGAAGGCGTTTGACCCCAGTGGGGCGGCCTATCAAGTGATGGTGTCATGTTAAAAACACTATTGAGGCAGGCAACGGGAAACCACCTCAATTAAACTCTCCCAAGAACACAATGGACTTGAACAATAGAGAATTGAATCCTGGCAACTACGGGGCCCGGGACCAAATTAGTAAGGACGGGTGCCGTGCCCGGCAGCAGGGTAAGCAAGGACTCTGGGTCGTCATCTCACGAAATCCTCGAACGAAAGAAAGACAGCAGCAGCAGTGAAGAAGAAACCAGGGAAGAGAGAAGCAATACTAAGGATCGGGACATGGAACATTAGGACAATGTTAAGGGCCGGATAACTAGAAAACATTAAGCGTGAATTGGAGAGGGGAGAGATCGATTTGTTGGGATTAAGCGAAGTAAGATGGAGAGACCAGGGGACTTCTGGAGTGAAAAGTATAGGTTTATATACAGTGGAGGGGAAGAGCGCTTGCGGGGAGTAGCAGTTGTATTGAATGAAACATTAGGAAAAAGGGTAATGAATGTGGAACAGGTAAGCGATAGAATACTATCTATCGAAATCAAAGCGAAGTCGGCAAATGCAGTCGTAGTACAGGTAAACATGGCGACAGGGAGACATAGAGAAGAAGAAGTAGACGAAGTATAGGACCAGTTGGAAGAATTAATCGGGAAAGTAAAGGGCAGGAAGAACCTAATTGTTATGGGAGATTGGAACGCTGTAGTAGGGGAAGGGAGGGACGGAAGTGAAGTAGGGGAGTATGGTCTGGGTGTAAGGAATGACTGGGGCGAGAAAGCAGAGGAGTTCTACAGTGGGAATAATTTAGTGATTACAAACACGTGGTTTAAACACCACCATAGGCGTAGGTACACATGGAAAATGCCGGGGGATACTAGAAGGTAACAACTGGACTACATCAAGATTAGGTAAAGATTCAGGAACAGCGTACAGAACTCGCATAGTTTCCCAGGTACAGATGCCGACTCCGATCATAACTTGGTGGTGATGAAATGTGAGATGAGACTACAAAAGTTACAGTAGGAAGGAAAATAAAAAATTGGGATGTACGAGCACTGATTGGAGCGAAGAGGAGAGAATACCAGGAGATTGTGGATAGATGCATGAGGGAAGAGGAACAATAGATGAAGGGTAGGAATAGATTAAGACGGACATAAAAGAAGCAGCTGAGAAAACAATAGGAACAGTAGACGCTAGAAGGATCAAGAAACCATGTGTAACAGCAGAAATGATGGAAAGGATCGAGTAAAGAAGGAAATGGAAAAATGTAAATACAGAACTAGGCAAAAGGCGTTATAAGGAGATTAACAACAGGCTTAGGAGAGAAAAAAAGAGAGCAAGAGAAAAGTGGTGAAGTTGGCAATGCGAGGAGATAAGAGACTCCAGAGAGAAGGAGAAATGGGCAGTTTGTACTCAAAGGCTAGAATGTTATCGGGAATCAAGAAATGCGAAACGGTCCCGTGCATCAAAGACAGAAGGGGAAATTTAGCAACCAGAGGACATCCAGCGTCGTTGGAGGGAATATGTTGAGGAACTGTATGATAGAGAAAATAGGCCTAAGGACTTGGACATAGAAGAGGAAAAGGACGTAGATCAGGATGGCGTGGGCCCCGGAATACTGGATAGTGAGATAGAGAAAGCACTGCGAGAAATGAAGGTAGGTAAAGCGGTAGGGGTAGATAACATCCCAGTTGAGCTTCTGAGAAACCTAAGAAGAGGGAGAAGGGACAGATTTCATGAACTTGTTCGTAGAATATACAAGGAGGGGGTTGGCCGGAGGATTTTGTAAAAACCGTACTGATACCTATACCGAAAAAGAGGGTGACAAAAGAATGTGAAGACTATAGAACGATAAGTTTGATTTCTCATGCGGCAAAGGTAGTGCTTAGAATCATCAATAGGAGAATGGAAAAGAGAGCAAGGCGAGTATCAGTTTGGATTTCGGAAGGGGAGGGCCACTCGGGATGCGATTGCAGTGATATGAATACTAATGGAAAGGGATCTAGAATACAATCAGGATGTATTCGCGTGCTTTGTTGATTTCGAAAAGGCGTTCGACAGAGTGAGGTGGGACAAGTTAATGGAAATATTGCGGAAGATAGGAGTAGACTGGAGAGACCCGAGACTGATCCGGAATTTATACATGGCGCAGAAGGCGCAAGTGAGAGTAGCCGATGGAGAATCAGATTGGGCCACAATAGGGAGGGGAGTTAGGCAGGGCTGTCCGTTATCGCAGGTACTTTTCAACATATACTTGGAGGAAATGGTGAGAGAGGCTTGAGATGAGCTGGAGGCTGGAGTAAAGGTCGGGGGAAAATTGATAAAATCAGTGAGGTTTGTGGATGACTAAGCGTTAGTCAGCCAGTCAGGCCGTGGCTTGCAAAAATGCTGGATGCGTGGCAGGGACAGTGCGAAAGATACGGGATGAACATAAACCAAAAGAAAACGAATGTAATGCGGTTTTTAAGAACAAAAAGGGTCAGTATAACTATAAAAGTAGGAGGTCAAAAGCTAGAGCAGGTAGAGCAATTTAGCTATCTAGGTAGTGTGTTCGAAGAAAAAGGGTATAGCAGCATTGAAGTGAGAAGGAGAATTGCATTGGCAAAAGAAGCTTTTACTCGTAGGCATGAACTAATGACAGGGGCGTTGAGTAGGGAAGTGAAGAAAAGACTAGTGAAAAGTTTAATATGGAACTTTGCACTATATGGGGCGGAAACGTGGGCTTTGTGAAAAGAAGATGAAAATAGACTTCGGGCTTTTGAGATGTGGGTGTGGAGAAGGATGGAGAAAGTAAAGTGGGTCGAAAGGAAGACGAACGATGAAGTGCTAGAACTGGTAGGAGAGGAAAGAAATTTGATAGATAAAATTAGGAGAAGGCAGAAGGTGTGGATGGAAAAGGTAATAAAAGTGGATGGTGTTTTGAAGGAGGTGAATGAGGGAAGAGCTTTGGGTAAGCGGGGAAGAGGGAGGAGAAGAACGGGTAGCTTGGATGGAATGATGGGTGGCAGGAGGTATGAGGGGCTGAAGAGGGACATCGTGTGAAATTTAGGGGGTGGGAAGAATTAAATGTCCACTTAAACCTACCTTCACCGGTAGAATACTAATAATAAAAAAATACATGGGTAGCTGTTATGTTATTCAGGGAAATATAAACTTTTATAATATATATTTGTGACTATAATACCACTAATGACGTAAGTGCATACTAGGTTTGAAGTTTCTCCCTGCCACACACCATTTCGGAGCCCAGCAGTGTGCTACGCTCATGTAATTTTATTTATGAATAAATATTATTCGGATTTATATATTAATACGGATATGAAACGAAATATGGGAAAAAGAAGGACATTTATGCGTTGACTACTTAAAGGTATATATTAAAAAAATATTGGTTGAATGAACTCGGCCCTGTTGCTAAAGCTTAGATATTCTTGCACTAAAATTTCTTAGCGGGAGCATGAAGATATAATTATAGGGAACGGGTATACCAATGATAGACGAACTAACGGTAGCTACAACGGTAGTATTTAACACTACGTAAATTTCTGTAAAATACATGCGCAAAACCCTAGGGAATAGATAGGAAGTCGTTGGGAATAGTAAGTTGGTATCGACAACCAGAATAGCAAGTGTTAAACTCAAATTTATGTGTCCGAAACAAATTTTCTCGCTTCAGTAAATGAGCTATAGTTGGCTGAACAGGTTTTTTAAAAAACTTTTATTTGAGAACCACTACGTATTTAGATGTAAACGGTAAACGTGGTAACCTATTTCATGTGTATAAACTTTTTATCCACAGGATCATGCTTAGGAAAATTTGCAAATTTTAGATGAATGGTTATTTAGATCGATAAACTTGCATTTGAATCAATAAACATGACATTCTCGGAAACAATATAAATAAACCTAATGGCAAAACCTTCAAAGCAGATTCCCCTCATCATTTCACTGGGTTTTTACTCGAAGCTTTCACAAATGAAAATCGAGAGTCACGATTTTCTTTTTGGATACTGTATTTCGTGATGTTACAGAAGAATTATGAAGTCGAAATGAATAGATAGGGTAACTAAAGAAGGCTCTTTAAGGAAAATGGGAGGAAACAAAAGTCAGACGAACATTTTCAGAGGATGGGCAAACCTTACCACATATATTTTGAGACGGTGGGCTGATGCATTCGGTCGTCAAGGAAAAAAATGGAAACAATGGCATGGGAAGCAAGACATATCACATATTAGATCAGTCATATCGTCTCATCATTCCGAAACGTGCTAATTTTCCGATATAACCTCACTCCTCAGACGAAAGACTGATTTGAGTTCAGAAAAAATGTTTACCAAGGTGAAAAGCAAGCTACATCAAACAATAGAGGTGTTAATGAGGCAAAACTGCTACGTACAGAAAATTAACCGATAACTCTTAGGAAAGGTGCACAAAAGTTTTAGTAAATTTCCTATCTCCTTTCAGGAAAAAAATTAAATTATAATAAAAATGAGTAATTAGAGGATGAGATAAGCCTTTAAAATATAATTCTAGGGAATGATGAAATCTTACCGGTCAAATAACAATAGATATGAGCAATTATATCGAAAAAAAAGATGGAAGATAAGGCTCGGCAACTTTTTTAAGCGAAAAAAGTAAATGAATTAGAAGGATATAACTCATCTAGAAGCGATATAAGCCTCGTAGGAACAACAATGAAAGAAGACTTCACAAAGACAAAATTTTAAACATAATGCATCAAAGGAAATGACATTGGTTGGATGATGCGGTGGGGAAAGGTCAACTGTTTTCCGCTATGTCAGAAAGAATGAATAAATTTTAATACACTGAGCATATGGCTTTATATTCATGACCGACATGATATAAATCTCTTCTCCGCTACTTCTCAACCCCTGCCTCTATCTGTAGCACATCGTTGAACTCGGAAGAAAGAGTTGAACTCGGACATCGGAGGAAGGAGTTAAAGAGGGGATGGCAAGATAGAACAATGAAGAAAATGTCGTAAAACGAGGTGAGATTGCATTGGGGTAATGGAAAAGAAATTTCAAGCCATATTTTCAAGTGAGATGTCACTTGGGAAGACAAAAATACATCAAATGAAATGATAAAATTGGATCTAAAGAAATAAGTAATCGTAAAAGCTGAATATTAAAGCAATAATAAGGAGAAAAGAAGGATTGGTGATAGATAAAAACATTTCTTTCGTTGAGATGGCATTAGATTCTCCAAAATCCGGCTTTGTAAGGAGTTGCATTGGTATTATCGATTAACAATGTTGATTGAACACGATAAGGAGTTTGTACTGATGATAACAGTAAATATATGGCAAGAAAAAGAGTAGCAGTTTATTTTATCGCAGGCTGAATACTACGGTGCGCCCTAGTGGAAATTAACATAGCAAGGGAATTCAAAAAAGTGACCCGTAGTAAGCACGCGTTCCTATCTTCATCGGCATGGCGGCAATGGTAGAAGGAGTACTACCACGCATAAATATCTTCTCCAATGCAAGTGTGCATTATCGCTAAAATTACTAACCACGCGACCAATAAAAGGAAGGAAATGCTTTCAGAACTTTGTTTAACAAGCGGAAATCAAATCCGAAATACGGAAGAAGGGCAACAATATCCCGTTCTACTCACTCCACTCACAATCTGGAGAATCCAAGTGACACTTACTCAAAGGAGGTGTGAAAGGACGATTCTTGCATAAGGTAAAGAACTGACTATTGATACAATATACAAGTCGTTTTCCTTTTGTGGACGTTGAGTTTCTTCACTGTAGCTGCCACCACCGCTCAATTTTTGATCTTTCACTTAAATTACCTTTGGTGTGTAATGGAACTCGATTCATTCCTACAACAGAAAAAAATTCGAACGACATTACAATCATACATATGCTTAAGCATTGCAAGTTTTTCTTTTCCAACTTCTAAGCTATTTGAATATCAAGGAGGAGGTAGATATGGAAAAACACGTGAGTTTTGGGGCTCAGAATATAGTCGAAAGAATTTTGTTGGAAGCCAGATAATATTTCTCTCGAAATACAGTCCTTGATCTGTGCCTTAGGTTTTGCCCCTGCATTATATAAAACTTTCCTTTTCTGTTTTGAGGAGCCAGAAGTACGAGGATCTTCCTTTCGCCACGTAGACAGTACGTGCCTTTGACATCTCCAGCCCCGCACCTGTGTATTCATGAGCAAAACTCGACAGTCCTTTCCCTTTGGAGGGGGAAGAAACGGGACCTTCTTCTGGCCGCTCCGTTCAGTCCGCGCTACTTCCCCCTCGACCGTTCTCACACGAGTCTGTATGCATCCCACGCGAACACATGACGACGACGACCCGCATGCGCTCAATCTATTTCCCGTCCGTCATCCGACTGGCGAGCCCTACCACCGCCTATGTTCGCATATTGACTCGAGTCCCCGTACTCGATTCGATCACCAAGGCGGAAAGGCGAACCAAGTGGAGGCCAAGAGCTTTGGCCTCGCAGACGGAAAATTCATATTTCTTGAGGAGGACGAGGATATAGGCAATGGATGTAGTCTAACGACATCGAAGATTTGTGTCCCGGAGAAAAAAAATCGGTGGGGCCTGTGTTGGATCCACGGTCGCAAACCGCTAAAGGAAGCAGAATACGTCGCGTGTGCTGTAGGGTACAAAATTCACGTTTTATTCGTCGTCCTTGCCCCATACGAACATCAACAGCAGCAGATGTACTCGGATGCGGGTCGGTAGTAGTCTGCGCGCGGCGTTCGACCGAGAATGCCTTGTCTTTCAAACGTTCTCAGAAAAGCCCTCTGACATTTGGCAATGGTCATTATGTATTTGGCATTTGCTTTGTGGGATTGCCATGATCTATTTCAGTATCTCGTATGCGTATTTGATACACTTGAACACATTTACTGCGACATTCCGTCTAAACGCACAGCTATTGCAACTTTGAATACGATTAGTAATTACTTTTGAGCAACTTTATGGATAGCATTTCACTAGACAATTACAACGACTCCTCACTCAAACGTTCTTTCACATCAAAATAAAGAGATATTAGCGGACGCCAAGTGGCGCAAAATATGCTCATCTCTCCCCGGTTCGCGCAGTGCAGGCTGATGCAATAGTTTGCTTAAGTTGTATAATTTATAATCTTTGTTCTTGCGTTTGTCGAATATCGTTTATCGTATAACCATGAATCCCCCGTCGTTTAGAAGATATTAACATTTTAAACATTACATAAAAAGGTATCGCTCGATTTTCTGGTTGATGGGGCGTACTTGTTAGCCTAAATGGTAAGACGTATTCTACATCAAATTTTCATTAGGTTCAGGTTATGTGGTACGAAACTTTCCTGTCATCACTCATCGAGGGCATATTCAGGCTACCGGTGACTACCTTGATCGTGATCCGATTCTAGGAACCAAGAGTCTTTTTTTGCGAATTCCAGAGGGAGAAAAATATCATCAGTCTCGACTATGAATCAAAATGGGATCCGTCAATATCACGCAAATTTTAGGATTACCGCAATAATAGGAATCACTTAAATTTATATATTGCATTAGAACCCTTTCATAACAATAGGGAATAAATAAAACACACACCTTCCCAAATTTAAGATTTTTAAAATCTATTTTTACGGGAGATATCCAGCCTTAAATTCGGAGCGAAGCTATAACCTCGCCCAATCCGCGAAACGTATTTCTATTGGCAAGCTCCACCGTGACGCAGGAGAAGCATGACGATCGCAGGAGGCAGAATGAACAGTCTTGAGGAGGCTGCTCAACGTTAGTAAACAAATTATGGCTGAGGAACTAGATTATTTTGGTGTTCGCTTGTTTTTTCGCCAGATCCAAGGAATTCACCAGCTGCATAAAAAAATATCTATCGTGAGCTTAATGCAACGTATGTACAACGGGAACGCTACCCACTTTCTCTTCAAATTCTAGTAACCAACAACACAAATGCATTCCCTAGGCAAGCAACAACGATATAATATACTTTCCACGTCAACAATGGGTGGGCTGATACGTGCGTTTTCGGCACGAAATTTCAAATCTGAATTTTCAAACGGTTGTAGGGGGGCTATGTTTGAAAACGTCGGAATTATCTCGAACAGGTAACCAAGGAGCCACGTTATACAAACACGGATGGTTCGCCAATGATGGTGTGTTTCAATCTCTCTTAACAATCTCACCCATGGTTTTCACTTGAGTTCCTGCCATTCGCCTCGAGCATAGTCCCCGGATGAGTAAAACTCAAGTGAAAACAATGAGTGAGCTTATAATTAACTATTCAGACACAGCAACATTTGCGAACCATTCTTGCTTGTACCACGTGATTCCTTGGTTACCTATTCAAATTAATCCACACTGTTTCAATCGCAGCCACCCAGGGGAGAAATTATTCGGTTCTAGAGTTTCAAACTCAGCAAGTGACCTTTTTATCTGTCAAGGGTCTAAATCCGAAGCAGTATGCTCTCTCATATTCTCTTTACTGTCATAAATAGAAAAAGCAAGTCTATAGGCGTCATGGTAGCTTTACTTATGCCTGGATTAAACGAATAGAAATACATTAATAAATGAAAAGGGAGGTAACGGCATGGAATGCAGTTCCTTCAAGGTAGGAACAGGGTACAACAGCATGTCTGTGGCAACACCATTTGTTTTAATAAATAATTCATTGGTGTTCCCTATCTAAACTAGTTTGTTCATTTCCAATGAAATAGTATAGAAATGAACATACTCAAAAACATGTCAGAAAATGCACAAAATGCTCAAGAAGAATACAGTACCAAAAAAAATAGCCACTCTTTTTGACGAACAGTTTCATAACGCCAAGTCAAAAAATGAAAGGACAAATATATTAGCACTTAATATTCATCATGCAGATGGAATAGGGCAATTCACCAACTCCCTTGCACCGATCAAAGGTTTATGCTGTTGGCACACAGTAAATCTATCTACCGCAGCTTCTAACCTCAAACCTAAATCTTAGTATAAGTACATCATTCATGATCTGGGTGGGATATGAACCCAAGATCTTTAGGCTACCAGACTAGAGCGTTATTTAACCGGACTTCCCCGGCCCACCCTTAAAAGAAGTCTTAGATGATCCTTTTGCTATTCTGCAATCTTTGGTTTTTCTTCTTATTTTTCTTAGGGCTATTTATGATAGAATTAGAGCATTTTGCATTGTTTAAAGCCCGAGAAACATGAGTAAATTCAAAGCACATGGCTTGAGTGAAAGCACATATCATAAATGTTAATACCAGGATGTGGCATTATATCATGCTCGATAAATTTATGCCGAGAAAAAAGTGTATTTTTGGGCGTGACGACCTGGAGCTCTCTCCCCCGCGACATTTTTCCCCTGCAATTTCGGATGCTGAGCGGTGTTTTCCTCCAACGAACGGAAATTCACCCACATCTCATTAATCAATGGAAAGAGCTAGGAAGCACTTATTGCGCCATTAAAATGCCTTTTAAAACGGTGAAAATGAGTGTATCAAATGGCGAAAGGAAAAGTTCTAGGGAAAAATGCTGACAGGGAGCCCTCTAACGCAAATTAATGTTAATATCACTTACTGCAGCACTCCGATCTATCCCAAGTGGTCCCTGCTAAAGCGCATCGCAGCTTTCCTCCGGAATTTCTTTTTCGCGTTTAAAGGGTTTTGTTGATGCATATTGGAAATTAAAACAGCCAAGGTAGACCGAAAAAAGATGAGCTGAGTAGATTTGCACAGTGAAAAGAAGGTGCAATACTGGCAGAAAGTTGCCAAAAAACTATTAATCACGCCTACTAATAGGGAAACATTTCAATTCTATCAAAGATTGGAATAACGAGTGAAGTAACGTGCTTTCGTATTTGTTGGAATTGACACAAGAGCGTAAACGATTAGATTTTGAAGTTTTATGGAAATATCATGCTACAAGGGAATGTCGAAGGTCTAAAGGAGGATGACGACTCAATGAGATAGATTTAGTGAAGAGAGCTTTCTGTGCTGAGTGGACAGAAGACAATAGTAACACAGGAAAGAGGAATGTTTTGAGATGCAGGATGCAAAAACAGATTATTTCTCTGGAGGATGCAATCACGACCCCAAGCCTACAAAACAAGGACACCTGAAGAGGATGGAGGATTTGGACATTAATTGGACGGCAGCGCTCTTCATCTTGATCGTCAAATGGGATTTTCGATGCACTCCGTAGAGGATTTCTGTTCCCTACCGGTTTTAACCATATTTTATAACCTACCATACCAAAGGGTACCACTGTTAAACTAATTGTGAGGCTATAAAGGGAGTTTTACTCAAGTGTACCGAAAAACAGCATGCTTTTCGGTAATGCTAATGCTTGGCAACGTGTGATTTTAAATCCTTTAACTTTCGCAAAAGTTGACTCCGATAAAATACGTGATATCCTTCATTTTAAGGAGTTCAGTTAAAATGTGTGGAACCTTGTGCAGTAAATAATGACTATAATTGAAACTTGAACATTATAAGATTCAACCATCATGGCATTGCGTACATTCAAGCTACTAACAATAATAAATCACAGCAATCGGTGGATGTATCACTACCATTTGAAAAAAGAAAGCTATTTTATGATAGGTTTATGAGCTATGATCAATTATTTGCAGATGTTTGCTCATTGTGAATGGTTTTTTCTTTATTCTAAATTTCATTGCCGATCTAACAGTTTCCTGATTCACCTTTATAAATTCACGAAAGCATAATTTATTTAGAAATTCAGGAATCACCACTTTTTAAAATAAATCAATACATATTTTCAATATCGCTCTTACCTGCACTAACTTTTAATCCTTAATTTCACCGGGGATAAACTCAAACCAATTTAGTTTACCCGATGCCAAACAAATGATATATCAGTTATCATGAATTACTATGCACATTTTACAAATATACTATGAACAAGGTTCATTGCTCTAAACTTCTGTTAATATAGACTAATTTAAGCATATTGTCACAAGTGTCAAGGCGTTGAAAAATTAAATTGTAAAACATTTCCTTATTCCAACATATGTCCGAAAGAACTACCAAACACAGAGTTTAGCCCAAAGCTTGGTTTGGGAGGGTAGAGCTAACGAAGCCCAGCCATCATAATTATTCTACCAACATTGTTATGTTCGTAAATGGTCGCTGCCTGCTATTTCTCACCCAAAAAAAATCCAATTGATCTATATTTAATTCACTAATCCAAATGACTTGTCCAATTCACAAAACATGATAATAGGGAGATCCTTGCTGTCACCACCATATTTACCAGGAAGACCTGAAACCTAGAAAATCACTCAGCATGGGTTAAGCTGGACGCTTCCCAAAGAGACCTCTCCCGTAATGGACCTCCGGTCATCGTTACACCCACTCGGCTATCATGTGGTCCCCTTTCATGGGTAGAAATTGAAAAAAAATTATATGAAGTATCTTATGAACGTTCATTCAAGTAAATAGATTCGAATGTTTGCTTTTCATTCCTATTTATATAGTATTCTCGCTTCCCTCTACAATAATCACAACCAGGGATACTATATTACTATATTAATAGGATTCCCGAGTCCCGCGAAGCCATTGATACCAGCCCAGTCGCGTAAAATAGGTTCCGCCAAAGTGGCGCTGGCATCGCGAAGCGTCCGACAAACGTGACTATAAGTCCGTCGCAAATACGTTGCGAGAGAAGCATTTTCGTTCTAAAACAAGTAATAAAGGACTGCAGAATAGAATTAAAGATATTAGATATTGAAAAAGCCCTGGTGCTATGTTCTTGTAAAATACAGGTGAAACACACTAAATGATACGTAAAAAAAGACACAGCTCGAAAGCCTAACATTCCGGCATCGTACTCATACAAAAAACCTCTGTGTCATAACTCTAATAAAAAAGGCAACAAGATTATGCTACGCGGGCTACTTTAGATCGTAAGTTAAAGAAGTGTTAACCAAATAACGATCACGGAGACACGCACTCTCACAACTGCTACAGGAAATGAAAAACGGTAGTGACAATCGGGAGATAGAGTAACTTAAACCTTAGTAAAACCTCATATACACGCTAATATAAACTGGGAAACGCCAAAGACTTAAGCAATTAACAATGAGAAAGAACGCATTTTGCAAACCGATATATTATTCCAAAAAAAACTGCAGAGAACAGTACAAAATTAGTAAATTAACAGTTAGATGCATTTATTGAAATATCAAAGAAAGTGTACACAATGACTTGAGCAATTGACAATGAAAAATAACGCATTTTGCCAACAGTATATTATTCATCTACAGTATTCATCTATCCCTAGATACTAACAACATCTATCTTACTTTCATCTCCACCACAAAGGTGTGTGGCAGCAGCTGAACTATCACCAAACGTGTACTAAACTTCTTCATGAATTTAGTTCTTACATGTAACTGAGAGGCACAATGCCACCGCCAAGGAAAATATCGGATCAACATTTTCCACACAATTTAAATTTTAGCTACAAATGGCACTAAATTCATAGTACATGTAAAGCAATGAAATAGAACCTACTCGATTAGTCAGTCACTCCAGTACTTAAGACATTACCTTTATATACTACACACAACACACACACACATCTTATGTCAAAAATGTATATTTCAAAAAATTTCAACCATCTTAATCTATTTTGCATCAACATCAATTTGTACAACATCTATTTTGATTTCCATATGTATCTTAACTATAATCAGTTACTGCCCCTAAATATGTGCAAAAAAACGAAAATTTGAAACTCTCTGTGATACATCTCATTACAAAACATCTTCATAATCCACCATACCAAAAGTATGATTGGACTTTCAATAATTTCGTCACATATTCAGAGAACCTGTCAGTCTTACACTCCTGCAGGAGTTTTAATCGGTATTTTAACCTATGGTCTGTAATAATTACAACCTGATCCTTATATATTGATTTCAATACCCTCACACTCTCTGGATCTGTAATCAAACCTAAGTCATTTTAAGTAACCTAAATTATGTAGTGAATACCTATGTATTCACTGCATATTTTAGGTCGGGCCTAGCAAGTGAAAAGTACCATCTTCCTTTGGATTTCTGTCCCTTTTCCTTATTCCCCTTTTCTTAAATCCTTCCTTATTGTTGGCATTTGGCCGGATATATCTCACGGATGTCTTCCCCGCGATAATTTCTAAGCAACAGTAACATCTCTATTATGTTTTACTGATGTTATATGGATTGCTCTAGTGATCATTTTAGTTATTCCTCTTCCAACATTTATTGCCACTCGCTATTAGGTTTATTGAAAACTAGCATTCATGTGAATGCTAGTTTTATGCGATATCGCCTCAAACTTGAATTCCTACATTTCGAATGATTCACTATCTTCTACATTTGATATTTCCCGGTAAATTACCGCGTCGTCTACAATAAGTTTTCCTACTACTATGGCACATATATAGTTGGTGCATAAAATAAATGGAAGGGTTCATTACCATTCCCTGGGGTACTCTCCATGTAACTGTTAATGCATCGGACATGATACCACCTATAACGAACCTTTGTTGGCGTCCAGTAAACAATTAATTTACGTAACATCTGCTTTAATAACAAAACATTTCAACTTCCGGATTTCCCTCGCAATCGCGAACCTCCCATAGTAGCTTGTGCTATTACTATATTTTTAACACCATTAGAGAAGCGGTCCACCTCAAATTTTTAGGAGAATTATTCTCAGTATCACCTACTTTATTATTAATGCGATTGAATTATTAGATTAAATACGTCTATCCATTTAAGTCTTAGTGAAGTCACAGTCTAAACATGTGTAGACTGTGGTGACGTTACAGAGTTATACCTCAAACATGAACACCTGCGACTACGTGCACATAACGTAATGAAAATACTTCGGTATGATATAATTTATACTGGTCGGCTATACGAGATGAAAAACAAAGGCAGAAATGCATGCATGTTGGCTAGGCACTACATTTATCCGTCTAATGGCCGGTTGCACGAACGATACATATGTATTCAATAAAGTTATGAGACTCATAACCCCTAGCAACCATTCAATAAGTGTTGCATGAACGTTCAATAAGTTTATGAGTTCCATAAACTGTCAGATAACTTATCGAACCAAATTGGTGGGGTTAAAAGCTTATGAGTTCCATAATAACACAACATGGCGGATTTTTAATCAGATGTTTGGAAGTGTCATTGCTTGAGGATTGATTTTATTGAAAGAAAAAGTTCGTTTTTTCAAGTTATTCGACTTTTACTTCCACCTAACAAGCTTATAAGTCATATTTGACAACCAGGTATGCATATAATAACTAAACATTCCATATTTTCCTTTATTTGAATTGTCATGGATTGCCGATTTACTGTGGATTGCTTTTGCACGGTTTGAGAGGTTCATATTTTGCCGCGGTACGAAAAAATTCTAAACGTAAATACGCAAGCCGCAAATACAAATATGCAAGAGTGCAGTGATCATCTGTGGCAATCTGTTTATTTGAGTTGCGGTGTTCATATTCAATTATATTTAGGTTTCAACGTGTGTAATAACTGCAACGAACTTGTTAATGTGAAGGTCATTTCTTTCGGTTGTAGTGTGTAATTGCATTCTTTTAATAAGTACGTAGATAAACTCGTTGTTTCCTTTAAATATCTCGTTGATGTGTTTCTGCTACGTTGATGTGGTTCGCCCTAATCCCACACGTGTTTTCTCATATTCCTTTCAAACGTTAAAACTCACAACCATTACAATAGCGAGTTATTATACCGTGCACAATAATACGGATGCATACATACATAGCCCTTGCAAATACATACATAGCAAAGGCAAAATCTGGCAGAAGTCTTTCCTAACTCAATATTATAATCAATTGGATGCGGATTGAGGCGGATGTTTTCCCCTTTCTGTTATTCCTATGGTTAATATTTGTTAAGTAGGTACAGTGAAATAATTGGATCAGAAATAGGGAAGTTTGTTTTTTTCCAGTTGAATGGCCACATAATTTAAATTAGATTTTATCACAGTGTATGTTTGTGATCACAAAACAGTATAACTGGTATATTTAGTTAATTAGAGTATTAACCGTTTCTTAATTACGAACGTGCTCATAAACGTTGAGTTGCTTAAAAGGCCAAAGTAATAGAGCTTAGTTTAAAGTCTACGGTAGTTTCAAGGTGGTGAAAGGTACATATTATCTCGATCTGTATATTGAACCAAAATCTAAGAGCGTTGAGGGTAGAGAATATTTTATATTGCTATGACTTGAGCTTGGAAAAAGGGATTCTTACTTGATTTTAATGGAATGATCTGCATTAGAATTCTGAAAGCATTGTTTTGGGCCTGCAAACCAGTAATGGTGCAGTTGGTGAAGATTTATAGGTGCTACCTACTAGGTATAGGTACTAGGAATGTCTACTGTTCACTAGAATTTCTCTCCTAGTGGTATACAGAACCAACTTAAATAATCACTGTTTAATTAGTTTTTTATTTCATAGGATGGATCTGAGTGAAGCATCATCCACTTCTTCAGATGAAGAAATAATGGATGTATTAAGAAATGTTCCAAGAATGAGCATTTTCCGAGAGCGATTAGATTCTTTCAATATTTATAATGAATCAGAATTCAAGGAACTATTCAGATTACCCAAGCAGCTTGTTATGGATCTTCTAAAGAAATTTGAAAACAATTTGAAGCCAATCTCCAAAAGGAGCAAGCCTATTACTGCTATTTCTTTACTGCTGCATTGTACTTCGCTGTAATTTCCTCCCATGCTGCCACTTTTTCTTTTGAGAAAACGGCATCCGTCCTTTTATTTTCCACTATTTGTCGTTTTTCTCCCACCAATTCTACAATGATGTTTCTCTCGAATTCATTGAAATTTTTCCCCGCTTTGCCATTATGCACCTCTTCTTACCGTATTTTGAACTGTTTTGAACTTTCGCTCGTCAAGTTTGTTTACTATCTCCAACGGTGCGACTGTAGTGTCATCTTGTGGCAGTTTATTGTACTTCGTGCTCTAAGCAATAGCTATCGAGAGATTGTTTATGAGCCCGATTGTTTCTTGCAACCCGAAAAACGCTATGAGCTCCATAAGTTTATGGAACTCATAGCTATCGAATACATAGCGGAAGTTTAGTGCAACCGGCCATAAGACTTTATTTCGAAAATGGCGTCTCATGACGCAGCTAAGCCATGCGGTACACAGTGCGTTGAGCCACATTAGTTTTGAGCCCAATATCAACCGATCTTGAATTAAATCACTATAATAATCGATACTGACTTAATACTAAGACGTTTACAATGCATTACATGATATCTCCCACACTTAAAGATATCACAAGCGCAGCCCAGCCATGCGGTACACGATGCGTTCAACCACATTATTTTGGAGTACAATCTAAACTGATCTACGATTAAAGCGCTAAAATATTCGATAGAGACTTAACAATACGACGCTTGCAATGCGTCACTGGATATATCCCATTGTTAAAGATATCACACTAACCTTTGGCTTCAACAAACTTTAGTTCCTTATCCCCAACCTCTTATTTTCCTTAAGCGTGGCTTCATATCCTGAGGTGCAGCCAGGCACAAAACAACGCCGTGACTTACTCATTGTTTCTTTGGGAAGTCTGCTGCACAGAATCACTGACAAATCTCCAAGAACAGCAGTATTCAGTCCTCCAAAACTGCAGCTAACACAGGCACTTTCAAATGCACTTTGCGAAGAAGCCGGACAGTTGGCATAGGCAGCGCTACGACTGGCGAAATCTAGAGACTCGATTAAATGCGCGGGAATTTTCTTCAAAAAACCGTACGGCCTGCCACCTACTGGGGCCTCCTATTTACACACTCCCTGATCACAACATTGGTACATCACTAGATATTTTTCTCGGTAACTTCGTGATGGTCTTCGGTTAATCACTTAACATGATTGTTTACGTGAACCAGAGGACTTACTCGGATCTTAACTTGTGACCTCCCGGTCAGTAGCCCAATACTTTACCCAATAGGGAAACACCTATAAGGCGCAACGTCATTGGATTGGAGTAAACGCAGTTAATTATATTTTGTATATTAAAAATATTTCTATTTTTTCTCCATTGCAGCTCGCTCGGTCGCTGACCACCAAAACAATTTCAGTGGGCTCCACCCTTAGTAAATGTTTGGATGCGTACCTCGTATAGTCTTCATAATAAATAAATTGAGCTCAATAAACATAGGATTTCATGCCTTGTAATGAAAAGATTTTGGCTGAGAGCACAATCGGGAAGGCAATGTAGAGAAGAAGGTCGTGAAAATACTTCTCGGAGGCGATGAAGTATGAGTGCCCCCCTTTGAGAGGAGATCAGGTCGGAAGAGTCAATTAAGCAGCTGCCTCGAAAATGTCACGAACCTTGTCGGAACGCCGAAAAATGCGGGTTGTTCCTATACGGTCTATTTCATCGATCGAACCACGTCCCATGAGGGTCCTATAGCTAGCATCTCATTCGAATTTACACCTGACGAGGAAGTTATATTGAGTATGAAACTTTTCCCCACGCCCTCATACTAGTTCTAATGAGATCCACGCAAAAGTCGACAATGATAATACTCTGAAATTATATTACGTCTCCGAAATACTGTTCTCCCATGTGCTTCGGAGATGAAAGCAATGTCGCTAGCGCGTCTCACCATCTTGTCACATGACCATTCAATATGCAAATCGTTCGAGTCGGCGTCTCTTCTTCAAGAAGCGCGTCAATCCACCTTCAAGTCACGCTTCAGTCACCGTCCTTTTTTCTCATTCTGACAGGAATCGTGACATGTTCGAGACACCTGCTTCCTTACCTAAGCCCAGATCTCATCGCTGAGGAGTCTCATACACTATCGCTCGCGAAAATTATTTTTGTAGCATTCCTCATAACATTGTTTTACCGAGCTCCGAGATCGGTAAAATTTTGCTCCGAACGAAAATATTTTCTCGGCAAGGTTTACCCAGTTTATTATAATCAATATTTATTATTAATCATTAGACGTGTAGTGAAATCCAAAGTTTACTACGTTTGAGTCGAGTCGACGTTTCTTTGATTGTTGCCAGCAACCGAAATAAACGAACATGGCTGAAACTGAAATTCAGGATGAACAACATTATAATTTAAAATGCTAAAATAAATTATATGCGTTCATTCATGTCTAATACGTTAGGTGGATAGTGTTTGTTCTAATGGGTAAGGTGTTGGGCTTCTGAGCGCGAGGTCATGGGTTCAGTCCAAGGAAGCCCTCTGGTACACTTATAAATCTTGTTGAGGGACTACCCAGAGGCATAGTCACCGAGAAAACAATTTCTATCAATCAATGTATTACTGATGTACGTATTGTAGAGAAATCAAGAATTTTATATAAACGGGGATGGGCGAGATTTGTGATAGGTGGTATCACAACTTGGTCAATGCCTTGAGATATCTAGAACTCGAATAACTCGATTACTAAAACTCTCTATCAGGCTCTAGGTACAAACTCAGAATGAATCTGAGTAACTCTGAAGCTGATCTGCCTTGAGATAAGCTTGACATATATTGAGAACACCGCGGAATTACGCTTGACTTGACATTTACTTTACACGAAAGTAAAATAAATCGAAGCGAGATTTTAATCGAGATATCACTCATTGCAATATTAGAAAGACATGCTACCGTACTAACAGATATCGAACATGTTTCTTCGAGCAAATGAAAACAGACCATAGTAAATAGGCATATGCAATATTGGTAGAGTAACTTTTTGTGCATTTGAGAAACATATGTACTCTACTAATCCATTTAACAACACCCTTATCCTTATTTGGGAATTAAAACGCTATTAATAATAATTACAGTACTAAATTAGATATAAAAACTGTATTAATTTGTAGATACCAATACTTAAATTACATAGGCTTGGTTTTATTAAGTAGTATTGTATGTACCTATTAGCGCACGTACACCGTGCATAAGTTGTATATAATTGGTAATTAATTAACCTCTGCCACAAATCCTCGAGATGGCCAGCTGAGTAGTCAGTAGATGAGTTATGTAACTACAGCATTACACTTCCGACCAAAGTAAAATAAATCTAAAAGAGATTGTAATCGAGATATCACTCATTGCAAACGTCATTCATAAATTTCACGACCCACGATACTTCAGATACGTAACGAGTCTCAAGCAACTTAAGGAAAAGCTGAGGCAAAACGCTAAACCAAGCAAAATGTTCGTTTAATTTGCGTATTTAAATTAAGTAAAGTTCTATTCATTACAAGTAGGCAAAGAAATCATTTATGATACCGAATTAGGAGTTTGCGATATCGCATGGAACTTAATATGCATCCATAGGTATTGAGCACCCTTTTTGACAGTCCTTTTTGATAAATTGCTGAAACCTGTTTACCTCACAAGGTTTTTTTGGGGCTACTTTTATGCGTGAACCAAACCTCAACAAAATGGATTTTTTCCTCAACACCCAGTAAAACCACGTTATTTCCACGTGCTGAAGTAAATTATATTAATTGTTCAAGTAATTTATTAGTGGGAATTTAGCTCTTCCCCGAACCAGCTGTGTAACGATTTAATTTTTACCCTTTTCCTTTCTTGACAATCGCAAAACAGATTAGTTCAACAATCATGCCGGAATTCCTGTGCCATTTTCGAAGGTGACAATTTAAAAATGTTCATTTAATTCCAATTAAGGTGCCTTTTCGCTGTATTTATCTTGCTAAAAGTGCCTTTTCCAACCCAAGTGAATATGTAAAAGTTCCTCTCGTACACATCCTCCTTACAGCAGAGTACGCCAAACCCCGCGGCGACATTTTTTGACAGGTGGCGATTTGTAAACTTCCGTAAATAATTTCTATATCTAATTTTCGCTTCTTTTCATTGTTGAGCAGTCTTGTCAAACGCCTCTTGACCACCGAAAACAAATATGAAAAATGAAGATTTATTTCTGTACCTCTTTACTAAGGATAATCGTTAAAATTATGCAAGTTCCGAGGGGCATTTATTGTTGGCCACGGTGTATAAATTTTCATTAAAAATTCTAATTATGGTTGCTTTTAGTTGTACTTAAATTTAACGATTACAATAATGCAAAAAACTGTTTTGTTCACTTCCCACCAATTGAAATTTAAAAAAAAGCTTATAGAAATCTCTTTCGGACCATCTGACTCGTGCGCACTTCTACCCGCAAAACGACGAAAACGTGGTGAAGTATGAAGAACCCACCTTAATACTGAATCGCTGTATTCGGGAGGTCAAAACCCATTTTCTTCTTTTTTATTATACCGTTCGTGTCAGTTCATTTCCCGCTCCCATTGCTAGACTTTGGTCCCACTAGATACCTAACTTCCGGACATTTTTGGCATTAATCGTCACGGACGATAGAAGTTCACTCACCATTAGGGTAGACTTCCGGTTGAACACCTTCCTGAAGGCCATCGGGTGTCGGATGGCCAGGTATCGGTCGATGCTCATCGCCGTGATGGTGAACACGCTCGCACCGACGGAGACGCCTGCGGAAAAGAGGAGGGAAGAGATCAGGGATGAGAGACGTGATCGGGATGCCGATGCTGCGGACGGGACGATGACGGCCCTCTTTCGACCGCCCCCTCGATATCCGCCAGAGCTAACACTTCCGGATTGCGGTGTGGGTACGCGGGGGAATAAGCCTCACAGGCCCAACGGCTGATATGACGCAGAGTTGAGAGGTTTCATCATCAATTCATGCGTCATCGAAACAAATCAAATTGGTTTCCATAAAGATCCAATTTCAGTCACCATGAATAACTCAGGGGATGGAATACTAAGCAAAAAGAATCACCTCGGGGCCTGGGTTGAAAAAATATAATAAGGCAGGGTAAAATATCTGAATCTACCTCCCTCCATTTATTGGTAACCCATTGACAGGAATTGCCCAAACTTTTTAACTGAATATTTTCTTCGATGGGTTAAAACAAGTGCATATTTTAACGTGGTTTCTCTCAAATGATCACTCATGTTTTATGGTATTATATCTTCTCAAAACACACTGTGAAGTTGTTAGCAGAGCTTTGATGCCATAATTTCACTCCAATTCACGTCAAATACAACGTTGGTTGAGAGGTTTCATCGTCAATTCATGCGTCATCGAAACAAATCAAATTGGTTCATTGTATATTTAACGATAAGTATATTGTCCCACAAAAGCCTCTCTACTCAGCAATAATTTGGATACTTAAGATGAGTCAGGGTCATTTCACGTTTAAAAACAGGAAAAAGTTCTGCCCCTACCATCACCAATTTTCATGAAAAGTAGTACATATGTTTCCTGTTCGTGTATTAGTAGGTGTGAAAAACAGTTTTCCCAAATATCGAGTTTATCGAGAGTTACAGCTTTTTGTTATTTTTAGATTTTTACAATTAAGCCCTTAGTTTTATGTCTATATCTCTTGATTTAATTGAGCTGTAAATTTCCAAAAAAGCTTCTTTTATTTATTAAAAGTTGGCAAATGATATTATAGGGACAGATTAAAATTTATAAAAAGTTTTTGAAAATTTTCAAAATGTTTAAACTTTTGATCCCGATTTGCAAAAATACGTACCCCTTCGATTTCGCTGGTTTTTTTATAGATCAAAGAGCTATGTGTTCACTACAGGTTAGTGAAATCACATCAATGCGCAATTCTTAAAATACTGCGTAAAAAATTCCGAAAGAATTGCGTGCAGAGTACCGAGCGGCCCAGCGGCGGATCTGTTTTCAGTTTGCTCAGCGCTGCAGCCTTCCGAGAGCAGGGGAGATTGGGTGGAGACGGGCAAAAAAGTACTGAGTACCTGAGTAAAGTACTGAGTAAAGGAAGACTGCGTTGCGTTGGATTAGCAAGAATTTCATATCATCCAAACCTACTTGAACATGCGGTTGGTGATTTGCATATTTTTTAGTAACAAAAATCTCTATCTAATCGGCTGTAAATGAATTTTTGAACTGTAAATTTCTTTTTGAACACCTATAATTAAGCTTTACTATACAAATGGATAGGGCTGAGAAATTAGTGATCCATAATGAAACACGAGGAAAGCAAATCCCTTTAAGTGCACTCAGATTTTCTGAATGAATCAGTTAAGTGGATTAAGCGCGCAGAATTGACTGCCAGATGACGGTGATGGAACGAATTGCTCCCGTGCGAAACACTAACGGGGATGATTTGCTCCGGGATGTTGAAATTTACGGGGGACGGGATTCTTTTTTCGGGCTTTTTGCCAGCGAGGAGCACATTACCGGCTGGGAAACATTTTATCGCCATCTACTACCTTCCCGGGCGGGTCGGAAAAATTATTCAATCTCTTGTGAAAGAACAGCGAGGACTACAAGAGGCACTCACAAACTTCCAAAAATTCTCTCTCGAACCTATGGTAAATCAACGAAACTTTATAAGGATGCTTAGCTACGATAGAGTTTGCAATCATCGAAGCACTCAAAACATAAACCATTCTTTTACAAAAAACTTTCACTCGTCTAGTAGTAATGACAAGTACGCACCTAGTATCATATCCTAATGGTTGAGCAAAGACATTGAAAGTGAAGGCAAAATCAGTGATTTACTTGAGTTGCCTGAATTCCGAAACAATTTTTCTCACAACCTTTGAATGCAATTGATATGTTATAGGTGATATGTTGAATTAAAGTGATTCCAGCCTCATAAGCAAGTGATGCGTTTTATTGAGTAAAACTCGGAGATATTAATCCATAGTGAGATTCATCTCTTTAACCGAGAATAGGGTAAACTCTTTGTAAATTCATTAACACGCGAGGATTCGCATGAAACCTTTTCGTCAAGCTACAGGAAATTGCGTGACCGTTATGTATCAGAGAAACCGTTCAATTTCATTTGTGAAATGCACTCTCTTGTGTTGCGTTATAATTTTATAGATACCACATTGTAAGTACATTTCATTTAAAACTGCATGTGGGACCGGGGGAACTAAATTCCATTCTAAATACGATGATTTAGCATGGAATTTAGTTCCCACGGTTCCCACTACTGTAATCGGTTACCATGGACTGTTTTTATACATGATTCTAGTTAAATGGGAAAACTATTTCTTGCTTGAATCCACGAATAGTGCGCTTATTATTATGAGCTAAATATCTTATTGATGTTGTGTGATTGCACTATGCAAGCAGACAGAAAATAGAGGTGAAGACTAAATTGAAAATACATTCCCAATTTTCTATCTACACTAAAAGTAAAACTTGATTCTAATTTCCTAGAAAACACTGGATTCAGATTTTCTACATTCATCTACATCTACATCTACATAATACCCTGCAAGCCACCACAAGGGTGTGTGGCAGGGGGTGATTGCTCACCAAACATGCACTACATATCATGCATAAAAAAGGAATAGCATTAATATAGTAGTCAGAACTACACTATTTAAAAAAGATAGAAATTGCAAAGCAAACATGCAAAAACATTCTGTTAGTAGGGTTAGCCTTAAGTACTCATACCAACATGCAGCTACCAATGCTATTCATTGCTACTCTCCGATAGGACATATTTACCGTTATTCGTATCTCTTATTGTGTGAGGGAAAAAGGACATTTTGAATCGGTCAGTTCGGCAATCAATTTCTCTAACTTTATGATTATGGTCCAGTCTGCCATAGTAAGTTGGGGTTCGTAAAATATTTTTAACATCATCACTGAAAATATTGCCTTGGAATTTGCGGAAGAGATTAAGTCTAAATTTCAACCTGCGATCTGACAATGATTCCCATTTCAATTCATTTAATAGACTGGTTACGCTAATATAATTATCGTATCGTCCCTTTACAAATCTTGCCGATCTTCGCTGCACACGTTCAAGTTCATTACTTAGACCGATTTCGTAGGGATCCCATACACTGGCAGCATATTCCAAATGAGGTCTAACAAGGGAAAAGTAGCTGATTTCTCGTACATGATCGTCACATTTACCCAATACTCTTTTAATGAAACCCAGTTTGCGATTCGCTTGACCCATTATTTCACGAATGTGTTTACCCCAGGAAAGATCATTTGTCAGTCTTATTCCAAGATATTTAATGGATTCCACGTTTGTTAATTCATTATTACTTATTTTGTAAGTGCTAGGGGGAGAGCTATTCTTTTTCCAAAAATTCATTACAAGACATTTCTTAAAGTTTAATTCTAACTGCCATGTATCACACCAAGTTTCAATTGCTTGTAGGTCAATATTTAAATATTCTTTATCATTCGGGCATAGAATTTCCCTGTACACTACTGCGTCATCGGCAAATAGACGAAGCTTACATTTTACCACCTTTTGGATATCATTAATATACAAAAGGAATAGGAGTGGACCTATCACACTACCTTGTGGGACACCCGAAGTGACTTTAATTGCCGGTGAGGAAACACCGACCAAAACAACCCTTTGAACCCGATCATGCAGAAAATCATTAATCCATGATATAATGTTACTGTCTAACCCATAAGATTTTAACTTCAAAATTAGTTTGCTGTGAGAAACCTTGTCAAAAGCCTTCTTGAAGTCGAGAAATATAGCATCCACTGGAATATTATTTTCGCCAGAAACTAAAATATCGTGGGAAAAGAGAGCAAGTTGGGATTCACACGATCTGCTCTTTCGGAAGCCATGCTGGACATTGGACAATAAATTCTGGCTATCTAGGTGTCCCATGACTGAACTGACAATTATATGTTCTAGGACCTTGCATGAAATGGATGTGAGGGATATAGGTCTGTAGTTAGATGGCTGCTCCCTATCGCCACTTTTAAAAATGGGTGTTACATCGGCTGCTTTCCAGTCCATCGGTACGACGTGTTCGGTCAGGGATTTATTAAATACTATTTCAAGGTAGGGGGAAATTTCGGATGCTAACTCTCTATATACGCGGGAGGGAATTTGATCAGGGCCAGGAGATTTGTTGGGGCTTATATCTTTAAGTAATTTTTCAATACCATTACAGGAAATGTCAATTGGTTTCATCAACCGCTGAAAGAGGTCAGGTAACACGATAGTTGAATCCCCGGAAGGTGGGTTAAAAACGTTGTTACTCGGAGTGATGTAGTCACTTATCCATGCACAATTCTATTTCATTTATAAATAATAGGGACCATGAAAATGGTAAGTTTACTAAGTATGAAAATATTTCAGTCAATTTACCAGCTGTGATAGCGCGACATTTATCTCTGCACAAATATGAAGCATTTTCTCTGAGATAATTGCTAAAAACGATTTAAAAAAATCAAAAACGAATATAATTTCTACTGAGAAATAAAATGATTAAAATATGCCCAGAACTACAGGCACATCACCCGTAAAATTGAACGTTGGCTTAATTTGCGCACATGTGCATTACACCTTGTTTTTAACAGATAAGATTAGCGTCCGAAAAATCGTGAAGACATTTTTCCTTGAAAACCCTCGTGAAACCTTTTTAAGCACTGTGGGAAAAGCGTAGCAAGAACACCGAATGTGTAACGATGATGCTCGAATTACGGATAGCGTAGGGGATAGAACGAGTGAAGATCCTTCATCGCGCCCAAGAGATAACTCATTTTAAAAAAATGGAAATTTTGAATGTCCTGTCTGGAATATGGGCCGGAAACTTCGCTGCCGAGCACGTTATTCAAAAAAACTAACGAGGCTTCAATGGGGACTCGTAACTGCGCTTTCCGCGTGTCAGATCGCGCCCCTTTCCCCTTTTGTCCGATCCGTGGATGCGATGAGATGACTGCCTCACAGGTCTCTCGTAGGCGCCGAAATTGTTTTCCGCGCGCGCCCCCAGTCGTGTGAATCCTGAACAATCGCCGCGGACGGAAGCAATTTGGCGCGCACAAAAGAATGTCGGCGTCCGAAAGTGGAGCTTTTGGGACCGTTCAATTCACAACCACGGAAAGATTTATGCGCTCGCGTTAAGAGATCGTTAGTGAACTCGCCGGTTTTGGGGCAGTGTTCCGCGGGGCTTTGTGACCGATCCAGATTCCTCGATGCACTCAATCAAACTTGGGCGAGTATGGACGCGACCGGCGTTATTCTTTTTTTTTCCATCGCGAAAAAAAAGGAGGAGGGGCGAATAGGGCGAAATGACGGGAAACAAAAACAGGTTTCAACGGTTCCCTGGAAGGAAATGCTGGGGAGCCATTCCAAAAATGCGATTAACCCTCAGGGAAACGTTCGGCATCTCCCTTCTCTCTGCCATATGGATGGAGAAAGGCTCAACTGACATTTTCGCTTCACTCGTACTCGCACTTCCCCGCGTGGTGGCTCTGAGCTGATAATTAATTTCGCAGATCTCGTGACACCGATGACCGCCGTGTTATCCACACGAGGCTGAATAGGATATACCACCACTGACATCGGAAAACATGAGAAAGGACGTACCGACAAGTGAGGTAGCAGGGAAATGGAAAGAAAAATGGACTTTCTCAAATGTAGATAGCGATCAAGATGGAAAATTTTGGTCGACTCTATTTCGTGATTTACTTCCCAGAATATGGAAAGCATAATAGAAAATTTAATGGGAAAAAAGTCTTTCTTTAAATTAAAGTAATTTTTCAGCGATAAGCCCATGCGAAAAATTGTTCATGAAATCTTTACCTGAGTCTTAAGATTAATTAAATATCCACATGTCAGGGGGGATTCAAACCCAAGTTACTGACTGGTTACTGACAGGCTGGTTATTGACTTGACCACCGCAGATGACATGATGATACGTCTGCACATTAATATAAATAATAAAGTGGATGAAAGAAAGTTTGACTTTCACTTATTCAAAGAAAGTTCCATATCTCGCGCAGCTTTTCGGTTAAGCTATCGAAAAGACAAAAGATGTTTACGATTTTTGAAAGAAAATGTCGTGGTAACGCAGGTTTATTTCAACACAATGAAAACTATTCCGTCGCAAAAAATTCTGACTTATTTTCGTAACTTATTACATCCATAATGGTGCATACGGAGGACCATCCACGTGAAACACAACCCCTATTTTTTTCATCCCTCACCCTCCCCTTTAACGCCATGTAACATTCTCTTAAACCTCAAAAATTATGTAAAGCATTCAAGGAAGCTTTTATGTGAATGATAAAACAGACATGATTCGTAAATAGCTCATTTATTGTTCAGTACTAATATTAAGTCACTTAATGCCATGAGCACCATGATTATCATTCAATCAGAGAATGAATTTATCGCGTAACTTTCTCCCAACGGAACGTAAGGATCGACCACTCCTCGCGTTAGATTGTTAATCGTAATAATTGGTTCGAGCCACCCTAGGAAGCCGGTAATGCGCCGGCTAGGCAACTCAAGGTTGCGGGTACCCGCCCATATATCCATATCCCCCGGGTATGGATGTTGTACTAACCTTTGCTTTAGGGACTTAAGTTAGATGGTGCGAAAAAAACCTTAGCCGTTGGAGCACCTAAAACCTATATTCTACTAAGACAACAGTTGGATCGGCTCTCCTCCTCCCCTTAAGTATTACATAACGATATATGGGCGACCTCTTAAGGATTTCAATACGAAGTTAAATTAATTAGTCACTTATTCCTTATAAACTCATGGTGGCGATATACTGATCATCCTATATTTTTTACTTAAAACGCTCAGGGTGTCAATATGTACCCTCAAGGTAATAATGGCTTTTCTTCGAACACTGTTTCATCAAAAATAAATATTAAATTCCCTTCTGGAAAACCTTTTAAATTAAGCTGAAATATGCCTAAAAATTTAAAATTCTTTGTTACATCTTAGACTTACAAAAGACTTTGTACACAAAACACTTTCAAGATTTGTCCATGCGCTTTCTAGGAAGAAAAATCGTCGTGTGAAGAGTGAAGTTTGGATGAAACGATATTTGAAATTTTCTCCAAACATTTCTCCCCCTGATAATATAAAGAGAATTCCAGATTAAAAATTTCGAATGCGAGTTCACGATCATTCATGTGTTTCTCGAGCTAACGACTCATTCGTCTGTTCCCACGGTTCCCACTAAGTTATCTTGCGGCAGATCATGGCTTTCCATAGAGCGGATGACAAGTATATGAATGAGGGAGTGAAATGAGAGGGTCATTCAACAACAGAGTCGTCCAAACCCACCCTTATTCCTTTCATGTGAAGTCCTCTCTGACTCGGTTGGCGAATGCACACTTCAAATATTCTCCTCTAACGATCCGCGGGTACGCAATCCCGGATCACGGGTGTGGGGCTTCATGACCACTTTATCATTCACGGCTGTGCTCCGGAGCGAACTCTTATGAGGGTAGTTGTTACGGGTGTCGTTCGATAGTCAATTGATCCCAAAAATGTTACCTCTGATGTGCCTCGCTAGCTCATGCTATGTATATCTTTCGGCGCACATCGGGAGCAAAATTCTCTGTTTATGAGGGGAGATTGGCATCTCAAAAGTCCCAGAAGGGCGCATGACGACGGCAAAACATCGATTCACCGCCCATCGTTATGTTTGCTTTCTCTACTGCTGACAAATAATAGAGTCCGGGGGATTCAGCGCATTGACGATAGCTTGCAAGGCAGTTACGTTGCATACTGAATGCTAAATGAAACGAAGATGATAGTGTGGAAGTAAGAGTATACGTAATACTCTACGGGCCACCGCAAGGGTATCTGACGGGGTGAAAATCACAATATGCATGTTAATAGCGGGAAAATTAGAAGGTACAATGATACTACTACACGACTACAAGTTAGGTACAGGAGTCATATGCAACTAGATAATAAGTTAACATGGAAAGAAAACACGAGCCAAATCCACAAAAATTTTTGTGGATGCCATGTGGATGTGAATGCCAAACAATTTTGTGGGTTTGTTTCGTGTTTTTTTTTCAATGTTATCATGCCTCACTTCCATTTCATATCTTCAGAATCAGATGTGACTACAAAGTTACGAAGTTATTACTGGTTAGAAATATTTTCACTCAATACATTTATCTGTAGCATGCATAGATTAGTAATATTAAAACTATTTTCCTATAAAAGCATTCTTCTTGTAATATTGCTATGGGCTTACTTGCAGACTGAAGGTTTACTGACAGATAGACCGCATCATAATGGTAGAAGGGGGACTAAGTTTTAATGTGCTCCAAAGCCAATGGCTATATCGCATCGCTTAACACAGGTGTCGGCGCACTTTTCAGACACAAGAACCAAATCTGTCTACGACAAAAATTTAAGACATATTCGAGAGACAAAATCCCATAAAGTAAAAAAAAGGAAATTTAAAGTAAAATTAGAACAAGCAATAGCAACAATCAACATTTTCTTAAATAAGAAACATTACACCAAATTTACCCAAACTGGATTTAATTAGCGTAAGCATGAACAGCAATGTTATGAAGTTTGTGTGCCTGTTTTGTAACCAGTCGTTTTTAGATTCTGGAACGATTCTACATTACAGTTAACCTATTATAGTTTCATACACAGATCCCATATTTTACTTTTAAAAATCAAACTGTTGTTGTTACTATTATTATTATTAATTTTATACCGGTCAGGGTAAGTCTATTTGGCTATTCCATTTCTCCCATGACCTGCACATTTCTCATGATGTCTCTCTTTAGCACTTATACCTCCTACTTCCCACCACTCCATCAATCTACCCGTTCTTCTCCTCCTGTTTACCGCTTACCAAATATTCTTCTCTTGATCATGTCCTTCAAAACACTCTCGCCCTTATTTACCTTCTCCATCCACGCATTATGCCTTCTCCTAATTTCCTCAATCGAATTTCTTCCCTCTCCTACAACTCTAGTACCTCATCCTTCGTCCTCCTGTCGAATAAATTTCTCCATACCCACGTCTCAAAAGCTCTAAGTCATTTAAACTATAATACTTTAATTTTTATTTTCGATTATTATAAATAGCTATGTGGACATAAAAATCTGTAAATGGCTCGTGGTCCATAGTTTGCCAGATCTCGGGATTAACCTAACTTATAATTATGTTAATCCTGATACCAATACAGTAGCCATTACCGAGGAGGGATTCGAATCCGCAACTCTTAATTACCACTCTTTACCTTATAGCTACCTAGACTGGTTAATTTTCATAATCATCTTATGTATTCTACTGAGATTGATGGGTTTGTGGATAGTCCTTACCTGCTATTCTTCAGCCATGCATATACTCTCGTAACTTATTTTAACACCGATCAAAGTTTCCAATATTAAACCTCTTTATATTTTTATATCTTTCCGCCGGTCTTCGTTATTAATTACATGTTCCTGTTACCCCGTTTGAGCATAAAATTTAATTATAAATAAAAAGTGTTAAGTGCTAGTAAATGAAATGAATATGATGTTTTGCTTAAAAGATTTCTTGAAAATATCACAAAGCTTTGATGTAGCTTTCTTGAAGAATCTTTCTGTAGATTTCTTGAAAATACCACAAAGCACAGGTTTGATGTAGCCCTCGAATCGACTCTTCTATAATTAAACCTATTCATACTTACATACCACTCGTCTCTTTCACATGCTTAACAACTTTCACTATATATTTCATGCGAGGCTTCATTTACATTCTTCCCGTTCAGATAAGTTATCGTATTCTTATGAAGGTTTTCAGAAGATTTCTCTTTTCCATCACTCTTCGGAATTATTCGTTTTTCACACGGTCGATCTATTTTATCTTCATTATTCTCTAATAGCATCACTTTTCGAATGATTTCAGCCCTGACTTCTCTGCATCTGTCATTCTTCACGCCTCAATGCCATAAAAACACACTCCAGATGTGAGCTCTAAGGAAGTGTTTTCTTACCTCTAACCTTGTATTTCTAGGTATAAGTAAATATTCTTTGAATCGGCTATTCTACTAGCTATTTACTTCTATTCTCATCCATTGCTAGTCACTCGGCTTCCAAATAGCAATACTCGGTCATCTTCTCTAGCTATTGTCTTCCAAGTTTAAAAATGTCTTGGTCCCTTCTCTTCTGCTGCATACCATTAATTTTGTTTTAATTTTATCAACTTTTAAGTACAAGGACTAAATTCATTTGAAACCTGTTTTTTACATCTGCAATGAAGCCCACTTATCTCAAGGTCTTATACAGTAAAAGACTAAGGAGCATTAAAGATATGAAGTCGTGCGTTTTGCTACTATTTATCTAACATATTCTATTTATCACCATATTGCATAATCAACCATTTATGCTTCTTTTGTACTCACGTCTCGTGAACGGAGGTGAAGAAAGCTTTATTGAAGAGAAAGAGCCGATGAAAATACGATGCATCATTCACTCTCATAGTTAGTATTTGCTTGCCTAATGTTCCAACGTTATTCAGTAAACGCATGATTCGTTATATTTTGAAACTTCTCATGGTAATCAACGGCAAGATCGTGACATTCCACCTGCTGAGAAGTGTTATCGTCAGTGGGTATAAAGTTCGACACGGTAGGCCATTAATAATAGTGGATTGATGGGTGACTTGTCTTACGCATAAATCCTACGGGAAAGAAGGGAGGGTGGAGAAATACCCAGCATTGATATCAGTATCCTGTTAGCACCATTCATCTAGGGTTCACTGGTTAACGTCCCATCCGACGGACGGAATACTGGGACGGGATTACGGATCCTTCTTACGCGTTGTCACTACCAAAGTAAAAAAAACGGGAACCAACACACCGCCACTAGATCAATGATTGACCCTCCTAGAAGAGATTTATGAAGATAATGAAGCGATAGCATGAATTTGAAGAATGAAATCAAGTTTTTGCACTCATGAGCGGAGATAAGAAAAAGGTAATGGTTAGTCTTGAGCGTGCAGTTGCTACAATGCCTATACAAATTGCACCATCTATCTAAAATCTTGAGCTTTAGCAAACCCAACATCCATGACCTGCGTGGGACTTGAAACCAGCAACTTTGTGTTTTCTCCTGACCTGAGCCGACCTGGCCACCAGAGCCTGCGGTAAGAAAATAACGAAAACGTGAGGGAACCGGGATCGAGCCCCTAAACTGAACTAAACTAAATTGTTCTCCAACCACCTCGCGAGCGTCAACAAACTGCCGGCCGGCCATGTTTGGTGTCTCTCGCGAACGCAGACCGCGGCTTAAACCTTCCCAGCAGTAGGTTCGGAAATTGGCGGCTTTTGAAACGCGGTTTAGACGACTTCTGACGCAAAACTCGTTCTGGCGACCCAAAAACCGCGGTTTCGGCCATCTTCCCTAACCACCGTCTAAACCGCGGTTTAGACCTAATTCTTGCAATCCACCCAAAGTGTACTCCACTCGAAGCTTAAGTAGAGAGCCCAATAAAATAGTGTCTGCAACTGCTAGGATTCGAACTTGACGATATTAAGGACATTACTCTTGGCACCACACATTCCCGATACCATATCATCCGCTTTTGTTCTCCTGTGGAGGAAAGTCATTCAGGATATTTTTATGACCTTTCCTGAACGTGATATTCGCAGGAAACGTGTCGGACCTTTGGTTTATGACCATCTCACGTGCATTGTTGAGAGCGGAGGGAGGGTGGGAAGCTGGCAGGGAAGTACAAGGCCACGGCAAATAGTAGAAAGCACACGCCATGTAGAGCTCGCTTACCTTGCAAGTAGTAGGTCAGCTTACACATCGCTTCCCCGTAGAGCCATAGACGGTGGACAGACTGACCCACGGCCATGGGCATGCAGATGAAAGTTACCAGCAGGTCGGCCACGGAGAGATTCACCAGGAAGTAGTTGGTCACGCTGCAATCCGAGATCGCGACATGGAAATAAATAAGAGAGTCACGCATTAAATCCAACTGATATCTCGCCCGAGAAGTAATGCGGGTCAAAGAAGTTTTTTTACTGAGGATTAATAAATAATGAATATTGTTTCCCTCAAAATAATAATCAAAATAGTCTCTTCACCAGGAAAGCCATATTGAAAAGTCAGGAAGGCACCATCGATGTGTATTTCACTTATTTTGAAAGGATAGTTAAAAAAGTTAGAAAAAGAAATATCGGATGGAAAGAAAATTACTGATGTGAAGAAAATTATAGTGTTAGTGAAACACGGGGTTAGTGAAAGGAGAGCGCCTGTCAGAGAGGTACGAGTTCGACATGGAGAATTCAGAATCATGAATATAACTTCCATTCAAGGGAGCTGATTTCTGGCACGCGCTGCATACGCTGCAATACTACGAGAGTTATTAAAGTTCACACAATTTCGAAAGTGAATGAAAAAATATTGCTAGAGTGGTTAAAACCATTCGGATATAGGTGAAAAACTTTATAAAACATATGATTAAAAATAAATTATTCGCGGGCAAGATTTTAAGACATTAAATCTAAGCAGGCAGAGCAGTGCTTAAAGACGTGTAAAAGCCCGAAAAAAGTCAAAAACTCTCCTTACTAGAAGGCACAAATTCTTCCACGAAGGCATGTCTGTCACAGTCATAATTCTTAAACGAGTAAAAAATCTTTTTCTCGAGTTGTTTGTAGAAACTGTTTTCAATGCAAGTATCTAAACACAGAGCGGGATAAAAACACAGAAATAAATTTTCGTAGGTCTTTACTTTCGTAAACCTTTGTAAACTTTTCGGTGACAACATAAATATTATTGTTTGAGTCAATATTAAAATAGCAATTTATTTAAGAATCAATGCCAAGTTTTTAAAATTGAACCTGATAAATTACTATAGTCACTTCACTATCATTCATTGGCACGTATTTTGAGAACTGCAATAAGTATTTTTCATCAAAGGAAGACGACTTTATTAAAGTATGATACCAAGTTATGAGAAAGTGATTTTGAGAACAAAACTTGATTTCATGACTTACAAGATTCATATCTTAAAATCTCTTATTACAGCATTTACGGTTTTAATGAAAATGTCGAGCTTCAAAATAACCAGTTAAAGAGTGAGAATATAGGATAAAATTACAATTTATTTCAATTCCCATCCGGCGCTTATTTGCACAGTGAGCCAATACTCTTAATTTTGCCTTTGACGTTACACCACCGCCCGAAATATTTATAACGCCATGAATTAAGGACTCGGTAATATACTTACCAGCATTTGAGAGTGATTTATGAATCGAACACGTGTTATGAGATGGGGCGCTATCATTTATACATGCGATTGATCACCTTAATATTTCCTCACTATGAAACGACTATACTTTTCAAAAACCATTTAATCCTTTTAGCTGCATTCATTAGGATTCATACAGAAATCATAAGATTTTTGTGCACAAAACGAATGCAATAAATTTGAAAATATTACAAGAATAAAAATATGAAATTTATACATTTCGGGAACAAATCTTTGGGAACCTATCCAATGCTATTGGAAAATGATTGGCGAATTTCAATTAAATTCTCGCGATTTATCACGTCAAGAAAAAGTACATATTAAAATGTTTTAAGAAGTGCAAAAAAAATTAAGTTATTAAAAATGTGCCTATTGATGAGGAAGAAATCGATTCGACTCGTCGGAATAAAATAATGGAAAAAGTTCGCAAAATGAATTGCTTAAAAATTTAAAAATCAAAATAACTTGTCAGCAGAGAGAGGATACGGATGGTTGCTATTCCAGATTAAGTATCTTATATAACGATCTTATGAACTTGGTTAATAATAAAAATTAGGTATTTTATTGATGTTAGCTAAGACATAAAGAATATATGTCATTCTAAATGGTTTATAAGACTGTAACACGCGTAAAAATGATTTAGCGTGGTGTCTTCTGCCTTACTAAATTATATCGAAGAACACATGTCAAAAGAAATTAGCCTATGTGGAAATGATGAAAATGAAATACGTAATAATAAATTTCCAAAGGTAATATAGAATTTCAGCACCACCAACAGCATCTCAATTCGCATTCTCCGCAATTACTTTCTTTCACTCCTCAAGCAAATTTAAATTCTCTTTTTCCAACTAAAATACTGAACCACATACTAAATGGATATGAACGAATACATACTCATCTCGACATGGCCAAAATAACTTCTTGCCCCTACAAAAACGAGGAATTTGTTGATCTGTAAAATTTTTTATGATTAAATAGATGAGGATGGAATTGAATATTGACGAATTTGACGGTAGCAGCATTTGAAACCCCGCCATATACGAACAGAAAATATGTAATTGATGGAGACAAGAAGCGCTTTATTCTGTTGTAATGATTAAATTCGCTAGAATTGTCACACTGATTTTACATTACTTACAAAAAACCTGCAAATTTCATCCCATTAAAAAAATATAATTTCGAAAAGTCATTTTACTTTAACGCGGGATTAAAGTTTACCGTTACTCAATTAACTGCTACAGAGATGAACACCCGATGCTGATATTAAATTTTTTTACCGCTATCATAGCCATAAATGCAATGTTATGTCCAATATTTTACGACAGTTGATGTTATTTCCGTTCTATGGTAGGCGCTGTCATTCTTTTTACATACTGCAGTGATGGCTTTCGAACGGCAACGCAAGATCGTTAAATAATAAATCCAGACATCCTGATCGGGCAATTTTACGCTGCAGATATCTGAAATATTCATTCGGCCCCCAGCCCTAATTTTTTTTTGTGACGAAGTTAATGCATAACAAAACAAATAATAAATTGTCATTTGGGAATGATTTTTATATTTATGTCGTACAATAGGGGAATTTTCAAACTAATGTCATCTATGTTAATAAATCTCGTGGGTCGACAAAAAGTAATCCACTCATTTAAACAAATAAAAGCTGAAAATGCGCTCCAACGCATACGAGCACCTTACCATTTTTGATGAGTCGCAGATAATTTACTCTAAAAATGGGCTGAAATTCAGGCATGGAATGCAATTAAATACTTAGATTGTTCCTAATAAAGAAAGAAAATTAGCAGCTACAGCGTTTACTCTGCTTAGCTCTCCGGCTACAAATAGGTGATTTATAGTCATATACGCAAATGTAATTATTAGCCAAATATAGTGTACTGAAGCAATTTTCATCAGATCATTAATTCATCTCTAAAATTATTACAAACTCAAACATTTTATCTGATTAACAGTAGTTAACTTGCATTGTTGCAATTGTGTGTTCTAAAAAATTCAAAGTGTTACATCTCACATAAATAGATAATGTCATTTAAATTCACAAAATGTAGGGCATAAAAACTTACATCCAGTCAAACCAGATTTTAAAAATAGGTTAGGGTGGAAAAAGCGCAAAAATAGCATCATCGAAACATTAAAATATCCTATTATACAATAATCACTGGAACAGCAATAGACAATGATTAATATTGAGAATTGGATTAGCGATGAGTTTAGTCAGGCCCATAGCTGCCGTCATGGGAAAAGTAAGTAGCTGTTCCTCGGATTATAATTACATAATCAGCGTTCAACCAGTCAAGGTTGATTTGTATCTCCTAGCCCCTAATTATATGTTTATCAACTCCTTCTGTCTTCTGCTAATTCTTTTTATCAACTTCCTTTATACTACTAAAATCTCTAGCACTTCCTAAGTACATTTTCATCCTTTCTTCCAAACATCCTTGTTTCCGCGCCATATCTCATCATCGCCTCACTCATCTAACCCATCAATTCATTTGAAAATTTTTCTGCACATTAATATTTTGAAGCTCTCATCAGAAAAGAAACAAAACTGAAAATTGTGCAGGTCCTTCTCATGGAAAGATATGGTTATTAATATTAATGGTATTATCACTTAGAAATTATCACTTTGAATACAAAACTGCGTGAAAAGTAGGAAATTTGAACATTAGGCAATGATTTCAAAGAATAAAATGAGATTAGATTTCCAAAATTAGTGAGAATAAAGGAAAATATTTGAGGCAAGTAAAAAAATTTCTTGGTGTATTGGGAAACATTTAGCATAAAATCCATTTTTAGCCTCCAAGAACATTATTAAGGTCTTCCTTAAAAAACGGTGAGAGGTGAGTTAAGAAAAGATAATTATCATGAAAACACGTTTAAATTGTCTATCAAAAACAAAAAAAACTCCATTTATCGCACAAAATTCAGGAGTCAACAGTTGAATGCCGAGCAGAAAGAGCGAAAACTCTAGGTGGACTAATTAAAACCTCAACAACAAACGGAGAATCCTCCCAAGGATTTTTGAAAAGTAAAAGCATTATGTTCGTGCATTTTTCTCCTTTGTGATGAGTGATACTTTTCAACCGAATCATCCGCTCAGGATGACTCGGTTCTCCAAAAAAAAAGAGCTGAGGGCCTTCACTCCTTAGAATCGAATCCCTCACCAGCTCTAGACCGAACAGAAATCTGAGAAGATGGGGAGGATTTAATCAGAACGCACAAAACTAATTTCGTCCCACGATTCCGAGAAGGAAGATAATATAATTCCGAGAAGGCATATCATATCATAAATAAATTTTTGTTCATCTCTCTCATGAGCAAAATTTTGAAAGAGAACTATTCGGATGGATAAATCGCTGTCTACTGGACCAATCCATTGTTGGTGTTATTAGGGGGAATTGTTCGACAAAGACGGTCTTTAAGGCTAAGTTTTAAGAGGTAGGAATTTATGGAGTGAAGGAAGGGTGGAGATACACTCGCCATCGGCAATCCCCCCCTGTAATAATTTTTCAAACGCGCCGAAAAAATATTAGAAACACATCGTATTCAAGTAAAACTAATTATGCGGTAGAACTCACCGTACAAGTATGCCATATGGAAACTAAACAAGAACTGTGTGTTGCATTTTCCCCTTAAATAAACATGTAGCTAAAGACTGAGCAAAACAAATAATATCTGGTCTTAATATTATTGTTTCCGAGAGTTTCCGTCGCGTTCTTGGTTTTTCCGACGACAGTTACTCCTCTCATTCTGAAGACGTACCCATGATGAGAAAGAGAAACTATCGATATTATCAACAATTTCCACCAACGTTTAACCTTGTGTAATGAACAAAACTATTTCCTGTTCAACGGGAGCTATTATAAACAAGAACACGGCCCTGGCATGGGTTCACCGCTCTCTCCTATACTTGCAGATATGTTTATGGACTCTCTGGAAACCAATATATTTAATTCAAACCACCCACTTTTAAAGAATGTTGTAAACCATCATAGATATGTTGATGACGTTATTTGTTTGTTCACAGGTATCAGCAGACAACTGGAACAGTTTTTAGCCTATTTAAACTCTCAGCACAAAGCAATTAAATTTACCATGGAATTAGGCTATTAAATATTAGACCACGCAAAATTAACTATTTAGACCTAGCAATTTATGTAGATAAAGATCAACACACGTTTACAATTTAACGTTAAGGACACATATTCCGATGTAATTATCCCGAATAATTCTTTCCACCATCAAACTAATAAATTTGCACCCATCAACTCCATGCTAAATCGATTAATATCCATCCCCCTCTCGGAATTCTTCTTTCAGGAAGAACTTAAAACAATAAAAGCGATCCTAGCGACCTAGAAAACGGATGCGGCAACGATACGGGTCAGAAACTACTAGATAAGAAACTAAGAAATAATAGCATTTCACTCGTGTCATTATTAAACAGATTATCCTCAGACAAGGCTAACAAATGGTGTAAACTCCCATTTCAAGGTACTTGTTTAATAAATCAAAAGATGAAACAAAGTGGACTGTATAAATCTGATTGCCGCCGAATGGTACTCAAAAAATTCGGAGGCTTCAATGTCATGGCGAGCTGACACGGTGATGATGATGCCGGTTCTTCCGGGACGTCCGAAGCTCACACGTTCCTTCCAACAACAACTGTCAAAAACCACTGTCCTCGTATCGAGGATCAAAAAAAAGAGAACCTCCTTGCCCTCTTACGGGCAAACACAAAAAAGAACAAAAAAGAAACGAAATGCACCACTCGGCGGCAAATACGACTACAATATTACCGAACATAACCCACCCACCAAAATTGGGTGCCAATTTTAAATATAATAAACAAGTAACGGCGTGAGTGCTTACGGAAGTATAAAGAAACCAAACAAAAAACGCGCAAGCTGAACCTGGGAAGACAATGAATAAAAGGTTAGGAAATGAATTAGGTTCTTCACTCTGAAGGGGGCCTTCATCAGAGACTTTGTACAAATGGGTAGCCCACGGATGGGAATGGTTCAGCACGAATGTTCCCTAAGCAAGCAATATGAACAAAATCCAAAAAATCTCCAAAAAATATACACAAAACGACCAGGACAGGAACAAAATACAAAGCAAAAGAACGAAGAAAAAAAAATTATTGAACAGGCAGTTTGGCCAGTTTTGAAACTGGTCGTTTGAAAATACCAAACGCTGTTCGGACAGTGCAAACCCGCACTCGTCCATCAGTTCCTTGATGAACATCAATAATTCTAGCCAAAGGCCATTGCAAGGGAGGACTATTCTCCCTTTTAAGGATCACTATATCCCCTCGTTCTAAATTGGGATTCTCCAATATCCATTTTGACCTGGATTGTAACGTGGATAGATATTCATTCGTCCACCGATTCCAGAAGTGTTGGGAAATTCGTTTTACAAGTTCCCATCGGGTTATTCGGTTGATTTTAGCATCAAAAAGGTTTGGTTCGGGGATAGCTACTAAAGGTGTGCCAATTAAAAAATGTCCAGGTGTTAAAACTTCCAATTCATTGGGATCCGAGGGTAAAGAGACTAATGGTCTGGAGTTTAATACCGCTTCAATCCTGGCAAATATGGTTGATAACTCTTCAAACGTTAAAATTTGGCTACCCACTATCCTTTTTAACAAACCCTTTGCCGACTTGATATTTGCTTCCCAAAGACCCCCAAAATGGGGTCCCTCCGGGGGATTCATATGCCAAGAGATATTTGTTATGGAGTATTTATCCGATGTTTCATTACCCATTAATAAGGCGCGAAACTGTTTGTTTAGTCCGGTCAAATACCTATTTGCGCCGACAAAATTGGTGCCACAGTCAGTGTAAACATCTGAACAGAGACCTCTTCTAGATACAAATCTCTCAAAGGCTGCAATAAATGCCTCTGTTGAGAGACTAGATACAACTTCTAAATGGCATGCCTTGGTTGCTAAACAAATGAACATACACATATACGCCTTCTGTTGTTTTGCATTCCTTCTCAAGGATTCCTTCACCAAAAACGGACCTGAGAAGTCAATCCCTGTGTGTAAGAATGCACGCGCAGGTTGCACACGAGGAGAAGGCAAGTCTCCCATTAATGGTATTTTTGGAGCACAACGCAATTTGAAGCAAGGAATGCATTGATAAATCCTCTGCCTGATTACACTTCGGGCAGAGATAATCCAAAATTTAAAACTTAACAAATATTGTAAAGTAGCTGGCCCTACGTGTAAATACACCTTGTGATAATAGTCTATGATCAAGTGAGTCACATGACTATTTTTGGGTAGCAACAATGGATGCTTCCGTTGATAAGGTAAATTCGAGTTTTGAAGACGCCCACCCACCCTGAGACAACCATCTGAATCAAGGAAGGGATTTAAGCGTTGAATTCGAACTGAACAAGGTAGACCTCGTTTTAGTCGATAAATGTCCTCTTTGAAGTGACATTGCTGAGTCATTCGAGTGCAAAGTATCAATGCCGAATTGATTTCATTCAATTTCAGAGATCCACTGATACGATTATTTGATTTAACCCTTGTGTTGTTAATAAATCTCAGACAATATGCCACAGTTCTCAACAAATTGGACCACGAAGAGTGGCGCTTGATGAATTCCAAATCGGGCTCCAGAAATACTGTGAAGGTGGAATCAAAATAATTCTTGCTCTCCGATAGTTGATTTATTTCAATTGGTTTGAAAGAACTGATTTTCCAATTAATAAAGGGTTCCGATAGCCAAGCAGGCCCATGCCACCACAAATTTTGATTAATTATTTCACTGGGCAAACAGCCCCGACTTCCGATATCAGCTGCATTATCTTGAGTTGATATGTGATTCCAAGTAATATCAATCGCATTTTCCTTGATTTGTATGATACGATGAGCAACAAAGGTTTTCAATCGATGGGGTGGGGTGGTTAACCATGTTAGGACAGTGCTAGAGTCTGTCCAAGCAAATACGCGAGTTAATTTTACCACTCCCGATATACTATCAAATACAAATTTTATAAGTTTGGACAACAAGACCGCTCCTAAAAGTTCCAAACGAGGGATTGATTGAGTTTTGATTGGTGCAACTCGTGTTTTAGACAAAATTAAGTGAACACTTCCTGGTTCTTTTAAGTCACCCATTCGCACATACACAGAAGCACAGTACCCTCGTTCAGAAGCATCGCAAAATCCCAGTATCTGGGAGGCGTTACATTCTATATCCAAAAGTTGGTCCTTTCCTATCCATCTAGGGATTTTGACAGCAATCAATGATGGCAACTGTTTCACAAACTCTTCCCAAAGTTTCAAAGTAGAAGACGGAAGTTCATTGTCCCAACCCAGTTTTAATTTCCACAAATTCTGCATGAGATATTTTGCCCAGAAAACAATAGGAGCAATCCACCCTAATGGATCGAATATCCGTGCAATTGTGGACAAAATGCCTCGTTTGGTATTGGGTGTTTCACATGGTCGTACATGATATGAAAATGTGTCCGACTTGGCTTCCCAATAGATGCCCAACAATTTGATTGATGGAACTTGATCGTAGTTAAATTTCACTTCAACTTGACAAAGATCAGACGGAAGCCCTTGCAGCACCTCTACTAAATTGGATGCCCATTTACGGACTTGAAATCCCCCCGCATTCATTAGATTATTTATTTCAATGATTAAATTCTTTGCCTTTTGGGGAGAGGCGGTGCCAGTAACCAAATCATCTACAAATAAATCCCGTGAAACAACAGCTGCAGCACAAGGATATCGAAGAGCTTCATCTAGGCACAACTGTTTAATAGTGCGCATAGCTAAGTAAGGTGAAGAGGTGAGGCCAAAAGTTACCGTATTAAGTTCATATTCTTGCAAATCAGAATCTAAATTGGGACGCCATATAATGTGTTGATACGCTCTCTCCTCAGGCCGAAGTTCAATCATTCTGTACATTTTACATATGTCACCTATTAAGGCCACCTTATGCAAACGAAAACGAATAATCAAGGCTGATATGTCTTGGTGAAGTTTGGGTCCCACCAGAAGCATATCATTAAGTGATGTTCCTGTAGTGGTCTTGGTAGATGCATCAAAAACTACTCTCACCCGAGAAGTGGTACTACATTCTTTGTATACAGCATGGTGCGGTATATAGTATTTGCCGGTACCCCATCCGACCTGGGACATATGGCCTAATGAAATGTAATCGGATAAAATAGAGTTATACTCATCTCTGCCTTGCGGATTCTCATTCCATCTCCTCTCCAATAACTTGTATCGCCTAATCGCTGTTGCCTGAGAATCTCCCAATGTCGCCAAATGATCTATTTCCTTAAGCAGTAAAGGAACAACATATCTGCCGTTAGGCTTTCGATAATGGCAATTAACAAATAATTCTTCTGCTAACTCATCCTGCGGTGAAACAATATGAACCATTGGTGCTTCTTCCAATCTCCAAAAATTTTGCAGAGTTAAATCGAGATCAGAGTCAGCTGATACAAGACAAGTAGAAATGTTAGATGAGTCACGAGATGCAGAAGACAGCGAGTTTAATGGCCCAATAAGCACATACCCAAAAATCGAAGGCCAGGCTGTGGGAAGTCCGCTTGAACGAACCACTGGCTTATCCAACATAATATCGGAATACATATCTGCTCCAAGTAAAAAATCAACTGGCCCTGGTTTGTAATACTCCGGATCGGCTAATTCCAAGAATTCAAAATGATGGCGTACTCTCTCTGGGACCTGCTCCGTGGGTTGTGTTGAGCTTATCTTTGGTATAACAATGGCATTTACTTGAAGCTCAGGACCCCCTTGACGCGGTCGTATAACTACAGAGGCAGTGCCTTTGGTGGACGTAATCGGAGTAGCGGCTAAACCAAAACAATTGATCAGCGCTGATCTGCGAGGAATCCCTAATCGTTGCTGACAATCCGTTGTAATGAAGCTTGCCTGCGAAGCAGGATCAATTAAAACACGAATAGGAATGAATGTTCCCGACTTGCTCCTTGCAAGCGCAAGACATGTCCCTAACAAAACCATTGAATAATGCAAATTCATCTGACAAGCAGAACATGAAATTGAATTTGACGAGCCATCCACCTCGACTGCAACTGATTCAGTGTTTACCCTTTCAGTAGTCTTAGGAAATTCTGCAGCCGGTCGATCATTTAAAGACTGTGCTTTATCATTTGTGGCTTGAGATTTGCTCACTACACTGTCGTAACGAGAGTTCCGATTGCATACTAAAGTATGATGTTTATTCTTACATACTTTACAAAGATTTTTGGAAAGGCATTGCTTCGAGGTATGTTTCTCTCCTAAGCAATTATAGCACAGCCGTTCTGTTTTCGCCAATTCTCTTCTTTTCGTCATCGGTAGAGAAATGAATCTCTCGCATTGATATATCTTATGATCTCGCGAACAAACAGGACATGACAACTTCTCTACCTGAGCTACGTGAAAATGAGAGGTTTTCTTTGCAAAAGATTTGACTGAAGAACTAACCTCTTTCAATGATATAGACTGCGCGCTTTCCTTAGCTCCCGATGATCGGAGAACGTTAACGTAGTCGCGACCAAATTTTAAGAGCATGTGAACAGATGGAAAGTCCACTCGATTATTCCCGAGTTCAAAATGTTTTCTAGTGTCTTGATCCATAACTCGAGATGCTAAATAAAACAAGATAAATTCGCCGAAATTAGGTATGTTCATCGTCTGCAATGCATTCACATTTTCCGAAAATGTTTCGATGAACCTTTGCAAAGAATCCAGAGAATTATTCCTCAAACATGGATAGTTAAACAACTTATCTAAGTAATGAAATGCCAACTGGCGTTTATTTTCGTACTGTTGGATCAAAGTTTTCCAAGCTATTTGATAATTTTCAGCGATCAACGGCAAGCTAGTAACAAGCCTGTGGGCATTACCTCGTACGCTCGACACCAGATAATAGAATTTTTCAATATCAGTTAGTTTAGAGTTTAAGTGAACAAGACTATTGAACACATCGAAAAACGGCTTGAAATTCTCAATTTTTCCATCGAAGGAAGGCAGATTAATTTTAGGTAAACGCGCCGTTCTGTCGTCGGATTCATTCGAAGAGGCGTTATTAGACGCAGCATGTGCTCCCCGCTTCAGAACACGACTTGCTACGGCTCGTATTTCGTGGTAGTAGCCTTCTACCTTATCGAATGCCTTTAACTGAGGTGCCTCTTCCTTTTCCAACTCTAATTCAATAATCATTTCCCGCAATTGATCCGATAATTCAACAAAGGACTTATATTGATCATCGAGTAGCAAAAACCTACTCTCAAAAATGTCTTTATCCTCCGCGTTGCCTTCGATCGTCATGGATATTTCGTATAATTTTTCAATAATACGCATATTCTCTTCATATTTGAATTTAGTTAATCGATATCTCCTCATTAGCCTAATATTCTTCTCTTTATCGGACATGATGAATCAACTCCAGTCAAATGTATGTGAATCAAAGTTACAAGATGGAAATGACGGACACAAAATCAGAAGAAAACGACCAAATAAGAACTTAAGATTCAAACGAAATAACAAGGAACAAATATTTCCCCAAGCACTCGCCACGACCGATAATGAATTTCAATATGATATTCAACAAAATGATTCCAATGTGGATTCATGAAATGGATCCGACCAATTAATCTGCGATCTGGTTAACCTTACCGACATCCGGCCCGAAGGACCAAAAAATGTTTAATAAATCAAAAGATGAAACAAAGTGGACTGTATAAATCTGATTGCCGCCGAATGGTACTCACAAAAATTCGGAGGCTTCAATGTCATGGCGAGCTGACACGGTGATGATGATGCCGGTTCTTCCGGGACGTCCGAAGCTCACACGTTCCTTCCAACAACAACTGTCAAAAACCACTGTCCTCGTATCGAGGATCAAAAAAAAGAGAACCTCCTTGCCCTCTTACGGGCAAACACAAAAAAGAACAAAAAAGAAACGAAATGCACCACTCGGCGGCAAATACGACTACAATATTACCGAACAGTACTACTACCCAAAAAATAGCCTGACACATTCCTGGACACCGACTCAGAATTGGCTTCTACAATTCGTTAACCGTAGAAAAACTTCTTTTCAACTCTAAGGACAAGATTGATAGTTACGAAAAATGTGGTGTATCTACTAGAGTGTAATGATTGTAACGGTGTTTATGTTGGCCAAACTGGTCGTAAATTCACCATCAGAATATAAGAACACAAGAAATATTTATTAAATAATGACCCAAAATCAGGTTTTGTTAAACATCTTATTGAGACTGGGCACCATGGTAATTTTTCACCCAAGATTTTACGTATATACATGTATGACAAAGGGTTTAAACTGGATTTTTTAGAGAATTTAGAAATTGTTAAAAGACAAGGCGCTCCTGATTTATTGGTTTTAAATGACTCTTCCGAATTTAAATGTTCTCCTTTTACCTCCGCGTTTGCACCATGACCGTCCGCAGTCCCTTCCTCTTCACCTTGACCCTCGATGATTAGCAATACCCTCACTTATTCTCCCACCCCCCCCTCCCCCGTTCTCCCCCACTACCTTAAGCCACTATCCTACGTCAACTCCTTTTGACCCAACATTACTAATTCAGTGGCTATTCCCTCCCTCAACCACTTCTCACGTAACCCCCACCCCCAGGATTTCGTATATATGTGACTTACACTCCCAGAAACGTCGGAGATTGTACCCCTGATGATGACGGGCTAACGTCGAAACCGGTAGGGTTAAAATAAATTCGTGGAATTATGTAAATAGATGAAAATCGTTCCAGCCACCTTAACGAGAGGCGCCAAGGAATCCACAGTTCAACGTCCAATTTGACGCATGGAGTGCTGAGCATGAACCACTCTCCACACTGCACTCGAATGAAAACTGGTATATCGGTGAAATATCCTTTTCTTTTCGGATTCGAACCACGAACCCTCTGGGATGGAAGACAATTATTGTAGCCGATCCCCTCTTATTTTTTATGCAGGATACGCATAGCAGAAACCAGATATCAATGAATTAAATTCAGTACCTTTATTGAAGCAAGATGGATGAATTCTCACCTTGAAATATGACCATGATATATGTAATGTATTATGTAACGTCCCATCTAGCGGACGGCGTACTGAACTTGAAGTATTCTACATAATGCACCCAAGTAGGGAAAGGCATTATACTGAAAAATTAATCTGCCTCTGCCGGAATCCGATTGCGAGGCCCTTCCAGATGGGAAGCCAATAGTCTAGCCATCGCACCAACCCTACCACCACAAATCCTTGGGAAATTAAGCCTCTTACGACGAGCCCCAGCTGTTGATTGAGCGTATCGGAAACGAACGGTACCCAGGCAATTGAGTGTGAGGGGTTGAAGGCAGGAGAGGAAGAGGAAGCGAAAGAGATTGATAGTGAGCGATTAAGAAAGAACCGATCTTTCTTTTTTTCATTCCCTCCGGGGGTAAAAGAGTTCAATCGACGAACCGTCAGGAACTGATCGAATCACACCGATCACGCACAGGGCGACTGGGTCGGAATGAATGACCGAGTCGCGAGGAGGCGTGATTGCAGTTGGCGGGGGAAGGGAGAGAGGCGGTAGTGGGGGACACCAAGTTGTACGGAGCGACGACGTATGACCGTTGCTCGGGGCGACAGGGACTGATTTGAAGGGTCGGTTGGGGTGATGGATTGGCGGCAGGCGCAGTGACGACGTGAGGCCAAGGGTTGCCAACCCCTGAATAGTTGATTCCAAGAGTCGTACGTTCCGAAGAAACCTGCGCGCGAGGATTTTCGTGCGCAGTCTGACGCATGAAGGAAGCAACGAATTGCACGGAAAATTTACGTAATGTATGAACGACGAAAATGCAACCGATTTTAGAGCCATGTTTTCATTCACAGAATTTTGGTGATCTGAACCTCCTTCACTCTGTCAAATTCCGTTAATCTACAGCTACATGTTTATTGCAATCCACCGCAAGAGCAAGTAGTGGGTCACCAGCCGTTGAGTTTTACACAAAGAAAACTTAATAAACAATGAAGTATGAAAGCATTTATCTTATATAGAGTAAAAGAATCTTGACAGCAGGTACGTCCGAGGGATTCCGCGAGATACGTTTTCCAGCATGTTTACGACTACCATGCCGCGAGTATTCTACATTTATTAACAGCATTAACATATTTGTTTCAAGTGTGACAACCTACCATAGGATTGTGGGTTCAAATCCGCCTAGGTGGGTTTTACACTGCTTGAGGAATGGATGTGTTTGTAGCGCCTCATAAAGAGACATAAACTCCGGACTTGGGTGTGTCCTTGTTAAAAAACTTGTGATCACAGTTGAAATATTCCCATACAGCTATGTAATTTTGAATTATTAAATACGAATATTTCAACAGAATTTTGGAAATTGATTGATGTCGACATAACTTCCAAAAACTTAGACGTCCAAAAGTCGTTTCGAGACTTATTTGAAAATACCTCGAGACAAAGACTAGACATAAATAAGAGTACCGGCATACATGATTTAAGGTCCATCTTATATGTATGCCGCATTGCAACTATACTCTTTTAGTTTCAGCTCAATACAAGGCGGGAGATTTTAAATAATATTATAAGATTCCAGGAGTCTACTAGGTAATCCGACAGTTGGCAACCCTGTACAAGGGCCGGGACACGTATTACCTTCTTACCCCCACCTTCCCACTGTAATTCGCATGCTGTCCCGCTGCATAAAAGAAACGTTTCAGGGTAACGTGGGGGAGGCGTGTGGATTTGGGTCGCCGTAGACGCCATTCATTCATGCAGCGACATTTTAATTTCGAGAGCTAGGGGGAGTGTCTATGGCTTAGAGACATGGGGTTGAGAGGTCAGGACGTCCTCTCTCAAAAACTTGGCCCGCATGGGCAAATGGACACATCATCAAGGGTCAACAATCCTAGGATTGGTTTGACGCAGCCCTCCACTCGATTCTTCTATCGGCCAACCTCTTCATACCAACGTAGTTCCTCTCTTTCACGTCCTTTACGACCTGCTCCATGTAACTCATACGAGGCCTGCCTCTTCCATTTTTCCCGTTCACTTTTCCCTCGACGATTGTCTTCATCAGGCCATCGTGTCTTAAGATATGGCCGATTAGGTTGTCCCGTCTTCTTTTTATAGTTTTCAGTAGACTTCTCTTTTCTCCCACTATTCTTAGGACTTCTTCATTTGTCACTCGGTCGATCCATTTTATCTTCATCATTCGTCGATAGCACCATATTTCGAATGCTTCCACCCTTTTCTTCTCCGCTGCTGTCATCGTTCATGCCTCACTGCCATAAAGGAACATGCTCCAGATATACGTTTTAATGAATTGCTTCCTTACTTCCAAGCTTGTATTTCCAGCTGTTAGTAGATTCTTCTTTTGATAGAATGCCCTCTTTGCCTGGGCTATTCTACTCACTATTTCTTTCTTGCTTCGTCCATCGTTGGTTACTCTGCTTCCCAGGTAACAGAACTCTTTCACCTCTTCCAGTTTCTGTTTTCCTAGTTTAACGTTGGTTTTGGCCTCTTCTTTCTTGCTGCACACCAATATCTTAGTTTTCTTCTTATTGATCTTCAGCTGATGTCTGGTCATTGTCCTTTCCATGGTTGTTAGCATCTTATTCAGCTCCTTCTCTGTCTCTGCTATGAGAGCTATGTCATCAGCGAATCGTAGCATGCTGATTGTTTCTCCGTGGATGTTCACTCCAGAACACTTCTCCTTGACTTCATTGATGGCTCTCTCAATGTAAACATTAAAAATTACGGGAGACAGTGCACAGCCTTGTCTCACTCCTTTCCTTATTCTTGCTTCTTCACAGCTGGGTCCAGATTTAATCACAGCTACTTGGTTTTTATACAAACTGTGGATAATTCTTCGATCATTGTAGGAAACTCCAATTCCTTTCAGAATATCAAGCATTGAATTCCAGTCCACGTTGTCGAAAGCCTTCTCTAAATCCACAAATGCAATGAAGGTCGGTTTGTTCTTCTCCATTCTCTTCTCTATAAGCAGCCTAAGGGCCAATATTGCTTCTCTTGTACCCTTACTTTTCCTGAATCCGAATTGATCTTCATCCAGGAACTCCTCTGCTTTTCGTTCTATTCTTCTGTAGATGATCCTTGTCAATATCTTCGATGCATGTGTCGTCAGGCTTATAGTCCTAAAATTTTCGCATTTCTCTGCTCTCTTCTTTTTGGGAATAGGAATGATGATGTTTTTCTCGAAGTCCCTGGGTATTTCTCCTGTTGAGTACATGTCGCAGATGACATTATAAAGTTGGGCCAATGTCCTCTCTCCCGCATTCCTTATCAGTTCTGCGGGTATATCATCAATTCCAGAAGCCTTATTCATCCGAAGGTCCCTTACTGCTGCGTCAAATTCCGATCTCAGTATTGATGCTCCCATATCATCCTTCTCGACTTCGCTTTCCTCTTCAATCACTTTCGTGCTGAGGTCGTTCCCGTTGTATAACTCTTCGAGATATTCTTTCCATCTCTTCACTTTGTCTTCATTTTCAATCAAAAGTTCTCCATTCTTGTCCCTTATAGCATTGCATCTTGCGCTCCGTTCCTTGAAGTGGTTCCTCACTATCCTATAGGCAGCTTCCACCTTTCCAATGGTAAGGTTGTTTTGTACATCTTCGCACAGATTGTTCATCCACATTTCTCTAGCTTTCCTGGCTTTGCGACTTACTTCGTTCCTTATTCTTTTGTAGCAAAGCTGCCCTTCTTCAGTTTTCGCATTCTTGTACTTTCTTCTTTCTTCAATCAGCACTAAGACTTCTTCCGTGATCCATGGTTTCTTCTTAACAACTTTTCTTCTTCCAAGAACTTCTTTTGCGGCTTTTTGTAGTCCACATTTAATGTTTTCCCAACGCTCTTCTACTGGTTTCTCAGTCAGGTCCTCTCCTATGTTGTTTTCTACTGCTTTTTGAAATTCCAGCTGATTTTGAGTCTCCTTTAGTTTTTCTACTTGCCAAATGTTCTTTACTGTTTTCTTCAATCTCTTGAATTTTAGATGGCATTTCATCATCACTAAATTATGGTCGCTGTCGATATCTGCACCCGGGTAGCTTTTGCAGTCCTTCACCTGATTCCTGAACCTCTGCTTCACTAAAATGTAGTCTATTTGAAATCTTCCTCTGTCTCCTGGCATCTTCCATGTGTATTTTCTTCGGTTGTGATTTTTAAACAACGTGTTAGTAACCACTAAATTATGTTGCGTGCAGAACTCCAGCAGTCTTTCTCCTCTTTCGTTTCGGTTTCCCAATCCATATTTTCCAGTTATTCTTCCATCTTGTCCTTCACCGACGACAGCGTTCCAGTCTCCTAGAATAATTAGGTTTTCTTCTCCTCTTACCTGTTTTATTACTTCAGTGATATCTTCGTAGACGTCTTCCACTTCTTCATCTTCGTAGTCCGACGTAGGCATGTAAACTTGCACCACAATGGTATCTGTAGGCTTAGTTTGTATTTTAACCATTATAATCCTTTCACTGTATTGCAGGAAGCTCTTCACACGCAGTCCCGCACTCTTCCTGAGCATTATGCCTACTCCAGCGTTACCATTCAGTGATCCGGTGTGAATAATTCTATAACTTCCACTCCAAAAGTCTCCTTCTTCGGGCCATCTCATTTCACTGATTCCCAATACATCGAGGTCCATTCTCCGCATTTCCACCTTCAGGTTCTCCAGTCTTCCGCAGGTCCGAAGTGATCGCACGTTCCACGTTCCTACCCTAAAATGAGTATCACACTTGACTGATGTACTCTCTCGGGTAGTCCCCGCCCGGAGATCCGAATGGGGGACTATTTTACCTCCGGAATATTTTACTCGAGAGGGTGCCATCACGTCTTGATAATAAAGGAAAGAGTGGAGTAGCTGCGACTCCTCGGGATAATAATGTGGTGGTTTCCCCTTGCCTTCCACATCGCAGTACTACAGCCGTTAAAGTAAATGTTACCACGCCTGTAGTGAAATGAGTGTCGCTGTACCGACCACTGTGGTCTCCACCTTCACTCATGTGAAGAAGAGCTGCTGCCCTCTCCTCCGGGTGATGGGAAGCGTAATTGTTGGCGGCCTCCATCGCCAAGTCACGGCATCTTCACAGGTTCTGTATTATTTAAGGCCTACCTTACCCAAGGATAGACCAATACGCCCTCGGAATGCCGTCGCTTTTTGTCCACGACTGCTTATTCGACGAGTAAACTCGCTTATCTCGCAGCTAACCTCTATATCTAGAGGTCGACCCACCATCCGCAACCCAGTGGACGCACTCGGTGGCTTTAAGCTCAGCCGCGAGAAATGGACACACTCCTAGCAAAAAATGTTTTAAAATCGTTGATACTAATCGTTTGTTCGGGATTCACGCGTGCTTAACGCAGTCATCGATGTTGATCACTAGAGATACGTTAACTGCCACCATCTCCATTTTTCCTATTCAGTGCCAGCTCTTTAACATCCATTTACTTTCTTTTTTCATGGTAATTATTAATTATGGCCTTTGCAATTTATCCCTTAAGCATTCCTTGTGGGGTATATCTCTCAGTTAGATTATTTAAAATTATATTAAATTATAGGAATTAACTGATGTATATGGTTTATATGTGGTTGAAAATTGTCAATATGATAGCCGTTTAATTAGGTGTAATATAATTAGTGTAGGCTGAAATGAATTATCATAGTACTACTAACCCATAATAACTGTATTGTTACTTGCAAGCGAAAATGAAATTAAAATTGAGTGGCAGAAAATAGCAATAAAAAATATATTACACCGAAGATCCTAATGACTTCGTTTCAGGAGGCTGGCACATGCTTTACTAGCACGTTTCCATTATTATGTTTTTTTAATGTTCCTTAGTGCATGTAGGTAAATGTGATGACCTAAGGTATTATTGGTGATGCCGCACACCTTAGAGGTGACTCGCAGGGTTATCGGTGATTGTAGATGTAGATGTTAGACTGGCAATACTTCGGTTTCGAATTTTCTAGGGCTGAGTATGAAATAAAGTCTAGCATTGACAGATTTTGCATAACTTTAATTTTGGATTTTAGAAGGCTTGCTGAGAGAAAATATCAGTTGTGTACGAAAGAAGATGCCAGGAACATAAATAATTATATCTTCCTTGCCTTTGGTTATTTAGTTTCGGTATTGGCAAGTGTGTAGCGGAGAGCGACTGTGGATGTTTGTAAATTAATGTCACTAAAGGTTTAGCAGAGTGCCCACAATTTTAGAGGAACTAGTTTGGGAATCACAATTAGATCGTGGGTTGAAGTAAAGAATAAATTTCCTGAAGAAAAACGTTAGACCTTTATTGAAGATTCCAAAAATGTTAAAACAATCCAGCATAGATTGATAGCTTAAACCATAAAAATAAATATAGAGGGGTTTAAGTAAGATTAGAAGGTTTAAAATTCAATTTTCGCGTATATTCAGGGGGAAGCATAGATTACAGCTGTGTTACAGGGGAGAAATTAGGTTAGGTTACGTAGATTTAAATTGTTTTTGGATTTCTGCATGGACCCGCAAATATGTAACCAATGTGTTCGATTTTTCATCTCGGTATTCTCTCGCTTGTTGGGAATAAAGTGAACATTGCAATGTCTGTCCAAATGTAGTTAAAGAATAATCTACTAGTTGACAGCACACTATTTAGTAGCCAATTTATGTTGATTATTTTTCCCATGATACCCACCATAAATATCGCTTGAAAAATAGGCACTTGAATGATGTGTTTTTATTATTTATTAATCCAGCAATTTCTAGCCTTCTTTCAAATACCTAAATCCAGTGAAGATTCATTCTCATGGATTCAATAAAGCAATGGAAAAATGCCTGACGATATGAATACATTCGCACTTCTAGTCATCCGCTAGAATTCCGGTCTTCTTTTGGCAGCAGCTGAACAACCTAGCGACATGTGACTCTATTATCCAACATGTTTCCATGTAGTAGCCTAGTTGCATGTCAATAGTGCATGCTTAGTGACCTTCGCCCACTGCCACACATCCTTGCGGTTGCTTAAAGGGCATTGCGTAAATGTAGATGAACGTAGCTTCAAAGAGATTACATTTTATTCTGGATTCTTAAAAGGTCAAATTCCGTGATAATTACCGGTGCATCAGACGGAGAGTGACCTAAGCTGTTTGGAGAGCGGTAAAAATACGACGCGATCGATTGAGTTCTTTGCAAAAAGTCACATTGGTGTATCGCTGCCGGAGTATAAAAAAAATATCTCCGATGCCAAAGAAATGCAATACCACAACCATTTTGAATATATTCCTGACTCTTCACGCTATGTAATGGAAGTATACACATATACAAATAGGAAAACACACGGTCATGAACAGAAAACATTTCGGGTTATTGCGCTCGGCGTCTTTCCAGGGTGGTAAAGAGACTTCAAAAGCGGGAAGTTTCCGAGGAACACCACGTATTCCCTCCCATGCATTAAGGGTGATGACGCGCGAGAGGTTCAGGTGGGAGTGGGTTGTGAATGCAATAACAATGGAAGCCCCGCGAGGCTGCTGCTACCGCTGACCTATTTAAAGGAGTCGCCGATGGGGAACGCCGAGAGAGATTTCTTTTAGGGAGTGTAAGATAAACAACACACGTGGCTTGATGGATGAGTTTTTGCTGAAATTAAAACGGGGAGGAAGGGGAGAATTTTGGCAAAAGGAACGGACGTGAAGAACCGAAAAATTAAATGAGGGAACAAAAGAAAGAGGGACAGTAATTGATCGGATCACGGATAGTCCAACTAAGGACACATTACGCTCGACATGAGTATCGCGGAAATGGAGGTGGGAGGAAGAGGAGGACATTTCGGACCTATCTATCCTCAATGGAATTTAGAGAGGTTGGAGATAGCGTTTGTCAGATAACAAGGTCGACGTCAGTACGAACTAAATGCATAAATCAATACCACCGCAGACAGGATCCTTTGGCGAGGAGTTTACGCAACATCCGGTCCAGATTGGAATACATAAACATATGATGGCCGATGCCATCGAGAACGTAACCATTTTATTTTATCAGCAAGGTGGAAGCAATAAGCAACAAACTGGTATTACTGGTATTAAGGAAAAGATTTATTAATCCTAGGAATCGTGAGATTCCATCAAGTTTTTTAAAAAAATTTTAATTCTGGACTTTACTGATTAATTGTTAGCTTCTGATATGTTTTACCTTAAAATAAAGAATAAATTAAATATTTTAGATCGATTCTCGTTACTTTCATTGGGATAATAAGGAAGCCTTCCTCATAACTTAGCCGTTTGAATTTTTTCAGTCGTTCTTCATTTTTGCGAGAATCTTTCAAGTGAGCCTTAGAGATTATTCATCCTAACGCTCTACAACAAGGTCATTCATTATACAGGGAGTAAATTCACTGAGGCATTTAAGTCACCTGATTTAATTCACCATTTAGAATCGTTGATAAAAAATTGATTAAGGGAAAAATACGGTATTTAGATGAATTGTACTCAGCTTATAAGATATAAGCTGAATTACTTTCGAATAGAGGTGCGAAGTATGATCTACAAATATTTATTTCTGAATCTAGTAATTATTTGTAAGAGAAAGCAGTAAGGAAAAAATAGACCATGCACTGCGATACACGTAATCATAACAATATTGAAAATTGAAAGTGATTTGAGTCTCATATACTTGAGGATTCGCGTTCAAGAAGTCATTATCTGCTGGAAATTATATTATCTACACTGTAAAAAGTTGATCTGATTTTCAGTGCGATCTGAATTTAAGCGCTGTCTGGTTTAAAGCAGGAACACGGATGCAAGGTGCGGAAGAGGCAGGGACATGGATGGTTGGTACAGGAGCAGTTAAGCAGGAAGCAGAGGAAGCAGGATTCTGGATGGTCTGATTTTCAGCCGTTCACCTGCCTTATTTTTAGACAAGATATTACTGCTGAAATTCAACATACCCTGTCTTAAAATTGTTGCATCTGAAATTCAGATCGCTTTTGTACCTTAAAATCAGATCTACTTTTTACAGTGTAAGACTGTGTTTCTCATCCTCTATTGGGAGTAAAATAACCGCTCACACAAATCAAACTATTTGTATGAATATAGTTCGATTATTTTGTAAAAAAACACTACAGTGTTGTATTTTACCACAAAATTGCACATATAATGAACTTCAATTCCACCGTGAATGAGCCAGTTCATTCAATGTATGTCCACAACTTCACCACTCAAATTTTATTTCACGAAAATATTAATAAATATACTCTTCCAGCATGAAAAAAATAAATAAATTAGAGCAAAATATCATCACATTAAGTACTCACTGAACGTAAAGGCAGGCCTTCCTACCTTTTAGCATTTGAACACATTTTATCAATGTACTGAATATTGATGAAACCCTGAACCGGGAAACCCTCATTAAAAAACACGTGGAACTCTACATGTTAGCTAAGTGAACTTCCATGATCACCAATAAGCCTCTAGCCAGCACCATAAACGCATATTGTTGCTTAAAAAAGATTAATTAATTGTTAACACAAGGTGTCCGACTGGAGTCACTGGCGAATATCGTAAATAAAAGAGAATGTATCTGAAGATGTCGGGAAAATGCTGCAGGTATTACCTGCAACATTTCCCGACGACATTATGACCGAGACAACCCCTTTATTCCCATACCGTAAACAGAGAAGGTATAATGATTTCCTTAGGCAGTAACCTGATCTTGAAATATGGCTCATCATGAGTGCGAGCAATTTAGGGCAGGATGCAGGAACAAAAAGGTGTACTGAGCGCTTGTGAAATCTCGAGTTTGGAACCAGTGGCGTCATTCCGTAAGTTCCAAAGGCCTTGTTGAGTTCCATTTTGCCTTGCGCTTTAAAAGTTACAGTTATGAGTGTTCTCGGTATCGGCGAAGACACCGGCGCTTATAAGATTATTATATTACGCCTGGAAGATGGGAGTGGGTGTATTTTACGGATCGTACCTAGAGCTCAATTATCTGCACCATTTGAATTTAAGACGTGGAATTCATACATATCTCTCTCACTCTCTCCCTCTCCATATTTATCTCAGATAGACCTGTATAAAATTATGACAAATAGATTCCTTTTGTTTAAAGATATATCGTCCATTCTTTGATGAAGTATGTGTAAAAGAGGTTTAGAATATTCATTTGAACCAATGAAACAAGAGTTTGAACTTTATTTACTATTGACGAATCAAAGTTGATTTTAAAGTTATAAAAGGCTTAGCAATTGAGTGGAGTCTCTAAATTCCGTGTGAAAAGTAAATACGTTGCTAAAATTCCGCACTGTTCCCTTACTGTTTACTTGTGGTTTCTTTTTCTCTGAGATAGATAATATAAGTTACTATGGAATTTGAAAAGGCTAATGCAAAAAGAATACCTTAGTACAAATTTTTGATGGAATGATTAGAGAACAAAAGAGTTTGCAATGACATGAGAAAAGGAAATGCATCAAGGAAAACGTTGCCAGGGATTGGAATTACTATCATAGAAATTACTTAATTACTACTTCATCCCTCAGTTAAAATACGAAATTTAACGCTGAGTTAATTTACCTTAGATGTTCCCTTACAACCTTGGTATTTACTCGACCCAGGATTCTCATTCTAGTTCGGGTGAAGCGTAATAGACATGTACCTAAGTTTGCAATGCGCACTGAAGCACAAAAAGCCAGGTATGAGAACTTTGAAAGTTGAAGGAAAGAAGGTAACTATTTATTTCAAGCTCATCACTGAGGCAAATTTCTACATGGGGTCACGATTTCTATGTTTAAAAGGTCACACACATGCATATAATTATCTACTCTAGGTTAATAACGACTGATCTCTATGCAAGTGGGCAGGGGAAGAATTACATTTCAGCTAACTACAAAAGCATTTAATTAATCACGTATACTCCCACCCGCACCTATTATCTCAGCACCGCCGTAAAAATATACTTGGGATGAGAAATATACTTGAGATTTTTTTAAGAAGTTTTCACTTAAACAGCAGTGATGATAAAAGAAAAACACAGATGTTGTTTGATCCAAACGAAACAACTGAATAGAATCCTTCAGAGTGCATATTAAATTGCGCATGCGCTATCAAAATTAATTAATTAACTCATTGGACGTGCAAGTGCGTATTAATTACCAGTTAAGTGGGTCTAATTTTCAATACACGATTTTTAAATTGAACACCCGAATACCGGCACTACACGAACCAATATGATTCTCGACGCCTCGTGCTGGGATTTTGTGATTCAGGAAAAAAGCATGTATGGAATGGACTCTTTCCATGGTTGTACGTGTGACGGAAATACCTCCATTACCATTGAAAACTTCACCAGCTGAGGTACCCTTGGCGACATAAGTAACAATAAATTGTTTAACGAGATGGACACGTAAACAACGTTGGATAACACGAAATTAATCTTAAGAATCTACGGTAGAGGAGAATTGCATCAAAATAGGTCCTTGGAAATAGAAATCACAGTAGTTATGAAGTAAATCATGAAAATATTGAACGCACGTATATTGAATGCACCTAAATTTGTATCTATCATTTTTTGCAAGCACGACACCCTAAAAAGGGAGAAAATTCACTATATCAGGCTTAAATTTGTTGAAGTTATCGATATTCACTTCTGGAATAATAGTCTTTGATAAACAGGGAGACTACTATTAAATTATTGAATTAGATGGCAGTTAAAATGCCAATTGCCCACCATACTCCAAAGAAAATAAAAACTAATTTCAAAAAGAGTAAGTGCACCGACGATTAAGAGCTCTCGTGTATCCCTCAGAGTCGTGTCCATCGATGACGATAGTATCTGCAGCCATCCTCTTGGCGTCTTCAGGTCTGAAGTGGTGATGTACTAGTTTAACCAGTCTCTTACAGCTGTGCCTGAGTCGTAGGAGTTTTCCTATCGGACGACCGGTTTCCCGCATCTTCTCCCTTGAAAATTCTCCTCCAGGCATTCCATAGATTGCACCCGCTCTCCCAGTTACAGTTGTTCGGGTGCTCCACTACCTCAATCGCCTCCCAGATCAATCTGCGGTAGTAGCGGCTCTCGTTGCATATGGTTTAAGATTCCTCGAAGTCCACCCTGCCGCCAGTTTCCGACCAAACGTGTTCCGTCGGAGAGCCGGAACTGCTTTTTCTCGGTGGTCCGTACATGTTCCCGTAATCTGCACTGTACTGATCTTCCCGTTTGCCCGACGTAGGATTTGCCACAGGTACAAGCCAACTAGTACGCTCTCTCTTAGTGTTGGAGGGAGTTTGTCCACGGGCTTGGGGAGATGGTTCACCGTCTTCCTACAACAAGTGCATCTGGCTCGAATGCTGGGCATTGAGAGAACCCTTTCAATTCTTTCGTTGGTCACCACAAGTAGCATATGGTTTTACTTATGAAGATTCTTTTTCATTTTCCGTTCATGTCCCTCTAATTTATGTTGAGGGATACCGGAAATACCAGAGATATGAGACGTTGAAAAAATTGCCTTTTAGGACTCATGTTTCTAACATGCTCAATGTTCTCTTGCACAAAATAAAGTAAGCAAGGAAATTTTATTCCAAAATAAGCCTGTGGTTAAGTATCGATGGCCAAGACTTAGCAGAAAATTCCTAAAAATGGAAAAGGTTTTCAAATATCTTAGCCAAGTATTTGAAAGGTTCTACTCATCGACTCTTTATTCGATGGATGTTATTGAAATATTATTTTCACCACCATGGAATATGTCAAAATGAATATTTGGATAATAGTTTCTTATCAGTCAAAGTTATTGAGCGAAAGATCGCTGAAATATGGTCGTCAAATAGACGATCTAGGAGACCCATATATTAATCAGGAGAAAGGTTGGCGTAGTCCCATTTGCACATCCAGCTGAAACCTCTAATTCAGTTGGTCCACCAGGATTTGTTTGTTTTTGCAGCAAAAAACCAAACGCTCGCACGGACTTCCAAGTCGTCCATCAGAATCGCACCATTACACAACTCGTTCTTGGCGCTGAGGAAAACCACTGGCACAGTTTCAAAGCGCGCTTTTAAGAGCGTGGTTTCCAAGCCCCCTGCATACTGAATGCGGCTGCAATTCTCAGGGTTCTTTGGCTCTAATTCGTTCGCAATAAAAATCAACTGAAGTGGAAAATGAACTATATACGAGTTCAAAAGATGAGATAGAGAGAATATAAGTGCGTTTGGAAAAGGGGAAAAGAAAGATTCGGTCAGAGATGGGATTTCGACAAACCACGGCTATCTCGTTTTCATCCCACCGTCTTCCACATAATCTCCACTAGCCACGGGTCACCATTCCATATCTCCACGTGCCATCGTCATCTCTGTGAAGTATCCTAAGCCTTATCAATATATACACTACTATTTTCCACTTCTTCAACCAACCCAATTCTGTTCCCCGAACACCAATGTCAAATCACATATTCCGTATCCCAATATGCGCATAGAAATTTCCTTTACCTTAGCTCCTAGGAAGTGCTTCGGAAATTGGAAGCTTGGCAGCAGTCGAGTGTTCATTTTTCTCCATATATAACCTCTTTTCATACATGATTTTATCTCCCAGAAAAGTCATTACTTGTTTGCTATTTTATCCGTGTTTACTTCATCGTTTTATTCTTCCGCTCTTGGAATATTGGCACTTGTTCACTTCACCTCCATAGAACCACAGAGTGGGTGAGAAAAAAGGTATCCCAGGAGGACCATTAAGTAGGACACCACCCATTACTCATCGCTCAATGGGCCATCAGTCCAGGTTAACAAGTCAAAATTTGATTTGTAGTAGCACGCCATTCTTTTCCTGTTCTCTGACTCCTTTTCTAATTCTCATTAAGATGAGCACCCCATGAGTAAATTATTTTCGCCGCATCCGCTGTCTTCTTGGTCTGCTTTTGCCTACTATGATGCCTTCGGCGATGGTCTTAATATTGTGATTGTGTCGCAGAATGTTTCCTACAGGAAAGTCGCGTCCTGTTTGGATTTTTCTCCACTTGGATCTTACATCGTCATTCTTATAAACATCTCGTCAGTTGTAACATTGTCTCTACAGTTAATGTTAATTTTCCTGCGGGACTATGTCTCCATAGTTTCCAGCCTTTTCCTATCTTATTTGCTCACTATTCAGATTTCACAATCGTGTAATGTAATGTGATACAAAACGCCATACAGACGTTTTTATTCTTAATATACCATATAGACTTATGTTATTGCTGGCAAATAAATTATTCTAAATAATAAAAGATTCATGGCTACCTTAATCCTACTTGTGATATACTGCTGACTTTTTCTATCTACATTTATGCCGACATCCATCAATGGTTCAAACAGTCGAAATTTCTACAAATTGGTACAAAATCTCGGTACAAATATCGTTTCCAGGACTTCGTAGTATAATTAGAGAGATTTTTTTATCAGGACGTGTGCACATTCTTGTCTCACATCGACGAATTATTTCCAATTAAACTTCACCCTGCATTTCGTAAATGCCACATTAACCGCGTCACGAATCACTGAGGAAAGTGTCAAAATGCTTGAAGCGGAGAAAATTTGGAAATTTACGGGACAAGTTATTTGTGGAAGTGGTAGAACACACATGTTCAACCACTTACACTAACTCTAATCCTTTTCTCAAAATGTATCAAGGTTCTCACATCCAAACGCTCCAAAATTGATTTTAATAAACCCAGAAGCCACCGTAAGTGGGGATGTGATAATGGGAGGGAGATGGAAGTTTAGCTTTGGGAGCGATTGGCTCTGAATTATTCACGGTCGACGCTTTTCAAAGGGTTAATATCGTCCCCACAGCGGCAAGCCCTCCCCCTCCCCACCACACAACTCCCGTGAGTTCCTCCCTCGCGGATGAATAAATCCCTCTGGGAACGGTTTGAGAGGATGGGAGGTTTATCCCGCAGAAAGAGAAGTGGAGGCGGGGCCCACATGTGACCGCGAACGGAGATAAAGGTCCACACGTCCCTGTGATGGGACTTCCTTCCTACCTCACATCGGAATTGTGTGGGGTGGGGATTGGGAGAAAAAAAAGATAAATATCCGAGATTCCTCCCCTTCAAAACATTACACGAGAAGAGGATGCGAGAAACTCCGTTACGTCACCGCAGTAACCCAAACCAAACCCTTTGAGAACCAAAAAGCCCTTCCCTTATACCGTCAGCGGAGCACCGCGCGATATAAAGCGACGAGTTAATTATATCCGCGAAATCTGCTCTTCAATTTCGATTTTAGTCCGCGATTTAGCCGACGAACTAAATGTATTGATAACTCAAAAGGTATTGATAAGGCAAGCACGGTTCATTTTTCGCCGCAGGACGGCTGTGCTTTAATGCGATTACCTCTTCACTTAATTAGGTGAATAATTTTATAATTCGATCGCTTTCATACCAAATCTATGACGTTCCGGAAAGTATGTAATGGTAGTACCAAATATAGGAATATCATTTTCTCTTCTCCGAAGAAGAAACTTGATAATGCATTGTATTGATGTACGTATCACCCACAATATCCGACAAATTGGTTTAAAGACTGAAATTGGAGTAGTGACACAGTAAGTAGACATGATTATGCATTTCATTGTAACATTTGAGGCACACGTCAATGTTCTAATTCTGATTTTCAAACACAAATTGAAACTGATGGTTATTAAGGGCTACCTATGTCCAAGCAGTTATTTCCACTTGACACCCGAGAGAATTCTTGTTTAATACGCATGATATAGGGTAATAGGACACTTTGGATTCTATCGACAGCTATTATTAGATTTGTGGTTGTAGGTTGGATAATGACTATTGGTATAATATTATTTTATATACAAAATACATAATAGTAATTAATGAAACCAGAAAGAATAAAAGTAAAACGATCATTTAAAATTTTAACTCTTTAGATTACTATTCCTTGACTAATATTTTCAAATAATTATTCGTCATCTGAGAACCAATTAATAATGGTAAGTATATCATTTATAATATGCCCGTTAATTAATTATTTACCTTATATTATTATTTTATAAGACGACACGACATTGTTTGATTTTATTAATCATCTAAAAGTTGGCTAAAACATTTATTTAAAGACAATGAATTTAATTTCTATGGCTGATGTGAAAAGAGTTCTTTACGGCAGCATTGAATAATTATTTAGAAAGATCACCTCTTTTCACTCAGAGTAATATTACGATATGTCTATTCAAATAATATATTCAATATTTTAATTTTATTTAATTAAAGATATATTGCTTCATTTTTATCATTTCTTTAAAAAGTTATTTCATTGTAAACCTTAGTGGCTTGTTAAATGCCTTCATTAAGTTTTAGTCAACAACAGCTTAACGTTGAATTTTAGGCCTTTAGGCTTCCAATTTTATTCTTATGGAATTAGCAGTAGCATTCAACTTGTTACTCATGGCTAAAAAAATTTCAAAATGCTATCCCCTGAATAAAAGTTGGCATAGAACTCTGAAGCATACGCTTGGGCATCACGGCCGTACTTTTTTCCGCTTGAATGCTAGATGAGCTTAGTTAATTGCTTCACCCCTGCACCAAAGAAGCAATTATATCGCACTCTTTGTGGACAAGGAAAAATAAATATTTGCATGCCGTTTTTGAGAGAAAGCCAATACTTATTCTTTCGTTTATTTTAATGGCGATAAACTTCTAGAACGACATAAAAACGTCGGAACAAAGTAGAAAAATCTGTGCCCAGAATTTTTGTGCTACAATGCAAGAAAAAACAACTTGCTGAACAAAAAATAGCACACGAATGAGCCAAAACTAGAAATGGAGGAAACATTTTGCACGAGTGGAAGCAATTTCCAACTTCAGTTCTTTTCCAACGAAAACCTTCCATGGCTTTTTCAAATTAGTGACTTTCAAGTACTTTTGTACTAAAGGTAGTATAGTTCAGAACATTAAGCCGCATCGATTAAATTTCTTTTACGTGAAATTGTTTCCCCAATTAGCGATTAAGAGTATTCTAAATTTTCACAAAGTGAAGTGCTAGGTATTGTTGCGTACTCAAGCTCTAAGGAAATAAATACAGACATCTCTCCACTGTTTTCACTGTGGTCACTGTGAAGACATAAAACTAAAGGTACCTAATTTTCCTGAATCTGTTATGCCTTTCACATATCCCTTCGACAAAGGACCGGAATTTCACCGAAAACGCTGCCAAAGTCGGGATACAAACCAAAGTCCTTTGGGTAAATGTTAGGTAAATTATTTTGGTTCTGATCTACAGCATCAGTTTTGCAAAATATATTCGTGTAATATGATGGAAAATACGAAATGCAGTGCTTGTGCATTTGACTAAGTTTCCTCTTTCAGAACGTTAAGAAGAAATGACAAAACAACCAGGTAAATTTTTAAATTTTAACTTGTAAAAAATTATATGTTAGTCTGGTGTGTTCTTTGTGTATGCACTTGTATAGCTGAAACAATTTTAGAGCTGTTTCTGCAGTAAAAAAATTATCAGAAACTTTATTGCACGACAGTCGATTTCTCTTGCTAAGGCAGAGGTGAAACATCTACAAAATAGCCAGCAAATTTGTCCCTTTCTGATAATCCTTTCCTATTTGGTCTTGAAGCAGTGTTATCAACTACTATGTCTGGAAACGGTCGCTGCTTTCTCCGATTCTTTTGCCTACGGTAAAGTAGATAGAGCAACGCAACTTCCTCTACGTCCATCTTCACTCGTTCACTGCAACAGGAACTCTGAAGTCAAGTGTGACTGGCTCGTCATTCACTGCGCTTGGCCGCTCGTGTTCAAGCGGTGGATGAGGCGGCGCGTTGGCGCGCCGCGGCGGTCGACTCGACAGTAACCGCCAGGTGTGTCATGTCACAGCGGCGGCGGAGGCGGTTTTTGTCGACTCCACAATAACCACCACGTGTGTCTTAGCCCTTATAGGTACGCATGTTATTTGTAGTGGTGATCGACAACTAAGGTCGTATGTGCAATTAAGGACTGAAAGGTAATTTGGAGGAGGTTTTGGGATAAGGATAGGAATTATCAGGGAGGAAGGGTAGAGAGAAACCCGGTGACAGAATTATCCTATTCTTAACGAAAAGCGCTAAGGGGTCCATAGGTTAACGTCCTATCCAGCGGATGGTATACTGAACCTAATGTGGTCACCATATAGCACTTAAGTAGGGACCGGCATACAATGACAAATATGCAATCGCCAGAATTCTAACCAGGGCTCTTGGGATTGAATGTCAAAGTGCTCAAGCCACCGCCAAACCCTCCCCTAACATCATTCTTTTTAGTCAATTACACATTTTGTGCAGATTTGCAGAGATTGAATCGAAACGACTTACAATTTCATCTGATTTCTGAAACACCACGTGGCATCTAAAGAAAACTAGAAGCATTCCTTGAACAATATCAGCATCATACCATAATCACAACCGGAAGATCTGATGCCACCGAACAAATTCACCCGTAAAAAAGAAACCTTGGAATCTCGCACTCCCCTCCGACGCCTGGTTTGCCTGTCAAACTTATCCTGGACATCCTGTAGCCGCGGTGATTCTTCCAAGATCACATATTTTTTTTGCATTCCACATCGAAATCTCGATTCATGCACCCTTTCAGTCATTCAGTCTTGCCCTCCACTCCCGTCCTTCCCGCATCCCCTCTTGAGGGGATGAAGGGAGCTTTTTTATTTCCCAGCGAAGAGGGAAATGAAATAACGCAAGAAAAGGCTGCTTTGAGAGCGGAGTGCACACGAGGCTGAAAAATGCGGGGAGCGTGCATTTCCCCGAGACTTCGATAGCGCTGCGCCATAACCTTCACCCTCTCTTTCTCCCTCCGCGCCCTTGTACGGCGGCAGCGGCCTCGACGCGCTCCAACATTAAAAACAACAAAAAAAAACAGGAGCCGGCTGGCTTCGAATGGTGAGGGCGGCGGAGTGATGAAATTTTCCAAGGATCAGCCGAACTGCAAACCTCTGTTCCGCCTCAGGAGCCGAAATTTCCAGTGGCGGTGAGGCCGTAGCACCCGAAACTGCATCGCGGGGAGTGGAAGAATCAATTTCGATGCGACCGCGGATTTTATACGTTTCATCACTAAACCAATATACGTGTGCCCATGGTGACGTCATGAATCTTCAAAATAAAATGAGTTTAGCCTCACCGCATGCCAATTTTTTGCTCGTGTTGGCCAAAGAAATTCAATACTTGAACCCCTAGATTCCAGCAATAACTCTCTATTTTTTCCTCTTTCCTCTCGCACGGTTGAGCCGAATACAATTGGATTTCAATAATATTTAGCTGAAATATTTTCGCTCGAATTATTACGTAACAACTGAACTTAACGTTTAGAACGAATTGAATGATCACGACCTTGCGGCAAGAACCTTAACATCTACATCTACGTAATACCTTGCGAGCCAACACGAGGGTGTGTTGCAAGGGGTGAAGGTCCCTAAAAATGCACTACTTACTTGCAAATAACAGCTATAAAGCTACTACTTCATGGAAAACTTTCACGGCGCATGGGATCTGAATGAATTAGGTTTGATCAGAGAACTAGACAGCGTGTAGCGAAGAGCAGCTAGGTTGGTTAAAAGGTGTTACGATAGGTTTAGTAGTGTATCAGAATTAATAGCAGAATTAGGTTGGGACTTATTAGCAGATCGTAGGTTAAAATACAGATTAAATGTAATACAGAAATTACTGAAGACGTTAGGTATAAATTAAAAACAGCTGCATATCTTGCTAAATTCGACCAGATAAATACGACTAGAGATATAGATTGCCGTACTGAAAGATTCAAAGTGCCATTTTTCCCCCTTACTATAAGAGAACACAATAGGCAGCATAGTAAAAGGATAGGTTATTGTAGAGTAGACAGTAGTGCATGCTGCATGTGTTTAAAACCAATCCCCTTATTACTATTTAGATACTAACCATCTAGCTGCATGTGACCCTATTACGTAGTTTGTTTCTATGTAGTGGATTGTTTGCATTTCAATAGTGCATGTCTGGTGATATTCATCTCCTGCCACACACCCTCTCGGTGGTTTGAAGGGTATCACGTAGATGTAGATCGTGAAGTAATGAAATGGCCAAGTAGTGTTCGATTCAAGATTCCGACTGGTTACTGAGGATTATGATTTCAGTGTAATCTTATTAATGTAATATATCATAGTCGTATTTAAAAGACACCTAAAACTCAAGAATATAAATCCTTCTTATTAAATACTTTTTGGATCGAATAAGTGCAATGCTTCTCTCCATTACAGGGTATCCATAAAAATAAATATCAAAAATTTTCCAAAAAAGATGACTTTCTTCATCAATTTGAAAATTGCGATCGATAAAAAGTATACAAACCATATTGATGAGAAGAAGGAATTAAGATTCGTACCTTTTTGGGGCAGATAAAGCAGCAGTGAGTGGGGGTCAATGCATTTAAGGTGAATTCCTCCACCCTCCAGAGTGGTGTATAATTATCTGCACGGCGAAGTATCATTATGTGTACCACATGGTGACATTCGTTTCATCGTCAATCATCATATATTAAATTAATAATATATGTTATGTCAATTTTAATACAAAATCATTAGGGTGGAATGAAAAACAGGAAATGGTTGATAAATTACTCATGTATTACGAAATCTCTGTAAGGACGTATCAAAAACTAAAGCAAACGTAAGGAATGCCGAGTCTAAAGCACATCGAACAAGTTTAAAATGAACGCCACCCAACACAATCACAAAGTCACCTTAGTATGAGCATTCTAAATCTCAGCTGCATGTTAGTAGATCATGTTTGGGGCTTTTTCAAACTCTGCCCCACACTCTAGCAGTGGCTCGTAGGCTACTACGTAAAGTATTACAACACACTCAAAAAACTAGCGGCTATGGTTCCGATGAACCTCATAATTTTTTCTATAACATTGCCAAAACCTTAAACCTATCTGCCTATCAAAACGCTTTCCAAAACAATAACATCCTCTTTATTTGCTCAAGGAGTGCTCTCTTTTCCAACGTTGGATTCAACTTTTTAACTCATTTTATAATGAATACCATTATCTCATTTACCTCACATTATGACTATCATGCGAAATCTATAGTCCACAAAGGTCTTCATTTAACCGATGCAAAAAATGATATGGGTGGGAAAGAACAGTCGGAGCAGCAAGTTACGAGGGTTGAGGAAATTGAACTGAAACGGCAACTGTGAATTCAGTTCCAAGTTTACGGTCAATAGGGTGACCTTGTAGGAAAGTCCAATGCTAGAACGCTTCACGTTAATCCTACACTTATGCTGAAGCAATGCTACGTTGGCCATTCGACATTAGAAGGCACGAGCACCGTCCCAGTAGAATTGTCCAGGCGAAACGAGCATGTTGGGAAACATTCCATTAGATCATACATCTGAGGCACGCTTGTTTACGGCAGTGAGGTTTGGACGATTACAGTAACAGAGAAGTCAAGGCTGGAAGCATTTAAAATGTGGTGTTATCGTAGAATGATGAAGGCCAAATAGATCGACCGAGTGAGAAACGAAGAAGTTCTGAGAAGACTGGTACAAAAGCGATATCCGCTGTACACTTCGAAAAGAAGATCGAAAGAAGAACAACTTAATCGGCCATATCCTGAGACACGATGGCCTGATGAAGACGGCCGTCAGGGGAAAAGTGAACAGAAATAATGACAAAGAATGGAAAAATACCTCACATGAGATATATAGAACAAGCAGTGAAGGATGTGAAATAGAATTCAAATTAAAAGAATTGTTAATTTTGAATTAAAAGAATTAAAATTAAAAATATAATTAAAATTTGTAAAGGGACGGTACGATAACTATATTAGCGTAACCCGTCTATTAAATAAATTAAAATGGGAATCACTGTCAGATCGCAGGTTGAAATTTAGACTTATTCTCCTAAATAAATTCCAAAATAATATTTTCAGTGATGACGTTAAAAATAATTTGTGAACCCCAACTTACTATGGTAGACTGGTAGTAGACATAATTAAAAAATTAGAGAAATAGATTGCCGCACTGACAGATTCAAAATGTCATTTTTTCCTCGTAAAATTAGGGATATGAATAGCGGTAAATATGTCCAATGGGAATCAATGTATAGCATAGATAGCTGCATGTTGGTATAATGACTTGAAGGTAACCCAACAAACAGCATGTTTTTGCATGCTTACTTTGCTATTTTTGTCTTTTTGGAATAGTGAAGTTTAGACTAGTACATTAATACTAATCCTTTTTATGCATGTTATGTAGTGCATGTTTGGTGAGAATTCACCCCCTGCCACATACCTTTATGGTGACTTGCAGGGGATTATGTATACGTAGATGTAGAAGAGTGGTGAGAAATATGAAGAGATTAGCCGATGGCAGAATCTAGCGGAGATCCGCACCAAACCAAGTATAGGGTTGTTGTCTAACAATGATGTGGACATCTGTTTCTCTGAATCTTACAAGATTATTTGTATACATGTAGCATTAAGTTTCCCCAAATGCTTAGGTTATATCGCTTCATCTAACCTCCCTTAATGCCAAGCTAAGAGGTTAACGAAATTCCTGCCCGAGGTGGAACTCTAACCCCAGACCTTTGGATTGCCAGAAAGATACTTGATTGATCCTACTGACTGCTACGACCAGTGGGATAGCGAAAGTGAAATATAATATCATGATTGACTGATTGGCAGTCTTCTACGGATTAGAGTAGGTTTTCTAGGAATGCCCTAGTCCCATAGTTTAATTTGCGTTTCATACTACCCCAATATCTTTTGTTTTTCTCCCATACTCCATTACCCAGCATTCTATTTTCGATTACAACTTTCAGCATTAATCAAAATTTTTCAACTTTAATTTCCTTCACAACCATGTACAGCACTTCTTGATTCGTCCTATTTTTCTCTAATCAAAATCATGATAATTATAAAATTTTGGAGACTAGAGATTATTGTTCACACAGCTATTAAAATAATGAAAATGAATCGACCGCTGGCAATCTGAAATGTTGAAGCGCCTTGTACGTTTGATTTTACAATGTTCGAGATGGTTATTTGCTGCGCAATTTTAAACTCTTTAAAATAAGCAGGGGGTAAATAATTATGTGAGAACCACTATCCAGTGGTCGTCGAGAGATTAGAGAAAGTTTTCAGCGAGTATTTCAGTGCACTGTTATGAACTACTGTAATTTGAAAACCAAGCGAGAAGGGAAGAGAGAGCTGCTAATTGGATAGCTGAGAGGCGTAGTTTTATGCAAATTGGACTTTCTAACTACCTCAGTTCCTAAGGCTCATTGTGCAAAGTTAGAGGATGTGATGCTTCCATCTCCGGGGAAATTTCGGCGACCATTGGCCAACTTATATTTTCGCCTGGAACTGTGGAGAAATAGAAAATGTACTTCCACCCTCTCGTTATCTTCACTATGGACACGAAATATAGTACTTGCGCAGAAAATGTCTAGGGAATAGCGTAATGAGTACGACTAATAGCTCTCCAAATTAACAATTGTGATAATTTAACGACACTGGCTCATAAAATGGTAGAGAATAACAGTTTATGCACTGAAAGGGTGCATCTGCATTTATTGATAGAGATAAGAGGTTATGTAGCGTTGGGGAATCATAAAAAAATGAACTAGTATGCACTATATTGTTTAAAAAGATATGATTGCCGGTTTTTCCTGCACCAGGAACGTGTAATATGATATGTATGTATATCGAAGGAACATTATATATACCTAACAGTATTTTAGTCATTTGCTTGAATTGTTTGAGCTATAATTCCCGTTATACATACAAGAGCAATTTAGCATAAGTTAGTAGAGTTTTTTGAAGATGCGTAACACGCTATGTACGTTACTCTCACATATGCAGCAATTATGTCACCAATTATGATTTCGCACTGTTTCTAGTTTCGAACCGTATGTGATTCTGAAAAGGTTATTGTCATTGGCCGAAGTCTCGAATTAAGCTTTGCAAAGTGAATAAGCCCAGTTGATCAAATTAGCTGAGGTCACTTTGGATTGGTGAAAATACTCAGAAATCCATGTGTGGACATTTGATTCCGTCAATGGATAATGGAATTCATGCTTTTCCCCGAAATCCATGCGATTGCCGAAGTAGTTAATAATGACTTCTAATCAACAGAATTAAGTTCACATCACTAAATTGAAGATTTGCTTGATTATTCAATTTGACAGGATTCATGAGAGTCCAAAATGTGCGTTCAAACAATATTCCAGGGTTAATTCTTTCATTAATCCCTTAACATTCCCACACTCCCCGCACCCGGAATATTACATAAAGTAAAGGATTTAGAAATAAAATGCCCACAGGGATTTCACTATGTATTAGTTTTCCAATTTACTGAGGATAAGCACCATTAATGCAGATACATATACTGAATAGCAATAATTTAGAGTGGGATTTAAGCGATGATTTTTCCCTTTCAACCTATAAAAATAGATATCGATATTTTAGGTGCTGGTTTCCTCTAATTTATTTTGAATGAACTATTCACTCCCCTACTGGAAATCAACTACATATTATGTCATTTTTTTCACGCATGCAGCCGGAAGATAAATTAAGCACTCCGTATTCGCAAGTTAAAACGCATTAATGTTTGGGCATATCCGCAGATTTTTCAACTTAGCCCCTATGCGGCCATAAACTACCACACTCTAATTATCGCTTCACGAGCAGGAGAACGGCTCAGGAGATGCCAAATGAACCATTCATTAATGGCTGCAATCGCAAATGGAATTCGATGGACTCATCCACCCCAGTATTGCGGGATGATTTAAGTGCCTATAGATTCCGGCCGCTCCACTCCCAGAATCAACAAGGATAAATTCTCTCACCCATGCGCCGGTTACTTTTCCTTCCGGTGGAGGAGAACTAAAATTAGACCAAAAACAATAAAAATAAAGTCAGGATATCAGTCAAGCAATTTTTCCCAGGAGAGCAGAAAAAAATACGGCGCTCTTGAACTTCACACAAAACCCTGACATAAGGTCTGTCAAATGTGATTCTGAGGAAATCCTTCGCTGCATACACATTCGCTGAGGGTTCTAATAGACATACTAATATAACATTACCTAAATCGTATAGAATTTTACATTAGGTCAATAAAATGCGCTCCAGTTCTTCCTCTATGATAGTTATTTATAGACTGGGTGTACAATCATGGAAAAAATATATCGCAACTCTCACAAAGCATAAATTAATTAGAGAAAGAAATAGCGTGAAATTTAGTGAATTACATCTTCATATATATTATACCCTTTAAGCCACCGAAGGGATGCATGAAAGGTGGTATTTCACAACAGTTCACAAGTAAATGTGATATCTATCATGCTAAAAGAGAATTAGTTGCTATATATTGGTATAATTGGTAGAATTATAACAATTAAGGAAGATTTTTAAAAGCATTGCAATCGACGGGCTATTAGTTGGGGTAGCTAAAAGCCTTTACACCAACATGCAGCTACTTATCGATACCTATCGATATATTTGTATATGCATAATTGAATACATTCGCGGCTATTCATATCTCTAATTCCACAAGGAAAGAAAGGCATTTTAAATCTATCAGTTCGGCATTCAATTGCCTTAATTTAATATCCGTGGTCCAGATACAATCGTACGGCGGGGTTCGCCAACTGTTTCAACGTTAGCAGTAAAAATATCGCCTTGGAGTTTAAGCAAATAGTTCAACCTACGGTATAATGATGATTCTCATTGAAGTTAAAATAGACTAGAAGTAGTCATGACTAATCTAGTCATACGTTATTGTCCAGTAAACAATCCTATTGTTAGTAACTACATGTACGGTTGATTGTATCAACTAAATTCACGCAAGGAAAAACAACATACTCTTCAAGCTACCACACGTGTGTGGGCCAGGGGGTGACCATCACGAGTGATGCATTTTGATGATCAAATCCAAAGGGAATGAAATTTAGGCACACTATCAAGGAAGCATGGAAAAATACTCGTCCATGTATACATTACCTACATGCAACTGGGAGGTATCACGATACTGTTATAAGCAAACATGTCAGTTATGCAAAAATTTGGTCACGTGTGACCACATTTTTATGCAAAGTAATGTAATAAGTATTGATTAGTCATAAGGAACACTGCAGATTTATATACAGTACGGCCTCCTACCTCAGCCTAACACCATTCGTGATATATATGGGAAAATCTTGTTCAAATATCTCAGGTTATATGACAAACATGTAGATATACTGTTTTATAAAACAAATGCATTAATCCATTGCGCATTTAGTATCATGAAGAAAAAAATAAAAAGCATGAAATATAAATGAAATATTCTAGAAAACAAACTTGAAACTTCAAAATAATGTATCGTCGTGGGTAATGTTTTCCGCATTTCTTAACTCTTTTGCCCATGTCAAGTGTCGATAGTATAGCAAGCGTTCCAATTCACTTCCGAAGGTCTGAAGTAATTTTCAGAACTGCGGAAGGGAGCTGGACCAGTTGTGAACTGTCGTCACGGTAGAGAAATGAGGAAAGAAATCTGAAAAACATTTTCCATTTAAACTCCGTGGAACCCATTACTTGAATAATCCGTATTTGTCTCTTTTTGGACGCCGAAAAAATGTAATTTTTAATCCACTCCGTCTCACCACTCATCCACCTAATTTTTCTGCGTGATCTAATGAGCAGCGCATGACCATTTACGATATGTTTTCAACAACTTCAGGAATGGAATCGCTCTAAATAGTCGCTGGAGGTACTCAATGATGCACAGAAAATTAAAATAAACTATCAATTATTTTAATACCACGAAACAGTTGAAAATAAATGGATCTGGTCAGGTACAGAACATCATTTTAATCACTTGAAAGGTGCTCAAAAAGCATCGTCGACGAGCGAGGACATGATGACGCTTTGGGGCGAGAAATCCGCATATTTCGTTGGCAATTACGGACCATCCCCGGGTGGATTGTTGAATCGGTAGTTGCGGATGCATCATCCCCAAACTCTCTCTCATTCGAAATTAATCGCTCTCCCAACACCCAAAATCGTCCTCTCCTAAATTCCCATCACCAATAGCCTGCCTAAACACAACGGGGATTAACCGCGCCGCACCTGACTTGATCCCGAGGGATTTGCGATTGGCCCAGGGGAGACATTTCCGTGGGGAAGGAGGGAAAAGAATGGGAAAGGTAAGGGTGAGGATAGACCGGAAACGACCACGTTAAATAATACACGAGCTAACACACCACGCCAGTGAAACCCATAGTGACGCTCTCTCATCGCTTTAGAGAAAAGAAAAAGTCACAGGACGGCTAACCTCACCCTTCCTGGTCCATCTGAGGTGCTATTAAAGGGCTCGGAACTGGTCCCCAGAGCGTCCACACCTGCGTAAAGGGGCACGGGGAAGTGTAGGCAGAAAAAAAATAAAATCAGACAGAGTGGGCCTGAACGTCGACCTCCTTGACCCTGTGGGACTCCAACGGAAGTCCATTCAAGGTCCCTGTCCCCTTGGGTTGCCTTTTCCCTGGACCGCTGGATGAAGCTATCCCAACCTCTCCACTCCAACAAACGGTCAGCGTTGCCCATTGCATTTTTAAAGAGGGTGCGGCCCCCTACCGTCCATACCCTGGCCATCTACCCTTCATCCTAATGCACCATTATCGCAATGAACCACAGACGGACCGCCCACTCTGCATCATCACCTTCAACGCCGCTTTCCTCGTCGGATTTCTTTTTCTAACCAGACTCTAAATCGGCTAAAAACACCGCGATGAAGAGATGATATGCGCGCTGTGTCAACAGTTCCCAGCCAGAGTAATCGTGTCTGCTTGAGCCTCCACGTTATATCGCGGAAACCGCAGAGAGAGAGAGAGAGAGATAGAGAGAGTGGGGGTTGCGTGACTTAGAGTGATTATTCGCCAGATACGAGCTGCGTCACGACTTGCTGGGAAGCTCCTGTTCTCTCGATGAGCTGAGGGTGGACGAGAGATTGATGCTGGAGGGAAGAATAAAATATATATATAGGGTAAGTCCGGGATAGATGGCTATAGTTTTTTAAAGTACCAATATATTTTTTATTCTATATAAAAAGATGAAACATTTAAAAAATCTTAACTAATACACAAAATTCATGAAACGCGAGTTTTAAGGTTATAAGCTTTGTTATTTTTGGAAAAATGTCAAAAAACATTTTAAGTGAGCCCTGGCCATCACTCCCATAGATCCGGGAGATATAACCACATGGTATGAAGATATTTGGCCAAGCTCATAAATAAGTGCAGGACATGGAAAAAAATACCTGTACATCCCATTTGATACTTTATGCAACGATTAAGGAAATAGGGTATGCACAAAAGAGATCGGCAAGTCCTTATGATTTTTGAGTCATTACTTCACGCTAAACCAGAATAAATCGAATTTGAATCGATATTGGACCGTTGGTTAAAACTAAGACTACATTCTAAATTGTTTGAGTAAAACTTTGGCTAGTCTATTTGCAGATGATATTAGAACTATATTAATAACACTAGCGTATTACACTAGAATCTTTTGGGAAAATATGATTACAGAAACAGATAAACACGAATAGACCTGGAATGTTATTTTTCCGCAAACAGGTATCGTAACAACTAAGCAAACAGATAACATAGCCACTGGATAGATCAGTGAAATATAGAGTTTAAGAGCAAGATATCCATGGTGAAAAAAGTTACCCACTTTGACCGGAAAATGAAGCCGATTCTTCATATTTCTAGGCAGTTTCAGGCCGACAACTAGTCTGTAAAGCATATAAAAATACTCCAAGCAGAGCAAATCATCTCTACTGATCCCTTGCATACTTCATTCGCTTAATAATGCATTAAAAATGTCTAATACATTTCCACAATTTTTTTGAGAAGTAGTGATAAAACTTTGGTAGCATGCACTACAACTGCATCTACATAATACCCTGCAAGCCACCATAAGGGTGTGATGCAGGGGGTGAATTTACACCTAACATCCATTATGTATCATCCATAAAAAAGATCAGTAATTATATTCTAGTAAAAACTTCACAATTTAAAGGAAAGGTAAAAATAGCAAAGTAAGCATGCAAAAACATACTGCTCTTTGGTAAGTCTTATACCAACATGAAACTACCTATGCTATGAATTGGTACATTTACCGCTAAATAGATATATGGATATACAGGTATTGTATATCCAAATAAAGTGGTAAAGTTTTCTCTGAATAACAACCGAGTCTTTTCTATTTCATATGGTGTTTTTTATCTCTTCTTATCTCGGGACACCATAATATGCGTTTTTTTGGGAACTAGGCATATGTTTATTTGGATGACAAAATACACTCCATGAACTTCCAATGTTTTATTTTGGGATGTTTTTCTGAGGGAGAGCCATTTTTTACGCACTGGTACAGCAAAATGCCAACGGGTTCACTTTATAACAAACAAAATCATAGATGAATACTATTTCCAGCTTTTTCCATGCCTGCATCAAATTATCACCCTGCAGGAGACATAAAAGGATGAAAAATCGACTTCATTAGCCATTGGTATTTTTAAAACTTCCTGCATTCATACTAACGAGGTGTTTTACTGCAAGAAGACAAAGAAAGGATGAATAGAGCAGTTTGCTCTTGATAGTCGGGTAAACAGAGTTTTAGAGTATGTTGAGAGGTGATTTCTAGTGGCAAAAAAGTATTGATGCTCAAAGGTTAAATTTTTTGAGCGAAGTCAAAGCGTATTCGTTTTTCGATTGTGCTGAAAGGATCTCCCCGTTTCGTTAAAAATCGACAACAAATTTCGGTGGCTTTGTGAAGCGCCGAAAGTTAATACACGGTGCTCCTTCCATAAAAAAATGCCATTTCGAAAGCTCATAAATCGCATCCTCGGACAGGATATTACAAATAAAAATACGCTGTCATTCAAAGTTGAGTAGGCGAAGGATTTATTTTATGATTTTTTTTCCTCTATGAGATGGTATGTGGTTTATTGTTCTTCGTCTTAGAATACTGGGTTTTCCAAATTCTTTGTGGAATTTTTTTTCAATTTTACAATGAGCTAATTCCATGAATGGATAACAAATGGATGTTTAATAATGTTTCCAGTAGCATATGTTTTCAGGAAAATAAATTTCCAGTGCCCCTCAGGTATCTGAACATCAAAAATTATTTTAGCGAAAAGTCAGCTTTTTTGCGGCAAAAAAAAGTGAAAAATGCTGTTGTGATTTCACCTTATCTTCTCTGATGGTATGGCTCTAAATTCTGTATTGATTTATGACAAGCATTTTGTTTGACATGATAGAGTTATGTGACAAAAATGCAATCTTTTGGTGACTTTACTCTTGTGGATGGACCACAGTAGGAATATTTATTTATTCATTTTCATAGATCCGAAAACAAGCTCATATTTACATCGGACACCATAACCAATTAAATTTACTCAACACATACAGCCATGCCCTGAGTGGTGAAACCCGACCAAGGCGGGGCCAAAACCAGTGACCTCAGGAATGGAACTCCTCAAGGACTTTACCTCGTCGCCACCGAGGCCGATCAAACGAACTCGTAAACCGAAGTATTATGTCTAAAGTAAATATTTGATCCCCAAAATGAATACAATAGGACCGAGAACACAAAAATGCAGAAGAACATACGGAAAGGAAGTCATTTGGACGGAGGTAACCGTAAAAGGAAACAAACTTTTCAAAGTTACGCGAGCAGTTTGCGAGGGTGAATATATTTTTTATAAACTCAGATGTTATTGCCTGAGTTAATAAACAATTTTCAGGATACCGTATTCGTTTCCGCAGAACTCCGTTCATTATTTTATTATGCATGCCTGCCGTGACATCCTCTAAAAAATTCAGTTACTTACCTAAAAATCATTACCGTCTAAATATTTTCTTTCATTGCGGGGCCTAAATGAAGAATTCGGTCACTACACTTGGCTGTAGGGAATAGCTTGAAGATGTATACAATGCTTCAATAGTTAATACACTGTGCTTGTTCAATGAACGTGAACGTTCCGTGAACGAAAAAACACCATTTTTGTGAGTATTTTTCCATGTTAAACTTTTTATTCTGCTTAAAAAATTCTTGGTGAATTTTGTCGCCTGCGAATCAAAAATATCTTGCAGGATTTAAGTGAAAACACGGTTTTTTATAAATTGAAACTTCACCACGAGTAACTAACTTCCCATGGTGTCCATGCGTGTCCCCCATGGCCCTCTCACCCATACGAACGGGAGAGATGGCCAGCCATCGAGCATTCGTAAAATTATAACTTTTAAAATTCCCCTAATTATTTCTACATGACAAACAAGTACATTCCAAAGGTCGGGAGTGCCAGTAACAATTGGAAAGCAGAGGACTTAATAAATGCCACCGAAGACGTCAAAAGTGGAAAAACTGTCCACAACCAACAACAATTAAATATTAAGCTTGATAATAGACAGGAAAACCTTAATAGTGCAGAATACTCCTTGTTGTTCTAACAATAGATCCCCTGCTAATGTTACAACCCAGTGTAAGCAGCACTGAATTACAGAATAACAACAATCATTAATTAAATGAAGAACCCAATACTTCATGGCAGATTAGAATAATATATGCTTCAAAAGCTGATCCTGGGATCATCGAATATCCCAGCGTTACAATATCACAGATCGTTTCTCCCAGGCAAGCAGTAGAAACATTCACGCCAACAAAAGTCCTGAACAATATTTAATCCGGGCCAGGGAGACAAATACAACAAAATTCGGGACGACAAAAATTGTAAGCTGCTCTCCTCACCTCGCGCGAAAATATCGCAAAAATCAAACCGCAATCGCGGGTAAGGCAAAAGCATGCTCTGGGATAAAATCTGTCTGCGCTGTTGTATCTTGAAGAACGAAATATAAAGAAAATAATTCGCAAAAAGAAAAATTTTGGCCCAGCAGCAGTTCAGAGTCAGAGGTAGTGTACCCGGATGACTCTAGCAATGATTTTGATGGCGACAATGGAGAGTGTGTTTGGGTGTGGTGATGGCTACAATGTAATCAAGCAAAATTGTGATTGGATTCAATGCTTCGGTTGTCATCGTCGGTTGCATGAACAACCGTGCCTCTTCTGTTGATGTATGCCAAAGATGAAAAGCTATTACTTGCAAGAAGTGAGCGATATATTTTTTTTTGAATCTGTCGTTAACGGAATTTGAAACGAAGACATTTACGAGAAATTTATTTCTCGTAACGTTTGGACAGAATTTTCACTTTTTTTATTTCATTTTGTACGATGTACTTCAGTTTAATAAAACCTCTAACTCCAATAGATTTCACACACTGATGGTGTAACGCGCGTTATCATTCTTTTTTATTTCATGGATCAGAGGAAAGTGAAAATGTGTACTATATTCATAAAAGTTACTCTCGTTCTTCAAATCACTACTTTTATCACGCAGTGCGAGTCGATGGATCAGCGACTGCACTGTGGATGAATCCACTTTGGGTGATGCCAACTTTATGGATTGCGGTAGCGCAAACGAGCGAGCGCGGGGAAGAACACACCCCTCCTTTCTTGCCTTCCCCAAAGCAGGAAAAAATCGCAAACTCCCTTGCAAGAAAAGAAAACAAACAAAAAGCGCCAAGACGAGAGGCATCCGGTGTGCGACTCCATGCCACTTTCTCAGCCGAGGAGCCGGAAAGGGGAAAGATGGAGAACCTCATAAATCCGTTCCGAGTGGTTGAGGGATGAGGAGATTAGCGTCCTCGGAACCGTCAAAAAGGACGAAACGGGGAAAAGAATGGGAGAGAGGGGTGTCCCGGATTTTCTCCCATCGCCAAGGGTTTTCCCTCCGTTCGCTAGATTAAGCTCCGCGGAAAGGGGCAGACAACGGTTTTAATTAAGAGGCACCGCGCGGGACATTTAAGTTTCATGGGACATTAGTAAATCCCAAGAGGCAGAGTGGGTTGGGGGAGAATACGCCTCAGGAAGCTAACAAACGACGGGACCCATGAAAAACTGTTCTCGTTGAGTGGGGGGAAACATCCTAGAAAGAAACAGTTTCACGAAATGAGAGATATGTGATGCGCAAATGTTCCGATTCGAGCTGGCTGTTGCGAGAAACAAGGCAACTACAAGTGGTACAATAATTAGTCTTTACAATGAACAGGTTAAAAGGGGCCTCGTTTGGATTCCTGAGCACAGTAAATATCAACCTAATGTAGCATATCCGCCCACCCACACATTAAGTTCTCTTAAGATACATTAAGTCTCTTGAGTCCGTGATATATAGTAAATATCGCTGATTAGGTCCCTTATTATTTTCATTACGGCTTGATCCAATATACTGAGTAAAATACATATGAGGGGATTTTCTCAAGGATTGAATCGGCAACATGGCTTAAATAACACCAAAAAGAGGATCTACTATGCATTTTATTTCCGTAATCAGGTGTTCTTTTTCACTGCTATTTTTCCTTGACCGTAGCAGAATTTCTTTTGTAAACAAGCCATTCCCTTGTTCATATTGGTATTTTTAACTTATGAACATTTTCATCGAAAAAACCAAATACATACATACTTAAGATTAAAAATACTCTTTCTTCTCCCTAAATATCAAAGTCAAATAAAACCTAGTCAGGATTGTTTTTAGCACTTTAATAACAAATTTTAATCTCTTCAATATAAAATAATTACCATAAAATCTATAGAATACAATGTTCAAAATTCATTGATAGTTAGTAAAGGTTAATAATGATACTTCATAATTTAACCTAGTGAGCAGAAAAGGTTAAAGAGCAATATGAAAACTGAAAGCGTAAATTGTAGGCATCTGGGTTGTACCCCAACTTACGGTACTGGAGGAGTCTCACATTGGCAGGGGGTTCACAAGGAGATTAACGAGACAAATAATTGTGTATCTTAAAGTAAAAAGTAAAAAATACTTCTCTTTAATCAAGAATAACTCCTTTTCTTAACATAAACACTTTTCGTAACTCGTTTACAGAAGCTCCTATTCCAATGCTAAGCGCATTACAGCAGAAAGCGTTTCATGTACTCCATACAATATTCTTCCCCTAGAATTACTTACAATACCTGTATTGTCTCAATGTTTAGCTGAATTTCAGTAGCCAAAACATGATTTTTTTCTACCACTGTACCGTTTCCTAGTCGATTGAAACGTATATTGATGACTCCTATTCCTTGGTCTCCAGGCTAAAAAAAAACACCTCGTCGTCCGCAGAACCTGACTGATTTGAACTGATATGATAACCTCTGTGATTATTCACAGGAGGTTGGCAGGAATCGTGCACTATATTTTTCACATTCCTCTCGTGCTAAAAATATCTTTTTCGCTAACAACCGTAGAATCATCACCATATTTTCATCTAGTTTTTTTCCTCGGAAACCGACTTTTATATTTTCCTGTCTCTTAATAAGTTGAATGCAAGTCAGAACTTTGTAGGAAATCGCAGGTGGCCCAGGGAAAGGAACTGGCCCCCTACCCTGAATGTGTAAATTTCACACGGCAATGGCTAAGTACGGGGTGAGCTTTACTCTCACCTATCGAAGACCAACCTTCGCGTTGAACACTCATTTTTTAAATAAGGTTAAAAGTGAGACGAGATTGCTAGATGAATCAGGGAGGGAAAATTTTTCTGATCATGGGTTTAATATTTCAGTCATATAAAATCTCTCACATAATTATTAGGTAGATTACATTACTGAAGATGTGACAAAAAATTTAAAATCCGTTGGAATATGGCAGATGGCACCATAAACATAATAATACGGGAACAAATAGATGAAGAGGTTATGATGTCATTTTTCCGCATAAAATAATATACCAATTTGGTTTAGTCACCCGGAATATTACTAGTTAGAATAGGAAGTTTAGTTTTTACGGTAATTTTAAGGTTTTGATAACTTTGATATGTTAGTCTTATTATTTTACACATTTCCGCAAACGTTCGACATGCAACCAGAAATATTTTGCGGAATATTATAGCAGTACCCCTTCCGCATGGTGTCGGTTTTTTATCAGACGGTTTATTCAACAGTAAATCCATTTCTATAAACACAAACTACGCCGTCGTATGCCTGGTATAACGTAACTCCGAGCTCTACACACACTGGCTCCGGCTGGCAGGAAACATTGTAAATGTATATGTGTGCGGATGAATGTTACGCCCTTCACGACTGTTTTTACAGCACGTAGTTTGCCTATTGTCTCGTAACAGGTTCTCAAAGACATGTGGTTTTTATGACCAACATTTTTTCTTCCTTCACTTCCGCTTGTTTTCTCTAGCATCAACCGTTACCACGCTATGACTCCAGAATCCTTTCATGAAGAGATTTTACGATTCCCTGCAGATTTGAAGAGGCTCAGCCACTCATGACAGTGATGTCGCTCTTCGCAAGAGGGCTTCTCTACTGAGGCTAGGAATTTGCGAGTTTGCTTCCTATTTTTCCCGAGCGTTGTGGATAAGTCACATTCCAAAAGAGGAAATACAAGGCTGTGCAATATTTTATAGTGTAATTTTCACTCCCTGACACAATCTAGACTGACCGTTTTGAATTACTGCCTTAAAATATGCACCCGGAATTACAAATATCGTGGATGATAAGGAAAAAACCCCAGCATTGTAACATCAACAAATCGTTAGGCAGTGCGTTGGCTTTAACGTAATAATTGAAATCTCAGAAGAATATATACTGAGTAGTTCTTGCATCATATTTTTGAGCATTAAAGTATGCATGCCAATATATTTTCTAAACAAAATCCATTTAATGGAGTGCAGCGGAGGATTGAACTTGAAGTAGAGTAGTTATAAAGTCATCCAACGTACGTATATTTTGGAACAATGCAGCTACAATGGATCTTAAACTGTCATTAAAAATATTCGGATTTTGCTCGCGTCTCAAATTATTTTAATGGCAATTAGATTTTTCATTGCGAAAACATGAACGCCTTATCTTGCGCACCTGACATTTAAGTACATTTTTTTCATTCATGCTTGGTCTAATATTGTGGCATTAGGCTTTACCTGATGACGTGATATGAAAGTTAAAGCATTCACTGAATGCAAAAGATTATGTATCACAGGAATTAAAAATCTTGCAGCTCAGACTAGATCTTCAAAATTATAAACCGCAATTGATTCAATTTGAAATTTAAAGTGCTTTTTGAAATCGTACACTAAGATAGTTTTTGCACGCAGTAGCATTTTCACCATTGCAATTAAACATTTATTCCACCCCAGTAGAGAGAAAGTAAATACTCCAACTGCTTTCTGCCTCCCGCAGGCCCACTTCTCGAATTTGCACTTTCCCGGCAACTTGCACGGAGCAGGAGTAAGCTATCTATAGCTTAATGCGTCATTTCTATGCAAACCGCATCGGCCACGAAGCAGTGAGCGGTGGCTGAACGAATTTGATGGCTTCTAATGATTTGGAGTGTCAGATTTCGTGCCTTTAGGGAAAATAACGGAAGTAGCCAGGCAAATATCGTGAGGGGTGGAGAATATTAACCGAGGAAACCACAATGAACGGAAGATTACGGAATATGATCGGTGAATGGTGACTTTCGCAGTATCTGAGTCACTTTCATAGAACAATCTTGAAAACCAGGGAGTGTATTAAGTCGGGGGTAGTAACCGATTTCAAGACCATTTAACCTCCAGCATATAGTCGGAGTGAAAATAAATGAGTGCACTGTACAGATAAAACTTCACAAAAAGCTAGAAAAGCAATTTAACACCCAACATTTACCATCAATTTCCCCGTATTACGGGATATTTCACAAAATTATCAAAAAAGAACGCAGAAATCCATTGTAATTAATTATTTTTGAGTGTTAATGCAAATAAACTTCTTTCCCAAGGGCCTGACCGAGCAAGTTCCTGTGTACTAACACAAGCAGATATTTACAAGCGATTTTACGCATAAAATGTTACGTTAATGTTGATTTCAAACGGCTCTCATTAAGTATCATTTGGTACGTTTCATTAGAAAAATTCAAACTTTTTTCCTATTTTCACAACGCTATGACCAATTGTCATTTCCCGTGCGGTGTTTAACTTAGAATCATTTAGCGGAAAATAGTCCACTCACGGGTTAATAATGAGCTTAAAAATCCACGCATGGCTGAAGAATAGTTGAATGGCATAGAATGTTACGAGTAGTTGTTTTTTTTAATAATCGGCGAAACAGGTTCTGATGATATTGGTGCTCTTTATCGTTTTACTGAAACAATTTTATCTTTATTTTGTGACAAAAAATATTGTTTTATGAAGTTTTAGAAAAATGCACATTATCTGATTTTCATGAGAAACTAATATTGACTATGAATGAAGGACAATTGATAAAACAATTTCTAATAAATCTGGAATATCATGAAAAATACTACTGATTTGAAGTGCAACTCACGCCTGTTAAGTTAACCTTGAACTGCTTAGTACATGTTTTTGAAATGAAAAAAAATATTCGACTGAATAAGCTATAATTTGAGCATGTAAGAGAAGCTCTTCATTCCCTTTCAGAGAAATTAAACTTTCAACAGAATGGGAATGAGAGGAACGAATACATTACGCAAGGCTCAGATAATTATCATCGCGGCTGAGTTCTACCAATATTAGTAAGAGCACTGTGACATATCTGTGAAATGCTGTCACTGAATCAAAATTTCTTTTTGTCCAGTTGTGATTGTTTGATTGAGCCGTCGAAACAATCAGGGAGTGAAAGATTAGCAAACAAACAGCGAATTTCATTATTAACTTCAAAAGCCCTGGGGCATCGGCAAGGCTCCTTTTTGGACACAATTCTTCCACTCTCCACCGGCGCATTCCGGAAACATTCCCCAAGGGGAGAGATTAACTTTGCAGTACTCGCGGCTTTCGGTTGGACGCGAAGCCTCGTTGAGCCTGTTAGGTTCAAAATTCCTTTAAAATTTTTTTCCATAATTGGTGAATGCGAGAGCGTTTCTCTCCACTTCTTGGGCATTAGCAGTATTAATTCTCCATGCAATTCGATACTCCGTTTTAAATTCCCTCTAAATAGCTGTAGTAGTTATTCATAAGAGGTGCCCGAGAACTAAGGCTATTTGCGTCATATAGGATAGGTGGATTTTCGGATAGGGGTGGGAATTTAAAGTGTTTTGAGAAAGGGTGGATGGAAACCCGGCGTCGGAATTACTCTACTGTTATCATAAAGCGTCCACGGAGTCCACGAGTTAACGTCCCAACCGAATGGCCGGCTACTGAGCTCGAAATGCTGTTCACACAGCACTCAAGTGTGGACCAGTATATCAATAGAAATATTAGCCACTGTCGGTATTTGAACCTAGGCCCTAGGGATTGGAGGCCAGCACCCTAGACACAACACCATCTGTATCCCCTATAATCATTATCAATCAACAATCAATACCTATTGTGCATTCAGTGTGTTAGTTTGGATGGACCATGTAGATACACTATCTATAAAATGACTTGAGATAATTTTATATTTTCCAGGGACTAAGAAAGAACGAATTTAATAACATCTCTCAGCTACAATGTAAAATATGTATTCAAAAGAAACTTGACTGTGCCACGCAGAAAAAATTCCAGGATTCCCGCAAAGTCTGTCGTTTGACCTCTCTACAGGTTTTTTCCTAGTCTAGATGGTCTAGATTACTAAGAATTCAATACGGTACTACATGCCATTGATATATTTCCAGCCGGATATAATAAAATTATAGGTTGTATATTTATGGCTACTCTGTGCTCTTTCACATACTTAGCTTTGGTCGTGTTTCCGATGCGACCCTCAAATAATTCAAACAGCAGTTTCTCAACAGGAATCGATCTCGCACACAATATTATTTTCAGACCTTGGCGAATTCCACATACGCACTCTTTTGGAATATTTTTTTCAAAATTGCGTACATCGGGAGGTAGTACTTGACGAAAAATTGTATTAAATCTGATTAAGAGGGGAATTGCCAGAAGGAATAAATCTGAGAGGTTGAATGATACGAAGCTATTCACTCATTAGGGTTTATATAAGGATGAAGTCGGTGCGGTGGCTAGAGTACTACCTTCCTATCCCGAGGACCCGGCATCGAATTCAATCGAGTGCAAATTTTTCACCGGAGCACCGGTCCTTACCTGAGTGGTTTGTGGTGTGCACATCGAGGTTAGTACTCCGTCCGTTGGATGGGACGTTAAACCGTGGATCCTACGGCGTCTTTCGTTAAGAGTAGATGAATGTCGATGCCGAATTTCTCTTCACCCTTCCTTCGTTCCCTCAAATATTCCCACCTATATTTAATGGTGCAATTGACCTTAGCTATCGATAGCCTCCCCCAAATTACTATAAGGTTTCCTATTTTCTCAACTAGTTCTGTCCTCATGTCCTCATGAGTAAAGGAGGGCGTGGATGGAAAGGAGGACGAACGATGAAGTGCCAGAATTGGTAGGAGAAGAAAGAAATTCGATAGATGAATTAGGAGAAGGCAGAATGTGTGGATGGGAAAGGTAATAAAATGGGATGATGTTTTGAAAGAATTAATTAAGGAGAGAGGCGTTGGGTAAGCGGGGAAGATGGAGGAGAAGAAAGGGGTAGCTTGGATAGAATGATGGGAGGTAGGAGGTATGAGTGAAAGAAGATGGACATCGTGTGAAATTTATGGGGTGGGAAGAATTAAATGTAGGTATATTTAGACCTACCGTCATCGGTAGAAAGCTAAAATAATCATGAGTAAATGAACCTAAAAACGTCAAGGAGATAGAGTAATTTTCAGTCTTGAGAAACCTATTTATCGCACCAAGTAGATAGAGTTGTCTGGTGCTGATGCAGCAAAGGAATAGAAGCTCTCTGATTCCAGCCGTCAGAGCCACCAAGGGCACAGACGCGTCCTCCAGGGCATTATGGTGCCTCCGAATACCTCTCGCATCAAATCTGCCCTTTCCGTCGGGATACAGTGGTTCTCTTTGTCCCCCTCCCTCACCCTTCCCTCCCAACCCTAATCTAATGCCTCGTCAGTATTGTCCCAAAACTGTCTCGTCGGTCGTCGTCGGCGCGGGAAAATCATGACTGCCGAGGAGCGTCCAGCAGCTTCGAAACGAGGTCGGTGGGGCTGCGGGAGAGGAGGAGATACGTCCCAATACCAGACAAGCCTTACGGGTGAGGGGTCAGCTTGTAAACATCCCTCCTCTTGGTTCCATTTCTCATCTTCTGCGTCGTTAAATCTCCTCGTATCCTCTGTTTAGGACCCTTCTCCGCGTCAATACGCTTATGTGTGCTCCATCGCCAGTATTTCGAGTTATACCGCCGCGTAAATCAAGAGCCTTCGTGGTATTGTCTCTTCGCTTTAGCCTCAGAGAAGCGTCTCTCTCTCCAATTTCTCTTTCGCGGTTTGATTAGGGGCTTCAACTCGTGGCGAAACGAGGAGATTGCTTTTTCCCCTCTTTGTTGAACATTTTCGAAAATTGAATATATGAGTAACATCGACGTTTAGCAATCAGTTTGGTAACGCGTGTGAGTTTTAGGCACATCAACATCGAGTCTGAATAAATACGTTCAGATACGTCAATCTGTTAGGTGGTTTTTTTTTGCGAACAAGAGTTGTTCTTTTCATTATCCTTCTATGGATATTTGTAATTTTTTTCAGCACATGTCTCCCCTTATCACTCAATCTATTAAGAGGCCATCTGCAAATCAAATTACGTATCGCTAAAGGGAAGCGATAGAGGGATGCCCAACTGTTACTATCCACTACTGACAGGGAAAGGGCCGGAGAGGCTCAATCATTCCGTTTCGTTGGGAGAAAAATACATCATAAATACATTCTTTGTTCAAGAAATAATGATGCTACAATAATCACTTGTACGTAAATAATAGCACTGGTAAATAAGTAATGCAGTTGTAAATAATGTCTTTTTTGCCATTCTCTAATAAGACAGGGTCCATTGATGGCACTAAGTAAACGGGACCAGAGTCCTTAGAGAATATTACAGATCACCATGGTGGAGGATGGGGGAAGGAGAAAACGATTAAAACACTGTTGCGTAATTTGTGGATGCCCCTTAAGTGAAGGCTAATTACTTCTACATGGGAAAAAATCTGTTCGTTATTTTTCGAAATATCAGCCGAAAAAATAGTCTGTGCCATTGTAAGAGTCCATGAGCCATATTGAAGGAATCAAAGTAAATGAAACAACACATCAAATATCTATGCTCTGTAGCAAAAACAATTGTTCAGTTCACATCTATTCTAATTTTTTTTCAAAGTTACGGGAGGCTGTAAATGAAACAGGTAAAGTAAATGAAACAACACATCAAATATCTATGCTCTGTGGCAACAACAATTGTTTGGATCACATTTATTCTATTTTTTTTCAAAGTTACGGGAGGCAAGTGCGCGACACATCTGAGGTTTTTAAGTCTGTACCCGAACTTAAAGGCGCCTCAGACCGGGAGGTAGGTTGCGAGGATAGAAATGGAAGGGATAGAAGAAGGGCCAAGAGAAACCCGGCATCGAGTCGACAATTGCTTGCTCCCAACGAAAGGCGCCAAGGGGACAATAGTTTAACGTCCCATCCGAAGGACGGAGTACTGAACTCGAAGTATACCACAGCCACCACTCAAGCAGGGACATATATACCGACGATCAATCTCTACTACTACCGGTATTCTAACCCAGGACTGCGGGGTGAGAGGCGAGTCACCACTCTAACTTGGCTCTGTAAACACAAGTCTTCAAAATTCCAGCCACTTAGCATCGTTAGTGTCGTAGAAATAAACAGTGTTGAAATTATTTTTTAACAACACTTGTATCCAATTTATTGATGAATTTTAAATTTCTCGCCAAACTGTGGTTACAATGTAACAAACGGCAAAATCATTCATTTTTTCCACAGACTTTAAATTTTGAACGGGCTACTTACTTTATGCGGATAAAGGCAGCAAGAAGCGTAGCTTTTGCACATTAACACTGATTTATTTGGGCAACATCAGGCAGGTATTAAGCACGCGGTTTTATCTGCGCAATCCTTTAGCCCGTTAAGACTTTGTACAATCAGAGGCCCAAAACCCCCATCGTAATAACCAAAGTATGCTCTTTAAAACATTAAAACCATTTAATGGAGCTTAATGGCCTCTTCACCTGTTCGTTGAACCTCCCCAGAACTGAGAATGAGGCGAGATGAAATATTTACGTCAGCGGTAGTAGACTTTAGTTATTTGGATTTCAACAGCCGTCGAAGTTAAATCGCATCATACGCTTCATATTAAGACGAGTAACATAACGAGGTACGAACCCTTTGGTTGCCAGTCCGACGCGCAACCGACCCGGTGTCGGATCACAGGTCATAACGCAGGCGTTATTGTTTAAATTGGGCTCAGGAGAGCTACAACGTGATCAAAGTTCTTCTAATTGCGTCTTGTGCTTAGATTCACTTGAATCCTTACCGAAGGGGGTTGATTCGTTAATCCGATTACTGTAAGCAGTGTATTTCTAGAGACCGTCACATATATTTATTCCCCACGCTAGTTCCCTTCATATAGATAATACGAATTCTACATTACGCAAAGAACGTAAGTTCAGGGGATTTTTGGGGGAAACTGAGACTGTAAATGCTCCAGACACGAAGAAATAATTCGGGACTAAGTCTTTCAGATGGACACCTACAGTAGCGCCGGATTTGCCAATAAACGAATAAAGTTATTAGGGACTACAATGCTACACAATTAGTAGATTCCATCACGCATATATTATACGCGAGATAGACGTCTACACGACTGAATTTTAAAATCTGTACTTTCCACATACCATTCGTGAACACAACAAAAGTGTAGTGACTCCATTACAACCACTGAATTACAACACTTTATGAACGTTAAAAGTGATATGTAATCGAAGGTTGGTGTCCTAAGAAATCACGCGCTCTTCCGGTGTAGTGGGACCCATTGTAAGCAGTAGACAGATACCAGATTGCTTGAGTAGAATTCAGCTGACTTGCTTTCAGTTTAAAGGAGAATATAATTGAATCATGATAAAGCAATTGCAATAGTAACTATACCAAAGTGCTGAAGTAACGACCTCGTCAGCTCCAAGTTTCTTTTCAGAAAGATCTATCCATGGTGACCAGAGTTGGTTTGATAATGAAGTATTCGTATGGTACTGTGAAGAGCATCTGACAGAGTGACGTATCTGCAGATATTCTTTTTTAGCTCAATAACTTTTGAACAGATATGGGATCATTATCATTAGTCATCAATTCTCAGATTGGTTTGACGCAGCTTTCCACGTCTTCTATCGGCTAATCTCTTTATATTTACGTATTTCTTCTCTTTCATATCCTTCATCACTTGTTCCATATATCTCGCACGAGGTCTTCTTTTGCCTTTTTTCCCATCCACTTGTCCTTCAATGATTGTTTTCAGATATAGGATAACACTGATAAAGGATTAACCAACTTATAATTTCTAAGAAGTGAATATTTTAATTAGCTAAAGCCTTAAAAAATCTGCTATTTTAATTCAATTGCCTTCTTCATTATTTTCCCCTATATATCCACTGATCATCCCTCTGTATCCACTAGTTTCCCTCTAGTCCACAATGGTCGCATTTTCGGTGTCCTTCATTTTTGAGCCGGTTGGCAAGCCATTATCCCTTGATGAGAAGCATTGGAATTTAATGTTTAGATGCTCTAATGGTAAGGTTTTATCACTCATTGGTGAGAATCTAACAGATAATCTTTAGATTGTAGTGCCGGTAAGTTACCAACTTGTTCACCCTAGCCTTGTGAATTGTTTCAAAATATGTTGCACATATTTTGAAATAATTCAGGTGAAATAAAAAACAATTTTTTCCAAAAGTTTGCTTCTCAAATATGGGGTGCTTCCTTAACCCCATATACGGAAACTGCAAACTATCTGCTCTGTATAACTTAAGGAACCAATTTTTTTTCTTTTACATCAAACGTCACAACTCTGAAGGAATCCATGCTTGGGTTAAAACATTTAATCATAAAATTTCCAAAAGAACTGAATGGTAAAATGCCAACGTTATTCAATCGAGCCTTGAGCAAAATTAGGACGGTCACGAGTTCGTTACTCGTACAGAGGAATGTATTAGAGCGCAATAGCCTTATGCGTATCGTATGGCACCACCAACTGGCGCAATAGGAACGCTTTGATGCGTGTGGTGCTCGTGGTATTCCATTCACTGCTCAACCACTTCACGGCTTCCTATTATTCCCGAATGTCTCAATAATTCCCAACGGAGGAAAGAACACACAAGGCAGCTGTACGCATAGAACAATGGTGACTGCTGTTAATTCAACTACCAGTGGGACATCGGGGTGGAGAAATTTGGTTCACAAAAGTAACTCTAATTAGAAAGTGTCGCCAAGCACAGTCTAACTCTAATTATAAACTGTGCAACGGAGAAAGAAAATAACCTTGCCCTAAATACGCACACGATTGACTTGCATCTTATATCAAATTTAACAGGAGAATAATGTTTTGGAATTACACTCCTCTCAATGGTAGGTACATATCGACTACTTCTACTGCAGAAATTTAATGCAAATAGGTACCTATTCTGAAGATTTTGAAAATCTTTAACATCCCAGCGTGTTACGGTAGGTTTATTCATTAATCTGAAATTAGATAACTATCCTGACATGTGACCCTGAAACGTAGACGATGAAGGGAATATATGCCAGCAAGGTACAGGCATGTTAGACTAAACTTATCAAAAGTAGAATTGAGAAAACTAGAATGGATAGGGGAAAAAATGAGAGGGTTTTAGATAGATTGTAGATGTAGGATCAAGTGGTGTGGGCATGGGAAAAAAAGTGAAAAGGACAAAATATCAGAAAGAGAATATCAAATGGATATTCAGGGCAAAACAATGAGAGGAAGGCCATGGGGATGGATGGATAAAAGGAGTGGAGGAGAGCATTCAGAAAGGAAGACATGATAGGATAAGGGTGACGACAGAGAGATGATAGTTGTAAGTGAGAAGAAACTGGAGGTGCTTGAGTGCGAAGTGAACTCGGCCAGTGGCTGGAAACTTTATATGGTGATGATGATAATTGGAAATATTGCTTTTAAACTTTTTTCAGTCTGCATGATCTCTTGATATAAATGCATGCATTTCACTCTTTGAGATATCCTCTAAAATGACTGCGCATCAAGCTAAATTTTATTATAAAAACAAGAAATGAGAATGTGACTGTATTACCCACTTACCGCACCAATTTACCGAGATTTAAAATGCCATTTTTCTGTGTACCTCATGAGAACATAATTAATATAATAAATGCCTTTCTAATTAGTAATCACTTCATTACAATATAGCTACCGACCATTTATACCGTAAATATGTGTACCTTATATCTAACATGTTTCCATGACGTGACAAGTATTGCACGTCTTAGTTGCACGTAAGTTTAGTAGGTATATATCGTAACATTTCACGCCCTGCCACAAATCATCGTGGTGACTTGCAGAGTATTACGTAGATGTAGATAAATACATCACATGACACCAGAGATATGTCGTTATGATATGCATATAACCTGTTCAGGTGGATGTTGGTTTGAAGGCTGTGACGTTAGTGAAGTCACCCTTTTCCAATGGTAAATTTGTTTTAAACGTGAAACCAACAGAGCAGCCTCTACCAATAAAAGTTTTCACTCGTCAATAATGGGTTCCCGATGTTGAGTCACACATGTCACACATCCTGTCACACATCATTTTGGTGGCTTCTAGGATACGATTTAGGTGTAGATATACCCTCTGTCTCATTATTCTTTGGTGATTATAATACTGCCAAGAATAAAATAGCAAATTAACGCACCTATTCAGGTTAGATGGGTCCACTCGGTCGTACCGCAAGTGCTTAAGTCTATAGATACGATTAATCCTAAAGTGAGCGTGATGACCACATATGGATGTAAAAGAATCAGCAAACTAAGGGCAAAGGGGCGAGGTACATTGTAATATTTCGTGCGACGCATTGGAAGGTGCTTTTTTGCGACTATCGGATAACAACATTAACCACATCGACCAGCAGGAACATTTGCCTCAATTGAGTGTCGAATCGCTTGAACCGACGCTTGAGTCAAGGTTCAACGCATCGTACAGCGCCGCCGGCTTAATACGTTTTGCCAACTATGGCACCACATGTGAATACTATTTATGTAAAGAAAGGAGCGGTGGCACAACACATGAGTCATGACGGTGCGCCTAAATAATTATCACTCATGTTCCACCTTTATGAGCGCGGAAAATCATGATGTCATGCAGATACAAAGTTTTATTATCTTTAACAACGAAGTATTTATGAATCTCTAAATTCAGTAAAATATATTTTTTTCATTTTCTTTCATTTTCACATTTTCGTGATTTGCGGATAAATCTTTGATGATATGGAATTTTGAATATCATATTTGGAATCTGGGGAAAAACCAACCTGGTACATTTCTTCATTTGAAAACAACAGAACAATGTTGCAGATTAGTATTACGCTATCATCCTCCGAAATGAGTCGCAAATTACGACTCCGTTGCTATTCTCTCTATTTCATATCACGGATGAAATTCGTTCTCTCTCCAGTTCCGCCGAAGGAGACAGTAATATTTCGGAATACGGGAAGCTTATATTCCGAGTAACTTCTGAGAATGCGAGTTATGACCGAAATTATGCACTGCATGTGGGAATAGCTGTTCATGATCAAAATATCCGGGAATTTACGAGTCTATTACGCTAATGCTAGCGGTTAGATTGCGACATCAAAGGCAGTGGGGTCGGCTTCGGCTTCCAGGAGGAGCAGATGAATCGTCTTTTAATGTTTCTTAGAAGTTTCCATCCTTCTAGAGTCAGGAGTCGTCCTTCTTAATTTATAAAATAAAAATAGAAAGTAGGTGCTTCCCCCGGTTTCTCGGTCTCAAGATGAAATACCTTAAAGATGAGTGATGGAAGTGAGGGTTCGTTAGGAAGCACGAGAAAGAATTAAAAATGGGGAAATAAGATGACACGCAACGTCTGCTGCGCATCTCTTCAAGCACAATTTTATGAAGAATGCTCATGGTAAACAAAATATATAAGAACGTAAATCAATGTTCATTGCCGCATTAAATTAAGAAATTCATTTATTTTCCCTCCACTAATTTAGATACGGCAATTTCCCTGTACTGTGAATTATTAAAATAAGTTATAATCATCGGACTAGGAACAAGAGCAAGTAGGAAAAAAGGAAGCAACACGAAAAAGCAGAAAGTGGATACTACTTTAGTTTATGGGAAAATTGTAAATATTAACACAAAAAACGGGAAATATTAACATACTTATACACACCTAGATATATGGTTACACAATGGGGTGTCGAGTTGGTGTTGTAGCTAGACTTGTATATTCTTCTGTTGTAAAACAATGCAATACCCAATAACACCCACACGAAATATATACGATAAGGGTATCAAAACCATTGGATTAATTCATAAATGAAATAACTAAGTTGCATGAGAAATAACTCTCGCAGACATGTTTTTTGAGAAATAGTAACCCTCTCGAATCGCAGGAAATCTCACACGCAAAGTATACCGAGAGGAATCTCACGCTAACGGTCTGTTGATAGATTAAAAAAAGGGCTTTTATAACAGCGAGCTTTTTGTAATAGAAGCCAGGTTAGAAGTTATCATGCGACCAGAACATTAGACAACGGGTTATTTGTCTGCTAAGAATTCCTCATCAGAGAGGAATGACTTATCTACTTGAAACGCTCCGATATCTGCACATACATGCCACCCTGCAAGCTGCCGCAAGAGCATGTAGCGCTAGACGATAGGTTACTAGCCGTGAAAATGTACTTTTCTGAAAGGGAAGGAGAAAAGTGGAAAACTTCTAAATGTGATTGTTATTTTCATCTAAAAGAATTAGACTTGGTTGGTGTTTTAGACGTGTACTGCGCACGGGAAAAACGAATTCTTGTATCTCACAGTCCCGCAGTTAATCTCTCTTAATTTATCACCTATGTCTGTCCTGCTAATATATAAGGAATAAGCGGTTGAAAATGCCTATAATATTAGCCTAGAACTCGTGAAATTCGTATTTTTCGAGTAAAACAAATCTTCAGAACAACCGTCCTGTCTCTTGGTTTTCCTCTCCGGGATACCCCGGTAAAATTGAATGCTGTGTAAATTTAAATTGAGAATGAATGATTAGGCTTTGGTGTTACGACTTCGTTTTTGCATTCAACTCGCGTGGAAACACGGAAAACGGATTAATAAAATCAAGAGTCGCCCCATCGTGGTTGGCTACGACCTTACCTCAAGCGTTAAATCACAAACGAACGGGTTCTCTCTTCACTCACTCGGATGTATTTAAGTACACGTTTAGCTCTAGCTCTAGCATCCTACAACATAATGCCGCGAATTTTAGAACTTCATTGGAGACTAAAGAGTAAATTTAAATAATGAGATTCAGCAATGATACTCAAGAGAATAACTAAAAAAAATTCATATTCATATTAAGAACTAGAAAGCATCAAACTACCCCTACTCTACGAACTACTTCTACCCCTACTCAAACTAAGAAGAAATCATGAAGAAAGAACCAGGTATCATCAACAGTACATTATTTAATTTCAAAATTAGACCATAAAACCATGACAGACCCCCTTTTTTCTCAACCTATAACAACCAATCAGATTCCCTTCATCTTCCCCCACAAACCAAGCAATCTAACACTCACTTGCTCTTGGAAAGTGGCCCAGCACTAAGTTCTTCCCGAGACATGTCCCTCCCAAATCTATCTCCCAGTTAATGGTCACCCAGTTGACCGAAATATTGGTATAGGAGTCTTCAAATATATACCTCTTGACACCGGTATTAATATCTCCAAATTTTGCCCCTACCCTAAGCTGGTATGCAAACATGAAAACTAATATTTAGATCACTGCAAAATAAATATACATCTACATCTACACGATACCCTGCAAGCCACTGCGAGGGGGTGTGGCAGAGGGGGTGATGATCACCAAGAATGCACTACTACGGCATACACTGACGGCATATATATCGATTATATATACATCGGTGTACCGGCAATACATAGCTTCGCTTAAGCTATGTTTTAATTAGAGAGCAAGTAATTTTCCTTTGTTCTGTAATTCATAAACTCCATTGCGCTATTGATGCGCTTCTGAGAGTTTTTGGCTAGTAAATTTCATTTCAGAGGCCTGAAGATAGCAGAAACGACTTTGGAATTTAAAATTACTCCTTTTAATATGACAAATGGTGAATTTCAACTTCACTGCTCTGTTCTCTTCCTCCTTTGCCAACGTAAAACCACTTTGGAATTTCAATCGTCTTCGTCTCCGCGTCTTAAATTTCCACAATTTCTTTACGTTGGGTAAATGATATCTTGACGGCATCGGAATAGAAGCGCGGTTTCCTATCCGGAACGAACGTTTCATGGAGAAGACCTTAAAGACATTTTAAAGCGTCCACCAACGAATATCAAGCACAGTTCATGAATCAGAAAAAAAACAGGAGCCAACTTGCATTTATTTCGCGAAAAGTAACAGTCAGTGAAGCGATGATGACTGTATAAAGATTTGCTGATTAATTTCTCACACTCATTTATGCCATTTCAACTTAAAAACATTGCCTGTCCCGTACCTTATAAGTATGCAAATGATCTACGATTTTAATTAATCGCTGGATTCTTAAAATTGAGCATTACTCTAAATTAGATTAGCCAGCTTTAGGCCTCAGGCAATCACAGAGATGTTGAATAAGAAATGTATAGACAATTTAAATAAGCAATAATGCCAAATAATGGCAGAATTCATTCAGTCAGAGTTTAAAATTTGACTAACTTATTTTTTTTCTTGCTTTCAACCAAGCTTGAATTTCTAATATCGCCTCCATGCTTGATCCCAATGAATCCATAAAAGGAACATGTATTCACGATATGATATAACCTACGCACTTGGAGCATCTTTAAACCCAGTCCCTGATCGAAACTGCACTATAATTGATAGAAAGTTATTAACAAAGCACATGATGATTGCTGGCACATATTATGCCAATCTCCTAGCGGATAAAATTTTAATTCGAGGAAGAAAAGTTTCAAATTAGAAATTTTTGTCATATAATTTTTTTATACTATCAAAAATTCCGAATAGTCATGCTGCGCTCGCACGTCACTTGAGCGTGGATTGAGGAAAATTCATATGCAATAGACTGTGCCTTCATAGGTGAGAAACTCACAACTCTAGATGAAGTGCTTATGATGAGCATCGTGATCAAAATGACAGAAGAATGGCAGCGAAGATGTTATAACCAATCAACCACAATAAAAGAGTAACATACCGGATGTTCTGAGGGACCATGGTTTGGTCAAAAGAGATCAATTTTATAACTGCCCATTTGGTTAGAAAAAATATAAAAAAGTGGAGTCAGTCGTGCTCTTTTTAAAAAAATTTCCAAGTACCTTACCGCGAATCGTAAAGCCAGGAACCTTGGTCATGCAGCTAAGAGATCATCAATAACTCTCCCGATACGTTTTTCTTCAAGTTCCCAGCAAATAATTTTAAACCTCACGCACCTTGAAAGCAAAATTTCACTCCACCCAAACTTTTAATTCCACCTTTCTCCATTTACTGAAAAATTCCAGCTTCAAAAAAATTGTCCCCCATTACTAATTGGCGCGAGGAAACTTAACTGTTGGTCGTATCCCCATAGTACATGCATATAATACCCTGTAAGAAACCATAAAGATGCGCGGCGGTGGGTGAATCTTCACCAAAAATGCACTACTTATCATGCTTAAAGAGGATTAGTAGCTCTATTTTAGTCGTATCACAACAATTTAAAAAATATTTAAAAAGCAGAGCATATATGCATCAAGATGCTTTTATTTGGGTTAGCTAATAGACCTTACGCCGATATACATCTACCCAGGCAAACTACTGACAAACCTGTGCATATACTGTTGATGGAAGCTCAACCCGAAAACCTTGTTACTCATACTGTGCACATACTGTTGAGTATATTCAGTTATTCAGACCCCTAATAGTACGAAAAGATAAATACACCTTAAATCCTTAGGTTCGGCAATAAATTTCTCTAATTTTATGTTAATGATCCATTCTAACGAAAGCGAAGTTCAGAAAAGTTTACAACGTCATCTATAAAATTTAAGAGATTATGGGAGTATTTCAACCTACGTACGGTGTGACAATGATTCAAATTTAAGTGCTTCCAAGAGACTGGTTATGCTGATATGGTGTCATACCATCCTTTTAAAAATCTTGCCTCTCTTCGCTGCAATATTTGTAAAGGGATTCGCTAATTTCTCTTCTCACCAACTTTTCTGATTTAAGCCTACCTTGCAAGCGTCCCATGTACCGACACATAAGTAATAAGTCCGACTACTACTCTGAAGTGAGGCGATTCACCCCCTGTAATACACCCTGATAGGGGCTTGTCTGCATGCACGAGCATTTAAAACCTTCCGCATGGGGACATCGTGTCGCAGTCGTATCGTCTTCGGCTCTGGGCCCAGATTAATTTTGCCCCCGTTGCGGGAACCTAATTTTTTTGGCTGAGTCCGCACGAACAATGAGAGGGAGTCGCCACTTCACCTTGGAGTGATCCCCTTGTGCCTCAGCCCGCGTACACCGCGCTCTGGTTCCACCCCGAATGCCTACGCTAGCGAGCTCCTCCTGCATCCCAGTCCATTTCCTCTCGCCGGCCACACGAGGGGGGAGGAAGTAATTTCATTTCGCTCACTTTCCCCCGGTCGGCGAGGCAATTAGCTGCGGCAATCCGTCCCTTCAGTCACTTAACCTCGCGCGGGTGGTGGGGAGGGATAATGGGTCTCATTCCCACCCCACTTCCATGGCCGATCAAAGGGAGAGTCACCCCTCCCCTGCCTTCAGAGTGGTTCGCGTTTCTTTCTCTTACCCCAATAATCTTTCTCTCGTACAAGGTACCCACCCCACCCCCGTCTTCCTTCTCCTACCCCCCCACCCCACTCTCCATTGCTCTTAGGACAGAACAAAACCACTCAAGTCAGCGTGAACACCCATCCATCCCACTATTTTTTCCACAACCACCACACTTTTTCTTCGGCCAGCTCTTCCCCTGCAGCAAAGTAGGAGAGAGCATTTAATAAATCTATACCTGATGTAAGGTAAAAACTTTGTGGAATTACCACAAAGAACAGCTACAATCATTTTAAAAAATGTCTGATAATTTTTAGTAGCTGTTGCTAATCTGGGGAGGCAATAGTCAGCTGAGGTCATTTGCGCCATTTAGGATAGTTGGGTAATTCAAGAAATATATGAATTTTTCCTGGGAACGGAAGAAGTGTGGAGAGAATCCCGGCGTCAGCAGTGGCCTGCTCTTAACGAAAGGGGCCATGGTTTAACGACCCATCTGACGGACGCTCCGTCCAAAATTGATGTTCTCTTTACACAGCACTCAGGTGAGGACCGCTACACCGATTAAATACTCCCACTACTTCCGCGATTCGATCCCGAGCCTTAGTGAGAGGTCACTACCCCAGCCACCACACTAACACAATCCCCTCGATACATTTGAACAACAGGATATTGAGAAAAACATGGTTTATAATGTTTCGTTCTCTCCCAATTTTTGAGCTAAAAGAGTGAGGTTTGGTGCGTGGAGGGTGTAGTGTGTTTTACCTATCTTTTAACATGGGGAACTTGTTGCTTTGCTAATTTTTTTACGTTCCTAAGTATTGTGTGTTTATGGTTTTGGTAAAGGGACAAAAATTGGATTGAAAAATTTGAAGAAAGTGCAATTGGTTTCATCCATCAATTTTGTAAGTACGAAAATATTAATTGATGTTTTCGATGTGCAGATAGTAATATAAAACAATTTTTGCCTACCGGCCCCCATCTTGTGTATGAAATGTGAATATCAAAGCTAGGCGTTTTGAAGTACTTTTATAATAGTAGAAAGAAGGTTATAAACCGTTTATTATGTACTAATGTTTGTTACTAAATCAGCAGGTTAATTTGAATACATATTATTTTTGTAGCGTGTTAGTCAGTCATTCTGTATCCGTTTTGTTTTGCTCTCTCCCAAGCTAAAGAGTGAGGTTTGGTGCGTTGAGTGTGGATTCTCTGTCTGTATGATTTGGTAGTAGTTCTGGATTTTTAGCAGTTTGTGGCGCAGAGAAAATTGCAAAACAACGTGGTTTTTGAGAGTGAGAGACAACATATAATGAAAATTTGGTTTAGATAAAAGTACAAAAAATACGGGATAATTAGATTGGGACACATTTCTCTATAATAAAATAGCGTTTTCCTTCTCTCTGCACACGAAATGCTTATGAAAAGTGCCATCAATGCAGGCAGCAGGCCTGCTAGTATATTAATAATGACTATGGAAATACACATACCGACGACTCTAAAAAATAATTTAGTAACGCTGTAAAAATACTAATTTTATTACGATGGGCGTTTACTCTGATTAAAAACGGCGACGGGTGAGAATCGAAAATCGATGACAAATTTACGACATGTAGGAATAAAAATGACTTCATTTGTCAAGCCTACAGGAACTCTGGCATTGACAATATAGGCTGTGTGAATGATGAAGTCATTGGTAAAGAATACAATAATATTAATCTGAAAGAATACAAGAAGATACTTTTATTACGTAAGCAGAAGTTGATGGATACTCGTTCAGATAGTTCACATTGAAACTGCTGCGAATAAAACTGATTTTGAAAGGAAATGATAAACAAAGTTTGTATAAGCTTATCATATCCATTCAAACATTAGTTTTTGGTAGTACTAATCGATTTCTGATGGCGGATTTTGCTACATTAATCCACGCATTGGACCCTCATATTTATTAGCAGAATTACTGTACATGCATAAGCATTGATATCCAAATAAACAAAGGGCAGAAACTGGCCATTCGTTACTATTTTATGGCTTCGAATCTCGAATATTCCTTAGCATCTGAGAGGCATGGAAAGAGATTAAATTCTCCACAATGGTCTTTGTACAACTGCCTGGAAAATCGTAGCCGGTACCTTTGGGATAAATTAACCCCAACGATTTGCATTGGGCGGAGTATTCAGTGGTCCAGTGTTTTTCTCGCATTGCACGGGGGCAGCCATAAACTGGGCGAAATGCTACCAGACCCACCCCGTGACTCAGGATCGTGGAGCTGTTTCAAAATGAAATCATATATGCGACTCAGCATTTCCATATGCATTGTATCATTCATGGCCAGGGTTCCAATGTCGGAGTTTGACCTAGATATCTATATGGCAAAAAACATACAGGTGCCCAACGAATTCACAATATTCGGTGCATGAAACGCACTAACACTTGAGGTAATCCTTTTTTGCAATAAGCACTCTTTTAGGCATCGCATATTTTTGAATCCTGGTGCCAAACTTACTGATATTATTTAGTGGTTTAGATCGTTATTTTGTACCACGTCCGAGTCCTTCAGGCATTAGGAATTGTGTAGTGTTCCATTTGATATCGAAGATGATATCGTTTAAAATTTGAATTCATGGAAAAATAAGGCCTGCCAGAGAGAAAACCCTTTATATTTTGTTCTTACGGACGCCATTCCTTGAGGCATGGAGTCTAACTCAACATTATTAAATGTGTGAAGTAATCAGCGTCTGTTTTGCGACTGTGAGGTTTGCAAAATTCGCTGAAATGAACGGAATGGTACAGGAGGAATAGTTTACACATAAAAAGTAGTGGACTTGGTTTTAACATGCTCCAACGACTGAGAATATTTCGTACCGTCTAACCTAAGCTCTTTAACCTAAGAAAAACGTCACACAGACACAGTTGACACAGTTTGGTTGACGTACAGGCACGCTATAAAACCTAAACATTGCTTTCAGCTACATAATAGGTGTATGGAAATGAAAAATACATGCGCACATGTACAGAAATTTCGAAAACTAAACATAGGATTTTAATTTTACCCCTTGGAAGATCCCACTTGACTTCAGAAAATGAAACACACCCTCGGAATAGTACACTGAAGATTTCTTTTGATTTTTTTCTTCATTTCGCGGTTCACCCTCGTCTTTTTCGAGGGAGCGCCGCCACATCTCAAAGCAAAACAAAAAAAACCGCAGCTAGACTGGTGATGTGGCCACGCGGCCCTGCGGGGAACCGACTCTTCCGATTGTATTCTCGAGGTTGAGTCAGCCTTTTTTTTATTCAGATACATGGTTTCCGGCCGCCAACCTCCGCGGCAAACCCCCGCTGTGTTATAGGAAGAGGACATAGAATTTACGACCCTCCGCGAAACGAACGGCCTTAAAACAAGGACAATAAGAGGTAGCTTCTATTCTCATAAATGCTCGCCCTTGCGATATACACTACGTCACCCAATGCCTATGCCTTAAACGAAGTATTTGACCTCACAGTAAACTCTTCTCTAAGAAGCCTCGATGGGTTACCTAACGATGGGTAACTGTGACGAAATGAGGAATGTAGCTACAGATAGAAATGTTAAGGTTAATGAGATAGGAAGGTTAAATGAGGAATGTAGCTACAGATGGAAATATGTATTTTGTAGCTGAAGTATGGATTACTATGATAGCAACATTAATTCCATTTATATTTAAATTGAGTTCCACTGCACTAGAATTCTACATTAAGATACCATCCAAAAACGGCAATGTCAAGCTCAAATGAAACAATGTAATGTACTGTTGGAAATGAGTACGCATATATTTCCCATTCAACTTATAATTTTAAAAAGCCAATGAAAGATTAAAACTTCCTTAAATATTATCAAATAATGCTGCCAAATATAGAAATTGTGTTGCATTTTAAGAGAAATGTTAAGAGGTATCAAAGGCATGTGAATTCCTCCATTTTGATGAGTCAACCCCATGTATTCATTCAAGTGCTAATAAGGGTATTATATATATTTTTCTGTTTTCAAATGGATGCCTACAGCGATAAGTAAAGATCAATTTAACTCAAGAGTACACCTGGAGGGAATGGGGTCACGCTTAGTTCCATATGAACGCATTACGTTTGGTGGTTTGCTCCAGGTATAGTTCGAAAGGAATCGAAAAATAATCTTGCTGGATAGGAGATAACGCAAATTACTTACTGAAATACACACTATGAATTTGGGTATTGAAAGTCTAAGACATATTGTGAAGACGGCTAAAAAGGTAACATTAGTCGGAGCTATGTTATGGCCGAGGTTTTCCCGATGATAGGGTATTTGTTCAGACGAGATTTCAGTTCAGAAATGACCTGAATTGAAGACACCAGCAGTATGACTGGAGTAATCCCTAAGCCCGTATAATCAAATGATCATAGTAGGAAAGACGTAAATTATATCAAGACCAATGAGGAAACATAATAAAGTTAAAATACGTCTTATGGTTCAGGAGTATTTAGAAATGAGGGCAGGAGAGTAAATCAGCAATATTTGTTCATGAATTATTTCTGTAGAAGAAGTTATGAGTGATAACTGGAGGACCTTAGTCACGATCTTAGAATACTTAGTATTCCAGTGTTATAACACTCAATATTCTAAAATCGTTACTTAGTACTCTAGTGCTAGAACCCTCAGAGAAGGACACCTTGGTAGCTTAGTTGGTTAAAGAATCTAGCTTTGGCCATGTCTAGAATACTAAGTATTAGAATACTTAGTATTTTTTCAAATTATCTCTCTTATTCCGTTAATTATAATTTACAACTCCCAGTTATATCCTAATGCTATAATATTACTGTAAAATTTATCTTGACGGTTGAGCAAATATAGCAATACTCTTGCTTGGAATAGTTATTATTCTAAAAGGTAACTTAAAGTTAAGAAATAACTTCAAAAGAACTTAAAAGGCATTAGAATTCTTGGTATTCTAAGCTCTTGACCGTGCTTAATCAATTTAAGGAATAAACAAATCAAATACTATGTAATCATGAAACCTCTAATGAATGGAATCATGAAACTTCTTTTCCACAATAGCCGAAGGAACACAAAGAAATATTCATTCATCTTCGAGACTCGAACCTGGAACCATCTAGTTACTGGCCAGATGCTTCAACCAACTAAACTACGAAGGTTATTTGCTGTGGCTTCCTAAAGGCTTAAAGGAACAAGATGTTGCCAGTCTGCCGTACATATAGGTTTTTCGCGGCTTGTCTGCAAGCCTTGAATATGAAACTTCTTTTTGTTGAAATCCGAAATTCAACCCTGCTCCCAATTTTTTCCCTCTTCCAGCCCTCGTGTGTCAAACAACCAGCCGCCCCCTTCTCAAATCCTTACTCAACCGAAACACCTCGCGTCGAAAAAAGAAAGCGCTTTTTCCTCCTTTTAGTGTGCCCTCAACATTTCCTTCTCGCTTCCCGTCCATTTCCTGCTCATCCGTACGATTCCCTTCGCCACATTCGCTATTCTACGTTCCACTTAAATTTGTCCAATGGTCTCAACAGCAGACGAAATAAATACGAAATATGAGGATAACAATGTGAGGAAATCACGGGTAACGACTGATTCCTTTATTTATATTCCACCGTGAAGCATATGGCAATGAAACTTCCAGAAAATATTTCAAAACTTATTAAAGATAACATTTTACTCATGGAAAATGTCTTCCCTCATCACTAGTGCAGAAAGGGATTACTTGAGAGACCGCCATGCACAAAGAAGTATTTGCGCCAACATTTGTCCAGAATTATTACATATACGGCTACCAGAAAATCCAACGTTTAGGGGTTTCAAAGAGATCAAGAGTTCTGTGCTCTATGAAATTCAGTTAAAAACGGACGAATGTATGGCATCTGCGTAAGATATTGAGAAATATGTTTAATACAATGACAACAGATGATGAGATAGCACGGTAGTTAACGTTTAAAGTAAGTATTTTAGTTGGTAATGTAGCGGAAGGGACGTAGCGGAAGGGACGAAGGGAAAGCTTGAGCAACATACGTTCATGGCCTTTGAACGAATTTGAAGTTCAATTTCTACTTTTAGGATTAAACATCTAAGAGACAATAATAAACAAAATATGAACTACGTAGCGAATTAAGCGTCTTAAAAATTGAATGAAGAAAAAGAATTGAATTCACTACGAAACAGTTAATTGTAGGAGTATTTTATCAGAGAAATAACACTAGTTAAGCCATCATAATGAATAAGATTATGAATTACATAATTAAGAATTAGACACAACTAAGTGCACAATGACGGGCAACGTCAATTATATAACTGAATATAAAAAGGATGTGATTGAAACTTTCTTCGTAAGTGGAAAACCTTTTAATGGAGTCATATTCTCACATTGTACAGTATTTTTTAATTTTCCCTATCGCGCGTGCAATTAAATGGATTATTTTAACCAAATAAATATCTCGAAAAAACATATACGTATGATGCATTCCATGTTCATATATTCATCATAGTAAGCAGGAGACCGTCTTTTTGCTAGTCCCAGCGATACTTTCACAGTAACTGTGTTATTATTTTCAATTCATTAATAAGTTCCTGTGCAGAAAAAGAGATGAAAGATTTCATCTAGGCACTGGTCAGTTAATTACGCCGAATTCAAAAAATATTATCTCCGCGGCACTGAAAGTAAACCGTGATGAACATGAATAATAGAGAGGAGCGTCCACGAAAATATAAATGAACGCATGAAAGAGATTCATTTTTCATTCATAAAAGCCCCCCGGGTTGCAATGAATAAGGAAATGGATAAAATACTCGGCGAATGACGCAGAGCTACATTTATTTTTTACTTTCACAGGAGTCACTTAACCCACCTCACCGTGGGTATAGCTAATGTGCTAGTCCCATTCATTGTTTTTAGTTGCGGTCCAGCAAGGCTCCAGCTTGGTTGGGGATTTCAGTCCATCATGAATTTGATTGAAATGCAAAGGGCTGAGCGTGAAAGGTTGTATATGCGCCATACCTACATATCACGACAAATTCATCAGCGTAGTCAATGTATTAGTCATTAAATGATTCTTTCTAGGTTCTGCTTGCAAAACGATAAGATACAAGATATTTGAGAATATTATCTCTGTTAAAAAGCATCGAGAAAGGATAAACTATGTAAAACCAATGCATCTTCATGGTAAAAACCAACATCACAACTTTGTGGGTCTTACAGAATGAAGGATTATGAAATAGAAATGCATCTTCATGGTAGAAAACAACATCACAACTTTGTGGGTCTTACAGAATGAAGGATTACGAAATAGGTGCGGTCTTTTAATTTACCAGCGACACGCCAGATTCTCTAAGTGCACGTGGGATAAATAAATGTCAGTTAACATACAGGGTTAACGCAGGCGTTAACACGTGCGTTGGTTATACGAATGTTTAGCTACGTTTTGTGGGATTCCGCGAACGTTAAATTAGAAGAGTAGGGAAAATAGGGATGCATAATATAATTTTATCTTTATGTTTAATCTCTTTCAGTTGCGACCGTTGCGACTGTTAATTCTCTGTTATCTCCTTCGTGGCTAATTTCACTCGATGTGCCATTCAGTATCAAAACTAAAGTTTGTATTAGCAGTAACGTCTAAAAGTAATAACTGCAGGGAAATGAATCTCAAATTAGAATTAAAAGGAATATTTCCTCATATACTTGCAGCACAGTGACAGCTAAGAGATCAAAAACGGTGTTTAAAACAACAGCCTATTGGCTCTATCTCGTGACCAGCTGATTTGTTTACATCACTTGATATCATCACTTTTTATGTCAACTCGTCCCTTGCGTTGTTTCAATTTGACTGTAAATCCTACAAAGATTTTGTGTGATTGCTTTAACCATGAGTACGTTATTACTCGTTTATTCAGCTGGAAAATGTAACGCTTTGCTCAGCTTAACACACACATACCTAATTCACAAAACGAAACATGTTGTTAGCTTAAGGAATGACTAATCCTTCTCTCTGTAATGCGCACTTGGCTAAATGAGTGATATTCCCAGCCACTAAGTCACTCCATCCAGAAAAGATGGCCTTAATGGGGACAATGAAAGGTTTTCCAAAATTATGAGCTTGGGACAAGTATAATTAAAGACGCTACAGACTCTGGGACTTCCTCATTTCTCCTTCATGTAAGTGCTACGCTTATTCTCATTAAAGCAACTTGTTAATCCGCCTCCTGATGGGGAAGATTTAGACTTCATGGCTGTGACGTTTCTTTCGTGACTTCCGTTTCCCCAACACTATTCACGAACTCCACCAAGGAGGGGAGCGTGTTTGGGTTGGAACGATGAGAAAATTACGACCAACCGCCAGGACTCCATCGTCGCCCCCACAACTCTTATTTAGGCTGGTAGCGTGGGAGGTAATTTCCCGCCGTTATTTTTGGAGGACGTCTTTTCGCAGTGGATCGAAGCCTTTATACCCCACGAGGGCGGCTTTTTCAACAGAGCTTTTGCCACCGGCACTGCGGAAGCCCCCGAAATTATTATTTATTTTTAGAGAATTGGGCGGTGAATATGAGACTGTTGCACGGTTGTCAGTCCCAGAGGTAATTGGCTGATGATGTTATGGATTAGTAGTGCTGACCAGCGTTAATTCAGAACGAAAAGATTGGTAACAATGTGTAAATCCCACATTCGGTTTTTTTTCTATGGTTTACCATTACATTTGGTTAGCTACAAGAGGTCAAATAATATTTTTAATTTAGGAAACCGAAGGGCTAGGGATGGGCGAATCAAGAACGAAATATAGCGAAGAGGGCATTTTGCAAGCTGGGATGGAATATAAACGTAGAGCGTTCTTCTTAATGGTAGTGAGGCATGGACGACAACAACAGCAGAGAATCATAAGTAGGAAGCTTTGGAAATGTGGCGCTACAGAATAAGGTTGAGAGAAGCCAGCTGAAAATATTGAAAAGAAGGCGGAATAACTTAGCATTAATCTTGAGACAAGCCTCGCGGGTAAAGTGAAGGGGACAAATGGCAAAGGCAGACCTCGCATGAAATGTATAGAGAAAGTGGTGAATTATCTAAAATAAAAGCAATATTAAAATGAAGATAATAGCTGATCTACATCTACGCGATACCCTACAAGCCACCGCGAGGGTGTGTAGCAGGGGGTGAAGATCACCAAGCACGCATTTTAGACATGCCAACATGCTACTATAGGGTCTCAGGCAACTAGATTGTTAGTATATACCTAGTATTTAAGGGATTGGTTGTTAATACATGCATCCACTACATGCCAATACATGCATGCACTACAGACTTCTCTAAAATACTTCCCCTGTCTATTACTTTGCTATGCTGCCTATTCTGTTCTCTTATAGTACGGGGGGAAAATGACATTTTGAATCTTCCAGTATGACAATCTATCTCTAAAATCTTATTCACCTGGTCGAATCTAGCATAATACGCTGACGTTTTTAATATAAGCCTAACATCTTCAATTAAGCTGTCCGATTGAAATTTGTGTAAGAGATTTAATCTGTACTATAATCTACGCTCTGATGATGATTCCCACCCTAATTCTTGTATTAATTCTGATACACTACTAAACCTATCGTAACACCTTGTAACGAACCAACCTGCTCTACGCTGCACACTGTCATGTTCTCTGATCAAACCTAATTCATTCGGATCCCATACACTGGCTACATACTCAAGGTGGGGCTTAACTGATAGGGGACTGTAGGACTCTAGAGCTACAACTACGCAATACTTTTCGAGCCACCGCGAGGGTGTGTGGCAGGGGTGAAGCTCATTAAACATGCGCTACTTATATACAACTAAGAAATAGAATGCTACTACTACATGGAAACATGGAGGGTATAAGATTCGCGTGCAACTAGATGTCTGGTATCTACATAGTAATGAAGTGATTCCATGTTATAAAGGCATTTCTCTACACATATTTTCCGTATTTCCCTAGCATGCATAGTTTATAATCGACTGGAAAGCTGCGCCAAATCAATCTTAGAATTTTTGGCTCATGATGATGATGATTTGATTACAGTCAGAATTGTTTGTAGGGAACGTTATAGAGGCGTTTATGCATTGATCATATTAACTGATAGGTTTTAACGGGTTAGGGTAATTTTTGATTAATGCTTTCCATTGCATTTCATACGTCTATCGGCTCTATTGCCACACCATATCTTAAAAAATTCTTATTATTTCTTTCACCCTACCTAAGGACTGAAATTTCCCAGAGACAATATGACATGTGATGCTCCTTCATACTGAAGGAAGACATTCCAGGAAATTTTGTAACTGAAAAAAATCTTGATTACGGTTCAAAGGGGCAAACTGGATTGGTTAAAGGCTTTAGGTGGATCGTTTCAAAATCTTTAGGCATCATTGTACTAATATAAGTCAAAAACCGTCCGTAATCAATGAAAGATATAAGATTTTCGGCATAAAAACTGGAATAAACGTTCTCTGGTTCCCACCGAGTCGCATTGCACTTTGGAACCAACGACTCGAAGGCCAAGTCCACCATTGTCCACACTGACCAAGATAAAGATGGCAAACTCAGCCTTCGAAATGTAGGTGCGAAACTACCCTGCTTCTTGGTGGGAAACCAGAACACTCTTCCTCCAGCTTGTACTCAATATTTGAGCATGTGAGAAAGACTAAAAGATTTTGACGTTTTGATGGAAATAAATTCCGATGGTATTTTGATATCTATGACATCTTATGGCTATGTAGATTCATTAAATATTTGTCACATGAAACTCGTTAGAAGACAGGAAGAATGTACGAAGGATTTATAATGTATAATCTACGCTTAAATGAAGTAAACTTTATGCGGAAACTGAAGATCTGCTGATTGAATGCTGCGCTGCGGAGTGATGACAAAATGTGTTCAAAATGTACTGCTTGTGCGACATTATTTCAATTTTTATAAATGTGATATGCAACAAACGGTGCAACATAATGAAAATAACAGTGTGTTGTGGCAAAAGGATGTGGAATAATTGTCTTCCACAGAAATCAATGCAAACCGGTAGCGTTATCAAGAATACAAGAAAAATAAGACATTTAATTGATAAATGTAAGAATGTATGCTACGACAGAATTTGATGAACATGTGCTATGATATTAATACTTTTCGAGTTCTATGAATATAATTCAATGGTACAATAATAGTTACTCACCTATTCAAATAGTTTGATGCAAATTTCATGCAGCTAGATAGCTTTTTAAAACTTCTATGCCGATCGGGATTAGTGAGTTCTTCTTGGCTACGTGGGTATATTTTCGGAGAAATGATGCAGAAAAGGTGGGAATGGAGGGACTAGATACATTTGAAATGTGATTAAAAAAAGCACCGATAAGCTGATCTCTTAATTTTTAGGGATCCATGGTTTTTTCCCCTGAGAAAAAAAAATTAATTTTAAATGTGGAAATAATCTGCCGCACAAGCAGTATATTTTGAACACATTTTGCCACCATTCAGCCAGTTGAATCTTCATTCTTCGCATCTCGTAGAATTAATTTAAGCATATGTTCTGTAATTATAATTTCTTTGTATCTCCTTCCCATCGTCTTATGAGTTTCATGCCCCAAGCATTTAATTTATACTAGGCAACCAGAAGAAGTCGTAGATATTATAATCGCCACCGGAATTTCTTTGCATCAAAACACTAAAATCTTGTCTTTCTCACATGCTAAAATATGAGGTACAGACTGGAGGAAGAGATTTCTGGTTGCCCACCGATTCTCAGTTCAGCTTCTTGCAATTGGTTTTGAAGTAACCTTTTGACAAATGGACAAGTGTTAGAGTTTACATGGCTCAGGCACAAATAAAATTTTATTTAGTCGTTAATATTCGTGTGGAATACATTTTGTCAGCTCAATATCCCAGTCTAAACTCTCGTGCTATTTAAAACATCACACGGGCTGTAAATTCATCCTTATAATCCTCTCATGATAACGTACCATGATGCGCCAAAACCTGGCTTATGAGAGTAGATTCTATTCCATTGCCCCATCATAGTTTTCACCGCATACAAACCCTATTACTTCCAAAATGCATTACCGCTGAGGGAGGAAATTTTGCGAGGTTCTAACCCAAACCCCTAACTCAATACTCTCACCCGCGACTACTTTGACTCACTGATACGTGAACGCGTAACCTAATTCCCTGAGAGAAAATTCATTCCGGAGGAGAACGCAGGTGAACTAAGGTAGTAGGTGTAATCACCCAATTTCTGAGGAAACAATTTCCCCTCTCTAATTTCACCATTATAGGCATTACCCTGTCCGAAGCCATCAGACCTCTTTCTCCTGTTTATCACCCCTGATCTGTTGGCAACCGACCGGTGGCTAACTCTCCGCACCTCATTATCGAAACATCACGACGCGTCGTCACGATATGATCCTGTCTCAAAAGACTTTTTATCCCGGAACAGATGGAAACAAAAATTAACTTTTGTGAGAAAGGGGTTATATAGAAATTAATAAAAAAAAACATTCAAACGATCCCTTTCACTTTACTCCGCATTCAATGGACGAAGGTTTAATTCCAGGAAGGAGAGAGAAGAGAGGGTGAAAAAAACGGTTGCGGCAACGCCTCCTGAATTTCTCCCCTGAAGCGATCAAAAAGTTTCCCTTTTCCCTTGGAGACGGACGGACGCTCACATGGTTAATATGTACTTTTTTCCCCTCTCTCCATCCACAGGGACTTGCCCAAAGATACTGACTCTACGAGGGCGAATTATTTATGTGGGGTGGGTGGCCCACAGTCTTGCCAAGTAGGAGCAGGAGGGGCACGAAGGGAGGACGAGAGGCTAGGGGGAAGGAAGAGAAGCAGTGGGGGCCATATTTCATCTCCCGAACGCATTTCCTTGCCTCTCCTCCCTCCCTCCATTGCTTCTTCTCACGTTTTCGAGGGAAGGGGAATATACTACGGTCGATGAGAAGAAAGATGAGAGGACCGGGCGAGATACTTCATTTCCGAAGTCATCTTTCCGCGGTTAACAGAGCGTCGAACTGGTGCTTACGCCTGAGGTGGTCTAATGCTATTACTAGCTCAACATCATATTAGTGATCTGGGGAATATTGAAGAATAACATCGCTAGAATTAGGAAGAAAAGAAAGTAATTTAAGGGGAGCAGCGCGAGGGGAAAATTTTAATAGAAAGAAGACGACTAATGATCGTAGAAATGGGAAATATTTTCTTATCTCTTAAATTGGAAGAGAAGTTAGCGTTTAAGTCGATTAATAAGGGAAGAAATACTAAAGAGGTTGAGTGCATGGACTGCATTGGTCAGGAGTGGGCAACTTTTCTTTAAAGTAGAAGGTCTAAATGCATTCCCATCGGCCCCTGTGGCGACGATGTAAATTCCTCGCCGGCTAATCCTGGTGTCGCGGGTTCGAATCCCGTCTCGGTGAGTTTTTCTCCGCCAGGGTATGGATATTTGTCAAACGCTGATAGTTCAGCTCCTTGGAAACATGATGACAGGCCAATGCCTATTGGGGCCAACAAAATCGTTGGGATGCCAAAAAAAAGATGATCCTGTCTGAGCGCTCTCTGAACCGTAGGTCGAATATATTAATTAATTTACAATTTTCTAGGCTTATTGTTGGTGCGTATACACGGCAATGAATACAGATTAACGAAAAAGGGGTCTGAATCTATCATCTGTTTTGCTGTATCGTAAACAGCACAAAGTCATGACGCCCCTGGCTGCATCGACCAACTGTCCCCACGAGTGAGGCAAAAGAACTTACTGGGGACCACATAAAGCCGCCGTTTCGCCACCCCTGGTCTAGGTCACATGAAATCTGCTGTCATTGAAAATTTTCGATTTCAAATGTATCCGACCATTATTAACTTCCTATTAAAATTCCTTACCAATAAGTCCTTCACTGCGCAATACTTCTAAAGATTCTTTGTGAAGGCTACCACGGAGAAAGTTAAATTTCTTACGGGGTGACTATCTCTTGCGTAAGGCCATATCGCTCGGGAACCATTGTCGACGGCATTGAAGTTAACTAGTAAGCTTCCCGTACACTCAGTTAGGCTTTTTAATTAGCCGGTACAGTTATATTGCTAAATTCACATTACCATGTACTCGAAAATGTGCGGCCATCTTCTTTATTAAAGTTATTGGGCCTTCTGTTGATTCAGGAAGCAATTAAAATGAACAGAAGACCAATTAACATTCAGAGAAGATGACTACGCAATGTCGATTACACGAAAACGCGAGTTCAACGATAAAATAATACCAACTGGGACATGAACCCCTTCTACCTTGCTATTCCATTTCAAACTTTGAATCTACTTTCCTCCTTGTCTGAAGATCCTATAAGTGAGGGTACAGACTTGAAAACCATAGATAGATAGATAGCCCAACTGACTGGACAGGAAGCCTTATATCGTGGGCAGTAAACACAACCGTAACACTTTGATCTGAACATGATTACTGCCATCGCCAGCAAGACTGTTGTCCGACGAATATGAACTTACACGGGAGATATCCAGGAATATAACAATTTCACTAGCTATGATGCGAGTAATTTCTACATATGGGATAATAAAAATTACCTTTACCTTGATAAATTTTATATAAATGAATTTAAAAGAACATATCTATGCTATGTGCCACAGATTGAATCACCTCCTAGCTAACTCCGAAATTACGCACGAGAAACTTTTATTTGGGCGTAGGATAAATGTTCATTAAGGGCTCTGCGTGAAAAGGGTATAGAATAGTCTTTAGTTTAGTTTAGATTAGCTTAACTGCCTTGTAAGTGGATCGTACCTCGTGGTGGTAATTTAAGCAAAAAGGACACTTTCTCAAGACCGTTATTTGAACACTGTAACCTCTCGTTTTACTTTTGAAGTGAATTATTTCTTGGATATTCATCCATGTTACTACTACTAAATTATTCCAAACACTAACATACCTTCAAACTCGATGCATACAGGTAGCGGATGAAGGGGAAACTCCTTGTTTTTCCCTCACCGTTGCGACCGAACACTAGCCATCTTCCGGTGCCAATGCAGATAGAATTAGGCCATAAGCGATATTTTCTCCGGGGTTAAAATATTGGCGTGGTGATGAATTAACGTACCTATATCAAAAGTCATTGGGAAAAAATATAAATGAATCTTTTATGGACTTTTAAAAGAATTCAGATAAGAATATATAGTCCGAAACAAGTGGCGGAAGTACAAAACGTAATTACCGATGGACTCATATGGTAACCACGTTAGAGGGAAAGAACTAAGAAGTGACGTACCAAAATAACTCACAGAGGAAAAAAGGACCTTTAGCCCTCGCTGCTTTAAATCACGCTTCATGGTTTTTAAGTACTAGACAATAAATCTGTCAAGAAAGTCCAAAATCATACCAACTAACTGCCCATTGCACCATTCTTTCCTACAAACTGAACCAGAATCACACGCTTTTGTAAAAAATCAAAATACAGTACGCCATGAGATTGTAGGAGAGGAAAGGAAGGAAGAAACATATGCAAATTTTCACCTTAAATGACAAATCTCTATCCAACAGAGCATGGGAAGACAGTATAAAACTCAATACAAGCAGTTTATCCGAGGAAAAGTCATGAAAAACTATGCACATTAAATGACTAAAAGAAGAGAATTTAAGCTAAATGTGAACCTGTTTCTTCCTCAAGTGGATAAGTCTTTCCTTCTTCTTTCTTAGGCTCTTATTCCCTCTTGCAACACATTTTGCAATCGAAGAAGCTTTTAAGGGAGTGATTTTTCATAAGTTTAATTCTATGAGTTTTTGATGAATCAACGTATATCAGAAGTCATGGGTAAAAAATACAAATGAATTTTTTATGCACTTTTAAATGAATTCGACATAGAATACATATATTCCTAAGAATATATATAGCTAAGAGTATATGCTATTTTATTCTAGAGCTTATTCTAATTAATTTTGAGTTAATGGTGTGTTCCTATATTTTCGACGGCTGTTGTGAACTACCGGTTTTTTTTATGGTGTTGTTTTTTGGATTATTGTCTAAAAAAGCCGCTAATTGGCGTTTCAAAATGATTTTGCCTCGGATTAAGTGTACGTTTGAAATGCAACTTTGAAATGAACGAAATTGTTTATAACGACAGTATGGTTTGTTGGGGTCTCCTAGCTAGTTGCTATTGAGTTAGTTATTTTTGAAATCGAAGAGTTCGAGGTGCCTGAGGGAATGATAAAGAGAATGACCTTTTTTACCTTTTTTACAAATAAGAAACTGTTTCTGGGGTAACTTGGTGGAATTTTTCCATAATGGAGGAGAGAAAAAGGGACATTGCAACTACACAAAACTTTTTAATCCTGCAGCGAAACCATGGTCGTGCGGGATTAAAAAGTTTTGAGTAGTTGCAATGTCTGTTTTTCTCCTCTCTCTTTTTTTACATCAAAGTAGAGGTTGAGCTAAAACGTTTCGCAAAGGGAATACATTACCGTCTATGTTTCGATTTCATAAGCAGCTAAGTAATGACTTTGGATGTTCATCTATTTATTTTTTTAAATTTCAAGCTCTTTTGGATGATGCACTGATTCATTCGGTCAATACCAAGTTCCTCATGCACAGAGCATTTATATAGAGCTCTTATATGAAGATCGCCGGCCCATTTCTCGAGAGAAGACGCAAATAACCATTGAACTGCCGCGCAGTTACACTACAGTTTACTTTAACGATTTCCGACGAAGATCCCCATGATCCTGCATTCCTCTCCAAGGCCCGCAAAGGCAAACTGGATCGCACACGAGTGTACGGAATCGGTCCTCGCTGGAGTGATGGGGCGTGATGACGGGGTTTCGGGCCTTAGGGGTGGAAGCTTTTGGAAACGTCCCCGAGCACCGCAGGCCTTAGGGCCCCTGGCGTCCCTGAGTGGAATTACAGGCTGGGTGGCAGAGGAGAAAGCGTTTTCTAGTCCTCCTTACCAAGTGGGTGGGCCTTACCTCCAGGGTGCGGAGGGATGGAGGGTTGCTATTTGGGAAGCGAGTGGGGGTAGCGGCCCGTCCCTAATGGGGCGGGAAGGGAGAGGGGGGGTTGCGGAAACCGTCCCTCACTCAATACGCATTGGTTTCGTAACTCTTTTCGGGTAAGGTCGACGAGAGGTTCACATGGCTGTTAAAGAGACCGCGCTGGCAACTCCAGAGTCCTCTGGATTGCCAAATAATAAATATATAGTAGTAGGAGTAGTGTTGAGAATTCCATCTAGAGGACTCTGGGCAACTCAGGCACCGAATCTCGATCGCGGATATTCGTAGAGTAGAAGGGGAGAAGACATCTCTCTCTCCATAATTTTCCAGCTTATATCTTACCAGCTTAGCCAGGAAAGGGAGTGATTACATGCATGAACGCTGGAGTAATTAAAGGGCCTAAAAATTAATATAAATGGGTTCTTAAGATCATTTTTTTCTTACTTCCATTGTTACTTATTTGCCAATACTAATGAGTTTCTAATTAATGACGAAAGTTTGGGATAATTTTCTTTGGGAAAAAAATTATGCAAATGGAACCAGCATTGGAACGAAGTGAAGGATATATTCTTTTTTGTGAACTACACATCAACCTGGGAGAAAATTGACCAGAATGAAGACAAAAATTGAGATGGTTCAACGACTCACCGCAGGCCGTAGCAACGATAATAAAAAGTTTTCGGTTCACTAGCAGCTTACTGAAGGAGAAGCAGAAATATCAGACCACAGGTGTAGATTTCATCGTCTACCAACTAATACGATGGCAATTTAGAGGGTAATTTATTAGGGTCGATGTCAAATTCACCGTGAAGCGAGCCCAGGAAGGGAGAGACTCATACCATGCTATTATGCGAACATTTGTAGCAGGTGCTATCACAAATAAAATACCCAATATAAGTTAGAAACCTTTTGAGTGCAGATACTGAATGAAAGTAATTGATTTTGCGACAAATTTCGCTTAAGTCGCCGTGATCTCGACATAAAGAGAATTTTCGATAACTAGCGAGTTAAAAATAAAATCATAAAAATCTACACCAAATGGTAACAAAAAATAGTTCTAAGTTGAGTGCTAATATTCAAGAAAACTCGTTAAAATTTACTATCAATCCATTCACTCGTTGGGAAATGGAATGTATTAATGGAAAATGGCTTATACTTTCCATAAAGAATTTCCTCAAAGTGTATAATCCACACTACTTCACTATATAAGAGTTATACATATATAGTATTAATACAATTAAAGGTAGAAGGTCACATGCTAGAGGATTGCTAAGTTAGCCACCAGGGTAGTATGATGGAGGAAATGGGATATAGCGGATTAGAAATTAGGACAAGGATTGCTTTGGCGAAAAAGAAATTTACACCTACATGATAACTAATGACAAGGTCGTTGAGTTGGAACGCTGAGAAGAGACTGGTGGAAACCTTAGTTTTCAGTCACCTTCCCTTATAACTGTGACAGGGATGGTAAAACGAAAGCAGGCTTTGTTTACGAAATGTGCCAAGGGGTCAATGAGGAAGGGATCAACAACTTAACATCAAACGTGACGGACGGAGCTCTACATTCGAAGTTTGCTGCACACCGCATGTAAATAAAACCGGAATTCAGGTGAATCTACTGCTACTGCTATCTACTGCTATCTAAATCTACTGCTATCGGGATTCAAAACCCAGGATCTTGAAATGAGAAGTCAGTACCACAGCTACAACGCCAACTCTATTCCAAAAAATGATTAAGCACGAGGGATGCGGGCGGCCACCCAGTAAAATAAGGGACGAAGTTCATTGAAGACATAGCTCCGGAATAACAGGAAGGTGCTATCAACAAGCACACTTTTGTCGGCAGCACACTAAATATGATGATTTTATTGTATTTTATTAGAATAGCTAAATCAAATTGTGATGATCAGTCGTTAGAACTGCATGCACTTAAAAGTGCTCTACACACAGTGTTAAACTTGGTACCAATTTACTTTCCAAGAACAATTCGTGGCCATAATAACATCAAGGTTTCACCCCATGATTCCTTCTCAAAATAAATTTACCTTAACATGAAAAAGAAATAGCGCACCTTAGATTAATACAGAACAACAAAAACACAGGGATGAAATTAAGATGTGGGATTTAAAAAAATATATAAGGATTAAGTATGCCTGAATGAAATACTAATGTGTATAATGCATGTCGGTAGCTCTTCTAAAATCTTTCTTTGCATGTTTATGGAAAATATAGCTGGTAGAATGTGCCCCGCATGATGCTGATAGAACTCTCTCCTTATTACTTATTGTAAGTAAACTTGAGTGTATGCACGCAGCGCACGTTTGTTAACAACTCACCCACTGCCACACACCCTCGAGGCAGATTTCAGGGTAGTCAATAGACATAACTTTCCACAGAAAATTGTTTGCCACTGGGTTCGAACCCAAAAACTAGAGGTGGAAAGCCTTTATTCTGGCTACCACACGAATCAAGTCCCTGGGGTGAAATATGAACCGAAAAATCCGTCAAGGGAACGTGAGAGTAATGGGATATGTAGGTGGGGAGCGTGGTTAGGGAGAAGTGGTAGGGCAGAGGCGCCGCCAAGGGCGCCGACCTTCGGAAAGGCTGTCAGGACGTGCCGGGAGGGGTTCGAGGGAGGTTTGGCCGGCGGAGCGAGGGGGGGAAGATAAAGACGTCGAAAGGTATGGGGAGTAGGATGGGACGTTTAAGGGAAGATGGCGGCGAGTGCTTCCTAGGAGGAGAAATGGCGGAACGATTTTCCGTCATCTCTTCTTCCTTACTCTGCCTATCATCTGCCAACTTCCGTCTTTACGCTGCTATTTGTTTCTCTTCCACTTAGCGTCCAGTAAACGGCTTCCTTGATGAATAAGTGCGACTTTGTGGAAGATTTTCCTTGGCAAAATCATACAGCAACTTCAAGTGCGCGCTTTGTTGTTTAGGTTAATTTTGATTTTATCGGCAAATATTTAAAGCTTAAATTTCATAGTTTTCAGGGGGATTCCTATTAGTATTCCAAGTGGAAATATTACGTATTAGTTCTCCTTCATTATTTCACAGGTGTTCATGGAGTTACACAAGTCACTATTGACAAGTTTATTTCATATTCATCAAAAGATGGAAATTTATGATGGCTTATAAATTAAAAAGACTGCAATAGCCTTTCCGGAGACAATTAATGAGTGTCATTACTTCAATAAAACGTTTGGATGCATATAAATGTATCAAAACGATATGGCGCTAGCCATTACTTTCAGCCCTTAGATTTATGACCTTGTATAACATTAATAATTCATAACATGTGTAATTTTAATGTATTTCCTCTTGACGATTAACGTGAGATAGTTACAATTCCTCTTGCACTTAGTATTAAATGTCCGTCTCTGAGAGAGAAAAAAAGCTACGGAACTGGTGAAAGTACTACAATTTTTTATTATTAATAATATGCGGGCATCAGGAAAAGTGATAATGGTGTCTGTAGCAGGAAAGAATGCTAGTACTTTGATAAAAACTGATACGCTTTTTTCGATGGAATTTAGCGAACAAGTCATGCCTTGGAAATTGATTACTGTTGACACTAGGTTTCTCTTTTTCCTTCCTCCTTTCCTTATTTTCTTATCCCTTTCCAAATACCCACCCTTTTACCTCTCCTCCCGGTATAAAGGCGCCGTTCAGTGCGAGGCAGACTTAAAACTACTCATGGCATGGCGGAAGTAATTCGGGAGAAAAATAGACGTGAAAGAGGAAAGAAAGGGATGATGAGCAAATGGGATTTCATGGTTTCATAGCGATCGGAAGGAGCACATTTTGGATCCAATCAAATTACTACCTGAAAGTGGAGAGTGTGGTCTCGTGTTTTTGCGGATTTCGTTACCATCTAAAATATGTGGAAGTTCTCTGGGAGTTAACACATCTCGGTACAGTAATCTCTTTACATCGCTTCTCGCATTTGATTTCGCAATACAATAGTGTAGCCAAGTGCGTTCATAGGCACTAGTCATTTCCAGGAGTGAAACGCATAAATAAAATTGTCTTATAAGAGCGTATGCTTTCCCGGCGAATTGATGGAAGAAATTCCTCTCGGGTTCTCCACCGGGTTAGTTGGTCTATGGCAAGGCCGCCAAGGAACCATTCCACCATGGCGACCAATCGCGTGGCACCTCACCTCTTGGCAAGGATACATAAGACGGCCAAAACCTCCGGAACGACACCATCTGCCCTGATGACGGTGCACGAGTCGAGCACCGAAACGTCGGCCATGGACCAACTAACCCGGTGGAGAACCCGAGAGGAATTTCTTCAAAATTGTCTGATCTTGTCAGAAATGAAAATTTTTGGAACACCGATTGGCTTAGTATATGTCGATCCATATATTTACTTATTAGAAATATCTAGCTCTAGTTGAATAGTAAAAACAGCGGTAAAAAATTCCTGTCGCAATGTTTCTCTAACAGCTTGACATATTTATAGCTCTTGGCTGACTTAATGGATTAGCTATCCAAGTATTTAATATTGCCTTCCCGGATGCATAAATCTCAACTCTATCTTTACCAATGTTCCCATAACTGCTTCTCCCTTTTGCACGGAGACTTAGGAATATTGGAGGCAAAACTGGATTCAAAGCAGAAACTAAATATAAAATTAAGGGCAATGGATAAGAAAAATTAGCTAAGTAGGAATTGGTGCTTTCCCGGCGTATCTGCTTCAAGAAGTTATCTCGGGTTGAACACCGGGTAAGGGCGTCCATTTCGGCCGATGTTGCGATCCTCGACTAGAGGGTCATCTTCAGGGCGAGATGAGTGCCATCCTAGAATCGTCCGCCTTATGTCAGGTGACTCGTGATTGGTCGATGATGGAGGGCATGTCGAGGGAGCCTCCTGATTGGCTGGCGCTTTGTAGCTTGTTTTTCTTTTCCACTCCTCGATTTTTCCAGCACTAGTTTCCGCGTGCCACTGAGTGTGTACCCGGAGTCCCTGTTCATGTTTTTCTACCTCATATGAATTTCTATGGCTTCCTTATACACTCGGTTCCAAAACCCGGTGGTGTGGGCGAGTTTTCGGGCATCTTTGAAGTTCCATCTATGCGGTGGTCCTCCTTGAAGCTGTGTTCAGCAATGGCTGATTTTTCAATCTGCTCCAGGCGCAGATATCGTTGGTGCTCCTTCAATCGGGTCTCGATGGTGAAAAATTATAAGCTAACACAGAAGGCGTCTCTTAGAGAATTGTTTGAATTTGCCGGCCCAGGTGGCCCAGCGCGGTAAAGTCCTCGCCTGCTAGTCCAAGGGTCGCGGGTTCGAGTCCCGCCTGGGTGGGTTTTTCTTCATCAAGGGCATGGATGTCTGTCAAGCTCTGTTGGTTCAGCCCCTGGGAAACCTGATGACATGGAAATGCCTATAGGGATCCCAGGGGTATATGGGCCAACAGGATTGTCCGAATGCAAAAAAAATAGTTTGATAATCACGGAGAATAAACTCACTGAGTATAATTCACGCTATTTGTACAGAGAAAACCGACCGAGTTTTCAATATATTTTGTCATTTTGAAGATCCTCCTCTTTTTTATAGCCAAATCCATTATCCTATAGATACTTCCATTTTTTAATGGTTTATCTTAATTACTAATTTTTAAGTTTACTCGTGGTGCGTAACCCTTAAAAAATACAATCATATTTGTCAATGAACTCCTGTACAATTTTCTTCCCATCATTTTCAGCAAAATTATTTCTTTTTCAGCTGAAGTCATTTTCGAGACTGATGATAATCTACCCCCCTTTGCTACACTCTCTTGCAATTAATAAAAACTGCAGATCATGTTAATGATTGATTCCTAAGCCACTATTCTATTCAGGGTAAAATGTCCTATTTTATAATGATAGTACACACATAATGTATGCTCAAGGATACTGCCAAGACCCGTTGAGTAACCCACAAAATTTTCAACCACGAATTTGCCAGGAAAATTCTTAAATCAGTTATATTCTACTGCAGCAACATTATTATAACGTTTTCACATAATTCAATTCACAGGGGGACTGAGGACAGATATTTTACGATATGGACTGTAGATATTTCGCGCCTTTTATTCGCAAAATCCAACGGTAAGATTGAACTGAAGCCATTTCGACGGAAGCCGCGCTTTATTTGTCGAGAAAAGGCACGAAAGGCCCTCCGTCATCTCTCGGACCCTCCGCATTTCCACACGGCTGACCCCTCCGTGACCCACATCCGAATGGCAGACAGCATCTTCCGAGCACTCTCCACTAACTGCCCCACGGATATTTCGATTCGGTTATTTCTGCTCGAGCGGAGGGGGTGAAGGGGGCTAAGTGGCGGTCACTTAAGAGACCATCGCAGAGTGCGAAGTTTCCCCGACCACTTCCTTTCCCCCCACCCCACCCCTCACCTGCATTACACCCTTCGCACTCCGTCCGCTGGAAGCCTTCCCCCTCAGAGAAAGGTCAAGCTTTGCCTTTAAGGGATTCCACCCACGTGCTCTCCAACAACTTTCCGAAATGGCGAAAACACATCTACGGTCAACCCTTTGCGAAAGGTTTATTTATATGAGATTATCGGCATTCTAAAGCCCGGAAAGTGGACTAGTTCCATAGTTGGGATTAACGATTTTAAAAATTAACGATTAAATTAATCGTTAGAAATATGGTTAGCTATTTAATTTAATCGTTACTTTTTAGAAGAGTTAACTTTTAATCGTTAAAATTATGCATTAACTGATACAAAACTAACTTCAGTTAATTTTTTTCGTTAATTTTTGGCGAATGTCGACCTGTCCGAATTTGGGCGCAAAGGTTGCCTAACAGGCAAATAGGAAAATAAAAAGGTATCTAAGAATGCAAGGGTAGTTGTGTAAGAATGCAATCAATATTTCCAGACGAATACATCCAAACAAATGCGGGGCTGAGGGAAGTGACCGCCAAAGTTTAGGACCCTCAGACGAGAAAACACGAAACCACGCGAATACAATGTCCTGTCGTGTCTACATCATGTTGTCAATACTACAATGTTGAAGCCGAGAAAGAAGGGTCATCTAAATACCTATTACGGATAACCTCCCGAGGGGAGGGGTTCATTCAAACTAACAAATCTGTTACAATGCGCCAGTCTACGTCAAGGTCCGTCTATACCGGACCTTGGTCTACGCATGCCTTACTCAGCGACATTGCTTCGTCAATACATCAGCCCCCAGTGAATCGCGAGAAAAGGTGAGCAGGCACACCCTCAACATGTACTGTAAATCTATGTAACTAAGCCGTTTCCACTGCAATTTTAGAAGGGTGAAGTATCCCAAGGGATTGAAGGTTGTGAAGTGGGGATCAATGTCAAAACTAACCTTAAAGCACTTTCTACCGCTCAGAACAATCTTCGGCGGCAAATTACAGACGCACCATGGTTTGTCAGAAAGTCATACATTCACGACGACTTAAAAGTCCCGGAATTGGAGCTTCACCTCAGAAAAATAACCGAATCCTTTCAGCAGACACTAGGAAATCTGACCAACAACACTCTGGACACTAAATGGAATTACAACGAAAATACCCAATTCAAATATTTCAAATGGATACAGATGGATGAAACCACAATGACAGTTTTCAGTGGTCACCTTCTTCGTTAAAACAAAAAAATCATCAAGACCTCTATTACCGCAGCATCCAATTTGCCAAAGTAACTGAAAAATTATATTTAAAAGTAAAATTTAATTTTTTTAACTTTAACTTTACACAGTTACTTTTTTAGAAAAGTAACTTTTAACTTTGACTAGTTGCTTTTTACAGAGCTTAACTTTAACATTAATCAGTTAATTTTTTTTGGTAACTTTCCCAACTATGACACATATAGTGAGCACAGCAGTAGTAAAAGACTAGTCGTATCACACATGCAGTCATTTAGTACTTATGATGCCTTGTCCTAAACGATATTGATGTATTATGATGAAGAAGTGTGGCCGTGCATATTTATGGAACAAACGTGGCCCTATCTGTACTTTTCCACAGCATTCAAAAATTTACCAAGCTTTTCGATGTGTGAATAAAATAATTTTCTCGAGATGAAACACTCACAGTGCGCACATCAAAATTCGAAGTACATAAATAAAATACTAGAGAAGTACAAAAAGGTTTAATATCTGTTCCAATACCTTAAATGTTAAGTGTGAGCTTAGAAAGAGAAGATGTGATACTTTTTTTAAACTATAACAAACATTTAAGGGTATATAATAGTCCTTATTAACCTTCTTATTGCTTAAAATATTCGGACATAAATACACTTTGTAATTTTCACAAAACAGATTTAATGGGTACGAACAGTTTTGATAAATAATTTCATCTTCAGGAAACTTAAGATGGTATTACGTATTGAAGAAGATATTATGATATCCTGAAGATATTATGTATCAAAACCCAGGTCATATTGCTTAAATCGGTTTTATGAACCTTACGAAATGTATCATTTATGATCGATAAGGAGAGGTATTATACAGTAAAGCCTGAAATTATTAGCTTAAATTTTATTTGTACCACTTCATCTTTCAATTTCTCGACATGATTAAAAAAATACTAAATGCCAAGATACATATATGCTAATTACTCAACTTTTTAAATAACTTTTTCAGTGAGAAATGACTCAATCAGACGTGATAAACAATGCCACCTTACAGCGATTATAATAATTCTTTTCCTAATAACCTTCACAAATTTGCGCTGAATTACTCCAATGCATCCATGCACATCAAAAGTCTAGATTATCGCCGTGAAGAACACATTTTCATGAGTTTTCATTTTTGAACGCAACATTAAAACATGAGTTTTCCTGTTCTCTCCTCTCTTTTCACGTTATTTTCAAACTTTTCCGGCAATTATATTTACGATTGTATTACGCCTGAATTCACCTGGGGGATTTCCTTTCATTTCATCCTTCCATCAACAGGGAAACTTCCTTCTCATTTCCGCCAAAATGTATTAAAGATTCAGTTACTGACAGTACATACTAACAAATTTAAACCGGCTGGGATGTTTTGCAAATAAAGTGTTAAAATAACATTATTTTCTTATGATATGGAATAAATCTGCTTCGTTTTGAACTCAGAAAACACTCTGTTTCCATTACTACGTCAATTTTTTTCATCGAATAGAATACCTATTTTAGTATTTATAAGCAATTTTTCCCGGGAGTTCCCGACCGATTTCGCGAATTAATAATAAATTATTCCATTAAAAATAAGTGACCAGGGTCATCAAAAAGGATCATTTTGACCACTCTTTCGAGAAATGGAATTGCTTGGAGGGCTACTGGAGAAGCTCCTAGAGGTGAATAGATAGAGGTGGCAAAACGTCGTGCTACCCCACAATCTCGCAAAGCAATTCACCGCCACGGGCACACCTCCCTCGTTGACTTTTGAGGAAAGCGATCCGCGGGGCTGGATGTGAGTGAAAGGACGCTTCGAGGACGGAATCCCACTCTCAAGTCGAGGGCAAACAACCTCCCTTGGGAGGGGAGGAATAAATGGCTCCATCGCCCGTGATCGGACAAGGAACCTAACCGCGAGACATATCTTCACGGAAATATTTGCCCTATATTCTCGAGCCCTTCGTGTCCCCCAAGGGGAGAGGACGGCCCCTATTCTTCCAGCATCCTCCCCCTCGCTCACTCAAAATCTCTTCATTCCCTCCGTTGTTTGTTTGCCAATATTTCCTCTTTCACCTATACCTTTCTTTCCCAAATTATTATTCGCCCCTCCACTCCTTCCCGGTTCTGTGTGCCGAGGAAGAAACGAGTTGATTTGGTTTCCCCGAATGAGAAAAAAATCTTTCTCACACCCTTTATCGTTCCATTCCGAGACCTCATTGATTCCCCCACTCTCTCTACCTCTCACTTACCATTCCTTTTGCCCAGTTTTTTCGGTTCCTTATAAACAGAGCAAATACCTACACTTTTAGGCGATCCAACAACTTTTTCCAACGATCCAACGGTTTTTAAACACACCGTGTAGCATAAATCTCTTAACTCGTCGTTTACTAAACCTCTTTCTGAAGGCTAAGAAATTAAAATCTCCGGCGTACTATGGTAGCATTGATGGTACAAGTTAAGTGTCATACGTAAATATATAGAAAGTCAGGTTTAAAATATCATTGTTTCCGCATATAGCACGGGAGAACACTCAGTGGATTCGATAAAGAATATTGGGTATAATTGGGATACTTAACAGTGATTACAACATTTTCCATGTCTGCGTGAACCTATAGACATAAACCTCAACCGTGCTGTCCTTGTCCCCTGCCTGCAAGTGGCGGGCAGGTTAAATATTGGTTGGAACAATGGATCTAAAGAGTTCTAAGTGCCAGGGGGGCTCCAGAAGGCCCCCGCTCACCCCTCCCATTTTAGTTCTTCTGTAGACATTTCCTAATGCTTTCATTCCCCTGCTTTTTCAGCAACATTTACTGCCACGAATGGTGACTTACCATTCCCTGTCACACATACTTTTGGCTGCTCGCAGAGAGACAGCTGAGATGTAAATGTATTGAGCAAAACTGTTAATACATAGTAAAGGTGGCGTTATAGTTTGTCTCTTACAATTGTCTGTGTGTTCAGGAGTTTGCTCATGTAAGGTGAAAAAATGTGTTACATACGCCCGAGTGTCTATTTTAATGATACCTTGTTCCTTTTTGTGACAATTCTCGACAACAACAAGAACAGGCCAAATAGTGATTTTCAATGTCGTATTCTATATTTGTTTAGGTATCGCGTGGCAGTAATTGCTACATTAAGACCATGTTTCTGTTACCGAAACATTTAAGTCTAATCGGGACGACATCTTTCTAATATCCCAAATAATCATGGATGATGCAAAAGGATGTACTTTTTAAGTAAAAATCGTTTTCAAAGTCATTCACTTTGGCCAGCACTTGAAACTGCCCGTAAAAATGCATGCAAAATCATAAACTTGCATATTCTATTCTTCAGTTCATCAAAAAAACATTTAGTGAAACAAACATTCGTATTTTAAAGAGGAATTTTCACCAAATATAAAAAAAAACAAAAAGAAAGAATTCTGTACCCCGAGGGATGCAGGAACATCGTGGGTCTTTTTTTTCATTAATTTCCGAATGGAGAAATCCCATTTTCAGAATATTTATATGATGGAGGAGGATTATGAGGGATTTTTCCCGACTCTCGATCCCTTCCGAAACCACGCAGGTTCCCTTTTCATCCCGTTGCCTTCCCTCAGATTTATCTTTTCTTTCTCCTCCTCCATCCAGACGAAGAGAGGGTACCTTGTGCTTTGCCTTTCCAGTATTTTTTTCCAGATTTCATTCACCACACTCACATGAGCTCTTTCCATTCCCAATATGCACCTTTTTCCCAACTACCCGAGGCCATGTTTCCTCTATTACCCTACATTTCCACTACCACTTACGCAGTAAATCGGGAGGGAATGAAATTAATCCACTGCGCTCCCACACTTCTTACAGTGATGGGAAGAGGTTTTTTATCACCATTGTAAAACAGCGATTTGAATAATTTCCCAAAGTTCTAATGCTCTATGAAGGCCACCAAGTCAACTGAACGTAATACATACATATCGACGCAGGTCCAAACTGCAGAGGATCTTGCTGGTCATACAGTTTCTTAAAAGCTACCAAAGATTTGCTAGGGATCAATTTTCACGTTATGGTTTTATGCTCGAGAAAGAAGCAAACTCGAGCGATTGAGTGCTCGAGTGTTGGGCACGTGATAAACTTCCCCCTTCATTGCCCTATAGGATTACAGCTTGGGAAATAATTCTTCAATTATCACCATTATTATTAGATCTAACCTCTTACCCCGTCCCCGCGCCATTCGTAAGCAACGAAAATAAAAGGTCCGCGAACGCTCTTAGTGTAAGATGTTAACCAGTTTAAGGTGCCCTCAAAATTCAAGTGATCCCGTCCGCAAACACCGATGTGGTTGTTTTAAGGGAAGGTGACCTTGAATTATGCTCAATTGATTGGGTATTTGTAATCAGTCGGAATTGGGTAAGTGGAAGAAGGATGGGTAAAAACACTGGAGTTAAATGGTGACGACAAGTACTCCATCCAGCAGCTCTATTCAAGTAGGTCCGGCATAAAACCAACTATCTACATTTGGCATTCAAATCCAGACACTTTGAATGGGAACTCGATTTCCAAAAAGGCTAAAATCGACATTTAATGAGATCGTTTTCAAACTTGCTTCATTCCAGTTTCCCAAAACGTTATCAAAAAGAACTGGAAGAACTGTTTCAAATAAATCTCATAGGCTGGGAGTAGCGATACAGACCGTACGGGATCACGTAAAACGGGAACCTTTCTATGGCCTAACGCTGTACCTCCTGAGCTATCACAGTATCATTAATAGTGAATAAAAACTAATAGTGAATACATTGGACAAATATCGCTAATACTCCTCCTAAAATTCAAAAACTGCATAATTGAATAACTTGCACATTTTTTGTGACTTTGATCACCTGCGTTGTAATGAATTCCCATACTTTATTACTGATGTATTCCATTATTATTCAATGACAGTCGAACTGACCACCTTAAACGCTCGTGACTTTAGGGACATTAATAAATGCAGCAGTGTCTTGGAAGGCAGAAATGATCGACAATTTGACTCCCAGTCACGTGTTTGTTCTCGAAAAAAGAATACAAAAGATATTCGGGATGCTTAAGAAACAGACACCAAACTCGGATTTGATAACCTTTTCATTAGGCTATCACCCATCACTTTTATACAATTTTATGGAAGGTAAAATTACATTTAGAGATACACCTCCATTTTGGAGAGATTCCTTTGAAACGACGTCAAAATGATAAAAATATCCAAGTTTTCTTGGCCACTCTCATCATATTCAGGCAACACTTTGTAATAAAAGCGATAAAAGGCATAAAAAAGAGAGAAAATTGATTTTAAAAGAAAGATTTAAAATATTATGTTTTGATAACGTTGAGTAAAAGCTTTGGAATAATATGCGATGCAGCCCGGGCCTTCGTGATTCTAATGGCTAATGGCTAATCGTGATTTCACATTTTACATGCCATTCTAACATATAAATGAATGGCCAAAGAGTTGCCATTTGATGCCATCAATCTCGTTTTTTTTACCGCAACCCAGGGAATTGGTAAGAAATTGGGTGTTTTATTGGGTTATTAATTACTTAAGGCTATTCCAAGTATTTTTTAGAAAACCGCATTTTTGCCTGCTGTTGGATCGGTGCTATCGGATCGGTTGGAATCCAAGTAGTGGAGTTTTAAGGCCCTAAAGGATTAAGGAGCCTCAACGACTAAGGTTAAAATGTAAGCTTTTCTTCCCGAACTCAAATTTTCCTTACAATCTAATCTTTTAATCGTAATGGAAACACATTATGCACACCCGAGACGATTCGAGCCATGGACTAATGGATTTTCAAGCCGGCGAATTTCAGATCTTTCTACCATGGCTGGCAGTTTCAATCCTATTGAAGCAAGTTTGATTTTAATGCACACGGGTCTTTGTACTAATATGTATTTAGAAAAATTGTCACTCAAATAAAAAATATTTGACCTCCAAGGATAACGAAAATAATTCCTCAATTATTAAGCGGTGAGTGTTTTGGCTCTAGTGGGGATGCCTAATCGAAAAAGGAGAAGAATATTTGACGCTTGGCTGTACTCTGGCCAATAATTCCTTTCACCAAGGGCCTGCGGGCCTTATCATAAGTTTGCCAGACGAATTGATATGCTCATGAAAATTTGATGATGATTCAAAATAATGTACCCAGCTGGAAGGTCGACTCCGTTTCCATCTCTACGATTAGTCAAGTGGTTATTTCACGCACATTTGTCTTCTCCTCTCCCTCTCACTGTGAGAAAAAAACTCGAAAGGGTGAGAGGGGTTGCTTTTCCCTTTTTCAACCGATCTTCAGGCTTATTAAGCACATAAATTCCAGTCGACCCTTCTCTCTCTTCAGCCTCGTCCAGGTCATCTGTCCCTTCCTACTGTCTTTCCGTAATTCTATGGTATCATTCGCTCTCGCTTTTTGTGGATCAGCTCTCCACAAGAGTGATTTCCAACATTTTTACCTCGGCAGCACCCTCCAGGCTGAGGTTACAACATTGTGGCACCCTTCTTCGATTTTTTTAATGTATTCGATTCGGGCTTTCCTCTCCATTACCAATTATAATCAGGGCCTAAGAGTGATTAGCCTATACAGGTTGGAAGAGTGCTTCAATTGATTTCATCATCTGTCGGGCATGAGTGTAACCAATTCAGAAGTTGGCCCAGCTAAACATTTTCCGCTTGCCCACAAATATTTCATGGCAACCTTGGACACTCCTAGACCCCTAGGTTCCCGGCATCCTGAAGGGCTATGGCAGGCTGGTAGGGAGCGACTGCTCCACAGAGAGAGAATAAAGAAATCAGCGGTAAACTTAGGCTTTGGCGTTCCAAAGGCAACGATTATGCCACCTCATCTGCCACATCATTTAAGATACTGCATGAATGGCATACATAAGGGCTTGGTTGTTAATGTAACCATAACTGTGATCTAATTTAGGACTTTTTACCAAAAAAATATCACAAGTCAAGAGGGTACGAGACAAAGAACAGCTACGTTTGTTAAAATGAGTTACAGTAGGATTGGCAGAATACCAACAATATTAGACGAATGAAGTTGGGAATCATTATCAGATGGTAGGTTAAAATATAGAATTAATCTCCCGCAGAAATTCAAATCAGACTGGTTCTCTAAATATGTTGCAAGTATATTAAAAACAGCTTCGTGCTATCGCAGGTTAGATTATGAATAAAAAGTTACAGAGACAAACAATGATACCGATGTTTCAAAATTCATTTATTCTACGCGCAATCAGCAATAGATAAAAGCGAAGATACGTGGGAAAATTAGAAGAGGCATTGCGATTTTGGTGTAGAAGTAACTTAGTTATTTTTTTCCTATTCAAGTCATTACCAACAAATGCATGCATGGGGAAATATAAAGTAAGATAATTAATGTGGTTATAGATATTTATGACTAATCAATGATCATACAATTACTCTGTACACACTAGCAATTAGGTTATATATATCTAATGAATGAATACATTATATTTTCTACCAGGTAGTAGCAGACGTATGTCTGATGCATTTAATTAGTGTAGGTACAGACTAGTATTTTCGCATGCCTGTACCTTAGGAAATGCATACTTTCTGTCTGATTTAAAGATCGTGTCTGGTGATAGTTTATCCCCTGATACACACCTTTGCGGTTGCTTGCAGGATATTATGTATATGTATATAGAGGCTAGAATCCGTAATGTTGTGACTTAAAAACCATTTAAATTCCTCATTTAAATGCACTCCTTTTGTTAACTTACCCGCTTAAAAACATTCTTGCTGTGTCTTAATGGGTACTGTGTAGATGTAGATTAAAATAAAACATAAGACTAAGAAAAGTAAAGTAAAAGTCCATTATTGATGCTGAAATCGAGAACGTAGTGAGAGTGATAGTATAGATGAATGGTCAAATATCGAGACTGGAAACTTAACTTTAGAGAAGAAAAATATGTAACAACTTGGGCAATATCGAAGGCAAAAATTCGCAGACCACTATCAATGTTAGGAACAGAATTGCAAGAGAAACTTTAACCCAGAGAAAAACTAGTGTATAGGAAACTAAGGCTTAAGAGGATTTAAAGAAAACACGTCTAACATGGAGAGCTGATTAGTGTGGCTCGGAAACGGTGGGTGTTAAGCAGAAAAAAAGGATTAGTTTAGGGTCCGGAAGGGAAAGGAAACGTGATATGGCTAGAAAATTAGAAAGTTGGAGGTATTAGGCGCAGAGAAGGAAGAGAAGATGTTGCTGCAGAGAAATAGGGGCCCCGAATATTTGGATGAAGGCATCAAAACTTATAGGACCATTCTAGCTTAGTTTCGGACAAATGATGTAGAGGCAGAAAGATTATATGCTATTGGATGGTATGATAAAAAAAGTACGCAGAAGTAAGACATTCTGCAAAACATATTATATCAATCTGAATCTATTTTCATTGGCGTAGCATCAACAACACACACAAATGATTATTTGTCAACTATCTATGATACAAAGTCTTATTTCACTTACAGAACGCCAGTGAGTTGAGTGACCGGAGGCATCACGATACCAGCTTTTTTCTATAATTTTTACCTGAAAAGAAAAGATTTTATCGTTTTAGACTTTCATAAGATATCAATAACATTATTACCTAAACACGAGGGCATAAAACCTTACAAGACATTTCTGTTGGGAAAATATTTTTAGCCACGACATCACGGACGAGGTTGTCATAGCAGCGTTGCACATGGTCTGCACTCGATAGCACATCACCCTGATTAGCATGGCAAAAAGTTGTGAGTTTCATAGCTTCATGTGGATAGAGTGAAAGGCAATATCCCTCTATCATCTCATTACCATTTCCTCTTTGAAAAGTTTACAATCATCTCCCTGTGCAGTTCATAGATGCTATGAAATCTATTTTAATTTAAACAAAAAATTGGCTAGAAGTTCAAGAACACAGTTATTTTTTGGGTCAGACTTTCTCATCACTCACGTATATTTCATTATATTCGATCACTCATTTTCCGATAGTTTCCATGCGATGATATAGGTATTGAAATAGTTGCATGAAAGACAAACCCGAACCCCTTCAATTATTTGTCTGGTTATTTCCGTATTCCATCCTCACTAAAAATCCCTCGTGAAACATTCCAATCATTGTTAATCAGTCAACCATCGCCACTCCAGTAGCCACTCTAATGCAACCATAAACGTAGTATTCACTTTCAGGAACTATAACATGTAAAAAGATAACGTACCTCATCATAGCTGCTTAAGAAAACACATTGACTATTCCAAAAGAGAGAATCTAACGCAATATGCCTATTATCGGCTAGACTGCTTTGGGTGGCGTTTGCCTTCTGTCTCACCTCATACCTTCATGAGCGTTAAAAATGCATTTTTCTTTCTTCTAAACTCATTTTTTTTATCTAGTAAAAGTTTATAATATATTTTTATATTTCCTATCAAGTTCTAATTTTAAACCGTACCCCAACTTGGACGTCGTAATTACATTCGAACTGTGGTTATAATTCTTAGAGTCACGTTTTCTATTCTAATCCTTTTTTTACTTGTGTAAAATTTAGTGATACCACGTCAGCATGTGACCAGCTATTCCTTAACCGACATCCCTTAACCAATGTTTCGTAAACGGACAGTTAGCAACTACAATTGGCAGTCAGAAAACTCGTAACTTACCATTTCGTAACCGGAAGTGCAGTCGAAATATTTTGGCATGGAGAGACTAAAAATATGAAAGGAACAGAAACCTGCAAGGAAAAATATACTTAGGTAAGAAATGATGTCCTTAAATCACTTTATGGTCTTATGCTCAAGAATTTGACTTATTTTTCTGTCGTTCAACATCTCCGATAGAAGAATGACTTAATGGGGAGTCCTACTTTCCCTCTCTCTCGCATCCATTTTCAACCCAGCCGCTGCCGGTCGATCTCGTAGCTACCTACGCATTTGGACCCTCTGTCTCTCTCCCTTCCGCTGCCCTCCCTATCCAACGCACTTCCCTTGCACGCACCCACCCATGCTTCAGTAACAGGCTCCTGTCTCGCGTCAGTTCACCGTCCATTCTGGCGGGAGTTTCGCTCCTCCTCCGCCCCCTTTACAAGAGCCAGTTTTAGGACACAACAACCAATTCGATTTGTCTTTCTCTCTCTCTCTCTGGTCCTCCGTGAATGTCTCCCCCAGGCTGATACCTACAAAGCCACGACGTTTTTCTACCCAATTCCGAACTCAAAGCGCGATCGATTTCTACCTAAACAGTTGAAGCGACTGCAAAAAATCTTGAGCACAAATTCACCACATTCATTAAAATTAAGATCATCGATGACGCCAGGTAATAAAATTGACGAGGAATGCATATTAATTCTGTATACAATATTCATTTTCCTCAACTAACAGTACGCCTACCGTGATGATAAGATATCATTGAATAGAATAACGAATATAGACATCACATACTTGGTTTAGGTAAAACGCATCGTTTGTTTATATATTATGTCACAAAAAAAACCTTTAAGAAAGCAAAAAAAAGAACGGAGATGTAAATCATATAGATAAAAGAAAGGATTATTGATGGCAGGGTACATTTACGTCGCTTTTAATCATGCAAATAAATAACTAATAAAATATACTGTAAATATTATTATTACTATTAGTAACTGTGAATGTTATTTTTTTATATAATCTTCCCTATTTAATTTCAACCACCTAACAAAAGACTAAATAATTTTTTCGAGTGGGAGGGAAGGTTTAATATGCGAAAGTTTTTGCACAGGTTTACCGGTTTTATTTATTCCATTCTTGTGTTTCTTCACAATACCCCAAACAGATAATTAGTTTCACCTACTATATTCTAGAGATCAAATATCCTTTCTAGTTTTTGTTTTTAAGGGAGGCATTCGAAAACTAAGGCCTTTGACAGCATTAAGTACAAGCGACTATATGGTTAATAATAGGATTTGGGAGCAGAGGAATGGTGGAAACAAGGTGGACGTCGGTATTAGGCTAATTGGCAAAAGCTCACACAGTTTGACTATCCATTAAACGGACGGAGTTCTGCATTTTAAAAGCAGTTTATAGCACTCACGCATAACACTCAAATAAATACCAAGATTCTACTGAAAAAAATCTGCCACTTACGTGATCCTAACCCAAGTATTTCGGGATGAGAAGCAATCAACTTAACAGCACGTGTACGCAAATCACTTGTTTTTTGATGAAGACAAAGTATTTTTCCACTTGATGCACTTTCTTATCTTGATAACATTTTTCTTATTTAATATTTAAAATTAATGTGTTGCTCCTCTAATACTATACGCAATGAAACAGTTTCTTTGATAATTCATTAAACTTCATGCAGGTGTTCCATTCTTGTAGTTCCTCCAAACCGATAATTAGTTTCACTCGTTCAGTTCAGGAAGCAACCTTGCACCTCTAGTCATTGTTCTTAAGAGAAGCAATTGAAAAGTAAGGATATCACAACTTTAGCAAATGGTAAATACCCGATTTTTCTCATCATCTGAATTAAACTCTGCCAAAATTATATAATTCAAGAAAAAATAGAGAGTCGGCCAAAATTTACTAAATTGGAATATCATTTCTATGAGCGATAAACTTGGTCGTAATTAGAATGCACACATGAAATGTTCTTAAAGTTTTTATGAGGGGTGACGAAAAATTTAGTAATCCACCGGGTAGCCAACATCTATTTGGCTCACAATTGGAAATTAGAAAATAAAAAGCTGTCGCAAGGATATTTCTTCCTGTTCCAGAATTAATTGACAAGGTTTAGTCAATTACTAGTTCTCATGTTTCTGCGCTTTCTCCCATGATTGCTCTCGTAAAAGACGAGGGAGAGGTATTAATTAAAATTGAACAAGGGCTTAAACAGTACTGGTAATTCTAAATGGAAGCGAATGGGCCCCTGTGGAATCTTGTTCGAGTTCGAGGTTCTCAAATCATAGGGAGTCAAAGAAGCGGAACCGGTTATTAGGTCTATAAAATGGAAGTTTCAAATTATCGCCAACTCCGGTCAAGGGTTGGTCTGAGAAAGGGCCTGGTGTCGCCCTACGGCGTCCTTTAACCCCCTCACCAACAACCTCCTCCTTGACCACTTGGGGGTGGCGTTGTGACTTGCAGAGACGCGTGTTGGGTCTGTCAGATAACGCTACGAATATTCTTGCTCTTCGTGACCGTAAGGTTGCTATCTCTCTTAACTGAGAATTTCTCTTTGCCTTCAAATTTTGCTAACCTTTTCCCTACCTCCTTCTCATTCCATTCGTTCCCCAAAGTTCAGTTGAATTTTCCATTGAAATAAAAAAACCGCACAGAGAAAATATGTTCAAATATTTGTATACGTGCACGGAATGTATGAATATTGATGACGACTGTTTAAAAACGTTACCAAAAAATCGTTAGGAAAGCGCTGTAAACACCATCTTTTGTTACCACGTTCCGGAGATTTAAATCTCGCGCACTGTCTCCGTCAAAACTCTCATTAGGATGTTTCGCAGAAATTTCTATACATGATAACTTTCGAAAACCCTTTCACAAATATGTCTCTCTCGAATAAAATTGAGCACTCCTTCGGAAATTGAGGTGTCAAGAGAGTTTGGTGAATGGCCTTCATTATGCAGTCGCAATTTTAACTCCAAAGACGGCAGAACAAAATTTATCCAGGTACATGAATAAGAGTTGCCTTTAAATCGGAACTGGAGACCGCTGAGCCACCCTTTTGTTTTGTTGCCAAATTACGCTGGAAAGGATTTACGCAAGATTCATGAGGAATTTTCATTCACCTTTTTTTAGTGATATTTACATTAAAATAAAATTCTATTCATCATTTTCATTTTCCATCGCAGCACTATGCGCCACCCACGGGAGCTTATACTGTAATTGAATATGGTGATTAACAATGAAAAGGGCCATACGTTCAAAGATTACTAGCCATACATAAAATACAAAATAACATATTTATTCACTAATGACCGGCCTAATATCCTGTTAATTGCATAGAGCTTTTTGAAGACTTTAATTTGACTAGCACAAAAAATATATGGTGCGGCACAATGACCTCCCGGATTTGAGAAAGCAGTCACCAGGGGCCGTGGAGGTGGAGGTACTGCGGTTGCGGGTAAGGGTACATGCTCTGAACTGCAAATGGCATGAGCGCTGTCCTTCTCCGCATGCGCCACCGCAGTACCCCCACATGACCCCTGGCGACGCCTTTCTCAAATCAGGGAGGTCATTCTGCCGCACCCTGCATGTGACCAACACCCTTCTCATTACGCGACCAATTATATAAGCTCGTTTATTATCACAAGCAAATAGGTATTCGTGAGATTTTTACATCAATATATCGTCCGGTACTAAAATGCTTCTGTGTCTTCCGATTAATACACTTCATGCAATTATTTTTCAAAGATATATTTTTACGATTCTTAATAATTAATACAATTATAACTGGGATATATCTGAATAAATAAATTATAAAAAGAACAAACACACATTCATTAGTAGTTAACTGAAGACATGCACGTACCTACCAGATGCATTATCACACGAATATAACAAATCTTATTTCCATTTACTCAGAGCAAAATAGCTGGTACAGCAAAATATGGAAATGAATATTTTCAATCGATAGTATGACATTTTCTGGATTATTTAACCTTATAATAATTAGGTGGACATACATGATACACATATCCTCGCGGTAGCTTGCAGGGTATCGTGTAGATGTAAATGTATATGATATGAAGATATTGGATCGAACCAAGTTGATCGAAAGATCGAATATCATCTAGGTGACGTTTCGATACACGAAGAGACACTTCCAAAGCAAGCAATTCTTTCAAAGATCTTGATCCTTCGTAATACTCATATTTATTCACCTGAGAATCAATAAAAAGAAAACTAAGGTGTTGGTATGCAGTAGGAGAAAAGAAACGACGACCAATATTAAATAAGGGAGACAAAAATTGGGGGGATGGAAGAGTTTTCTTGCCTGGGAAAACAAGTAACCAGCGATGGACGAAGTAAAAGAGAAATTGCCAGTAGAATTGCCCAGGAGACAAGGGCATTTTACTAAAAGAAGACTCTGCTTACAGATGCAAATACAAGCGTGGAAGTGAGGTATTTCATCAGAACATACAGCATGAACATGCTACCATATGGCAGCGAAGCATGGACGATAACAGCAGAAAATAAGTCAAGGCTGAAAGCATTTGAAGCGTGCTGCTACTGAAGAATGATGAAGATAAAATGGATCGACCGAGTGACAAACGAAGAAGTCTTGAGAGAAGTCTGCTGAAAACTTCAATAGAAGAATCGAAAGAAAGGCTGTGTCAAACCAATTTTAGGATTGTGGACCGATGATGATGATGATATGCATTTGCGAGTTTATCGTTCATGCGAATTTTTTTTTATCGAGTCCTGATCTGCTTTTCTTCCCCCTTGTAGAGGTCGATGAACTTTTGAGATGTAGCCATATGAAGTTTCTCTCCCTATATCCTTCCCTATACGAAACAACTCTTATTCACAAGTTTACCACTCCTTCCCCATATATTTTTATTCTCACCGCCACACACACACCCACCGATCCCCTAGCCAATACGCGCGGCTATTTATTCTCCATCTTCGCCTTTCTACCGCGAACACAAGCTTCCTTCTCCAGGAAGCTGCCTCGAAAATAAGTTATCCTCACTTGCTCCCCATCAGAGAGCCTCAGCCTCCTCCCCAACCTCTCACGGTCTGTGGATTCGAGGCCTCGCTTCCTAGAAGCCCGCCAAAACCATTTGGCCTCCGCACGAAATGGGACGTGTCTGCGGCATTGGAGATCGCCGAAAAAGTGAGGGCAAGCCATATCCGGAGGAGAGAGCGAAGGGGAAAAGGAATCAGAAACAAGAAGTGATGTAGTTACGGGAGCAAGAAAATTTGGAGTCAATAAACTCCGCATTCGGATAGGATGATGCGGGAGATGTATAACTTTCGGGAACCCGTACGGCACCAGAGATTACTGTTAGCAAAAGCGGATAATCACACGTAACACAGGCCGTTGTGGGGCAAAAGCTATCTGACTCCATATAAAGCATCCCTACTCGTGTACGTAATCCGTTGGTATAAGAATCCCAAAAGAAGATGATATCACTTGACAAAATAAGATGACAAATTTGTTTAACGCTCACAACCACAATAACAGATCACAATAGACAACATAATAACCGGAAAATAAATAAACCATAATAAATTCATGCCAAGTGTGCTCTCGCACACAGAATCGAAATTAAAGAGGAATACTTTCGAAGAAACTACTAAACCAGAACATAAAAACAGCACTCCAGAGAAACTTATCATTAATTTACACACATTCTTAACTTAAACTTTCTCATATTAAATAATGTTCTATCAACAAGACATAATGGTATTACAATGCAACGCTATTACATGTTTCAAGGATTACCAACTAGCCACGAAAAACGTTAACGAAATCACTCACTGATGAGTACAACAGAAAAATTCCCGCGAAGAAAAATAATCCACATTGATGAGATCCGAACCGTAAATGCCATATAGGATAGGTGGGTAATGGTAGGAGTTTTCAGGAAACGTAGGAAGGGTGGAGAGAAACCCGGCGTCGGCATTAAACTACTCTTAACGAAAGGCACCAAGGGGACCACGGCTTAACGTCCCATCCGACGGACGGAGTACTGAACTTGAAATGCCCTCCACTAGGCACTCAAGTGGGGACCGGTGTTCCACTGAAAAAATCTGCCACTGCCGGGAATCAAACCCAGTCCCTCGAGATGGGAGGCCAGTACTCTAGTCACCACATCAACCCCATCCCCTTTTTTCACCGTAGAAACCTTGCTATATTGCATGTTCGTTGATGAATGAGCCCAAGCCACACATCCTTGACGTGGCTTTCAGGTAACTCTGGATAAATGTACATCGCTGATTTAACAACTAACCCTCTGATATAGCCGGTCACGGTGGGTACGTCAGCATAACGCTACCCTGTCGACCCCGAGGCCGCTAATTCGCGACCCGTCTAGGACATGGATCGACTTTCTGGTAATATTAACCCTAGGTTTAGGTGAGGTTACATGGGCCTACACATATAACCGCGGTAGTGGAATCGCCCAAAATCCTATTGCATAATTCCAGAACTACGATAACCATCGCATCTCCATCTAGCTGCGTGACGCTATTATGTATGGAGTAAGTACGGCCTCTGTTTAATATGACAGTCGCAATTAGTGGGACGCCATTTATCACAGCACTCCATTCCACATTATTGTGCATTGTGAACCGGAGCGACTTTAGTGCGGGAGGAACACTATAATAGCAAATGCGGAGAGTTGCTAAGGGCTGAGAGTAAGAGACATACAGATATAAAATCGATATTCACAATAAATATCGATTCTCTGGAAGTAAATTCCTTTACTGTTGTTCGCTCTCATAGTAGTTATACTAGTATCGAAGAAGATTAACTCGTTTTCAAAGTAAAAAAAACGCCTGACGACGTAATATTACCAGCAGTACCAGAGGCGCGGTCATGGATCTTCACTGTGCCTTTGCTCGCGTATCCGTGATTTCTTTCCCACTGGGGATAAGAGAGCTAAATCGTGATACCCATTTTAAAATTTTTGTACGCAACTTTATACCACAATTTTCAGAGCAAAAATGGAATCGGAAGAGAGTTGCTTCCGGTCACTGGTTTCCTGAAGAGGTTCGCACTATGTGTAGCGATGGAAATAAAGAGCTAGAAAGATCCGTAATCTCTCCATAGCTCATTGGCTGATCATTTGGAGAGATTATCGCTAAGATCGATGCCCGGCTTCTTGCAACGCGCATCGAAGCTCCGTAATGCGTGAAAGGGGATGACTTGGAGCGCACCAAAGCGATTGGTGCGTGAAACGGAACGAACACCAACGTCCAAACCGCGGAAACCATATATCATGTGAAACGGAGGGGAATGTAAGGGTTAACTGGTTCGCGTCCGAAAGTTCAGGGTTTCGGATACACGTACTTCACTCACAAACCGTATAACCACACTACTACAAGCAGCGGCTATTTATGCTTAGCACAGCAACAGTATTCTTGAAAGGCCTACTCTCGCAGATGAGATCTCTTTGTGTGAGATAGGAGAGTACGAATAATTCGGGGTGATTCATTTTAAATGACAAATGGCTTCAGCTTCTAACATTTACACGACAGTCGTTTACTGATAGTGCTCTAATTTTTGAATCAAATCCGTTTAATGCCTTCGCAGTAAAAACAAATTCCCTGACGGCATACGCATGTATAAGTTAAAATTATGTTTTTCGAAGGCAAGCACGCTGTATAAATCATTGCTTTAGACTCAGGTGCAAACGTTTCCATCCAAATTCCGTGAACGAAAGTTCAAAATCGTACTCAAAATCCTCATGCCAATTTTTTTCCAATATTAGTGAACGACTACCTTTTCATAGCAATCAAATAATTTAAACTGGATTTATGTCACAAAGTCACCCATTAAATTGTTAACAAAAGACATACACAGGCCTTAGCTCAAGGCAAAATGCTTCTTTTGTGCAATATCAAGCAACCTCGGATCCCGTGCTCGTTCAGTAGTAAAATACACGAAGGATTCATTAGGTTCATTTAATATTACACTCATAATAAGAACTTCCTATTGCATCATTTTAATCATCCCCGAGATATGTCAAATTTGAAGTACTGCGTACCTTGTTGACACTACACAGCAACCAAAAACTGCGAGAAAATTGACCCAATTCACTTTGACCACGTTTTATTTGGTAATGAAAATCGTGGTTAATTAAATATTATTTTTAATACCACCAATACTGATTACTCTCATCAACATTGAACGAAAAAGTAATCAGTTATTCATTACCACCACAGCATTGTTAACTGAAGAGTATGAACAATATATGTTGAATAAGGAGTTTGATAAATTCACTCTCTTGACGTGATTACAGCGTATTGCTATTTAAATTATATATTGTAACATACTGATGAAGGCATATTACTGTTTATTGAGGGTATTCATAGAATGCAAAAAACGCCCGCACAGAAATACGTAAAAACACATAAGTTAGGCAAAGAAAAGTGTCCCTTAACAATGTAATCAGCGGGAGGTAATTAGCATGAGTGTTCTAGTAGATAGTATTGGATTACTAAACGATTTTAGCCATTATTTATTTTTCTAAAGAGAATATTCAAAGGGTTAATTAACTCAGGTTCCACAGTGTACAAAGGGAGTAGTGTACATTTAATTATGGCGGAATTGCTTCTAATGAGAGCCTTTAAACATAGAAAGAGCCTTTCACAGATCCCTTTTTCTTGTTTTGGAACAACACCCGTCACGTTAAGCATTAAATTACCTGATATCTTTAGCAACAGAATGAAACTGAGAGGCCATTAGGCGGCTTCACATTAATGCCACTCGAGTTATGACAGCTAAAGAGTGAGCGTTAACACCTATTTTCGGCATTCAAAGGTTCTTTGAGGATGACATTAACAACATTAAACATAGCGTATTCTCCTGTTTCTTCCCAAACCCTGATAAGGGAAACAAGTTAGATTGAATAAATAAGGAGAAAATATATTTCAAGGTTCAGCTACACCGAAAAAGTTGCCATTAAAAAAGCCATATAATAACTAATAATTCCAATTTCCAAAAGTGTGAGCGTTAGTTAAAATTGTGATTAGGCGTTCTTATGTGGCATGTATTTTATTCAGAATTTTACGTTCTTACTTCATGTATCACGTCAGAGATTGAACCAGTATGTCGCAGGTACCGTCTTTAATGTAAACAGCTTCTATTTGCGGGGTGAAGCAGGCCCTCTTTCTGACACGCCTGAAACTTTCAATATTACGTCAGAGTTTCCCCACCCAGCAAATCCCCCTACCCCAAAAATACACAACTTTCCGTGGCATGTGGTATCCTAACCGAAGTTCCCATCCTTTAAGGCCCCCTTAGCAATTTAGGAAGAGTAGATGGAAGTAGCTAATCATCCATTTAGGGCAACGTATGTTTAAAGCGTCCCTACGCGCCCAAGGCGCAGAAATGACGCTGGAGAAGTCTTCAAACTTGGCGACAGTGACTTTTAACTTCATGATCCGCTTCCATGAATCACAATTAGGGAATTATACTTGATTATTTTTTACGAAACCTTATCTCAAAATTCAGGAGGTAAAAATTGTGTTACGACCGCCTTTGTGGCGCATTTACGCGATTACCCTTTTCTGCGCTTGTGTCAGCAATTTCAACACTATTTTAAAGTACCTACAATAAAAGAAGAAATATTAAAGGACATAATTAAGGAAAACAGGTTGATATTGCTGCTATTAACCATTACAGGAGAGGGCCTAATACATAACACTGAGAAGATCATTAGCGCCATTATGTATAGCTCGTTTTATTTGGGAAGAGGCTGGGTTTTTGGAAGAATAGGAAAGTGAGTCTTAACGAAAGGTTCAACGTGATTTGCTGTTTAACGTCCTATCCGTGTAAGGATCTTCACTCGACAAGAGTGAACTTCACACTGAAGAGTGGGACCTTCACTGTGTCCTCTGTGACCTTCATTGCCTGTCTAAAAGTTTCAAGGAAATTCTATCACAAAAGCTATTTTACAGAAGAAATGGCATATTTGTTCCATCATGTAATATCCCGATTACTGATTTGTTCAGCAATGAACAACCATGATCTATTTAAACCTTCTTCCAACGCTTGAAAGTAATATATACAGCTTTATGCAATGCATTATTGTACATATTATGCCTTAAACCTATTTACATATCAATTATAGTGTGAAATAAGGATTCTCAGATGATGTGTATGACGTGATGTCTATGACGTAATGATTCTCAGATGACGTGATGTGTGAAAACGGGTTATATAGATTGAAGCATACAGAAAGTTTAATTACTGGGACAAATATAAGGTGTTAATTGGTTTCATGTTCCTTTGGAATTTTCAAGGAGTATATCCTTCTGGAAATATTTAATGCCCGTCAAAACTTGATTCTATCATGTCAATCAAGGTTTATTCAAAACAAGGACGTGGAGATGACGTGAAAGTCTTCTAAGTCGGTGCTTGATTTCGTAAATAAGTAATAATGGAACGAGTAATCTTTTCTAGGGAATGAATAATTAAGAACAAGTCTATTATTTGGATACTTTATGAAGAGTGGGGTCATTATTGGTAATTACGGCACAGCCAAAATATACGAAAAAATCACAAACAAAAGTGTTTTAACTCTTATAATTCCTATTTAATCTACTTTGTCGTAAAATTGGATTATAGAAACAGATTGGCAGACGATTTACAAACTTAATCAACGTCTACATCATGGTACTAAATTTAAAAAAAAATAATTTTATTTCGATACCCTCATGGTTAATGGCGGTAACTTATTCTACATCATTGAAGTTTGCGAATGATATACCAGGGACCAATGGTAGCTGCGACAAAAATAAATGGTCAGCAAAGGTAAGCTAACAGGCCCCATGGAGAGATGAAAAAAATCCTGCTGACGCAGAGAGGAGCCGTTGGAACAACAGAACAGGGACTGCTGGCGCCAAAAAGCCTGAGAATGAAAGCGCCCCTAGCCATGTTTTGCGGTGACGGTTAAACATTGGCAGGGCGCGGCGCGCGTCACCCCTTCCCAGAGAGAGGAATATTGACTCGTTCCGGCGCGGTTTCCTCGTCTCCGACACCGTTCGCTGACTCATGGCAACTCGTCATTCACGCTACCGAACGGAAGGCGTATGCAAACCTTCATGCAACTCCTATGAGTGACTCTATCTTCATAGAGAAGATTGATGCAGTTGGTTCACAGAAAGGTTAGTATTTCAACTCCTAATGTCATGAAATATGTATGCATATTTAAAAATATGCATGTTTAAAAAATATCCATACCCGATACTGTAAAACCCATATCGAGAAAATATAAAATTGTATTAGCTTAAATGAGACTAAAAAGTGTTAATTTAAACACATAAGTGATAACATTAACAAGTTATTGATGGCAAGGAAATAAATAGGTAGTAAAGGAAAATGTATTGCTCAATTTTCGTGAAAGAAACACTTTTCTGAAAAATATTCACCTGGCAGACAGTTGCGTAATTAAGTTAAAGTTACTTTCCTCAGAATATATATCCTCGGTATGGTGATCAAAGAAATTAAGAGTGAATGAAAACTTCCCCATGTGTTTAAAAAAAGTATTCTTGGCCTTTGTCCCACTTCTCTGGAATAGATATTCGAAAACTGACACGATGATGAATACAGATTGTTTTTAATTTTATTCTATGCATTTGAGGAGCAAGTATGCAAAGTCCAACGATTATATCATTTACCTCAGATTTGAAGTAGAGGTATATAATATTATCAATAGAGGTAGGGAAGCAAATTTTTAGCATGTTCGGTCAAATTTAATTTAATTTCATATAAATTTCCAACAAAGTGGCTTCTGATATAATTGTGCCAGATCGAATATAAGTTCCTGTGAATGTGGATATTTGTAGACGAACGTAAGTAAGCTCAATGCAAATTATTAACATTTTATATACTATTTGAGTTATGTTGGTATGATTTAACACATTGGTAAAAAAGATGTCAATTCTTTCACTATACTCCTAAACTATGGACTATTTCATAAAATTTCAACCTAGCCAAGTTTTGACGCATCAAAATGGCATGCAAGAGGGATGGCTTTAAAATACAATGCTCATAAAACGCGTAATAAATGAAATCCACTATGCCGTGAGTATTGGTTGAAGTGATATTTCTCCCAATATTGTTTTCATTGTTGAAAAGTTACTGTTCCTCAGAAATGCCTTTCCATTAAGATCAACAAAGACTTTGTTTGGAAAAATTACACACACTATGAAAGCTTAAGGTTATACTTATACATCCCTCATTTATATTCAACTTTTCTCAAAAAACCAAGAATGAATTCATAAAATAAAGCATTTATGAAAACAAAAAAAGATCAACAAAGACTTTGTTTGGAAAAATTACACACACTATGAAAGCTTAAGGTTATACTTATACAAGCATTTATGAAAACAAAAATTAAACTTATTAAACTCACAAAATAATTTGATGCATGTGTACTAATAATTGATAGTTGAATGCAGTTCACAGATTACGTTTTAATTTTCACATTATTTTTGGGCAATTTAACTTAAAGTAGGCCATAGCAGATCGGCAAGAAATGAGTGTTCATCACGGGAACCCTTGTATTGTGGGATGACAGTACTTTTTTTCGCGTCGTTTAAAATACTGCATATAACAAATTACATAAAAACTGCAGAGATTAGGCATTTCATTAATACTTGAATAGTCACGTTGACAAGTGGCATTCAGAAGAAAACCCGACCGAGACAAACATTGCACGGCATTCGAGCTATCTTATCGAAACAAAAGCTCGCGGTATGAAAACAATTCGGAGCGAAGCCAATGTTTTAATGGGTACCACAGATGGATGGGAGAAGAATGGAAAATCGGTTTGGTTTTGGAAATCCTCAAGGACAAACTTCACGGAATTTTTTCTCCTGATTCTCAGCAACGGAGCTTGATCCGGTATAACAGCGAGAGTGCCCCATTTGAGTCAACGGAGACCAAGAGCACCCCCGGGCATCTTCGGGTGCCCACCTACTTCATCTGCTTCTGCCCGAGCAGGAGTACCTCAGTCAAAGACCCGCCCCCCTCCCTTCCATTCTGTATTCTCCGTTTCATTCCCGAACGCCTCCTCATATTCATCTTCCCCTTCGAGGACGGGGAAACTTCTCCGCCATTCTCGCAATTCATTTGTTTTTCTCCCAGTCTTTTCACCTCTACCTTCACAGGGAGCATTTCTTTTCAAATCACTGAATTTTTTTAAACCGCCTGCGATGCTCCAGTATTTTCATTTTCTCACCCCCTCAGAAAAGAGAGGGAAATATAATTTTTGAAGCGACAGCGGAGTTAATTCAAATAGAAATATAGAAAATTTAGACTTCATAAAACCAAAAATTAATCACTTAAAAGATCAGTACAATAAAGAAAATTTTACTCCTAGACGACTATTGATGCATTTGCATGGATGTATTTGTCGTTGATGTATTCGCTCAACGCACAAGGAATTTAACATTTTACTATTGCACCTGAAAGCTGCTGCTGATATGGTTTTCATAAGGAAAAATATGACATTATTACACCTATTATGTAATGAACATGTTTATGCACCATTATATTAACGAGGCACCCAGTCATTTTATCCAGATGAAAATTTGTGTTTCAGCCGGAATATCTAGCACCAGTAACCTGACACAACAATCTGGTAAATAGCACGAAGGTATTATTTGCAGTACACTTCACTAATCTACAGAAAACCTGAGAACATACGTCTGGCCTACTTTCACGGTTACCGATTGGGTTATCATATGAGATGAGAAGTTAAAATATCTTGAAATGCTCATAGACGCACTCTTTGGGGATTAGATTGGCAATCAGAACAACAGAGATAATCTACGTAAATGTAGGAGTAAATGACATGTGGATTTCAATAGCTTAAATATTTTCTTAGAGAGTGGAGTATATACTAAGGTAATTGTAGCACTGTAGGGAAGATTACTAGGTTGCTTTTCGAGCAGAACCCCACTTTCGTAATATTGCGTAAGTAGCCTTTCATTCCCGCTGCGCATTATATCCAACAAAACCCTGTATGATGATGCACAACCGTTCTATTGCGTCTCATTGTTTGGTTGATAATTGTGATGAAGTAATCAAAATCTGGTCTCCTTATTTCAGATAGATTGACAATATGTAATCTTTGACTTTGGCAACTATGATGTTAAGAATGAAGGTAAAAATATCAAAGGTTATGATAGTTAGATCGGACATCACTACTTACGTGGGTTCGAAGCTAATGCACATAAGTAAAATGGAGGGTACGACGGAAAGGATCAATGTATTTTTAAGAAAAGACATTATTTTAGGGTAAAAATATCTAAGAAACAAAAATACTCGGGAAAAAGAACTATAAATATGAAGTAAAAATAGAAACGATACACCAACTAAGTCTAGCATATGACAAGTAAGTGATGGAAGTGCAGGATTCCAGACACAACGCAGTGTTCGTAAGGTATTAAAAATTACGGGAGGAGAATTCTGGAGGTACTCGAGGAAAAAGTATTTTGCGAGATTATCAATGTGATATTCTACTGTGTAACTTCCTTATCTCCCTGAAATCTTGCCAAAAAGTTATCGGAATAAAATGAAAATGATAGGAATACATGATGCGACAATATTCCGTGACAAAGACTTGAAAGGGAATACCTTATAGACGGTGGATATCAAAGTCGAATTATAAACAACTTCGTCTTTCTCAAGGTTGATACTTCGAAGATGGATCGTGACTGATCAGAAAAACCGTAAATAAATCAGGTACAAGGGAAATGACCTCACATGAAGGAGCGACATAGTGAGGTAACATTACCAGAATATTAACCAGACCTTAGACCGAAACTTAAAACGTTAAATTTTGTTTTTCCTTTACAATAGCTTATAGGACTACTTCCAAAGCTTATACAATATAGGTATCACTAAAATTGATATATTTGCATGTATTTATGTATGTGAAAATTAATGCGCTCTAGAGTAAAATAAGTTGAGTAGAGCAGCAATGAGTATCCTATTAGCATAATACATGAATTTTTGCAGCATAAGGCTGTGAAAAAACACCCTTAATCTTTTATTTCAATGAACCTTTTAGCTACATATTGCAATAAATGATATATTTATCTGAACGTTAGAGAAATTGACGCCTGCCTATCTATATGGGTATGGTATTCATTAGCAACCTTTTCACCTTGAATGATTCAGAAAAATTTTTGATCGCTAGATTTATAGATTCATTCCTGCATGGCTTATATGGCATCCATCCTCGAAACAAATTCTCATGATGCAGAGCAAATAACATAAGAGGAGAAAGGCAATGTTTTGGCATTCTTTATTAAAATCTTACGCCTGAATCCGTTTTTCATCCAGTTTTCATTTTCCTACCCGGATATTATTAGATGAGCACTCCTAGTGAGGCACTCCACTGCTTGAATGGAAAGTTTAAAATATTTTTTCGCTTTTTCACAGATATGTAAGGCTTTCCCATTGCTCTTCTTCCAATCTCTGGGCATCCTACGCACCTGCTCACACCTAATGGGGCAAATTATGTCATTTTTTCGGCTTCCGTCTCAAAAAACTACAACTGCGAAAACCAAAAAGTCACGTTCCTCTGAGAGGAAAAAACTCGTTATCAGTTCATTTCACTCCCATTGCCCACCTCACTCCTAAATCTGTACTGCTTTTAAGACATCCTCGGGCTTACTCAAGGCCCCTTGGCCTCAATCGTTTCTACCGGATTCATTACGACAATGCATCTCGTGGTACATCACTGGTGTTCTTCCCATTTTTTTACTCTCCCTATTTTTTTTCCTCCTGCATTTCTCCGTCATCGTCACAGATAGGATAATATATTAGTATTATTGCATTCCGGACAATGGTATTCCGAGTATCTTACCAACCAGGTACATAGCACTGATTTTAGAAAGTCAAAGTGTAGTTCCTTCAGTGTGCTGGGTTGATTACATGAAACATTATGGAACATTAAGAATGGCAGTGCTAGAGAGAGAGAGAGATGGAGAGATGGTAGAGAGAGTAAGGGAGAGAGGTAGGAAGAGAAGAGAGAGAGGTAAAGAGAGATCGATAGAGAAGGATAGAGACAGAGAATTATACTCGTCGAGTAAAAGGATATTAAACCATTTTTCTTGTAAGAATGTAACAGCATATCACACTTTTTTATACTCGTTCAAGAAACTTTCCATTTTTGAATGTGTCCGATATTGTAAACATTATATGTTTCCAATGATAAAACGCTTAAAATATAAATAGGGTACCAAAATTTGGTGACAACATCACAAATAAAGCAATATACCTTGGTCACGCCTAAGTGTTTGCTAAATCAAGTAAATAAGGAAGATAATATAAATATTTTGAAAAATTCATCATAGTTTTTAGACGACCAGAATTATAGATTAAAATACTCTTCGAAAAGGATCTGAATCAATTCAATAAGATGAAGATGCGATATGACGCAGGAGCAATAAAGAAAACAGTTTGATGTTTTGAGAAAAGTACTGAACAAGAGATCGAATGGAAAAGAAAATTTCTCAACTTTCTCAACAAAATACTATATGTACCTGTTAGCTTTTCATTGTTGAGGCGACAAATTCGAGTAAAAACGTCAGCTGACAACATGAAAGGAAAATAAATGGGAAATTGAATTTGCAGAAGAGCTAATAAGCAACGAGTGAAGGGCTGGGATCGGGAAAAAGAATTTCCAATGAATAGACAAATGATAGGAATTTTTATAAGAATCAAATCAAAAATGATTACAGGTGTTGAAGAGCTAATTTGCAGAAGAGCTAATAGGCAACGAGTGAAGGGCTGGGATCGGGAAAGAGAATTTACAATAAATAGACAAATGATAAGAATTTTTATAAGAATCGAATCCAAGGTGTTGTAATGACAAAAAGATTAAAATGAAAATGATGACATTGCTATAAATATAATGTCATAAACGTTGAAGGAAATTAGTATAGGAAGAATTTTTTTTACAATGTTTGCAAGTAACCAAAGAGTGATCGTCCTTCTCGAAGCCTTCCGAAATAGTTAAATATTTTTTACTGAAGTTTCAAAATTATACTATCAGAACCGAAAGAGAAAATTACCAAAATTTAATGTTCCTCTTAAATAGCACTATCCATATGAATTTCAGTATATTGCAGCATTGCAGTATCACTCGAAGCACATTCCAGGACAAAAATCTATAATGAATTTTATATAGTCGGGTTCAAATTTGTAAAACCCTTTCTATACAAGTATTAAAAACTTTATAAAAATATTTCTAAGATTTAGTTTGAAAAGTCCGTGGATTTTTTAAAAGGTTTTTAATTTTGATAACTATAGTGGCTTTAGATAAATATTTAATAACATCTCGTATTGTTATGGACGTCTCCGCTGACGTAATTTGAGCGTGAAGAGAGAAAAGGTGAAGGATCGAGATGAAATTCCCAGCTAAGTCGGCTCATCTTGAAAAGGACCAAGGAATGTTCCAAGGACTTCCTTCTGTTACCCCCTCCCACACCTTGGGGAATTTTTCTTCTCATATAATAATAGACTTCTCTTCTTCTCATCCAGAAATGAATTTGAGTGGTGGAGGGAGCAGAGAAAAGATGGAGTGAGATAGGAGAGGAATGGTTTCCCATCTCTCTCTGTCCCTTTTTCACCTAAGGTCTCAATCACCCTTCTCAAATCATTCAATTTTTCCTCTCCCAACCCTGAGTTCGTCCCTTAACATGTTGGCAACCGCAAGGCACGGAGTTGATACCCTTCATTCGTCCCTGGAGAATTCCCTTCAAAATCTGTCCCTTTCTTGGAAATAAGAGGCAGCAACTTTTAAATTTGAAATACTCCCACGGCTAATTTGCCTCTCCGAAATTAATGAGCCCTTCCACTTACTCCTTGCTTTTTTCCCCAGGGTAAGGTGACTTATCATCGCATCTTTTGCTTACCGCGAGCCTGCAAGGGAAAAGCTAGCGCCATTAAGTGAAAGGATATATTGTGGTAATGTTCTTTCCCATTTACCCTCTAGTTTACCCTCAGGAATTATGGTAGGATACGTAAAAAGGCTCCAGCGGTCTATAGGTGCATTTGCTATAGGTGGGAAAAAATATAGTTACACTTTTATTCCTCTAAAAATGCAAATTTCAAAGAACTGTAAGTTGGAGTAGAAGGTTATATAACATAGTAAATTCATGGAAAATATAGTTTAACGTCCTTTGCCTTTTTAGACTTGTAATTCACGAATTTTGCCTATCATACAGCTTTGTTAAAAGTGAAGCGGCGATACATAGTAATTGAGTAACAATTAAACTTAGAAGGCAGAAAATCGTTTCATGTAATATAAAACTTGAATAGCAACTGAATCCTCTCCATGAGAAAGAAATAGGCTGGTAAAAGTTCCGAGAATGATGGGCATAAATCGTTTCCACTAACCACGACTACTTTGCGTTCTCACGCAATTTAGGTAATAACTGTCTTATATAAAATAAAAACCTAGTAGTTATACAATTAAAAAAATACGAAGGTGCATTTGAACTGCAGTGATGAGATTGACATAAATATTTACGGCACCGGAACGAGTCTGTGTGGTACGAAATACACGTATGTTTTTTTATATTAATGTCACTTTTCTCGCATAATGGAAACAGCATGTTTTGAAATCTTGAAAATCCTCGCTTGGGCCATCAACCTAGTGCGGCTTTCACATGCCAAAAAGATCACCCGGGGCTATATCCTTGAGTTTCTCTCTCCACGGCAAATGGACGATTTGCTCGGGTTCATGCTCGGCTGAATGGCCAGATCCGGAAGGTGTTTATTCTGCCCCCCCTCCCATCTCTGTTTATACACTACAACTGGGCATAGTTGCCGAACAACACACATTCTCTCTCTCTATCTTCTACTGTCCACACATCAATTGATTTGCATACCTCTCTTCTTCACATTCGCTACAGTGTGCAAAAAAATCGCGTCCACCCACGGCGTTGAGAATTCTTCCAACAACCAGCTGCCGCGAGAATAGAACGAACTAGTTCACGTCTTGGTTGTGTTGCTTGCCTCGCTCTCTCTCTTTTTCATTCGCATAAACGCAAACACACTTCTCTTGCGTCTTATCTGTCCGCTCTTATTTCCGTGACTACTAAATCGTTTACGGAAGTTTCGTGGTGAAAGTAAAGCTCTAAAGAACATCACGAAGACCATCCAAATATCTCGTACTAGCTATGTATTTATTTAAAACATTAAAACACTCCGGAAATTTTTAAACCAAGATAAATCTTCCTTAGCAACTTGTATGCTTTCTTATATAGACTTCTCCTAGTATTTATAACGTTTATAGCGGTATTTATGAATCCAGATGGACTATAGTCTTCGTAATCCTAATATTCTCCTTTCCGGGACAAAATAGAAACTATTTTTACCATTCTATAACTGTAAACTATAAATAAATAAACCCTAGGAATGATTCTATAAAATGTCTGCAACCCATTTTCCCCATAATTTTTGGATGAATTCCTTGGATATACATTGTATACATATATTGTATACATATACGACCCTTTTTCTCTGCCATTCTTCCTTAAACTACTGCAGCATGTAGGTATAGTGAAGTATTTTTTGTATTTGACCAGATAGTTACTGATTTTATAGTTAACCAATGTATTCTTTTCCTCTCACAGCCATTCCACTGAAGTGTAATTGTTATTGCCGAATTTCAAAGACGAAAGTACTCATCTACGTTAACCAATACGATCTTCTCAGGTTTCAGAAGATAGGTTAGTTAGAGTCGTTAAAAATAAACCGAGCCTATTACTAAATTATTAACTAACACGTGAATTAATTCATTCTATACTCGCGGCAGCTGGTCGACGAACGAATCTTCAATATCGCAGGGGGAGTATTGCTTCGTAGGACAACGCTGTTACAACATCCTGCAATATAGGCACATGTCTACGTTTGACTGAAGTGCAGACAGCATGTTTGTTAGGATACGACATTAGGCGATGAGGGAAGCCAATGCAGGACACCTATTGGGAGTGTTGCTATTTCTTGACTAAATTATTACATGATTACTTCTACCAAGGACAGAGAGATGATCGCCATTACCTTTTAAAGCGAATAATATACTATTTAATTTAAGATAAAATTCATGTAGTCGTATTTACATAATAGAAGCGCAAGATATTATTATTATTTTACCACTTTGAACACTGATAGCTCACGCATTTAGTTAAATAGAAATTTTGAGGAAATATTAATGGCACTAAATCACTGTTATTTGAAACTACGATCCTTCAATTACCCGGACAATTTAAAATTCCAAAAATAATACTTTAAAACTTTTGATTGGAAGGGTATTGTTAACTAAAAACCACAAACTATTTTTAAATTCAAAGACCTAATTATCATAAGTCATTTGGAACCTTCACATCTAATACATCATTTCCTTCAGCGAAGCAGAGACTAATTGCAAATTTCAGAAGTATTAAACTTGAAAGTAATTTCATAATTAACATGGGATATCTTTTGATAGGTGAAATGTAAGAGAAGCAAATACGTCTAATAATAGCGGGCAAGAAAGTGGAATCTTTCACCCAAAGAAAGAGGCTCCAGTAATTGCCTTCATTATTCATGAAAATCTTCACCATTTGGCTTCCACCCATGACCACCCATTCAAACTCGATATCATCCTATTTAAGTGGGATCTATCCCGCTCGGGGACCAGCCAACCTCTTCGTTCTCCACCCCTCACCGAGAAAGCACTTTTCGCCAAGGAAAACTCCGGCTTCTTCTGTCCGTAGTCCAGAACCCGCCTTTCCTTTCTCGCCGTCTGAATGAGGAAAAATACGTTTTTTTACGTAAAAAAGCTTCCCGTCAGCCAATAGTCCTCGCTGTCATTGAGAAATGGGAAGAAAAAAGAATTTGAAAGGCAAAAAAAGTGAATAGATGAATACAGAGGCAATTTAATTTTGCAGTGAATGGATGCTATGAATTAAACAAAAGGCCGCCCGTGCATAGAAGAAACAAGTTTGGCATTTACTCGGTTACAAAGGAGTGATCTACTGATGAAGCGATTATTTGTAGAGAATGCATTGCTTCAATTACGAGAGAGTTCTAGAATAGCACTTATTACTATACTTGATATTTCGTTTAAGTAACATTAAACGACTAGTATACAATAAAAACAGGAAAAGTTCGTAATTTCAGTGTCCATCTTATCCATTTATGAGTAATATCGCAACAAAGATTGAATTACAGTGCAAAACAATCGTCTCACTTGTCCATGGAGAACATACTTTACTGACCGACATTAGTTAATTCTCATGGATTGATATCATTCATAATAAATGCCAAAATATTGAAGCCAATATTTACGACAAAATAATACACCTGATTTTTTACGGTGCAAGTCGATGTTAAGAAAGAAAGATGGAGAGTATTAAGAAGAGATTGGGTAGCTTTAAAAATTTCTTTCCGGCCGGGATAGAATCCCAGAAGTTTCATATTTACCATTGCTCTACTGGCCTCTGCTTGAGACAATGCATTGAATATATCAGGTTCAGTACGCCACGGGGACGATAAACCTTGGAACATTTGGGAATTTTCGATAAGAGCATACTAATGCCGACGCCGAGTTTCTCCTAACCCTTTCATTCCCCCCTTTCCAAAAGTTTTAGCTCTTCCAAAATACCCACCGACCCTTAATGGCATAAATAACCTTAGTTTTCGCGTCTTCACCACTAATAACAACAAGAGCTAGGAGATTGTTGATAGGGCGATGTTTTTGGCAGATGCATGATTGTTGACGTTTTAGTGTTTTTTATTATTTAGTTCAAACCCGGACTTCCATAATTTGACCTGCATTGGTAGCGAAAGGTACTAAGTTCCAACCAAATTGCAGCGACTAAAATCTTTCCAAAATCATACATTGAATCGCTGCACAATTCTGTTCTCGGAAATGTTATTCGGTACCTATATTCGGTACAAAAACTTTTGCGTTCATAGATAAATACTGGGATTAACTATCAAAATAAGTACAGCATTAAATGTTTATATTTCCTGTATCTATTATAAAAGAGATTATGTGTATTGGTAAACACACTTTATATGCGCCAGACTATTTAAATAGTTTTAATAGTGTTTTTTCGAACTGTCGACTGAGTTGTATATTTTTCTATGCATTTATATTTTTTCTTGGTTGTCTTGCCATAGGAAATAATACATTTTTATTATTACATTATAGGTGAGAAGTTTAGAACAAGATTTACAAGACAAAGTTTTACTCATTTACACCCCTTCTTATACAGTTGGGTAAAGAATACTGTTCACTGTTTCAGGCATCACGTAGTGAAAGTGAGACATATTAGGTGAGTAAAAAACTTAAGCACTTTTCCTCAATATATTTAAAATTATAAAATTACAAAACACGTGTTTCGGCTTATTAAGCCAACATCAGGTGTATACTCACCAAAGTGTGAGTACACCTGAACAAGTACAAGTAAGTGTACACCTGATGATGGCTTAGTAAGCCGAAACACGTGTTGTGTAATTTTATAATTTTAAATATATTGTGGAAAAGTGCTAAATTTTTTACTCACCTAATTGGGTAAAGAAACTTCGCGTCTCGCCGAGCAGCCGACCGCATTTGGATCCAGAATAAAAATCATCCCCTTCCTTGACATCGCCTCGCCTCCAAACTACGTGCTCGCATAAAACTACCAACCTCAAATGTGACCGCATAGGTCGTACCGTAGCACTACTACGATCGCATAAATTTTCTTGAAACCTGCCCGCGCATTTGAAGAAAGAGGTTGGGACTTTTCTCTTAAAAGATAACAAAAGAGGATACCCGCGCACATTGGGGTGGCAAGAGAGAGGGACTACTTTTTTTTGTTCCTTCCTTCGTTCCAGTGTCACCCTAATATCCCCTTTTCACCAAGCGAATGCAAGAACACGAACTATTTCCATAACAATTCAGTCTCCTCTTGGACGATTCGTAGAGCTCCCGAAGAGTTGTAGGCAGAGAGATGGAGTGTACATAATTTTTGCTGGTAGAGGCGTACTATGAAAAGCCAACGACGGTCACTCAGAGGAGTGAAAGTGGCTACGAACAATTTTCGGTGCCCGAGTCACGCGTACTGTGCCCGGAAAAAGAGAGTGCACCCTCTGCTTATCAACGCTTGAGTGCTTGTCCCGCATTCGTGCGGTGTATGCACGCTCCATCACTTTCAAGACCGCGGTACGTGCGAACATTCGTTGGCTCCGAGTTTTCGGTCAAGAGCAAATGCAGCACGTTCGGACCAGTGCTCTAATTGATGCTGTGATGAAAGTTGGTCATGAATTCAATGCTAGGCGGAAGTTTGGAGGTCGCAACGCTCAAGTTCAATACGCCGCACTTTGAATCGGGAATGCAAACCGAAAAGCTAAGCCAAAGCCATTTCTTCCCAACCTCTCGTACGATCAGTTCCAGGTTGATTTTTTCATTTAACTCCAAGCACTCACTCTGTATATCAGATACATGAGGTCGTTCAAGACACCCTACAAATGCAATAGTTCCTCTGAAACCGAGTTGATTTTTTTTTAATCTGCAACTATTTCAATTTAAAAAATTTAAATATTATCTCAAAAATCTCCTTGCTTCTTTCAAAATTAAAAAATAATTGTTCAAATGACATTAAGATTACACTTCTTTTCTGAGTCTTGTGACAGTATATAATTGTGAGGCCATTTTATTTTGCGATTTTGATAGGCGTGAATGCCATTAAGCCTTCTTTATGCATAATTTCATTTTAGAATTTGAAAACATGGCTATTTCATTCGTTTTTAAGGTGAAAAATAGTGAACTATTTGGTCATTAGCTGAATGGCTCATGAGGTTAGCAATATTTTGTAAATTCTTTGATTAGCAAATCAAAAATTTCTGAAGAGTAACACCGTACATCCTGATACGATAATAGCAGTAAGTAGCGAAAATAATCCACGTTCACACATTTTTGGCTATTAGATTTTAGATTAGATTAGATCTCGAAAGAAAGGCAAAACAAAACTTCTGCTATAACACAGAGGAATTATGTATCGGAGAAGGACCAACTACCCTGATAAACGTCTGCTGTGGCCTTGATGAACAGAGGTGAAAATAAAGTGCTCCGTTTTCCCGGTGTTCATTCGACGAAATATTATTTTTACTAAGTTTCTCAAAACAAGGGATTCATAGAATGCTGGTTCTTCTTACTTGCCAACAAGGAATGGGCTAGAATACGTAAATAACCAGGGAATTGTCTTCCTCACCCGGTACTATAGCATCCAGTCGCTAACGCCCTACAGCTGCCTCATTCCCTCTAACAGACCACCGATCAAAAGTTAAGATGGAGAGCGAGAGAGAAATAATAGCTGCTCTAGAGAGAAGAGGGGAGAGAGGGAGGAGAAGGGAGAATGTTTTGCGGCGTCCTTTTGTTTACCGCGAAGATCTCGGAGGAATAATGAGATGGGAGGGGGGATGAGAGGGGATGGAGAGAGGAAGGAGAAAGGGAGGTAGAAAGGTGAAGGGATGAGTTGACGCGAAGACGCCATACTAAGGCCATCCACCCTTTCCCTTTAAGGACAGAATGGATGGACTGGTAAGAGGTGAAGCCGAGAGCTATAAACTGTCCGATATATCGTCACTTCAGTCATCTTTCTCAAAGCCGATTTCATAAGACTCCCACGAAAACGCACGAAAACTCAATTAGAGAGCATTAAATTGTTTCTCTCTCGCTTGCCGGCTTACGCGCGGGAATTTATCCACAATGATTGCGGGATTCAGCTCCAAAAGGCGAGGGATGATGTAGTTGAGAACGCATAAATACCAAAGAATCTGTCATTAACGGCTTAAAGTGCTCCAAGGTATTACGTAGGAAGACTACACTTCATTTGCATGACATTCATGCTGATGTTGCAAGCGATTTAATACATATCTTTAAACCCAAGAAAAAGGTATATTCTATTTCCATTGAACCCTACTATTCATCCGGATTTCTTATGACGATGAGCGTGTATATTCAATGCCTGCAAAGACTTGACGGAGATTTGAAAATATTCAGGCTACTACACATATAGCGGCGTAAAAAGTATAAAGGATACACATTGTTGTAAGAAAAACAAAAATTACGTAGTAAGGAATACGTATTAAAAGAATTAAGGAATACCTAAGCATTCCTCTGCGGTAATACGAACTTTAAATCCATAATTTCTTTTCTAGCACTCAAGACAAAGTTTCAGCAAGGATATTTTTCTTCTTCAACCGCTCGTACTTTAATTATTTATACCATTGGCGATACTAACTGACACTCACAAAGACTAACGCCTTTCATTGCGATGTTTATTATTTATAAATGTTGAAATTCTCCAGTTTCTACATTTCACAATTTATTTTAAGTTTTATCAACTGTTCTTAAACCGGAAGCAATTCGAAATGATCTTTTAGCCTCACATTATACGAGACATACTATTTCAATCATACTTGTCCCCCGAAAAACACGAGATAGTTTTTACCAAAATTTCGCGATACAAATTTGTGAAATAGGGAAATTTTTATGACTAAATTATAGGTACTATTGAAATTTAAATACCTTCGTAGAGAAAGGAATGACGAAAAGTCAATATAAATATTATCCCGGATGGAATGGTGACAGCAATAGAATGAATGTTGATCCACAGCAGAAGAAAAGTCACTCACGCTTCTACCTATGAATATTTTTGTGAAATATTTACATAATTTTCCGCAAAATTCAGAAGAATTTTATGCTTCATGAGATACACCAAACTTCCAAATTTTGGAGCGCTTAATCGGTGGCCATTCAAAAAGATAATTTACCACAAGAAAACTTCCTTCTCTGACGTTGATCCCGTCTGTATTTGAGTTTCTGAGTCCGGTGGTCGGAGGAGGTAGTCGAAGGCCGTCGCATTAATTGGTTCAAAGTTTTCAGAACATTTTACACATTTCCAACGGCAAGCAAACTTTCTCACCTATCTGCTACTTACGGTTAAGATTTATGAACCTTTTAATACCGCATTGGTTACATAGGGACTTCAAACTTGGCAATGGAACTATAAATTACCTAATCGCTTCAACGCAAATAAACATGGGTGGAGTTTTTAAAACACTACATGTTCTTGAAGACAATATTAGGATTACCACTATAAATTTTAAATGGATGCTTGATTGCATCGCACTATGAGTGTAGGGAAAAATTTATTCCCCACGCTCTTAAACGGAAAGAGAAACTTTGACAAGGGTCGTAATTATAACATGAAATGTTCAGGATTTTTATAGATTGATGAAATAAATCTCTGTAGCGAGAGTGGCAATTTTACAAAAAATTGACACGACACATGACGTTTTTATCAAAAACCTGGCTTTGGAGGAACAGAATAAGCTCTTGGAAATGCATAATCCCTAACAGATTACTAAGATTAATAGGAAATTGCATAATTTCCATTTAATTGCTCTGTAAATATATATTAATGTAGTCATTTTTCTACTTCGTACAGAATGCAATTGATGGAAGCAGAACAATCATTAGAAAAATAAATCTGTCTCTGAGAGGCAAGTAGAGAACGACGTGCAAGGAACCCTGTAGTTCCCACCAACTAGTCCGAAAGAGTCCGCTGTGAATCCTTCATGAGATCCTTCCGAGGATATCCGTCTCTGCCCTTGACAGCCGGTTCGTGTTGCCCACGCCGCGGGTGAAATCAGATATCGTCGTTCCTTTCGCGCCACTCTGGTGGCAAAAAAAAGTATACCGTTCTTCGTGCGGGAAGCTCCGCATACAAGTAGAGAACCGCTCGGTAGGTTGGGCTTAATCGGATTGATCACATTCTGGCTTCGCATCAGTGGAATTCTCGCACGATCTGCACTTGGACTGCGGTCCAATTTCAGTCTTGCACCAACGAAGAACGATGTTTGCCGGAGGATTTTAAAACACAATCGATGCTGACCTATTCGACGATTTGAGGCCCTAATGATTCCTTCCAAGCAGCTGAGGGTGGAAACACGCCCGGAGCCCGGCCATCGAATCAAACTGCGGTGGTTTCACAACACCTTTTTTTTTGCCGTACTGGCACTTAGGTAGCCAGAGAGGTAACGTACCAGACTGGCAATTAAAGGGTCGCAACTTTTATCTCCTCCCGTAGTAGCCTCCCGATCGGAGAGCCCGGGTTGCGAATCCTGGCAGTAGCAGGGATTTTTCACTACCATACTGATCCCTACTATAGTTCAATGTGGAGAACACTTGGAGTTCGGTACTCTGCTCGTCGGATGGGGTAATAAAAGATGGACTCCTCGACTCCTCCTCCTTTAAAGAAGGCTAATGCCGTCGACTGTACAAATGATCCAAGCTGGCAGTCACTATCCCCCGAAACACTAACGCTCAATCCCCAAAATGTACATGGAAACTATGATATTCTAGTTTCAGTCAGATCATAACAATGTGATTTAATCTCAGCTTATGTAGTGCATTTAACACGAAACATAATACATAAATTCTTCTTTCTCAGTAAGCGGATCTTACACATTTTTAATCAGATAAATTTACCTTCCCCTCAAGTGGAAAGTTAATTTACTAAATAAAGGCTCCAGCTAATAGGAATACAGAGCCACAGATTATTCAACTGTAAGTGGTTGTACTCCGAAGATGGTGTATGCTTGGATCAGGATATAGCGTTGTTTATCGATTTGCATATGTAACCTAGGAAAACTATTATATGCCTGGTAAAATACGTAGCAAAAGTATTCTGAAAACAATTAACTACTAAAATATCATCTATTTGAAAGCCTTTTACTAAAATATCGTAATCTACTGCCACTGCTCAAACTTAGGATTAAATGCATACTTAATTTCAGTTAAGTTTCCCCCACTCCTAGCCATTCCATTCCCTAAACCACGCACTGACTCGCCACCAGTGCCTCCCTCTCACCTCCTCCCCTCACCTAATCCCTCCCCTCGCTCAACACTTCCCTCCCCCGCCTCCTCCTAGTTGTGTTTATGTACCGCTCTCTTGACCGATTATTTTTGTACCTGATGATGGCTTAATGTCAGAAACGCGTACTATAACCATTAAAACTGTGGAATAAGTGCTATTTCTTGTGTTTTTTCACTACATCAAATTACACGAATCATATACACTATAGGCTGCGAATTAGATATTCTCAACTCATGCCGTATCCCATCATATTAGAAGTAAAAACCAAAACTAAAAACCTCGATATGCAGTGTTTGGAGGATAAAAGATAAGAAAAACTCGAGGGATCGTCAGTTTTTCGACTAAATGTTTAATTTTCAATTTGAAAAACTAGAAACTATGCACTCTAGGAGTTACATTTCATTGTGACTCGAGCATTTTTAATCTCATAATAAACTCGTAGCTAGTATGACACAGTTATTTCACAAAGAGATATGTAACACTCATCAATTAGAAAGTGATCCATTAAAAACTTGCAAGCGTCAAATGAGCAAGGCCGAGCTATATAACATTGTTTCATTGCCAAGAAATGCAGTAAATAAATCTTCCGGGAGAAAAAAGCTGGATGATTTATTTATGAGCCGATACCTGAGAAGAGAGGATCATTCATCTTTTTGCGTGAGCGTAAATGAGTGGCTAACGGGATACACCGCATTACATTAGATGACTGGCACTTCAAGCTGCAGCTTAATGCAGTATTCATTCGAGAGGAAAAAAAGATTGATAACACGCGAAAAAACAACTTTTGTTTTGACGCTCGACAATAGCTTCTCCCGTACAATTTTGAAATTTTTAGCCGTTTTGTTCCTCCGGTAACTTAAGCGTATACGCCGTCAATTCACCTCTGATAGTACATTCTCGTTTTTTTCCAAAACATTTTCTCTAATTGGGAGCACTGAGTACCTTGAGATTATTTCTATCCAGTGATGGTTTTGTTTTTAATGGTCGCGTCATAGCCTTTTTTTATTATTCATGGGTAATGTGAACCCTTAAAAATAGGGCACTTTCTTGAAACGCCAGGGCAGGCAGGAAAAACGCAAGAAAGGCTATATTTTGAATTTTTTCACAAATGATAGACTATAGATGTAATGGCAAATTGTAAGAATTACGAAGAGAGGCCATGGATACGAGAGAAAGAAGTCAAGGGTAAAAAAACAAGAATTGTGAGGAAATAAAGATGTTGCCTCTAATTAGAATGCAGTAGAATGCTCTATCATGGGATATTAAGCATTGCTCGTAAGTGGTGATGCTGATGACCGATAAATAACTCAAATACTCAGAATATTCCGAAATCCCACATAAAAATGGCCTCACCTCTATTTAAAATATTATTACCTCGCGCGTACAATTATGAGCAACGGACTAATTTTACACGCCTTAACACTGATCTCGATATTAACGATAAGCCAGTATGGGTACATTTACTGTAGGTTCCACGGAAATATGAAATCGACCCTTCAAAATCAGAATTTCCATGCACCATATTAGTTTTTTTTCATTTCACCATCGGTGTTTTGTAGGCCTTGACACTTAAAACGCTTTCACACATAGTATGACTGGAGATATCTTTTCTATGGATATGAGTGAAATATTGTGTAATATTAAGAATAGGACCAGCATTAAACTGCCTACCTTCAAGCCTCCATTGGCCTTTGAAAAAATATATAATTTTTCAACCTTTGAAACCCTTTGGAAAATTGTGTCGCTTTTTAACTCGTGAGAAAAGCGCCACTGTAGCGGATCGGAATGGATGAGAGCGGTGGCCGGGAGATTTGAGTGGGGCTCGATAAAGGCGAGACTTTTAAAGCGGATCGTTCGGCCGCACCCTGAAGTGCCCTCCACCAAAGGTTTTTTTGTCTCCCTCTTACTGTTCCTTTGATACCCTTTTCTATGTTAGTAATTCATGAAGTAGATGTAATAATTTTCCCCGCAAAGTGTGTGTGCGATTTGATCATTCTGTAACAATATTATCTAATAAGACATCAATATAATAATGAGTACATTATCACAATCGCGTATGAAAATCGTTTGTAGCATAAAAGTTGGGACATAAAAAAACTTAAGATGAATTTTTATTCAAGTTAACTTGATATTAGGCGCATCAATTCTGACCCCTAAAAGTAATCCATAACTTTATTTGTCTCCATAGTAGTTTCCTAGAATGATTTTTAGTTCCCTCTGGATCCTAATCCCAAAGTAGTGTTCCGTGTGTGTTCTACAAGTACCTGCGATAATTCTAGAACAAAACATACTTTAAAATTTAAATACAGAATTGGTGATACTTTTATGGGGAAAGCGGAGAAAGTAATTTCGCAATATTTGAAAACTGTTTTAAAACCACATATTTTAGGTGTATGTGAAATACTTCAACTATAAAATCACTAAAGAATGCAAAAATATGATAATTTAGCCGAAATGGCGCTTTAATACGTTCATCCTGTATATTAATGCATTTAATAGTGACAATCCTATGACAATGAGCATTTCAGTAGATACTTCTCCTCGTAGGAAGCGTAAATATGTATTTAGTGTGCGAAGAACTTATAGAAAGCATATACAAATAACGGCGAGTATAATCAGTTGTCATCATTCACGCATCTGCAAGACGGCCAATAACCATCAGGGCGCAATTAGGCGTAGAGAGGCTCTCTGGAGGAGATCAAAATATTAAACTGAGATTACAACACTGCATTTCAAGCAAATGAGCAGGCAGCGGTATCCACGTCATTTACATGCCAATCTGGATTCCTAAAAGCAGTAGAATGGCAAGCCATCGGGGTACATTTATCCCGTTTTTCCATATAAACTACGCCTCGAATATACAGCGCGAAATTTTGCCCGTTAAAAACCTTAAAAACCTTGAGAGTTAGAAAGCATTAAAACTAAATTATTCAACTTGATGAGAGGAAATTCTGGCCACTTAAACGTTGTACGGGTGTCAAAGCACCCTCAAACGCCCAAAAGAAATGCTCTAAATACCTTAAGTCAAGTGAAAAAAATGTAGAAAGCTGAGATATAAAGCAATTCACGATGCCTTGCTACAAAAAAAGAGCTTTCCAAGACTGAGGGCGCTCAGGAAAGGTGAATGTAGCGGATGAGTGTCGCAGGAAAACTCTTCTCCGTGGAAGAAATTCGCAAAATTACTGCTCATCTCTATCCTTTGTGAACGGACGAAAAGAGCTTAAATTTTAATATGACAAATCTAGCAAAAGTAAATGTTTGAATCATTGCGGATAGGTTGTTTGTATATTTGGCGGTTGAATTTTTATGTACGGGGGATAAGTGATGGAGAGAGTTCTGGCCTTCCATCCTATAGGCTTGGGTCGGAATCCAGAGAGTGGCATAGGTAAACGGGTCCCTACTAAAAATCTATGGGGGCGGCATTTCACCCTAAGTGATACGTATACGGGAAGGAACCTATAACGGTGAACCCTGGGACGTATTTTGCTAATTTCATGCTAATGCTGGCACCGAATTATTCTCCAAACTTTCTCCCAGACATAAACCCATTGCTTCTAAAATACCAACCTATTCTGAAGGGCACAAATTACCTAGTTTCCAGTTATCATCCTTAATAATTACAAGATGAAAGAAGAGGAATAAAAAACTTATTTAAACGACAAAATGCGTCTAATTTTATGCTTAACTTCCCATCTGCTTGGGAGATATTTCGATTCTCCAGTCGGCGATTATGGTAGCCAGATGATTTTTCGTAGTCCCAGTCATAACTGGGTGTCAGCCTGGAGACATTTAAATGGGGACCGAATGTACTCGTCACCGAAAAAATCCTTCCGATTTTGTTTTGGTGCAACCCTTCATCCGCTCGGAAATCCAAGAGTTCTTCACTTGCTGTTCCCATATTACTCCCACCCTTTGACGAATTTAAGTGCTCATTGAGGAACAAAGGACGAGACTGTAGTCTTGAAAGCATAAATTCCTTTGAACACCTAAAGTGCTGGCTGCCGAAGTGGGCGACACAAATGTAACACAATTCTCCACCCACTTCAGCAAACAGTTAAACGCTGTTTTTTCACTTTCTCAAATACCTGATAAGATATTGTCGACAATGAATTCTTACTAATACGGTGCGTGCTTGCTTGACGATAACCTTGAACGAATGAAGCTACCGCGACTGCAGGAACTTTTTGAAAGTTCATGGTAATTTGACTCTCAAAGGGCTAAAGTTAAAACATCGAATAATATCGATGTACAAATTTTAACGATATGTCTTCAGTAATATTCTCTTCTGCTTCTTCTTTTACACACCTATCCCGAGATTCAAGGTCTGGGGCCTTAGTCAGCATCACAAGGTATTCCCTTTCCTTTCCCCCATCCTTTAAGTGGATGCACGCTTCTTACCACTTCAGATATACCTATATCTCATTTAGCTTCAACAGTCCGACCGGCTCTTTCCCAACTCTTTCTTCCTCCAGTTCATCTTCCCTTATCACACCTAGTATCTACCTTCCTCCTTACTCAAACTTACATTGTTACACGGGTAAATATTAGAGAATTACATATCCTTCCCTAATTCTACGCAAGCCTTTTCGCTGCGATGCGCTCGGCGGCAGTGCCGTCCCTACTGCGCTGAATTGTGTCCGGGATTTTGCTACCTCTGAAGCTGAATTTTTTTCTGCGCGTTTTTAATATTTTCGCGCTGATTTTTTACTCACCCTCCCTCTATTCATTTTCGATCTGGGCTTGAAAACGGCTCAGGTGGAGTTAACTGTTGTTGGTTTTAATTTTTTTTTACGGATTCCATCTTTCTCTGATAGTTGAATTGAAAATGAAAAATGTTAAATCCAAGGACAACTCAATGTTGCATGCTGCACAGAAATACTTTGACCACCTCTTTGTTAACGGCAAATCACACATTTGCAAATCTGAAATTTATTTTATATCGAAGCATATGTTACGTAGTCCGTGAAACGGCTTTGCCTGATAAAGCTCGTGGATTGAATATATACATTTCCGGATTCAGATCTCTTGTTTTTTGGAAATTTCTTCTTCGAAGGTAGGGGCAAATAGTCTTCGTCTGTGCTATCCTCAGATTCCGAAGATACATTTGGAAATGATATTTCTATAGCAGACGATGTGATGCCCGTAGTAGATGGCTGGGGAGATTCAGTTCTATAATCACCCTCATTTCCAGAGTCGTCCAATGAACAATTGCCTAAAAATCCATCCTCACCCACATTTTCAACCAGAGTGTCTATAAATCTTTCCGTTCAATGCTGTTCTTAGGAGAAATATTTATGCACGGATCACGTAATATTCCCATTAGAGTCGAAAAAGAATAATTAAAAAAATACAAACATAAAATAATTCCTGAATTAAGAGAACGCCACTAGAACGGTCAAAGATTTACGACCAAGATGTGGCCACTTGAACTGGTCGATATAAAACTAAAAATCAGTCTGAAAATACCGCAAAAAAATCAAATTCCAATCAGATGTCAATAAAGTACAGAAAGACGGTCAAGTAGCACAAAGAATGTCGAAAGGTAAGATAGGGTCGGGGTAGAAGTTGGGAAAATAGTCCACCAATGCCGTACTCAATGTCAAAGATCGAAATTCGTTCAAAAAATGTCCAAAACAAAGCGGAGACCGTTGCCAGAAAAAATATCCAGGAAAGACAATTAATAATATCAATATAATTAACAATGGAATTATTTACGAAAAGGTTTTCCAACCAGTATGCGAAGGATGAAATACAGCAAAAGTAGCAGGCACCACAGAATACTGAAGCATAGGGTAGAAATACGCATGTAAAAAAAATAATGGCCAAGAAAGCCTTGAATGGAATAAAGATCTAGCAGCTGCGGGTACTGTGACAATTAGGAGGCTCAATCGGAAAGATAAGTGAGAAAGAGGGACCCACTTTAACATGGGGTGCTAAGGACTCCTTCGAAGGTCGAAAGGTATGAGGTAGAAAGATATGAGAAACTCCTATGGTCAGCATGGCCAGATAAAACAAAAAATAACCAAAAACACGAACGGGAGTCTTGTGACAGTAAAAAGGACCTCTACGAATAATTTGGAAATGAAAAGAGTTACTCAAAACAATCGACGACGACTAAACACGACGCCAGCAGCGAAGCAAACGCATGACGAGCGCAGTGAATACCACTGCCACAGCACGGTGGGCACTAAAGCCGCTGGGCGTGTATATACGCCCATAGCAGCGAAAGCGCGGTATAGCATTCAAGGCACAGCAGAAGGGAATTCAAGATTGGAAGCATTCGCGCAATGTGGTGTTACAGGAGAATGGTGAAGATAAAATGGATCGACCAAGTGACAAACTAAGAAGTCCTAAGAAGAACAGGAGGAAATAGAAGTCTGCCAGCCAACTTAATGAGCCATATCTTGTGACATGATGGCCCGGTGAAGGCAATTGTTCAGGTAAAAGTAAATGGGAAGGTTGGAAAAGGAAGTCTTTGAAAGAGATTAAAGAGCAAGTTGTTAAGGACGTGAAACAGAAAATGTATGTAAACATGAAGAGGTGAAGAGGAACAATTTTCATTCATGACCCGGACGTCAACTGTTTATGTCATCTTCAGGTCACCTGAAAGTTCTCCATGGACATAAAATGTCCATGGAGAAAGTTCTCATAGTTACCGCTGATACTAATCTTTTTTATGCATGATATGTAGTGCATGTTTGGAGAGAGTTCACCCCCTGCCACACACCTTTATGGTGGCTTGCAGGGTATTATGTAGATGTAGATGTACCGTACGATGTCATTGTGTAAATTATACAGGATGTAAATAAATAATTATGTAAATATAAAAATGTTAGCTGAAAAGAATCCATCAGTAAAGTGGCGTCAAATCAATCATAGGACCAATCTAATAAAAAATAGTGTATAATGTACTTTACTTCACATTCGAAAATGCTTAACCATGAATTAATGCTTAAGTTGATGAAACGAGAACGAATTTTTGGAAAAAATCTAAACTAGTCTCAAACAAGACATATTACCAAAGCACACAAAAATTTATGGGCTCTCAAACAGTGAGCTTTAATTAATTACCTCCACTACGTGGATAAAAACAAGGAAAAGGAAAATGAGGTTAAGGGCGGCAGGAGTTGAAGGGTTTGAAAGGAGTATAAAAATACGAAGAATGGGGTAACTCCAAATGAATCTCATATAATCATATTAAATGGTGATTTATCATCAGTTTGATATGTTTTTCGGATGGAAAAATAAATATGGGATGATAGATAAATGAAATAGAAGAAGGAGGGGGATAGGGAAGTCTAAGGACTTGAAGTAAACCAAATGTGAGATAATAGGTGGACGAAATTGAGCTATGCAACTGAGAAACTGATGGAACATGAACAGAGGCTTTAGGAAATTAAAATAAAGTCCAGAAGCGGAAAAAGATGAGGAGGGTAAGCGAGTTGAAACATTTCAAGACAGGGTTGTGACCGCTTGGACGGAAATACCTATAAGAAATGTTCATTACAGGGTTCCTTACAGGAGCCAGAGTCCAAACACTTTGGAATTAGGTTCACAAAATATGTTCAGTTCCCTAGTAGAACGACATATCCTTCGCTTATTGTCAATAACTGCCATGACATTAGGATAGCATGGCCAAGAATACTCGGTGGTGAGGTGTAATGGAAGAACTGTCAGTAAAGAGAAGTAAAATGCCTGTCAGAGAGCCAGTTGAGTTGAATTTCTTAAAAATTTGAGTAGACTATGGATTAAAAATCTTTCGGATATGGACAAACTCAAGGAATGTCGATTCTCATTGTTTCTCCACAGTGTTTATTAATGTATGTCATGGAATTACAGGTTTAATTCCGGAGGGAACTGGGAGAGTATTACTAAACTGCGTCTACACCAAAAGGTAGATCTATTGAGTAGTGGAGACTTTGGCTGACTTGGATGCACGGAAAGCACTGGGACACCTTGGCACCTTTCGTTAAGAGCAGGTCTTTCCTGGCATCTGGTGTATCTTCGCATTTCCTTCAAAAAAATCCCACCTCCCTCAAAATACCCACCTATCCTCAATGGCGCCAATTTCTTCTCGGACAAATACAACATCTATGCTTCAGTAACGATTAGAACTCCCTAGAATGCAAACGTGGAGAAATATCGACATGAATACTGCCTGCTCGTCAGTGTGGATTATGAATGGTTGACAATGTGTACAATAGCCTTAAAATAGTTGTGCTGATAAAAAGGCTTGGGGATAATGAGATTAATGAAGAAATATATTCGGGTGGTGATTAAGGTTATGAATATCAGATTAAACGTTTTCCTGTGAGCCAAGGGATTAAACGATGAGCATTTTAAAGCACCACATTCACTCTAGCAGAATTTTCAAGGCGAAAAAAGTCACATTGAGAATTTTCTAATAATTTCAATGAAATTTTGAGACTCCCTTCCTATGGATCTAAAACAAAGTTCGTCCACTGAACAATTTAAAACAAAAATGTATAAATATTTATTGGAATTACAGAATGGTTAAAGTTAGAATTGAATCTGTTAGCAAAATTTAATCTGTTTGTAAAAACATTAGTCTCTAAAGAATAAACTAAGTAACGACATTAGTGAGTTACGTAAAAGCAGGAAATCTATGAAATATAATGTATATCTATCTGTTCTAAATGTATGCTTTGTTGAATGTGTGCAACTATCATTTAAAAGTCCAAGCTGTTTTTCAATAATAATGTATTTATTCTTACAAGGCGTGCCCTAGTCCATAAATAAATATATATCTACATTGACCGGAAGTCAAACTCCCTGATTTCCGGCCAGTTGATCCAACCATTAAACTACCAAGGCTTCCTTCTACCCTATTGATCTCTGGAGGCTTTAAACTACAAGGTGTTATTTAAAGCCTGAGCACTTAAGTAAGATATTTTACATTAGGGCATGTAAAATAATTAAAATGCTACAGAGATATGTGGCTGACAAAAACTATAGATATAAATATAGAATAATATAGATATAAAGTTGGACCAAGAAGACAGGTTTACACATATTTGGATGGCATTTTGAGAGAAAACATGTTTATTTAAAAGGACATGCAGAGAGAAAGTATAATGGATTGGGAAAGGAATTTCAGAAATGAGCGAAAACAGGAGGGAGAGATTGAAACTGAAAGAAGCAAATTCTATTTTGGGCGAAGCGCTGAAAGGTTCTGCGCGTTCCAAAGCTTGCGTTTTAAGGAAATACGGTGTGTGAAGTTTTGAGGCTTTCGAGCTACAAGAACAAAACAGGTGTGAGAAAATAAGCAGCGACAAAGGAAAGACAAACTTGGAATGATGGAAAAGAGGAAATCAGCGGGTTTTTCCTTTGGAGAAAGTAACAGGGATCACGAAGCACAGAGATGTAAAGGAAGGTGATAAAAAGACGGCCGAGCATAACTATTGTTCTCTTTAGCTCCAGTAGAGTTGGAAATTAAAAAAATGCGAAAATTAGGGGTTACAATTTATTCATAAACACGTCGTATTCAGTAAATTTTTATGGGTATCGAACTGTGTTCCAGGAGGTTCATTAGAAAATATTGGTTTCGCCCATGATTCAGTTTTGCAATTAGATAATCACAGCAATGGTGGTCGAAGATTTTTATTATTGATTACTTAGCAGTGATACACATTAGCAGTGCTATTAGTTCCGCACTTAAGCATAACTCTTCCAGATGGAAAAGTGTTCCAATCCAATCAATCCAATTTTTCTTCATCATTCTTCTGTAGCTCTACATTTCGAATGCTTCCAGCCTTGATTTATTTGCTGCTGTTCTGTTGTTGACATGCTTCACCACCATATCGTACAGTTTCATATTTTCGTATTTCTTATCTTTCACATCATTCATCGTTTGTTCTGTATATGCCATATGAGGCCTTCCTCTGCCATTCTTCCCGCTTACTTGTCGCTCAACGGTTTTTCATCAGGCCATCATGTCTCATAATGTGTCCGATTAAGTTGTCCTGTCATCTTCTTAGAGCTTTCTATTCCCCCCCCCCTTCTCAGGACTTCCTCGTTACTCACTAAGTCGATCCCTTTGATCTACATCAATCTTCTAAGTCGATCCTAAAAACTGACTTATTGATGAAAAGAATAAAGTTTTGACGCCACATTTTCGATAAATTCCGGATCCTGCATTAAGAATTGGGATCAATGGGGTCGTTTACCATATTTTTTTATTTCCGAATCTGATAGAGTTTGTAAAATAAAAAGACCCGTATTTGTCCGTTTTTTGATCCGTCAATTCTTTCTCGAGTTATAGGCGTCGAAAAACTGATGTTTTTAACCCTTTCGGAAAAGTGGGCGTGGTGCAACCTCTGACGTATATCGACTTCGTCCAATCACAATTGAGCCCGCGAAGCTACTTTGCCTTATCGCAAGGGGGGGGACACAGCTGACTCGGCCAATGGGAGCGATTACGACAACATCTGCGAGAGCAGACCTTCCGAGAATCCCCCTCCACTCCCTTCCCCTCCCCTAAAATCAGTCAAGGACGGCAGGAAAATGACGTCAATGTTATCACAGCAGCATTTTCGGTGGGCGTCACCTTTTGCTAATTTAAATTTTTGTTTTATGAGTGAATGGTTGTGGTTAGAAGATTTATTTTTTGACTAAAATTCATTTTCCTTTTCCATCTAACGATTTCGCGTACAAAATTGCGATTTAGGTTCCGAGTAAACGCCCCCATTCAGGCTCAGTCGCCTAAACGTAGATTATTCATATATATCTGAATTTTGAATTGAGCACAAAAAAGGTCAGATACGGAGAGGACTGGAGAAACGAGAGTGTGTAAATATAGACTTAGCAAGCTACTACTAGCATTCCATTGAGAAACGAACCCCGTTCTGGCACAAGCAGCTCCTCTATTGAATCACATTTTTTTCTTCCTTTTCAATCTTGTTCCCATAGAAGAAAAAAAATGAAACGGGGCCTAAAAATGATATATACACTTAACTCCGCCTCTCAAATTTCATCTTATGGAATGATTTATATTTTTCAAAGAGTCCTTTATACTCCAGGAAAATTAGGAATATATTTTATTTAAAGGTCGTTTTCATCGCTGTAATGCAAAATGTGTGCATGTCCTTCCCACGCATCTTCTCCCAGCCAGAAAATGAGCAAAATATAAAAGCCTCGCTTTCATCGCAGTGGTATTCATGTATCCCACCCGGCATTCATCTCCCTCACTAACTGCATTTACAGTCACTACCTCCGACACGTCTTAACTTTTAATCCTCACTTTTGCCTCGAAATACTCATATTTTCTCTATCGTTCGACATAGATTTCCTTCCTCTCCCACGAAAATATCGTGAGATATTTTCGTGAATAGGATGCGATGCTATAAATCCCTTGAGATATTCCTGGGGAATGTTTGAGCTATGGACCCTTTTCGTTAAGAGTAGGCTAATGCCGACACCGGGTTTCACTTCACCCTTCCTTTTTTCCTGAAAAATTTCCGCCACTTATCCAACTATCCTGAATAGCTCAGATACCTGAGATGTTGTTCACCCCCTCCGCATTGCTACAACTACAACTTGGTCTTTAGAAAAACTGGCACATTACTAGCTTTACCTCAATCTTTTTCTATCGCTGTTTTTTCATGGAAAATCACGCTATACATTCTTGATAGCGCGGCGAGATATTCGATTTCCAATATCGTGAATCCCTTTACTCGCTCCCTTCTTGATCTTCAGTGGATCAATCCGTTTCTCTCTTTCAGTATCTCCCCTGCTTTTGACGCTCCTATGGCTGGAGTCGGATCCCCTCGTGAGAATGGAGGACGTGGGATAACCTCCATTCAAGTTTCATTCAGAACCCCAAGAGCGTCTTCTCCCTCTCTTCTTAAATAATTACTCCAACGTTCGCCTTCTCTTCAAACAGGCATCGGGAAGATTGATTTTTTTCCATCGAATGCTTCGACTCTTCTGGCTCGACGGTTTACCCGATTTCCGCGGCAACTCATTGTCCACTCTCTTGGGAAATAACTTTGGACGCAACCGAGAGAAATTTCCGGAAAATATGGCACACATCATGCTGCGTCACCAGATCTGATCGCTGCGCAAGAAAGCCGAAGGGATCTGATTGGTGTTGTGGCTAAAGTATTGTCCCTCTATCATGATGGCTAGGGTTTGAATCCCGGAACGGAATATTTTTAAATGATATGCTGGTCTATATACTGCAGTGCGGGGAACTCTCATTTTCAGTGAGGTGCAAAGAGGTGGGTCGCTAAGTTTTCATCAGACGCAAAGCGTCAATTCCATCCTATCACTCAGTGGAATTCACAATCGCACACCGTAAATGCGAAAGCAATGCGTAAAAATAATTACCTACTACATATATGATTTTAAATGACTTTCAACCGTTATTTCCTTATTTTTCATGTTCCGGATTCGACAAACAAATTCTTTTTGTTTAGCTTGCATACCATCCAAGTTACTTTTCCAGTTAATCCAAAATCCAATGATTTTTGTGATATGACGTCACTCGAAACAACACCAAAATGAACTATGCTGGAACCGCACTTCGGCAGGAAATTTAGTACACTTACGTAGTAGTTATTTACTTTTTCCGTACGCTGATTTTCCTAGAAAATACGATGGCAGGATCCCCACATGGTAAAGTAAATATGTACTTTATTTATTCTCTGACTTGAGGCTAAGACCTCCTGAGACTGAAGTAAACCGCTCTCATGCTGCAAACAGGAAGCATACAAGGTCAGCGATTGTCTAGGGGGCGAAAATTGATCTTACCTCATATCAAAGATACGCGGTTATAGTTTTAACGCGGTGCCCCACGGACAAAGGACAACTGTGGCATAAACCGTGGTGGGCTGGTAACTCTGAAGTTTGAAGTCAGCTCTAAGGGCATATAGTCTGTGCGGCCTTGGATGGCAGCGACGCCATCGAAATTGATAACGACACATCAATTTTCACCCAATGAGAGAAGCTAAAAATCACACACGTTGCCAAGTTTTTTGCCAACTTACGAGGTACAAAACAATTTACTGTCGCTACACCGAATTACCCTGCGGGAATTTCAAGTCGTTTGAAAGGGAATGATTTTCCATGGCACTGTATTGCATTATTAATGGTTTATAGTACAAAATTTTAACGGCAACGGTAGACAATAATGTAATTGTCTCACGTCTTGAAGGGATGCTTACCAAATACTCAACTACGTACTCTTATTACAACAACCTCAACCTTCTCCCTGACTATTCCCTCTTGCTATATGAAAAAAGCCACTGTCTCTCCTTACAAATTGTTATGCAGGTGCAGAAACGACATCAAGCTTACTGAGGAAAGCAAGCAGATCAAAGCTATTATCCCACGAGACTGCCTATTACAAGTTTATTGGCATGGAAAAAGTGGCTTCAGGAAGTTAACACTGAAAAACACACTGATACTGGGTTCAAACTTTGATCCCTATGAATCTGATAACTTGCCCAAGACATTAAAATATACTGAAATAGATGTGTTAAACCATAACGATAAATCTTGGTGCACCTACATCCATCTCTTTAGTTTGCCTTAGTCTATATGCATCTTGTAATGATTCCCTCACTCACCAAGCTGATTCTACATTTTAAATTAATTTGGTCAGAAATTCTACGCTGAACTAAAGTCAAGGTTTCTACTTTGTATTAACACAGTTATTCCTCAGAAAATCACGTTCACACTCAAGGCATTCTATTCATCATGGGCATCAACCACATAGAAACTACTCATTTATTACGATACGGATTAAAAATTTATTATGACACCGATTATCATTTTATTTAGAAAAATAAATTCAATACCACAAAATCACCAAAACATTTACGTCATTACAACGATGAGAATTTGATGGACACGGTAAATGTTTTTCCAACAGCACTTATCTCACGGAAAACACCATGATTTATGCTTTTCCACTTATAATGCAAAGCACGAAGACTTATCACACTATCTTTGTAACTTTGGCTACATCAGTTGTACTTTAATATCAGAGATATACCTGTCGTCACGCCGAGCACGAATTCGTACGACACCGAAACAAATTTTACAGTTCTTCATGCTAAATCCCTACAAATCCACTTCCTACCATTTTTCGTACATTAAATCAACATCACAAACATTTATTACACATCATTTTTTATTTTCTAGGCCTTTGTCAGAGGAAAATAGAAAAATATGAGAGCACGTCACGAGCTCATGTGTCTGCTTTACACATTGACATACAAAAATTCTAATTTTAACATCACTAACCACTCCAAATAAACAGCGGTGGTATTACATATGACTTTAACACACAAATTATTGCTCATAAATGCTGAACTCCGCAGAAAACTTCGAGAAAAACAAAGTACACACCACACGAGAGGAGAGCTCACATTTAGCAATTTTTGAACGAATTTCGCCATCAATGACACTGCCAAGGTTCTTAGTTCCTTGGTATAACTCACTCAATCCTAATAAGTTGAATACATGACACCTTTTTGTTTGATTCACTGAAATTGAACTTTTTAGTGAGGTATGCTGACTCCGGTGTCCCATGAGAGATCACTTGCACAACTTGTGGTGAATACGCTTTAATAAATAAGAGATTGAGGACGCCTTGAATCTCTGATAAAGAATTCACGGGAAACTAACGGAAAATAACTTCACTTCCAAAAAAATATGCTGGTAGAATAATTAATTAAAGAAAAACTTTGAATATACACCGGAAAACGTTAGTTAATTGTTCATCAAACTGTGCGAGAGAAAACGAAGTAGAGAGCATCCAAAACAACCTGGCAACTCAGCGGCGTGACGTCACTGCCAAGACATAAAATACAGACTATGGCATTGAACATCATGATTTCGTGAGACCACTGTCAGATGCCTTATCCCCTTGATCCTCTCTGTACTCCGGTCTAAACAAAAGGACGTATCTATTGAACTTCCTTTTTTCACTTTTCTCAAACCCATTAGAAACACGCCCTTCAATCGCGGGTTCGAGAGAAAGCATCACCAACCTTCGTCAAAGAGAGTCGACGCAGTGAAATGAAGCTTCAGGGCATGAGATCGATTTGTTGGCCAGCCAACTGAGATGGGCTATTGCGCTTGGACAGATTTGTGATACGTGCTTTGACCCAGGGAGCTAACTCCAGTTTAAAGGGAGCCGTTTCACTTTTATCAGTATTCTACAATAATACTCAGGATCGCTTCTCAGTTCTACACGTATAGAGGGCTCCTAATCGCACTATGGCAAAAAGACGGTGTCATTTGAGAACTATTTCTCCAGTAAGTTTCCTCGATCTATCTTCTTTGATCAGCAGCCTGTGGTGGTCTCAGAGTAGCCACATATTCATTTCCTTATATCCCTTACGGAGAATACAGCATATTTTGTACCATCCTCTATGCTGCATTCCAAGTGCATCTATATTAGAACATGGCTCATTCATACGAACTTTTACGAATGAAGTTTGAATAGTTAATCGTTATTTAAAGGATATTGATTTTCTGAATTATAGGGTATTTCCAGAGATGATAATGAACAGATTGACAGTGATCACATTTTTGAAATCTAGGAATTGTATGTTCTCATGAATGTTTCCTCACTTAACACTTGTATTTGCAGCTGTAAAAAGGATTTTCTTTTGGCGAGGTGCTCTTTTTGCCTGGCAATTCTACTGGTAATTTCTATATTCCTTCGTCCATCGCTAGTTACACGGCTTCCCAGATAACAGAACTCTTCCATCTCCTCTATTTCTTGTTTTCCTGCTTTATCATAGAAAAGTGTATGGGTATATTAGTAAAAATATACACATGCATATTTTATGTGGTATTTTGGAGGAGCTAGTTTGAGTAGCGAGCGAGTAAAGTGCAACACAAAGAATTTTTGAACATGAAAATGGTAACCCAACACAAGAACCAATGTAAAGGCTGCGCCAAACCAATATTAAGTGCAATTGCCATTTTCTATACACGATATCACAGGATGAAAACAGTAGTACATAACTCATGAAAATTAACAAATGTGGAAAATTTCACGCAGTCTCAAAGAAATCTTAAGCGACGTAGAGGGAAGCATGGGCGAAACTCGAGAATGAAATGGTAGTCACAGTAGCTCAACAATTGAGGATCACACGCCCAAGAAATAGACAGTATCAAGCGAATAGTCAGCATTAGCATTGTCATTTACCCTCCAGTCGGTACCGTTAGTAAAAACTGATCAATATGGCCGCAAAGGACCTAAAATAGAGACGCATTCCTGTGGGAAAGAATCTATCGCTCACATTCGCCTCATACGTCTGTCATATCTTATCTCTCCTTAATCCTATCTCAATCTCAAGTATCTAAGTCCTAGCTCCAACCTTCTTCAGTATTGTGTCTGCGCCTCGTCTCATGTAATTTCGTCAGTGAAAGACGTTACTGGGGGAGATGATCGACAACTTAGGTCATTTGCGCCATTAGTAATTTTTGAGAGTGGGTAAATGGCAAAAAATAGATGCCTGGAATTGGCAGCCATTTACTCACTCATACTTACTTACTTGAGTTTTATTTTACCTGGGCGGGATAGGACGTTACCGTCCTCTCCACCCCCCGCCCAGGGCATAAAAGATACATTATTGGTTATAACATTATTGGTTCATACGCTACGATTACTGGAGATATTTTTCCAAATGGGAAAGAAACGTCGCTATGTACATTCCACACACACACACACACACACACACACTTTATTGACTTTGACCATGGTTTTGACAATTTACAAGTCACTATAAAGGCCTTGATAATGACATATACCTTGTACCTTGATAATGTGTATAATGACCTTGGTGTGACCTTATATATTGGTACCTTGATAATGATATATAAATAGTCGAAACCATGGTTGCAGTCAATAAAGTGTGTGTGTGTGGAATGTATGTATGCACATGCATAGCGACATTTCTTTCCCAATCTTGTGGTTTTACAAAGTCAAGCCTCAAACGTTAAACCATAGTTTTCAAACTTGAAAACTTGTGTGACAGACTAGGTATTATAGAGACCATAGATTGGTTTCATTCACATATTTCATTGATTACATTTGATTTACAAAAAAAATTCGCCAAACGGCAACTCATTCAGATGAAAGATGGACAAAATGCTGAACGCCTCACTAGAAAAACAACGTTATTTGAATCTGCAAAATATTCCATTGTTTTCACGAGAATGTTGCAGCATTTAATAGATACCTTCCCATTTTACACTAGCGGGATGAATATATTAAAAATATCTTCCAAAGTGTACGTAGAATAAAGAGATTGGAGGACTCGAAAAATTAATTCTTATAAAAAAATCCTCCATTCCCACTCCCGCAATTGAAAATGATATTTTATTCGCGATTACCCCCTTTTGACGTCACGCAGGTTTGTTGCTTAATAAAATGGATCTAAATATACGGATTTTTAAATATTTATGCATATTTAACCATTCATATATTTGTATTACGCGCACCGAATAAGATTTAGCCAACTTAAGTATTTTTTAATTGGCTCACAAAATGTATGGACGACAAAGGAAAGGTTTGACAGAGATGAAAGGCACAAACATTAATTCACCCAAAGAAACTCAACCAATTAATGGCATCAAAAAGAGATAGAGTAAAAAATTCTCCATATTAATTCTGAATTTTACGCGTGGATAAAGACGTTCTATTTTTTCCCTGAAATCTCCATTCAAAATTAATTACAAAGAAGAGTTACTCCTTGCTCCCTCCCGTTATAACCTTCTACAAACAAAAAAAATACAGTGGCAATTCTTCAACATTTGCGCTAAATGCGTGTATTAGGGAAAGAAGGGGACGAAGAAGGAAGGAGAATATAGTATAATCATTTTTTGAGGGGACTCGCTACCATCTTGGTAAGGGTGAAAGGGATTAAGAGAAAAAAAGAAACAACAAGCCCGCAACGCCGACAACAGATGTTGTTTCCCTCTCAGCCTTCGGACCGTGGAGGCGGGACCCTTCGAAATTTCGCATGAATAATGCGTATTTTATTCCTCACCAATGGCTTGGCAGGGGTGGGTGCGGGGAGGGGGTCATTTTGCTTCCATACACGCTCCCTACCCCCGCGTCATCCCTTCAACCGCTTCCACCGATATCTCCGCTCATTAAGCGAAGCAAAGATGAGCAGTAAGATGATAGGTGCAAAGCGAAGAAAGTCCGCCCGAGGCGAACGCAAAACAGGGATGATGTGGGAATGGGAGAGCAGTCTTCCTTGCCCGAAAGGAAATGATGTGACGGCCGATCACCTCGTGCTCTCCAATTAGTTCTCAAGAGACGAGGCACTCCTCATCAGTCGTAGTGTCTGTCAGGAGTCAACATCTTGGAAAATAATAGGCATCTCTGGGATTAAATAAGATCCAATTTAAGGTATAAGGCTTTTGGGCTTCTGATAAGAAAGTAAGAGTCTTCGATTTAATGCGGTAAGATCAAATTTTATGCTGAGAAGGTGTTTATGAAAGGAAAGGAATTCGCACAAGAAGCCACTTCAAACTTCACGTTGAGCCGAGGTAACTTCAATAGTGACAAAAATGCTTCTGTTTAACATGCATACTTCCCCTCATGTAATGAGGAAGATTAGTGCGCAAAATATGGATGAAAGAATAACAGGTATTTTCAAGACCTAAATTTGAGAATATATTTATCATTTGACCGGATGAATAATGAATGAAGAAAAGGATTCACGAGAAAACACTCATGCGCGCAAATTTGGATTCCATTTTTAAACAAACGCTGTTTATTTGACAGTCATAACATCGCTAACCAATGACTGAATAAATTGAGAAATACAAGATGAAGAATTTTATTGTTTTACTCTGTGAGTAAAAATCTATCCAGAAAATATGTGAATATTTTAAAGTTGATAGATGTGCACAAAACAAATGTCAACTTCATTTGCGGTTTAATATTACAAATTAGGTATGCTTTGCAGGTTATTTCGTCACTCCTACGCAATGAAAGATATACAAGAAAATTTGCGTTACTTTGCCGCTGCGAGAGACAGGACAATTTCGAATTACAACCTTTCATATACTTAGATAGTGAAATCAAAGAAAATAGATCACAATGCATTTTTTCTAGGTTTCCTTCAACCGCTGCAGAGATGTGGAATATTTCCATACCCTTTCGTTGAGCAAGGGTATTTCAGCTATGTAGTACAACTACTTTGTCAACGTAAATCTGTGTGATTGGTGAAGGCAAAGCACAATGAGCCCACTTATGAGTATGCCTATAAGTGTATAAATATCAGTATCTTGGGGCGAGTTTCTATCCCGGTGTCGCCTGCTGTTTTCCAGAACAATCAGTTATACAGACAATCTCTTGACTTGAGTTTCACTATAGGTGCCCAAATGCCTCTTACGGATTCGAACCCGTAATTAATAAGATTCCTAGTTTGCATGAATTGACAGCTTGTTCCACAGTAACAGTCATTTTTTTAAATTCAACCACCATGAATTTAAAATTCATATTTTGATTGTAGTTTAAGAGAAAAAGTTATCATTTGCCGATCTAGACAAGATGGATGCAAAACCATGTGAATATCTTCAGAGCATAAGGAATCAAAAACTTTCATTGCAAAAATTGAGGTTATTAATTATATGCTAAGATAATAAACGCAAGACATAAATATAAATTTTACATGGATCATGTACATAAATATCATTCTTCAGTAAATTTTATTATGCAAAATTATTCCATTACTGATTTTTTAAATTAATATTTTTGCCCTTGATTGAAAAAACTAGCTGAGAAAAATGCAAAATATGATATCAAATCTTTAATATTCGTTACAACAGGATATTATTTAGATCCTTCGAATTACTCATTTCCTTATTATTTTCCATCGCAAAGCAATTCAATTACAAACGGATTTCCCCTACTTTCACTGTAAGAAACTACCGAAGCGGGCTAAATAAGGGATTATGTCACCACTTAATAAATTGAGGAGAAATTATATTCTGCCCAGGAATATTAAAATGCTTCTCGACAAAGAACTTTCATTATATCTTTTGTGAATTTGGGTGTATTTCCAACGTTTGCCTCTGGGAGTGGAAATTATTATTTCCCTATTTCACACACAAAACTAAAACCAGAGTTGAAAACATTTGTAAGGGAACACAACGAAGAAAACAAATTTAAAAGAGAAAGGATAAGGCTTTAAAACTCCAATAAACCCCACAATATTGAACGCATATAATAATGAACTAAATGAAAACAGTTGTATCGAGAAAATGAAAATAAATCTCAGCAAAGTAGCGGCGACACGGTAAAACATTTCATGGGAGATTAATAAGAAAGGAATTTAATCGTCAGCAATGTTTCTGAATAAAGGATATTCAACAAAATTTTAAAAATCAAATAAATCAAACTACTCCAATCAAATGAAATATCAAAAATTAAATGAAAAATTGGTACTTTGTTGGCTCCTAACTTCTTCGAGGAATTTGGCTTCATTAACCTCCTAAGTAATTCACGCAAGGCAATTATTTGAACCATGATTTTTAAATCCATTATCATTAATTCATAAAAATGCTAGGTGCATTTCCTTGCAAGAAGTCTAAGTTTAAAGGCGAAAAATATTAGGAATTGACTATGATTGATTAATTGCTAAAACAAAAATATCGGAAAGATGCTAAATAAATTCTGTTGGGAGTTTGAAATTTTTCCTCACACATTTATACGCTCTCTATCAATGCAATGCTTATACAAACTTTCCAGCCAAAACGGAATTAATTAAAAATTCTAACGTATCGAGAAGATTCGTATAATTCAAAAAGGACCATATACGCTATCAATGTGAATGCAGTTCACTCAGAAACAAGTACATAATGCATTACTAAATAGAAATGCAGAGTTGATACCTGTATGGTCAGCAGGTCTGATAAAAAAAATAACTCAGAGTGTCGACTGAATGAGAGGTTATATAAGGAGGACAAAAAGTGGCATGACTACTTTGGACCTAAAGACGCCATCTACAATGCTGGAAAAACTGTTGTCAAGGGAAACCAACCAACGTGAGGGAAATCCCGAAAAACCAACAATAGGATGTCTCCCCAAAAGCCTGTACTCCAAAAAATATCCTGGTTCTAAATTCCACCAATTGGGTGAATTTATACTGAGAGCCATAGGATTTAGTTATATTCGACGATGCGACATAGCCTACCATTTAAATCTCTTAAAACATGGTTCTACTAACACTTTAAAATGTGAATAGTTAATAATTGATCTAGAACTTTTATCCTCAAAATATATATTCAAAACAGAACATAAATAAGATTAAAATCGAATCATATAAATTCAAACAATTTAAATGAAAAAATACTTTCCACAGGAGATTTAAATTGGTTCAATCGACAAAAGACAGCTGGCGAAGCAACTCTCAAACTAATTTTTCAATGTAATTTCAGCCTAGAAGTACTCGTTTTAATTCAATTCCCACAAAAGCTTTCAATGCGGTGTTCCTCCGAGCTACTGGAGGTATGGGGTAACCCCACACTTGGCAAGCATTATGCTGCTTATATAGCTACGATCTAATGCCAAAATATTGCATCACGTATGCATTTTATTTTTATCAACCAGTCTCTAGAATCGGAAAGCGTGTAGAAAAATCAGTTTCCTGACGAAGTTTTCAGAAGAGTCATTTTTGTGTGTCACATAGAGAATCTTTCTCCTTTTTGTATTTTTTCCGTAAGAAGAAATTAAAAAAAAGGCTTGCAATAATACAATATGAAACTCTCCAAATAACGGAGGTTGATAGTCGATCGCGTAAAACTATAAAAATGTTTCTAAAACTATTAAATGCTTCAAATGACGAAAGTAAACCAAAAACAGGCAATAGCGACTGGAGAAAAGTCTACAAATGACATCTAGTGCCACAACTATGATCTTATACGAGGGGGACGAGACAACTCGTCGAACCAGGGAAAATAGAAGAAAGTTCTGTAGCGGATGAGTATATTCGTCTCCGCCTTGATTTTTCCCGACTAGTTTGGAAGAGTATACACCTCCGAGTCAGGAAGGGGTTAACTACAGCGAAGCGAATGAACTTTTCGGGATTTTTCCACGTGAGATCCGGTACATCTAGACGTTTCGTGACCCGTTCTGGTATCGTCTTCAAAGGGAATGAATGGGGATTCATCATTGATGAATCTATAACTCCAACAAATTATCCACCAGTTGTATTCCAGTATGTCGAGTGTTGGGCTGCTGATCGAATGTCCTAGGTTCGAACTCCTCAGTGGCCTTGTAAAATGTCCAGCCAAACCCGAGCAGTGTTACTTTCTGGAAGTCAGATATTTCTGGGACAGTGTAGGAACTGACTTTCCTACCCTGATATGCGACTTCCACACTCTCCTTTTCTTTGTTAAAATCTACCATCACCAACCCTTTCCCTTATGCCCTTTCTGAACACAGCTCCTACGTTGCCAACATATTGATTTACAAGAAACGGAAATTAATTTATACCTTCCAATATGAGAGGGGTGCTTTTTAAACCATTGACACGGTAATTAATAATAAAAATGATAATAAAAAAAGTGAAACCAAAACGAAAAATATCAGCCATTTATGAAATGTAAATATGTAGATACACACATATAAATCACTCACCACTGTTTAAAGGAATTGCCACCTCTACAGCAATAATGGGAAGTAAATTTATGCACATAAACACTATCATATCCATTTTTTAATTATGGTTAAGTTTTCCAAGAAGGACATTTTTTTCTTCGTATGATGTATTAATTTGTCGATTTAGACTTTGATAACACTTTCATCTCATAAGCGCCGTAGAATGGATATCGACCAGAGTAAAATTATTTTACCGACGTTTATGCTAAATTCACAAAAATGACGGTAATAAATTTATTACAAATACAATTCAATCTCATCAAAAGGAATCGATAATGCAGTCTACCATTCCATCCATCCCAGGAAACCAAATGACTGAAAATTACTCTTTAGTAATTACATTCTTTTATGAAATAATATGCCTCGAAAAACTCTAAAATAATCTCACCAAGTAATTCCATTTATAAAACTTATAAAACGTTATATTAATTAAAACGTGAATAGATGGTGGTTTCATCGTTAAATGAATAGAGAAAAAAATTAAGATCAGTGCAAATTGCGACTGATGATTGAGGAGGAAATTACAAAAGAAAAAAATGCCAATTTCTGGAAAGTAGTCTTAACATTTGGCACGTTGAGATCAAGTTTTAACGTTCCATTCGATAAATGGCGTTCGCAGTAGCGATAGAGGAAACCTATTCTGAGTCTTATATGATAAACTTTCTCTGTGCCTTGAATCTGTGCATATTTTTATCGTTCAAAGAAATCAAAAGTGATGAAAGAGCGCAGACTAAACACGCAATGAAAAAGTATCTATGTTTAAAATGAATCTTCTCTCATCTCGAGGGAGAGCGGACCTCAAGCAAGAAACGCAATATCCATTTTTCACGACCATCCCCAACCATTATATCACACGGTCTCTTTTTCCTTCGCCGTTCATTCTCGGAGCCTTCTCTTCATGAGCTTCTAGACATGGACATGAACACACCCTTTGGATGGTGGCATATATTTTTCGACCTGGGATGTGTGAGTAGAGTCATCATCTGCTGACTGAAAATAAGATGAAAGCGCACGTGGTAGCAATGGCACTCATTCCCTTTAACATATTCAACCGAATTCCATGCGAAAGGTGAAAGCACGCAAGCCCCTTGTTGAAAGAACGAGAGATGTCTTATGGGTACAACATGATAAAAATATTGCCGGAGATGACAACCGTAACGTTCTTGCTGTGCTTGTCCCATTGGTAAGGGTGTGAAGTTCAACGTTCTCTACACGCTAATTTTCGGAAAGTCGTGCCATTTAGGTTGTCAGTCCAGACCGTTATCGACCTGATCACCGCATTCAATTCTGTCACAAATTTCTTGAAAGAAATACGAGTGCAAGAATGCGCCATTTCCTATTTGTGGAAGTGAAATGGAACAGGTGATTTGCCACCCTCGGTGAGTAGAGAAATCATTGAAGAAAGGAAGTTTTCAGATTGAGAGTCAGCTGATGCTTAAATCCCATCGGCTTTAATCGAGAAACTCGGAGATAAAGCTAGTGGGTTATCCCAAGTATCGACAAATACTATACACAGTTAAACTTCGTATTTGCGTTATCGGAATATACCTACGTTTTCCCGTAATTTACAACGTTTTTAACGTATCCCATCCCATTTCCTATATCTCCAGCGTATGTAAAGCCCCGTATTTACACCATGACATTTTCCGTTTTCCCACTGTTTGCGTTAGATGCGGGTAAGAATGCAATAGATTACAACAACAAAATTCCCTTCCATGACATTTAGCCATGTATACCAGTCTACATAAAACGCTTTTTTTTGCCTCGTTTCGTGTATAGCTATACACTTCAAAATCACGACAGAAAGGGCAGTAATGTGCTCAGTTTTATGGAATAATTTGAACATAGCGACGTAGCGGGACAGTAAACAGCGCCACTAGTGACGGAAAGATGAAATATTTACACTCGTGATCCTTTTGCCGGGAAAAGATTTGTACAATGAAATGAATACGTATAGGACGCAATTTATAATTTAGGAACACTTGCGAGAGAATATATAAACTGTATCGAAGTTATAATGTGAAGAATGAAAATGAATTGTTGCCCAGACATTACGAAATCTTATAAATGCATTAACTGAACTGGTGGACGATAACAGGGAATCATTCGTCAGACCATTTCGCTGAATTGATTCTACAGTTTTATAACAGGTTACTACAAAACAAAACTTATTGAAACTTGTTTTATCGCGTGAAAACCGCATTGAATAAATAAAATTATTTTTTTGAGAAATGTTTGCAGTTGGATAACTGCTTGTGCTTGTTGGCCATCGACGCAGCTCAATATTGTTATGTTTTGCATGCTATCCTTAATTACTCCGGAACATAAATTTTATTTGACTTGGAAATGGATGCGAATTACAGTATTTTCAGATAACTCGAGGGTTTCCGGGTTTCTTCCGCGTTGATTCATCCCTCTGGACAAAAGTTTCGTCGGCATTCCATACGCCATTTTCAGGTCCGACGATCGCGTCCCATCAAATTTCCTTTATCTTCTATCTATATATTTCCTATACTTCGGACCTGAAGATGCCGTCTGGAATGCTGGCGAAACTCGTGCAGTAGGATGAACCATCGCGGAAACAAAAATCGGAAGCCCTCGAGTCATCTTGTTTTATCCGCGGAAGCCTTTGCAGTAACTAGAATATTTTCAATTAAGGCGTAAATAAAATTTGTGGATTCTCATGATGTAACTCGCGCTGATGTAGGGTAACATCGGATTACCGTTCTCTACGATGGATACAATTATGAAAAATCGCGATGTGAATCAGAAACATGTTATACATACACTTACTAATAATGTGGACAGTGAGAGCTTTTTTTCGCACTATAAGACAGTTATGAATTACACAGCAGACATCTGCCAAAAAAAAGAAAATATCAAGAAATTTTGGTATGAAGGAATGCCAACTAGAAAAGTGTTTTTTAAGTTCCAGATTGTCAAATATCGCCGTGAATGGCTTCGTCATAAGAGAAAAGGCATCACACAATTTATAACTTTGGGAAATATGGACTGGACAACGTCCAATATTGGACGTTGTTAAGTTCAACCCAAACCCAACCAACTATATGGTTGGTTGCGTTGGTTAAAACATTGGTAGAAATATATTGTATAAAATAAATGAGGACAGCTCTATACTTTAAGAAGTAATTAATAATATTACTCTAGTTCAGTTTATCAGTGCTTTATATTTATATATTTACTATATGTTGCTAAAGCATGCATGTAAAACTGAAAATTGTCCTTCTCTCTCTATTTGCATTTTCCAGCAATTTACACTTTTTTCTAGCGGTTCCTAGAAAAATGTAAAAAAGGGGTTTTACTGTATACGTATTTAGGAGTTTCGCTTACGAAAGATGGGACGCAATACTCATACTGTGTTTTAACAAGCTTAAAAATGCAGTGGTAATGGAATTTATACTTTCGATAGCAAAATCCTTATTTGTAAGCAACGCAATGCACGAGTTGCGTGGGAGAAAAAAAACATCATTGTGAAGTATATAGTCAGTGAAGAGCATATAATGGCCCTCTGGGCACAAATTCAGTTTGTCACAGAAAATGCCAAGACAACTGTTGATTTGTCAAAATTGCTGGTGGGTCCATCCTACCCCACGGAACATGCCCTGTACCCAAAGCTGAAATCAATTGAAATTGAGCTTCAGGCCATTCTTGAATGGCATTTTGGAGTGAAGACTTCAGCTGCTCTGAAAGATATTTCTGAGGCTGAGTGTGCACCGATGAAAGATACATTCAGGTGTGTAGCTTTGTAATGTGAAGATAAACTTGCAGCATTTGCAAAAAAATATCCAAATGGAACAGTTTTCACGAATATTGGGGAGGTCTTTTTAGTGAAAAGTATAATATTATACAACCCTTCTGATGTTGCGGAGAAGGCTTTGTGCCTAATCATGTGTAAAGAAGTTACACCAGAAGAATTTTGCCGTAGCTACAGGGTACTAGAGAGCACGTTACGTGAGGAGATAGAGAAACCTACCAACCGAGAAGTCAATTTAATTTCAATTTTTCTCTCAGTGAAGGATGAACTTCCGAAGTTCTCTCCAAAACCATCCAAACAGTATATACACCTACTAATACTGTGGACAGTTAGAGCATTTTCGCCCTATAAGGCAATTGTGAATGACAGAAGAGCTAATTTAAAAGATGATAATGCTTTTTGGTAGCAAGTCCTTTGATTCGATTCCAAGCCCACATAAACTGTCCATAAATAGACATTTGAAAGTTTCCCTACTTTTTACTTATACAAGTTCCCCTTCCCGATGACTGGATTGCTTTTTATGTACGTACTAGAATCTGGAAACATTCCATAATATGATCAGTATGAATTCGTATTGAATGCTAAAATAAATCAGCCGTAGACTAGGTGACAATTTTTTTAAATACCTAATCATTTTTTTCTAAAGTAAATCAACTAAAAACTTCGTTAAAATGTTATTCTCATTTTCTCATGTTAGAAAAAATTGTTACAGCGTCTTATTCATTTTTCATAAACGGGATTGCATGAGTTTAAACAAACTTATTAATTGAAGTAATGATATATTTGCATATAGTGCCAGTAAGCTTAAGAATTGATATTTAATTCTAGGTAATTCGATGATAAAAAATAGATGCTGATTTCAGGAAAATAAATGCTAAGTTCATCAAAAATAGATGCTAATTTTGCAAAATATAGATGCCATTTTTTCCGGTCACTAAGCATACCTGATGTTGGTTCACACCCTTACACACACTCTTACGATTCCTTGCTAGTATTGTGTAGACGTAAATATCTGCTTTTCAACCAGCTAGGTTGGGAACTTAAGGTTTCGCGGATGAAATGAATGAGATGTTAGAAGTGGATTCCCAAGCAATAGTAAAACAAATTGTACTTTCCTGACTATAAATTCCCATTCGTGCCACAAAACAATAATTTTTCAACGTGAAAAAACAACCAATTAACAATCAGATACTGAAAAACTCAAAGATATTCTCCTTTAGAAATATGTTTGGCAGGGAAAGGGGCCACAAAGGGATATTTTTGCGAGTAAAGAAAGAACTAGTTTTAATTAACGTGCCATTAATTTAATTCCCCTCACCTGAGCCTCCTTTTGAAAGGATTCAACTCCCTCAACTTATGGAATTCCAGCCCCGTTCTCTGAATTCAGGGGACTAAAAGGCCACCTCCGGCTGGAGTAGGAATGCATTGCGGACTCATTAAGGACGGAAAAGCGGAGAGGCCTTTCAAATACTTATTCGCCGGGCTCCCACCTCCCCTTCCTCATTGACTCGTCTCACTGCTCCCCCACCTTCATCCGTCGCAGCAAACGATTTCGTCACATGTGCAAAATCAGCTGCTTGCAATAATATTCAGCTTTGATAAGTTTTGCTACACCACTTTCGAAATGAACTTTTCCCAGGCACTGATTCAATTAAGTGACGAGATAATGCTCTAGAGCAGGGGTTCCCAACCGGTGGTACGCGGGAACGTTTCAGGTGGTACGTGTGGGTGATACGTGCGATACGAGCGGTAGGCTAGTAAGGGTCTCTTGAGTGCTTGAGCACGCAAACTTTACTCTGCTGCCCGTCTTCCGGGCGCTGGCATATCTATGTATTGTAAAATAAAAATTAGCATGAAAAAATAAAAAAAATCTATACATATAGATTGTTGTCTTGATAAAGAGTTGAAAAACCGAAATACTGGTGCAGTAATAATTAAATATGAAGATTTGTCACTATTTTATTCAAGATAAAACAAGCCATGGGGCACTTTTCCGACATTAAATATATGTTTCTAAAAAATATAGGAGTTGGTACGCCAAAATTTCTAAAAAATTTCAAGTGGTACGCAGTTGCTAAAAGGCTGGGAACCCCTGTTGTAGAGTATGATACGTTACTAGGGGAACACACGATTCATGGCATGTAACAAGTAAGTCACATGCAAAAGGATATTAACTACGTAACTTAGTTGTTAGATCGTCTTAAAACTACCACTCATACTCTTGGAACGAGGTGTCTTCCGTTTAGAAAAGAAAAAAAATTGCCTTTTTGAGCATTCCACACTATATTGTTGTCGACATGGTTTTGACATAAAATGCCACTGTAAAAGTATAATTCATAAGAGTAGCAATTTATGACGAAACCATAGTAGATAATAATTAAGTTTGGAATGTAAACGGTGACTATTTATTTCCTGAGTGTCACTTTCAAAAAGTAGAGCCTAAACAATCAAGCGTTATATTTTGGTGTCAAAACAGCAGTTATAAGTATATTCCCTTTTGTAAGTCACAAATTAATTTATTCCGGCCCTCACCGCAACCGAGGTAAATCATCAGCACACACATTTTTAATGCCTGATATATTACTCAAAATAATTCATGCATAATTTTCTTTTTCCTCATTACGATGCGCAATGATCAATTTTGATGCACATAACTGCAGTAATTTAATGACCTCACTGTTAGTTATGACGATGATGCATTAATCTTTTTCAACCCATTACATCGTGCAATGAATAAGTACTAAAATTTTACAGCTGGTTTTGTTGTTCACAATGAAAATAACATTTTTAATTGGGTATGTTTTTTTATGAGTATGAACGGGTTTTGAATTAAGCTTGAAGGGGTGAATTTGCGTAATAAATGCATCAACATCCAGAGAGAAAAAAATTACTTGCACGAGTCACTGCTATTACTTGACACGCAAACTAATGTATAGAAAAATTATAGGGATCACCAAAAAATGTACCTCCTGGTGAGCGGTTAGCGAAGAAAAAAATGTGGTGAAAAGGCAGTTCCAGATAAATTTAAAATACGTTAAATAAAAGGTCAAGCTAATCGTAAACTGGGATTCATCAAAAAAGTATTGGGTAAATGTGACGATCATGTACGAGAAATCAGCTACTTTTCCCTTGTTAGACCTCATTTGGAATATGCTGCCAGCATATGGGATATAATCACGATAAAAGATCGTGATATTGCGCTCATTCAATGTAGCGTAATCGCGCCCGATGAATTATCGTGATAGATGGCCTTACGAAATCGGCCAAAATAATGAACTTGAACGTGTGCAGCGAAGATCGGCAAGATTTGTAAAGGGACGGTACGATAATTATATTAGCGTAACCAGTCTATTAAATGAATTAAATTGGGAATTATTTTCAGATTGCAGGTTAAAATTTAGACTAAATCTCTTAAATAAATTCCAAGACCATATTTTCAGTGATGATGTTAAAAATATTTTGCGAACCCCAACTTACTATGGTAAACTGGACCATAATCACAAAATTAGAGAAATTGATTGCCGAACTGACAAATTCAGAATTTCCTTTTTTTCTCGTACAATCAGGGATATGAATAGCGATAAATATATCCAATACGACTGTAGCGATGGATAGCATAGGTAGCTGCATGTTGGCATGAGGACTTAATGCTAACCCAACTAACAGCATGTTTTTGCATGTTTGCGTTGCTATTTTTATCTTTTTTAAATTGTAAAGTTTAGAACAGTATATCCATACTAATCCTTTTTTATGCATGATTTGTTGTGCAGGTTTGGTGAGAATTCACCCCCTGCCACACACCTTTATGGTGGACGAGGAATTAAACTTGAAGTTCTCTCCCCACAGAACTCAAGTAAGGGCTGTAGGGGGTTGGCCAAAGAAAAATATATGCCGCCACAGCCGGGATCCACACCCATGGCACTTGGGACGGAAGCCCAATATTCTAACTTCCACTTTACCTGGCACATTAAATCCTCAGCTTTAAATTTTATGGGTCCCTAAGAGAGGACTCATATTCGACCGCATGCAAGATTGTAACTCCCCCAAAAGTAAAATTGCTAAACAGTGCAGTACTCCGTCAAATGGATCAGACATTAAACCGCTGGCTTGTTGTCTATTTAGACTAGACTTACGTAGACGCCGGGTTTTGCTCCACCATTCCTTCTGTCCAAAAAATATTCCCATATACCCAATACCCCCCACTCTTAAATGGCACAAATGGTCTGAGCTGAACGTCATCTCCCTGTATTGCTAACTCTACGCGCTCGAACCCCACAAACTATAACCAAAGCTACCCACACCGACGGCAAAAAAATATGATAAAACGCGACGGTTAAACAGATTCACAGTGAAGACAGATACCATTCAATATAGCTTTCTTCCCTCTAAGGAAGTAATTAAGACACATAAACATCTATATCTACATAATACCCTTCCAGACACCATAAAGGTGTGTGGCAGGGGGTTAACTCACATCAAACATTCACTACATACATGTATCAAGCATAAAAAGGATTAGTAATCCTGTATCATGCATAAAAATATTATTAATTATATTCTAGTCTACATTTCAGAATTTAAAAAAAAGATAAAAATAGCAAATCAAGCACGCAAAAACACGCTGTTAATTGTGTTAAAGTTCTTATACCAGCATACAACTACCTATGCTATCGATTGATGCACTCTTATTTATTCTATTGGATATATTTACTTACTGGATATATTAAGGTATTCATATCCCTAATTGTACGACGAAAGAAGGACATATCCATAACAAAAGTAATAATATCCATAATAAGTGCCATTAAGATGTATATCCATAATGTGTCATAAAGAAAGACTGATAAATGAGGTTTTTGAAATTGAAGGAAAACAGACGAAACATGTCTCTCCTTAATTAAAATGCTATGCTACTCTCATATTATTATTTAAGTACAGAGTAATTAAATCGCTCTCTAAGATGGGGAATTGGTGAAGTTCTGATTTTAATACAAAATCCATAAAGATTCAAAGGAATCGTTTTATGGTAATTGAGGAAAACATAATTTAAAGTCTCTACGGAGCTCTTAAATTAATAAATTGCAAGAGGAAAGCATTGGAAAGAATTATTCTTGATAGAAAGATATTAATCAAAATTTAGCCATCGTTGCTGATTAAAATTACTAACCACCCTATCTAATTTTTCATTAATGATAGGAATGTAAGCATTTGAAGATCCCTGAACCTAGGGTTAACTAAGTGAGCATGCATCCCGCTCAAGGTGAAGATAATAAGGTATTAGTTATTTGACCTTTTCAAGCTGGTGCCAATAGAAAGGAATCGATTCTTGTGCACGAGTTCTCCACCCATACTTAGATTTATTTATTTATATAGTCTGACATTACTACAACTATTTTATTCCATGCTAAATGCCCACCTTTCAGAGAAAAAAAACTCTGATTTTCCTGCATACCCCCTTCCATCATTACATTTAACACATTTCCCGCATTGAAAATAGCAAACTTTACACAAAGAAATAGCTATTCACCTTGACCGGGGCTCGAACCCAGAACCCAATTATCTCCGGTCAGGTGCTTTAACCAATGAGGCTACCAAGACGTCCTTCCTTGTGGATCTCCGTAACTTTGATTAATATTTCGCGTCTAGTGCATAATCCTTGTATAAGTAGAGTTCCCGCTCATTGCCCCTTCTAAATCTCATACGTCCCCCAAAAACATAGTGATCCTGAATTACGGGGAATAATTTATGTAATTACGGGCAACGATGAAAACCTTTTTTGCTGCACCATGAGTAAACAATGTTAACGAACGTAAACCAAAAGTAAACAACAAAATTGATGTGATAAATCAAATAAATTTGGGTGGGAACCCATAAACAAAGGAGATATGTAATCAAAATCATGATCCAATTTAGCTTCAACAATTAGCGTCACCGGCCAAAAGCTAGATCAAGAGTTATATTAAAAATGTTTCCTATTATCACTAAAATTTGTATTCTCTAATGAAGAAAAGACCAATTTTATATTTAGTTACTTATCCATGCGTATTTAATGAAGGCATATAAAGTCACTGTCGACAATTTCGACGCCCATATACGAAAGGATTGACGCCCTCAATTCCACCACCACGGACTTCTATTTTTACTTCCTCCTTGCCTTGTCTATCTACCTCCCATCCTATGCAGCTAACAGAACATTAAACACAAACTAATAACAAGCCATACTGCCTTCCCAAATTCCCTGCTTCAGATCCCACTAGATCTGGCATTCTCGAATGGCTCGTATTTATAATCGCCATCAAAAGTAATCTATCAAACAGTAGTAGGTTTATGGATTCTCCCTATCTGTTATAACCCCATTTTTGCACGTTGTCTCAAAATATTTAATCCCTCACAGAATTTTCATAGTTTACAATACATCTTCCCGCCACTCGTCACTATCAACTGCACAACCAGTGCTTGTAGCAGCGTTTGATCTTAACAGTTTATCATTAAGAGAAGAGGACAAGGGGTTAATATCAGCCCGGATGGCATGGCCAGCCACTATCGTTGCTAAGATCGATCGATGGGAGTCCACCCTTCTAAAGGTGTTTACCTTTCATCCTCCTTTTGACCTCGCTCCCTTTCTCCGATTCTCGCTCCAATTCCTCTCATCCCTTGCCTGCTTGTCCGGTGACTCAAGGCGATTTCCATATTCCAGCTCGGTCAATGATCTCGGCCGCTTGGTTCCTCCGGGGGCGTGTCTCGCCCCTCGTCCATCCCCCCCTTCCGTGATTTATCATCCAGCCCCTTCCATCTTTTCCAATTCCCGCTTGGCTCGTTCTCCGATTTCGGGTTGCTCAGTCTAGTGTTCCTCCCGCGGGGCATAGTCCATCCCAGGAAGTTCCCCTTTGCCTTGAGGATGGGGGGATATTTCAATTCTTCAGTGGAATAAAGTGGATTTCCCGGGGACACTGTCTCCCCCCGAACAGGAGGCGAACGGAAGGAGCGATGGCTCGTCCCTGTCGTGATGTAAGCCTGTTGGTGGAGGGTAAGCTGCGACCGATTGATACACGCCTTGCTCTGAACGCCGCTCGTGTAATTCGCTGGGTCGGACGAGCCCGGGGCAAAGGACCTTTCTGAATGGTCTCCGCGATGCTTTCAATTTGGGCATTCTCCCTTATCTGGGGAGTGAGGTCTCCGTTTCCCCATTTAGCCCACAAACCACACCTGACAACGATGGACAAAGTTTCTTCAATACGTAACCCTAGGAGGAAGGCCATTTTTGAAAACATACACGGTGTAGTTCGTAGGCGACAAACATTTTAATCCTTGCATCACTCTCTCTATCTCAGGAACACTTCTTCGCGAGTGAATAGTATGTAAACATGATGAAGAAATTTTTGAATCAACTTCATTAATATTAAAAAGAAAAGTAGTCCAACACTGATTTATTCTGAAATACTAATTATTAACAACGTGTCTCCAGAGATGTGGAATTATTGCTGCATTACGAGCTTTTTGATACGAGATCTCATTCCCTAAAAGTAGTGAAATTGTATAGTGTAATACCCAATATTTTAAAGGAAATATTTTCCAAATATTGAATTACAAATATACGGCAGTAATTATTTCTCTTTTGCAAGTAATTAAAATGTGTGTCAAAACTCGGTTGCTGAATCAGAGACTCAATAAACAAATAGAGCCATCTATTTCCATTAATTAAAATACGTAAAACTAGCAAAAAGTCAGGTGTAACTTCTATGACATCTTTGGCATACTTCATGGCACGTATTTTTTTCAGAAAACTGAAACTGTCGAGAACTTTTGTAATCAACATCCCTAACTAACAACCTTTAAAGATACAGCTTTGAAGTTCAGAAGGTCGCAAAATTTGAACGAGGTTAAGCCTAAATTACCTATTCTTGTTCCATTTCCGTAACTTTCTCAGTAGAAGACATGTATTCACATAAAATCCTATTTGACACCAATTCTCAGGATCACCCTCGTAATCTGCATTTCTTAATTTATATTTACACTTTGAAAAATTGACAAATTTTTATCCCTATTATTGAATCGTCACTCAAATATGTAAAAAAATTAGTCTCTATCAATGATGAAAACACGTTATCGACATATTATTTTTTTCACCGGAACTTACAACACGCTCCTTTGTGGTTATATGGCACGGTACAGAAAAACCAAGACGAGGCATTTTTAATCCCTCCAATCTCCCCCGTCCTTCCCCCATTACGTAAGAATGGAGAAAATAAAATGGATAGCTCAAAGAACTGACGACAACATTTCAAAATGAGTGAGAAAAATCTAAGAAGGTTGGCATAAACCTATCGGACGCATCTTGACACAGAAAGATCTGATTTATACAGTCATCGTGGGGAAGCGAAGGGGTAGCATGTCAGAGAGGAATCTCTCTGATGTAAAGGGCTTATAATAGAGAAAAATTGTAAATAGGAATAATTTTTCCGACTGAAGCAAGGAGTGAAGAGTCAAATCGGTCTTAAGATTGATCACTCGCGTTGATTATGATCCAAAATTGATACTTTTACTTTCTTTTTTTTCCGGATGTTACAAATTATCACCACATGTGTGAAAAAAATATTTTTACTGCCGTCAATCACGAACAAAAATGAAATTTAACCCCCTTCTAGTGGGCATTTTTAAAATTTATAAAGATACGTCCTTCAGCGAGTTAGTTGGTTCCTCACAACCACCCACCCAGTAAAAGCATATTTAGTCTTCAAAATGGACTGTGGAATCTCGAGTTGATGGCGATGTAAATATTGATCGAGATAGGTGTGCTGTGTCTCCCCTTGGGTACTGAGCGAATGGCTGGTGGCACTATCAGGGACGGATTGGATGGAAGCCACGCGACAGCAGTTCCTCCCCCCACCGCTGACGGAAGGCGAAGCTGAGGTTGCCACGGCGAAGGCCTGTGATGCTCCCGAGGGCAATCTTGCGTGGGAGCGTGCTCCCGGTTTCAACGCACTGCGCAGCTGAGGCGCGAGTTTCCGCTCAGATTGCATCCCGACAAAATGGTACTTGTTTGAATTCGGAGTTCTGCTGGAGCATACTCCATCTCTCTTTGGAGAAATGCGGATCTACCATTAGTCCGCTCTGATGACATTCTGTTCCTATCCATACGCTAACTGATGAGGGGTGTTCACGTGTCGACACAGTATCGAGGCATAGACTTGGTGGTTGGGATAAGCACCAAAAAGTAGGTAGAAGTAATAGATTTGTAGGGTGCATTGAAAATCAAATCATTTCGTAAAACCGAAGGTATCAACAACCTTCATGTTGCGCTGAAAATATGAAGTTGAGTATCGTTTTTCAAAAAGAATGAATATAAAAAGAAATAAAATATAATTAACTAGCTAAATATAAAGACTTAGGTTTTAAGATACACATTTGAAATGCACCTTATCAGTTTAAGGGTATGCCAGGTGGTTATATTCTACCTTAACCCGAAGGCTAAATCCATTCCCGAGGCGGGATTGTAAACCTTAAGTGCTGTCAAGCCGGCGTGTTAATAATTTTTAAGGCTTAGCCAATTCAACACTACCTTCATCATAGGCTTATCGATGCAATAAATAATTTAAAAATGGCCAAAAACTGCTCAAATAGATTGTCCACAGCAACTAAACATCAGGTTACTCATCTAAACCAGGCGAAATTTGGAAATTAAGAGATGGAGAAAAATGGAGGGATGGTGAAATCGTTTATGGTAAGGATAATGAAGGTTCCCCCGTAGACAACGCCCTTAACATGTCCAGAAGTGGCTATGTGTTCCTACAATCCTGCTAGTGGAACTAGATGGAGCTGGTTGAAAGGAGCTGAAAGATACTCTGGATTGGGCCAAGCATTCTTAAGGGTAAATAATAGACTCGGCCTTTACTTTGCGGAATTTTTCCATAGTTGAGAATGAGAACAAACTTGGTAATTTTACACACAATTTCTGATTACCCTACCAGTTTCAACACATTCGTATCACCATCAAGGGACTCGCTTGATGATGACACGAATGTGCTAAAACCGGTAGGGCAATTAAAAGATATGTGGAAAATTACAAAGTTTGTTCTTATTCTCAACTTAAGGGTAAAAGTCAGGCGGGAGGGTAAAAGGGCTAACTTCTGGACTGCTTTAATTAAAATGATTGCCAGTAACTACGTGATATGGCCAGCTCACTGTGGCACTCGGCAACGTAAGGAAAGCTGATGCTTTCGTTTTAAAGTGTCAAAGAAGCTTTCTTGTGTTAATTTACTACAGTTAGAAGTATGCCAAAATAACTCTTATGCTGAATTTAATAAGGTCCCGTTTTAAAACTATCCGGGATTATATGGCTCAAACAAAAAAGGTTTAATTTTAATAATGCCACTTAATTTTCAAAGGCAACTTAACAAAGGAGAAAATGGAATAATGTTGAGGAAAAAGTACTTACTACAACTAATGTAAAATCTAAGGATTTCAAAGATTTCCCAACGAAAATTTAAACTAAGATATCGGTGCTGGAATTATTCTTAGAAAATTACCTTCCCGAAGATTGAAAGTAGCACTGTATTTTTAAAAGTTTTACTAAAAGCGTTAAATACATGAGATATTTAAATGTTCACCAAATAAGACCGGTTTAGTAACAAATAATCTTCGACGCTTCGCTGCCGTGTAATACTTTCCATAGCAAATTATTACTTCAAGTGGGGCATTGTTAAGATGCCACTCGTAAAAAGAACTCTCCTAAGTCTAACGATGAAATATGCGAACCACACCGGCTAAAAGTAACGTTACGGCAGGTTCCAATGCTTTTAGCGAAAAGCTACTGTCACCTTTTGGAGGTAATCTGAAAATTCTGCACCACGGAAGACAGAAGCAAAACATCTGGTAGAGTGAAGAGAATCGGGAAAGGGGGAGAGAAGGGATCGTCCATGAATATAAATTGTGTGGGCGGAACCGGGATGGGGCGAAGGGGATGAAAAGGGAGACAATTTTTCCTCTTCTAAAGAGTAGGAGGCAGAGAGAAGGAGAGGGGCTAAAGCGTATCTTAACGGAGGTAGATCTCCTGAGATAAACACGAAGAAATATCCGGCAGTTAGAGAGATCAGCGAAGCAATATTAAATATTACCTGTATGGGCAATGAGTTGACCGAAGTATTATCCACATTTTGCATAAAAACCAAGTAGCTGTGATAAAATATGGTCCCAGCTGTGAAAAAGCGAAAATAAGGAAAGGAGTGAGACAAGGCTGTGCATTGTCTCCCGTAATTTTTAATGTTTACATCGAGAGAGCCACCAATGAAATCCAAAAGAAGTCTTCTGGAGTGAATATCCACAAGGAAAAATTAGCATGCTACGATTTGCTGATGACAGGGCACTCAAAGAAAAGACAGAGAGGGATCTGAATAAGTTTTCAATAACCATGGAAAGGACAATGGCTACATATCAGCTGAAGATCAATAATATGTAAACTAAGATCTTGGTGTTCAGCAAGAGATAAGAGGCCAAAACCAACGTTAAACTAGGATGACAAAAACTGAAGAGGCGAAAGAGCTCTATTACCTGGGAAGCCGAGTAAATACGATGGACGAAGCAAAAAAGAAATAGTCAGCAGAAAAACACAGGCAAAGAGGGCATTCCATCAGAAGAAGGATCTACTTACCTAAATCTGGAAATAAAAGTGTAGATGTAAGGAAACAATTCATCTACATCACATCTACATAATACCCTGCAAGCCACCATAAAGGGGTGTCGCAGGGGGTGAACTCTCACCAAACATGCACTACATATCATGCATAAAAAAGGATTAGTACTTAGTAAAAGGTACTGTTCAAAACTACGCTATTTAAAAAAAGATAAAAATATCAAAGCATACATGCAAAAACATGCTGTTAGTTGGGCTAGCTTTAAGTCCTGATACCAACATGCAGCTACCAATGTTATCCAAATTGCTACACCCACAATTCATCACATACGAACATCTGGAGCATATTTATTTACGACAGTGAGGCATGGACAATGACAACAGCGGAGAAGTAAATGGTGGAAGCATTCAAAATGTGGTGCTACCGAAGAATGTAGAAGATTAAATTGATCGACCGAGTAACAAACGGAGAAGTCTTAAGAAGAGTGGGAGAAAAGAGTGTCTGCCGAAAATCCTAAAAAGAAGACGGGACAACTTAATCCGCCACATCTTAAGGCACAATGAAGATAATCATCGAGGGAAAAGTAAATGGAAAAGACAGGCCTCGAATGAGATATATGAAACAGGTGGTGAAGGATGTAAAAGAGAAAAATTACGTTAACCTGAAGAGGTTGGTCGATAGAAGAGTCGAGTGGAAGGCTGCGTCAAACTAATCCTAGGATCGTTGACCGATGATGAAGATGAGACAATGAAGTGAGACAATGATCCTGACTATCATATCTTTGCCATCTTAATACAAGGAACATGGCACAACTCTGTTAAACATAATCTATCCTCTAAGTTCGCACAGAAAAAAATTATGAATAATATCAAGAAATAATAAAACAAACTCGCATCGTAAAAATGTCATATCGGAATTCAAAATGAAGTATTCTGTGGTCATTGCCTTGTGGATGTTGAGCCTGTGGATGTTGAGCTCGTATTAGGATTAAATTTACAATTTAGTAAGACTAGAAGATGCGATGTAACCTGATCAGTTGGATCACCTTAAAATCCAAATTTCACTCTTACTAGAAACATACTCTACGGAGTTATTAAAACATCAGCATTCGAAGTGTGGTGCTACAGAAGTACATCTCGTTGAAACAAATGTTGCAAAAAATTTAATCTTCAATATAGCGTTCACTGAAACCAGAACCCGTCATGGTGAAATATTCACTTGAATACATATTTTCCACTGGTCGCACATAGAAAGAGATCCAGTTGGCTTTGCTAGCGACTGTTTGGCTCCGTTGATAACAAAAAGACCTCTGTTGATATTTAAAGGGGCAAGCCGGACGGTTGCTCAAATAATTTCTGTACTTTTTGCTTTGCCTGGCAAACGTTTCTTGTCCACTACCATAACAGCTACTGGCGTCATTTACTATGGTTCCCAACGGTGCAAAGTTCACGGTTGACACATAATACATGGCTGTGATAGAACGGAAACCCACAGCGCTGGGTCAGCAGCTCGTATCCCACTCAGCAAACCAGGTCGGCGAAATGGTTTCACCGGATTTGTGGCTGAATTTCCTATTCTCCGTTTTCGGGTGCTTCGTCCGCTGGCAATACATGGACGCTGCCGGTAAATCTTCTTTTGAAAATCTATAACCCGTTGTACTCCCAAGGGGGAGGAGCCAAGAATAAAACTCTTTTGATCCTATATGTTTGCACAAATCTATGAATAAACTCAACAATAATTTTATCCAGATGACCTAACACTATTAATAACAAGATCTTCTTAAATATGTATAACCACGAGAAGACGTATTGAACCAGAAATCTAGCAGTGAGTGATTTAGTAATGTAATTGCAATATTATTTTTGTCTGTGCGTTCATTTCACACGTGTCTTTGAGCTAATTGAAAGCGCTGAGAAGTGTCATTTACTTATTCTTTTTAAAAAGTTCAAGCTAAGGCCTTTCAAAGTATAATGCACCTTTATGGAACTACACATCAAATATCTCTGTGAAACGCCAAATATCAACAGTTCTAAATAAGTATGCATACCTATTTAAAATTTTTTCCGAACTATCATAAGAAAATAAAATGAAAATATTCGAGTTTTCAATGAACTTCTTCTTTGCCACATTAAAATTTATATGAAAATAAAAACGTCTGATTTCGTGGTTTTGTTCATCTTTCTACGAAAACATATAGGCCACTTTTTATTTTTATTAACACCTTTCGAAGGGCAAAGGATCAATTTTGTTTGTCTATACTCCGTCAAGGAGAAATACATGATCAAGTCAGTTATATACCAGTATCTTATAATTAACTGTTATTATCTCAGCACCGGCGAAAAAGTCAACAGTGAAGACCACTATATGAGACACCTGGTAAAGGAATAAACCTTTGGAAGTAGGTAGTGCTCAATTGTCGGAATAGCTTTAGCTATACGTCACATCACTCGGTTTATATTGATCGAGTGAGGTAAGTTTGAGGATATGTGAAATATTCTAAAAACATCATAATTGAAAACTTTAAATATTATTCAATGCGTATTCGATCAGACAGTAAGTTAACATTTATTATAATTTTATTAAGTTAATTTTAAGATTATCTCCACAACGTCGAGACTGGAAATTTATAGAGAAAAGTTGCACATTACGACATATTCAAATGTAAAAACAAGAATGAAGAGACTGACATAAGTTTAAGTATAAAATGTATTACTTCCCACAAAAAAAAAGACGAGCTGATAAGGAAACCATAAGGGTACGTAAATAGTACTGGTAAATAATTTCTTAGAAAAAAAATTGACTCTGTTAACTCATTTCAAATTCACGCTTGCTTCCGAATTTGAGATTTCTACATCTACATCTACACGATACACTGCAGGCCACCGCGAGGGTGTGTGGCAGGGGATTTAAGGGCATTTAAGATAGCATGCATTAAAATAACTGACTAAATCACTAAAGAAAGACATATTCCTTCATAGATAATGATTGTATACCTGTAAGCACCTAGTAAGTAAATAACTGACACGTTTCTCTAGTAAAGAAGTATCTTACACCTACATCTACACAATACCATTCAAGTCTCTATAAAGATATGTGGCAGGGGTGAATTCACACCATACATGCATTGTATAACATGCATAAAAAGGATTAGTAATTATATTCTAGTCTAAATTTCAAAATTGAAAATAGTGATAAAAATAGCGAAGCAAGCACGAAAAAACATGCTGTTAATTGGGTTAGCTATAAGTCCTTATACCAACATGCAACTACCTAAGCTAACCATTGATACATTTGTATTTATATTAATGGATATATTTACAGTTAATTATATCTCTAATTGTGAGACGAAAGAAGGACATTTTGAATCTGTCAGTTCGGCAATCAATTTGTCTAATTTTATGATAATGGCCCAGTCTATCAGAGAAAATTGAAGGTCGCAAAATATTTTTAACGTCATCAGTGAATATATTATCCTTAAAATTATTTAGGAGATTAAGTCTAAATTTCAACCTATGGTCTGACAATGATTTCTATTTTAGTTCATCTAACAGACTGGTTACACTCTTATAGTTATTATAGCGTCCATTCACAAATCTTTCCGATCTTCGCTTCAACGCTCCATTTCATTATTTAAGCCTATTTCCTTAGGATCCCATATATTGGCAGAGTATTATAGATTAGGTTTAACAAGGGGAATATTAATTATTCTTCGCGCATAATCATCACATTTGCTCAGAACGCTTTTGATGAATCCCAGTTTACGATTAGCTTGACCCATTATTTCACGTGTGTGTTTACCCTAAGAAAGATCATGTGTCAGTCTTGTTCCAAGATATTTAATGGATTCCACGTTTGTCAATTTAGTAGTACGAGCTAGGAGGAGAACTATTCTTTTTCCATAAATGCATTACTAGACGTAAGTAGACATTAGTCACGTGCATCGTGCGTGATTGGTGATTATTCGCCCGTTGCCCTACACTCTCGAGGTACATACCTTGCAGGGTAGTAAGTAGATGAAGTATACGTTTTAAAGATTCCGAACATTGATCGAAGAATAGTTCGCCTACGGAGTAACACTTCAAGGTATAGCTATGCTGTAAAAATAGCTCTTTGAAATACAAGCCACCACCTGTGAACATACTGTGAGTTCATCGGTCGTATTTCTGAAGAGGGGTTCACAGGGTACAGATGTATGAAAGTGTGCCCTTAAAGGGGCACTGTAAAGCTGCTAAAAATATACTGCGGGCCAAGTAATCCCATAGCGATACAAATATTTGACGTACAAGCTTCGACTTCAAAGTATTTAATATCGCACATTAACAGCAGGATATGTTTGCCCATTTACATGATTACATCCAATATTTACAGTTTCGGTAGCAGTGGACGCGCGCCAGTGAGGAAAAAAAATCGTCCGCCTTTAAAACGCTGGAAATTATTTCTAAAGGTCGATAGCACGAAAACGGGGTATATAACACGTGGTTTCATGCGAGGGCGTTCCTCTTTGTATGAGAGGATAGAGGGAACAATGGAAAGGAGAAGATTGAAAAAATAAATAACGTCCTTCCTCGCAACGTTCCTTATTCTCTACGTTCTCTACTTCCAGAAGATGGAGTAGACAAAAGAGTAATTTGAGCATCATCTTCTTTGTGCAGCTGGTACATCTTTTCAATTTATCTCGGGAGGCCCGCAGTTTTTCAGTGATTACACAAAGGGGATGATGGACAAATATAAAAACACCAGTCTCCACCATCTTCCCCCTATTCAGTTCAGTAGCGCTTCCTGAGGTGTGAGTAAACTAATATGCTTGAGATGCTGTATTTCACTTTTACGAGCAGTGTGGCTGATGCAGTTGAGGAGAGCAATAAGCGCATTATTGTGACTAACAACTCCTCACCCAAAATTAACAATAATCGGCCTCATTAGTACTCCCTTTCAAGCCTAAAATGGCTTACTGAACATGAATGTTGTAATTAGATGAGGCTCAAAATATTAAATGCGTGTATTAAGTATTTAATAATTAAAGCTCCTGAATAAGCGGACTCAAGAAAGCAATTTCCGATTAGGAATATGAAAGTGATGAGATTCTCGAAGAGTAAAAGCTTAGGGGGAATATCGATGTAGATAGACAATTGCTAGAACATGAGGACGAGCTTAATTATCTTGGAAATGTTAAATATCGAGTCGGTGAGGTGGTTAGAGTACAGGCTTCTCCCTCGGAGAACTCTGGTTCGAATTTCGGCTACGACAGAGGTCCTCCGCCAAATATATAAACTTGGGAGTGTCTTAGATGAAAGTGGATTCAGCGGTAGCACAGGGTAAGACCGACAGAGGGAAAGAGGGGGAACAGCAGGCGAGACGCTAGCAGAGGAAACGGTCGCGAAAGGGAGCGCTAATGAGGGGGTCTCTGAGTAGAGGCATTGAAAAACGATCAATAAAAACTCGTATTTGTCGTATGGCTTGCCTGGCTTTGCACATAACTAGGAACGATTGTAAAAAATGAGCGGAAATTGGAGAAATATGAACTAGGAAATATGAATTGGATAAAAACACATGAATAAGAAAAAATAAAACATAGTACGAGAGGAAATAACCCTACTTGGAGCTCGTGAAACAAAGGAAGTGGCTGGTATAGTCATAGGGGATGGAAATTTAAAAAAGGGTAAGACAGTGATAAATGATGGAAGAAATGTAAGAGGAGTTGGCGCAGAATAGGATAATAGGAATTTTGAGTGGAATGAAGGCAAGCAGAAGACTTTTAAAGTTTAAAAAAGGATTCAACTAGGAATCTAAGTAGGGTTGAGAAGTAGAGGAAGGCTACGTGGGTGGGAATAGCAGACTGGGATTACCCAAAAATATACAGTACTGGTATATCTGATGATGAGAGAGGTGCAAGGGGAATTGATCTTTGGGGGATAAAGCCAGTTTTCCAGCAAATGACCGATGCTCAAAGTAAAGGTGTCAGGGATTAGCGCACTTATTTGGACAAATTAATTATTTCAGTTACGGCGAAATATCATCATTCATTTTGTTTTCAGCGCATTGAACAATAATTCTGAATCAGTCCCAATCAAAGAACGTTTATTGAGCATAAATGATAATGAAATTTAGCAAGAGTTTTAGTATTTTGGCGTATTATGACAACAATATAGTAAAAATTCACCGCTTATAAAAATTATATTAGGTTTTATTCAAGAGGAATTTACATTTACCTCATTCAGAGAAGCATTGCCTTCAATGAAAATTTGGTTTAAATTTAATGAGCCATCAATAAGCTGATAAATAAATGTGGTATATTCAAAACTAATAATTATTTCTTCATTTTAAAACTTGAATTGTTATATTTTAACACTATTTTTATTATTCAGTGCTGATTTTTTCGGTTGCAGTTTCTGTAGAACGAGGAGAAATTAACTTTTATCTATTTTAACTCGATTTGTAAATTTCCAATTTATCCATTTCCATCTCATAAAAGCTACTGAATACAGTGGTATTTCAAAATTGCCACTCATTATTTATTATTTTGATCACCAAAAATATTAGCAAATAATTCTCGGGTATCCAGCAGAGTAAGAAACCCGATAATTATTTGTAAATATTATTCGCCGAGAAAGGACAAAATCATACTCCATAAATATTATTCCCAATTGATACAATTATTCCACCGAATATATTCCTGGAACATATTCTTTATTATGAATTTCGCTGCGTTGTGATTCTGGCTCTTTTAATTTCCGGGGTGAAGTCTGTGTATAGCGCAGTTTTTCTCACAGAGGAAAAGCGAATACTACTAAAATATACTTTGAGCTTCATGCGTAAATGTCAACCGTTTGGAAATCCTCCAGTGTGAGGTGATCCGCATCAAAAACGTTGGTCTCTTTGTCCACACACACAAAGAAGGCATCCGTCACTCTCGTAGGGATACCAAACCAAGCGATGCGATGGCAGAACACCTCCTCATTCCGACACTTCACCAAAAAGAAAATTCACTGGCATCGCTGTCGAAGCAAGACTCATCAAAAACGTATTGCATCAGTGGACGTGATAAAGGTTTCCTTCTGAAAATTTTTCATGCCTCTTAACTGATTCCTACCGTCTTTGCATCAAAAAGACTTTCGTAAAAAATTCCTAGTAACTAATTCACTCAGATTTCATGCAACTAAATTAAACTTATTGAATTAAAAAAAAACAGTTTATTTCCCAACTACAGTCTTTTTTTTAACATGATTGGGCTCTTAAACTTGTCCCCACTCTTTTCTAGGACTTCTTCGCAATGTTAAATCCATATTTCGTATTAAAGGATTTATGCTAACAACTTGATTTTTGTGATTTATAATTTATTTATAAATAATTCTTTCTCTGGTTATGGCACTCCCTTTTTTACGCTCTAAATTTATAAATTTAAGTTATATTATCAGATTCATCACTAATTAAAATATTTTGCATTGATGAGCGGCAATTACCACCGTTGCCATCTTCCATCTTCTGGGAGGCCACCGACTACTTTATCATATTAACCCAGCTATGTGTGGTAACCATTTGTGGTTATATGGTAAGACGAAGTAGGAGAAACTAGGCCTCTATATTACCTCCCTCATAGCAAGAGGCGCAATGGGATTTAACGTCGACGAACGTAGCACTGAACGTGAAGTGCTCTCCACATTAAAACTCAACTGCGAACCACTTCAACCCTGAAAAGTTTCATTTCAGCATCTTCCGGGACTCAAATTAAGACCCTAAGGGAGGGGAACCTCCAAATTACGGACAATGCGGAAGATATAATTAAAACTTTAGTGATGATGCATAAAATAAGTGTTTATTTCCCAAAAAATCGAAAACCGATCGCCTATTTTAATTGACAGCTTACATCGCATCAGAAGGACGTTGAAATTTCCCACGCAATATTTTACTCATAGGATAATAAATATTGCATTTAAGAGAAAACTTAATTTTGCGGCACAATTTGTATTTCAAAATGAATTTTTCGAGTAAAGTATATTTCAAAACTGACTTGCAAATTGATTAACTACCTCACTACTGGCACAAAAAACTTCTAGGCATCAATCGGACAATGCATTTTTGCATATTTTTCATGAAGCAAAAGCTGGTTAATTTCTCTTTAGTCAAGAAAAATTCTCTTTTAAATGTAATAATAATTTTATTTTAATATCCATGCATGAAAGAAATATTTTTTACAATTCATACAACTCATTTCTTCAATTGATAATTTCTGAAGAAGATTACCAATTGAGGAAATGAGATCAAAATACCTTAACTGGAAATATACGGGTAAGGGTAATAAAGGAAAGTAGAAGAGAATGGGAATAATTGGAGATATTTAGAAAAAAAAGATTACCAACCACTCAACGTTGATAATTAGAACAGAAAGACGAAACGTCACGACAGTTACTTTTATTAACCTAACTGACTTTGGCGAAAAAACTAAAGGTAAAAAGTATAAGCTATGTCAACATCATGCTTAGAATTAGACGTTAAGTCCCTGAAGAAGTTAGAACATCGCAGACTAAGTACGATATCACAGTCCTTAAACATGAAGACATCATAATTTCAATATATCAAGTTAATAAAAACAAAAATATATTAGCACTGAGTATCATGTGTCCCAGTATTGAATCAGAAAGTACAGAAAAAAATACCAGAATCAGCCAGTTCCTACACTCCTCAAACTATGGAGTGGATATATTATACCAAATAGAAATGAAGTACATACACCCTGCTCGCTGTATCACGCCGAAGAAAATTGTATGCAATATCCTAGTCGCGCTAGCTGCGCTCAACGCATCGGTGATATAAAAAGACGTCACACCACAAATATCAGCCCCCATATATTCATAATGAAGTTAGCTGAAGAGTTACTTGGAGAGTACCTATACCAAATCAGAGCCAGCAACTTCCCTTTCAGGTACACAACCTTGAAAAAGGAATCAGTGTCTGGTAAAAACATGCAGAGGAAACAAAAATATGTAAAAACGATCAAGATGCCACAAATATACGTGCGAAAAATACACAACAAGAAGTGAACAACTTATTATATGTGTTCTGTGCCATGAAAAAAAAAGTCTAGCACGGTAGATCTGGTATTCCATAGCGTTCATGGTTTAAAGGTGTTACTTACATTATATAGATCCCTGATTCCCTGTGCATATTTACTCTACCAAATATTCATGCACATTCGTATTCGTATTCATGCACAAAACTACCACTATCTACAACCCTGCGAACCGCAATAGGCAATAAAGCTGAGAAGTGGAAGTTGGTGTAAAGCATAAAAATTAGGTTCCTTACCAATAGTATACACTATTTTAAACAATCTAAATAGTTGATAGCAAAATAACCTCACTGCAAATATTACTTTGTGTTTAAATTTATTTATATCAAACACGAAAATAAGAGAAAACACCTACCGGTCAAATGACCGCCGCCGGCCCTCTTAGGCTTGGGGAAAGTACGGTGCTCATAGTGCTGAATGACCGATAATGAGCTTGAATTCGGACAGCAAGTACATACTGTTATGATATCTCATATTTAATTTCAAAACAGTAATCCATGAACTATGGAAAATTGAGACTTTTACATTATTCAAACAACTACAGCCTCATTTAGTGTTGCTTCATTTTACAATTACCACAGAAAAGGTCTGGGTACTTATTGCAACATCCAAAAAAATACTCCTTTTGCATGCAATCACATATCTGGGATGTATATTCTTCCTCATAATTCTTGAAGACTCTATTCGTTATGCTCATAAAATACCTCAAAGGAAATAATAAACACAGTAATAAAATTTTAGCCAACGAAATATTTACTTTTTCCAGTTAAATTCTCAAATGTATGACTGTCCCGTTTGCTCACATTTAAGGCAATGAAACACCTAATGCAATGCACGGTATCCAAACTAACACGTATGTGTGGAACATCGAGCATACGTAAGCAGAAAATACTGTTGGAATGTTTTTTCTTTGCACCCCTCGCACACAAAATTTCATGGCAGATTACTTATTATTTTATCCATTAATCCCGCTCGTTAAATGATTCCGGTACGAAACAAATTCGCCGTGAGAGTAAATCAGAGAATAGAGAAGTTTATCTTATCCTCGCCCATCGATCAACACCACCTTTCATGCCCTCACCCCAGGAAGAATCGTCCCTTCAATAACATCCTGGTTCCATGGATCGTTTCTCCTCGCCCCATCGGGGATTCACGAAAACAAGGACAAGGGCACGGATGCACAGTGGGCTGAAATCGAAAAAAGCTCGCCAAAATTCAAAAAGTGATTTTTTCAAGCCAGGAAGCTGAAACTTCGCATAATATTCTCAAAAGATCTGTGCATGCGACGATGCAAGACAGTTTCCTTAGTACTCAACAACTAACAATTTGCATGAGATCAAAGTTGCACAAATTTCGCAAAAATGGTCTACACTCAATTTTATGACGAAGTCTTCAAAATCAAGCCCTTGCTGAACCTTTAATGGTTAAGAATTGAATTTAAAAGTGATTTAATTAGATGAAACATTTTTCCATCTTTGTTTTAATGTAGTCTACTTACATTTTTGTTATTACTTAACAAATATATTAAACAAAATGGCGGACCCTCATTTTTGGTTATTTTTTAAAATGTGTAGAGAAAAAGTAAATTGCATCGCCGAGCTCACGGAGTAACTTATATGGGGAAACTCTACAAAGCTTCCATAGTGCGAATCCGATGATTTACGCTGCGACCGTTTGCGACGCCGAATTTCACATTAGTTTTTCGATCGCGCGGTCGAGTCTGGTCGAACCCGCCTGCAACGGGGTGGCAAGAGTGTGGAATCGATTGTAGCCGTATCCACTCCGCTATGGAGATTTTCGAGATGCAAACATATAAAAGAGCCTCCATGTATTACAATTTGAAGAAATCGCGGAAAAAATTACTCATTTTATCACGTGGAGTAAAGGTGTGGGAGGTACTGAAAGACTGCTTTCTTCGGGTGCACCGCGGAGCAGGGAAGTTGATGAAAAAATATTCGTCCGACTTCGATTCTCAATGCCATATTTGCTTATACTGAGAATGGCCTGAGCTTCCATAAAAGCCATATTTACAAATTAGTGTAATATTTATATTTCGCGGTTGTTGAATCTCTGTAAAATACATTCCAAGATACGTGATCGTATATGATCAAATAGACTTCGATGTTTAATTTCACATGAGTCCTCTGAAATAGTAACTTCACCCGAATAAGTGCCAATTTTAGCCATCCGTATTTTTTCGTGATTAGGATAAATTTATGGTCATGATATTCTGCAACTTATCGAAGGCCTATGTATATACTGGTGAAAGATATATCACCCTGTAGATGCGACCGCGAAAGCTTGGTCTCCAAGGCGCCACACGCTACTTCTCCCGACAATGACTCTTGCACACCTACAGGCTGTCTGTATATACTGGCTCCTCGAGAGTTGCATAAAAATAATTAGCAATGGAGCATCTTCCTCTAACATAGCTTAGGCATTAGGTCAGTTGTCTTCTACTTCGAAAGTACTCTTCTCAACCTAGTTGGTGTGGTCGTAGTAATTTCTTTGAGGAGCTTGGAGGCTGCTTCATCTTCCTCTTATCTTAAACTCATAGAGGGTTCGACCAGACTCGACCGCGCGATCGAAAAACTAATGTGAAATTCAGCGTCGCAAACGGTCACAGCGTAAATCATCGGATTCGCACTATGAAAGCTTTGAAGAGCTTCCCCATATAAGTTACTCCGTGATGCTCGGCGATGCAATTTACTTTTTCTCCACACATATTTAAAAAAAAAAACAAAAATGGGGGTCCGCCATTTTGTTTAATATCTTTGGTTAATAATAACAATAATGTAAATAGACTACATTAAAACAAAGATGAACAAATGTTTCATCTAATTACATACATTTTTACTCCAATTCTTAACCCATAAAGGTTCAGCAAGGGCTTGATTTTGAAGACTTCGTCATAAAATTGAGTGTAGACCATTTTTGCAAAATTTGTGCAACTTTGACATCATGCAAATTGTTAATTGTTGAGTACTAACAATAAGGAAAATACCTTGCACCATTGCATGCACAGATCTTTTGACCATGCATCATGCACAGATCTATTTTTGCAAAGTTTCAGCTTCCTGGCTTCAAAAAAATCACTTTTTGAATTTTTGCAAGTGTTTTCGATTTCAGCCCACTGTGGGGCGGGCCACACGCTGTCTCGCTGGAGGTCCACCTCTGGAGTTACGGGAACACGCATATATATATTATCTCCGTGTTTCTCCTGCCGTCTCACCTCAGGGAACGTACGCCCGTCCTTCCCTTCCGACCCATTGCTCTCTTCACTCTCGCAGAGATTCTCAGTCAGCTGGAGATCATGCTTTCACCCTTTCCCTCTCCTCCCAATTCCATCTCTCCCTACCTTCTGTTCGCTCATCCGCTTCCTCTCCACGCAGACACTTGCACACGTTTCAACTCCATCCATGGTTCGGAAGTTATGAGATAGGAACGAAAGGGTGAGAATGGTTACGGTTTAAAGGGACCGTTTTTGCACGGTCACTGAAATTTCGCAAGATGATGCGGCAACAGATTGAATAATCGCCCACAAGAGTCCGTGGCGCAACAAAATTGCTCGACAGCTTTACACGGTGCAATCGTCGGAGTCATCTTTTCATTGCAATATACCCTCTAGAAGCGGTAGTGCCATCAAATATGCCTAATACTATTTCAACATCATGCACTGTGTACTCTAACCGTCGTGGCAGGGATTTGAGCCTCTCCCTTATACTAGTCGAGGGTAACTAAAGCTTCCACATGATTAATCTTCCAGCTCGTGACTATTTTACTCAACGCTTCACAAAAAGATTTAGGAGTAAGACAAAAAACACCCCTATCAGTCGTTTTAAAGTTATTTAATCGTTAGAACCCCTGCGACAGCTCGTTACCGCTATCTCTGCACCATATAGAGAAAAAAATGTTGAAATTGCGCAAATGCATGTGTTAGATTAGAACCCGTTTTAAATGGTACTCAAACTTTCAGGCATTCATGATGTTTTTCTTTGTGATCCATTGCTGTACAAGGCACACCTTTTCTTACGTAATCGTTCTCACCATACAGCCTGCGTAATTTCGACGATCGTGCAAAACTGCCGTAAAGACCTGTTAAGAGGTTGGATTAATGCAAGAAATGGAGGGAGTAGGAAAAGTGTTTAACTGGCTTCGGATAATTGTCCCGGAGCCTGATGGATTTTCAAAGCTTGCTTTATACTGAAGGTATATCCGAATAGAGGGCTACATCGCCTTCATCTTAGTCAGTTTTGACCACGTTTTTGGCATGCCTTCGGATTCCTCACGTCTATCATACTATTTAGCCCATATAATTCTCATTTAGCCTCCAAACACATTATATCCGCTTTCATAGCATTCAGAATGCCAAAACATTTACCACATTTTCTACGTCCGACCGATATTTTTCTCCCTGTTTCCACCTCGTTGTTGTTAATAGGGGAGCTATAATCATCTGCGCCATTTTAGAGGTAGGTATTCGGTAAGAGGCAGGAATGTTGGGAGGTGAGGAAGTGTAGAGCGATATACGATGTCGACATTAGCCTGCTCTTAAAGGGAGAGTACCAAGTGACCGACGGTTTAACATCCCATTCGATCGACGCAGCACTGAACCTGAAGTCTCCTCAAGACAGTAATCAGGGACTGGCTTAGCATTAACTAATATATCTCTCATCACTGGGATTCAAACTCGGGTCGTCGGAAAGAGAAACCGATAACGCAGCCATCATACCACCTTGAGCCTAAAAATTATGGCTCCTGAGCCATAAATGTATAAGTGTAATATATTTATAAATAATAATTATAATTACATAATTATAATTACATAATTATAAATATATAATTATAATTATTATGTGATAAATATAAATAATTATAATTTAATAATAACACGTATATTCTGCGGCACAAATGTACTGAAATAAAATTTAAAAATCCACAAAAATGATCAATTCCTAGTTGGATACTATTAATATACAAATCTTATACTTTCATCGCATCGCCTCATACCCCCCATTGCAAAACGTACTGCACCACGAGGGATGTGTGCACCGTTGATTAAGAACCTTAAAGAGGTGGATGAGCTTCTATCTGGGAAGAGGAATAATCACGGATAGACGCATTGAAACAAAAAGGTAATACCAAAATCTCCCAGGAGAAAATAATGCTATTCTACCAGACCGAGATTCAACTTGCAGCTGGAAAAATGAGTCCAAAAATAAATAAATAATTTATTTGAACCTACAAATTGAACTTTAAAAGCGTTTCACACGTTTACCAATTAGATACTAGTACTCTACTGAAAAGCTTGAATTCGGATTTGTATTTGTATAAAAAGATTTCGGGATTGTAACCTCGGCCCTCGGGATGGGAGAGCAGTGTCCCAAGTGTCACATCAACCTGATTGCCTTCGCATGAATCTTTCAGCCTGCTATTCTTCTCCTTTCCTTCCCCATTCCTTCCTCTCGCTTTCCATGCCCAAGCTCTCCTCCGCTCTCAGTTTAGCTCCGTTCCTCTCCATGCTTCAACGACTCATTTGGACAAATATCTAATCACCCAGAAACCTTTCCCTCACAAGCAAAACGTATTTTCCCATCATTAAACAACACAACGTACAACTTCAAGTCCACACAGAAAGTATGCAACAGGGCTCAAAATTTTCCCAAGATAAAATATTTCCACTCGATTGAGCAACAAATTCTAACCACTCTGAAGCCATTACTGAAATCAAAGGGAACACTGTTTGAAGTGGTTTCGACTGTTGCGATCGGAACAGATTTTTTTCTTAAAAAACATACATTCGTCTATGGAAAACCTACTAATCAATATCAAATTAAAACTAATCAATATCTTCAATCCGATAGATAATCTTTGAAAAAGTTCAGAAAAACAACGAAATTAAACCGTAATATAGAGAGGTTCTGCAGGCAGCTAATTTAATTTGAATCATTATAAAAATAAATATAATTCGGACACGTGAAGTATTTTGACCATCATCCGTTAACCTGAGCAGGGTAATAGTATTCAGAATTGAAGTTGACAAACAATAGCAACAAGACAAAAAAATAACAAAACAGACCCAAAGTCAACAAACATCACAATTACAATCATTGGACAATCATTTATCTCCAGAGTATATTCCCAAGGATTAATCCGGCTCCATTCCTTACCACGTGAATTTTTTATGAGGAAATCCTTTGAAGTCTCTGATCAAGCATAATTATATATCACTTCCACCGCCGCTTCAGATACGACGCGAAAAATTAAATATAAATACCTGCCATTCGCTTGATAACTCTTATTATATTCTGATTCAATTTTGAATGCATTTCTGTAGTCCTTCATTGACCAAAAAGGTCACTTACATGATTAGGATACAATTTACATTGAAAAAGAAACCTTTTCCATCTCGCTAAAACCTCGAGTACAAAAAATATTTACCCAGAATGGATATAGTTTAATTTTTGACCTCCTTTCCATCTTGCTATAAAATGTGGATCATAAAAGAAAATAGTGGTAAAACTATATTACTAACGAAGTGAAGTACGAACGAAGACATGCATTTCTCGGAGAACCCCACCAAATTAATCATCATCATCATCGGTCAACAATCCTAGGATTGGTTTGACGCAGCTCTCCACTCGATTCTTCTATCGGCCAACCTTTTCATTGTGACATAATTCTTCTCTTTTACACTCTTCACAACCTGCTCCATGTATCTCATACGAGGCCTGCCTTTTCCAATCTTCCCGTTCACTTTTCCCTCGACGATAGTCTTCATCAGGCTATCGTGTCTCAAGATATGACCGATTAAGTTTTCCCTTCTTCTTTTTAGAGTTGTCAGCTTCTACCCTTTAGAGTCGTCAGCAGACTTCTCTTTTCTCCTACTCTTCTTAGCACTTCCTCGTTACTTACTCGGTCGATCCATTTAATCTTCAGCATTCTTTTGTAACACCACATTTCAAATGCTTCTACCCTTTTCTTCTCCGCTGCTGTCATCGTCCATGATTCACTGCCGTAAAGAAAAATGCTCCAGATGTATGTTCTGATGAACTGTTTCCTTACTTCTATGCTTGTATTTCCTGCTGTAAGTAGATTCTTCTTTTGAAAGAATGCCCTCTTTGCCTGGGCTATTCTACTCACTATTTCTTTCTTGCTTCGTCCATCGTTGGTTACTCTGCTTCCCAGGTAACAGAACTCTTTCACCTCTTCCAGTTTCTGTTTTCCTAGTTTAACGTTGGTTTTGGCCTCTTCTCTTTTGCTGCACACCAATATCTTAGTCGAATTCCGATCTTAATATTGATGCCCCCATATCATCTTTTTCCACTTCGCTTTCCTCTTCAATAGCTTTTGTGCTGAGATTTTTTCCATTGTATAGCTCTTCCAGATATTCTTTCCATCTCTTCACTTTGTCCTCGTTTTCAATCAAAATTCCTCCATTCTTGTCCCTTATGGCATTGCATCTTGCGCTCCGTTCCTTGAAGTGGTTCCTCACTATGCTGTAGGCCGCTTCTACGTTTCCAAGTGCAAGGTTGCTTTGTACATCTTCGCAAAGATTTTTCAACCACAGCTCTCTAGCTTTCCTTGCTTTTCAACTTATTTCGTTCCTTATTCTTTTGTAGCAGAGCTGCCCTTCTTCAGTTTTCGCATTCTTGTACTTTCTTCTTTCTTCAATCAATTCTAAGACTTCCTCCGTGATCCATGGCTTCTTCTTGGCAACTTTTCTTCTTCCAAGAACTTCTTTTGCGGCTTCTTGGAGTCCACATTTAATGTTTTCCCAACGTTCTTCCACTGATTTCTCATTTAGGTTCTCTCCTATGTTGTTTCCCACTGCTTTTTGAAATGCCAGCTGATGTTGAGCCTCCTTTAGTTTTTCTACTTGCCATATATTCTTCTTTGTTTGCTTCAATTTCTTGAATTTTAGATGGCATTTCATCATCACTAAATTATGGTCACTGTCGATGTCTGCCCCAGGGTAGCTTTTTCAGTCCTTCACTTGGTTTCTAAATCTCTGCTTCACTAAAATGTAGTCTATTTGGCATCTTCTTCTGTCTCCTGGTATTTTCCATGTGTATCTTCTGCGGTTGTGATTTTTAAACAATGTGTTGGCAACCACTAACTTATGTTGAGTGCAGAACTCCAGCAGCCTTTCTCCTCTTTCGTTTCGGTTTCCCAATCCGTATTTTCCAGTTATTCTTCCATCTTGACCTTCGCCGATGATAGCGTTCCAGTCTCCTAAAATAATTAGGTTTTCTTCTCCTCTTACCTGTTTTATAACTTCCGTGATATCTTCGTAGACGTCTTCCACTTCTTCATCTTCATAGTCAGTCGTAGGCATGTAAACCTGCACCACCACGGTATCTACAGGTTTGTTCTCGATCTTCACCATTATTATCCTTTCATTGTACTGCAGGAAGCTCTTCACACGCATTCCGGCGCTCTTTCTGAGCATGATCCCTACTCCAGCATTACCATTTAATGATCCTGTATGTATAATCCTGTAGCTTCCACTCCAAAAGTCTCCTTCTTCGGGCCACTTCATTTCGCTGATTCCTAATACGTCGAGGTCCATTCTTCGCATTTCTACCTTCAGGTTCTCCAGTCTTCCACAGGCCCGAAGCGATCTCACGTTCCATGTTCCTACCCTAAAAAGTGTATCACATTTGACTGATGTACTCTCTCGGGTAGTCCCCGCCCGGAGATCCGAATGGGGGACTATTTTACCTCCGGAATATTTTACTCGAGAGGGTGCCATCACGTCTTGATAATAAAGGAAAGAGTGGAGTAGCTGCGACTCCTCGGGATATTAATGTGGTGGTTTCCCCTTGCCTTCCACATCGCAGTACTACAGCCGTTAAAGTAAGTGTTACCACGCCTGTAGTGAAATGAGTGTCGCTGTACCGACCACTGTGGTCTCCACCTTCACTCATGTGAAGAAGAGCTGCTGCCCTCTCCTCCGGGTGATGAGAAGCGTAATTATTGGCGGCCTCCCGTCGCCAAGTCACGGCATCTTCACAGGTTCTGTATTATTTAGAGGCCTATCTTACCCAGGGATAGACCAATACCCCCTCGGAATGCCGTCGCTTTTTGCCCACGACTGCTTATTCGACGAGTAAACTCGCTTATCTCGCAGCTAACCTCTATATCTAGAGGTCGACCCACCATCCGCAACCCGGTGGACGCACTCGGTGGCTTTAAGCTCAGCCGCGAGACCAAATTAATAACACACAGGAATAATATAGATCTGTGGTTTCCGAGGATTCCTGAGGAAAATTATCCATTTGGAGAGATTATAAAAATATATCACCAGGGGATAGTTAAAGCCCATAAATGTCATTAACTGGTGATAATTTACAAGCCTAAGTTAACCTTTTTGAAGTTATATTTTTAATGACTCAAGTATCAATATCTGGTTGTATCTTCATCTAATTGATGCTGTACGTAATTCTGGCGTAAACCTATGTAGATATTAATATGCATCCACACGGTCATACATTTCGCATCTGCCCTTTTACTAACACATCCTTTAATCCATTAGCAATTTTAAGCCTTCCGTATGAATTTGAATAAAAAAGGAATAGTTTATTTCACTTAACTGCTCTCCTCAGTGTGACTCAAAAGTAATGCGCGGGTAATGAGTAATATAAATGAATGACAAATTAAAATCATATTTCCAATTTTTGATGACATTTTAAATGTATTCCCTTTCTAAATAACAAAAGCCATTTCAATCCCTTATTGAAAAATCGATTCGGAATATTTCAAGTGAAGATACCGAGATTTTTCTAAGCAATTGCTAAACTGAAATCTATCCTCAGCAGGGCGGGTACCTTTTTGGCAATGGTAACGGGGAATTCCGAGTACCTAGTAATCAGGCAGATCAATGAATATATTTTGTAAGGCAAAATTTTGAGAGAAAAAGGCAAAAGAACAAAAACAACACGGATTCACATATAATCATCACTGCTCACGAATAAATTAACAAGTAGTTAAGTATCACAAAAAAGAGACATTTACAAATGGGCTTTCACTAAAAAGCTACCTATCAGTAATCACAAAGTAATTGTATTGCGGATGGTAAAATAAAAAAGTGAATTGGAGAGGTGGGCCTTCTGGAGCCCTCTGGCACTTAGACCTCTTTAGATCCTTTGTGCCAACCATTGAGGGTTGTATACCTCAATGATGCCAACCCACATTTAACCTGCCCGCCACTTGCAAACAGGGGACAAGAGCACCACGGTAGAGGCATGGAGGGGGGGCTAGCTATCCAACCCCCGTCCGGGCCCAACGTTGCTTAACTTCGGTGATCTGACGGGAACCGGTGTATCAACGCGGCTAGACCCTTGCCCATTGCGGATGGTAGTTTTTTTTAGACCCTTTTTCTTCATCTCCCAGGAATAAAATCGCCCTTAAAATGAGAGGGAAATAATAAAAAGAATTTTTGTGATCTCAGGAATATTAATGAGCCACGAGAATATTTCGAGGAACGGAAGGATATGGGGGTCAGAAAGATATAAATGAGCAACACGAAAAAATAAAGAAAAACCGAACCCCAGATAAGCTCAACGAATGTACCAAAGTTGGAATTATCGCATAGTATGTGGAGATACTCCCTACCTCGTTCCTGCAAATATTGCCCTTCTTTCACGGGATACAGAAAGGGAATGATTTAAAGGGGACATTGGAGAACCAAAGACTTAATCTTTAGGTTATCAGCAAAAACATTTGAAGAAAATAAGACATTAGACGGAAAAATGTAGATGTCCTTATATTTTCGGGTAATTCATCAGAGCGTATATGAAATTGCCACTCATTTCCCGTGAAGATGCCCCATTTCGATAGCACCAATGCGGGTAATATCCATTTGGCGTTTCCCGGTTTTATCCTGGATAGGGTTCACGATGAGAAATCTTCTGCTCCCTGGGAGGGGAGATTATTCCCGATTTTCAAGTGCCCAGAGATAAATTGAATCCTTCGGTTCTTTCGCATTTTGGTATTCCCCACATTAATTCGTGCCACAGGAAAAGTTTCATTTCCCATAACTTCTGACCTTTGCTTCCTTCTCTTTCCAATCTCTATTCCTCATTTGTGTAGCATCTGTTCTGCCGCAGTCATCGTAAGGAATATATAAACCTCAATTTGCATCCTTCAACGAGCTCATTCAATAGAAATAAAATTTTTCGTATCTCGCATTCATTCCTTTCCTCCAATTTCAAACGATTGCTTTCTGATATTAGTTCGTAATCATTCCATAATCTGCCCGTTTCCTGATTGAAAGTTAGTAAGAAGGGTACGTGAACGACAGACTATTGAGTGCGGTGGAGAAGAAAGGACCAAAGAACGAAAGCGTTCGGTAATAGAGAGAAATGAAGAGAACATTTGAAATTAAATCCATGACACGGGTACAAAAATAAGTCTTTCATTCGATAAGCACTAGACATGCAAAAATCTGGCAAGGATTATATTTTCAAGGAAATATTTTAGTACTTGGAAAGGCGACGTTCAAGATAATGATTTTCTCGCAATATTAATTCAGTTAATTTATAACTTGAGGAGATTTCTTACGCATGAAAATAATGGAAGAACATGCCACTTATAGCTGGTTAGGATACAGCTGCAGTTAACGCGAACCGATGAATGAAAAAAATAGAAATTTTGAAACTTTGTCTTATCGGATTTCTATTTTCTCTGGATGGAGTGAACCCCATCAACACTTCTCTCCGCCATCATTCGCATGCATTGGCCTAAGTTATTTGAATTGAGGCATTCATTTATTTTTTACCTTGGAAATTAACCCCTCAAATAATGAAATTAAACGCTAATATTTCGATTTGTGGATGCAAAAAACTAAATTTATCACAATTTTCCAAAATATATTCCCTTCAGAAAGCTTTTAATCAGCTGGTGATTTTTTTGGGAAATTTATCAATTGTTATTTTCTACTTCTTTACCTCCTAGATTTTTAATATTTTCAAGACTATTTTTCGCCATTTCTTAATTTAGGAGCTTCTTAAAATGTCTAGCTTTGAATAGGCATTCACAAGCAAGAAAAAGAGTGCTTGATCAAAATTAAATATTTATCAGGTTTACGCATTACCATAGAATTGTGCATCTTTGAGTGCACATTTAGGAAATAATACACTTAATCCTCCCAACATGAAATCCACCACAGGTTAATTTAAGTCTGCGCAGAGTTACCAAATATATTATTTCAGAAATCAATATCGATAACTCCCACCAATTCAAGCCGGAAGCACTGAATTTCATCTATAAGTACATTCTTTATGCTAAAAATTAAATTCTAATTTCACATTTGATTAATATTTATCTATCCTTATAATATTGAAAATAAAAATTTGATAACGAAAATTTGTAATCCTTGAAATAAGTGTTTTTGAAATTGATATATGAGGAAACGAAAAATTTCAATTAATGCCTTGTAGAGCAATATAAAATCAATTAATAACTAATGAAATGTAAGCAATGATATTGATAGATTTTTCTCTTCATATTGGTCTATAATTTCATTTTGGTTAGGGAAAACCCCTTGAATAAAATTTTATGAATTTAACTATTCACATATAACTGTGTAAAACGACATATCGGAAATAAAAAAATCTACAGTTCCAAGGTATCGTGGTTAATTAATAAAAATATGACCAGGAAATATGCCGGTGCTTAATTTCCATTAATGATATTTGATAACGCATATTAATCTACGTCTGATCCATTCATTCACTTTGGGGAAGACGTGATTATTACGATGATGATAGATAATGAGTTTCAATAACATATGTAAAATTAGATAACGTAACGTAATGAAATAGTTAGAAAACGTAAATAAACGTAAATGAACATCACATATGTTCATTGCCATCATTACATCATCCCAAATGGATTAATGCACTACTTCTGTACTTAAATTTTACGTACGCAGCTAGCCTAGTGAGCGATTTTAGAATTTAAAAAGTCCATTGTATGTCTCTCATTTTGACCAGCTAAACCAATACAGTTGACGTCATCGAGGCTCCTTGTACTGGAAGAATTTTATATGATATGATAAACAAATACCGGAAGTCGTTATTTTATCACCTAAATTTTGTATGGTTAATGAAGGAAGCATCCATAAAGCTGATTTTCCATTTTTTTCATCACCCCCTGTTACGCTACGCTATTTGCTATGACCTCCCTGCCATACATTACTCAATTCTGACACCGAAATCATTTGTGAATGAAAATAGAGACACGTAATATAATTAAATTCTTTATTTCTTATTCCAATTGTTCATTGATCGCCCATCTTTCCTCACTCACTCACTCAGTGATGCAACCCCATGGTTGGTTTTTGATAGGTGAGAGTAGAGCTCACCCCGTACTAAGCCAATGGCGTGTGAAATTCACACAATCAGGGTAGGGGGGACAGTTCCTTTCCCTGGGCCACCTGCGATTTCCTACGAAGTTCTTACGAAGATGGGGGTGTCCAGAAAGGCTCTTTCCCGGGATTTGAACCCGGGACCCTCCGGTCAGTAGCTCAGTTCCATCTTTCCTATCAACATTATTATTTCAACAAAGAATGAATATCATATGCATCTTTGTCTCAACGTAGAGGAAGACAGGACCACCCGCCCTCTCTACCTGTCAATAGTTCATCGAAGCAGTTGGCCCGACCCTCCCCTTACTTGGTGTTAAGTAACATGTGGGCCCTAAGCCCTCATAAACAAAAGCGTCACTTTTGTGCGCAACTAGTTCCATCCGCGACGGTGCCGTACTGGGCCAGTACAGCTTGCGGGCGCTGAAATCTGGCCGTGTCCCGCTCAAAAGTTTTGCCTTGCTATCCACGAAGGAAGGAGAAATTTCGCGCGCCGTTGCAACTGATAAGCTTGCAAGAAGCGCTGAATGCAGCCGCAAGAGTTGCTGCTTCAGAGCTGCCTAACTTTCTTTGCACAATCTTCTCCGACGGAAGTATCTTTAACCCGCTTACCACCATCGCCATGCTACAACCAATGCTCGTCGGCCTCTTAGTCTGCCCTACCTTCTCCATACTCACTCCTTCTGTAGTTCCTCGGTTATTTGCCCGCACCATATAAAATAAAATATAATGACGTCATCTACCCACATCAGCCGCTTCTTCATTTTTTTAGTACTTTTAAATTACTTTCTATCCCTCCCTCGTCTTGCTCGGTGATTATTACTCTACTGGAAAACTAATACCGGATGAGATTCGATCAAAAAATCTAAGTAATATGAAACTCCATCAACTTCATGGGAAAGAGAAAGGTAAAGTAAACAGGTATGCTATCCATGACATTATTATGATAAAGGAAAAAGGAAGGGAAAGCTTCAATTAAATTTTATACCGACTTAATGAGAAATGCGTTTAGCCAGAAGGATTCTCCGGGTGAGCGTTCATCCCCAATCTCATTAAAATAATAAATCATTTGCTCAAATTATTCAGTAAACAGAGTCATTGCTTTCAAGTGGGACTTCGGTAAATCGTTAAAAATATTATCAAGGAAAGAAAATCAGTGTCTTGTCCAATAATGGAGCACTATTTAATTCCGCAAGCGGCATTACATTAGAAATAATTCTCCACGGGTACATAGAAAATGGATTTATCAGCGCCAAAGAAGGGAGAGGAAGTCGATAAAATGTGGCAGTAATGAATTAGCTTATATTATTAGCGAAAATTAGCATCAAAATACTTTTCCTGTCACATTGATGTGATAGGGTACGATTTTCAGTTTACTATTAATATTTTGCGATAAAGGAATTGAAAATAAAACCTTACTTTCATCCTTAAGTTACTTTCTTATTTACGCTTTCGAGTTACTCCTTCACTAACGTCATGGGGTTTTGGAATTTTTGATGACTAGCACTAGCAATAGAAAAGAAAATGGCCAGATATCACCTGAAGATCAATAAGAAGAAGACTAAGATACTGGTATGCGGCAAGAGAGAAGGGGCCAAAACCAATGTCAAACTAGGAAAGTAAAACCTGGAAAAGGAGAAAGAGTTCTGCTATCTTGGAAGCCGAGTAATCAACGATGGACGACACAAGAAATAAATAGTCAGCAGAATAGCCCAGGCAAAGAGGGCATTCTTTCAAAAGAGGAATCTACTTACCGCTGGAAATACAAGCGTTAAGTGCGGAAACAATTTATCAAAACGTACGTCTGGAGCGTGTTTCTTTATGGAAGTGAGGCATGGACAATGACAGCAGTGGAAAAGAAATGGGTGGAAGCATTCGACCTCGTATGGCATATATAGAAGTGATGAATTATGAGAAAGAGAAGAAATACGAAAATATGAAACGGTACGATATGGTGGTGAAGAATGACAATAACTGAACAGCAGCAGAGAAATAAAGACTGGAAACATTCGAAATGTGGTGCTACAGAAAAATGATGAATACTAAATGAATCGACCGAGTAAGTAACGAGGATGTCCTGAGAAGAGTGGGAAAGAAGAGAAGACTGCTGAAAACTCTAAAAAGAAGACCGAACAAAATAATCGGCCACATAATGAGACATAATGACCTGATGGAGACAATCGTTGAAGCACAAGTGAATTGGAAGAATGGCAAAGGAAGGCCTCGTGTGAGATGTACCTATGTAACAAGTGATGAAGTATGTAAAAGAGAAGAAATACGAAAGTATGAAGAGATAAGAACTCAGTGGCTGGCTGCGTCAAACCAATCTGAGGGCTGATGACTAATGATGATGAGCACTGATCTCCCAACTCAAGGGCTCACGTTTGAATTCCGGTAGGACCATGGAGACGAGATCAGAAAAGAGGCTATACCAAGCTATCAAAGGTCGCAATTCAAAAGAAAAAATTTATATTCAACAAATAAATTTATTTTCCAGACACTTGATTCGGTACAGAACATCATCTTCTGGTAGAGAATAAGAATTTTTCAAAGGTTTTGCGGAGATAGCCGAAGAGGGCGGGAGAGAGTTGTGTGGAAGGATGGGAATGTTCGTAGGTGGATGGTTAGGGGTTGTGGCGCGCCACGGGGTGGGGGCAAAGGGGCACTATTTGTTGAATACTTCTTACATATAAAAAAATAAGATATACTAGTCAATAATTACACGATCTACTTGGACGCGTCCGAAGCACCATCTAGTGGCAGGGAAATGGAATACTTTTGATGTATTTATTCTAACTTACTGGCATGTTTGCCTTCACGTTTTTCCACCGTTGTATTTTTTTGCATTTTAATTTATGAGGAAAAATACTTAATATCATTTTAAAATCCAGCGGCTTAAAATACGTACTCCAAATGATCAAGATAATAAAAACCCTAATTATATTAGGCTGATTACCACTTTGGTCGACCCTTTTCCTTTATTTAATTTTATTTAATTATTTATTATTTTCCTGTATTTAAATTTATACAAATCCTCAAAAGGCTTTAACATCCCCTATCCTTTAAAGATAATATAGATTATAAAATATTATAAAGTATTATAAAACCCTATTCATACATACCGTGATTTTGACGTAGAATCCGTTCAATTAAATGCATTTTTCAGGGATTCCCAAAAGAGAATGCTATCGTTTTACAGGGGATGATGATCCTATTCAGTATCATTTCACAATCGCGTAAAAATTGATTTAAATCTCGCCTAAGCGTCGCAGATGGCTCGGGTGAAAGTGAGACAGCATTGATTAAGCCGCATAAATCTACGGCGATTAAGCCGCATAAATCTTTTGCCGGTTATGAGTGGGAATCCCGAATTAGAAGGATAATCCCGTCGCAGACGGGTGAAGAAAGCCATTAATCGGATCATTCCTCGCATCGAATGAAATGGCAGACTATTTTATGGGCCAATTTGAAAATCAGCTGCGATAAAGCGAAGCGGAGTGAAATCGACGGTGGTGGATAAAGTGTTTTCATGAGCGAACTCCCTCGTCACTGATGTCACGTTGATGTCAGCATTCCACAAGTGAAGAACATATAACATTTCGCCTGACATGGCTGTAAGAGTATGTAACATGTAATAACCAAATTAGCAAAGAAATTTAAAAAAAGTTCCGTTAGTATGGGATCTAGATAAATATTCTCCCATTCAGAGGGGCTAGATATTAGAATTAGTAGGTACAGTGTATGCATTCGGGGGACGTGACCGGCAGCTGAGTAAAATACGATTAACTTAATATTATCGAACGGTGTTTTGACAGTTTATGTAGGTACAGTCGAATGTGAAATAAGTTTTATAGACTAAATTAAAATTAAATGGTTTTTCCTTAAGCTTTGTATGATTCCCGATTCTCGTAACTCTAATAAAACTACCCTAATTTCCTACCCTTACTTCCCGTTTACCTAATAACTATTTCACCCACTATCACGCCGCTCGTGACATTGTGGCATTTTGACAGGTAAATTGTGAACGCCGAACGCGACACCGGATCAATTCGCATCCGAATCCGAAAGAGGAGACTAAAAAATTGAAAGAAGTTAAATTTCGCTTTTAAGGATGAATTGCACAGCTGGATGGCTCAAAAGGTATTTGGTTGAAAATTTCATTCAGCACATTAGTAGGGAAAGTTTTCTGCACCATCAAATTTTCAGCATAAACAACGACCATTATATTGTAAATACCAGCGTAATATGGCAGGTTAGATACTGAAGATAAATTCAGAATATAGATAGTAAGACAAAAAGATTCAAAAGTTCATTTTTTCCGACCACGATTAGGGATAGTAAAAGTTTACAGAGAAGACACTAGGAGAAAATTAGAACAGGTATTGGTATATTTTGACGGGAAGAGAGCTGAACAATGCGTAGGAATTCTTATGAAATGGAGGCCAAAATACCAAACTTAGTTTTTTTTTACAATTTCAAGGAGAATAAGGGGCTCCATTAAGAAATTCCTGTATGATTTATTTAGGATTGTATTAATTTTCACTGAATAAAACATAATTAACCTCATTGAACGAAATCTGACCAAGAAAATTGGATTGAATAAAATAACAAAGACAAGATGGACAGTAAATTAAAAAAGCTCCTGGTACTGCACCGGTAACATAAATTAGAGAGAGCCTGAGAAGTCTTAGCGCTTCAAGTACAAGTGAATTAGAAGCAGCTAATAATAAAGCATGCAAAAATAAAGTTTACAACTATCCCATTGTTACCATCCAATTGCTTGTCATGGCACCCACCGCTACATAAATCGCATCGAGAGACGCAAGTTTGACCCAACACGAGCAAAATCCGAACCCTTTCAAGCATTTCTCTTGATATCTTAGAAATGAAAATCTTTCAGAGTTTCCGAGAACGTCATAGGGCTCCGATGAGGAAGTCCATTAAGGGAAGAGACACGGTGCATAAAAGACTCATACGACTACTACTGCCTTATACTGATTATTCGGATGGGCTCCGGGAGGAGATCCCCTCATACTGACAAAGCAAAACCTCAAGCTGATTGCTCTTCTTCTCTTACTCTCTCTCTCTCTCCCTTCCCTTTGATTTTGTGCTTAAGGAAAGAGGAGAACACCAAAAGATGTGGGCGAAAGGGATAAGGCGAAAAATGTTTTGCTCGGAAAATGAGAGGGATACCAGGAAGGAAGAGTGGGGGTAAAGGAGCGAGCATTTAGGAGATAGCACGACACATTATGGGATCACTTCTATCCTTTGAATATCTAAAAAATTTTATCATTTACGCCAGGAGAAAGGCTGAGAGTATAGGATTACCCTCAGAATTTCTAGCCACCTCACAATACTTTCGATTCATTTTTTCTTAGAGGAAGATTAGTGAAAAATCTTACGAAGAATATTTCAATATCATTATGTAATCCAGTAAACTATAATGAAATCTCCATAATATTATAATGAAATCGAACACCTGGAATCTTTTGGAATCCTGAAATTTTATGGAATGAAATCTCACGAAGAATAGAGATTTTTTAACATTAATAATTCATAAAAGAGAAGAATTACGTCACAATGAAAAGGTTGGCCGATAGAAGAATAGAGTGGAAAGCTGCGTCCAACCAATCCTAGGATTATATAACAAATTTCTAGGCTTGAATTTGCGGAACCACATATTGATAATGTAAAATTCACTTTGTAAAATTCCACCGATTTATAAACAACGGTGTTAATAAATCGGTGGAATTTTAGAAAGTGAATTTTACATTATCTATCCTAGGATTGTTGACCAATGATGATGAATAATTCGTACATGTTACAGGAAAAATAATTTAATTAATTGATGCATTTTGGAAATGCTTAATCAATAATTATTACATTATTTTGCATATACTAACAATTTAGAATCACATGTAGCTAACATTTCTCATGCCTCAAGAAGGCATATCTAACTTTTTCCACAAAGCATTATATATCATTTTTTCTACCAAGTTGTAGAATTATATAAAATAACTCAGTTATTAATTTGCAAGTTACATTGAAGTAGCTAATGCACTAACTAGTATTTTAGTATGCTTGCATGATAGTAAGTGTAAATTTAGTTTCCTCTAAAAACTACTCTCAACCTTGCGGTGGCTTGCAGGTTATAATTTAGAAGTTAATATAACTCAGATGAGCATGTAAAAATACACAAGCACCGTAAAATAAAGAAGCTATGCTCGTATAAGTTGATCCAATAAGAGGAGCGGTATATAAAATATACTTTCCAATAAATAAATTATACTTATGTCATCTCTGCAAAATTTTAATAACTTTTGCACTATTGCACCATTTTGAATTGCAAATCCGAGAAAATGAAGCAAACACAAAAAATATACTTTGAATGTAATGTCAATGGAATAGAATAATTTTATGTGTACTTCGATAACACACCAACACAACTGGCGAGTTTGGCTTTTAAAGTAAAATCCGCGATTAAACAGAGTTGAAGTTGAAGTTTCCCCACGACAAGACACCCTTTTCATCCACTCTAAGTTTTTACGTTCAGTATAGTAATAGTTCACTAACTGTTCCTAAACCTACCCATTGCCTATTTTATATAGATATAGCGAGGTGTGCACTGAAGAAGGTAGAAAAAGGGGAGAATAAAATCAAGTAAACTTTGCCCGACCGGTTTCAAGTCTTCCGTGTCATTATCAAGGGACGACACGGAAGGGACAGTACGATAATAGACACAATATGGCAGGGAAGCGTTCGAGTTCGAGAAAACCACTCGAGTTGTACCCAATAAACGGTGAGAAATAACAAAGTTCACTTGATTTTACTCTTGAATGTGAACTTCCACAAAGGGAGCTCACGAACAATTGACGATATAGAAAAAGGGGAGTTAAGAATATCGGTGTGGATGAATGTGGGATAATAGAGAGTTGGCACTATAAAAACCAACACTGGCAAAGTAAATATAGTAGTTAGGTGGTAGGCTTAGGTGGTTAAAAATGGCTAAGAGAAAGAAAAATAAGGTAAATTTTGGAACCTGCACCGAAAAACGAATAAATGAGAGGCCGTGACGTTTTTTTTTAGTTAATCGAGACAACGATAGTATCAGAGCTAGGTCTTTAGGGTATCCATAGGCGCCATTCAACAAAAATATATTACAATGAAATATACGAAATATATGCTTCAGTGAGTACTCATACCTACAGGTCTAGAGTTGCTATACTAGCGCGTCTTATTGGCTTTGGAGGAAAGGGGGAAGTTGTGTGGGGCATGTTGGAAATAAAAATGTACGTTCATCACGGGATATGATCAGAGAGGATTCATAAAACAGCAAACTAGATACGAAGAAATGGAGATAATATTTATTTGCGGGAACGTGGACCTCACATGGAGTGGAGGAAACATAGATAAGATTAAAATAGCATTGGTCATTTAACTATCATTACTTAATAGACACATCTTTTTATTTATTCCTCAATTTCAATCCATTGAGGTTACATTTAAGACGGTCCTGTTGCTGTCAGCCGCTAAACAACTTTCGTGCGCGTGCAGTAAACCGAAGATGTTTCCTTCTCAACTTCATTTTAAATTCGCGGAATTTCGTCCGGTGAAACGTATTGTATTCTTTCTTTCCCCACGACAAAACATCCTTTTCATGACGACCGTCCTTGACTTTCACCGACTAAGTTTGCCCTTCCTCCTCAATTCCTTGAACTCCAGTCATCATTCTTAAATCATCTCTTCCTCGTCGTACCACTCTCCGCCAGAGACACGCGCGTAACGAGGGTGGGAACATCAAAACGGGAATCCTCCCGCTTGCGAGGCAAGATACGTCGATAACCATGAGAAAGGGGGTCACGACTCCACTGACCTCGGCTGTTTTACTTTCGTGCGGCAAAGAACTTTGTTCAGGAGGTCCACTGGGGGCTCTTTGTGAAGGACAAACGCCGATTATCTGGCGAAATTTGTACATTTTCCTCTATCCGGATTACATAGTCCAACGCAATGTGTTAGCATTGATGGAAAAAGTTGCAATTTTACGGAAAATAAAAAATGTTGGCCCAGGTATGTACCTTCTAGTATCCAGAGAATTGGAAGGGGGAAGTGGGAGGACTTGGGAAAGTTGCCAGGTTGAGGGAAAAAGGGTAAATCAGTAGGAATCACATTATGATGAAAAAGAAAAAGAAATTTTGTAGCGATTCCGATCCTTTCCGCGCTTAGCTTATGTCCAGCGGCGAGGCGTGATATCCGATGCATGAGCATGTTTTCATCGTATTCTTTGTGGATGCTGCCGCGGTATGCAAGGTTTGAAATACTATTTCTTCCACGTCTGTCCATGCTGAGGGGATAATAGTTTCGCCAACGTTGCAGCTAGCGCCTTCAGATTCGAAATGAACCTGAAGACACTAGTTTAAGGATCAATTCTGACCTAAACACGCCATCAGGCGAATCGACTGTAGTCCCCACAACATGGGCATACGCGAACGGAACCCCGGAAAAAATAATATTCAATTGTTCATCTAAGCCTAAAAATTACTTCGAGCACAAATGGAAGAAAATAGCATTTTACGGGTTACTGGAAATAAAGCTTTGTTTTTACTAACATGTATTGGGGTTGACAGGTAACTTTTAAATCATAAAGAAATTATTCTGGCCTCCGCGGCCAGCTGCAATTAATAAAAAATTAATTCAAAAAAGATGGAATTAATAAAGAATGTAAGCGAATCCTTAATTAGGTAATCAATCATACAAGCAGAGAAACTATGCATGTTTGGGTTGGCAGAGAGAAATAGGGTGAGAATCTGAGAGGAAAAAACGTTGTTTGAAGCGCATGTTGAAAGCGAAGAGGCCGAATTTACGTGTTCAGTTGGTAAAATAATGTGTGGGACTCATCAGCAAAGGGGATAGGAGACCTAAATTTAAAGACCGCCGCTCCATTAAAAAGGATTTTTCTGGAATCATTCATCTCTACTGTAAAAATATGGAGGAATGAAATTCGACTACGTGGCTACGGTTGTTTTAATTTGGAAGATGAATGACATTCCCTAATTACTTTATTGGAACACCTTAACACTCGCACTGATTAATTAATGGATGGAAGATTTTATAATTGAAATGTCCAAATGTCGCGTTATATATGATGAAAGCCATTTAAGATCAAAAGATGTGATCGTGGATATTAAATTTTATGTATCCGCTATGGCTGAAAAAAACTGAAACTGAAAAGTCTTTCCTTGTTTTTACGTTTTTAATGCACGTTATCCAGCTTCATGAGAGTCAGTAATGGACAAATGAGGGAACACCACTGCCTCCGAATACCCCTTCAAGGCAAAATAATTGATATTTACATAGTTCCCACGCGCTCCGATAGTTTAGGGACAAGGAAACCTCTGCTATCCGTCGTAGTTCCTGCAAACATGTCGACCGGATTTCACAACGATCAAAGTAAGGATTGGCGAGGAAATGAGCGCAATTTCCGTTTAAAATTTCAGACGGTAATGGCCTTTTCTCATTTACATTCCGAACGCAGACCCATCATTATGTGACACACACCCATCGCGCTGTCCAAACATCAACAAAAGGCTTCCGTATGGTTCCAGCTCCAGCAAGTTTGATCACTTACGAGTCCACCCCCTGAGATGCAAAACAAGGGCCATCAAATATGCGGGAGCGGGCGGTACCTCACCACCTCAAGAGGACCGTCGGGAGCAAGAGAAATAAAACAGGGTTCCCGGCCCACCGCTCATCTCCAGCGGTTTCGTGCCGCGGGCAGCGGCGGATCCCATCTCCAGAGGACCAGAGAGAAACCGCACGCTGCCAAAATGACGTCGAGCGGGTGGCCGAGTCCACTGTCCGTGGATGAAGCATGGAGTAGGGTGGAGGTGAGAGAAGCCGCAAACTCTCTGGACGGGAGGGGGGCGGGTCCTCCCCCGGGAGGAGGTAGGGACTGAGCCATCCCAACCGGGGCGGCGGCGGCGGACGGCGTGCGGTTCCGGAGTGATGCAGAGAAAGGCGGAGAAGCGCTCGACGCGGAGAACTGAAATGGCACCTCGTGACTGATTCACTCAATGGATGTGGGGTGGATGAAGATCAGACGGATGGAGAGGGGATGGCAAAGAGAACAGGTCCTCGTCCTCTTGTGTTCCGTGCCTCGTGAGGGAAATTGAAGCACGCGGTCGACGCAAAGGTGAATGGATGGATATACGGGGGGAGAGAGAATATAACAGCGTGCTGCCTTTTTGGTCATGGCAGGGGCATGTGACAGATGATGTTATGGACGCCGGCAATGAATAAGCGAGGAGAAGAGAGAGAGAGACAGTATCAGTGTGGAAAAAGATGAAAAGGGCTTTTGTACAGCGCCGAGCTCAGGGATGGTGCAAGAGAAAAGAGAATGCTGAACCTTCCCTCATTATAGTTCCTTTATTAAGTCTCTATCATCTGGGCTGAAAATCGAGCGGATGGCTGGAATTGAAACCTTCCACAACCATTTGAATATACGCAGTATCTAAGATTAACTCTAAGCAGAAAAATTGATGATAAGTAGAATAATGTTTCTTGGTGCTCCAAACAGTTAAAATTATATCGTACGACCCGACATAATACTTCGACGACTATGCTTAAGACAATTTATGACATATCATCCATGCCCTTGGTGGGATACAAAGAGACACAAGAGTTTTTAAGATCACCCGTACACGCTTTAACTTTGATCGAAAAGCGAACGAAGCTGCATTAGAGTGATCAGACTAATTAGTTGCATTTTATCAATTGAACACTTGTGGAAATGACTGCGTTGGTTAAGTACTTTGATTATGTATGTATGTAAAATGTAAATTAAATTAATTTAAATTTGATTCAATACCTCGCGAATGATTTCTATAAAGTAGGTATTCTACGAAGCGAGTAATGCATGTGATCTGTATGCAATCCAATTTTCCCAGGAATATAGACCTAAGGAAAATTGTGCGGCTCTGTTTTTAACGGTATTTGGCACTGAAAAATAATTCCGAATTCCGCCAAGATAACCCCGCTTCCCATTACGTGTTGGACATACGATGAGTGGTAATAGTGAGGACCCTACGGAGAAGTCTGCCGATGATTTACAAGACTTTCACAAGGCTACGGTCGAAAACATTTTTACGGGCTATCAAATAGGAGTACAAATGCTTTAATTTATTGATAGTAAACTTGGTGCGTTTCAATTTTTAAATTGCAATTTATTACGTGTAAAGATAATAATGCTTGTAGTTTTACACTTAGGGAAATGACTGCGTTGGTTGAGTACTTTAATTATGTATGTAAAATGTAAATTAAATTAATTTAAATTTGGTTCAATACCTGGCGAATGATTTCTATAAAGCATTCTACGAAGCGAGTAATGCATTGCATTGCATGCATGTACGAGGGCATTATCATTTTCAATATGACAAGCCAATATAATTAATGTCTATAATACCCCGTTGGGAATCCCGTCGTGCCGTTGGATAAATAGGAACACTAGATTTTCAAGCATAATTGAAGCCAATTCCACTGCGACACCAGAAAAAGCAGTTTAAATAATGTTTTCGGCTACAGTGAATTATAAACATAAGGTTAGAATGATAAACTACGAAAAGGATAGATATTCTTCCGTGAACCACAAGGGGTCGCTAAGATCTGAAAGACAGTACTTTATGCAGGTAGCCTAATTACTAATATAAGCCCTTTAAAGCACTTAGTACACAAAATTCTGCTGCCAACGCCCCTTATTCGTATTGTGTCCAAATTAATACTTAACCCATTGGAAATATTATCAGTATAAAATTTCTGATCTTTCGGCAGAAAGCAAAATACCTCATGCCTAGTTATGTTAATCTCTCACCTTACACCCAAAAAATGACTTGACGAATATTCGTTTAATGTAGACAAAGAAACACAATACTGCTGTTTCCTGGAATATAAGAATCTACATTTTTCATAACTTACTGTTCGAGGCGTTCTCTTCACTAAATCGGGCTCCAAAGTTGTTAGATAATTGTGACTCAACATCGCCCCGAATATTTACCTGCAAATTAAAGACATCATTAATGGAAAAGGACTCTTGATTTTATAAAAATTTTATAATTTTTTTTTGTATTTTTGCGCTTGATTCTTTCAATACTTTACAAAGACAAATTTTGACATGTGTTCTAAAATTAAATATAATATTCATTATTAAGAAGATATTCAAATTTGAAAGAAGGATATTGTGAGGATAACGAAGACTATGAGTAATTATTTTAGAGCACACATATCCTAGAGGTATAGATGAAAGTTTCATATCTTCTTTGAAATAATTGGTGAATGATAGTAAAAAAATTAACCGAACACCAAAAGTAACGAGGTACGTCATCAATGTTTTAAATTCATAACTTTTCGCTTCTTCGAAGCATTCTAGAACAACGTTAAGCTAACTAGGAACCGAAGTAAGCTAGAATTATCGAATTCTAACCAGTACTACCAAATTTATGCTAAATATTCTGCAGCCTCATCCGGCAAGTTTGGAATAATCGATATTTCTCCAAGCGTTTGAAGTTGTTTTACAACCACTTGCAAGCGCAGAGAGGCTGTCAAATTCAGCAATCAAATATGTTGTAGATAAAGTAATAAATTGAAAGTTTTCAAGATCTGAGCAAATATAATCAATAGAATACTTGGAAAAAAGACAGGACAACAATATCGTACAAATACTGACTCATTGGGGACTCGGGAGGTCTCATGAAGAAAATTGCCAATAGAGGAGCTAATACGCAGAAGATAGGGATAACATGTACATAGAACAATAAAAGAAGCTCCTGAAGTAATTTGGCAATGAGAATAGTGCCGAAGAATAAAAGGGAAAGCTGCGCCAGAACAGTTTTAGCTCTTCTGATCGGTGCAAACGAACTCATGTTTTCACAAACACTCCTGCCTGATACTTTTTCCTTGAAACTATAACGGAAATATGTTAATTTTTTCGTTTCCAATTTTTTTACTTATCGTATTTATATTCAGATTCAATAAATGACGCTCAAGTTGTTACCCTCATTATTAATTCTTCTGAATTATTACCCCTGATGGTATGGCGTGTTTTGGGATAGCTTAGCTGATAGCAAGAAGTGCATCTTCCGAAGAAGAATGACATTTTACATTTTTTCTTATGCCTTTCCGTCCTTAGCTGGCTTTTCTGGACGTATGAGATCAATATCCCATCTTTTATCCACAAGCAAAATGTATGTAGGACAATAATCATATCCCCACAGTTCCCTCCAACACCGGTAAAGGAAGATAAGGATTTCTAATGTAAATTACTCAGGAAATATCCCAGGAGACTTTCATTTAAAAAAATAGGATTATTATATTCCACATATTAGCATTCACATGAAACGGAATATGGGACATAAAAGATGAAGGAAACGATGCTATGGCAAACCCACGTCCAACAGTAATGGGAAGGGAGTAAAGAGATGAGAGGTTTTCGACTGGAGCGAGGAAATGGGCTTTGCCCTTCTCCCTGTAACGGTCCGTAGTGCACTTTGTGCGGACGAAATAAAACTTTGAGAGCGAAATGAGCGCCAAGAGGATGAGATTACTTAGGGGGGTGGTCGTGACCTTAGCGACCAAGGACATAGAATGGCGCGTGTGCTGTTCATGCGTAGCCAGGATGAGTCCTACAAGAATAAAGACGCATCACAGATGCACAGGCGGAATTGGTTAGAGGACAGGGATCTTCCACTACAAAGGGAAATCTCCGTCTGTGATCTTCCTCAAAAGTCATTTCACTCCCTGCCGCAAGACAAAGCCGTTCACTTTCCCTTACACTACTTGATTACTACGAGACCGAGTCAAATTTTCCTCTGAACGCCCACAAAATCTCATTGGAAATCTTCATAAGGCCCAGAGTCTCCATCCGCTACACAAAAAGCGAATAGGGACGCTGGGTGTGCTGCAGTGATGCACAGAGCAATGAGACCGGGATGACCGGGTAATGAAGGGATGGTTAAGCTTAGAAGAGAACGAACAACACGGTAGGAAACTAATTATTATGCGGATTACTATCCTTAAACAGGAAAAAATGGGCGAGGGATTGTAATTATCATCAGAATTTTCACAAAAGTCATCGTGATAAATGTAGAATTATGACAAAACATGACCATTCAAGTTTTGAAATCCATGAGAAGTTAGGTACATTAAAGATGTCAGAGTGAAGGCAAGCGGAAAACTTCAATTACTCCGACAAGATTGCAGATTAAAATGGGGCATTATTAAGTGCATTTGAAATGCGACTGCCCCTCCCTAAGAAGCAATCGTATATTAAATAATACTAATCAATCATATATTTATTCAGGTGAGGGACATGAAAACAGGAGCCTGCGTTATAATTTACGGTAAATAGATTCTGCGCTCATAATGTGAGTTATTGTATTTCATTTATTTATATTTAAAGGGTCAAATTTGGATATGAGGGAGGGAGTGCAATTTATAGAGGGAGGCTCAAGAATAAATAATAAGGAAAGATGGGGAAGATTGCACATTTTCAAGAATACGTAGATGGGAAAATGTGTTGAAATAATATGATAAAAAAAGGAAACATTAAACACAGTGATTTACGAGGCGTGATTACGAGGCGTGATTACGAGGCGTGATTACGAGGCGTGAAAGGAATTGAAAGAGGATAAAATTTAAGCTATCTTCTTTAAGTTTTTGTATTTACTCCTAAATTAGGGTCAAAAAGGTATAGGGGACTTAAATGTAGTCTCAAAGGAAAACTTTTTGAGGTTATCATCAAATAAATTATGCGTACAATGGGACATAACAAACAAGGTAAACTGACAAATTGATTCCATACTGGTTGAAAAAATCTCTCCAATATTACTAAAAGAGTAAGTTAATGCCATCGCCGGATTTCTCCCCACATTTCCTCCTTTCAACACTATTCGCAACTTACACTTTTCTTCCCAGTTTTAGACTCCTCTAAAGGGCCTTAAATTGTTCTGTGAAGCTGATTTCCCACATTTTTCAGCACCCCTCCTCCATATTACACTCTAACACCTCCCAATTACGCAACGCCAGGGATTAAAATTCAAATCCCTGGTAACGCTAGAAATGGACAAACACTTTTTTGCAAGTCAGTAGAAGCCATTCATAACAAATCGTTCATCATTGTTCATCTTCTTTCTTTAAGGACTGAAAATATCCACAGCGAAAAAAGGTAAAATGCATCAAAGGCCTAAATGCTTGGCGGATCACAAATTTTATCTAGTCATATTTGCATAAACTTTTTGACTCCATATTCAACCGACTGAGATTTGAATCAACATACTCATACATCATATCATTTCCCTCGCTCCAATATTCAATCATTATCCAGTTAATCTTCGTGGGAAGATAGATGCTTGATAATAAATATGCGAGTTCCGAACCTGCGGGAAATTGATTATATTCAATTGATCGAATTTATCGATCGAGTTATTAAAATTCAACGTCACCTGCTTCCAGTATCAATTGTCGTTCGTTAATAACGACACCGGAATTGCGATTGGAATTATAACTATGACGTGCGTATTTGATTGTGCGATTAATGCATGATTGATATCTGCTTTGGTATTTCGGAGCATACCGGCCATTTATAATGGACTACGCTTCTTTCTGCGAATTATTATTCAAATTTTGTTCTGCGATTCAAAATTATTCTACGAATTATTAAAATTAAAATTCATAATATAAACCGACTGAAAATAATATTACTAAAATGACTTGCAGATGAGGAATTATAATTTATGATGAAAGAAATATTCAATTGACAGGAGTAATTAAAATATCAAAGATAAGTCTCCAGGAATGTTTTCGAAAAAAGTTTGTTGCGTATGATTTACTATATAATTTTTTCCTCCGTGCATACACATACTCAATAAATGAATATAGTCTTCATAGTATACATTGAAGGAAGCCCTAAAAAAGACGTCTACTATCTATCTAATCTAAGCTCTAATATAGCTAAGAACTATCGATTAGCTATCAATTAAGGATAAAAAATTGTCTCAATGAAAGAAAATAAAAATTAATATTAGTGTACTTCCTGTTAGAGGACGTTTTAATGTGTGTAAAATATTTCCCTTGAAGTAGATAAAGCCTAACTATAAATGAAGTTCTTACTCAGATGCAGGTCGAGACTAACTCACCATGTCATCCAATTATCCTCCTCTCTTCCCATATATCAAAATTTCTCCCCCTCTCAGGGCCTTCAAAACACCGTCGACTCTTATCACCAGTTCTATCCACACACGGCACCTCCTTAATTTCATTCAGTATCAGCCTCTACCATCAGCCAACAATTAATTGTTTATCATCAATCTTTGTTGTCCACTTCTCCTTTCACGCCCAAATTGTATGTAACCCCAAACTTATCCAATGTCTAACCTGATTATAAAAGGCATAGGGTGGGTAAACGGGTGTGCAAATTGGCTGTATTGTTTACAACTAACCTCTCGGCGGTTGATCAGGGAATAGTTTTTCGCATTGCTTCATTGCTCATCTACAGGAAATCCTAAAAATGGCATAGTTTTGGATATTTATGTATTGCGATTTATTATTTAAAATATTTATACAGAATATGCACAAGAAATAATTACCATCATCCTCTTTTAGCTCAATAACCCTGCACCATTATTTTTCACACAAAATTCCGATTTCTCGATCAACCAGAATAATTGGGGTGTTTTTATTCCTGTTTACGCAGTCAGCTGGTTAAATTACTCGTATTTTCTTGTTTATCCCTAGAGAAAAACGAAAAAATCTATAACGGAAATATTTTATAAGCAATAAATACTAATTTACGACGAAAATGTAGGTATCATTTTGTTCACTTAAATGTTTTCTTTCTCATTTCCCCTTTTATTTTCCCTCCGGTGCTATCATTTCTTCAAATTAATTATCATCATCTCAGAGAACGTTTTCCGCTCATTTATTAACACCATCGTCTCCTGCAGCTTTTCCCTTCTTCAAAGCAAATTTTTACAGCTGTCACTACCTCACTTTTACCCACCGTATTTCCCTTTCTGAATATTTCCTCGCTTACTTTAGTAGTCACCTTCATCCTCCAACAAGAATAGTTGAGAGGTTTCTGCTACACTATAGTGCTCGTCTGAAACTCTCGGATTTAAACCTCCTAAGGTAAAAATGTCATTCAAATCTTGCAATGAATAGAATCAAGAATCTGTATTAACTTCATTGAAACCACCACGCGCTGAACTGAAAATAAATGACCACACTTCTGAAAAAATATCAAGTCATTAAAAACTGAGAAACCAGTGACTAGTCAACCATGAAAGCTTTTTAGTGACCGGTTTTCAATGTCACAAACAGACTGGGATCTTAACAGAAACGCCAAATAAATCTTCATTTGTTGATACCATTGTTTGACGTGACCGGTTGTAGCCGCTAATCGAAAGCACTCAATGTAGCTTTGCACACTTTCAGTTATATCCTCCACGACAGCCCACATATTGATGATTACGTCTCGTCCTAAAAAAATGCAATAATAAGAGACTAAGGAGTTAAAAAAAGACTAAGAACTAACTAGAGACAAAGGAAGGAATCTCTTCATTGTAATAAGTGATTCATTGCCAACAGCTAACAGAAGGAGGGTGTCAGCCAAACAATCAAAGACAGGGAAGCCGTTCGCTGCCTGGTGCGTTGGCTTCACAATCGAAGCTGACGCGCCGCCCGAAATGCGAGAAGTTGGGTTTCACGACGCTAACTTTAACCCGCCGGCGGTGTCGACGAGGAGTCCACACCTAGTCAATTGTGACTAGGGGGTCACCTTTGGTTCACCTTTACCCTAAGGTGACTGGAAGAAATCAGGAGTCAAGGAAAGTGGATAGAAGTGGCGGTAAGGGATGAGATTAGGGTTACCACCTAGAATGTGGTCTATTTCAGGAGATTTTTAATTTACCAGCTGAAAATTCCGTAAGATTCCGAGAGAACGTGTATAGAGATGAATCCGTTATACTCCCATAACCCCAGGAAATAAGTAGAAGTTTTCACGTGGAGACAAGACTGGTGAAACTCTTTTCATTGCCACAGAAAGCAAAATAAATTTCACGGATCAATAGATTCCCTAAACTCTGTCAGACGTGAGAGCTGTGTCTAATTACGCCTGCCGGCCCAATAATCCCAATGCCGGGAGACTCCCAAACATCCGGGAGAGTGGAAATCCCTTGTGAGAGCGTTACAAAGGGTGCAAGAGGTAGAGGAACGTTTGCTACGAGAAGAAGGAGAAGAATAGTTAGGATGAAATGATGAGATACATGGTGAGTGTTGAGGAAAAGAAGGTCATATGAAATATCCAGCTATGAGGAAATATCTGGAAGTCAATATGTCCATGCTTTGAACCGTGCATTGTTACGTTGAATATTACATTCCTTAATAGCCGTATACCGGATCTCAACTACAGCCTCGCTTCTACTGCTTACGTCATAAAATCTCTAGTAGAGTTCGAAACGGTATAAGTTTTCTCCCAACAATGGTGGTGTTACTTTTCAGCATCACTCTGAGAATTGTCTGTGTACCATTTCAAACCGTATCAAGGAAAATCTGTTTCAAACCGTTTCGAACACATAACTGAGATTTTATGACGCAAGCGGCAGACTATGGATGAGACTCTGAATACGGTCTCTTTTCACTTATTGCAACAAGTGAGCGTTCGTTATTTATCACCCAGAAAAAAAATAGGATGCCACACGCAGCAACAAGGTCCGGAGATGTCTTAAATATTCTCGCTTCTCCGACGACGTCAGCGGGGATGAATAGCATTACGTAGAATTCGTGGGCGTTGGCACTTCCGATTTTGCAGCAAATCGTACCTCGGGAGTGTCCAATTATCTTCATCGGATTCCATTCAACCGCCCGACCGTGAAGAGATGGGGAGACCCCATTGAGGAGGAGGGAGGTGAGGTGGGAAGATGCGGTTGGGGAGCCCTGGGGGGAGAGGCAAGCGGCACGGGTTAGCCGGGGGGGGTGACATTTTACCCTCGATTGGAGCGGCAATCATCCGAGCGAGCGGGGAACTCGGAGGAATCGCGCATGCCGAACGGCACTCCTACCCCACTCTAGCACGATCCACACGATAAGCATGTTGATTCTCCCCGCATACAAGGGGTGCGTGTGAGAGAACCTTCGCGGAATCAATATCTCTACTCTAGTCATGGCCATCGACAAGAGTGTGCCACCTAGGTGCGTTGGGACGCGAGCTAAAGCAGTTCGACTCGAAATATCACGCGTCCTTGGGTGACGCTCATCCAATGCCTCAAATCCTATATACATGCATAAGGTATTCCTCAATGTAATTGGCTTTATGAGGCTTGAAAATTCTAGCCACACGGCGTGCATGCCTTTGTTCTATCCATATCTCTGCCTTAATTGGGAAACGATTTCCAATACACGACCGGATGAAGCAAGTACATTTAAAAAATCTGCCTTACCAATTTCGAAAAGTTCTCCTCCCATTACTAAAAATAATGCTGCTTCTTAATAAGTAATCACTTGTTGCACGAGTGCGGGGCATACCTCACTATCACCAATTCCTCTTTTCGCTCGGTAAAACGTTTTGGTGCTTCCATTCTCGGTTGGTACGGTTATACTTGTATAAATATAAAAAATAGAAAATTCGAGCAATGACGAAGAGGAAAATACTAGGGATCGGAATAGGACGAATACAAGGTTGGTGGGAAAGATGAAAATAATCTTGATCAACAGAAAAAATTTGAATAAATCGCGTATTGAACTTCGTTTATACAGTTTTCCACCCTTACGAAATACTGATGATAACGGAGCCCCAGATGATGTGCACAAATTCAAACCGGACATAATAAATAACTTTTTGTGGAAAATTGCATTTCAAGATTCGATCCGTTATTATGAGCTATGTAATATTTCAGATGTAAACTCCTATTACGATCACTCAGTACGATTTATATGACCTTAGTTTAAAAATAATCGGGTAACATTTACATCGTAATGCAGATGCTAAATGAAAATCACAATCGTATAATAATATTGCAGGTATGATAGCAATAACGAAAAGTGAAATACAAACATTAAGGAAGAAAAAGCAGTAGACTTTTCTTTAATTCATAGAAATCATGTGTTCCGGTCACGCAATTTTTGTAAGAAATGCATTTTCCCAAAATTCTTCCCGCCCAATTATACTTCTATACACTGTAAAAAGTAGATCTGATTATAAGGTACAAAAGCGATCTGAATTTCAGATGCAACAATTTTAAGACAGGGTATGTTGAATTTCAGCAGTAATATCTTGTCTAAAAATAAGGCAGGTGAACGGCTGAAAATCAGACCATCCAGAATCCTGGTTCCTCTGCTTCCTGCTCAACTGCTCCTGTACCAACCATCCATGTTCCTGCCTCTTCCGCACCTTAAATCCGTGTTCCTGCCTTACAACCAGACAGCGCTTAAATTCAGATCGCACTGAAAATCAGATCAACTTTTTACAGTGTATCATTATTGACACTGCGGTTTGGTTGATCAATGTACACCTGACCTAAGTACATACATAACATAAAGTCTGCTTATATCAAATAATTCAATGCAATAATTGTAACTCAGAGCTGAAACGAAGATTTACAATAACTCAAACCAATGGCAATCCAAGGCACTCGTTTCATTCAGTGGGTAATTATTTCTTGAATGTGGTAATTTTGCCAATTCTATCCATCGTTTACCTAGTAGATACTCTTTGAGGTGTGCAACTGCAACCCAAATCATAATTTAGGACTTACGAGTGTGACTTCAGAATGGTAGCGTGTCTCCTTCTAATTTGTCATCCATACATTTTTACCGCGGCAAGGTGGTACTGAAGCCTAGATTCTTAAACGGAGCAATGCGCACACCGTACGAGACCTCTTCCCGCTAGGTTTTCGCTCGGCGAAAGCATCTTCGCATCGAAGTACTCCAGCGGAGTGGCAGAAAAGATAAACAGCGAGCTGCGTCCCGTGGTGGAGAAGAGCGCTCATTAAGGTTGCTTCGCTGAGCTCTACGCTGCTCCGGGGATCAAATAACCGCTGGATAGTCCTAATCGCAGGTTCGAGCGCCATTCCGGAACAACGCGGAAACGAGCGTCGTCGCACTGCTAGTTAAATTGGCACTCCCAATAATAGAGCTAGCTAGCTGCGGGAGAATTATATTTAAACGAAGCACTTAACTGTGAGAACAAGTCGAAGTGTCCTCAGTCAGTCCAAAATCACAAGCTTCGAGAAGAGGGGTTGGAACACGGATACCCTCCTTGAATGCCAACGTCGAGATAGACTGCAATACGGATGGATAAAAAGTGTCTATCTACCCGTTAATAATGAGAGATCGCTAACGGCGTCGTGAACGTAAGCGTGTTGTAAGTGGTATGAATCGGTTATGCATGATAAAAGATCTTGAGCCTACGAAACGTATCAATAAATGCACTCTTGCATGCCTAAAGGAAATTAAACTTAAATAATTCAACCATGGGCCTGAAAAATACAAAAATTATATTTTTTGGTTGTTGCTTATCATTTATCGTACTTGCCTGGTGCAAATATACGGTTTTCATTTTACACTGTAATGCATTATTTTATACATGCACCTAGATGTAATCTGGTAGTTGTGTTGACTTACGCACCTTATTGAGGTCGTGGATTTAAAACCCGATAGTGACAAATGTTTTCAGTGGCATGCTTGTCACTATTGTAAATCACTTCGAGTTCAGTAGTCCGTCCTTTCCATAGAGAGTAAAATTGTGGACCCGTAAGCAATTTTTCATCTACAGTAACATCCACGGAGTTCCCAGCATGTTAATTGCATTGTGTGCCGATGGAGGCTAATAATTATCAAACATGCAGTGGCGAAGCTAAGTTATTCGAAGTGGGTATTCTAGCTCATCTGCCCCTTAATTCACTGCTTCAGAGACTGAAATATTCCAGTTGTCAAAAATCAGTGGACTTAACAGGTTGTGTACCTGGGTATTTGAATGGGCTCCCCGTTCCGGCGGATTTTTAAAATCTATTTTTTTTTTATATGCATTGCATACGAAGAGAATTCTAGATGCTTCAAGTATGCTTTCTCACTTCTTTACCTCTCGCTCCACTGTTAATTTGAAATAAATTTTCCGATACCCAACCATGCATAGAGGTCAGCAATGACGGGCTAAATAATTTGCCCTAATGTTTTCTGTGGATCACATGGATTCGGCAGGTTTTCCTTTGGGCAAAGATGTCGATGACATATTCCTTGAAACTTTCGTCGCTCGGAAGGTTGTTCAGTAAAGTCTTTTCAATCGCCAAGGCACTTCAATTGCTTAGACTCGAGTCCGTGATGGAGTTTCTTAAAAATGTCTTCACTGTCTTCAACGTACTCATACTTCTTTCGGACGATACAGTTGATACAGGAAATATCTGAATCAGTCTTATGATTCCCACAGTTTCTTGATACACTATATCCAGGCCATTATCCAAAAAATATTTAAGTAACAAATGTGCAGGCAGGGTTCTCCTCTCGTTGGGCTAAAAATATAACTAATGAGTTATTTTTTTAGCTGTTCACTATTAAATAATGAGTACATTTTATCAGGCTACTCAATTTCGCCGAGGGGAATGATGTAATGTATGAAGGGATCATGGGTGTTTTCAAGTCTGTTTCCGCACTAATAGGCGCTTCAGACCGGGAGGAAAGGCATAAGGATAGGTATGGAAGGGATGGGGATAGGATAAGGTCCGAAGCGCCAGTGGTATGAAGGAAACTGTTTTCCATCAAGTAATTGTGCAAAATGCGGACAACGAAAGTGTAAATTATTTCAAAAGCAAGCCTTATGAAATAGTGAAATATGTCTGGTCCACCCTGGTTGTTGTTGTTCAGTCCTTTACCCGTGGATGACTTGTTATTTTCCAACCACTAAACGAAGAAAAAGTTCACATGCAGCGAAACTGTTTCATACAGAATCAGTCTCTCTTAATTTCGCTCCGTCTCGCCATCTCTTGATCGTTCGCCGAGACTCGGAAGAGCGCGAGAACTAGGCGTGAGTGTCTAGGCTCTCAGCGAGCAAGAATCACGCAGCTTCAGATGGAAGCGTCCGGCGGCGAATAAGCGTATGCGCATGCGCCATCCGGCCATTTGGAGTCTACCAGCCGCCAGACTCCCTTGCCTCCAAAACATCCAAACCACTTCAACGCAACGCAATGTGCGAAAATATAGGTCGAATTTATTTTTCCTATGCTTTCTCGGCCACATAAAAGGCATGACAGAGCTGAAAAAATAGTATATGTTTAACTGTAATCATTTTGGGTATTCTCAGGCTCCCAGACTACCCTTCAGCTTCGCCACTGCAAACATGCAACCCATTATAGAAATACTTGCACGATTCACTACTTAATTAGAAGAAATAGTTGCATATGCATCCAAGAGGCACGCTAAACTAGTAAAATCTACCTACGGGTAAATCCTACCTTAAAAAAAATAAGGTAGGGTTAACGGGTGCGTCGACGGCTAAGGTCATTAGCACCAGGCACAAACTAATGGCAACATACAAATATTTTTGGGTCAATTTAATAAGGTAGGAGTTAATTAATATGAATGAATAAAAACTTTATGCATTATATTGAATTTAAAAGAAGCATTCTAGGCCTTCCCTGATTCATAGCTTATTGCGCGTAAGCCAGTACGGCCACACTCCATCAAGTAGTGTTGCACAGTTAGATAATAGTCCCGATCACCGAATCGAGGTGGCGTCCTCTCTTCGGTGAAGAGGTATGAGTGGGTCAGGGCGCAGTGCCCGATTCTTGCTACTTTACATTAAACTTCACGATTAATAAATGCGAAGAAAATTAATGTTTCGTAATGGCAAATGCGGTTGTTTGAATAAATTAACTTTTTTAATTGGTGTTTTCAAGTCTGTTTCCGTACTAATAGGCGCTTCAGAACCGGGAGGAATGGTAAAAGGAGAAAAGTAGGTGAAATATGAAAATTTAAATACTGTAAATACTGTAATACTGTAAATACTGTAAACTGTAAATACTGTAATACTGTAAATACTGTAAATACTGTAAATTTTCATCCCATTGCTGTGGCTTATTCGAGACTCAAATCACCGATGGCGGCGCTGTGAGCGCTGACGTCATTTTCCAATATGGCCGCTCAGGGAGGGATAAATGCTCAGAGCAAGGATAGGGTTCCTTACTTAAAGGAAAAATGTATCCCTACCTATTCGTATGTGTAGAAGGCAGTGGTGGAAGTCAGAGCACTAAAGGACAAAGAAGAACCATGGCTCTCAAAGCAAATTATTATTCTTTCAGAAGATTCGGCGTTAATTAATAGGTGTAAAAAGCCGTTGTTTAACAGAAGGTAAATATGTTCTTAATGCTTGACTTGTAATGACCGTAGGAACCCTGAGTCTTAAGGCCTGGTTACACGATACATTAACACGTTCGGGTTCGTGTACCTACATTTGCGTGAATGGTTTCAGCGCAACTTGTGCGAATGCATGAACCAAATAGAACAGGTTCTATTTTCTGTTCACGCATTCATTCATTTGTGCATTTTGGTGTGGTTACACGGTGCATTTTCGTATTCATTCTCGTGTTCATTCATTTAGACATTTACTTGTACGTGTTAATGTATCGTGTAACCAGGGCTTTAAAAATGGTCGTTTTCAATTTCTAGCTGTCATGTTGCAAACGAGTGGGCTAACAAAAAAGCCATTGCTGATGAAGGGGAGGGTAGAGATCGGGTAGGAAATTGTTATCAAACATTTTAGTGGCACCTGTAAAGCCGGTTTATCGGGAAAGTGCAATCATATAGCTGCTACCCCTTTGAGCTTAAACGGGTAATTAGATTTGCAAGTTTTACTTCAAATATTACATTTGATGTTGCTAAGTATGGTATAATTGCCCAGAAAATTTATTTTATCGTTTTTGTACTTAACTCACAAACTACTACATAGTTTTGTTCAACGAATGATTGAAGTCTCTTGCAAATGATCGAAACTATCTTTTTGCTAGCAACGGCATAACCGAACTTGAACAACTGTCATCGACGTACATACTTTAAGTGTATGTGGGCTAAAAATAGTTAAAATAAAAGGTAGAGGTGATCTACGAATACGAAATAAGAGAAAAAAAGACGAGACTCTTGTCAGGGAAACCCAACCCTACTTACTCTGAGTTGAGTAAAGATTTCCAAAGGAATTTTCATATGCCCCTCGTGAGTGTTAGCCCTTGTTCGGCGTTGGCACAAAACATCTAAGAAAATTTTATTTCAACTAGTGATGGCTGCATCGTTGTTTTGGTCTGAAAACATACGTTACATTTTACAATATTTTCAACATCTTTTGCCGATTTTCTCGTTCTAGCTTATGAAAATAATCCGTTTTCCAACTTTTGATATTAGCAATGGTTGTGAAAATGTTAGATAGCATAAAAAATAATTATTGGTAACGAATTACTATCAAATTTTGTAAAAAAATATGTGAATGGTTACGGAGTGTTTCCCAGCCTTGTTTTTTATATTGCTGCTCTTCTAATATTATCAAAGTATGGCATTAACTTGACGGAGTTAAGTATGGTAGAGAACGAATAATAAGGCTCAGTGTTGTTGGGGAAGTTTTAGGGATATGACTCCTCACCAGAAAAGAAAACTTATGACCATTATAGTGATGGATGACAGACAGAGTAGACACTTTGAAGAAAAATGAAAATAATGTATTTCTACTTAACCTTTTATCTGATAAATTATTTCTCAGCCAGGATAGTTTTTGTAGTCATTCTATATATCTCTCCAAATGCACCCTAGATTTGCTATCTCTGAAGTTTAATTAGCCTGTTCCTTTGAAAACTGTAGTTTTTACTGATAAATAGAGAATGGAATACCCCTGTTCCATTTTCCTCACATAAATAACGAATTTAAAAAATTGTCAGCCATCATGCCGTCAATAAATGGCTCCAATAATCCTATTAAATCAATCTCAAAAGGTCTTCTACCCTCCATATTTGCTAATATAACTAATCCATCCCCCTGCTATTACACAAATCAGATATTTTACTGTATGACTACCTTTATATAGTGAATGTGACATTATGCGGCATTTAAATTTACCTGTTTTGACCTCCGTGTAACCAAGTACTAACCTGACCTTCATAAAATATTCAGAACATCTTGACATATTGCACAGAATTTCTTCTTTAGAAGGCCATACTACGGTAGCCTTCAGAATTTGTGGAAATACGGGCAGAGTCGAAGAAGAAATATTTTTACGTGTCGTAGCAGTGCTTCTAGAACGCTTAATGACGATCTATTACCCTCAGGTCGCGTAATGGAAAAAAATGTTGATAAACCAAGCCAGTTTGAGAAATGTGTCGGATCCAGTAAATTTTGTAAGAGTTTAATGGCAGTCACTAATGTCCGAAAAATAATTTCTTCCATTGATACCTAAAGTCTTTTCTTTTCTTTTCTCGATCAATTCTGGTATCGCTTGTACTGCTGTGGCTACCTTTTCCACAGAGGGAGAAGTAGCTCCGAAAGACAGCTAATCTCTTCTGCCTTGATTACAATTTGTATCTAGAATCCCAGTTTCTTGAAGGACTTGCTGGTTCTCTTCCATTTCTTTGACTACTTCTTCATTGGGACAAAGCTGCATGCCGTTGGAATCAATTAGTTCTTATTTAGAGAATAAAGCTGGGGTTAGGAGATATGCTAATGGAATCATCAAGCTCAGATCGTTGCCTGCATAAAAAGTAGTAAATCCAACATCATCATCAAAGAAAACCCAAAACATACTATACACTACCCCTCTTGAATCCATCCTCTCAAAACTTCCGACAATGTATGCCTAAAATTACCAAAATCGCATCTATTCACTCAAACTTCCCTTCCCCACCCCCAACTCTATACAATATTTGAATCTGAAGGTAATCCTTACATCAGAATCATGTTCTTGAGTTAACAATAAATTTATTCTTTGGAATTTCATAGTTTTCTCTCCCCTCTTCATGAAGGAAATCCAAAAAATCAAGCGTTGAACCCTTGATTCTAAATCCTATTCTCCTACTTACAAAATTCCTCGATTGAAGGATTCATGGTCATATGTACAGTAGTTTGTATTGAATGTTATTATATATTGCATATAAAGTAATTTGTATTGATTTCACAAAGTAGGTAGTCTTCGGCAATGTTGACTGATCCTCGTCAACACTATCAACGTCCAAGAAAAATGTACCAAACAGCTCATGTAGCTTAATACAACCTTTCAAACCCTACCTATGCGAGCAGCCGTATATTTCTTTGACTCTTGGAGTTTACTCTCATCTTGTTGTATCTTAAACGATCATTAGTGACGTTCCGGCTAAATTCAAGGAAGGCACTGGAATTTTATTCAGGCGACGCATCTTTGCTGGTGCGTCTTAATTTGGATAGTAATACGCCAGTTTTTTTTCTTTTCACGCTTTTGCATTATATTAAGGATACAAACGCTAAAATGTAAATCGTTCATTAAGAAAATTAAATAACATTAAGTCAAATTATCTAATTACCTGGCAGTGTATAGTCGTTGCGGAGAAAATGCTTGGAGCAAAGTAACATGCTCTTCGAGCCGCCCTTATTAATATTCACCTATCTTTGAACATTTAGGCGATAACAAATATTATTTATAAGCCAAAAAAATATATTTAGAGGCTAAAACTAATAAATAATAATAAGACACTAATTTGCTAAGATTCTCAGACAAACGGAGACAGTGAAAAATATTATGGATGAAGAAATAACTTATCTAATCTATTCGGCTTATACCTAACTTATTCAACTGAAATGACTAAAAACCTATATCATACTGGAAAATATAAAATAACCTATTAATATAATATTTTACATGTTTACGAATTTCCATTCATTGCAAAAATTAATCAAACTGATAATAAATCGAAATAATGCACAACGCCAACGAATTCACAGCCTATTTTATCACCCTTCATCAACTCGGTATCCCTCACTGAGAGCTTCAAAAGAACGCCGCTAGTTGGCGTCTCTCTTGTCTGGAGTCTCGATATTCGTGAATACTGTAGATTCGGGATTTGTTAGATTAAAGGCTTGATGATGGCCTGTAAATGATGATTGGTGACAGTTGTGAAGGTTGGTTGAATCATTTTGGTAATTTTGCATTTTTGTTACTAGTTTACAAGAAAAACTCAGAATTTGAAATAAATCTTCAAAGTAAAACTGAAACAAATACAAATATTTACAAAAATGTTATACGTGTTGAAAAACCCATATCAGTTTGATCACGGGCGCATAGAAAAAGATTTTCAAAATGTCACTCTTCCCGCAATTGATAAGAGATCATGATAGACCACACAATACCCGCTTGGATAGGTACCACATACAAGTAGTCTGTAGTGAATCTAAAATATGCTCTAAACACTACTAAATCTAGTTAAGTTCACTCCTATTGGGCATTATTAAATTATGCATTTTTAACAAATGTGTATCCCACTAACAAATATAATATATTTCTTTGTAGGATACTAATAAATTCGCTACACCTGCTTGGTGCGTGCATAGCTAACACCTTTCCTTGATTACGTGGTACTTCATGTATCAGTCAAGTGCGTAGTGAATATTTGGCAATTATTCTTCCCCATCCAACACCCTAGAGGTTACTTGCAGCGTGAGACATAGCTGCAGATGTAACGTTAACCAAAAGACGCATATCTAACGACCTTTGACCCAAGGATTCGTTTCACAATCTGTGCGAAATAAAGCCTACGTGAGTATCTTTCTTCCGCGAGTAAAGGGGAAATAGATCCAACGACGATATTTTATTTTCCCGCACCCCTAGGGATGGTCAATAATGACTGCAGGTCGGTGTCGCAATGCGAGAGAGAAATTGGAGAGGTCATATCTTAAGACGAGGCAAGGCGAGGGAATGAACGTCGGATGAAATGGCCTGGTGAAGGGGGATGGAGAATCATCGATTGTTCTCTTCTCCGGGAGGATGACCCATTGCCCCAAAAGCCGCTCCACAATGAAAACCAGACGGTAGAAAAAATAGATGAAGATCTGATTAATTTTGCTTAGATGCTTAGTTAAAGATGGGCGATAATGTTCCATGGGAGGAATTGAATACGGAAGATACATTGGATCGAGGACAATGGAGAACAATGATATGGTAATACTAAACTACTAAAAAAATAATAACCTTTTACTGTTTTTAAATACCATCTAGGGTTTTACTTCGTTTGAATTATACAATTATGAAGAAAAAAGTAATAAATTTTGCTATAGCACACCTGTAAATCATATACAACCCGTTTCGTAATAGTGTGACATCTTAGAGTGGCAATGACCTGTAGATGCAACACAGCTACGAAACCAATAGAGTATTCTCAGAGAGTGTAAAATCGCAAATTTATTATTTTCATACTGGATTGTTTATTGGAAGAAAGCAGTATCAGTGGGAATGTCTAATAATTATTTTTTTTTAAACCTGCCGTTAATATGAGAGATAGCTATTTATCCTGGACGCGAGACGTGGTTGAACCTATAAGACTAAATATCTCGCAGCTGTGCACACGAACAAGTACGGTGCCGGCTAATCTGCTAAACGGTACGGTAATCTGACTTTGAAACTGAAATCCTACCGTGATGAACAAAATAAAGGAAGTTTACAAGCAATACTATATGTATACTAAATAGGTACATAAACTAAAACAGCCATACTCATGGTCTGCAATGAGGGACAGTGATTGATGTGACCAACGTGATGCATCACTTGCAAGAGCATAAATGTAGTTTTACACTCACTTTTCAGGCTTACGAGATAATTTTATGCGCACCATAGGAAGATTATACCCTCTATAAGATTATAATTATATGCAATAATGCTAATAATTTCAAACTATCATCATGAAGAATAGAATCCGCACTAATTCCTTGCAATTTTTTGTGGGTGGACGCCGCACATGCCATGAAATGTCGAAATCAGAGAGTTCCGGGTTCGAGTCCCGGTCGAGTTGGATTTTACCCATGTGAAAATTCTGCTAGTGTGCCTTTCAGCGGGTAATTCCGCTGAGGTATCCGCGGGTAGTTCGCAGTCCTTGAATTCCGATGAAATTACGTTTACCTACGCCTTTGTTCACATTCTTTGACTACTGATATAAGTTCGGAGGTGACCCAAACGGCCATTAGGAGATCAGTAAACACAGAGGGTGTTTGCGAGGGTATGACATCATACCAGTCATGCACTGCTGACAAGTAAACTGTAGGCCACTCTTATATAACGTGTGTAACTGTGAATTATACTTCATTATTACCCCCCAAATTTTTTCGCACCTTTTTTCCAGCTAAAGTAAAAAAAATAACGAAATAAAGCCACCAAGGAAGCGGGAGCATCATTTACGATATGGCTTCTAATTTCAAGCTATCATCATTCGGGATAGGATAGAGAATTTTTGAAGTGGAACAAACATTTGTGTTTATACATTAAGCCATGATGGGTGTGCCTAAAAAATTAGGCTCATGCCTCGTGAAGGGACTCCATATAAAAACCAAAATCTGCTTTACCATTCTCAACCAATGACCTCACTCGTAACTACTTCCTCCCGTTCCTGTGAGGGAGGGGGAGGTTGGGAGCCTACCGCTATAATCTCGGAGGGCAACATCAGGGCCACCATAAAGTATGGTTCCCAGGGATTGAGAGGGCAACGCGCAAACTTTCCGCCCTAAGCCGACTCTTGACCCACTTCACGAGATTCTTGGCCGGGATCCCTCTCGTGCAAGGCTTGATGCACCACGCCAATAGGATTAAGCTCGCGACGATCTTGTCAATTTTACCTCGCTTGATGCTGTGCGTCGCTGAATCTAGTCAGAGGATCACGGAACGTCGATGAATAGCTGCAGGCTGCATTTTCGCCGCGATCACCACACTATCATTTTCCCTGGGTCATTTTCTACGATGCTCCACCCTACTTCACTGGACTGAAAACTCATCTCCGGATATTTCTATAGGATCGTAGATAAGCATGATTTTAGGGACACGATTTTAGGGGTCTATATAACTACTCATATTTTATATTTAGAACATCATGCAATGATATTTTCAAGAGGAAATAATTACCTAAGTCCACAAACTTTCCACTTAATGGGGAGAATAATATGCCAGTTCAATTACAATGATTGCAGGGAAAAAATAATATTCGAGGTATAGTAATAATGCTCGCTATTAATCTCACATTCTCTTCATGTGATCGGTCACTTTATTTCCTCCAAATGGATATTGCCGTTGACTTTTGGGTTCAGAATCTGTTAAGATGAACTGATTTGCAATTCCTTTTAGAAATGCAAAGGTTAACATGCTATTTAGTTGTATTACGAATACTTAAATATGAATCGCAGACTATTTCACTTATTGCTATATTGAGGATCCATTCGTACCGGGATTTCTTCCGCGTGTGTCCATTCTGGGGTGTCAACAGTTTCGCCAAATTTTCAGTTCGCGTCTTCAGGTCTGAAGTGTTTATGTGCAGGTTTTTACTGTCTTATATACCATTCAGTTCTGCCATTCACTCTGATGTTCAAGTGGGCGCATTTTCATTGTGTCGTTTGACTAGTTTTTTTCAATTAGGCGCTTCCAAGCATGGGAGAGCTTATAGCTATCCTCCCTGTTAAAATTGTTTGGGTTCTTGGTCGTTTCGATCGCGTCGTGTATAAGCCTGGGGAAATAGCATTTTTTGATCTTGATCAGCTTGGCTGCGTCAAAATTGATATTGTATGTCGGGCCTTCCCAGAAGTGCTCCGCGAACTCTGAAAGGCGCGGTTGTCTATTGTTTGTCGCTCTTCTGTGTTCTTGAATACGAATCTTTGGGGCCCTCGAGGTTTGCCCAATGTAGGCCTTCCCACAATCGCATCAGACCTCGTATATGCCGCTCTGTTCCTCCATCGGCATTTGGTCTTTTCCTCTGCACAAAATGTCCCTTATCTTACGTTGTTTGGCAAGGGCCCTGGATATTTTTTTCGAGGTTCCGCCAACGTATGGTATCACAGCGAAAGTGGCATTATTATTTTCTCTAGTAGTAGTCGTCTCGTCGGTACTGCTCAAGGCCAAAACTCGTTTATCTTCTTCTCTCAGAGCAACGCTTTGGATAGTGTGTCCGTGGAAGTCATTGACTTGAAAAACCTTAAATAGATGTTTTTTCTCGTTTACAATAGACGAATCGTCGCAGATGGAAAGAGCTCGGTTGAAAAGAGCATGGATAACATCCGTCTTTTGTCGAGGGTGATGGTGCGAGGCAGCGTTCAAATACGGATCGGTGTGCGCTTTCTTCCAAAATATTGAATGACCTAGGATCCCATCGTCATTCCTCATTACCAGCACCTCCAGGAAAGGAAGTTGCCCGTTTTCTTCAACCTCCATCGTAAATTTAACCGTTTCACTCTGCTGGTTGAGGTGTTTAAGGAATCCATCGAGTTCAATTCGTCCCTGTGGTCATATGACAAATGTGTCATCCACGAACCTCAGGAAAATTTTTGGTTTTTCTCATGGGATTGTAGAGCCTTCCATTCAAATGCCTCCATGAACAGACTGGCGATTACCGGTGATAGGGGGGATCCCATGGCCGCGCCTTTGACTTGTCGGTAAAATACCCCACTTTACCCCAGTCCCAAAAGGACTGCCAGAGGACATTCCACAAATGGTGAAATTCTGCCTTGACAACGCATATTTCATATGTAATGGGGTTTAATGTTTGCCGTTGGCTTTCGTTCGTGCGTCGTTATACTAATTGGGATGAAACAAGTCATTTGTTATAACTGGTTTGCTAAGTTTTCTGTTCGCTGAATTGGTTTTTCACATGTTCCCCGTGAGAACTACTGCATTCCTAATGAGAGCAAAGCTTGAGTAATCATACTAAAAATTCTTTCAAACTACCCAGAAACTTGAAGCAACTAAATTAATTTTGAAAAAAATCTCACAGCAAATTTCGTTCAAAATCTGGCAGTTAATTCAATTTTTTCCCCACCGTCAGAAAATAACAATCATGACACGGCTCTCTGCCTTGAAATCTCTATTAAGTTTCGGAATTAAAGTACGAGTTCAAAGAAAACAATACACAATATGTTCACATATTCACAAAAATTCTAATCAGATTCGTATCCACAATGGATCTCTATCCATCCACAAATCTTGAAACCACCTCTCTGATTGCATTACCTATTCCTCCTTACCAACTCATTCTGGGTCTTCCTATATTTCTTCTACTCAGTGGATTCCATGTTAATACTTATTTTGGCTATCCCTCGTTTGGCATACATTGTTCCTAAAATATCAGGCTCCTATCATTTTTATGATTCTGTTTCTGGTATCTCAAAACTTTTGTTCATCTTGACCTCCCTTCAGCTCGTCTTCAGTAATCCTTATTTGTCACAGCATTTTCTACTCCTTAATCTGCCACATACAACTAATATATTCGATCATTCTTTTGATAATGTTGTTCCATGTTCTGTTTCCGATATTAATGCGTAATGCTCTCGTAAACAATAAGTTCTATTAATAGGCCAAGGAAATAATTATTATGCTCAAAGTATATAAAAATGAATAAAAATGGTGAAATAAGTTTGATTTTTGACACTTTTAGTTCGGCGAATACGCCATCAATGTAAATCATAGAAGGCGAACTATCGGAGCATACTGAGACATAAGATGGAATAGCAAATACTTATTATAGGGAAAGATAAATGGAGAGGAAGCCATTCTAACCGAATAATTGACTTCCACAAAATGGCTTATGAATTAAAAATTTAGTTGCCTTTACCCGTTAGATGTACAAGTGCATCCGGTGCGATATGCGATATGCTTGCATAAACATATGCGATATGTTTGCATCACGCTCAAAGAATAACATTTGGAAACCATACCACTCCTAAAACATGAGTTCACTGGCATTGAGAAAACCATTTCATAACCTACTTTCATGCTACACGCATGTGTAAATACATGAATCTACAGTGAATCTACATTGCGCACTAAATGGTAAAGTCCGGAAACAAGGTAAGAAATAAAAACTGCAGCTCAATATCACGGCATCAATTTTATGTCTCCCAGATGCAACGGCCAAAACAAGTACAGTCACCTAATTACGTAGCATAATTCATAATTTATATTCCCAGGTGTTCACGAAAGTCTTAAACTCTTGACATCAATATTTCGTTCAACTCTTTTTGCTAATCAGGAATTTGAACTTGGGCTGTTTTTTTTTATTTAGCATATCTTAAATTTGTGTGCACGCGCAGGAGTAAACATTGTTCTTATACTTGAATAATCTTGAGCACCACGATTTCATATTTAATAATCCGTACGAAGTTGATGTTTTTATCGTCATTACATATTTTATTTTGCATGAAGAATAAGTGTTTACAATCTCTCCGTTTTTTCTTAAAGATGCTTTTTCTTCATTCCTGAATTTTTAACACCAGTCAATTTAATCACCAGTCAACCCTTAAAAAAATTGGAAACTGACATTCCGTGATATTTTAAATCACATCTATTCGGCATAAGATATTGGGTTTTTCAATGTTTAGTGACAGATGTTGCGAATACGCCAGATTTCCACTTATAACAGGAAAAACGGGTTCTAATAGATTATATTTTGATGAGATATTGATTCAAATAAAGGAAAGAAAAATAGCCATTTTATGACAAGCAATTGGGGCTCGCATTTCACTCAACCGCAGTCAACTTTTCTTCTATTAAGAGGGCAAATAATGGGATCAAAACGATACGCAGATTGTTATGCCGTCTCTGATGTTAGGAAGGATACCATAAAAACAATATGGGTCAGGTTCGCCGAGAGTGAGGAGGGGAATTATACGAAGGAGAAAGAGATAAATGGAAAAATGGAGAATACGTGAAAGGAAGATAGAGCATAGAGGAAGGAGAGAGGCAAAGAAAGGATACGAGACTCATAGAGAGGGAGAGAAAAATATAGAGAGGTATAGAGTGCTGGGTTTACTTGTGTTCCCGTCACGACTCCCCATTTTCGCCACTGATGGTGCTGCCATAAGCCAAGCAGTCTTATCCCTCATCTTGAGGTGTCTGTCATTTTTTTAAATCCGCAGGCGAGCAAGACCTGCATTTGCGACATGGAGGGTGAACGAGAGAGAAAAAGAAAAAAGAGATGGAGATAGAAAGGGCATGAGAGAATAAGAGAAAAAGGAGGAAGACAGTAGAGGAAGAAGAAAGGTAGAGAAAGGGTAAGGGGCTCATAGAAAGAGAGAGAAAAACATGAAGTATAGAGGGAGATTGAGTGAGAAACAGAGGGAGATGGAGGAAGGGAGATAGAGTGTGATAGTGAGGAGGGGAGAGGGATGGAAACTCGGAAGGGAAATAAAAGGAGGAGACAATGGAAAGAGGAGAGTGGGTGAGGTATAGAGAGGGTGAGAGAGAAAAAAGAAAGAGAGTGTAGAGATAGAGAGGGAGGAAGAGACCTAAGGAGGAGCAAAAACGAAGAGAAGAAATAAATAGGGGAGATGGAAAAAGAAAGGGAGAAAGAGAAGAGAAGATAGGGAAAGGTATAGAGAGAGAGGCAGGGAGGTACAAATACCAAGAGAGGGGGCGTGGAATTCGCTTAAGCGCCCATTTTGGCGAGAACGTGTATCGTTCTGAATCCCCAACGATTCAATGGGAGCGAAACCTGGATGGGGGAGAGAAAAAGAGAGAATTGGTAGCCAGCGAGGAATGGGTTTGAATAACAGATGCCGACCCCTCCCGGAGAGGTACGTACATACATGGAACTTTTGCTGCCCGTCCAAGTTCCCTTCCCCTCAAACCCTTGATACTAATTTGGGCCGGCGAAGACATAGCATGGGTGCACTAAGGGAGGTTTGGAGGGCGAAGGGAGGCTCAAAGCGGGCTTGGACTGTGAGATCGCCACGAGGCGTATTGGATAAAAGAGCAGATGAGGATAAGGAAGATAAGCAAAGCATTCTCTTCAGAGCGGCATCGGGGAACAAACGGAGAACGGGACAACCTCACCCTATACTTTTTAAGCTCCTCTTTACGTGAGATTCTTGATAGGAAAAGGGAATCAAGAAAAAATGAAGATTATTACGAGATTAAAGAAAGAGGATGACTATTTGATGTTTATGTGCACAACCAAAAATATAGGATTACTTCTAAGACTGTTGTTTAGAGAACTAAGTTAAAATTAGGCATGTGATCCGTGTAGTCAAACTAAATATTCAACGAGCAAAATGATAGAGCGGAATTATTTTAGGAACGTAATTTGAAATATCAAACTATTCCAAAACAAATGCTCGTTTTATTGATTTTGCAAAATTTATTTTGGATTCAATTTTACCATACATAAACGAATTTAACATTTGTACCGCATATATTTAATAACTAATGATTCAAATAAACATACAATGCGACGAAGAATTAATTGACGTATTACTACAAAAACTCGGAACCTATTTAATTAAGGTAAGTAAAGGAACTAAGTAAGTGAGTAATTATTAAACCATCGATTTTACTAGTACAAAATTGCGGTAAATGATAAAATGAGATAAGAAACTTTAAAAATACCTAAGCATTTCAAAACCTAAGCTGTTGTGATATGACAAATATGATTAGAAAGGTAAATTTAAGTAAACTCGAATCAATGTCTTGAAAAAGAACACATTTCACACCGAATTACATTTCTTATATACTAGAGTATTACCAGGTATCTATTAGGAGTTTCTCATTGATTTTAAAATGTCTATTCTAACACCAGATTCAATCATAAAATAAGATCACTTCTTGCATTACGAGGATTAACTAACCGCTCAAACACGTTAGGCGACACCGTTGCGGAGAATATAACCCAACCAAATATTCAACGAGCAAAATGAAAGAACGGAATTATTTCAGTAATGTAATTTAAAACATCAAACTATTCCAAAACAACTTCTCGTTTCATTTATTTGTAAAATTTCTTTTGAATTCAATGTTATCACGCCGAAACCAAGATTAAAGTAGTGATAAGAGATGCCCTTCCATCGGAGGCCACCACGTTAATTATTGTGAAAGCACAAAAATTGGAATACGTTGCTTTAAAATAGTAAATTCTATCGCTGAGAGACAAACGCGGCAAATATTATAATTCTTCTGATAGGGATCGAAAGAGGATGAAAGAAGAACAACATTGAACAGAAAACTGTAGTTGAAAACTTTTTTTGTGCGCACAGAAGGGATGTGGAACGAGTTATAAGTTACATAAGGTCGTTATTGGAAGTAGACAGTAATCAAGGAAGAGGTGGGAAAGAAAATGTATTTAGCCAATTATGGAGAAAGGTAAGATCTGGAGATCTGAAGAAAATGGAGGCTAATGTTAGAGCCGTAACGAACAAAAACTTGAAGAAAGGAGGGAGAAGTTAGAACCGTGACGAAAAAAAAACACGAAGCAGGGAATCTCCATGAACACCGACCGCAAACGCTATGGATCTATCCACCTCGCTAATATTTATTCAAAAAACACTTCGACGAAATCGGCTTTCATCGACAAGAAACTCCGCGGAAACCTTAGATCAAATTTCAAAAACACTTAAAACTAAGCACTAGCGTAAGCTATTGTTTTTACTTTAAATAATTATCTAAAGAATGATCAAATAATATTTTTGAGGAATATATCTGGACATCACCCAAATTCTCTCAAGGGTAGACGAGGCTTCACTAGTAGGAAATTTATGGAAGTCCAAAAGAGATACAGCCCTCAAATATCGAAGAAGTAGAAAGGGGATAATCTGATTAGTAGGTATACGAAGAGTAATTTCAACAAAGTAGAGAAACTGAATTATTATCTACACCTTGCTTGCTTCCGTTACTAAATCAATATATTACTGTATCTGGTAGTACAGCAATATACTCTTCGTTTTCGCTTAAATGTCCTCTACACCAGCAATGTTGGTTATATCATTTAAAGGAGAATACTCTGTGAAAAGGAGCCCAATTTAGAAGGGACATTAGGGTTAGCATTAGTGGTCAAATAAATAATAATTGATTCATTAATACTGCAGGGGAAATAACTCGCTTCATAAAATACTGCCAAATTTTCTACTTTAAACAGACAATGGGAGCGGAAAATACTTGAGTATTATTTAAAATCATTCCGAGCGCCGAGATTCGCTGCCGAGAATTCCCTGGCCTAAGTAAAGTTTAAAGATCATTCAGTGGCAAAGGGGCATATTCGTCATCCGAGGAACCCAAACTGCCTCGAATTAGGCAGAATCACCTCCGCGGGGAATTGTAGAGAAAGGGAAGTTATACATTCATTTTTCTTTGGAGGTGGAGGAATGATGGAAGCGACACCATTAAGGGAGTTAAGCTCAAGACGGCGCGAGGGAAAAATAAGATGGGAGCCGCAGGGCTGAAAGGGACGAGTCTACGTACCTGAAGGAGTGTTGGTTCAAGAATGAGCAAAGGCGACGACGGGAGAAGAAAAAGATCTCGAGACGGCCGCAGGGGACAAAGGGGAAGAAGGATTTAAGAAGAACTTACGACTGAAACCTCCAGGAATTTTTTGCTCTTCTATAGCTCCCCTTTCGCACATATATTCTCCTCACTTCCGTTCCGCTTCGATTCATTTTATTCATTCATCTGGCGCAAGTTTAGGGAACATAAAATGGGAATCTACATCCAAGGTCGAATAAAAAAATCCCTCAACAGATTTATCACCATCACTTTCTACATAGCTATCCTCAATATGAAAGAAATTTTTACTATGTGTACCATAACATGCAGCAACTTAATTGGTTATGTAATTTATGATGAATGTAATATTTAAACTGCACAGAACCTAGAAAGCACGAGGCTGTTCTTTGAGGAACATCAATAGTATTATAAAACAAAATGACACATATAAAATCGGAAGCAACTTTTAGGATCGAACGTTCACTTAGGAGTGATCTTCGTGTGATAAGCTCCATGCTCTGTTCTAAAAGGAGGAGATAACTGAAATGCCAGTGTTCATTGATACAAGTTTATAAGGAAGGGAAGGGAAGTGATACTAATATGCAAAGTTTGAGCTCTGAATAAGGGGCACGTGGAAAAATTTTACTTTCCTCTGGATAATACAGTAACCTTAAATTTCATAGCATTTAGAGTAACATACAAAATATTGTTTAAGTTTCACAATGAACCATTCTTTTCTGGCGACGGCAGCATTTATTTCGGCGGTCTCTCGCACGAGCTCTATAGCAGGAAGTGAAGTCGGAGTTAGGATGGAGAGAACGCATTCTTAAGGGACGGTTAGATGGAGAGATAAAAACTATTTCTAACGTCGACAGTACTTTGTGGCCCTGTTTAGGGTACAAATAGTAATTTTCTCTGAAAATGTCCCAAAAAAGACTCGAACCCCGGTCAATTTTCTGTTTTCCCAGGTCAAGGCAAGATTTTTCCTCTGTGAAAATTTTGGTATTGCGCAATTTTAGCGGATAACTCCGTTAAGGCTTTCGCGGCAAGTTCGCGATTCTTGAAGTTGATTGTTATTTGATAAATGCAACCAATGTATGTAGTAAGTCATAGGTCCATTTGTAATCGATAACCTGAAAGAAATTACGCCATGGGAGAAAAAAATGAATTGGCCAATGCCCAGGTCTGTTTGACTTCCTAAAAAGTTATACAAATCCATAATAGGAATCACAACCGTTACCGAATCCACTTCCATCAAATAATTACTTAAGGTAGACGGCGGAGTGGCCTTGTATGCAGGAAGTACACGAAGAAAACATTTTCATTAACTATCTAATTTTCTAAGAGTACGTGAAAATGTAGAGGCACGGGGTTCTTGCAAGAAAGCTAGTCCTCTTGTCCCTTCCTTAAATTTCTCGTAATACGTCAAGAACAGTAATCCATTAGCCTGGAGACTTTTTCTGCAACAAGCAAGCTCTGAGGTATCGCCATAACCAAGTACCGGTCATCCCTTAGCAAAGAAAAGGAAAAGGTCCTATCACACAGAAAAATTCACTAGAGCTTATTACTTTAACAGAATTAAAAGTGACGTAGAGCATGGAGCAAGTCTACTGAAGTTTTCCCACTCAACTAATTGGTTGGTTAGGAGCCGAGAAACTCATTACCCTGATCATAAGTAATCTATAGTACCAACATTGGCAGGTTTGTAATAGCCTCTGACTATTTCTCCTCACTAACACATCCCTTAACTAATACATATTCCTTTAAATATTGTCTTTAAATTCTGTATTCGAATATTCAAATATTTTATCCTTATGAGTGCAACCTAAAACATCCATCTACCGTGTCTTACTTTTTTCAAACAAAATCAATATTCTCCACTCACTTTTATATTTATTTTCCTTTCAAAACCCCTTACATGCAATGTTGCCTTTATTCCTCAAAATATTGTCTTTAATTCTGTATTCGAATATTCAAATATTTTATCCTTATGAGTGCAACCTAAAACATCCATCTACCGTGTCTTACTTTTTTCAAACAAAATCAATATTCTCCACCCACTTTAATATTTATTTGCCTTTCAAAACTCCCTACATGCAAAGTTGCCTTCTCCAAATTTCTCCGACACGACATCTTTTATACTTCTGGTATGCCATTCTCCCCACTGAGAAAACCACAACCATTCTCTTCACTCTTATCATCGTCAAAATCATCTTACACATTAGATTTCCACGTGAAGTCCGAGGGTTCTTGCGAAATTGAGAGGAAATAGACATGAAGTGACGATTCATCAACTTTATTATTTGACTCACAGAGTCCAACCACAGTCCTGACACGGGAAGCACGCGCGCGCATGGCGATAAAGAGGAGAGCACCATTCACGTTCCTCGGTGCAACAGCCACGCTTTGAAGAGAAACATTTTGTACCATTGGAGTGTGGTGACTTCAAACCGGGAGTAGCTCGGGTGTGGCGGATGCACGATCTCGACCGGAACTGAGCGTCAAACGGAGGAACCTGCATGCGGGTGTCGCTCGCGGTGTTTTTATTTCCCGCACACAAATCCGGGAGGGCTGGTAGAATTATACTCGGGAGAAAAGTATTTGTCGCATATCGCACAGATTTAGTGTCACGCAATGGCAGTAGTAGGTATCCCTTTCCAGAACGAAGGACTCAAACTTGTTTCAACCGCGCATTTAAGCAAATGCAATGACGCTTCAATCAAAAAGGGAGGCGAAAATTACTATTTTTCCGTTATGCAGAGAGCAGCCAGCACAGACTGTTTCGTGGTCCATCATGCAAAGTGATTCGAGGCCATAGTAATAGAAAGGTGTGCCACTCCAATAACCCTTAATAAACAGGCCTTACCTTCATGCGAAAGCACAATTGCCTACAGCACAGCGAGAAGCATTCACCGTAAAAAAATGTTGTGCATTTTGAAGATTCACAATTTGGAACACTTGGTTCTTGTACTTGCGTAGTGAAGAAATAGATTTTTGGATTAAAGTCAGTATTCACAACGGGTAACGCCGTATCAAAATAGCCATATTTTTCTGGTCCGATTTAAGGAATTCTTTTAAATTTATGCAACGATTTCCTCCGGTCAAGCTATTAGCAAAGAAATGCATGATACGAGACGAGAAACAGTCACATGTTTAAACATCTACGCAAACATGACATACTATCTTTTGAGACTAGCGGGAACACGCCAAGCAAACAATCTTGACAAATTGACATTTTATGCATGTTTGAAAGGTTTGATTTACTTCGTATTTTTAAGAGGCGCGCTATTGTAGTGGATAAAGTTTTCTCGGATTGACATGGACAGCCTAACCTTTTTTGAACATTCTTTGAGAGCAAATCAGAACAACATTCGCCAATGCATTTCTTTTCACGTTCAATTTCTAGAGCAACGGTTGCCAACTTTTTTTCACAAGAGCACCCCACGGAAGTCCCATTAGCCTTATCAGTAACCCTTGTTGTGCCAATTGAATATCATTAGATAAGCAATTTATCATTTTATGTAACTGATGGGTGGTTTGAGTAGGTTTCTCACTGTGCGAACGTTAAGTCAGTTAATTAGAAATCAGAATTATTAATAGTAATTAGAATGCTTAAGCGATTACAATAAAACTGGGTATAATATTACTAACATATATCGTATGATTATATCACTTAGCGGATCATAAAATTGGTATTTGGTAGGTGCGATGATTTTGCATACCGAACGGAAATTACAAAATAACGTTTCCATGCCAAGCTTTAAATTGCGATTGACCGATATTTTCATGAAGAGGACTATAATTTAAACTCCGAATCTGATGCAATTCAAGATAAGTGCGATATAGACAATTTGAACTTAAAAGATATATAGGTAACGATAAATTTTTCGAAAAGATAACTCCAGGGGTATTACTCCACCCACGGCTCCAAAAAGGCCACCGAGAATTTATTTATATACTCGGGTGCTACAATTTTAATACATTAAATACTTAGACCTATCTTCGGCAAAACCCATCGGACAAAAATGCTACGATTTACAATAAGAATATTATGAAAATTCGATCATAAGACAAAAGAGTAGTGTTAGTTTTCAGGAGTTAGGCGACATCTAGAATTTGCAGATGTTAGGTACATGGACTCAGATAAAGTAATTTTAATTCTGCACTTGAAAAGAATGCAATAAAAGAAAATAGTTCCGTAGGAACTTATGTCAGTCCTTCCAAATTGTTAGAAAAATTAGGCTTGGATTCAGCATTCTGTCTAACGTTAAAGTAAAGACTAAAAAACTTTAGGTGGACAATTTGCCTGAAGACACTAGATAGATTGAAAACCTCAACGATTAGGACAGGAAAATATAATTAACAGGGAGTACGTCCAACAGATTTAAAATGTACCCATGTTCTTGCTTATAATACATAAAAGTTTATAGACTAGAATAGAATATAGACATCCTTTTTATGCATGAATCGTAATGCATGTTTGGTGTGAATTCACCCCCAGTAACACATTTTTGTGTGGCCTGCAGGTTGTGTGCACATATATATGGGGGAATGATAGATATTATTCGAGTCTAGTGGGAGTTAATTAGGATAGTAGGTAAAGTACAGATTTTTTTGCATGCCTCACGGAAAAAAATATTTTTGTCCTCCGTACAAAAACCCATTTGCTGACTCGGTATTTGTCCTAAAAGCAAAAGCATATGTCACTCTAGCAAACCAATCGTTGGAATAACAAATGCTCAATGGTGGCTGGAGCAAATGGCATTTGTTCCCCTGCGTTTGTCGCGACAACAAATGCGTCTGCTAGGCGAGCTATGATCTTGCCAGCGGAAACTCTGAACTAAACAGTTTTGCTGTGTGTTGTGGGTGAAAGAAAATTGCTGCATTTCTACAAAACTGTCGAAATTAATTATTAGAGATTTCTTAGTTTGTAATGAAAGTGTATCAGAGCGAGATGAGCATATCTGATTATTAACATTTTTCCGAAGTTTTTGCCTACGTATAGTTCGCTACGAATATGCGTTCCTGAGGTAATGCAAGAAGATCTTCCAAACGAGTGAAACAAACAATCAGCTCGGTAAGTTACAGTGCATATATTTCATTTCTCTCGAACAACTAAATTCATAAAATATTCTTATACGAAGCACTTAAACGAAGCTATTAATCATCATGAACAGAAATATGTTCGTTCGTTCCGTATGTCCGTTCCGTTAGTGCAGTTAGTGGGATCGTTCCGTACGTTCCGTTCCGTTCCGTACAAAGCGACCTTGTTAGCGGAACGGATATGCGGAGCGAACGAGTGTATTTCTGTTCATGATAATTAATTGTTTGATAGTGCTGTACATATTATTACCATTTTGGTAGCAAAAGTTGACAATTGAAATTCTATTCTTATAGCGTAAATAACTCCAAAAAGCTACCCATGCTAGCATATTTTCACATACAATGGCCAATGGAGAGAGGTATGTTGTGCTGAGGCATTCCCTTTAGAGCTGTGGTGTGAAGAGTTGTTGAGGATTATTATATTGAGTATATTATTATGAGGTAATTGGTTTATTTTTAAATTTATTTTTTGTAAATTACTCTACTTTGGTGAACTTGAATGATTTATTGTACATATTTTAACTACCTACCTAATGCTTTTCAAACTTTGATGTGACATTGTTATTTACGTACTTGTTGTGCTACTTGATGCGATGCTCAGTTAAAGTGTCACCGGTAATTGTTTAATTTTAAAATGTATTGTTGTAAATAACTCTAATGAACTTGAGTGAATGTATTGTGCATATTTTACTTACTTAATTTTTTTCTCACTTGTGACCTACCTACCTATGTGCCATTTAACGTAACTTACGTGGTGAATGATATGCTGTTTATTGTATATTGAATTATTATGAAAACGTGTTGATTTCATTGTTTGTATTTTTCGAATACAATGAAATTAAGCTGAAATATTTGTGTTTCATTTAATCCACTGCCCGCAATAACAATGGCAGCCATTTTGTTAGTCGTACAAAAGATTTGCTGAAAAGTCCCTAGCTGGCGCTGCCAACCGTCCTGCTCGGGTTACAAATGGAATTGCTGGAGGAACAACTTCATAGCGCAATGACAAATACGTTTGTCGCCCCGACAAATCCTATTTGTTGGCGGAACAGTAGTAATGGTACCGTCAGCCTATGTAATTAGCCCGGCAGACGAATAGAGCCCAGCATATAGCATTTGCTACGGTAACAATCGACTTTGCTGTCACTATATCGACAAACGTATTTTGCTGGGGTAGCATAGGATAGGTAACCTCAACAAAGTTTTTTTCTCCGTGCTGCATGAAACTACACATGCACAACGAATGAGGCAATTGTCAATGCATGCCTACTGTAGGGTCACCCTCTGTCCCGCACCCTTGTGATGGCTTTCAGGGTTAAATGTAAACGTAGATAGACGGAGAGTCTTCAAAATGGAGACAGGCCGTTTTTGGAGCGTAGCGCTCAACGACATACCTATTCGAGAATCTGGCGGAAGCTGACCTCTCTGACTCCAAAAACAGGTCTGCCGCAAAACTGCGGTGAGTAAAGCCTTCCCTCTGATCCTCAAGGAGGTGTGTGGATCAAGAGATGTGGTCTCGTTCCCCTTGAACCGTACGGCTTACCCTCCACCGCACTCAGCGTGGTGGCGGCAAAAAAGGCGCCACTAAGCCCCTCCCCCTTACAAAGCTTTGAGTTCGGGAGGCATAGCGCCGCGCCCCCCCCTCCTAATCACTCCAAAATATCTCGACATCCTCCGCCCCCATACCCTTCCGCTCCATTTGAGATATCTTCATCTCGGGTGCCGCACCATTTCTCTCAATCCATCTCCACGCTCGCTCTTCACAGGTTTCCCCATCATCCACGACTCCTCGTCGACTTCGCTGGATTCCGACGGCCGATCCAAATGATTGAAACAATCGTTTTCGAGCGACCCGAAAATCGCAATTTTCTCACCGCGAGGTCTTATGCCGCACGCCAAAGAGTTTTCCCGAGACAAACTTCGCGTGGGGTCGAGTGAGTCTTCCTGAGAGCAGCTGAGCACCCATCATCCCTTTGCCTCTCCACAAATCTCTCTCAATCGGATGCGTCGAGAAAATGCGTCCGTTAGAGAGGCGTGGCGTTTCCTTATCAAGGGGAAGCTCTAGACGAGGTTAACGGTGGAACGGCGCGTGGCTTTGGAGGTTGGCTTGTAAAAGATTTCAGGGAGGAAACAGTTAAACCTTCACTTTTGCCTTATTTCTGGTCGAACATAGAGATTTGCATTAATATTAGGCCACTTTTTCCCTGTAATGTTGCTTGGGCGTACTTACTTTAAAGCTTACCGCACACTCCAATGCTGATAATGACGTTAGAATGTACTGGAGGAGGCATTGGCCTCCTCCTTAATAGCCTATGGTTAACAATGAAGCCAGAATAGGGGTGCTTGGGAAGCATTAGGTCACAACTACTCCGTACATAACATTGCGTTTTAAACAACCACTTATGGAGACTTCATGTGAATTCAAACTTTTATAACAATGGAGTCCTACCAAAATTTCATCGCAGTTAATCTTTCTGAGGTTCTTTGAGGAGTATATTAATTCATTTTATTTCCCTGGGAGTTAATTTTATGACTGAAAATCGTTCGAATTTTACCTATTTAAACGACATATTAGGCACTTGAACGCTTTCTTCTGATAATTCAACGAATATAAAAAATGCGCTCCATTGTTTATCACACAACTCTGTTAAACCGCGTGCAAAAGCAACTTCATCCGTACGAGTATCAAGAGTAGCAATCCCGCATGTACATACATACGTACCAACTACGATGGCCGCTGGCTTCACAAATCAGCCTCCCCTTGTAAAATTCTAACCTCCTTTTATCCTCCAAAATCGTACACAACTACAGCGTGCCGATTATCTTTATTCGGGCGAATCGCAGTAATATTTATTCAGGGTAAGCAAACGACAGCTAAAGTCATTTGCGCCATTTTCAGATAAGCGGATGTTTGTGCAGAGGAAGGAATTCTCCAGGGATCGGAGGAAGATTGGGAAAAAACCTGGCGCCTGCTTTCAACGAATGGTGCCATAGGGTTCCACGGTTTAACGTTCCATTCGACGAACAGATACTGAACTCTAATTACTGCGCACACCCAGAAGACAAAAGGCAGTTTTACGCGGTACATTTTTTGGTACAATATCTTGTATGCACAAGCGCTTGTATGAGGAAAATTGTAACGTGTAAAGCGGCAAATTGTGTGAACGCTTGTGCGAATGTCAATGTCTGAACGGAAAATAGAATCTGTTCTAATTCCATTAGGACAAACAGCAATTTCGTTCAGTTGCATACATTCGTTTCTACAAAATCGCACCATGTAAAACGGCTTAAAGAAAAGTCTCCGGAAGTGAATATTCACGGAGAGAAAATCAGCATGCTGCGATTCGCCGACGACATAGCAGTCATAGCAGAATCGGAAGGAGATTTAAAGAAGAACTAAGAAATATGGAAAGGATATTGGCCAGATATCACCTGAAGATCAATAAAAAGAAAACCATTAGATATTGGTTTGCAGTAAGAGAAAAGAAGAATATAGAGGATGTGAAAGGGTTTTGTTACCTGGGATGCCGAGTAATCAGCGATGGACGAAGTAAAAGAGAAATTACCAGTAGAATTGCCCAGGCCAAATGGGTGGTTTAACAAAAGAGGATTCTACTTAGAGCTGCAAATAAGAGCGTGGAAGTGAGGAAACATTTCTTTAGAAAATACATCTGGAGTATTTTCCGATAAGGCAGATAAGCATGGACGATTACAGCAGCAGAGAAGTCAAGGATGGAAGCGTTTGAAATATGGTGCGACCAAAGAATGATGAAGATAAAAATGAATCGACTGAGTGACAAACGAAGAAGTCCTAAGAAGAGTGGGAGAAAAGAGATGTCTACGGAAACCCCTAAAAAGAAGAAGGGACAACTTAATTGCCCTCATCTTAAGGCACAATGGGCTAATGAAGACAATCGTTAAGGGAAAAGTAACCGGGAAGATTGGAAAAGGCAGGCCTCGTATGAGATATATGGATCAAGTTGTGAAGGATGTAAAGGAGAGGAATTACGTCAATATGAAGAGGTAGGCCAATAGAAGAATCGAGTGGAGGGCTGCTTCAAGCCAATCCTAGGATTGTTCACCGATGGTGATGATGACCGCACTTGGACAGGGATCGGTATAAAAATAAATCTTTTCATCTGACTCGCACTTGGACCCTCGAGCAGGAAGAGGATAGACACCACATCATGTTAATCCTCGATGTTGTAATATCATTTTCAATGAGGAGGATATATTTTCGTGTATTCGTTAACAAGTCTAGCTTCTGAAACGTGTTGTTACGAATACCAACGTTTAATTTTGCACAAATAATTTGAAATTGATCCCAAGGACAGTAAGCTAAAATTTCCTGTAAACATAATACGTCAGTGCTGAGATAACACCACCAAGTGCCTCAACCAAACCGACCACAAAATCCACGGCTGGCACTGTTTGCGGGTCAAAAATATCCTAATTAAGGCTGAGAATAAATATTATTTTTTGAATCAATAGAAAGTCGTAGACCAAGAAAAATCCAGATTTTCTAGAATCTATTCATTATTAAGCAAAGAGGTGGCTTTGGGAAGGATAATTCAGTACTATAACAGTCTACACTCCAGGTAAATATTTAATTAAGTCATTTAGCGTCAGAACTTCATCTCTAGTAGGTATGGAGATTGACTGCACACTTTCAGACCCTTCTTCATAGTATATTACCGATACTGATCTCCGCAGGATTTGTGAGACTCAAATGAAAAAGAGAAGACTAACATTCGACGCTTGGGTCCAAACTGAATACTGAAGTGTCAGCATTCCCAATTCTAAGGCAAACTTCGTAAACGCTAACCTTGACCCTGAAGCTTCTAAATATTTTTTTACGGATTATCTGTTCAGGGGGTGATATAATATCGTATTTTCAATTCAAAGAACAATTTAAAATATTCACAGCCGGTTGGCGTGATCTATTGATGATATGAGTATTTAACATCTATCCAATTTTCAAGGATATCATTAGGCATAGAGGAGAGCTTGACCTACTAAAAACATTCAATAAAACAGTGAATAGATTCCGTTCATGAATACCTCCTGAAGTGCAATTGAATGACCAAAAACAGCGAAGGTTGAAGGGTAGAGGCCTAAATTCGGAAAAAAAAGTATTCATACAACCTTGAAAGGAAATGAAGTGCGAATCCAATAGCGACAAAATGAACGAATCCAGTCCCAGTGCTTTTATTCATTCACCTTTCTTGACATTATTTTTTTTCCATTCGCTCCCACTTCTTATTTAAAGCGAGACGGCTCAGTAGGGCTTCGAGTGTTCTCCCACTCAGGAGTCATGAAAACATTTTTCTAGCACTGACTCCGCGTCGTCTCCCGATCCCTCGCTCCCAAGAAAACGCTGGTTTCAAAGAAAGGACCGAGGACGAAGCCGCCCTTTGTGCTCGCAAAACTCGACTCCTCTCCCGTGTGACCTTGCACCCCGGGAGCGAAATAGCGGACGGGGCTGGCTGGGGAGGTAAGGGTGGAGGAGGGTGGAAGAGATCTCTCAGCTCTAAAGAATTAAGAGTTTAGTGCGAGAAAGAGAGAATTCTCGAGTGAGGGATGACTCTTCAGCACTGTCCCATCATAGAAATGGCATTCTTGGAATTGGAAGCGAAGGAAAACGGAATGAGGTAAGGTGCCAGATATTGGGAAGGGAATGAGCTCAATCATTATGGAACGGGGGATACGAAGAGGGAGAGAGAGAGAGATATTGGAAGAGAAAAAATCTCTTCCACGGACAAGGTGAGATCCTATTCCTCTTTCATTGAGACGGCGTCCTTGATGAGATCTGGAGGGTCGGAATGCAAAAAATGTTCTAACCCGACCTTATAAAAACTTTGAGCATTTTATTTACCCAGAAAGCATCAAGTGAGTCAATGGTCCTTATCTCGAGCTTGAAGATCTTCAAGTCCAATGCAAGAGCATCCGAAGCCATTTTTTTAGGGGTGCTTATCCCGAAAAGAGTGAAGATTCATGCGAATATCACCATGAGATCTTGAGCATTTTCTTTTTATAGAATCCCTAATGAGGCAGAAGAATTATGGCAGATTTTTGACAGCCACACCATTGAGTAATCTGGCGACTCCTCTTCCCGAGAGGTGTTTACGTCCTCTGACGAAACATTAATATTCGTTTTGAAAAGAAAATACTCGCAGGGCCTCCACATACTTGCCCATAGTAGCGTAAAGTGCTCCAACGAACAAAACACCATATGTCAGATAAACCGTGCGCTCAGAGGAGGAAGTCTATTTGAAAATCGATAGAGAGGTGCGGCGGTAACCAGTAAGCTATTATACCTCAATGTGGACGGGAATTACCCTCCACAGTTTTGATCTCTGAAAACTCAATTGGAAGTAACCATTATACTTTCTTAAATTCACTCGTGTGTTAATTTTAGTCTTACTCTTGACTTAAGATAGGTCTAACCATTGAAGCTGGCCGTAGCACGGTGGGCAAAAAGTTTGGGCTAATTGAAAAGAGCAGGCAAAATTTCCAAAAATAACTTTTTTTGGCCTGGAAGTTGAAATTTAGCATGGTGGCCCTACCTTTATTGGTTTATGTGATGTGAGATTCCAATTTTCATATTTATTGCTATTAATAGATAATATTCATGGGCTTAAAGTTGAAAAAATAATAAAAAACACCAGAAGTCAGGTTTCGCTGAAAATCTTCGTATTTTACTTTTAAGTAGACAAATAGTTAAAATCGTCAGGAAAGAACCGTAAGCAACTCACATTGCTTGATTTACTGAAGCTTTAGGAGTGCTTTAAACCCGCTGGGAAATTCTGCGACCGTCAGCAGCGCCGGAGATAAACTCTACCTATATTTCGATCTCTCGAAGGGGTCCAGCCTTGCGCGCCATGCAATGGGAATACAGCGATGCGGGGAGTATTATCGTACGCTGTGGATCCATGATCTTTCTTCTTGGGTGGTTTTATAGCAGTATGTCTTGTGAGGAATCACCTTAGATGCTATGATAGTGGTTTGAATAGAGATTCCATTCCCTTTGTTGTTGTCCCAAGTACTCTGCCTTCTGGTACATTCGAGAAAAAAACCATAGATTTCGCGCTCAAAAATGAAATCACATTCCCCAGTAAAAGGAGAGTTACCAAGATAATATTCAACATGCAGATTGAAAACAGAAACAAGTTTTGGAATATTGACCAGTTTTATTTCGATTTCAGCCCACTGTGCGTAAGCCCCCTCGACCAGGATTGAGCGTTGGGTTTTTATGTAACATTTGACATTCCACTATTATTTAAACGACAAAACATACTCGGTTAAACGGCATAGCATTTGGAAAAAAGAAGAAAAAGTTATAAATCGCACGGCATAAGTATAATATTGCAAAAGTAAGTGAGTTAAAAAGCGGGGGAGAGATTAACACGCTTTGCGCCTCTCGGTGCGCGCAAAAATTAGAACTTCTCTGCTAGGAACTTCTCAGACTCCAATGTGACCGAATTTTGGGTAAAGTGTCGTTGACATTATCTCATCAAATTCTATCCGTATATATAGTGTACCATAATAATACCGCAGAAATAACGGAACAATCGCAATAAAAGCTGCGAACAGATGTCGCTCAATGAAAATTACGCGCCATTAGGGGGGCTAGACGCATTCAAAAGTATCGTGAACGCATACGGATAGTGAAACGGATGAGAGTAAATCCAAACCTTAATGTAATATTACATTAGTTTCTTTCACAGAAAAATTAGCAACCCTACAGCGCACATGAAGTGTTCTACGCTCGTAAGGCATGCGGCCGTGACTCCAACAAAGCCCCCGCCGATTTTCACTAGTTTGTCGAAGTGGAATCCCACCAACTTTGTATGTGCCATGTATTCATGGCGAACTTGTGATATATGCTCTTCGGTAGCAATAGGTAGCTTTAGGTAAGTTAATACTTTTAAGGTACTTCAACTTCCAGGACAATTTCACGTCGTCTGAGCTCCTGGGTATGGAGAACGATGGAGAGGGATGCGTGGGCGGAAGGGAAGACAAACGAGGAAATGGTGATCATAGTTGTGGGCGGAAAGGAAGTTGTTTTAGGAAATTAGGAAACAAAGTGAGCGGGCGAATCAGTCAACAACAAGGGATGAGAATGTTCTAAAGGGCGAGGAGAGAATTTTGGTAAGGTGGAGAATGGAGAGAAGGGGGGACAATAGATTGTTTGGATTGAATTACAATAGATAGGAAGTATGCGGGGCAAGAGGAAACTCATGAGAAAGTTAAGTGTGCGCCCACTACGCGCGCAGATTGAATTACTTAGATGTATTTAAAGTCCATCCAACCGTATATTTACCGGCAGAACACGAATTTAGTCCAACAATAGGATTAAAAGACGCCCACGCAGGATTTGTGATTAAATCATCGGCTTTATTTAGGTAACAAGAGCGGCTTGTCACTAACCCGGCCCCCGCGGCCGGATTGAAATCCGATAATCCGTCAATGATCATTTCTAGCTGCGAACGCTGAAGTATTTTACTACAAAAGGTTCAACTTTTTACGAAAATCAATGTCTGTGCATTGAAAATGGTGAGATATAATGATGCCGTAACATTCAATCACTTGTACCCTTCTGTTCTTTTTGTATTGTTTCTGTTGTACGGTATTCCTAGTGTACGGCCTTGAGCAATTTTCACATCTTTTAATTTGTAGTAATATTTTTTTCTTTGCCAGGCATTGAATTTTTAATTATATTTTATTGAAAAAGATTTGACTAATTTCCTTTGGTCATCTTTACTTTTATCCTTAAATAAATCAGTATTATTATAGGTGCGAAAGCATATTAAAATGTTAGAGTTCTGGATCATAAAAACGTAAAACTTCTGCACTAATGTGTGGTGCTAGACAGTAACCTACTTAAGCTGTCCATTATAGGCGACAAACAAAAGCCTATAAGAATAACTTCGAGAGCAAACAGTAAGAGCAAACAGTAGAAGCAATCAAAAGCATATAGGTAAGCTTTATCGCTAATCACCAGCCACATGAGGAACAACCACTGGTGAATGATAAAATGACCATTAAGCAACAGCGGCGAACTGAGGGTCATGGAGAGACACACAATGAGTGCACAATACCTTAGAGAAATATCCTCTCGAATTCTAATGGCAGTGAACGCATGCAGCAGCAATATGCAAGCATTTCCAATCGAAAGCAGGGAAAGATTCGAAAATGTTCTAAGCTTTTGCTCCTATGCCTTAACTTGTGGCCTTTAATCCGAGCGCACTTGCCTTTTAAATGCTCGAGGATAGATTGCAGGGAATAACGAGAACCTCTTGAGTACTGAAACCGAAAATTAAATACAAAGGTTGAGCAGAAAACATGCATGATACTCAGGTGTTTTCATTACTTATAAAAGAACCGTGGGGATAGGAGACAATATGATTCAACCATTAGATATGAAAAGATAAGTAATCATTATTGAAAAGTTAGTGGAAGGAACAAATGAGTTCCAGCTAAGACGTTCTCAACATATTTCGAGGACTGTTGTTTCCAAACCCGTGGCTGATATTCTTCTTAACGCTACGTTGCTTTCGCGATGGCCTCTTTTGATTCTCCTTCCTCAATATTTCCCTCAAATCGATTCAAACTCGTAACTGAAGCAACATAACTAAGAGTGGCATTCAAAGGTCTGTGAGAAATCAACCACTAACATACAGAGGAAGAAAGTCGTGAGGCAATTGTCAAGGAGGGATTTGAGAAATATATCCATGGATGGAAGCTATAAGACTTCTCTCAAAGTTGGTGAAATGTAAAAAAGAGGAAAAAATAAAGATAAACTCTAGCGGGCATCCAACCCTACAATGATCTTAATTCCAGACACAGGAACTCAATTAGACCGACCGTCTGACAAAAAATTGGAAAGAGAGGAAGGGGTGAAATACCCCCGGAGGCTCTCTAAAGAGTTTAAAAGGACAGAAGGAAATGAATGAAAAAGAAGTGATTGTAGAGACAAAAGAGATTAATTAGCGAAAAGTCGTCCAGATGAGAATTGTAACCGGTGAACATTTGTATTAGAAAAAACTTGTATGCTGAAACAAAATTTGTAACAAAAAAATTGAAGCAAAAAACACAATTTGTAGTAAAAAACGAAAAAAAGCTGAAACAACCGCTAAAGATACCATGGCGATACAAAAAAAGGGAAAATATATTTTGAGTGTACAGTTTACGGCTAACATTCAAAAAAACAAATGAAATCACTTGATTTCTAAGGCTCAACTCTGATGAATGAAATTTCGTCAATTTTGGTTAACCTTTATGTACTTGTATCTTTCTGTACAAAGGTTATGGGATCGACTTGGTTGTCTGCGCTGAGACATTTTATACGGGAAGTTAAAATTATTACTTTGAATTTATTTTACAAGATAGCGAAATCGGCGAACGGATGATTGAAAGGCAATACTCATAATGCATAGGTCCTGGTAATTAAAATTAATTGGGAGAGATCACTGAAAGCTTAGTCTTATATGCCTTTTGGAATGCGTGGGTAATTTAAAATAGGTAGGGATTATTCAGGGATAAGAAAAAAAGCGGGGCTTAACCTTGCGTCGGTATCAGCCTGCTCTTCGTACTTGATGAGAGGCCTCGTTTGGTTACAAGTGGATTCTTAGCAACTTCGTTGACAACTTGGCACTTTTCTTTACCAGACCATCCTGTCTCAAATTAGGCCGATATCCCATCTCTCGTAAAGATTTTCAGATTACTTGTTTTCTACCACTCTTCTTAGCACTTAGCCACTTGGTCAGTCCGTTTTATCCATCATATGCAGCATGTGGAGCATTCTTTAGTTAAATTATTCATTCACAGTAATAACGGTAACAATTATTTAGAATCTCAACTTTAGAGGTTATATCACCATCACCAGACATCAATCCTATGATTAGTTTTATGCAGTTCTCCACTCATTTCTCCTATTAACTAATCTCTTCATATTTACATAGGGGTTTTCTTTTACATCCTTCACTACTTGCTCCGAACATTGATCCTGTTGATTTTTATCAGACTTGTCTTTTCCCCACCTCTCCATAGAAAATCTTCATTTATTACTTCGTCAATCCATTTATGTGGAGTTAAAACTAACACAATTTTCATTCCTAAGTTAAGATTCGAACCCACTATCACTATCGTTAACAGACAGATGCATTACGGTCTGGACATCGAGAATGTAATTGAGAATCTATTGAGACCCATATTCCTTATTCCACAGTCACTCATTTATAATTGTTTGTGGCATTCATTTCTTCGGTAACAAGATCCAGCGACCATTTCCTTGTTTACGGACCTCACTGTTATTTTACAGCTTTTTTTTACCTGCTGCCTCCGGAAGCGTTTCGTCATTTTATTCTCTTCCTGCGAATTAATGCGTAAGCCGGATTAGGAAATAGCTGCAGAGGACGACACTAAGATACAGTTCACCATTTTCATTTACAAAATAAAACAGCATAGTTCACTTGAAGTCAAGAATTGATGCAGAATCGCCCTTACGAAGAAAGGTCTCTCTTGTTTCATTGGTCAAGTTCAAGTATGAAATGATTTAGGTGAACTTTAAATTGATTTTAATTTTCAACTCTACGTTTAACCAACAACACCCAAGTCCTTCTCTATTCTGATTGCACTGGGCAAGATCATCATTTTCCCAGGCTCCCTCTACTAGATTTTGCTTAGGTTTGCAATGCAATTCCAATCGTCTCTTTGTATGCATTTAATAAGTAAGCATGCTGAGCGCTGCACAAACAAACTGTAAAATCCGGAATTTCTCAGTAAACATAAAATAAGAAGCAAATGAACTGTAGCGAAATAACGCGAGAATAAGGCATGCGTAGTCGCACCAAGAGAAAATTAAAAGTAAGATATGTCCATGTATGATATATTTCACGTTTTGGGATATACTACAGCTTACACTCATTAACTGCGTAAATGAAAAATGTGTATTAATTGCGGTTTATGTAATATTTAGTGTTGCTTAAAAAAATGGAAGTCACAAGTTTTGGTAGCATAATTGACTGTGTTGGAAAATAATTATTTTATTACATCAAATCTAATACAATTCAAAAGACAAAGTTATACAAATACAAAGATTTTAGATGCTACATTAGTGCATTTTTCCATCACAGTAAAGTTAGCTACTAAAAGTTGTGCGCTAGCTAGGTTTTTTGAAATAATTCTAAATATTAGAACAACCTCAAACGACAATAAGGTAGCGTATTGGTGCGTACGAATATATCGACGAAGTACGCAACACAATAACCACAAGGAAGAATGGCAGGGGGTGACTCTATAATCAGTATTCTAGACCGGCATGGGCTCAATCACAACATTACACTTGCTTAAGGATTAGACCTTGGATTAAGTTAGGTTGACGCTGCAATATAGCCATAGCGATTGAAACACCATAAACATTTATTATACCGCTACTCCCTATTGAATACATCCTAGGTAATTAGGATAGTAAGTAATCTAAATAAATTAGCTATATAATTCGACCCTGGATTCCTTCAAGCGTCTTTGAGCTAGCGTACGTCAGTCCTAGATCGCGCACTAAAGAATATATCTCTGTTTAAGTTATAGTTAATTACACCCTTTAATAAGACATTCTGGTTTGAAACAGATAATTTCACGAAGAAGACTAATAGCAATAAAACCTAATGAATATGATAGGAATCAGCTAAAATAAATAATTACATAGAGCAAAGGAAGAAGTAATGAGCTACATGAAGCAGTCAAAAATACTTGGCAGTCATAAATAACTAGAACGTGGATTTATACTAAAGATTTAAGCAAAAGAATGACCATGAAATTGAAAAGCCAATTAACAATTTGACTGCATTTAGAGAGGATCTTTCTTTTTTACCGACTCTTCTTTTTACCCAAATGATAAGTTTCAGGCTTAAATCCTTAGAATCCCTAACTTTCCTTTGGAACGCTTTTGACCCTTAGGTGACTTCAGTAGGCACTCGAAAAACGAGCCACGCCCATTGAATGGAGGAAAGAAACACAAGGAAAGGTCATGTTGCCACTCTCAATGTCCAAACCCCTGGAACGAATTAAGTGACTTCCGTCCTCTTGAATATCTGTTGCCAAAATTCCAATATCGAAATCACAATCAAAACGAGTATTCTTGAAAATACGAGCATAGTTTCTTCTCTTATGAGAAAGGATCCTTCCAAAAGTTACGCATTATATTTTATCACGCAAAATATATGTGTAAAGACAATTGTGGGAATGTAATAGGGCTGGAAAATAAGTAAAAGAGAAGAATTCGCCTCCTGTGAGAAAGGAAAATATCTGATTGCCAACGATATTTTCAAGGATTTTCCATCACTAAACAATGGAGCCACACTAGCAAAATCTTTTTCTATTGGAAAAAGGTTTCTTTTGTGTTTTATTTTAATATATTGATTGTTCAGAAATAAAGTCAATATATTCTTATCAAAATACATCCTTTGGTATTTGAAAAAAATTAATTACTGACGCACTATATTAAATTTTCCAGAGTGTCAATTCAAATATCCGGAAAAAAAGAAATCTGAAAAAACCAGAAACTAAAATCTAAACGAGAAAAAGAATATTCATATGCCGTGAAAACTGAGAAACAGCATAACGTATGGTCTGACTGATCCAAAAGGCCTTAAAAAGGCCAACTCAGTTCATACCTTAGATCTCAGGGAACCGTAAAATACTCATAGAACTTTCATGACTAAAATCCGATAATTTTGCTTATAGGTATAACTTCTCACAGCTGTATTTAAACAAGGGAGAATAAATGATTTTTAATAACCGTAGTTACTTCCAAATATGACAGCCAAATATGCCTTACTTGCATAGATGAATCCTTTTCCATAGCATGGATGAAGAAATGAATGGGTTTAATATATAAGTTAAAGAAGGTTTGAAACTACTTACTATTTACTTAAACGCTTGAGGTTTGGATTTGAAATTACAATAACTGAAATGATTTAATTTAAAATAAATGGCATTGGTATCTAATATTTAAATATTACCTTATTTCATCGCCTTCTCTCTAGATAGATAAATTTCTTCCTTACCTGAAAACACGAGAAGAAATTTACATTAATTTTTTTCTCAAATTGCACCATTTAGGATAATCAGGTTAGGCAGAGGGGGGAGGATGAAGAAACGGGCAGAGCCGATTCTCTTCATAAAAGGTGACAGGGGATGAACTGTTTAAAACATCAGCTGGATTGAGCGCTGAACTCGAAGTGCTCTCCATAGAGCACACGAGTAGGGATCGATATAACAATTAAAATTTTTGTCAACAAAGGGATTAAAATCAAGAACTCAGCATAGGAATCCACTCTATACACCGCATCAACACCCTATTATCAACGACACAATTTCCTTGCCTCTGAATGCCCATCGTTATAATAGAACTTTCATTGACAAAACGTACATGTACAAAATAGCCACGCAAGAGCGTTGGAGGTTGATCGGGAACGGAGTTTACTCGGTGTTCCACGAAGGTATTTTTCCGCTGAAAAATACCTTTTTTCTCATTTCCATTCGTTTTCACCTCCGTCTTCGCATTAATTCCTTCACAGTGTTTTCCCCTCGGACACTCTTCCACTAAACGGTTCCTTTAATTCGGAAAAAAATTCTCTGTTTCAGGTTCCACGTCCACACTTTTTTCATTGCCTGCTGACCCTTAAATTCAAACATTTCCTCCGGATGCTCCCTCATACGTCCTCAGATTTCCCTTCCTTCCGTCCCTCTCCCTTCCGTCCCTTCCTTTTGAAAATTAATTACTCTCTCATATTCACGTCTACCCCATCACTCTTGATTCCATTACTTGGTATTATCCGTTTTTTTTCTTCTCAGAACATAGCTCGTATAATTCGTAGTTTCTCTTGACTTCTCTTCCTTTCCATTGGCTGGAACACTTGCCTACGTTTACTCTAAAACTTTTCCCGGCGTGCAACTGTAAACAAATATGAAATTACCATATATTCTTAAAACGGCTAAAATATTGAAAGGTAAAATATCAGATTACCAAATTTCTACGAACTGCGGGAATTAGAAACTACGCATATACGCAGAATGTTACCACTTAGACAAACATTTGTATAATTACCTTTAATCAGTCAAATTAATATAAACTGCCCTATTTCTAAAAATCCATGATGAAATATTCATTTGAAGTAAATTTGCATTTACTTTAAAGCAGTTAAAAACAGTTTATTTTTTAAAGATATAGTTGCGACAGGCACGTTTTTACTGAATGATCGTGAATACATTTCGCAGTTCGCTGTTCAATAAGTCCTCTGAGGAAAGTGGCATACGGCTCGAAGGTTAAACAGTACAATAAAATAGCAGTACAATCAACAGGTCAATTTCTGAAGCTTTATACTATTGCTTATAAAATTCATGGTGTTCCGTATCTTCAATTATAATTGACAATGGCTCAAATGAACAAGATATTTATTCAAATAGGTTAAGGAAATAACAGGATATGCCTACAACTTTGTAGTAACGCCAGAATCTCCGCGAAGTTACAAATGATTAGCATATCAAAATTGGAATTTTACAGATTAAATGTCATTAGCGCCGTCTCTGCTATATCGAGGCTTCCCTAAATAAGATCCCTGGATTGGAAATGCATTTGCGAGGATTCCGTGAGCATATAATTCGCTTATAATCACCGTTTTCCTTCCAGTTTATTTCCTTGTTCCAAAGGGGAAGTTGCAACGGGCGTTTGTGATGGCTTACAGCTAGAAAGTAACTATGATTTAACGAGGAAAACTTTTAAAGGGCGAGAAAAGGTCCGAGTTGCAGTTGAGTTGTACGGGGCAAAGCCCTGTATAATCGGACACAGATCTCGGAAACCGCTCTTGTGATGGCTCGGGCAGGAAAGTGAAGAGTCGATATCCTCAGTTTCCCATTAGCCTTTTTGAAGAGAAGCCTGCAGTCGAAATTATGCGCCTCAGCTCTTTTTGAGTCGGTCTAGTACTCAAAGTCTGTTTCTCTGGAGCTTTGCGCCACTCAAACCTTTTCAAGTAGCCAAATATAATGTCTTTCTACAAATACATCCGCATCAAAAATTCAATCCGCAAGCTACCGCATGGGTATAAGACAGGGGGCAATTACCTACTAGCCACGAATTATTGATGTGTTAGCATTTGTACTGTTTGTACCTACGCAAGTGACTTTACTGTTAGAATATAATTTACTTTTGGAACACGAAGACTTAAGATCCAACATTTTCTACCTCAGACGAACATTATGACGGAAAGATAAAGCAATCTCAGCCTTATAAAATATTTCTCTGGCTACACAACACCATGAAAGGAGATATAAAAATATTTGAACTCATGCGCTGTACATACAAAGAGTTTAATATTGGCATGCAAAAAAGATTAAACATAAAATAATCATCCTAATTACCTTCACAGTGACTTCAATTTAATCTATTAATCTTTTATATTCCAGTCTTGTATGTGCATGCACAAAAAAGTATATTTTTATGAATATATTTTCCTGATATTCTCCTCATGATTTAACCCGTCAGATTATATAGGAGATATTAACATTAACATACGATATATTATCTGATTATATTGGAGATATTAACATCCGTATGTATTAAGTATGTATTGGTATCAACTTTTAAAAAAATTATGGTGGACTGCAATTCAACATACGATGAGATAATAATCTGCAACATAATTCTTCCCAAAATTTGGGCACACTGCCATTCCCATCACAATATATTTTCGTAATCCTATCAGCTATATGATGCACACAAGCCAACCTAAAAACTATAAAACTTATAAACTGCACATTATTTTCGAAAAAATAATATGCTGTTGAGTCGACCGAAATCCCTATATTCATCTGCATGGATAGAGCGCCAAATGTTAGCAACCACTACTAGACGCTTTTGCAGGCCTAGTGCGATAGGCTAGGAGTGAATATCAATCGCAAAAAAAAACAAATACTACGAAATTTGTACGGAAAAAGGAGGCTAAAATTAATATCGGAGTAAGAGGAAACAGGCTAGAACAGATAGAATAGTTAAGTTACTTAGGTAACAAGAAAGGGTTGAAAACTCTTAGGCACTTTTTGGATGAAGGTGGGCAGATGGCAGGGTAGATGTAATGGCGTAAGAAGAAGAATTGTTTGAGTTAATCATTCTTTTATCACTATAGAACAGGAAGCAGCATAGGGGTCTTTCCTAAATTACGTTACACTAATAATGAAGGCTAGGGGTGATAGAAATACGTGATAAAAGACGAGAGTAACGGAAGGCTTAAAGACGTAACGAAGAATAAAAGACGGACGAACGAAGAAGTTATGTACATGGTTGTAGAGGATATAAGATTGATGTCAGTAAATGGGAGAATGCAGATCAGGTGGATGGAATAGATACTGAGGGATAATGGAATGCTATATGAAGAAGAGTATAATGCTGAGTGAGCAAGGCTGTGGAAGATAAAGATGAAATATTATAGAGAGTATGAAGTGGGGTAGAAAATATTCCAAAAATATTGAAAGGAAAAACAAAATAGAGTAGGAAAGATATATGAATAAAATTCTAAACACAGAAGGGATACTCCATCAAAATATTCCTCTAACCAGTACAAAACTATAAATAAGCCCATTTGGATTACAATCCTTTAAATCTATCATTTTTTCATCCCTTGACATATTACAGAGGATTATAATATTTATTGTGCAGATTAATTACTGATTTAAATTACGAATGCAACTAATTACGACTTGTTTCACACTCTTTAAGCATAGAACTGAGGGAGAAAACAATTCGTCAAAGAATAAAGAAGGGGAGCGATATAAAGATGTAAAATATAAATTTTAAAAAAATATAAAATTTCACTTATGACAGTAAAAATATGAGTCAAATTCACAACTGGGTGAATTAAATGCATCCATACTTCATAACAATTATTGACAATCAATGAAAACAAAATGTAATGTGTAATTAGTTTCATTTAATAATTATGTTGTTTCGCGCATCAGTTAACGTAAAACACGAAAAAGATATAAGGTTTAATTTTTTGTACAAAGATAACAGACAAATTTTACTATCATATTTCTGCATTGAAAATCGGTGCATAGCCAAACTTAAAAAAAGCGAGACTAAATTTTTCGCGATAGATAAGTTTACCAGCGCGTTCTCTCCGCCAATTTTTCCGCCACTCCAACTCTCGAAGAAACTAAAATCGCAAGCGTTTAATTCGTTTCATAGAAATTACTTTCACCAAAGTTCTATCCTAAATTAGACACTCCCAGAAAATACGTAGTCAAGTCAAAAGAAAATTACTTGAAAGTTAAGTAAAAAGTAAAGGAACTTGGCAAGTACGATGAGAACGGAAACAAACGCGGTATATGGGATCAAGATAATGTGGATTTAAATTGAATTCTCCTCAGTGCACAGCATGATGGTAGAAGAAGGTGCAATGATAGGTTGAAAAGTGTGTTCAATTAGATTTAAATACCCGTAATGAAACCTGTACGCGAAGGATCTCAGTTTTTCCCGGCGAATAGACTGGAAGAACAGTTCTCGGGTTTCCAACCGGGTCCAAGTGTTTTTAGGCACCAACGTTTCGAAGGCTAAGTCCGCCATCGTCTTCAGGGTGAATGACCCCGACCCATTCACCCTGAAGACGATGGCGGACTTAGCCTTCGAAACGTTGGTGCCTAAAAACACTTGGACCCGGTTGGAAACCCGAGAACTCTTCTTCCAAACCTGTACGCGTCACAAATATTTAAAAACCCGTAGAATAATGGTATGCTAGGAAGTAAAAGATAAAATCAAGGAGAAATATAATAAGAGAGTAAGTTGTGAAGCTAAATTTTGGATGCTCATGGTTTGGGACAGCAATTAATCTGATTGAAGTTGCGGTGAATCTAATAATTTCCGTTAGGAAATTTGATTATTAGCTTTATTACGCATATTTTCACTGAGTTTGATTGTTTTTCACGAGACATTTTATGCAAAACATTCCAGCATAATTGTATTACTATAATTTTATGAAAGGCATACAAGCGTAATGATGAGCAGCTACATTTTCAAACATGTTTAGTTGAATATATTTAAACCATAGCTCATTGCAAAAGAATTGTGCGGTTAATTTCCTCTACGAGTGCAATGATGATGATGGAAACATACGGGTCTATTTTCTGGGAGGCATTATACGAATCTTAATAGCAAAATTGATAATATAGTTGCGAACAACATTATTGTGTCGTGGCCGTTCAAGCATGCCGCGCCGTTGCAGTAGCTTTCTGGGTACTACCGTAGGTTTTGCAATGAAACAATAGGCCAGACCCAGTGCGTAATTGCCAGAGACAAAGTTAGAACAATGGCAAAATGTCTTCGACGCGCTACACCACAATAATACCTTTAATATATTGTTAATACCGCAAAAGAAATACGCTTGAACAAAGGGTTGTTCCGAGGGGAGTGTATAAAAACCCCGAATACCAACAATACGGGTTCCCATTTCCCTATCGACGCCCCGTGTGAGGTTGCATTCTCCTCACGTGGAGTTACTTTTCTAAAAGTTTGTGTTGAACCTGACTGCCGCTGGACTCGCGTGGGTGTGAGTTACGTTGAAGGCGTGTCAAGAAAATTGCTACAGGACGAGAGAGTGAGCAGAACTTCCGGACACTTACCCGGAGGACCAAGACCGTCGAGGGAACGGAACAAAGGAACACCAGACACCTAACAAAAGTGCATGGGTACGACATCTTATTAAATCAAATGTATTAGTGAAGTTCCTTTAATGTGCTTTAACAAGTGGGCGCTCAAAGCCACGCATCTTGGATTTCTTTTAAATGATAAATTTGTTCATAAATAGTGACAAAAGAAAACTGTTTTAATCCACAGCGTTTTTCTTTAACTGATACGACTAGTTTCAACGCGTCACTGCGTCATCATCAGGTACCTGATGAATGAATTCAAGTGTATTTGTGAAGTTCATTTAACATGTTTTGACAAGTGGGCACCCAAAGCTACGCATCTTGGATTTCTTTTAATTGATAAATTTGTACATAAATAATGACAAAAGAAAACTATGTTTTAATCCACAGCGGTTTTTTTTTTAATGGTACGACTAGTTTCAACACGTCACTGCGTCATTATCAGGTATCTGATGATGACACGGTAAAAAAACCGCTGTGGATTAAAATATAGTTTTCTTTTGTCATTACTCATAATGGGCTTCCACAAGGTTACGCCTGAAAGGATTGATTTCATAAATTTGTTATTTGATCGTAATGAATGTTTCATGTTTTAACTGATACATATAGGTGTTAATGTAATTTTTTGTGAATATAAAACCCATCCTGTCCACAGCTAGTCAGGGAAAAGGAGCTAAACAAGGAGGGTCTTACGAGTGAAGGGCATACAGTTACAGTTTTACAGAAGTACATACAAGGTTACAGTTTTCATGGCGTTCTGGATTCGTGGACCTCTCCAGTTATCGTTTTTTCGCCGCTCTAGTTAACTTGAGGAGACGACAGTTTCGTCTGGTTTCCACCGGGCATCTTCAGATAAAAGTGCCCATACCTGCATTTTGGTCGCTCTCATATGACCCATATCATACAAGGAGCCAAAACTTAATTTTTTATTACCTCTCTCACCGGACCACCACCTTCCAAAAATCATTTACTGTTACCGCAATAAGGTTTTGGAACTTCCCACAAATGTTAGAAATGTCCCAAAAATTACCATTTTTAAGCCATTATTCTACAAACGCTCACACACCCCAACTGTTCACCATATTCTTCTGTTATTTTGTATGACGTGTACGATATGATACCCTATGTATCTCTCATATATTTTCCCTAGTTATTTTTTCCTGTCATTCTTTAGGTATGTGTTTTCTTTATGTATTAATGCATTCTTTATGTATGTCCACACTTGTATGATGTGTATGATTGAATAAATAATATGTATATTTCATGCATGCATCCTGTAAATTCTTTTTTTTCCTGTTACTCTTTATGTACGCACTCGCTGTGACAATTGCAAATGCCTTACTTGCACTTACTCTTATCTGTTGTTCTTAGGTGGCTTTGCCACAGAACATAAATAAATATATAAATATATATGTATCGTAGGCGGAATTCCTTGCCCTGGGTTTGCCTCTTGTGTTCTAGCAGGCGGATCTTAATAGCCCTGCACGTTTCGCCAACATTGGCCTTTCTGCAATAGCTAGGTATGCAGTAAATTTTGTTGAATTTCCTAAGCCAATGAGACATGTTGATCAACGAAGATACGCCTGCAAGAACACAAGAGGACAACCCGGAAGAAGAAATTCAACCGATCAGCAGTCACGGAGGAAACCCGCACACAACATAAAATTTGGCGATGCCACAATCATTGCAAAGAAAAAAAAATACTATCCCAGGCTGATAATAGAGTTCACCGCGATCACCAAAACGCCATTTCACTTAAATAGACAAGAGGGCTACCTCCTAACACACGCCAAGAATACAGTTTTCCAGAAACTGACGAATCACAACGCAGAAGCACAGCTATAAGTAAGTTGTCCTTTAGGATTAATGTTGAATCAAGCAACTTTAAGGTGATGAAAAACTATTCACACGAGAGGGAGGAAGAGAGGGTATAGGCACGCTGACACGAAGACATCCGGTTAAATCCAGGCAAAACTCGTCACTTCCAGGCAATCAAAGCGACGAAAGGGGGAAAAATGGAGAAATTCGCGAATACTATGCGGATGTCATGGACATAAATGATGCACCATCAGAGCTAGCAGTAGGTATAGAGACATATTACAGTAATCATCGAGGACTGTAGTACGAAGGAAGTTCCACCAGATCGTCATGCGAAAGAGGAGAAAATGGTTGAGGCTATGGCGACGAGAGAGGGAGCAGAGATGATCCCTAGGGGATTTACGAGGTTGAGCTGGGGTTACAAGCTGGGGAAGACAGGGATGATCGTCGGGAGGCCAATTTCAAGTAGAGTCATCAAAAATGAGACTGGCTCTTAAGCCTCTTTCCCTCAGCGTAGGCCCACTAGAAAGTCCAGAATTCGAGCTGAGCGAAAGCCATTGCACGAAATGGAATGCCTTACATAAATCTACATGAAAATATCGTGCAATACGGCCGATTTCACATGTTAAGGCGGTGTTATTTTAAATTTAACAGCCAGAAATTTAAAATGTAACGAATATGTTTGTAGTATAAAAACAGAAGCAAACAACAAGTTCTATTGATAATATACATATATTCAAGAGTCTTCACAGCATGAACTTTAACACTGAGTTCTTTCAAGAACCCAAAGTGGAATAAGAAATCGTACCTCTATTGTGTGGAACTCTTTCGTGATTACACTTGGATAAATATTTAAGTTTCATTTTTATCCAAGTGTAACCAAAGAGAGCTATTTATAAAGTTGGGGCTAAGATTCCCCGCCAATTTGGTTGAATTGCAGCATATACCTGCTTAATTTACCGGAAAAACGGAAAATTTATGATAAGTCACTCCATTTTCTTATCACAGTTACTTTAAATGATGACTATAGATTTTTTTTACATGTTACACATGACAGCATATCATTCTGATCCCAAGCGGTGACAAAAACAGTACTGCTTGTAGCATGCTACTGCTCCTTTTCTGCAAAAAGTTTATATGCGTCCTCTAAGACACTGTGCTCTGTGTAAGAGGTGGCAAAAATATTTTTCATTGATCTCTACATTTTGATCTTTACAATTTACCAAAAATTTTACTCCTGATGCGCATGACGCCCTTCAAGCTTATGAATAATCTCAAAAAAATTATATGCGAACTCATTATCTCATGCGATACAAAAAAAACTCACCAAAATGTCAGAAATACAAAAGTTGTTTGACCATCAAGGGACTCCGGGTGGACTGCCTCAAGAATAAATTACTGGAGATGTGCAGAATATTTTACGCGACGGCCAACCTCTTATTGAGAGTCTATAACTTTCCTCGATGAAGAGAACGCTCCTTACTATTTTTAGCCCCATTTTATTTTAGAACGAGGCTTAAGTTGTTTTTACTGTATACCATAGTTATAGATCAAAGGTGCCATACGTCAATAACCGTCAATATTCCGTAAATGTAAACATTACTACTATTAGAGGTGACACACAGTAGAGTACAGATGTTAATATTACTACTGCGATTCTCTTCTAATCAAGTTGAATTTGAAATACCATTCTTAAAATATTCCACACAAAAAATAAGAACAGAAGAAAAGTCGAGATCGACAAACCGAAAACAGCTTTCGCAAAGCGTTGGGAAATGTGTCTCTAAAACTGCCGGAAACACCGGAATGAGGAAAAGAGGACTGAACTCGGCTGCCTCATCCCTGCCCTTTTAACAGCAGATCTGTCTCCCTCAGTGTCTCCCTCTGGAGACTATTTGGACGGGGAAAATCTTTTTCGCTCAGCCAACCACGCGCTTAGATCCGCATTGCGGGAAGCGGTGAGCCATAGTCCCTCCACATCGCGCGGTTGAAGAGCTGAAGCTGTTTGACACACGAAATCTCATTTCGCTAGTCTGGTCCCAATTCCGCTCAGACCCCGCGGGCTCCGCGGATCGAGAGGAAATTTAGGGAGGATATAAGAGTGGAGGGAGGCACGAAAAGGCATTCGCGAACGTCTCTTGCATTCCAGCCGGGATCCTCCAGTTGAGGAACTAGGACTCTTGCGGAGGCAAGGAATAAATTTGAAAAAAAAATGCACCGTAATGTAGCCAGGTCATGAAATGCCATCTACCCTCATCAATACTTGAAAAAAGAGAATGCATGGGAATAAACCTTGACTGGGTCAACTCTAAATTAGTGCCAAAGGAATTTATTAACATAGATAACAAAAACCTATTCAAAGATATCGAGGAGAAAATAAATTCTGGATTATTCGAAGGAAAGTCAACATTAAGTAGATTCATGAAACAATTCGCAGAAAAGTCTTGTGACCAATTACTAACGAGAGATGATATTTCGTAGCTATGATGTCTTATATCGTCTAACGAGAGAAAAGTCGGCGAGTGAAACACGAACATTTGAAATCCGGTTGTTGTAGTCAGTCGTTGTAGCCCAGTTGTAGCAGAGTACCTACTGCATTCCATTCCCGAGGGATCGTATTAGAATACCGGTGTAGACAGATTTTTGTACGAAATCGAGGTACTTGTTCAAGAGCATTTTAGAGAACATATGAAGGGCACTGCTCCGTCCGTCAGATGGCCACTTAAACCGTGAACCTTGCGGCGTCTTTCGTTACGGGTGTACTGATATTGGCGTAGCATTTCTCTCCACCCTTGCTGGTTCCCAAAATAAGCATCTACACACAGATACCAATCATTCCTTAACCTTACAAAGAACACCAATTGACCAAATGACATCGTTGAGTTCAGCGCGAGAACCACCCGTTATAACCACAGTCAACGACTAAAAATCTAATTTTCCATAGATCGTTGCATGGATAAAAATGACATTGCTTTAATAGATGGGACTTGGACGAGTGGTGAAGAAGAATATGGTCAAGCGTCTTAATATAAATAATCATTTTCCAGATCACCATACGAGTTCAAATCAGGAAAAAATCTGGATATATGCATTATTTCAGCACATGAATGGAAGTAATTCACACTATTCATACTTGGGGTTAGTCCGCTTGACTTGCTGTAAGAATCGCGTAACACCTATCTCGAAACATATGATTTAGGGTACCAACAACCCCGAATTCTCGCTGCCTAAAAGTCAAGAGGAAGAGTCAGCATTTTCCTTCATCAAACTTGAAAACGCATTCAAGTATGAAAAACCAGAGAATATCAAAAAGAAAATCTATGAGCTCATCGAGGAAGAGAATAAAAATGTCAAAATATAATTCAAATAATGACTCATGATTACTAATAAAAGACTGATATAAGCATATTTTCAGAACTAAAATTAAAAAAAGGCTAGTTAATGATTTGACTTGGGAATTATCACACTTTAAATATCAAGAAAAAAAGAATTACTAGGAAAATGGGTTCCACAGGAATAACGCTGCACTCGAACCTTCGTAATAGCGAATTTGAAAAAACTTGGGCATCATTCCTCCATTTCCCATTCTTGCTCTTTTTTCCTGTGTGATGGCTCACTAACGAAGGAGATTCCTCGTAAACCCTGCTTGTGAGTGTGTGAATGTCATGTGGATGACTGCGCTGTGAATGCACAAACCAGTGTGCGTGATTGTGAGTAACAGGTCCTTTCTGATCCCTGCTTGTGAGGGTGAATGAGAATCACGAGGGTGACTGTACATTGTATGCAAACACGAATAAATGATGCTTGAAAGTTAATATTACATTTTTTAATTTTTTATCCTTATCTTACATCCTCCCCCCCTTTTGATTTTGTGTATGTGACTGATTACTGGCGATGGAGAAACCTAAACCTTCTTATTACCTTAACTTATTAACCTTCGCCTGTTTTATTTTGAATTCCCTTAATTTTGTGTGTGTGAGGTGTAGTTGACGGTTGCTATAGTGGTCCTAGTAAGTGCGTGCGTCATTAGAGCTAATTTTTTTCTTCGTGTGCTCAATTTTGTGTGAACGATATTTGATTGAAGCTCCTTTACCTTGTGCATACTTTTTCTCTCCCACTTCCCCTCTATTCTTCCTTCCTAGGCGCGTAGTTTTACCACTATCTCCCCTTTTCCTCCACCCCTGAAGACAGCGCCTTGAGGAAATTTCTTCTTCCTTATATGAAGGCCGAAGACACATTCTCCTCATTGTTCTAAGACTCCATTCTAAATTCGAAGTACTAGGTTTCCCTGATGCAGTGAAATTCATTTCTTCGCAGCTGTTTTTCTCCTGTTCAATTCAATTCAAGGATTTCGAACTAACCGCGAATACCTTGGCGGAGTCACCCGCTTTTTTCCTTGAGGAAATCCAGCTACTGGGTATTCCTCCTATTTAAAATATCCCTAATATCAATCTCTTAATTGAGATGTCATATGGTATATCCACGTCATTTTTAGGTCTTCCATTAAAATAACTCGTATCTAACCATGCATTGTGTTATCACATTCTGGTCTGCAACAGCCCTCTCAGAATAATAAAATCATTCTTTATGGCCCTATAATGCGATTTTTATCAAGTACAATAAAATCGCTGAATAACAGTTTATTGCATTTCTAGGCGTTAAACTGACCAGCCTGCGACGTAAATTATACATACTTAGTTGCAATTAACCTTTTGTTTTACATCATGTAACATTCCTTCATAAATAGAAACAATAGAAAAATATAAGCTAACGCCAAAAAATATTCAACGGGTCAGATTCGATAGTAAATCAGATAACAAAAGAAAATGTTTGCTATGAGATGAAGACAATTTGTGGTCACTTAATAATTCAGAACAGCATTCGCTGGCCATAAGATGCTGCCTAAAAGTTTGAAATTTCAAAATTGAGCTTTCACATACTACAGGTGAAATCCTGTAAATTAAGGAAAATTGATTCCACAAGTAAATATTAGGAAGCTATCCTATACATCACAATTATTAAATATCCTAGTTCCATGTCAATAGTGCATGTTTGGTGATCTTCACCCCCTGCCACATATTCTTGTGGTGGCTCGCTGGGTATTACGTAGACGTAAACGTATTATACTTTACATACAATTTTCTTTATCTGGGGATGAAAATAGCAATTTTCAATTAAGAGATATTCATAAGGAACCAAATACATTCTTGTGATTTTACTGCACTCTCTTGTCTAATCTAATGTCGTTTTCTTCCGTGGATCATTTCCCTTGCCAAAATTTACTAAGCCTATGCCATTCATTTCCTGTCGAAGAAAATATGCCTTTAACCTCATCAATGTATTGTGTAAAATGGATTTTGCTAGATTTTATGAACAGCTCATTATTTCTTAAAAAAATAAGCATGCACCTGCCAACTATTCTTCTTGAATCTCATAAAGCAAATGATATTCGCAATTTACACCGAATATATTAGTTCTTACATCCAAAAGCGTCCGTTTCTGCAGTAAAGTCTCTTCATTCTAATCTAATGGGTGCGAAGAAAAGCAGTGGAGAAAGAACGGAATAGGTTTCGGATGGAATTTGATCAAACTCTTCAATCTCTCTCTCCCTGTCGGTTTACGTCATCTTTGACTGAAAGTGACTAGGAAAGAGTATATGATCGCATCGAAGGAATGAATAGTGAAGTCCTTCAAGTCTTCGAAGGAAGAGAATTGATTTTCGAGGAACTGTTTGGAGAGTGGAAGGAATAGGGTAATTTTGCAGGGCTACTCTCGGAAAATGGTTTTCCTCTCGTGGAATCGAACATTGATTGGAAACTGCCGTTCATTTCTTTCAAGTCGGACCTCTGAAAAGCATCAATATATCAAATATGACTTTTAGTCCCAAAATAAGAGAGAAGCGGCCGTGGATAGGTACGGTACCCTTTTCAGCCCACAAAATCCGTCTTGGATTATGGCGGAAAATTTTCCCTTACGCCAAGAACTGATATCGTGAAAGCAATGGATATTCTTGACAAATGAAAGTAAACATTAACTTTTTCAATCAGAAAACGAACTTTTTCGGCCAAAGAGTCACCTTATTTAGATAAAACATGTCGCATCAATAAATTACAAAAGCAATTAATAAATGTATTACTTTAATAAACAGCAGAAATAATAATATTAACGCAATTTCAACATATCTGTGTACCCATCCATCAACAAATATTCAAAATTAAGCTCATAGAATTCGCAGCCAGAACATAAATTCTCTTTAAGCAGATACGAATGATTTAGAAATCAATGTACTTATCACAACCAAATACGCTAGAAATTAATTGCGATCGTTTCAAATTTAAGGTAATTCAAGCAAATGATATAGAAACGAAATCTCAGACTTAAAATTGATCGCCGATGATTTATTTATTCTTAAAGAAAGTGAAGCGTTGTAGGCGTTATATGAGTGCACGAACTATGTATTATGTAGTTATACTAGTGCACTTCAAGATACTATGTATAAATCTTGGTACCTAAAACAAAATAATTTTCTTATGTAAAACGAAGGCTTTTGCGGTCAACATTACACTTAAATTTTGCCTGTAATTGTCTTGATGGGAAACATTTTCGCCAGCATCTTCTGATCTGAAGTGAAATTATAGTTGATATTGATATTGTTTATACAATAAACGTACCATTCCCGTACGGTTGATGGCTGGTTTCTGAAAATTCTTATCTACACTGGAAAGAGCGGATATCCGTCTTCCATATTGAAGTTTCCAGAATTCATGATTAATTCTATCCCCTCCCGAATTTGTCGTCGAAAATACCTGTTTTCTTTGGAAAAGATATTACTTCCCTTGAAGTTTATTAATCCGAGAACTTGAATAGAGAAGAGGGATATCCGTTCTCTTCTGTGTGTTCCAACGAATTTACCACAAACACCCACCAACCAATCTTAAAGCAGAGGACTGTTTATTGTATAAAAAAACATTTAAAATTCACATCAGATCTGAAGATGCTGACTGCCTTGACAGCAAAACAGTAATCTATCTAGTCAGATACACGCGATAGTAACCTGACAAAACTTAAGTTATTTCCCTATGTATCTATTATTTATTTACAACGTATATTACCCGGAATATAATATTAGGGAACATAAAAGATGACCGCCTAGGAGAATAAGGTGCAAAACATGGCTACTGATTTTCTCTGGCAAAAAAGGACCTGTAGGGCAAATAATCTGTAAAAAGTATAAAAAGAGAACCCATCAACCCAATTCTGATTAGTGTACTCGTACAAGTACATTTTGGCAAATTTTTACATTTTTTACCTTTTTCTCATTTAATCTCCTCTGAATTTTAGGTGGTTACCGTAAATGGAGAAGCGTGGAAAAGTTTGCCTATATATTTGGCTTCGATAAATGATTGTATGTACATACTTTTAACTACGAAGGTGAGCCATTTCAGTAGATAAGCTCTATAGCAATGTATCGTTTGCTGTTCTTATTACTATATATGCACCCACATTATGTTTTCCGGTGAACTGGAGTGTAGCCTTCACTTCCAGGAATTAGTTTAATATGAAGTTATATCTAATAAATCAATCTATAAATATTTTGAATGAACATGCTCCGTAAAATAAGAGAGGGGAAATATTTTCGGCATATTAATGCGTAGTGAATGGATACCTGACCCGTAAAATCGTTTTCCCCTACGTGTGCATCTTTATTTTTCGCTTCTGTGAATTACAATTTCCAGCAAAATGGTGATACCTTCCATGACACTCCTTGCTGTAGAGCACAAAAAATTCTTCCTTCCATGACATGCTCATTCACACATCGACTCTCCAATATCTCCAGGACATGGCTAATATACTTCCTTTAAATGATGGTAGCGGATGTGATAGCGAGCCGTTTAACATAGGCTCAGATTTGAAGACAAAATTATCGGGATGAGAAATAAACTGTTTTTTCAATGCTTCCTTTCTACAACGTTTTTCACCACCCCTACTTTTTCTTCCAGGTAATCTTGTATTTTCCAATTTAGTCCTCGGGCAGGTTAAGCAAGCCACGAAATGTAAACAGGAGTGTTATTCTAGCAGCACAGGGATTGTGCTGGCCACTTCCGACATTATGAAGGGATTCCTCAACTCCCTATGACATGCCAGGAGCTCCTGAGTCCCTTCCCTCTCGTGCGAGGAGAGACGAAAGAGAAAGAAAAGGTGAACCAATATCATCAACGGACAACCAGGAAAAACCTTCATTCTTCTCACGCAACGCCACGGACAAAAAAAGGAAAGCACACAAGCTAGGGGGTAAAAGTTACCTTCTCCACAAACTCAATTGCCCTCCGAATAAATGACACATCGCACCCCCTGCAGAGGGGACACGATCATCTCGCCCACAGACAAGTCAGTCATCGGTTCACGGGGAGAAAGGAATTGGTTCCCAGACCGACTGCCTCTCTTCATTAATTTCCTTCTCTCTCTCTCTCTGGCTACGCTACGTAGTGGTCGCTTCGCAGCGGGAGGCTAGAGATGATGGGAAGTGGGCAGGAGGAAGCACGGGATGGATAAAAGGGGGGTGTAGAGGAGGGGGAAGAGAAAGAAAGGGTCGGGAGCGGCGAAACGATATGGTTTCCAGGCCTTCTACGCACACTCACGCACCGATTGTGAGTCAGCCGTCATGAGAATCAGTCGGGAGAGACGGGAAAGGCGATATTCCCACAGTTGTCACCGTCCTACGAAACGGCGACCTCTAATAAAAACATCTAATCATAAGTCTTCTTCGTCCTTTCTTAGTTCAATCATGACACGCTTCCAATTCTTTTCCTCCTTGTCCCCGTACACTTCCACACCCCGAGCACCTCCAACTCTAAACCCTCCCCCATGGTCCAGACCTACTCGTCGCCCCCCCTCCTCCTATCCACCCGAGTTCTTGCACAGAAGAATCCTTCCCAAGCGTGATACTGTATACGTGTCAACGCCTCACCTTTATCCCTTCAACAACAGAGGGGGATATGAAGGAAGAAGAAACAATGAAAGAGCTTCTCTGATGGGCAGTCGAGTTTTCCTCCAAATCGAGAAAAATTATTATGAAAAGATAATCTACATACTAAATCGTATGACAGGATCACACCATAGGCACCATAGAAATGGACTCGATCCGTAGATTCAAACATTTGTTCTTTCCCTGAACTATTTACGACCATAACTACACCAATATTCGCCACTCCATTGAGATTTCAAAGAATGACCTCGCCTACATATGATATTAAGTTTGCACACTCTACACATCATTTTTTAATTCGAAATTTTTCTTTACCACTACAGTAACACAGTTTTTACTAACACAGCATTTGGGCGTCATTATGAAGGCTAAAAGAACACAAAAAACAAAACTCTACTAAAAAAACACTACTGGGCCTGTGAGCTCGGGTAGATGGGCTTTTGCATATGTTCGCGTCCAAGTTGGGGTCAGGTTGGTGTAGTGGCTACAGCACTGGCCTCTCACACAAAGAGCCCAGGTTAAAATCCCGGAAGGTATTTCTTTCGCCAGTAAACCACGGCTTATTTGTTTACTTTGAGCACAGTATTCGATTCCAGTGTTCCGCCCGACGGATTAGATGTTAAGCCGTGTCCTATAGGGACATAGCCTATAGTTTGGTCCAGGCCAATACTGACGTCGATTTTCACTCTAATATTTCTCCCTACCCTTCTATTCCCATCCTTGCACCTTTTCTTGCGTTCTGAACCGCCTAAAAGTGCGGGTACAGAGGTACAGACTTGAAAACTTCAAACATGTTTGTATTCTAACGTATAGTTCGTTTACAGAGGAAAAACATTATTCTAAAAAAAACTGTTCTTAAAACGATGGCTTCGTTGAATGTGGCATTATTTATTCAAGATATCCGCTGTAGATTATACGGAAGTAAGCAAGGAAATGATTTGGACAGGTAAGGCCGTTTTTTGGGCTACGTCGCACATCTGCATGAACAATTAAGGATGCATTGCGTTCATGTCAGTTTTCTTGAATGTCTCCTGACATATTATGTGAAAGGAAAACGTCGTAATGTCCTTTTCTGATAAAATTAATCTCAGATTAAGTAGCATTGTATACATTACTGAATATAAGGTTCATCACCCTGCCACACACCCTTACGGTGGCTGGCAGGGTAGTCTAATGATTTTCATGTACACTGTCACCTCCCTGACCTCTCCAAACCTCACTTGTTTCACTTGCCAACACCTATCAAGCTGTCCCTTAGGTCCTCGTTCTGAATCGTTCCTGACCTTAAGGAGGGAAGAAGAAACAAATGAAAAACTAACCAGATGCAAATCTAATTCTCTTGGCCATACTCATCTGTCTCCCCTCCAGACATAATAGTGTCTAACACTTGTTCACGCTTACAAATTATAATTCCGATTTCCTACCGATTTACCAAATTTATTCAAAGTATTTTCCCTGTATTAAAACAATTTAAAGTCAACTTGAATATTTTGCAATTTCACGCAACTTGTATTGAATAAATTCTTTAAAACAGTGGGAAATTGCTAATAATATTTTACCATAATCATTCATTTTTAAAACTCGATTCGGCGTCGAATTACACCCCGCTGAGAATGACGCTTGGCCGATGAACAAAACCAAGACTGACTTTCCCTTTAGTAAATCAATATTTTAAGTTGTAAAATCTGGTTTAAACGAACTCCAACAGCTGAGAGTATAATGCAGCATTTAATCTAAGTTCAATCCACGTAAGGTCCATCATCAAAAGAGTGTGCCCGAGGTTGGGTCCAAATATGTAGCCTTTTATGCGGTCAAACTGGCATGTTATCGACCTGGGTACTAAGGCCGGCCAACATGTTTCAAATTCTTCTAGTTTTGCGTTTTTGTGACACGGTAAAAATTCCGCCCCTCTCATGTCCCTACCTAGAAGAGAATGCGAAACGTAAGTTTTTGCTTGTTTGTAAAAAAAGATGAGTTATGGTTAAAAGTGTGAAAGTGTAAAAAAAAGAGTAAAATGCAATGTTTCCACCATAACTATTCATCAGACTCAAGTCAAAACGGTAGGAAAAAAATTACCTATGGGAAAAAAATTTGGGATCCTATTTTAAATCACCTAGTAATCCTAATGCGTTATCAAGACATCACCGTACACTATATGATATTATTATAGAATACCATTCAAAATGAGAGATATAACACATATTTTCAAATCCTTAACGAAAAAGTTGGTATCATTGTATTACTTTATTCCTCCGTCGCTTTGGAAACTGAGACACCAGGATTTTATTCAATGCACTGGCGCAGGCAGCTACTTTAATTCGCAAAATTTAGAGTTAACGTATGGTTCCGGTAACCATCGAAATAGGTTGTCCTGACCATACCTAGTCTTTTGTCGGCGGGTTCGGTCTGCATTTATTTTCATCAATTTGTGCTTATCTCGTATTGAAATAGGCCTTATCTTTATTTATTCCCTAAAACCTTTTAAATCTGGTTCACCTTTCTGTTTCTCTATTCAATCGGATAGAATAGTTTTGACCACAGATAGTAAAAGTTGACTTCAGCTCTTTCAAGTACGATATATATTCCGAAATATGAGCTTTAAAAAAGCATTTCCCACCTGAGGAAGAATCTACATAGAGCTGGAAATGTAAGCATTGCAGCAAGGAAACACTCCATTAGAACATAAATATAAAGAATGCTTCTTTAGGGCGGTGAGGCATGAATGATGACTGCCGTCAAAAAGTCAAGGCTAAAAGCATTTACAGTGTGGTGAAGAACGATGAGATGAGGATCAAATGGATCAACCGAGTGGCTAACGAAGAAATCCTGAGGAGATTGAAGGAAAATAGAGTCTGCTGAACATATCAAAGAGAAGGCGGGACGATCTAATCACCCAAACCTTGAGGCCCGGAGATGTGATGATGACAGTAGTCAATATAAAATGGGATGGGGAGAATGTCAAAGGAAGGTTTTGTATGAGACATATGGAGCAATTAGTGAAGAATATAAAAAAGCAAATTATAAGCATGAGGAGATAAGCTGATTGAAGTTTCAAATAGAGAACTTCGTCAAACCAATCTTGGGATTGATCTATGGAAATGACAGTTGAAAAATATATAATTTTTGAAAACGTCAAATTTAAATTCGTCTGGGTCGTCTGGGTTTCTTCTAATTTGAACCAAGATAGCTCTGAGGTGAAAAAATGAATAACAACTTCCCCAAACTATTTTAAAAACTTTGTCCCAAAGGTTTTATGATAGCAAGTTGCTATGAAGTACTGTAGAATACGCTTTAACTTTTCCTGCCATTTAGGACGGTGAATCAAACTGTACGATCTTTTAATAGATTAAAAAGAGTAAGTTAATGTGTTCTGAACCACTGACATCTGATGGGCAACTACACGTACTATCTTCCCTTCAAGCCACCTCGAGGGAGAGTGGAACGGGGTGAAAAATCGCCGAACATGAACTCATAATCCGCAATTGAGTTTAGAGTTAATAATATGAGGAAAATATACTAAAAATTCCGCCTTTATCGCAGATCATCGGAAAATATTCTAGATGCACTACACACTCTCAATATGCAGTTAATCGTTCTCTATAAAATCCACATTATATACGCAAACCATTCCCCTGGTAACCTCGGTTTACTATACATTTATCTGCAAATTCGTAGAGCGCGCAATTGCATTGTCATGCATGGGGAAGATTTTTCCATGAACGCATACTGTGCTAAACACATAATCGAAGTATACCTACTTGAAGACAGCAACCTAGAATTTAGCTTTTATAGATTTTCAGGGCAGACGAGTTCGCTAACGCCACCGAGTTTGAAATTAATATATCAGATTTTTTTGTGATTTTAGGATTAAAGCACGTCTGCATGAAATACTAATACGTACAATGCATGTTTGTAGTTTTTCTTAATGTTTTTTGTAATTTGCAGGAAAATCAGAACTGGTAATATGTATCCTACATGATTGTAGTAAAAAATATCTCCTCAGGTATATAGTAGAATAAGTAAACTTTAAGGCGTAGGTATATGTAGTGCAGGCTTAGTGATAACCCACCCCCTGACTCACATCCTCGTGCAGGATAGCAGGTAGATGTAGAAGTTAAACGGATAATTTTAGCATCATTTTGATGGATATTTCCACTTCAACGTCAGTAGCTGAAAGCGCAGGACGGAAAATCGTCCAAACCACAGCCTGCTTCACTTTTTTATTTAGCATGAGCGGAGAAAGTCGGATCCGAAAGACAAACATTCACTCGCTCAAGTTCCCTGGCCACCCGAGCGGAACGGAACGAGCCGTACACGGTCACCAGATGGCACTCAGGCAAGCGAGGGAGTTCCGTCGCTTGTCACACAGGGTCAAAGTCGTGGGCGGAATCCCACCGAGTGATGCGGACATTTTTTTTTCACTCCCGGCGCACGTTTGACACGCCACACATGAGGCTCCGATGCCGCAGAGAAGAAAAAAAAATAATTAAAGTCCAATCGGTTAATACGTGAAAAATCTTCCACGAACATTTTCCACGTTCATTTTTTGTTCGAAGCGAAACTTCAATAAAGGAGAGCTTTTATCATGATAAAATGATTGCGGACTGACATACGGCCACTTCCACTTTTCATTCTTGGCGCAATATTACTCTGACGGTCAGCTCCTGATGCCTGGAACTTTTGCTCATCAAATTCGCTTTCCTCATCTTAACGCATGCCACAATACGATGCATAAAAGATTCATGCTTCATGGCAAGGTATAAGAAAAAAATTAAAATTGTCTTTTATAAAAACAGATGTTCGTATCAGTTTGATATTTGAAAAAACTTTGCTTAGCGTGAAAAATCTAATACTTGACTTTAGATATTCCTTATTTAAAATTTGAAGTCAGCCGCATTTCAGTCATGAACCTATCCGCTTCAAACCATTACTAGCAATAACAAATGTAGTCATTATCTTTTGATAAATGCAATTGCAAATATATCGTCAGAACAGTATTAGTAATAGTTGACTACGAGCAGTGGACAATGAAGTTGCAGCAAAAAAGTGAGGACTAAAGGTAGAAAGGAAGTAAAAAATTTAGCTGAAAATTTAAATAAATATCTTTCAGTATTTGCGAACAAAGAGAAGAAATTAGTTACGTTGTACAACTAACATTTTCAAAAGTCCATGAAAAAGAGCTGAGATCATACCACATTATTTGAGGCAAATTCCTAAGTAATATTATTAGTAAATCATGCACAAAATCTCCTTCCACGAATAAGATGAATTAAGAAATTTCCGGTCAGATAGATTGACGGAAATGAAATGTATTTTCAATTTTAAGAACTGATGCAGAATGCTTTTTGTGAACATTTATATTTTTCTTATTTGGTATTTTTTATGCAGTTCAAGTTTTAGTATCACAAATTCTATACATTGCTTTTACAAGGTGAGCGAGAGAAAATTTTTTGAAAATTCAGTTTGGTGTAACTTCCAAACGAGCCAAAACACATACTCCAAATTTTTTGTGCATTCTTAATAGGATCATAGCTTATTGCACTGAAAATTTTTAATAAGTCCCCCACCAGAGATACAGGGGCCCGAAAATGGTAAATTTTCAATTTTTCCTATTTGCGGAAGCTTGTAACAGCTAAAGGATTAACAAACACACAACTTTTTTCTTACACACATTTACTATGGTACCCAAATATATTATATCAAAAATATAGACCTTGTGATCACAACCCTTCTATAAGAAAATAAATAGCAAAAGTTGTAAAAAACAGCATTTTGTATCAAAACTTTGTACTCATCATTTTCATAGATGTTACATAGTAAGGTTATTAAAAATATTTCAAATGAAAGCTCAATTTATGACCATCAAAATGGTATTTGAACCATTCTACTACAACCTGTAGTTTTCGAGTAACTCTAATTACTGATACTCGCTGAAAGTGTCATTTTTACAGTGCGCTGTGACCTTCGCGGCCCTATAAGTCCTTAAGGTCATGGAAAAAAAATTAACAAAAATTGGTTTTGAGCCTTACAGACATGTAGTAGTAAGTGTGTTAAATTTGAATTTTTTCTGAAATGGTGCTGCAACAACTTTTTTAAAAATATGGTGAAATGGTATGGAATGACCCATTATAAAGGAATGAACGTAATTCAGGTATCACTGTACGTTTTAGCATAAAATTTGAACCCGATTTAATGAGGGATGTGAATTGCTAGTTTCTCCTCTAACGAAGAATGAGATTGATGGCTGTTGCAACATGTAAATGCATGATGGAGATTATTCGAGGAGTGAAGCAGATTATTTAACGAAGTCCGAAATAAACACGGAAAATATGAATTGATGATTTTTTTAAATTAAATTAAATTTTAGATTCATTGGAACTTGAACTCAAAGAATAAGGAAATTTTAATGAGCATAATAGAAAAATCTGCGAACGAAGTAAAAATAAGTAAGTAAAAGCTATACATTAAGCTGCAATGGCATTGAATCTCGTATTTATCCCTCTGCTACAAATATTTATGCTGAAATTAAGGATCATATGTAGATTAAGCTCACGAGATTTCTAATACAAAATAAATGTTTTTTACCTTTGCTAGGCTTACACCTGTAGTAGGTATAAATAGCAAATGCTAGAAAAGGACGTCTTATAGTCAAGGGATGACAATGAAGAATGCAATGACACCATTTCTGATGAAGATGGAGGTATCAAGCGTTATTTTTTGGAATTCCAATAAAATACAGAATACAGATGATTTAGCACATTGAAACCTAGGTCGCAATTAAATTTTCATTTCAGTTGAAAATTGCATATTGTATCCTGTGAGATATTATTTCCACTAAATGTAGCATTAAGTACGAATAAACGGTTTGTAAAAATAGATTTAGGGTTCAGATTGCTCGGGCGGTATAACATCACTCAAAATAATTGTGTATGCCTGTATAAAAAATGGCTTTTTTACCCAACAACCTTTTTGTTTCGTTAGACCTGCGCGAAGTCTCTTTTCCGTCTTGTCCTGGTTATGTTCGAAAGTCAGTTCTAGATTATATGTGATTTGTAGACGAGGAACGCTCCCTCTTAAACAATTGCTATTATGTGCAATTTTATTGGCTATATTTGTTCTGCAATATACGTACAGGCCATTGGCCGCAAATCACTCTCACCACTTTCCACTCTTCTTTATCCTTTTAGCTTCCGTTTTAGTTCTGGCCTGCGACCATTGGTAACATTCATTTTTACACACGTTCAACCCATTTCAAATTATTCCTTATTACTCCTTTCAGGTAGCGTTACCTTAATGGTGTCATTTTCTATTTTTTTATTGCCGAATCTGATAGTTTTTAAAATAAAAAGACCCGTATTTTTCCGTTTTTTTTGATCCATCAATTATTTCTCGAGTTATAATCGGCGAAAAACTGATGCTTTTAACCCTTTCGGAAAAGTGAGCATGGTGCAACTTCTGACGTATATCAACTTCGTCCAATCACAACTGAGCCCGCCAAGCTACTTTTCCTTATCGCAATGGGGGGGGACACAGCTGACTCTGCCAATAGGAGTAGTTGCGACAGCATCCGTGAGAGTAGACCTTCCGAGAACTCCCCTCCACTCCCTTTCCTTCCCCTAAAAGCAGTCAAGGACGGGGGGAAAATGACGTCAATGATATCAAAGCAGCTTTTTCGGAGGGCGTCACCTTTTGTTTATTTCAATGTTTGATTTATGAGTGAATGGTTGCGGTTAGAAGATTAATTTTTTCACTAAAATTCTTTTTTTATGTTTCCATCTAAAGATTTCGTGTACAAAATTGAGATTTCGGTTCCTGAAAACTCCCCAATTGTCACTCCTATTTATGAATTACAGCTCAGGATATATTATAATATACAGTGAGTTTTTCGTTCCTTCACGATGCCAAAATTTTAGGCATCAGAATGAAGATTCAAGACCAGCATTCAGCATTTTTGCTAGACGTAACGTCGTAATCCCCTACGTCACAACTGTTACGAAAAATGTGATACCTATATTCCGACTAACTCCTTGAACTATGTACCTATATAGTACATCATTTCAATGGGAAATAACCTATTACCTAAAATCTGTGTAAAACGGTGTTGACAATGACTATTCAAATACAGTAACAAGTCTTGATTTAACTCTAAATCGTACACTAACCTGGCATGAACATATTAAAACACTTCCAACAAAGTACATAAAATATTAAATATGATTCAGCAATTTAAGGATCTAATTCCAAATTCCCTGAGAATTAAATTGTTTAATACCATAATAATATCTCATTTTGACTACTGTTCTCTCGCTTGTACTGATATTACTGTTGAGCTAATTCAAAAACTTCAGAGGTTACAAAACTGTGGAATAAGGTTGATATTTTATATTCCTTTAGATGAAAAGGTTACACCGCATTATGATACACTCAGATGGTTGAAGATAGAAAAGGTACGAGAAGATCTTATAAATGTGTTCATGTACAAGATGATTAAAACAGAGTGCCCTAGTTACTTGTTTGACAAAATTATCTTTAATACTAACACGCATAAACGATAAACACGAAATACTGTGGTATTATTAATCCTGAATTTCCGCACCAATGTGTTCGGTAGTTTTTTCCTAGTTACATCTTGTAGGCTGTGGAATTCTTTACCTGATGGAATAAGGTCTACTGTAAACATTTATTTTTTTTAAGAAGCGGTTACATTTCTATCTTATGCAAGGTAAATAAAATAATTAATGCATGCATAAATTTAATTATTAAATGTAAATGATTATGCTATTAAGTTTTTGTTAAAATATTATCCTTGTTAAATTGGTTATATTATAAAATTATTGTTCAACTATTGACCCCTTGTGTAGATTGTTTAGTCGATATTTAGACGGCAACTCAATTGTATAATATCATTAATGAGATTGTGAACTATTAACAAGCGTTATCTTTAAATGCTCCAAGGAACACAATGTCCCAGAACCAATAAATATCTATCTATCTATATCCACAACATCTACTGGATACCCTGAATGCCACCTCGAGGATGAGTGATACGGGTTGAGAAGAGGAATCAAGGGAACATTAACTTAATTAATGGTTTATGGCGTAGCTCGGAGGAATTGATGCATGATGAATAAGAATGGAACTTAAATTGTTTTCAGATTTACTTCACAGTTTGACGGTACATTATAATAGCTGAAAGTGAATGTGCAAGCGCCAGCCGAATGGAGAATAGCGCTATTGAATTCGTCTACGATTCAAAAGAACCGTTAGTTAGTTAGTTATTCAGGGGAGACCACCGACAACTAAGGCCATTTGCACTAGGATAGGTGGGTAATTGGGTAATGTTAGGAATATTTCAGGTAATGGAGGAAGGGTAAAGAGAAACCTGGCGTCGGTATTAGCCTACTCTTGAAGAGAGGCGCCAAGGGACCACGGCTTAACTTCCCATCTGACGGACAGAGTACTGAACCTGAAATGACCTCCAAGAGGCACCCAAGCAGGGACCTATTTGCCACTGAAAAATCTGCCACTGCCCGGAATTTACTGCCAGGAATCGAACCCGGCCCTCGGGATGGGAGGCCTGTACTCTTGCCACCACACAAACCCGATCCTCTCAAAAGAGCCGTTACAGGAAAATATTTTATCACGACTCGCGTCAGAAAGGATGTATGTAAAGCCTTTGAGGTTTAAAAAAAAAGTATTTTTATTTTATCCTGATGAAAATGGCCTTCTAAAACCCTACATGTAATACCATAAACGCGGGATGAGATGCTCCATAGACACCATGGAAGCAGAGTGGTGACAATGCGACTTTAGAATAATGAGTTAACAGACACCGTGGAGCAAATGGTATCCTCTTTCCTTTCACGGCAAACTCCCTCATTAGGGGAAGACGAATACGACCCAGCGATGATTTCAAGCCATCCGACAATGTTTCCGGTACGTGGTTTATAACACCGTGAAATTTTGTTTGAAGTCCTTGCTTTCAAGATATACAGTTATCCAAATGAAACACGAGGAGCTTCACAGACGTGGGTTTATAAATAGTCGATCAAAAGTGTTTCTTTACATAGCTTTTAGCTAGGGCTTACGATGTACATATGATTCGGGATGAGATTCTTGCAAATTACTGACTGTGATGTATTAATATGACTATTAATTAATTTGACTTAGACTTAGAAATTAAATTAATTTGAATAGTATATTACTACTAGTACTTTTTAATACATGATATGTGGTGATATTTGTTGTGAATTCATCCCCTGCCATACACCTTTATGGTGGCTTGTAGGGTATTATGTAGATGTAGATGTACCGTAGAAATCAGCTTTAAATCCCTATCTTTCATATGCTATAATTGTAAAATTCTTGTTATCTTAGTTATGTTCCTTAGATTATTTCCAACGATAATACGGTTTCCCTTGACTCTAGCGTTGCTAATCTTATGGGTAATCACCACAACTATGGGTTATCATCATGCACAACTGTTAGTAGAATCGGTGAGATTACAATAATCAGTCAGGTCAGGTTAATTTTTCGGAGCATTCATTATCTATTCTGCATTTTAGCGGAGCGTTTAATTTCGGATATTACTTTCCAGGTGTGTTAACTATGATATTTTTTAACAAACTAACGATTGTTAGTTTGTTAAACTAACTAAATTGTTTTTCTTCAATCCCTTTAAATTCTTTTCATATCAATTTTCATTTTTTAACAAACCAATGAATTCACTCCCTTTAAATTCCTTTCATACCAATTTTCATGTCAAAATGCACTGCTAAAAGCATGCTATCATTTGGATAGATAATTATAATCGTGAAAATACACGGAGAAGAATAACTCGCGGTAAAAAAAGTCATGCGAAATAGACTTCAAGCCCACGATCCTAAACTATTTCTTAATGCATATTTATTTATTTATTTCCTCTGTTGCATAATGGTTGGCTATTCAGCGGAGGCGACCGACAGCTGAGGTCATTTGCACCGTTTAGGATAGGTGGATAATTGGGTAATGGTAGGAGTTTTCAGGGAACGGAGGAAGGGTGGAGAGAAACCCGGCGTCGGCATTAGCCTACTCTTAACGACAGGCGCCAAGGGTACCACGGCTTAACGTCCCAACCGATGGGCGGAGTACTGAACATCATATGCCCTCCATTTGGCACTCAACTGGGGTTTTCCACTGAAAAATCCGCCACTGCCGGGAATCGAACCCGGGCCCTCGGGATAAGAGGCCAATACTCTAGCCACCGCACCAACTCGATCCCCACTGTTGCATAAATCATTTCCTTAGCCAAAGAATAAAAATTAGAATTACAGAATTAAATTATGCATGTTTCTGCCCATTTTGGCTGACTCATTCCAGGAAAAGTTCGTGATTCTCAGTTTGGAGAATTTCGGGGAAATGATTCTAAGTTTTTATTTAGCTTTCCGTCGTGCCGTTATTAGTAGCTGGATCATTCAAGGAAAATAAATGTATCATGGTTTCCTCAACGTAAATGAGGGTGTGAGCAAACATCAATACGTATATGTGTATCTAACATAAGTTATCACTAAGTTATATTTCCGGCTAAGGAACCAACTTGCTTGTATGTTGATAATTTCGAAGTATTCATCAATACCATCACCAATTTCCATCTGTATACCAATACTGGTGAACTTAAAACTTCCATCCCCCATAAACTTTTATTTGTTTCGATAAGTAATTTAACATGAAGTTTTATTTAATAAATATATTTTCAGCTTCTACAGCATAACTTTGTCGCTGGAAATACTTCAAATATTAAATATTTACAGCTGCTAGAATCAATCAATTTATTCCTCGAGGAAAACGGCCCGCAATGAAAAGGTTAAAGCCAAACAACATGCGAGCAAGCTGATCGGAAATAATTTCTGTCAATCAAACATCCCTGGGCCATTATGAGAAGCATAATCTTTCAATTTAAAGCATTCATTTCAACGAACCAAAAATAAAAATGAATTTATAGTAACATTTAAAATTACGACACGCACCATAACGCAAAATATTATATTTGTTTTAAATCTAGGATTTGCGTTCAAATATATGGTTCTGTTTGGCGTGCGAACAAGGGTTCGCACGCCTATCACTCCCAGACTTGGCAACGTTCTCAGGAAGAATTGTTTCCCACGCCGTTCCCGGGCCAATAAGAGGCCATTTCGCCGCGCACAGCGTTGAACATTTCTCACGAGTCCGACCTTGGGGCGTCACCCTCTTCTATCTCTCTCCCTTCCCAAGACCTTCGTTCCTTTTCCGGTGTTTCCTTCCGAGATCGCTCTTCTCTTCCTCCCCATTTCGACCCTCCGCATCGCCGGTAGCCGCTTCGATATCCGTGCGATGGGGGAGCGTCCCGTCTCAAGAAAACCCGTTCGCCCGTGTCCTGAGTTATTTGTGTGATCTGGCGACACTTGGAAGTCGGTGATAACGGGAGGAGAACCAGCGGGGGAGTGGATGGGAAGGAGGTGCAGGAGAAGATCGAATAAAAAGGAAAGAACTAGCTAAGACAGAGAGAAAGGGAGAATTAAAAGGAAATGCAGAGAGAGAAAAGAGAAAAAGGATAGAGAAATGATATTAGAAAATAGAGATAAATGAAATAGAGAGGGCGTGTGAATTATCTTTACTATTCTTGGGCCTAGTTCGTCCACTAGGAACATCAAAAATATACGTCATTATGAGCGCTCGTGTATAAACATAAAGCTAGAGAAAAAGTGGGTACAATCAAATAATAAAACAATGATATCAAAAAAAATAAAACAAAAACATAAGGGTAATTCGTATCATACCGTTTCTGGCGATAGAATTTCATTGAACAATCTATTTTTGAAGGCCATCAGTGATTTTCAATTTTTCAAGGAGTGCCATTCCATAGCCTAGCCCGGACAACGCAAAAAGAAAGACAACCCCCGTCCCGACAATCAAAGTAGGCAGAGGAAGAGAGAGACGGTAGAAAAAAAGAGAGGAGAGGGAAAGATAGGAGAGAGAAAGAAAGAATACAACAGAAGAGAGAGAAAGTAAAAAGAGAAAAGGGGAGAATGAAGAGATTAAGAATGAGAATGAGAGAGAAGAAATAAATAAGAGGAGAAAAAATAGAAAATAAGAAATAAGAAAGAGGAGAGAGGAAAGAGAGAGAGAGGAAAGAGAGAGAGAGAGTGAATAAGGAAAGGAGAGAGTAAAAGGAGGAAATCTGGAAGAGAATGAGAGACGTGGTAGAGAAAGTGAGAGGATTAGAAAAGAAAGGTGATAGAAAGAAGCAAGAGGATAGAAGGGAGAGGGAAGAGACAGAAACAATGAGAGAGAGGAAGAAGAAATGGAGAAAAGAGTGGCGGAAGAATCACGGAGGAGGGACAAACAGAGAAGAGGGAGCCATATAGAGGAAGGAGGTGTATGGAAGATAGAGGAAAGAGAGAATGGAGATAGGTGAGAGAGATAGAGATGGGGAAAGAGATAAGTGTGGGAGAAACAGTAAAAGAGAGTTGAAAAAAGATTTTTTGGGCTAAGGGAGCCAAAATTCCGATTTTTTTGTTAACGACGGTTAATAACACAAATATTGTTCAGCCGTATTCTGACCCTCCAATCCCTTCCAACTTCCGCTCCCCAGGACCACAGATGAATGTTCCGTTCGGCCAAAAAAAAACCTTCGCCGAGCTCCCTCTCAACTTCCTCCTTCAACTCTCGGCCTCATGAAACCGAGGGGGAGGGGACGGCGCGGCAGTCAAGCCCCCGTTCTTCGCCTTGAGAAGGCTCCAGCCACGAAGGCATTCCACTTGCATGCACCCGCCGGCGACACGGGGATGGTCCCTATTCTCCCTTCCCCGCATTTTCCGAGACACGTGTTTGGCAATTGATCTCCCTCTCTCTTTCTCTCCCTCCCCTCTTCCTCCTTTGTACTATCTCTTTCATCTCTCTCCTCCCCATCTCTCTTTCGATATCTTCCCTATTTCTATTCCTCTCCACCCTATCATTATTATTTTATCATAAATCACGTTAGTCCTCTCAGTGGGTTTTCTCAGGTTTGTCACACCCCCGTTTTGTGTGTGAATGTTTTCCTACAACGAATTTTTTCCATGGTGGTCATCAGTTTAAATCCTCACGTTTTTCCCACTATTGAAAATATCTTTAGCACCTATCTTTGATATTCTCATTTGAGTCTTGTTGATTTTCTATTTTCTTAATATAATTTTAAATCATTTTTCAAGTATATATTGCAGTGTTTCTCATGCTTATCTCATTCTTGCATGATGATGAGTTAGATAGATGAAGGGACTTTTAAAGTCTCAATCTCTCCCCAATTAAGGCTTTTATCAGACTATCTAACCACTCTCTCCCTTAAGCGATTGTTCTCTCACTTCCTCCCTCTCCACTCTGTTGATTTTCTTTCTTCCTTTACCCTCTTGTTTTCTTCCTTTTCATCTGCCTCATCGCTCCCCTTTTCGTATCTCTCTGCTCTCATTCTTATCCTCTCTCCACCTCAAATTCTACTATTCCGCTCTCTGTACTCATTAGCAACCGTCGGATCCGGTGGATTGGTCTCAAAGGTTTGGGTCGTCTTGGTAGGATTTTCGTTGGGGCGAAGCAAATGTGGAGAGAGAAATCCGGCAGCAGTATTAGACTGCGCTTAACGGAGGGAGACGATGTGGCCCATGGTTCAACGCCCATCGAGGGATGGGGTACTGTCCTTGAAGAGCTCTCCTTAGGGAACTGAAAAAGGGACCGGTTTGCGAAAATTTGCGAAAAAATCTCTACAACTACCGGGATTAACGCGGTAACTTTAAATTTAAGTGCCTAAACTACACTATCAATGGCATTCGTAATCAAACACGAATACTAGGAATTTGGAGGAAATACTCCAGCAATTCATTAACTCTATCTCCATTGTATTACCAGATGATGAAGATATACTAACAATTATTTTTGGCAACATTATAAATTTGCATTCACATATGTTTTCCTAGCCCATTTATAAAGGATTTTCAGGCCTGATCTGATGAGAAAGTTAACCATCCATATCAATGAAAATTCAAAGTACTATATCACGCTTTTTTTTAAAGCCAGCAGGAGTTTTCGGTGCCGTTTGAAGCTCCTATGTGGCCGTATCAAGAAAGAATATTTTCTTGACTAGTCAGCTTGAGAATGACGCATTGCTCCGCAACGCTAGGCAGTGATAATAATTTTGTACGAGACTACTAGTTTGAGATTACGATGAATAATGGCAGCCATAAACATAAAAATGAAATACTTGAACAAAATAACATTTATTTGGCGCTCATGTGGCAAGAGCGGATGAAAATATTCCACGGACGAAGCGGACTGATAATGGTGCGGCTACATCGAAATAGGTTTTTGTGTAGGAATAATCCCGTAAATACACAAGCAATCCCCCAAAACTTCAGCATTATATATTATTTCATCCATCAGCTACCCTTCTCACCAGAAACTCAGGCAATGGAAACAGAGGTGTGCTCATGTTTCAGCAGATAACAGCGGCAGAAAGATAAATATGTTCGGCTTTCAAAGAGGATTTGATGCTGGAACTCAAAATTTTGTTTCTCATGGGCGGTGGGGAACCAACTTATGGAGTTTTTGTTTGGAAAAGTGTCCACGGAATTACTAGTGATACCAAAAATGGCAAAATTTGTTTGGATTCCTCTAGAGTTTGCTTTTAAGCATTTATTGGAGAAAAGCTCCATTAAGAGGAAAAGTCTGTTTGCATTGTAAAAGCACTAATCTTTACTGTGCTTTAATATATCATCAAGAGGAAACTTCCATCTGCATCTGAATTTTATCGAGACCGATGCAGGATACCATACTACTGTTATATAATTTGTAGGATTCATTTATTATTAAGATTGCAATATTTATATTTTTATAAAACATCTTCGAATAATAATTATTCTGTCAGTAACTTTTTAAATATAAAGGTGTTTTAGTCAAGAATCAATCACGAATAATAACAATCAGGTTAAATAAGCCAACCTCGGAAGCCACTTTCTAATTCGGCGGGTATAAAAGTCAATGGTAATGGGTTCGAATCCCACCTCAAGCATGGCTGTTGTGGTCATCTAAGGTTTATGTTCCGGCTCGGCATTGCAATATAATCCAAGCAATTAGAGTATCTAAAATAAAATTATAATTTCTTTGTGTTTTTCCGAGATTCTTCGACGAAACTCGTATCACTATTTGTTTCCCGCAGCTTTCTTTGAAATCATCCATGTAACGCTTTTTTCCCTCGATAGTTAGTATTTCTGTACTCTTATCATATACCTCGTTCTACCCTTCAAACGTCCAGGTGTTTCGGCGATTTATTCTTATTAATCTGTCATCCCTAACTTTTCTAAAAACTACATGTGAGGAACAAAATAGAACCGAGAAGTAGCAACTTGTGGAAAGATGCACTCTTAGAAACTGTGTTTGGACGAACATTTCAAATAGACATTTATCTGAAAGGGATTAGAGTAGTGCAACAGGAAACAAACAAGTATCGATGATTTCTATTATTAAATTTCATTGGGTAAATAGAAAACGTGGCATCTACAGCAAAATCTGGAGGAAAATAACTAAAAAGAGATCTTGATTCAATTTTTCCTATAATGATGCGCGTCACGTGAATCGTTCCAGAAAAGCATTATGTAAAGACCTTAATAAGGGTGAAAAAAATAAAATGGTGTATAATCAGTGGTTTTAATTACTTCTCCTCCTCTTTCTTCAAGGGATATCTTCGGATTCGGCCAAAACAGCAATCTTAAATTGGGGTTATGCGACGATGCTGGTTATCATAGGAAGATAGAGTAGGCGTGTCGTTCTGATAATAATATTATTTTTGACATTTGATATGAACTCTGCAGAAGTTAGCGAATTTTGGCAAGGATAATAATTAATCGTTGTGATTACGTGTCACGGAACACAATAGACTGAATTTATTACAATTGCTTGTCGCCGAAAAACATCACAGAATTTTAAAAGTGGTGTGTTTGACTGGACAAATTTTTTGCACCGGTGCAAATCACGACAAATTTGGCCAAAAACCCTAAAAACTTTTTTTTTCTGACAGTAGTTTGAAATGGCTTAAGTGACGATAAATGTCCAGTGCATACTTTGCACTGAGAATTTTTAAAAGGAATCTTTAATTTATTCGATAATTACAGTCTTAATATGGGGATATAATATAATCGCGAATGGAGCGTCGCGACGCAATGTTTAGACAGACGCGTATGGCGGAATTATTAATACTCGATAATCCATTCATATTTTAACTGTAAAAACATACATGAATGTTGCAGGAACTCTGCATGGAGTTACCACACAGAAATATTAAATATATTTTGCGCTATACAACGATTATAATGGAGAGTAGTTTTCAATAATTACGCTCATTATTTTAGAGCTACAAAAACATGCTAGAAGCAGAGGTATTACCAATGTAAATTGGTGAGTTGTGATTTTATTTATGAGGCCAAAAAAATTCATCTGCGGATACTTGCGGACCCACGAGACATTGTTTATATTCTTCTGGAGAGTCCGAGCCGGCTGGTCCCTAGCACGCCCGGCCGCCGCGCCGGCTAGTCGCGCGTTTGGGTTATGGTTATCAAGAAGGTTTTAATTTTCTAGGCGCATATGGTCAGTGTTTCAGGTAAATGTTTACGAAATCTAATTTCATGAAAGCTTTGCTTCTCCGTTGCCTCACAATCAGTTGCTTCCCAGCATTTGTGCGGCAAAGTTGGGTGATATCTTGAAGTCTTGTGCTGTCAAACCTTATTCCCAAAGTGCAACGATGTTTCCCATCAAGCGTTTAGAACTTTTTAAATAGTTAACTTCAAACCCTAGGATTAATTAGTCCGTAAGATTTCCGCAAGCATGCGCATTTGTTGAAAATGCATGAAATTTACGTAAGGAGGAAAACCAAGCCATCAGAAAGATCATCATTGCATCGGTACGCAGATAATGGGGCTATTTGGAGAGGAAATGGGAATAGTGCCATAGAAAAGAAGAAGTGCTTTTTAGGAAGCATGAGGCATGGTTGGACTGCATCATATCCTTCCAACAACCAGGTGCTACTCCATGCAGCACGCAAGGTAATAACTTTAACACTTTGGAATTTGAATAGAGAATATTAGCTCCACTCCCGTATTTCAATGGTTACGCAGTCAGGCGTGCTCAAAAACGTATTTTGAATTGTTCTACAGATACCTCATAGAACGTACGGTTTTAACAAAAATACCAACGTTATAAAGAAAAATTATGAAGGAGTTTAATGAGTCAAACGGTTTACCTGTTTATTTGACGCAAACAAATTTTACTGTTGTTTTAAACACGTATGCCATTGTTGGAGCCGTTACCCCGTGTTTACTTTTTCTGTAAAAGAAATAAATGTAAAAAAAACATAAAACTTACAATTAGTGACTTGGTATTTAATTTGTGGAATAACAAAATAAAACAGACTGCTTCTTTGTGAGTTTCACGGTATAATTTATTGTTACTGCCGGTGTTGACCGTCTGAAAAAAAACAAGGATTTTTTACCTGATGACGGTCTGACCTTTTTTCTGTACCTGATGATGGTCTCACAAAGAAGCAGTCCCTGTTTTAGTTTGTTAATTAGGAGGGGTATAATCATAGTTCTAGAGCTGCTATCAAGTAATTACGAGTGATAATTATCTTACGGGAGTTAAGCTCAACGAAGATTTTCAATTTATAAGAATTCATAACCACAATGAAACTAAATAGACGGTCACAGAGTTTCAGAAGATCCGATTATGACGGCACTCTTAAGTTGTTTTTACCTAGAAATAAACTCGCAGTTTTTGCAAGGGAAGAAAAAAGAGAGGTCGAAGCCAAAGGACGATGAAATTTACATGCAAACTAGTCCACCCCCACCTATTTACTCTCCTATCACCTAACGCACCGATCTTCACGGGAAATGGAGCGAATTCTGTCGCCTCTTTGAGAATGTGTAATCGTGTAGTGATACTGGAGGGTTTGCCGGTGAAATTTGCACATTTTAATGAAAGTTCTGATGGACCAGACTGAAGTCAACCTCTTCAGATATGGAACTCTGCATTTAATTGGATTTACCTGAAAGCGAACTAAGGAATTATGCCTCGAATCCAATCCTGAGTACGACAGCTTCGGTGAGGAAAAGCTAAATTTTTATTCTATGTCAGACATAATCGTTATACAAAGGGTGATACCTAAAACTAATGAAAGCAATTTCGCTACTACACATTACTTTTTAAGCAAAAGATATCCTCTTGTCCCACTTAACGTGCATCAAATTATCGATTTAAATGCTTATAGAAAATGTTGCACGTAAATACAAGTCTACACAGACCACCCAATCTTGATTAAATTAAAAAGAATGAATATTGCCATCGATTACCTATTCCATTATCCAGTTTTGTTCTCTTCATAAGAGAAAAGCAGGTTCTTACGTAAGATTTTTAGTAAGTATTTCCTCTGCATCTTAAAACTGTAAGTGCTCAGAAAACTGCCAGAGGAAAATGGGTTTCCAGGGCTGTGAATCGAACCACAGACTTATGCCTGAAACGCCAATATAATTACCCCCATGCTAGTCAGAATTTCTGATTCCAAATAAAAGTTTTGATATGCCAAGCATACTTCTATTAGTCCCTGGTTCAACATGTTAGTTCATGTTCATGTTATGTTTGGGTATGGTATGGCTAGGTAGGGTTGGGTTAGGTTCGGTATGGTAGGCTCGTTTTCCCTACCAATGGCGTGGTCTAGAAAACCTTTTTTCTCCAGCAATTTTCAACGCAGGTACTTACATTATTTAAGTTCCAGAAGTAAATAGGCAACGTTTTAGCAGCACAATGGTTTAGATTTAGCGATAATAGAAAGTGAAATCTGCTGATTTTGAAAATGGGCAAGTTCACACCCACCGGAGAAATTTCTTTCCCGCCGCCAGCAATATTCCATCAAATCTGATCGAAAAGATGGTATCCACAAACTAATGAATTCTTGCTTTGGGTAACCTGATATGTCAGTCGCACTAGAACTCAGTCCGTACCGATAGCCGAACGCACATAATTGCACTGCTTCTTCAGCAAGTATTTCGCATCATTCATAGGCCAGGAATTCAAATACTTTGTCATGAAAAGGGGAGAGTCAGTGATCCAATTTTAATTAGACAAGGAGGAAGTCTACGGTCGCATTTTTTCTTCGCTTAGTAATGTTATTCATACTATTAAACACTAGTATCACTATCTTCCTCTTCGAAACAGCAACCCCCAACTGCCACCCAATATACGCATGTAAACTAGATCCTTTCTTACCAAGGCTCCTATCATTCGTTCGTGATTGCTGAAACAGTTACCTAGGTTTTTAAAATGTTAGGAACAGTACTCCATTAGAATTTCAATGCTTATAGTATAAGATTTAATTGGCTCGTTTTCCCTAGCTACCTATGCAATATGCGTCCCCTTTGCATAAAACAATCAGCCAAAAATACCATCTTTCAGCGGATCTTTGCAAAATTTTCAATGGAGCAGGAAGGACTTCATTTTACGTAGCTAACTGCAAATGCATATTGACTTGGTTTTGGTCTGAATGCGTTAGTTGCTGAACTGCCAAATTGCTAGTACCTCATGGAAATAAATGTTCCTTTACATGCTAATTTAATGGAAAAATGAATTGAAACACAGAAGAATGTGCCTCTCCAAGAAACTTAAATATTAACACGTCTTTCTTTGGAAACTATTCACATACTTTTTAACGGTAGAATACAGACTGAGCCTTCAACGAATCAAGTATTGAAAGGCGGAATTCATGCGAAAACTTTTGTTTTGGTAACGTAGTGTGGGCTCCTATTTTCATTCTGCACATAAAACAAAGGCATAGGGTAATGCAGTCCGACTTCCAGAAAAACTTCTGAAATAAAGTTGGGACCGAGATATATCTCATAATGTTGCGGGAGATCCAGACAACGCGCAACTTTCTACACCACGGCAAAGCCGGGTTATACGAAACAACAGAGAGCAGTACAAGGTAAAACTGATTACTGTTTTTCTTGGCATCATGATTTTATAAATTTTTGTTAAATTTATCACCCCTCGCTTGCGATTGCTACGCATAAGCTCGTTAACCTGTACCTATCAACTTTACTGATCTGCCCTAAACTTCTGTGATGAGGCGTATTTTTCATTATTTGTTCGCAACAAGTTATCATGTTTTTCGAACGCAGAAATTTTTGTTGCCGTATAAATTATTTCATGGCACCGTTAGAAACCGACATGATGATATAATTTGAAACTAACATTATTTCTCCGACATAAAATCCAAGCGGTGAATCTTCTAGGTCCCTTATTCCAATGCTTAGTTAAGGAGGACATTAACATTAATTTGATAACTATCACACAACAGCCCAATATGAAGCGATAAGAGAAAATAATGTAATTTCGACCATCATTCTGTTTGATTACGAGTGTATTAGCGAGAAAATCAAGAATATGTTTTCTTTCTCTTTTGGCGATTTTTACGTAAACGAAATATGGAATAATTACGATTGGTTGGTCATTCATGGGAGGCAGCCGACAGCTGAGGTCATTTGCGCCATTTAGGATAGGTGAGTAATTGGGTAATGGTAGGAGTTTTCAGGGAACGGAGGAAGTGTGGACAGAAACCCGGCGTCGAAATCAGCCTACTTTTAACGACAGGCGCCAAGGCTACCACGGCTTAACGTCCCATCCGACGGACTGAGTACTGAACCTGAAATGCCCTCCACTACGCACTCAAGTAGGGATCGCTTTGCCACTGAAAAATCCACCACTGCCGGGAATCGAACCCGGGCCCTCGGGTTGGGGGGCCAGTAATCTAGCCACCACACTAACCCGATCCCCAATTATTATGAACATCTATAGGTAAGATGTGAGCAAATGAAATCATCGGTTTCCATATAATGGAAATTAGAAGGAATATGGCAGGTTAAACGGAAAAACATGCTTGATATTCACATAGATAAATTTTCTGGCAACATTTTCGTTCTTTCGTGCTTTTAGCAAAGCCTTTAACATGCTTTTAACTTGAAGTGTTCCTTTGCCTACTCAAACAATTTATTTTAGATATGATAGTAGGTATCTGTCATGGAAAGAAAAAATTGAATATATTATAAACATTAAGTTTTGTCAATATATAAATATTGCATGTATGTATTAAGAGTTGAATTGATAATGTCTTCAGAGTAATGGATACACACGATCATTCTAGTTAGAGTAAATACTTTTGCTATTTATATTCAATTTACTAAACTAGTCACCAAGGCGGCAATGTGTTCCGTTGTACGCGTTGTTTTCAAAGGTCTCATATTGCTTTTTGTTTGGTAACAACGATCGTTGAATAAGAAATAATGTTTCATACATAATAATACACGCATATGCTGACTTATCTGATTTAATTCAAAGTTTCCACGGTACAGTGAACATTTATTTCGTTCGTATAGTAACCACAAGTGATATAAGAAGGCATTTTATTTTCTCCGCCCAGAGATATTTCTGCACCTCATTGGCAGTGATTGTTAGTCGTACCGACAGATTCGAAGAAACGATAAATACATCATTTACCTTTAACTTGAGAGAAATATGAGACAAATGTGAGAGAAAAACCTTCGGATACATTCAAAAGACCTAACAACATGAATAGAGATGACGGATACACCCTTTCCAGGCCTACACCCTGTTTGAAACCGTCGGGATTATCTCGAATAGGTAACCAAGAAGTCACGTGTTATAAACACGAATGATTCGCGAATTTGGTGTCAAAAACCGCTGTTTAAAACTTCATTCATTATTTACACTTGTGTTTCTTCTCATCTTGGGGCTCTATAGTCGAGACATATGAAAAACTCCAGGGAAAACAATTAATGATATTGTCACGAGCGATTCAGGCACACTAAATTTGCAAACCATTCGTGTTTGCTCCTCGCGACTCCTTGGTTACCCATTCGAGATAATCCAGACGGTTCAAAACACAACCCCCCAGCACTTGGAAACGGGTATTCCACACGAGCACTACCAACAGACAATCAGAGATCATCAGTCGCGCGGTCACCTTGGAAGCCATATATAAGTAAGAGTCGATTCGGAAGCAATCTTCACATCATCCTGGACTGAGGATGCCTGAAGTAGGGTGGGTGAGACATCGCACTCAATAATGAAGACGCGGAAAAATCCCGAAAACCTTCCCAAGTCATCTGAACGCCGCAAAAACCTTCACCAGAAATTCGTTTTACCCATTTTAGAGAATAAATCTTCTTAAGTGGTTAATAGTTGAATATGGTGATCCCAAGAATATGACTTTTTAATTTAATGCCACAGAATGCCTGCAAATTTAGTAACGAGTGGGTAATAAATCCGCATAATTGTAACCCTGAAGACCTTCCCTGCGGTAATGTATGTACAGGAACAAATCTTCGGATGCTGGGCAACTGTTAAACTTGAGAACAATGATTGTGATGACAATACGTTCGCAGTTTTTCTCAATTCAACTAATAGAAATATCAATCAGAATTTACGATGACAAGGGTTGGTTATCACAATAATGCGCCGTCCCACTCACGCCTCCATTCCCCCATTAAATTCCATATCCTCTGCTCTCAATTCATTAACTCTGCACCGAGTGCTGCGAAGATAATTACCTTGAGAAGCGCTGAAACACGACGAACCTCGAAATAATGTTAGCGTCAACTCCCCTCCCCCCTCTTTCATTCGAACACGTCTTGCCTTCTTCCGACGCAATCCAATTTGTGAAATGAACTAGCAGATGAACAACGCTGGATGGAATTTGCCCGCCTCCTTTGAAGCATATCCGGAGCTATCCGTTCGATTTGAGAAGCTGACACTCCATATACCCACTCCTAGTCATATGTTTCCCCTCCTAAGAAACAATGGTTACAGTAAGTTGCAGAAAGTTTGGCCTAGCAAACTGAAATTTCTAACAATATTAAAATGTATTGAGCTGTATATCCAATTAATTACATAAAATAGTATATTCACGAAATTAAAGACGCTCGTTTCGATAAATAGTTACGGAATTCCATACATACATATCAATCTCACGGCAATTGCAAGCCTTACAAAATCAATCACACTCTCATTGGAAGGAATACAGATTCAATCATGGAATATTTTCGATGAATCTTGAAATTAAGTTAACGGCAGGAAAACGACGAAACATTTGATTTTGTTTAAGCAAAGGAACCATGGATCTATTTCGCACTAACAATACATGAGTTAATTATGGATATGATCTGCTCCACCTTTACTTGATTTTGATCTCATTATAAACGTGAATGAAATCTGAAAGAGTCATGAATGATTTTATTTTTCAGGATTATCCCAGGAGTAATGAATTGGTGTGTTTGCTAGAATATTGGCTGCTCATCCAGAGAACCCGGGCTCTAACCCCGGTAGTGGCAACGTTTTCACTACCGGTCCACTCTTGAGCGTTGTGAGGAAAGAACTTTATACTCAGTATTTCATTCGTCACATGGGACGTTGCTCAGTTCCTGGGACGTCAAAAGAGTGAAATAGGAACGCTAAAAATCTTCCGTAGAGATCAGGCTAGTACCGACGCCGGGTTTCTGTCCACTCTTTCCCCATTTCCTGAAAAATTCTACCTCTACCGAATCACCCACCCATCCTAAATAGCACAAATGACCTTGGCAGTTGGCCGCCTACACATATTACCACTACCACTACTTTCCAATCTAAAATCGGTTGCAAGTTCAAGAGGATGCTATTTTGCGAAGTACAATTTTGAATTATAATCAATGTTTTAAGCGAATTATATGGTCTTGGAATCTTTAGAACTATTTTCACTTACATTTGTTTGCTGTAAAAATATACGAGGCATTGTTAATTCTAAATAATTCACACTTACAAACACTTACTTCTCAAAAGAAGATTTAGCATTAGTATTAATGATTTTCAAGGCACCCAAGGACCACTCAGGGCTATTCTTATCCTCGTCTGACTCAAATATAATATATTCCTTAGTAAATATTATAGCGACAAGGGAACTACTATTTCGTACATAGCGTACTTTCTGCAAATACTCTTTCACTATTCCGATTGCATTAATCTTAAGATTGATGCCAGTTTTAGGACGGTCACCGCAGTTTTTGCTCGTGTTGTATAAATTCCCAACGTTTTCGATGCAGGTGACACGCTAAGTTCTCGACTCACATTCTAAGAAACATGAATGGCTTTCCGTCCATCTCAAGGTAAATGTAACTATTACGCAATTCAGGCATCGGTTAGCTTCGAGAAATAGCATTCCTTGCATTTTAATTCATAATCCTTCTAGAATTTAAGTCAGTTATTATTAGTTTTCTAGCAGTAGAGTTCTAAACGAGTAGATCTAAACAGGCATTATTGTCAAGGCCCCTAAATTTCACACGAAATCTCTCTTCACCCCTGCATACTTCTTTTCTAATCCACCCGAACCACAGGTTTTTCTCCTCCCTCTGCCCGCCTCTCCAACATTCGTACCTCTATAGCGTCCCTAGAAACACCCCCCTTGCCCTTTATTATCTGCTCTATCTAGACCTTAGGCCTAATTATAATTCTCTCAATAAACTTCCTTTCTTCCCCCAGCTTCTTTGCCACCTCTTCAGTCATTTGTCTTTCCAACCACCCTACTTTCTCCACCCTTCTCCTTACCCACATCTAAAAAAATCACCGATTATCGAATAAAAATGAATTCGAGTGGACAAGTATCACGACAAGATAAAATAGCAATCTTCAACGACTATGTACAAGCGGCAGGTGCACCAAGGAAAAGCTAAGGTTTAATAAATTAATCGATTTAATGAGAATTTATTTTTATTTCCGATAAATGCTGGGATCAAGGCTGCATTTTCTGCAGCTACCACTTTAATTTTTTTACCCGACCTACTTTCCCAGCCGCGTCATAATGCTGCATCTATATTCCTCCCAATGCTGCTAACTTCCTCAATACTTCCGAACCCATATATTTAAAGCCCAGATCACACACACGCGGACACACGTTCACACAACTTCTTTCTCCTTTAGTCCCCGAATTCGCTCCTTTGGTGACGCCATAGGAACGCAATAAATAGCGCTGGAAGGTAAAACGTGGCCACCAAAAAAGATGTATTCTCGTAAAATCTAGCATTCATAGAGTCAAAAGAATTATTTGTTCACACTTATTAAAATACGCTTACCACTGTCTGAATATTACAACTATGGGAAAAGACATCTCTGCCCCGACATCAATACCGTGGTAACCTGTGATAAAAATACATCCTCCTAGAAGGGGAAAAAATAGCACGTAATAAAAATTAGCATGGCAAATCGAACTTCTCCTTTTGAACTGCAGTCGCCAGAAAATTCGAAGATGTAATTCAATCATCATTAATTTGGTATTTGAAACATTCTCCAATTCATTCGCGGTTTTATAATATGTGGGTGAACATTTCAGAGGTTAAAAAAGCCGCGGTTATCCGCGGTTATGCTCTTCTGCAGTCAAACTTCGTGTACTTTTATCGTTAATCTGATGTCCTTTTAGTGACCATGAGTTTCAAAAATGGCCAAAGTAGCTAACCATCTATATAAACTGATGACAAACGTTAACCACAGACTATGAATCTGGGAACGTAGGTTTTTGCAGCGGAATCCATCGTCGTCAGAGGCTTTCGGGTGCAGCTGCGTATAACGCGTTGTCGGTGAGCGAGCTTTCGCGGCCATTGCAGGACGCATCATCAGGCAATGATTAAATATATTGGAAGAAAAATCTGGGTGGGACAAGGGCATAGCCACGTTGGCACACCGTTTCCCTTAAGATCACCGAAGTTAAGCAACGTTGGGCCCGGACAGAGGTTGGATGGATAACCCTCCTCCATACCTCTACCGCGGTGCTCTTGTCCCCTATCTGCAAGTGGCGGACAGGTTAAATGTGGGTTGGCACCATGGATCTAAAGAAGGTTATTTGTTCACACTTATTAAAATACGCTTACCACTGTCTGAATATTACAACTATGGGAAAAGACATCTCTGCCCCGACATCAATACCGTGGTAACCTGTGATAAAAATACCCCTACCCCTCCAATTATTTATTTAATTTATTTTGAAGTGGACTTTAATCTTTTAATATAAATCATGATTCTACCCGATCTGGTCCGTTTTCAGCGGCGTAGTCAGTTAAGGGGTCAATTAATAGTATTTATTATGAGTTTATCGCACCTTCCAACAGCTCCATGGTCTTCAATTCCGACGTTTTGAAGAGCGAAGAGCGGCTCTCTATAATTATTTCGCCAATATTGGAGAGGGACTTGCAAGAGATACAAAAGATGACTGCACTTAATATGACTCATTTTCTCTAACCATAAAGGCTGTAAAAAACTGAATGACAATTCCCACGTAGGAATATAGAATTTGCCGGCCTTGGCGGTGGTGGAAAAAAACCCAAGTCTACAGGCCTAAGGTCACGGGTTCGAATCCCATTCGGGTGCTTTACTCACTATTTGTGTATATATTTTTTAATTCAAGACGTCATGGTCTAAAAATACTACCCTTCGAATACTAAAATCTCAGTCTCCCCCGCTACTACTAGCAAAATAACAACTTGGGGGAAACGTAAATGATTAATGCAGGAAATACTGAGAAAACACTGGGCCAGAAAACGCAGTGCATGTCCTTGAGCCTACTATATACCAGCTATGAAACTTCCCCGTCATTAATGGAAAGCAATAAACAGAAAAGAAACATCTCATGGCGAATGAAGTGACTCATTACACCGATGAGGAATGACTCAGTTATATTCCTGTGAATACAAACAGCCTCGTCCAAGATATAATTCCATTTTGGCTGAAAATGGTGATGGTTCAACCACTGCCAAACCCCCTTGCGGTGTCTTACGGGCTATAATGTAGATGTGTGATAATGTTTGTTATCTTATGTTGAGTAGTAGTTTAACATTTGTACATGTTTGCTAAATATCCAACCCCTGACACACACTTTCGGGATGGCTTACATGGTACTTAGTAGACGTAGGTAATTTAGGTTAAATCTTCCCACTACCCCAACGAGAGTTAACATTTTGCTTGGGCAAAACGAAAGCTCAGGCTCGCGGGATCGATTACAACCGCAATGATGGGTGTTGTGTTTTTAGTGTTAAGAATATATGTTAGCTGGTGCAATGGATAAATGGATCTATAGTAGCACCTAAAAACCAATGCGTCTACAGCCCCTTTCTGAATGGTTATTGTTTTACTTGGGTTTGAGAATAGATTTTTACCGCACCCTCGAGATATAGCGGCGAAAAGAATTTAGGTACATCCTAGGAAGCCGGGAATTTACATCGTTTTGAGACCTTGAAAATTTCAACCGCAAACGGCACCCTAAACATCCAGCACGGCATCAGATGCGGATTCCCGAGAGCGCCAGTGAAGGGAGGCAGGGTATTGGATCTCCGTTGACCCCGAACTAACGACCCGAGTTAGGCAGTGGGATGGGTACTTGACTGAGACTCCCTCGGGCCCCCCAGCCCCGGTCTTTCTGAGATAGCGGTGGATAGAGGAGAATCCGCCGGGCGAGAGGGAGGAAGACATGTGGAAGAGACTTTATGGGAGCCACACGGAAGATGGGGAGCGCGGGTTTTTATCTTCTCCGAGAGCATTTCGATGGAAAACCTATTATCCGCCGGCTTCGCGGTGAGTAAGACAAGAGGATGGGAGAAGATACGGACGAGAAGAGAGAAATAGAGAGAGAAACTATGGGCATAAAGTGGAATAAAGGTGATTTTTTCTTACAGGAAAGGAGCTTGGACTAGTAATAGAGGAAAAGGAGGCATTGGGAGTACTTCGCCGTTCGATATTACGTTCCCAGGTGTGTGGGGTAGACCAGCGGAGCCCTAATTTTTCCCACCTTTTCCTCACACTCTCCTCCCCAACAAAGTTCGTATATTTAGGCGCTCCACCAAAAGATGTTACACATGTCGTTCGAAGGAACGGTTACTCGCACTCTTTGCCTCGATGGGTTTTTGAGAAGCACTGTCACTATTTTCAGGAATCCCAATATCGCAGGCCAGGGGATGGCAAAACTTTCACTCCCCCGCACATGGATACTTAAGGATGTATCCGTACTACGCTTGAAAAATAAATAAAACATGAACGGAATTTTTCGGGACAAAGATAAGCCCTTTACTTTTAGATTTAGATCTAATGTCAATTATCCGTGGATGAAAATAAGGTACTATACGTTAGCATAATCACAAGTTCTGAATTGTGCGTAGGAGATTGGTCTGCAGTGATATTTTTAACTAGCTCATGTTTCAACATTCCAAACTCATTAACGCTTTGGGAAATATAAGTTAATTAATATATCAAAGAAATACCTGACTAGCCAATAATTATTATATTACTTTGTAGTGATTAACAATTTTCGTTATACGTGTATATTAAATTTATGTCTAACATGTTTCCTTAAAGTAGTAGCACTGTACCTCTGAGTTGCTATAGGTAGTACATGCATATGCTAGTATTTTTGGATACTTATATGTATAATAGTAAGAGTAAATTTAATTGTCTTCCATTTTAAATACCATCCTGGAGGTGGTTCAGCCCCTGACACACACTCTTGCGTTGGCTTGCCGAGTATTATTGAAGTACGTATATTTATTCCATGAGAGAACAGTTGCAATTTTGTCGAAGCCAATCGCTATTTATTTTACTATTCAATTTAACTTTAGGTTGAAGTTAATGACAATATATAAATTTTTCCCTTCTGCAAAGGGCACTTTTCCTTTGAATAACTTTCCCGAATTATGGAAAGCTTATTTAAGATCATGACTCTAGCACGAAATCTCACTCCGTTCCATCGAGGCAAAATTTAGCTTTTAATGAAGAAAAAAATCACGTACCAGCATCGATCACTTAGGGAACCATAATTAATACAACCATATTTTACTCATTGACAATTGTGCTAGGGGATCCCCTTGCTCTCGAGAGAATTGAAATTTTGATTCCTAAAATTCCAAAAAAAAAAAGTTATTATATGATAGACATATGCGTTGGAATGCGGATAATGGAAACTTGAAATCGGTTATCCCAGTAAAAATTAGTTTAAATGAGATCTGATAAGCACGTAATCCCAGCGATCCACTATGACCCACTAGGAAGTTTTAAAAGGGCAGACAATCCATTTAATTATTGAAACAATTTATTTTGGAAGTAGACTAAATAACCAGAATAAGTTAAAATTATAAATAAATTAAGCGGATAGAGCAAAATATTTTCTTCTTTTTCTTCGTCAAGTTCTAGAACCAGGGAAGGCAAGTAAACGAATCTCCTTTTTAAATACATCCGCATTTTTGCTCCTCTTTTGCCTTTAACAACTTAGGGGAAAATATTGAGAGAGTATGAAAATAGTAAATTGAAATTTTTCCATGGTAACACAAATAATCAATATAATAACTCAAGGCGAGCGAATTCCAAGAGCGAGTTTCAACGGCTAGAGCCAATCTCGGTGAGCTAAACTTTGCCCCCTCACCCGAGAGAAAGAAATGAGAGAACCTTTTCAAATGGAATACTAAGAAGTTTGGATAGGTTTCTACGGCGGATGGAAGTTCTTTCATGAAACGAGCTCGGAAAGTCAAATCCGCACGTTCTAACCAATCCACATTCAAACCAAGAGTCAGTAGGAAGGTGTTCCGCCGCGTGAAGATCCATCAAATGAAGGTTTTCATCCAATTGATCGCCGCAAGTCGAGGGCCAATTCGTTTCCCAGCTCCGATATGAGGTTCAAAGGGAAGAAATTCAGCACGTACCGTTTGTTTACTTTGGGTGAAACCTGACGTGCCGTTCGGTGAAGCTGATCCTATTTCCTGACAGTTTCAAATGTTTTATCGGGTCAGTTGCTACGTGTTCGAAATACTTCACCTCCCGCTCCGCCTCACTAAGGTAAAGAACTAATGCTGCGCATGTCACCTGCACAGCTGCTTGACCTCTCACGGGCGAGTACACGATCTAACAATAAGTCCTACTCCACGAAGCAAAAACATCTCAGATGACCAATCTCGAGGGAATGAGCATCGCTCTTAGACTGGAATTGGAACGTATATTGTGGGAATTGCTCATTCATATTTTATCTTGGAATGAAGAAGTTCTCCTAAAAAACGAGAAAGGATCGTTTTTATTAAATTCGGGATCGATTAGGGAAACAAAAAATCGAGCAGATCTTGAGACAGGATGGTTTCTTAAGGACATACATATCTAAGTCAAAGGGAATAAGAATATTCTAGCAGAGAGCTGCATCTAACTAGCATTGATGCTCAGTGTTGATGAATTGCACAATGAAGAATGATAGAATACCTCTTTCTATATACTTAAAGATTATGGATGAGATATGATGACAGTATACAGCACTTCTTCCACACCTAATTTACGCATTCATTGGGCGTAAAGTAAGCAAGAATACGAACTGTATGTCGATAAATGACATGTATTAGTGCATCATCATCAATAGTAGTCAATCCTATGACTGATTTGGCGTAGCTCTACACTCAATTCCCCTATCGTCTCTTCCTATTTGCATTAGTATTTATAATACTTACCTCATCTACCTTGTTTTTATCAACACGGTACATGTTTCGTTACGTCTTCTCCCTAATTCATTTCTCGTAACATCTTATTTCCAATACATATACTGTAATCTCTAACTTTGACACGACGTTGAATCAGTTTTTATTTTTCGGAATTCTGCTGCTGTATATTAACTATTTGATTATCCATCAATCAATTGGTTTCTATCGCAGGACACAGATCGAAATATCGAGGTATATAATAATAAACCTATTTTAATGGCTGGTAAATGCTAACAAACCCTTAAAAACAATCAGCGGAGACACGACGGGAACCAAGGACTACTTCAATATCACACTGCCAAAGTCTAAAAGGTAAATTAGGACTTGGATTGAAATTTTCAAGGCAATTCTGGAAATGTTGCAATCCTTTGCAATGCAAATGAATAGTATCGTAAGATAAACGTCTGATATAAGGTGCAAAACTTATACGTCAGGAAGGAAAGGGATTTCATTTTAACGAGTAGGTATTCTTATCATGTTTAAGAGAGAAATATTTCTAGTTCCCTATTTTTTTATTCTGACATGGAGAATGACGAAGTTGTAAGGACCACTCCTCCTTACAATTACTTTAAAAGAGCAGAATTAATTTTAAAAAACGAATTCTCTTTCGAAATCGATCACAAATTTTTATCGTAAATTTTAGGTATGGTAAAACCTTACCTAACAACAACTCGAACTTGAGCGATGAAATAGGATCATCAAATCGTAATGCACGTCGCTGAGCGTCGACAAGATTGATAATATGACATATCAGAACTTCATTCATCCTAGAAAATCTACTATATGTATGCTGTATAAGAAGGCTTCTGCAACTTACAAGAAAGCTTAGCTACCTGGTGGAGATACCTTTACAGTGCTCAGCACTCCGCTCTCAAGAAGTGATATCCATCCCTTCGTATCTTTCTTCCATCAACCCAATCCCACTTCCGTGATCCACCACCGTGGCTGCTATTCATCGGCAATAAGTGACTTACCGCGAAGCCAGGTGTCGTAAACCTCCACGCTACAAGTGCACCACAAAGTTGATTAAATACGTGGGCACACAATTTGTTCACTAAAACGCTCAGCGAAGACTCCATGGTTTTTCTGTTTCATAGTAGGAAATTGTAATTCTTCTTCGGTGAAAATAGAGAAGATCTAGGCGATTTAGACTCTAGGGGATTTAGGAGCTTAATCTCAAGAAATGGGGCGACTGCTCGAGCACGTAAGCTATAGCTACTCAATCGGGTCGTGAGCTGGCGTTTAATTAAGTACTGAAATATTTAATTTGTCCCATAATTAATATTCTGGCGCAGGGAGTTCTAAACCTTCGCGTTGAAACTTTACTTGAATTTTAACACGTATTCCCATGATGTTCATTTTATCTAAAAATTCGCGGTGAAACAAGTACACTGGCACAACAATTTCACCATCCATGAAACTCCTCGCTAAGGAATAAATGAATTTTTATGATTATAGATTGATACTATTTCTTCGCATACACAATTTGTCTAATAAAAAATACTTAAAATTTAATAATAAGACACCCCCATGAATTACTTCCTTTTAAACGTACACACAGCCGTAAAATTATCAAAAACCAGAATGTTCAAGAAACGACAAAAAAGCTGATTCGTCCGGACAATCAGCTCCAATAAGACAGTAAAAATTAAATGGACGGATTCGAAGAAATATGAACAGCTGAGGAAGAGGGGTCTATGCAAAGCGCATGACGACTATGGTTTGACTGGTTTCCGTGCCTCATCTCCAGTCTCCGATTTCGTTCAACAAATGTAAAGTTTATGGGATTTTTTGTATGGTTACTTGAAACGGCAATTATTCTTTTTAATTCCATGGAATAAACCTTTCTACAAATACTCAAGACATTTATGCAATACAAGACAGAAATATCCAAGGAGTGCAGATTGTATACTACTGTTCCCAGGGATTGCCTAAATTATGTCAACGTTTTCCAGGGGTTCTCGACACTCCCTTTCATAAAGCGTCTTATCGTTCTTCAAAAGGTAGTTCATAAGTTCAAGGATTGCAAACTAGCTGTGAAAAGCATTCACAGAGTTACCCGCTGACATGAATTTTGGGGCTCCAATTTCGAACCTGTGGCCATTAGATTAACTGCACCACTGCTATTATGAGCTATATAGTTATTTATTCGCACTTTCCGAATCTACTTATTATTTTCGCTTGTCCGTTAGGTAATACTTATCACCAAAAGAACTTTGGAAAATCACAATTTATAAAATCTTCAGAAGGTACGTACGGAACAAAAAAGGCTGCTTGATGCAGGAATGCGTAGGAGACAATGGAATTTTGCTGGAAAATGTATTGAGCAAATTAATGATTCGACTAACAACCTATGTTCCGTTCTAGTAAATCATCTTCAGGATGATATAGTAGATCGAAATATCTGTAGACCTATACCAGTTAGCATACACTAGAAGATGATGATGTAGGTTACAACGAAACCTAAGTTTTTAGTAGAATATTTGTTTTTATTTACTTAATCATCGAAACCTAAGTTTTAAGTAGAATCTTTATTTTTATTTACTTAAATCATAACATGAATCAAAATATTTTGACCAGTCAATAAAAATAATAAGATAATTCACTCGGGTTTACATCTGAGATGTTAGCCATTTTGACTTAACTTAAAAGTTCCTTATCCGCTTATCGATGATCTGTGGATCACCAAAAATGATGGAGGTGCGGTTGTTAGGAAATGAAAATAGATATGAAAAACTTGGAAGAGACGATTGCCATTTCATCGTACGATTGCCCGTAAAAGAAAATGTAAGGGACTAATTTAGCTGGGTAGGAGTGGAAAGGAATATTAGTTCCCCCAACTTTGGCAATAAGGAAAGCTGGGGCTCGATGAATTGAAACTAGGGTAGGAGGTAGGAAGAGAAACTTGTTATTAGTCCCCCAGATCAGAGGGGTGGGAGAAGGCTAAGGAGAATTTGGGAATGGGAGTGGATTAGCGAAGTGCCCACTATCACTCGCAGACGATAAAAGGATGACGAAAGGAAAGGTAAATGGTTGAATGTGTCAGAAGATAGGCGGTAATGTGTCAGCGAAGGGTGCGTTCAGTCATTAAATTTTACGGAAAGCCCGTCCTGGATGCTCGTTTTAATATACGCACTTATGAACCCGCTTTTTCTTTAAACTGAGAAGTATTTAACGTAAGGAAGTATCTGAAGGTGGTGTTTAACCCATGTTATCTACCTTTCCCACTCGGACGTTAACTTTCGACAGCATTTTCATTTCCCATCACCTCTCCCAGCTGGTTTCATTAAACGACTTTTTGTCTTCAGTGAGAATTATGAGAGCGATTACACGAAACTGATCAATTTAATTTCATGTCAGCGTTGACTACATGCCTTACATCATCAATCATATTCGTATCACTCATCTTCAGCATCGATGATGTGAATAATAACCCCGTTTTTTTTCCTAAAGAGGATATTTTATGGATATATTTTACCAGATTCTCAATATTTTATAAAAGAAGGTACAATTGTATTTGGAATTACACCTCGGCATGTTCAAGACATGATGGTGGAATTAAAAGTAGTCGTCGAGGAATAAGAGAATACGAAAAATGGCAGGAGGATACGTCCTGTGAGGTACACAGATGTGAATGAAAACCTAGGTAAATTTTAAGAGATTAACCCATACAAGAATCGAGACGAGCACTCCGTCAAATCAATCTTAGGATAAATGGCTAGTGTAGTTGATGACAAGTGATGCATAACTGGAATAACGATCACAGTGAAAGCAAAACCTTGGCCTCAATCTCAACCTTAAATTCCTCAATCCACTCATTAATGAACAACATCCATTTGCACCCTATTATCAGATCCTCCGATAAAATAAAGAATCCGGATGAAAGTCTTACATTGCCTGCTAGAAAGCAATCAGCAGGGGATCGAGTTGGTGTGGTGGCTAGAGTACTGGCCTCCCATCCCGAGGGCCCGGGTTCGATTCCCGGCAGTGGCGGATTTTTCAGTGGAAAACCGGTCCCCACTTGAGTGCCTAGTGGAGGGCATTTCAAGTACAGTACTCCGTCCGTCGGATGGGACGTTAAGCCGTGGTCCCCTTGGCGCCTTTCGTTAACAGTATGCTAATGCCGACGCCGGGTTTCTCTCCACCCTCCTCCATTCCCTAAAAAACTCCTACCATTACCCTATTACCCACCTATCCTATATGGCGCAAATGACCTAAGCTGTCGGTCGCCTCCCCTCCCAACCAACCAATCTAATCAGCACCTTGACAGCTATTACCTTCAATGATATATGTCTTTCAAATATAATAGATCTGTTGTAAGATCGCAGATCCTTCTCTCGCATTACTGCTATCGCTAAGCAATAAGGTGAACTTATCTATATGCACACCTCTCACAGTAAACGTCCTACTTGAATTTGGGGTAAATGTTGAGAATAATAATTTCTTATATGTCATTACATTGCATCAATGAACCGTTTCGAAAAACCGTAGCTAAATCAATATTGACAAGGCATTCTTATTTCGTGATAAAAGAAAGAACTGTGGTAATTTAAGAGAGTAATTATTGAGACAACGATCAAAATAAGGTATCGAATACTACATCAGCCAATTTGCTCATCGAACTAAGCAAATTCCCCCCAACAGTAATTCAGGATATTAAATAATAAATATCATATTAATTAGTTGACTCAGCCCGGACAGAAAATAAAATGATGAATATTGCTTCTGCAAGAAGATCCTGCAGAAAAATTATACACACATTTCAGGAGACTGGAATGACATAAATAATCATTAGCCCACTGGTCTGAACACAAAATTAAGTCTAATTATTTTCATCTAGGCGTAAATCTTTCATTAGCATGAAATATTTGCTGCAGGATAAAACTTATATACCCTGTTCACATCATGGGTGGGGAAAATATAAAGCCCCTATTTATTATAGTATGGGAGTTAAATCGCAAAAAAATATTATGACAATGATGCAAGCGCATTAATGTCTGAAGATTATTATCTGACCTTATAAATATGCATATATAGGCAAAGCAATAATAATAATGAATAGGCATAAAACAGCTATTGGAAATTTCACAGTGCGCCACCCGTATGAGATGATTACCAGCACTTTGACGGAACGTTTTAATGTACCCCACTTTCTCTCTCCCTTTATCACTATTCTTATCTTTCTTCCTTCCATTTCCATCGATGAACCCAAAATAATTATCAATACGAAGTAAGATGTGATATGAGAAGATAAAGCTCGCTAAGAACTCGACGGAATTAAAAATTCACAAATCACAATGGTACCTACTACCCAGCTCCATTAATTGCAATTAATCAGGCTTCCCAGATAGATCTGGAGTAGTATCGCAGATCCTTCTCTCACATTACTGCTATTGCTAACCAATAAGGTGAACTCATCTATATGCTCACCGCTCACAGGAACGTAACTCATCCGCTCACAGTAAACGTCCGAATGACTTGCGTTATCAACTTGAATTGGGGGCAAATGTTGAGAAACTGGGAATGCATTTTCACTATTCTACGTGCAGTTAAAATGCAATGATATCGTTCGTGTTGTGAAGATCCATAATCGATCCCATGTTTCACATGTTTAATGAAAGGTAGAAGGTATGAGGGGCTGAGATGGCACATTGAGTGAAAAATAGACGTGTGGGAAAAACAAAGAGTCCATTCAGACCTACCTTCACCGGTATAAAATCAATAAAAATAAGTACATGTTTCACCCTGAAGACGATGGCGGACTTAGCCTTCGAAACGTTGGTGCCTAAAAACACTTGGACCCGGTTGGAAACCCGAGAACTCTTCTTCAAGTACATGTTACAATTAAACAAGGAATGTTGAGTTTCTTCCGGGTACCGTAATGACAGACGTTAAAAAATTAAAGGAGTCTCATTGAGCTCAAATAAAGTTATGTCCTCAGTCGCTCGCACAAGGTCTTCCGAAGTTATGCCACAGATCTAGCTCGACAAGAACATTCCGTATTCTCCTCAGGAAAAGAACGAGGGGAGGGAAAAAGAAACACTCTTGTAGGTTCAGAAAGCGTTGAACTTGCGAAACACAATCCGCATGAGGAATGTTTGATCATATAATTAGAACGTGTATGGAGAATATCCGCGAGATTCGCGAAAGTTTTGCGAATGCTTTTGTGATAGTTGTGGTCATGTTACAAGCTTACAGGGAGAACTCGGATGGAAATCACCATCGCATCGTAGAATAAACTTAAGAGAAACTTTGCAGTAAATATGAAGTTGATGTTTGCTGATAATGCTATAAATAATTGGAAGACATTTCCGCATTAGCCCTGATTCTACCATAAACAAAGATTAGACAAACTATCATTTGCATAGAAATAAAATTACTTTCTTTCCGTGCAAAGTGGATGCAGATAATATAATACTATCAACAAATTCAGGCTTGATGTAGTGGAAGGTATCCATAAATGAAAGACTTTAAACACTTTTCCACAGTGAAAAAACACTTTAATGGTGGTACACCATTAAAACTGTGGAATAAGTGCTATCTCTTGTGTTTTTCATTATGATATCATTCCACTACGTCTCGCCGGACATAGTTACTTTTCCACAGATTTAATAAACACAACTACGCGTTCCAACTCACAGAGTCATCATCAGATGCAAGACCTGGCAGGTGTCTTACACCTGATGAGATGATTCTGTGAGTTGAAACGCGTAGTGTGATTATAAAATCTGTAGAAAAGTGCTTATAGTTTTTCATTCAAAGATAATGTAATCCTGCAAACAAAAACCCTTATAGGCTACTAACGATATCGCGCGTGTTGTGAAGATTCGTAATAAATCCCATGGTATAAAGATGATTCCTCATTGCCATCTTGGATACGTCGGAGATAGTTTTACAAGGCTAGCATTTGGGATTCATTATGATCGGATCCTTGGGTCAGTGGCCCAACGGTCTACTCATTTGGCATTTTTGGCCAAGAAAAATCATTTTATTGGCCAAAATCATCATTTTACGTGTATTTCTTACCTGCAGTTTAATGTATCTTAAGTACACCATATGTGCTGTAGGCTACTCTAACCGATAGTTAGAGTAGCTTATCTGAAAACTCTCAGATAATAAGATTAAAATCTTGAAATTTAGTTTGAACTTCTAAGTAAAGTGGGATACAGATTCCCAACCTAATGGGCACACTTCTATACCTATCATAGCCTATATCTAACCTGTATCTCACTTATAAACCTTCTTACGAATATAGCTGCTGATCGTTGCCAAATAAAGAGTTCGAACCAACTGCACTGCATTTCAGTTACTTGCAGCTTATTCTGAGTGGAGACCAACATGTAAAAAACAGCGCTGCTTCCTAGTGTACTCATCGCATTCACTAGCTATATCATACCTTTCTCTTGTCTGTCCGTATATATTCTAGACGCATTTACTCAGCGAAACGTATAGGTGATCGTAATGGTAATTGTAATCGGGGTAATGAGAAAGGACCGGGCAGTCAAGGGCATCCACATTTGATAGCACATGAATGTCCCTAGCATAATGAATAAATTAAACAGAGAGGGATCCGCAGCCCGATCTTTCGAGTGAAATGAAATGAATGTGAAAACCTCGCCGCGAGGGTCGAGTGGTGTTCTTCCTTAGGTATAATATCTTACGCTGGATATTCATTCATCAAAGCCCAGAAATGGTGCCCCCGGTGGCGCAAAAGAGCATAATTTTGATGGCAAAGACATTATTTCCCTCTCATGAATAAAAAGTGAAAACAATATAATTCAACTATGCTGTATACTACAGAAGCTATATACTACAGAAATATCGGCTGGATAAAGATAATAAATATATTTTACTGCAATGAATTCCAAAAGTACACACAGTTAAAAAATCTCAAATTCGGCAACATAGCGCCGTTCTCAACAACTCGAGTCTGGCCCCGTTCAGCATTTCCAATGGCTAATGCATGCAACAAATCCAAGAGTATTTCAATGACAATGACATTTCAGAATATTTTTCTTTCTGAATTAGAATTTAGCGTTTTAATCTGTAGCCGATTTTGCATTAACCCCCCAGGCAAATGGATAGGTCAATTGCTTTCTTATTTAAATGATGCAATATCATTTTTTAATGTTTTATCTATGAACTAATCCATATTTAAATTGCTTTTACATGTATTTTCTGAAATGTAATAGACGAAGAGCTGGTTTACTGGTTATAATACTGTTCTTCTCCCTCGATTTTCGAATCTTCGGCGATGTGGTATTTTTTCAGTGAAATTTCTAGAGCCTGATCTCTATTGACAGATCAAATCTATTATTAGTCCATTATTCAATTAAGTGGTGATTTCAGAACAATATATAGTTTACTACTCATTCCATCCGTCCATTAGGAACGTAAAGCCGTTGACAACTTGTCAAAAAAGAGCAGACTATCGCGATTTCAGGTGTTTCTCTACACCAAATTCATCCTGTCAACACCCTAAAAATACCTATCATCAAGATGCGTATGATCACAGTTGTCGTCCAACTTCGATTCTCAGCTGATATGAAAACATCTCAATCAATATTTTACTCGCATACTTGAGATTTCTGTAAAACGTAGAAAACTCATAACGAAGTACAATCCTTAAACTCACTTTCACAGTGTGATTAAACTATCGAAGGTATTGCAGCTCTTATTGATGCGTACAAAAACTTGTCAGAACATTTATGCATTGCTGCGGAAACGGACTTTGAATCTAGTCATCGCTCAATGAACCAAGTGAGTGACCACTTTCAATTTCGCGTTTTAATGCATGCCTTAATTTTTATGTTACAACATGTAACAGAAAAGCGTTTAATCTATCTTCTTGAGAAGGATTAACTCAAAAAAATAAATTACTAATGGAAATTTAAGTAGTTCGAAAATGCATATATTTTGACGATAGTAGAATACTTCCCTCCATAATCTCAAAAATACGTGTATCTGAGTGTGGGTGAGAGGAAAGGGGGCAGTCAACGGTGTCCATAACCACTTCCGATAACTCAATCTCAACCGCAAGGGAAGGTAATAATAATGGTCCATTATCAAAGATTCCCTACCGGCACGCCCACTTATGCAGGTGATAGAGACTCACGGCCAGACTGTGACATGCACACAAGCAACCAGGGTGGAAGAGGTAAGTAGAAATTCCGTCGAAGTCTAAACAGCTTACCCTCTTTGATTATCACGCTTACCATACCAGTTGGTACCGAGCGGAATAAACTTTCTCCTCCACTGCCTCCCACGCACTCCGAAAAGTTTGATGAAGTTACAAAGTTCAGCAGACTGCCGTTGAGCAAGACATACCTCATGCCTCAAGGATTTGGAAAAGAGTCCTTCCGGCAGGATGGATAGGATGAGTTTTGAAAGATAGTTAATATGGCCATAAAAATCATTCATAGTGACTTTAACTTCCAAATTCATATTTGAAGGAATTAGAATGAGCGTGATGTAAAATATTAGACTTTTCATTGTTCAAGCAACTATATATATCTCAATATAAATTAGAAGATGGCCTACTTGAGATAGTATTTGAGCGAAAGTTCAACTAAAATAATGACTTTGCATTAAATGTATAAACCAGGTCGTGAAAGTGTAAAAACGAATGTTAAAAAAAAGATATATGTAAAGTTTAAGAGGTTAGCCGATACAAGAATCGAGTGGAAAACTCCGTTTAAAAATCATAATATTAATTAAAAGTGATGAAAATAATTATCAAGACATCATCTAAGCCATTACCTTTTCCCAAACTGTATTCAAAATAATGTTGTTTGGTTCCATCTTATGATACCCAGAAAACTATTTCCAACCATGAATCAAACTACATGTGTCCAAGACGTAAAGCTTGTTGCCTACGGGATACTGTTCTTGGACTGCAGTGGACACTTCAAGTGCAAATAATTATTTGAAAGAACTAATTTCGCCCAATTTTTCCAGCTAGCATTTAGCGCCCTCCGAAGCAAAAGGTGAACCTGCCGGAGGACGATTATCTCTGCCTTGAAAACACTCCTAATCTCTACATTTAACCGATAAGCTGGGAAGGGTAAGAGATGTTGGATACCGGGAAAAGAGGCCGAAATAAAAGGTCGAGGAGAAGGATCAGAAATACGATTTAAATTTTAGAGATAAAATATGTACATAATGGAGAGAGAATAGGGCATACAATTCCTAAAATGCTGCATTTTTAATGTAAAATAAAAATGAGGCCAGTAATAAAATCCAAGCAGTATTATTATTTTTTTAAATATAGCTGCCAGTGAATATCACGCGCTAAGTTGGCTTTCATACTCTTTTTCTGACACATTGTCGCACAAATTTAAGCTTGTGCCAAAAAGCATTGCATTAAGATGATGTGTTTGCTTGAAGAAATATTAGGTTGGCACAAACTTTTAAAAATCTGAAGTTAGCAAAGAGTGAGTTCCGTTGCTCGCTAGGCAGTCCCGCCCTTGTCAATAACGTGCGGGGGATAGACACGTAATCCGTGACACTCAAATTAGAGCCTGTGTGTTGATTTTCGTGGTTCATTATTTATAAAATCAAAACTGTTGATTAAAAAACGGAAGAAATTGTTTACGCTTGAAGGAGTTTTCGAAAGATCCCTGTATACGTAAAATTCTTGGCTTCGAAGTAGACTAGGAGTGATTTCGGTTCAAGACCAGGAGAAATTAGAATAAAAATTTGTCAATGAGTTTAATGAGGATTTCATTTTGATATTCCACTGTCACAATTATTAACCAGAGATATACGAGAAATTCTTCCAATGAAAATATTTAATTCGCAGGAAACACGCCACGGTAATTACGTTCGAAAATATTTGGGAAAGACCTCAGATTATATAAAATAAAACACGATCAAACCAAAAACGGAGTGGGAAACCAATTTTCTAGATGTGAAGGTCATTGAGGCATTATCTTAAGTTATTTTTGTAATTATTGTTATTCACAGGAACCAGAATATCGGAACATGTTTAAAAAATGATTTATGGCCCCTACGAAGTTTTATCAATATGCTTAAATTTTCTCTCTGGGAGAAAAATGTTTGAGCGGTAAATGTAACTCATACGCACTTACTAATGAAAAATGGAATGTGTCTGGCATGTTTTTCGTGTTACCAAGCGACATTTCAGTACCCGGCTTCTTTCATTCTTCCAGTCCATTTACGAAACACACTGCCAGTCATGGATATTATGCCCCATAAACAAACTATCCCAGATATCTATTTCAGAGATTCATCCTATTTGAATTTTTCCACGAGGGTAATTTGGAAAATAAATGCAATTATTTTGACATGACACATCTCTAAAAGGAGGCATGGGAACGGAATACACATGGGAGAGTCAATTTTTTACTCTCCCGCGCGTGAAAAGCGTTCATTCTTCATGGCCACGGACTACCTACCGATTTATATTGCAAAAAAATGCCCTATGACATTAATGAAAATGCATCAAGATATTATCTCCTTCATAAGCCAGATTGGATTTCACTAAAAGATACAATCGTATAAATCGCCAGCATTATCATTGCCGAACCGCTGGAATGAGCAGTCAAAGTTTTTGAAGTGAGATGTTATTTATATGTCTCGCATAAATTTAAGAGTTACCTTAAATCTAATAAGGTAGTAAAATGTTGAGGTGAAACATGAGAATTGCCAATCGAAGGTTAAAACCGTCAATATCACGAAATTTACTTCACAGCAGAAAATATAAATAAATATCGCCCAGTATGAATACGCGTAAGATAAAGCATATACAGGGTTTTGTTCACGGCATGGTCATTTTCACTTGGGATTCACACCTAAGAATGGCTTCAGGTTTCGTGACTGAGAGTCGTCACGGATGAGTTCCAGCATAGTGCGTCACGAACGGGACAAACTCACACAGCAAAGGATCACGGGAAGGGAGGTGGAGTGAGGTACTCTGGGCTCCAATTAGAAAATTAGGGTGAGTGCGAATCATGCGTTGGATGTTTTCTGCGAACCCTCGAATCTAGCAAGCGGAATTGGAAAAGATAATAAAAAAAGGTGGAGTGTTTGATCGGATTCTTGTATTGAAGGGACGGAATTTCATTTATTCTCGTATCAGAAAGAACCGGATAGGAAAGCTGAGGGCGGGAGATGAACGGAGGGAGGAACGCGAAAAATATATCTTGTCGTATTATTCTGAAAGAAGGGTGAGTGAGGGAGCATGGAATATAATTTGATGTGCGTGAGATCGAGAGAAGGGTTAGGCAGTGACTGTGTGTTGGAGTTTGAAAGGAGAAAGAAAATCAGTTTGTTGGGGATCTGGATTTAGGCGCCAGTGGAAACGCTATCAATGGGCCAAACTTTGATATTGAACAAAAAAATGTTCACGGTTTATCTTTTCATACCTCAAGGAAGATATCAAACTTGTTTTCCTTACAAAAACTTACAGTTCAGTACTCCATCCATCGGATGGGACATTAAATCGTGGACATCTTGGCACATTTCATTAAGAGAGGGATAAAGTCGACGCAGAGATTCACTTCACGTTTCCTCCTTTTGCGAAAAATTCCTACTATCCAAATAACCACCTATCTTGGCCCAAATTATCTTAGCTGATGGTCGCCTTTCCCAAATAACTAAAAATAATACTATTTAACATGTAATACACAAGGTTTGGATGCTGTCAAACTTGCGCACTTGGACAATTCTTATTGGTATTAAAATTTGGAGAGACAAACGAAAAGTATGAAAAGAAAACTAATAAAACGTACCTCTGGCTTTGCTCTTCTAAAACAGGAATTACCAACTTTTTTTATGTCTAGCGTCCCATTTCCCTCCCTCAGGTGATTTAAGCCCTACAAAGGTACAAAGAGAACTGCAGTTCTATTCGACTTTTCATAAGCATTTCTGTAAATACCGTATTTGACGGCAACTAAGACAGCTTTTTTTAAGCTTATGGTTCAACAAAATCACCCACGTCTTATACATGACGATTTGAACTCCATAGGTTAACTCCCAATCGTTGTACTTTCGCGCTGACTGTTTTTCTTGTGAGTGCCCTTCTGAAACCTCTTCTATGCGTCTTATATGACGTCAAATGAATGCGTAGCGGACGTGCCTTTTTCTTATATCCTCGCAGAAGTTAAGGGTTAGAAGAGTATTCAGATTCATCGATTTTCGTCCAGTAAGTTTTGAAGCCTAGCTAATCAGACGCATCCCACCATTTGGGAAAAATCACTCTAAAGCGCAGAATATCACAGGATGCATCAACTGTGTTGCTACCATCAGGCTCAAAGCGCTTCTGGCATATCAGATAACAATTGGAGCAGCAACTCGAGTATTCTAATTGAGCTTAGTTTGACCATCGCGTCACTATGAAACAAAGTACTCTTCAGAAATAAGAAATAAATTTACTTGTCCCCAAGGATATATCGAATCATAAAAAAGATAACGACAAAAATAACTCGTGGCTAATATAATATTCTGAGTTTAGCCAGAGTCGTTATTACCTTGGGTACAATGAAGAAATCGAGTACTCTTCGATGATTAAGGATTTCCTTCCCATGTGTATTATTTTATGAGAATTTGTGCTAAATCTTAAATTATATATTTGCCAGCTCCCCTAGCCAGCGCCGTGTTAGTAACCCAACAATCATATCGATATATTTGGCATCTTAAAGTTTAGGATTTGGCGGTGCGACTTCTGCGAGTGCTGTTTCCAATTACTGTATGGTTAACAGTGAAAGGTTTGACACGTCGGTTCCCTAACAACTTCAGCCGCTCACCGTTCCGGCGACTGGAAGGGAGTTGCGACGGGTTGGTAACCCAAAAATTGTCTCGATACATATATTTGACTTCTTAAAATTTAAGATTTGGCGGTGCGACTTAAACTTAGTCACCGAAGCATCTAAAACCCAGTTATACCAATACTACTTCATCCAAAAAATCGATGGGTAGAGTTGGTAAACATCTCAATTCCGAAGAAAATGCATGAATCATTGCCCGATTAATTTATGGTTACCAACCGAATCGGGTAAGTTTATGCATTTATAGGTGTCCATACTTTGCTAATAGAGTGTTCACCTAACATTTCCTTTAAATTATTTCTCTCTTCTTATTTCCTACATTTCCATCCATCACAATCCAAGCATACCATCCGAAATACAACGTTTTTCTTTTACTCACTTAACCTGCATTCTAACTACAATAACTACCTTCAGTGTCCCATGGGATCTCATTGCCTGAATCGTTAGGTAAAGTTGTGAATCAAGGGGCAAAATAAAAAAAAGCCAGAGAAGGGTGCTTTTAAATTTTCACTGCATTTTTAACACTGAAAGCTGAAAGGTTTGACAGGTCGGTTTCCTAACAACCCATGCCAATCACCCTTCTGGCGACAGGAAGGGAATTGCGTACCTGCACGCGCCGAATCTTGCCCGACCTCCTCGGTTAAAAGAGGGCAGGATCGGTTTTTCAGAACTCGAGATCGAGGTGAGGAGAGCTCCAGAAGGAGAGGGTGAGAGATGAGGGGGCGGTTAGGATCGGAGAATTGGTGGATGAGGGAGGAGTGTGTAGGAGTGGTTGAGGTGTGAGGGAGGGGAGAGTCGTCAAGGCAGGGCGCACTTCGTCACGTAGTTCTCTTCGTGGGGAGGATAGCGGGAGAGGAGGTGGAGGAGATATCGGAGGAGATAGACGGGTCGGGGACCTTCTGCCAGAGAATGGGATTTTTTGCGGGGAGAGGGAGAGAGAAGGTACAAAAAAAAGAGAGCGATAAAGAAACGGAGAGGGAAAAAGAAAAGGGGAGATAAAAATTTAGAGAGAGGTGGAGAGAAAGATGGAAGGAGGAGATAAGGTTTTCGGAGTCGGCTAGCAATTGCGCTGGTTTTCCAACCCAAAGAACCGGGCACAAATATCGGCAACTATAAAGATTTTTCATCGAAATGTCGGTACCCACAAGTACCGCGAGGAATACGTCTCCAAATTAGTGTAGTACGTCAAAATAGAACACAGAAAAGCATCAAATAAGATTCCCGTAGTCTGACTTATTTTCTCTATAGTCTCTTTCTCACGTCAGAAACCCACGTCGAAGAGAAGAAAGCAAAATAGAGAAAAATATGAGCTATCAGAAAAAGAAAACAGAATTAAAATTATAAGGGGCTGCTACGTCAAGAACAGCAAAATAAACGAATTATTTTACTGAGTAAGATCCGCTCGAAAAAGTAACTTCCAAAAGAAAATTAAATGAACTATGCCCAAAATAAAACGATGAATTACATTCAACTGTCCCGAATATTGCGTTCCCTTTAAATGTTTCCGAAAACATATTTAATATTTTTTGTGCCAACCCAATTCTTCATTATAAGGTGTGCATGATTTCCTTCGTGCATAATCTGTGATTTTGGGCACTAAAGATCACGGTTTACACAACACCGTTTGTAAACAGTGCGAGATCCAGATCACTGCGGTTTGTTTTCACATCTTCATAAATAATTCGGTCAAAAAACAGCAGCATTTATGATTTTAGTTTAGAAAAAATTGAAAGGCGTGAATCCAAAGCACAAAATATTAAGACGAAATAACGTTTTCACTCACGCGGTATCAAATATGCTTTTAATTATTTTCGTGATTGAAATATAATACAAACCACGTACATAATATCGTTAAATGTTATTTTATTGTAGTCCAGATATTGATCACGCGCTCGGAATTCTTCAAACGTCTGATACCTTAACGCAGTAATTTCAGTCGCAATACTATAAGGACAGCTAGTCTCCGAGTTTTGAGCTTAGGTAGAATGTTCATCATTAATAACAACACCAAAAACGTGAATGAAGGATTCACGACCCAACCCCAGACCTCGTTTTGATTTCCCTTGAAATGAAGTTTTCTTGGCCTAACGCCAAGGATGCCGCACCGGATCAACAAAAAGTGCAAACTTGGTAACACCCTTACGAGTTGTAGTGCAAATATTTAGCTTTATTTTGCTTAGAGATGGCGTAAATGGATTTAACCATAGGAAAGAAATAATTCCCACCCACGTGCATTACAGCTGACTACTGCCTTCGGTGTCCTTATTTGCGATTCCGTCTCTGGACTGAAGGTAGGAATAACAAGGGAAAACGGACTCCATTGCTGAATGAACTTTCTTCTATCTGATGCCCTTTTTGAATTGTCGAATTTACCAGAACCACCACATTTTGACTGCCCCAATAACCAACCTTTGGTTAAGGTTGGCCTTGTGATTCGTCACGAACATCGACCAGTCCTATTCCTGCCTATGGTCCATCATAATAACACTCAATTACACGATCATTTCAGACCAAAAAGATATTTTTCCCAATGAGTAACTGAGTTCTGACGGACCCCAACGTTGGTGATGGAGCTAGATTGGACAATTGGCAGGCGAAACGCAATCAACATGAGAAGGTAGGGCTAAACATAGCCATTCAATTTCCAAGGCCAAACTCCCCGACCTTATCCCATCCTGGTAACTTTAGTGTGGCTTTGCCTCTGGCAAAACGCTGGAACATCGATGTTATTACCATAGCATCGGATACCAGGTGAGTCTATCACTGGGAATAGGAAAATATATCTGGCTACCTACGTTTTTCTAAGTGAGTGCTGTAAGTGAGCCGATACAAGCCAATTCGAGACAATACCTACAAGGATACACATAGTTCTGTGTATCTAGGCACAAATACACAGAACTGGGGTCAAATAAGCATCAGGATGCCACTGGAAAATATACCACGCTAGAATTCCATCTGCGATCAGTATTAACAAATGCCTCCACCGAGACGCAGTTTTAAAGACTAAAAAGTGAGGAATATATAGATAAATTATCTATTTAAATTCCTACTAAAGCTGGCATAAAAGTAACATTAGCAAGTGCATTGCGATTATATCCATCCATGAGCATAAGGATAACCACTGTTTTTATGAAATTGGAGTTACGACGACAGCCTGTCGTAGTAACTCCAACATATATCATTTTCGTTCATGACTTGCGTGAGCTTTTCTTATTAGCAAAGACTCGATCTTCAATCTTAAACTATAAGGTACATGAAGCTAAAAGTATCATAATGAATTGATTTCAACTAATTTTAATCAAGCTTTCAGAGTTAATATAGAGACAGAGATAATTATCACACAACCATAAATTTTATCGAATCCTAAAACTGGTTCGATTCAAGTTTTCACTAGATTCCTCAATCAGCTAGTTTATTCATGATAGAAGACTTCTACTTTTTTACGATCGAGGTAACATGCACGTAATATTTTATCAGCACAAGAGACATAAAGCAGAAATATGATCCTTGAAATTCTTGGTCACAATGTCGTGAGTGATTTCTAGACAGCTCCCACAGCCAAGCATCAAACTTAAAAAAATATTTGGGATAATGTCTGCTGTCTTAGAAGAAGCTCTCAATTTATAATTCAAATGCAGGTACCACTCACAAGTTCAGGCATAAAAATTATAGTGATGGTGAAAGTATTTGAAAAATTTCGTGCGCTGTGTGATCCCCTGGTCCCCCTGCAATGATACGTGGATTTTTCACGCCACTTGCCTCAGTATTTGATGAGCTCTACCCTCAACAACCAGACCAAGCATTGGGTTGAACACAATTTTACTCGAGCTATGAAAATGAGCACATCCTCGACCAATAAATAAATGAGCAACAAATGCAGTCGAGGCGTAGAGCGGTGGCGAATATGCAGATGCGAAGCCATATCGGCTTTCCCGAGGAAAACGAGATAGTAAGTGGGACAAAACATTTTCATCGGGTGGGGAAGCATGTTTGCGGAATTAAGGAGCGTGAGTTTTAAAGAGGGGGGAGGAGGGGAAGAGAGAGAGGAGAGGGAAGAAGAAAATTTCGGGCTAAGCTGATGCCTCGCTTTCAGGGAGCACTCGGTTGGGAAGACAAAGCCACAGAATTCGTGCAAACAAAGACACGCTTCGGGGTCTTCCACGCCCGTCGAGGCGTTTATCCTTCCACACGGCGAATTCGAGGAGGTGAAGTTATTTTATTTTTCCTTTTTTTTTAATTTTGCGAGAACAGTGCGAGGGTAAAATTGGGATGAACGAGAGCGGTGGAAGCGGGATAATGGCTGATGGGATGGCCGTATGCAGGCGAGCGGCTGGGAAAAGGTTTAAGGGGTGAAATGTAAAGAAAAAAACATAATAAAAAAAGACCTCGAGGCAACGGAGTCAGGAGCAACAGGGTGACGAAGAAAGGAAATATGTTGACTAAATACTAATGACTAATGCGTGGGAGGAGCGAGAAGTTAACATCTGCATGATAAGTTTTCACCCGATGGAAATTTAAGAGTTCTTGGTTCAACTGTAAATGAATTTTAGACACAGAATAATTAATTAATTTGAAACAACCTACATATTTTCCGCACGTACGTAAGTGAGCCCAAAATTTAAAAAATCGCAGTGAAGACTTCGTATGGGTTCTAGTTATTAAGAAATATATACCATTAAGTATGCCTTTAGGCATTTCTCATTTAGGGCTATTGCTTCTCTTAACCAACCAGAAACATTTCATGACTTCCTTCAAGACAATGAAGAAATCAACAGTTGATATTAGGTACTCCTTAATATTAACGTAATCTCTCATTAGAGACAATTACGTTAGTTAGAGCTAAGCCTGAACGCCAATTACTAATTCTGAGAGGGATATAATAAATTCTATTTCCCTCAAATCCCTACTAAGAAGAGGTGAAGAACTGACGGCTCTACTCCAAAGAATCTCAAATAAGTGCATGAGCTTTGCAAAATGTATGAAATAAAAATTGGCCACAGAATAAGATTATAGAGATACCTCATGTTTGAGAATGAAATTTCGATTTCTTTCATCCAAATGATCCACAGACGTGTATCACATTCTAGAAAAAGCAGACGAAGCTTGTTTTTGATGTGTGTTAATAAATCAAATCAGAGCGCAAAATAAGTTTTAGTATTATTCCTGAGCGAGCACGATAACAGGTAAATTTAAAATTTCATTTACTGCGCAAACTGTGGAGAAAAAGTGAAATTTTAAGCATATTTCCGTTTTAAATGCTGATTTTTCTTTAATGGCATCACACGTTATATTCAATGAAGGAAAATATCGAATTAAAAGAAGAGTTTGGTCAGGGGATAAATAAACTAATCTTTAATACATAATAACTTATTGTAGAACTTACTAGGAGTTTTCTTAGCTCCAGGGTTTTCAATGCGAAGTGACCTCTATTCCACCCTGAATACATTTAAAGGTACCCCTTTTCCAACCTGATATGCAAATAGGTTACATTATTTCAGCGATAAAAACATTGGCATTATACAGTATCGCTAAAACTGAAGAAAGGCCTTTTATTCTAGATAAAGCAATGTAATTTCATCGCAGACAATGGTGGATTACAGCTAATTGAGATCTGTCGTCACGCGATAAAAGGAGACTCGTGCTTAATAATTGCCCGAGGCGTATCGCCATTCTCGCGAGAACTCCGCAGGTCTTCGAGGGGAAACTCGATATTTCAATGACCTCCCCCGATAGGGAAGCAATTTTCATTCGAGAGAATGGAAGAAAAGAAGTAGAAAGAAACGAATATTACGACCCGAACGAACATTTCAGCTGGCGGTGAAATTTTGCTGACACTGCGTAAACCACAAAAATGAACGCACCCGGCGCGAGGAGCATGGATGAAAACATGAGGAGTTTCATTAAAAAGGGGCGAAATTGAGACCAAATCCGAGGATTTCATCATTCTCCTCATCCTCCTCTTACCTCACTCGCGAAACAAAGGAGACCTCAAGAATGAGGCACGGACGGAGAATAATGGTTGTGAGAAGAGGAGGGAAGAACGGAGGCGGTTGAGAAAGAGGTGGGCGATTAAAGAAACCCGAAGAAGATGAAAACGACGGTGGGGTGGGGGGGCGACTAGAGAAGAGGGAAGAATGAGATTTTGATGGTGAGATATTCCTCGCCTCTGCTGCTAGGGGAGAAGGAGAGAGAGAGTGGGGGGGAAGGGGAGAAACAGCTGGGCGGTCGAATTGGAGAAGGGTGGAAGGTGACGGCAGGGTGCCTGACGAGGGTAAACGAAGCAGAAAAGAAGGAAGAGGAAAGATCCGCAGTCGGCTCTGAAGTCGCGGAGAAACCGCGAGAAGAGAAAATCATGGGAAGGTGAATGACTCAGATGGATTGAGAGAGATAAAGAGACCCCGTTCTCTTTCCTTTTATCAAAGTTCTACTCAGAAACTGAATTTCGAAGGTATGAGGTATATTTTCCCCGTGCACATACTCGTGTCTGAGTGAGTGGATAAAGCAGATAATTCGGGGCTAAGCCGTTCGAGTTCCAAATAAAGGGAAGGACGTCAGAAAAGTCAAGGAGAGGAGTGAAAATGAGAGACATACGAGACAAAAAAAATGATGGGTGTTGCGCTTAAAGAGAGGTTGCGCTTAAATGAGACATTGGACAAATTGAGAAAATTGGCATTATGAGAAGAAGGATCGTTTAGAAACATTAATTTTAGTATACTGTTTTAATATACACTAGAATTGAAATTATAAGACATCCATAATAAAAATTTGTAGCAATCTCTCTATTTTACATTATCACTGCTCTAAAACAGAAATGAATGAGAGAAAAAGGTCTTTTCCTTTTGCTTCCAATAAAACCTCCATATTTCCACATTTGTTCATCTTTTCCAAAGGATTTACCAATAATCTGCCAAAGGCTTAAATGTACAAGCAAATGAGTTAGAAGTCCTTCAATATACAATTTTAGTTACGGAGGAAAGGAGAATGAGATGGCATTGTTGAGAGATGCCTTATGGTATGCCTTGATGAGGACAACCTCTCTGAGGTTGTCCTCATCAAGGCATACCATAGTTAAAGAGGTAAGACTCGTAAGATTATCGAGTAATAGGAGAAAAAGTAAAAACATTTATCATTCTTACACTCTCCCTCGTCTTTTCGAGACTAACAATAAGATTCACATGTTGCAATGGAATCTAATTCGTGAAAAATATGCTAGGACAAGGAGAAATTACATTGAGTAAATATAATTACATTTATAACGGAAACTAGAATTAAATAAAGAGTGGTAGTGGCGCAGACGGGACACGCAGTCTAGCCTTCACATCTATTGTTCCCGGTACTTCAGACAAAATGTATCATTTACTCTGTTTAAACACTGAAAGAATTTCTTAACATGCTTTTCATTCACACAAACCATTAAGTAACAAAAATATGCACATAGAAGACACCACCATAATCTTTAGTATTTTATTTGCAGCAAATATACGTCATGAATCATATTATCTATTTACAAACGATACATGGCAGTTTGTGATTAATATTAATACGCACTTGCGTAAAAATCGGAAAACTTTTACATAGGTCACCTGTAAAATCATCACTTAGCTTCTTAAAGATGAATGGAATTAGCATGCGTAGGGTCCTAATAATTCAAACTCCATGCCTTCAAAATTGTAGTCATCAAGATAAATTTAGAATTCGGGAAAAGATTACATGAAAGTTTAATACCTATGTACGGGCTAATGCCTAATCTAGTCACTACGTAGTTAGCTGTAATACTCGGTAAGTGTACGTACCGTGAGTTCATTCATATTGATGGTGTACATAATGGAGGGTGCTCAGGAAGAAAAGATAAAGACAGTGAGTCTCGAGATTTATACACAAAACACCATGTGCGTGACCACTGATCACTTTTAGATCCAGTTGGAAAGGAACACAGTTCGAAAAACAAACACAAATGAGATTAAATTTTCTGTAAATGGTCTATTCTCCGCTGGTAGTAATAGTTTTAGAGAGTTCCAAACTTCCTCAAAGCGAGACCGTAAATAGGGCATTCTTTAAAATGGACTGGAGTTGAAGGAATGATGGAGTATAAGACACTCGTTACTGTTATCAACCTACTCTCGGCAATAGGAACGAAGAGGTATAGGTTTAAGTCCTATCTCACGGACACAGTACTGAAGTTGGGAGTCCTTACAACGAGATATCCAAAGATAAACTAGTATTCCACTGTACTATCCTTATTCTATATCAAATTCTATTTATCTATATCAAATTCCCAATAAGCTGACTGCATCCTACCGCTAGGCTATTCTATAGGGCGCATATCAACATTTTTTTAAATAAGTGAGGAAACAAATTTGAAAAAACGACATTTAGCTTTTTGTCATGCTAACGTGAAGAGTGCCCAGAAAACCATACCTCCGCATGTTTTTGGTAAAACAATGCTGTTAAATAGTCGAAATGAAATTTACCAAAAAAATTTGCTCTTCTATAAAGATAAGAATACGCTGCATCAAAAAGAGAACCGTCACACAAAGAACGGGATGCGTTCTAAGTCTGCGATGGTGAGTAAGAAGTGCGCCACACAGAAAAAGAAAAAAATGGCTACTTCATGGAGAAATTCGAGGCTAAAGGATGCAGGGATACGAAGGAAAAAGTAACAGTGCTGGAGGGTGTGAGACGATTTACGGCAAATTGGCTTGCAAATCATAAGAAATTTAAAAAAAAATTACGAAATATGTGACTTCCACTCACCCCTTCTCACGCCTTGCCACGCGAAAATGAGATGGCAAACTCAGTTAAATAACCGCAGGAAATGACATACACCATAAATTATTATATGTAGGCCCTTCTTGCACAGCATTGCGCAAACGTGGTTGATGTCAACAAACTTATTATAATTTGTTGAGATTAGCAACTGGGAGTCGTGTGTTCACTTTCTGCTGGATTTTTTTCGTAAAACTATTAGAAATCAACAGATATAGAGCATCTTTGGGAAATCGCGATAAAACGTTTCTTTCACTTTTTTCTTACGGTTTTTAATTCATTAGTCAGTTGTTGGAGTCGGTAATCGACAGCTAATGTCGTTTACGCTATTTAGAACAGGTGGGTTATTGGGTAAAGTTAGAAATTAATTAGGGAAGGAACGAAGGGTTGAGCAAAGCTAAGCGTAGGCATTGCTCTTAAAATAGCAGAATTTTCACAGACAAAAAATCATTAACCTTACACGGGACTCCAAGTCTCCAGAACCCCCTGTTTTCCGGAGAATTTTGCTATTGTGCATATTAGCGGGTAAATCCGTAGTTTTTCGCGGCTTTTACGCAACCCTAAAATTTATTTCTCTTAAAGAAAAGCGTCATGGTTTAACATTACATCGGACCAAAGGAGAATGGAACTTGAGGATCTCTCTGCATAATAATGGAATATGGAAAGCTGTACCACTAGAATATCTCAGCCACATGCGGAAATCGAACCCGAGCTCATGGGATGGAAAGTCAATACTCAGCCACCACAACAAACCCGAGTAGCAGTTAAATTAGGTTTTAATATGATGATTTCTTAGGTTAATCGTAGCACCAAACTTTAACTTAATCTTATTCCTGTAACAAACATGACATCTATGCCCTAGGCTAGATTAGAATCCACGACCTTTGGGTTATAGTACACCAGTACTTCACCAGCCTGACTACCGCAGGAATATGATCATTATATCCTTTAAGCATCAAAATCAGAAGAATATGCATGATGCGTTCAATCTTTAGGAACTTTAAAGGCTTCTAGAGCAGACACTTTTGAAATCTGGAGGGTACTTTATCATGTGCGCATACGTTGACGTTTAACACTTGGAATGAGAAATGAATGAAAGTGTAGATTGAATGAAAAAGAATATCTGAAAGAAAAATTATCGACGAGAGCTGGTGTAAATTCGTCACTAGACAACAGAGAACTAATTCTATGTAGATATCATTATCTATTTAATTCAAATTTTGGATTGAATGCTAATACAATTCTAGGAATTTAAAAAGTTCTTCTAACGTTCGGGCAGTTTAAAAACACCTAAAGAGTAAACGACTGCATAATGGAAACGATAACGTACCAGAAAAACGAAACAAACCTGAACATCATAATACATAATTAATTACTCACAATACTCCTATTAAAATTTCACGTTGATTATTATATGCCATATCAAAATGTAATTTTCATATTTCCTTTTCCTTCCATCTATTGCTGCTGCAGCTTTGCATCTTTTCATCGCATAGATACGGCGTTTCTAGCGAATCTTTCATAAAAAAGAATAAAGATTGTGGATTAAAAGCAGCAGTAATATGCCAATTGGTGCGTAAATGACTATAATTTTTGCCGTAGAATAGCCTCCAAAGTATAATTTTGTCAAAATTTGATCCATAGAACAACAGGCAGTACCGTTCTCTCCCAAGAACATAATAAAGGAATTAGAGTGAGGGAGAGTGAACATTTGACTCATCTCCATTGTTATGATTTTAAAAGATGACCCGACACCGCATTACGGATCACACTGTGAAGGGGAATGACACATGTGGGATGGAAGAACACAAGAGAGAGGGAGCGGGATAAAGTAAAAGGAGCACTGTAGATGAAGAGGACATCTGTAAAAGTATCAAGTGGGAAGGGTAGGAAGATTCAATGCCACAGAGATAAAACTCCCCCAAACGGGAACGCAGCCAAATAGGCATTCTTGGGGAAGAAGTCGCGGTTTGGGAGAGGGAAGAGGGCGAGGGTAGACAGAGGGAGAGAGAGCTTGAGTGGAAACGGAGAGAGGAATGAGGGAAGGGTCGTGCGAACGTGGATTTGGGGAGAAGGAATGGGTTAAGTTGGAAACGGTTAGCCGTATTTTTCTCGTCGAGCGGAAGGAACGACGTCCTGATGTTGTGGAATCCCCGAGGGAAAGAGAGAGAGAGAGTTTTGGGGATCTCTCCGGCTCGAGCAGAGTGCATATATGGGTCATTATTTCTTCCCTCCCGGGAGCTCAGAGGGAAAATATGGCGGTCTCTTCTTGACGCGAAAATAATTACCTTATCAAACTTTCCGTATCTGGTCAGAATGACTGACTACTGTCTTTCGTATAACATTTGAAGATACTCGAAAAGAAATTATACGGTAGGCGGCGTAGGTTATCCTTGCCATTGGGGATAGGGAGGTGATAAGGTGCACCCAGGAATTTATCACGGAACGGATGGAAGGTAGAGCGGTCGGCATTAGCCTTTTGCCAGCAAAATGAACAATTGATCCATCGACGGAAGGCATACTAACTCTGATGTGCCATACTTGCAGTAAGTAGAGATCAGTATACCAAAGAAACATCTCTGACTATAGCTGAATTTGGCGGTAATAGTTTTAGTGTTGGTGCATCCTTAATGAATATGATCAAGATTTAATCAATCAATCCTTACTGGAGCTCCAACCCAGATACTTGGTTATAGAAGGTTTAAATCTAAAAACCACTTTATCCCTCGGTTATCCCTGATGAGTTTGTCAAACCAGAAAACTTTTAACAACCTAATTAGCTCTTAATAGCTCAATGGCGTGACAGTTTTGTTGGCGATATATTGTGTTCTTTTCATATCCCTTTATTTCAAATCATGCGAGTGTGAGTGAATTTTTATTCGCATTATACATTTAGATTCGAATTTATACGATCATCAACTACAAATAGGCCGAAAATAAGAAGATTTATCTTCATGAACTACGAACATACGAATTTAGGTGTAAGAGATGTTACCCACAGTTTTGGTTCCGTGCTTGAACGATTCCCTTTCACTGTTTGCTAAAGAAATTCTCTTTGAGGCCAAACTAGATCCTCCATAGAGTACAGAGACAAGATTTAGCTTCTAGACTGGACGTTATCCACGAGGAACTGGTCTTTCTCGGCTTCTTATTTATTTCGGCCAATGCGATTGGCTCCGGCTTAATCTAGCAAACCGAGGCCACGCCGATCACGTTTGTGGCCTGCCTCTATTTTATTTCGACCACGCAGCACCAAGTGGACGGAATCTAATAATGCTGCAGGAAGAAAATAGGAATGCACGTACTTCCGTAGGAAGCTCAAGGAATTGGATCCGAGAAGAGAGAAAGTCACGATGAGATATAAACAAACTGAAGTCAGGAGAACCGAGAGAAAAATAGCATAGGTATCCAAGATAGGCGAAGTAAAGACGACATGACTCACTCTCTTTCCGTTCCTTAGATTTCAGATGTTGGAAAATAGCAGACAGGCTATTCCGTGAATGAGGGTATTTCATGGGCGGAGAAAGGAGAATATGGGGATTTCGTTTGGAATATTATTCGCAAATATCCAGTGATATGGAGTGAAGTAGACAGCACGAGAGAGATGGAAGCCGAGTGGAACATGGAAAGGGAGGGAATGGGGGAATACAAAATAACAAATGATACAGAATTTCAAACCTTAAAAAGAGTTTTTTTCCGAAAAGGTCTGAATTGAATTTAGCCCTTCTCAGAAGAGAACAAATTCATACCAGGGATTCTTAATGAGCTATGTGGATGTTCCTCCCAAATTGTCTCGAGTGGGGATATTTGAAATAACCCCTGTCAGTGAGTGTGACATTTACAACAGAATGCATCTGTTCATACGAATGCATTTACAAAGTCGGAAAACAATACACTATGCTCAGCGAATACAAAGATGACATTTAGCATTGTTAGATGAAAGAGTATCATTGTGAAGAGAAACCCGGCGTCAAGATCAGCCAACTACTAACGATAGAAACCAAGGGGACAATTGTTTTACGTCCCATTCAAAGGATTGTGTTTTACACTTGAAACTGCACACGGTTTTCAATTAACCGGTGCAACACTGGAATACATATCTGCAACTACCAGGATTCTGATCTAAGAACTTGGAATTGGATGCCAGTACGTACTCTAGCCACCATACCGACCTGATACCCGATTCGAATACGTATATTGTTTTATTTACTACATGACCCATCCAGATCTCAAGTTGAAATGGCTTGATAAGCTTCGCTCGAATACCTAGAAGTACATACTACCCTGGAATGTTCTCTGGAAGCCAGAAATTGACATCAAAGTCCGCTGCTCTGCATCGGATTACACTGAAGGAATTCCCAGGCAACGGGAAATCAACAAAAAGAAAGATGAGAGGAAGCACTGGACCGCGCTTGGAGCCTGAGGATTGATTTGCGTGAGAGTGGAATATTTTGCATGCCAGAGAATGGGAATTGGTGCAAAGGATATTTTTCTTTCATTTAATAGGCGAGTATTGGTGTTTAAATGGCATTTATTTATTCCGGTGATGTTGGTAAATATTCAAATAATTCAGAGAACTGAAATGATAAAAAGTCATACGAGTGTTTTCAATCTCTTAGCCCAAAGGCAAGCCTTGGATAACCACCACCCATAACAAAGAGAGATATGATGAAACGTGTAGTCTTTAATCGTATCCGGCTGCCACATTTTGCAACCGATCGTGTGAATCGGGCACGATTTAAAAGGTAGGAAACAGCCTGCGATATTTCTAATTCCAATTTTTCCGTAATCATGGACCGTGTTAACACATTTATAGCGTGAATTTACCCTTGAGTTACGACAAATTGCATTTTTTTATCACCGACTATGTGCAAATATCTCTTTCTTTGTGGGGAAAGTAAAAATACTTTCACTTTGATATATCTTGCTTCCTACTTCAAAACCTAAAATGACTGAATAATGCCCAAGTGACTGCAAAGGAATAACATGCGTGAATTGGACATATCATATGAGAATGCAGTATAAATCATACGAAATGGATAAAATGGACTGCAAATAAGAAACACTGAATCAACCATCCGAGTGAGCTTTATGCCTCTATTGGAGAAAACTGGGCTAGGTGAAAGCTGAGAAATCCCACAGCCCTCAAGGTTATCGTGATAGAAAAATACTTGGGGTACATGGATGATTGAAAAAACTTTACTGACACATGCAAGCAAGATTCATTTCATTTGCCACGTAATTTAATGGCAAGGCTAAATATATGTTCTAAACACCTACTCTACAAATATTCTCAAGGCGCTATTGCCAATAGATCCTCATTCATCTAAAGGACGTGGTCATCCACCTCCACATTCTGCAGGTTCTAGACTCTCTGCAAAAGGATCAATATACTAACAGGAAATTGTAATACAGGAAGAGAAAATAAATTTCACTTGAATACAGCATGTGAGTAAATATAAGCTAACTGTTGACGCATTAAAGGGGAATCGATAAAAAGAGTTTTACTTAGGACTGTCCTTTCCGAGGTTAATTTGGTAACCATAATATATAATTTGTTATCTTCTTGGTAGGTTTACCTTAGTTTATATCTCGATACAGGCGAAAAGAGACTGACTTAAACATGGGGAATAAGGAATCTGACTCTTATTTCTTCGATTAGAATGTTCAATTACAATATTAAAAAAAGGCGAAGAAAATTTACAATTAATGGGCCTCTAAAACCAACAAAGGCCACAAAACGTTGCGACGAATTGCATTATGAAATGAAACACCAACATGGATAAATATGAGCCGTTACGGGTAAACACCAAAATATCGATGATTTTTGGCCACAATTTCAAATTTACAGTCAAGTAGTATTCTTTATGTGACACAAATGATAAGAACAATTTTATTCTAGACACGCAGTAAACGATGAACTTAAATCTGTCCTCATAATACTCATTTCAATTTGCAACAAGGCGGGTTGTAACCGGTTTTAGTAAATTCAAAAATGCAAACAAAATAATATTGTCTCACTTAATAACCATCTTAAAACTCCGTCACATTCCATCTCCATCGATATAGAAAAAAAGGTTAGCCTACTACAAAGATACAATATTAAATAACATGAAATACGCAATGGCAATACAGATCTGGTTACATCTTTACCACTCACTTATCAAAGCTCGTTTTCTATGGTTAGTGGATAGGGAGACAAAAGAAATACCCATTCCAGTGCAAACGAACAACATTCAATCGAGGAAAAAAATGACGGATTACAGATGGAGACAGCGGTTGCGGTGGGACAGCAAGCTGACGGAACGCTCAAGGAAGGCGAGCAGGGTTGATTTTTAGGATCTCCTCAGGAAAACATTTGTCTTCTCAAAAGAGTGGTTTTAGCGCAATGTTAACTTGATGGTTGAGATGAAACATCACCCAGTCATTTCAGACCAGGGGAGCCCTTAAACATATTGTGTTTAAGGGGTCACTCAGCGTAGATTTCGCTGTCCTAAACGACCTTCTGTAGGATTTAACTCGTAAATCTCATAAAACTTCAATGGTTTCCATTAAAGTCAAAAATATTTTCACGTGAGGTTGAACTAAGAAAAAACTAAGAAAGAATTAGCGAATATTTTAAATAAGATCACGTAAAAGGTCCTAATTGAGAGAAAAATATCCATATTAGAAGGGACTGGAAACTTATGTGTGGATTTGGGGTATAATCTGCTCGTGGCAGATCATAGTAAGATGGCTGACTCAGTTAGTCAACAAATACTGTTAGTTAGTTATGAAGGGCTTGGCCCTTTGAAGAATCGAGTGGAGGGCTGCGTTAAACCAATCATGGGAATGTTGACCGATGATGATGGGGAGGTTAACGACAGCTGAGGTCATTTGCGCCATTTACGAAAGGTGGGTAATTGGATAATGGTAGGAATTACTCAGGTAATGGAGGAAGGGTGGAGGGAAACCCGGCGTCGGCATTAGCCTGCTCTTAACACAGGTACCAAGAGGACCACGTCTTAACGTCCCATCCAACGGACGGAGTACTGAACCTGAAATGCCCTCCATTAGGCACTCAAGTAGGGACCGGTTTGACAGAGAAAAATCCGGGAATCGAATCCCGCCCTGTGGATGGGAGGCCAGTACTCAGTAGCCACCAACCTAATCCAGGAAGCACAGAAATACAGCCGTCTTGAAATGTGTACGTAAATATTGCTTAGTGAAGAAATAGATGAGAGGCGGATTCGCAACTGTGGATCAATTGCGGATTCGAGATTTGATAAACATTTAATTTTGATTTAATGCTATAATGCAAACCATGAAAAGTATAGGCGAATGGTTCAGTACTTAAAAGTAGCTTATTTTTTTTTAAACTATGTTCCTGACTTCTCGGATAAGATATGATTGAATATGATTTAATAAGACCAGAGGAAAAATATTAATATTTGCAAACTTTTAGTACCAAAAAGGATAAATTGCGCATATTTTGTTTTGAAAATATTGATCTCGTCATAAGGGTTCACCCTGCCCGAATTTGACATGTACGTGGCTCAATGGCTATTTTTAATAATCAGATTCCAATTTGTGGAACTCGTGACGATGACCTGCAAAAACTTTGGCGGTGGATTTTCACAACTGCGTGGAATACGTATTTCACTGGTGCTTGAGCGTAACCGCGAGCATATTTTGCTATGCGCTTCGTAACACATTAAATATTCGTAACAGGTTTAATTGGAATGAGATCAGTGCATTTCCACTGCAGTCCACGCCAATATAAATTAAATAATTCGACCGTGTAATAAATTCCTCTTCTCTGTTGCTGTTGCAGTACGCATGGGTTGTGTTGGTGTGTTCTGAATTCAACCTGTAAATCATTTTGTATAAAAGTTAATTCTAATGTGCAACGAGGAGAGAATTCATAATTTTATTCCTACCTATTCCAAGTTTTTATAACTCTAAATTTAAAATATGTAGCCAGTGATTTTCAATCTAAAATAGTCTCTTGCTCATTGAATTATAGCTTGTGAATTCAAAGGCGGAAATGTTTTGTGGGACTAGTGGACCTATACCCACTAATACCGCCTAGAAAGGGAATTATCGTGGTTCTTTTCATCTAATTTTATGACATATTTTGGCCATAATATATTGGTTTGTGTTAAGAAGTATGTGTTTTATCATACTTTTCATAATTTTATTTCAAAGAGTTAATCAAGGTAAAAAATGAACTTAGGAACGTGACCTCCCATTTACCGTTAATTACCTCTTATTTACTTTTTCTTATGCCCGAGATGCAAATAAAACAACTCATTTTCTATCAAGTGCCGTTTTCTAATCATATATTTGGATTAAAATCTTTCACATACATAGAGGGGATTTTCGAAATTTTCTAGATTGTATGCATTGCATTTCTCGCAACCTTTTGAGTGTAAGTTTTTATTATCGAATATCGAGGATTCATTTAGGTCAAGTGATTTGATGGGAAGTAATGTGCACGAACTTCCGAGTGAATGTTGTCGTTGTTCCGTGTGAACTTTTACTGATCGCAGGTTCAGCGATCAGTTAGTTGACTTCCAATGAAACTATTATTATATAGCGTGGAATGTATTCATATAAAAACATCTATATCACCCATATTATTTTTGCCGAAATGATGTGGAAATATTTTCCCGACAGCAAAACATGTTCTGTAAGAATTTTGAACGCTCTTCCTTAGGTGTTGTTTTGAAATTCAGTGAAGAATTATATTTTATTCCCAAAAAAATACAATTAATTACATTTAACTAAACTTTTAATGAATTATTTAGAGGGTTTAAACATCGAATCCCAATTAAATGGACTTGTGAACTCGAGCATTAAAATTTCAATAATGAAGTTTTCTAAATAAAATAAAATATAATATCCTACAACAGAAAATAGGAAATATTTACTTTGTACTGTTATATTTATGCTTATTTTATATTCTTTTCAAGGGTATAATTATATATTTTATGGACCGAATAGATAGTATAAAAACGAATTATTTTAACATTCAAAGGGGCTTATAAGCATAAAAAACAATTTATAATTTCCAGTCAAGTTTTCGAGCAACTATTAGTCAGGATAATACTGTCGCAATAAAACTACTTATTTAGTGGTAAGTAGTAATGGTATTTTTTGATCCGAAATGCTCCGAAGTTTTCACTTCAGCCTGGCCTGAGGACGCCCGCAGTACAGTGGGGGAAACGTCGCCATTTTACACAATGACAACGCGGAAGAATCCCGAAAGCTTTTTACAATCATCGGAACGCCGCGAAAATCTTCGCCAGAAATTGAACCGCCTCTACGGGGAGGATACTCACAAGTGGACCAAGGACTTGGAGACGCTTCGAAAGAAAAGGGGCAGAAATAAGCGTCAACTTCGGAGCATTTTCACTTCAGCCTGGCCTGAGGACGCCCGCAGTACAGTGGGGGAAACGTCGCCATTTTACACAATGACAACGCGGAAGAATCCCGAAAGCTTTTTACAATCTTCATCAGTGGCTGTTTACTTACAATTAGGAAGCAAGTTTAACAACCATGAACCCATCCACGATAACATGGGTAAAATTGAATATTGATATTGAAATCGAGCTTATTTACGGAAGAGAGATTTTTATTTTTCGCTACTTTTATTTACAGCCTAAAATATATAATGCAACTAAAGAAATGTACGCCTTTGCCATTTGAAGTTTTCCACCTCACCAAAGACGTTCCGTTACCTTTTAGGGCACCAAACGCTTCGATGCGCTAAAACGAATCGGAACTGCATTTGAAGCGGTGGTGCGAGCTACCGGCCATTGGAGCGTGAAACAGGCCACACCCCGGACTTTCCCTTTTCAATGTTTCACCCTCCCGGGCTTCACTGAGCCCAAAGGCTACACACGCTTTCACGGCTGTCGTCCCTTCTCAAATCTTTTCCTTGGAAATATTGATCGAGGACGAATCTCTCTCGTGACATCATCCCGTTAGATTCCCAAATCCTTCGAGCATGCACCACATCCCAGAAGAATAGCCCTTCGTCCTGTTACCTCGTTTAATTAACTCCAACTCAGCTCCTAAAGCAAATTATGTAATCACTAACTCCTAAAGATTGATTGACGTATTCACAGATGAAATAACATTGTCATGTACTCATAACTTAATTTAATAGCAGGTATTAATCTCTCTCTATCCACGCCATAACAGATGAGCCCACGCACCCTTTTTGTTGGTGACACAGCCACACTTGCTTTCACTTTGCTTGCATTATAGAGCTTGGGACATTCTACTAAACGTTTAATTCAAATTTTCCGGGAAGCGATTTCCTGCTAAATTCGAAATTCAAATTCCAGGCAGTGATTTAAACACAGGAGAAAGAGTGTGTTTCAATGAAATTGAGTCTTCCATGAGATGCAGGTTCTTTCTGTAGGTTTTTTTAGGTAGAAGCAGCTTTAAGTCGTGGAGTCGAATTTTAGTATTGGAGCTATAGTAGCAGAGTGGAGTAGAGGACCTTCTAACAAAGTAACGATTAATGATTCAGATACATGACGCAATACTTGATAATTGAAAGTAGTTAAAAATAAATCGCTATAGTTCTATAATTATGCTATAGGTAACGTTTTTTAACTGACCTTTTCAAAATGAAAAAAGTAATTAATGAATTCAATTCATGAGAGTTTAATATTTTAAAATAAATAAACATAAATCTTGAAAAACTATTTTTGTGATCATACTCATTTTCCTCATGTGTCGAAACATTTTCTTCAGAAATATTCGAAACACCCGCCTTACGCAATAGGTATGTCTATAACTATTGCGTACACACATACACACTATACGACCGAGAGCGCCGTCTTCATCCGGAGCTTCGATAGGTACAACTGCCGTCTTTCTCTGACTGTGTTTCATAACTTTTCATCGACTTCCCAAACTCAGCTCCTTTCGCAGGCAAAAATAAATAAAAGCAAATCAACTTTGGGTTAGCTAATATTAAATTCAAAAACCCCTCACGGTTGGCTTATTTAATTCGTGAACTAGTATATGCTAGGATCTTACATGCCGCGTCATTTGACGAGAAAATGCATTGGTAAAATAAGTATCAAACGTTTATTCTATGTTGTTTGTGAAGTCTGTTTGCATTTCTCATCGTGTGAGGTCCTCGAAGAGTACCGGTGTTTCGACGCAGGTGTCACAAAACATCCTCTGCGCTGAAGATGATATGCAGTACATGCTTAGAAACGTCTACCGACTTGACCCCGTGGGAAGCCCAACCATGCTCCACCAAAGGACGAGCAGTCCTAAAACGTCACGAGGTCACGTGATATAAACAAACCAGGCGGGTTGTTGGATAGCACCGCTAGACCATAGTTGTAAACAACGATTGATTTCTTTTCGTACGATAGATTTATAAGAAAATGGGAAAATGTTTCAATGAAATGGTGCAGTATTGGATCCAGTGAAATCATTTTTGGAAGTCATTCTTTTCCCCCCTTCCTCCTTGTACTCTGTACTTAAATAATCCCTCACGTTCGCATTCTTTTTCACTTAGGTCTTGAAAATTACCTGTAAAGGTCAAAAGCGGTCAAGGCGTATTTAATCATATTTTGTGGAAGATAAAACGTTTTTTTTTAAATTTGTATAACTATAAATCGTGGCTAAAATCATTACGAGGTATACACTCACGAGAAAATTTCTCGGCAGAGACAAGTAATTCCTTATACATTTGTGTAGAATGCTTTTTCCTTAATTTTATGTAACCAGTCATCATCTAATTCTATCAATGGAAGGCACGGTAGTGTGTCAAGAACCTCTATATCATTAGCCCGAGATGTACAACACAAAAAAGCAATTGGTGGAGTGAATGGGGGCCCATGCCGCTCAAACCGTCTATTACTGGTATCCAATTTCTATTATCAATCTTGAATTAATCTGTCACCACAATTTTCAATCCCTGCATACACTATTCAGCTCCATATATTCACTTTCCAAGTCATTACGGTAACTACAGGTGGATAAAAGTGGATCTTCTGGCGGAAATAGGCATTTATTTCTCATATTTCACTTACGACAAGCAAACATTCCTTGCTACGATAACTTGAAGACTTCTTTCCCCAACCGATTCCTTATCTTTTCCATTCTCCATAACGCTGTAGAGCCAATGTACCCTATAAAATGAAGCCAGAAATGAGATCCGTCAGTTCGCTTTCTCTCGATGCCCGAATGCCAGATGAGAGTGCGTAGGTTGTGGGGATTCACAATATCTTCCCAAGGTAAAGGAAGGACTCTGAATAAGAATGAATCAGTAAAAACACGAGCGTGGTATCGTTATCGTTTTGGCATTTGCAAGGGGTACCATCATATTCAAAAACGTTATTCAGAGTGGAACAGGGAAAAAAATTATCAAGAATAGAGAAATGTCTATGGGAGTGTGAAATATGAATATGCCATTCACAAATTAGCACAGCCTGCATGCAGGGAAAAATAGAAAAATAAAGTTTCACTCCCACATTATGCAAATTAATTTATTTTAGCTCCACGTTTTTTTTTGATGAGATAACTTTCTCACAAATATTTATATCAAATTCCAAAAACTGAAAAGAGAGAGCTATTTTTCAAAATTAACTGCAAACTTTTCAAAGATGAAAATAAATACGCAATCACATAAATAAAATGAATTATATTTCAAAATATCCACATTAAAAGGATTAATAAATGTAAAAATATGGAATGAGAACTCCTACATATTCCCTTGAATCCCATCATAGAAAGTATATTGCGCTTATAGACGAACTTTATATTCATTTCATAATTTTAAGCACGTTTCACGTTCTTATATAAATATTATTTTAACATAATTTCCACTGGAAGTTTACCCAGCTTAATTAAGCTTAATTAAGCTGGGTTAACTTTCAGTGGAAGTTATGTTAAAATAATATTTATATAAGAACGTGAAACGTGCTTAAAATTATGAAATGAATATAATGTTCGTCTATAGCCGCAATATACTTTCTTTAATTGATAAATGAGACAGGCTACAGCAATATCATTCCCAGTTTTCCTATTTTTAATTTATTACGCATACAGAGTACTGGTATCACAAATTGAAGTACCTAATGTTATTTTCCTATTTTTTACAACTATTAAATGTGTGAAAATATATGACGAGATTGCATTTAGATGTATTCAAGTATGCTTCTGCTTAGCTGCAACAAAAGTGAATTCCTTGCGCTTTTACCAAAACTTTTATTTCCTTCCGTTTTAATTAATAAACTATGAAAAAATATACTATCTATTTATCCATATTATAATCTCTATCTTATCTTTTCCTTTGATTCTAAGTGAGAAATTTTAATATCATGCATTTCAAGAATTCACGATTATATTAATACCATCAATGTAGGGAATTGCGGTATAAATTATTCTAGTTACTGGTAAAATTAGATTAACACTGACGAACATATGCAAGATTTGATTTTAATTTTCAAATATTTCTCCCAAACAATATGGTGCTTAAAAAAATAATAGTTACAAAATAAAATTTCCAAAGTTCCTTCAATTGACCTTAAACATTCCGCCTTTCAAATACTTTTCCCCAAATGTTTACACGAAGACACTCAAAGGTGTTAACTGCAATGTAAACGCTAAAAAGAGGGCGTCCTTTTATATAACCCAGTTTAGAACAGAAATCTTACATCCTCCCGTTTCAGAAAATTGAGTCCAAGTCGGCTAGGAGTGATGAAGATTCCGAAGCCAGTAGCAAAAGGTTTCGTTTGTTTTTTTCACATGATTGCCTCTTCATTTCTCTGCACCATGCGTCGTGTTCCTATTTCCCGTCCTCGTTTTGAGTACTTGAAATCCTCTTTCTCCGCACCTTCTCAACAACTTCTGGCTCCCGTCCCCACATTTCCTTACCTCGCAAGAACTTGAGGCAACTCCCTAATAACCTCTTCAACTTACGCTCCTGCAATCTTACCGCACCTCCTCGACGATGATGACTTTCCGTAGCACCGGACTTAAACTTTATTACAGAATAATCGTGTTTGGAGTTGCGAAATATGATGAAGGCTATGCGTTCCGAGAATGAGATCAGTGTTAATCGCGGCTTTCATTCCAAAACATCTCGCAGCCGAGGCTTCAAGCTACCTTCGGTTCCCAATCACACTCAGTACCCGCATTAACATGCGTGTTTCACTGGAAGAAAATATCCCAAGTTCTTATCTCGAGAGCATGAAATAGATCATCACGAAGGAACTGACGGTGTACCCCATTTTTGACAATTTCATTTCATTTGCAAACTTCCTACTTCGGCAGAAATCGTGGAATGATACGAAAAAGTTCACAGGAAAGATTAGAGATATCATGACTTGCAAATATATGCCATCCCGTCTAAATAAAAGTGTTCGTGATTTTGCTAGCGTTATATCATTCTTTGTATAGCACGGTTGTCAACAGACATTGTCGACAGCAGAGTAAACAAAATTAAAGCAACAGTATGGTAAACCTTGGGATACCGGATTTAAAAATACTAATTTTATAAGGACATGAAATTCATTATGTATACATGTAAATTCTATTTGAACGCATGAACTTATCCACCAAATGAGCTAACATGAGCGATTACTTAATGAGAGGCGAACAATTAATAATTTCATAGCATGGCGTTCCATGGTTGACTATAATTCTTGGTTCGTGATCCCCATAGCTAAACGAAAGAACATACAGGCAAGGAAACGTTAATACTTTTAAAAAATCAAGATATTGGTTGAAGTATGCAAAGAAAGAGAGGTATACGTTGAATGTGTTAAATAACTGGAAATTGGAGGGAGTCACGGATGCAATGCGTCCATCGTTGTACAAACTTTATATACTTTTTACGTACTACTTTGGAGCGATTCAAAGCAAATGGCCATATGATTCAATTTTATATATAAAATTAAAGTTCAGCGAAGTAACTAACACAAAATTCATTGAGTGCCCTGGAGATAAGACCCACAGTCAATCAAGAGGAAATAATTTAAGAAAAATATTTCTGGTTGGGATTTATCAAAAGGGATCTAGGAACTACGCTGATAAAGTTCAATAAAATAGCTGCATCTCCCTTAGATGTCACTAACGTTTTTACGACGGTTCTGGGTAGGCCGTGTAAACGCAGGTTAGTTTTAGCCTCCTTATTAACCATCATTCTACCCTAGCCATGTAAACGGGGAAAAACTGGCTTCAAGGGTACTTATTAAGATATTCTACATAGGTAGATACCCAAACCGTGAATAGCATTTATAATGACCACCCATTTCCCAATCCTGCTAGTAAACCGAACCAAAATTATGATGCACTCCCGATGAATTTTCGTGGAAGAGGGTGGGAGAGCCCCCATCTCTTCCATTCCTATCCTTATACCTTTCATCCCGGTCTGAAGCGCTCTTTAGTGAGGAAATAGACTTGAAAACACCCATGAATTTCCGTGATTGTAAACTGGGTCGTACAAGAATCGGATACGTACCGGGTATGATGATCAGGCTTTTTTTAAACAAGTCATAGCCCTAGCACGCCCAAAAAAGTACACAATGGAAGGCAATAATATTTTCCTCCAGGTTGAGTTAGAACTCATGATCCAAGCGCCATTTTTTTGACTCGTTTGCAAATCCATTGAAAATGAGTTGCTCATCCTGAAATGTTGGTAGAAAAAATGTCCAGACTTTTTAATAAAAGGGAGATTATTGTTTCTCGACCTTTAACGAAATGTCACCAAAAATACAAGCAATAAGGATCCTTTGAACTTGATGAGATTTGCTTCAACGTACTAAATAAAAATCGTTCCCGCAAAAAAAACTATCGAAACTCCAAAGGTCCAGAATCAGAAGGCCATTTTCAACAACAAGTTCATTACTCTCTTCCATATTTTTGAAATCACTTTGCCGCTGAATAAAAAGTTTAAAAACTCTGACAAATTTTTATAACGAAGTAGGAAGTTTGAAATAATGGAAGCAAAATCTGAATTAACAAATGAGATCTGTCAGCGGACAGTTTTGTTCATGTTGAAAATTAATGAGAATTTCGGCAATTAAAAGTTAACAAGTTGGGATTCGTATTTTGATGAAAAACCGGAACAAAAGATGAATGAGTAAGTTCTTTGACTTTGCGTTAGATATTATCAATGTTTTTTAAAGAAATATTTTTACTGAATCCAGCTCTTCCATCACCGTCCGGGGAGATATCCACCAAAAGAAAGTTAAATTTATTATCATAGTATCGTAATAAGTCTTTTTTTTGCAAAGAAGTAAAATTGGAGATTAGCTTAAAGTCAGACAGAAGGGTCAGAATATAAACTGTGAAAAAATTACTGTTAAAATGTGTATTAAAAATATGAGCAACGGATTTTGAAAATTACTTGAAATCATATGTACCCAATGCTTCATCCATGATACTGTTTTATAATTGTAGATATAAATGGAACTTGAAATAAAAATAAAGTGAACAGACTTAGTGAACAGAACATAGGTACTAACTAAGATGATTAAGGAAACGAACTAAGACAATAAGAATAACTCGAAAGGTAAGCTACTGCTGTACACCACTTTAAAATCTTTAAATATTTATTTTTCGTCGGCAATCAAATAAAATAAAACATACTTAGGGAACAATATACGTTTACAATGATCAAAATGAATTATCATTGGATTATGCCCTACAATCCGCTCTATAGAGTCTGTAGGCTGATTAAACAAGCAATGAGAAAAAACGAAACTGCTAACAGCAGGTGATGATTGGTAATCACGAACGATAACCCTTTTCACTCTTGTAAATATAAATTCTAACTGGAAGCAATGTCTATATAGTTCTGCGGACATTTTTAACCGTTCCTGCCGTCTCTTACTTGGTCCATACCGCCAAGGGGATACACCAGACTTCCTCAATTTATCACGCTGGGATACGATACGCTTCTCGCGCTCTCTCTTTCCACAATAAAACTTTCTCAATCAAATAGGCTTTCCCCTCATCGGCTGACAGAAACTCGAACATTCTTCACTGATATATTTTATTTTTCCAGATGAAAATTGCTCGCCCTCGCTAGTTTTGAAAACAACCACCTGTTGGCAATAATTCTATAGCCCTTAAAGTGCCATTTTTCGTTCTCCTCAACCTTTAGAAGGTCAAGGTGCGGATATATTGGTTTCCTTTGTTTTCCTTAAAACGCTCAGGTTGCCGAAATATCGCCTCAAGATAAAATTGTTTTACCTGTGAGCGTTTTTTACAAAAAAATTAATATTTGGGACACACATGGAAAATTTTTCAATTAAGTTGAAATATGTTTTAGCATAAGTTTCAAACTTCTAGGTCAAAAGTTCGGCAGAGAAAAATGTATTAAACAAGGAGTTAATATTTCCAAGATGTGACCGGGAGCTCTGTGGGATAGAAAAACGGTAATGTCGAAAGGGCCAACACTTTCCGTTTCAGGAAAGTTGACTTTGCGGGCAGATACTGAGGAGAAACAGGAGGCTGTTGAAATGTGAATGATGTGTGGAGAATAATAAAAACGTATAACCTAATGATGTGGGAACCCAATGAGGTAGTTTTATACACGGCAGGGGAGAACAGTGGGTAGGTTGGAGAAGGTGACAGAAGGCAGCAAAAGCGGATGGAAGACGGGCTCCATGGCTATCGGGTTCTCACCTCGTTTGTTGGCTTCAGTGACCGTGTTGAAAACCCAAGGTTTTCAACGCGGTGAAAACCCGAGAGCCATGGCCAACCATTTGATACCACGCCGCGGAAACCTTCGAACGAACGTGGATGAAAGACGTTTGGAGGAAAACGGAACTTTGAAAAATATGTTAACAGAGAAAAGCGAGAATAAGAGGAAAGGAAGAAGTACTCCAGTGATTGTTGACAGAAGAACCTAAATAGACCTTAATAGAACCTAAGGAGACTTAATAGGTCAAGAGAGACGGTAAGAAAAGACCTATGTAGGCGGAGAAGACCTATGTACAAGCCTGCAGTAATGCACATGAAATTTCAGTGAGCAATTGCTTGTTTACTGAAAATTAATGACGCAAAAGGTCAAGCTATGCGTCAAACGCAGGATTCTATAAGACTATCATCAGTCAAGACCTAAAGAGCAGGATATTGAAAAATGAAGTTATAACACTCCGGAGTGATTTTAAAAAATAGGTACCTATGTTCACGGAATAAATTTTGGGAAATGAAATTAGAACTCAAGAAATACTACGTATAGTAAATCTGATGAATACTATTTGAAGGAGGAAACCCAACTAATTAAGACTAATTTTTAAGGGTGACAGTTTGCAGAAAAGAGATAAGAGGGAAGAAGACATATGAAGAGTAGAGCTTTGCTTTGTTTAGAGACATCACAGGACCTCATAGCGGAGGAGCAGCTCCGGTGAAATTTTTATTCAGGTATAGTTCCACCGACGAAGACCATGTTATGGGAAAGCGTTGGCGTTTCAGTATTGCAACACCAGGTGGATCAATGTGTGAGTACTGCCTGAGGACTGATTGTTTGTAGACTACCAAAGAGTTTAAAAATAAGAAGTGAGCGTAACATTGACACAATTAAAATTAAAAATATTATCAAATCAAAATAATTAGTAACACGCCAAAAACCACTACATACTTTACAGAAATAGGAAGATATTGGAATCAAGTAAAATCCATCTCCAAACATATAATTCTGATAAAATAATTGATGGAATAGAAACTTTCCTAAACAAAATGAGTGGTTTTAGATTTTAGATCACCTTGTATCCTACTTTTCCACCATTAGTATAAATATCTGAAAACGAAATTAATACGAAATTTCAACTTTTAATTTTTACTTGGTTATTAATTGATTCTTCGCAAACATAAAGGAACTTGAAAGATGCCCCTGGTTTCCTTATAAATCTGTTTACAAAAATATCAACACTGACAAGCTTGTTAGTTTTTCATTCGTTAGGCATTAAAAATTCAAAACATGATATGTTACATAAACTAGGTTACCTAAAGTGTCAAAATGATATTCAATGCGAGAATTTTAAGAGTAATAAAACATTGAACAAAATCTGAGTATTTCCATTAAACTAAGGGTAAATTTACAAATGTAATATAGATAGCAACTCTATTTTTAAGGTAGAAATCAAAAGAGAAATGGCCAAAATATCTCCACCCCAAAATAAAGCGCTGTTCCATTTTTCCTCAGTTATTCCAACATTAAATCTGAGTTCATTGGTTTGTTTTTGTATCCCCCAACTTCTTCAATGTTTTCACCTAATTACACATTCAAATCTCTCTCTGGCACGTAATTTTAATGTTGAAATAAGAATGCCACCGCAAAAATGAATGGCGATTACCGAAAATGTCGCGGGAACCTTGATATGCAAATTCATGCAAATTTTCACTGATGTCCCTGGCGTTTCCCTAAGCTTCCCAGTTATAATTTTCTGAGACTTCCCGAATTTGCCGGGTCTTTCACCGCAAAGCCAGCTGATGTCTCGACTCGATGACTGAGACATCCAGCCAACCAGGTCACCGCAGTAACATCTGGGATCGTGGGCAGTCCGACATCTAGAAAGCTAGCATATACAGGCACACGTATACCGCACGACAATATGGTTCGCTGGACAAGTCATGGCCTTTCCCCGAACGTATGAAATTGGTCTCCTATCCACGGCAGCGACGTAAGCAAGGCGATGGGAAGCAAAAACCACACGGGGTAATTGGAGCAGCACACGCTGCAAGCCATTGGTTGCCCCGTCCCAAGAACGCCAAGTGTTGCATTCATTTTCTTTCTTTTGGGTAGATTTTTTAGTGCTTCGTTGGTGGCTGAAAATCGACCTCGCACGCATGCGCAGCGTACATTGCCAAAAAAACGAATAATTTAAAAAACACGTGGATCTCGAGTATTGAGTGCCATGATCATTTTTCAGGCTTAGCTAATAAAATTTGAAGAAAGCAGCAACTTGACCATGAAGGTGAACAAGGCCGGATAAGTTTGCATAACTCGTCATTAACTCGTAGGATTGATATTTACCTGTAGAGAGTTTCTTTTTTTAGTGCTTGGATTCAAAGTAGAGTGTTCCAAGCCTATATCCAGATATCAAACTTTTCATTTAATCGAAATCTTGTTTTTAATTATCTTTTTCAAGAAAAAAGATTGTAGTATTGACCACTGCCAACAACTTGATCTCCTCCTAAAATACTAATTTACACCTCTTTCACCGAAACACGCTAAACCATGGAGTTTTGCTGAATTTAAATATGATATCTTTCTTGAAGATTGTTTTAAATACCAAGAAAATATATCGTAAAGGGAGAAGCAGCAATGATTAAAGTTAGGTAAAAATATATGCTATAGTGGAAAGTATTATTTTATGAAAAAATATATAAAGCTACATTTTGCTATCATATGTTATTTAAAATTGCAATACAAATCAATCAGCTTCACCATACTTATGCCCTTACCTTGAAAATGACAATTAACATTATTCCATATAGTTGAAACATGAGCAATACATTTCTCATGTAATAATAATAATATTAATACTAAACTGTGCACTAAATATTTTTTCCTACTACACTTAATTTGGCCCCTAACATAATCTTAAATTAAGCTAGCATTTAGAATTCATTAGATTCTAAAATTCTTTAGAATTCATTTCCTCTACTCGGAGGGATTACGTATCACTTCCACAACGAGCATATTTTAACTAAGCAAAACTATAATTTATCCACATTTCAGAGCTACGTGACTCCATTACGACACAGGAGTTGAAGACAGGTACCCAGCAGCGTGTTTATTTGACTCATTGTACAGAGATGAACAAATTCAACGAGGCACCTCGGCAGCCGACTCTGAATACTAATTACTCACTAAATATACTCATGGCTGTATTTGATGGAGGGAAGGGATCTCCATTTCCATATAATTAATTGGAAATATCGTCTCACGTTTTGAAAATGTCTAGGAAAGTTTGCGCAGAGCCTTACAAATGACACCGATAACAGATGCAAAAATTCTTAAATTAGAGTTAATGACGGGACTCTGCTCGCCATGCATAGCTACCTAATGAGGTACCCCTGGGTAGTTATACTTTCCCGACAGAGTAAAAACTCTTGTCAATCGTTCATGATGTTTCACTGCAATGGAGTCAAAAAGATATGACTGCTACCTCTATAGAGTCTTTCTGTGGAGTTCAGACCACCTGTCATGAACAAAAATTAGGAATACGAACTTTTCGAGAGTCAAAAGATTCGCCATAAAGCTCATTTATCCATTAAAGGCAAAGGTGATGATGAATAAAGCATCATCTTCCATTAAAAAGGATTTGAAAATTCTGGAATGTGACGCAAGAGTGTCGAATAACAGAAGAAATGTCACAACTCAAAGAAGCTAAGAAATGTTAAATGTCAATAATTTTATTGTATGTCGCTTTTCAAGAGAATTTTAAAAAAATATTTTAGAACAAGAATGAAAGTAGAAAAAAATTGGTATTCTTTAGTACACAAAGACCTACGGTTATTTTCTTATTCCCTTATTTAGGCCTCTGAAGCTGGAGAAAAATAAGCTAATCAGATTATACTTTATGCTCGTAAAGGAATGAATTCTCTATTAGAACAAAAAACGAAAAAGAGAACTTGTGTAAAGCAGGGATTCTTAAGAGATTGAATTTCAAAATACACGCTCGGTAGTACTTTTGATACCCGGTAAAAGACGGAAAGATAATTTCACAATATATGTTCGCCGTGCACAATAGCACGGCATCTTTTCCCTTAAAATCACCCCTCAAAATTTGCAATATTTGCTCAATGTTAAAAATGTTCACATGCTTTGTGTATACAACAACACTGCGGAAAATATCTTTTCATCTCACTGTTTACACTCCAATAGAGTTGAGCAAATATATTGGAGCAGTAATAACTACCTTCTGATTAACTATACGTGCTTACGTCCGGTGCGATATCAACTTAATCAATTCAACGTATTTGCGTTTCGATGCCAATTTAGATGATTCACCTCGTCAAAATAAAATAAAGCATCAACATCTTGTCCTATAAGGCTCAGACAGTTCCACAGAGCAAAATAAAATATTCTGACATGAATGCGTAGTAACAAACTACTAGTTACACATGAGAATTGGCGAAGCAAATTCAAAAAAAGTAACTGCTGACCATATTCTTCAAAATCTTGAACGATTAAACACGCTTCAAGCTTCAGTAACAAATAAAATTCTAATAGTTCAATGTTAATTTTAGGACGCAATATTTTTGGACATTTTTATTTTTTTCAGGGGATTTCAAAAATCATCATCTAAAAGCCGAGGGTTTCATATTTCAGACATTGTACGGTTGTAGTTCAGTCTGAATAAATTTAGAAGTAACCAGTGCGAGGGTGGCATATTTCAGGTTATCGGAAATTAGTTATTATTACTAGGATTTTAAAATCATTTCTTTAGTCTTTGAACAAAATTATAAATTTTTGCTTAGTTCTAGAAAGCCCTCATTAATAACTTCTCCTATCATAGGATTGCGTACAAGAAAGCGATTATCTTTATTTTAAGAAATAAAAATACGGCCTTTAAAAAGGAACACATGAATCGCCCTTTAAAAACCAAGATCTACCCGCACTTTGGCTTATTCAAACCTATGTTTTCTCAGCGTAAATATTAACTTATTGGCATAATCAACTAAGTTTAACTGCAAGCGCCGTTCGAAGCTATTTCTTTGAAAACCAGCTATGGGCGCGCATAGCATGCACAAAGCCCGCCCTGCCAGTGAAATTTGCGAAATTATCTCAGCAGTCCCGTCAATTCCTTTCGCCCATTGGGTGTAAAAAGGAACGCAGGAAAGCCGGCATTGCTAATAGATCCCCACACCGATTTCCTCCGCTTCACTGCCACGAGGGCTTGATAGCAGCCAACGAGAACACCACACCGTAAATGCATCCGACCTTCCGGAAGGGGATTAAAATTTCATGCAGTGACCGCAGCTTTAGATCGTCCCTTTCGAGCGAATTCCTATGTCGGCTTACACTGGATGCGCCGTTCGAAGCTTCACGACCCGCGGCCAGAAGCGACTTTGATGTGGCGTTGTCGCTGAATACTGTGAATGGCGATTCAAGAGGAGAATGAATTCAAACAAACCGTTCAAACGATCAATCTACAGTTAATCCAAATCCTTTGACGTTCCGTTGCACGCAACTTAGGAGAACAGATTCACCACTGGAATAATGTCACTAAATGCCCTTTTTTCCTGCTTTTCAGAGGAAATTTTAAGCTCTGTTCCACCTTTGTTTCTTTTTTAACGCTAAAATTAAAAAAAAACAACGGTACGAATCATGCTACTTCCATTCGTAGACCACGTTCTTTCACTTGTGAATGCATTGAAAAAAAAACATTTCCAACGGTAAACTTTTGCAAAACAAACGCTTCATCCACATTTCCTTACCTATGTAACCAATCCAAAAGCCAATAAAAACCATGAACGCCAAATGACAAAATTTCCCCTCAAAACAATCGAGTACAAGCGATGTTCATAGTCGGAACTAAAACACATGATTTCAACTGGATACATCGCACTGAGTTTGCTACCTAAGTATCAACAGGAAAAATTGATATTCCCTTAAACGAAGTATACCCATTAATAGAACCTCTACTAATTCATGTTCCTTCACCTATCCCTATATAAAGCACCTTGAACAGGAGTTAATGCCTAATTTCCTCGGATTCAATTATTCAGAGGCATAATAATCGCAGTTTTCATTTGAAACAATATTTTGCACGGTAAACAATATTTGGATATTTTTTATTTGCTAAATTAATGTCTTTCTATTGTTTTTAGGAACTAAATCGACCGTTATACTAAGGCTAACCTTGCCTTATCGAACAGTCTGATCATAAAAAGAATAAAATAAGGTACACGTGAGAATACATGTGGAAATTGATTAAAATGCTAGAGTTAGACGGTATTCAGGTACTTTTATAGATCACCTATACTTTTAAACATGGGGAATGGAGTATATTGCTATACATTTATAAATAATTGCAATTTTGTGACAAATAATACATGGATGATATGATCTGTCACCTGCACGACTGACTGATTGGCTCGACACTAAAGGAAACCATTAATAAATAATTCTCGGGTTTCCAGCCGAGTAAGATTATGGGTTGCTGACGTTTCGATGGAATACTCCTCCATCATCCTCAGAGCAATTATTCAGTCATTACGTCAGCAACGCAAAATCTTACTCGGCTGGAAACCCGTGAATTATTTATTAATATCATTCGCCAAGAAAGAACAAAATCATATAAAGCAAACCATGTCTCAGCATCATAGTACTTGAATGGAAATATTTCGAAACAAATGAATAAACAATAATGTATAAACATATTAAAATACAGACGATTGTTTAACACTCACCCCATAAACACACAGGATCTTACTCCTCATGAATGTAAGGCAGAAACTGATTCCGATTAATTACCTGGAAAGAAATAAGAGATATGCATTATAGGAAGGATTCTAAAATTGCAAAATCAAGATATTAATGCACTAACGGTGATTTTATGAATATCAGAGTTTTTAAAGTCATTTTTTATTGTTACCAGTTTCCTTCGCTTTTAACGCTTGGAGTAGGAATATAAAATACTACTTTGGGATCCCTGAATAGTGGCCCAATTGAAATATGGAAGATCAATCTGATTATTTATATAGGCTTAACTAAAAATAAGAGATGGACTGAAATACTAAATTTAGTTTTGTTTACGCCATTGTTCAACATCTGTACTCATGATTACAGTTCATGTTTTCTCGTTCCTGACCTAGCATATACCCTAAGCAAATAAATCAGTACACACAGAGCCACAAGTGAGTAGATAGCACAAAATGGTACACCGGATCATAGCTTAACCCTCCCTTGGGCACTAAATTTACGACTCTTGAGAGTTTTACGTTCCAGGTTTTACGTTTCAGATGACATTGGTAGTGTAGACCTATGTCAACAGAATTTTTATTTTTTTGCGGCTGCGTCCTTTTTACTGTTGATTCTATCATGGGTATACTGAATAGGAAGGTAAGGGTTTCCGAAGTTTTATTAATTCATCAGTTTCCTTACACCCCTGTTTGCAGGAAATTCTATCTGAAATAAGTCAAGAACATCACCTTGATCTGTAAAAATAGAAAGAAAAAAGGATTTTTTGGCCTTCCAAACTTTGCCACTCACAGAATGACAGGATTTTTTTGAACATGCGGTCAAGTGTCTTCATTCACATTCAAAGTGAATACCTGAATAAATGTCACCAACTTCATTGCTAGGAAAAAGTGGCCGGTGCTATCTTCTGCGAATGTAAATACTATCGCGGATAAAAGAGTGTAGTTGAGTCCTCAACGCGGAGGAAATTATGAAAATAATAGCATGAGAATTTATCAGAAACCTGACCCCCACATCCCTGTGCCACCCTAAAATTAATCACCGTATATCGTAGAATATAAAGGGTGAAAAAGGACAATTTGTATCCATTAAATTGTAAATGAATAGTAAAATGTAGCCGACAGTGACGTGCAATAGAAAATGTATTTACCAACAAATTTAGCCATAGAAATAACCTCACGTCTTGCGCTGGTCATGCATTACTAGCACGGTTTATGCGATTGGACATCATTTTTGCATGCGCAACACAGCAACCTTTGTACACATTAAAGTTGTACACATCAATTTAAATCGCTATGAATGAAGAAATCTTTCGCTATCCCTCAAATTATTTCAAAGTACCAACATACACTGACGTGAGGAAATTCTATTAATATCGATATATACCGCTACCCGATGATTTTCGAAATACTGCAAAAAGTTTATAATTAAAATTGAAAAACACGATTTTGCGCAAATTTTCAATTAAAAAAAACGGCAGATCCGCAATTTATCAACATTTTTACACGAGAGTGGAGCATTTCAATAAAATAAAAATTTTGAGCGAGGACCCTGATAAAAAGTCGGATACTATACGTTTAAAGAAGATTAAAATGTACTACAGTCAAATCCAATTGACTCCATGTTTTGCCTATCAAAAGTAATTTCAAAGGTAAGTGTATTGGGAAAAAGATTCACAAGTGGCCGTAAATGCAGTGATATTTATGGTCATTCAATGTCAAATCGACCAGGTTATTGCCCTTTGGGCCACCGATTATTTGGCAGAACGGCTCCATTTGATAAGAAATTGAAAACCCCAAAGCCGGTTTGCAAAAAACTCATCCGTTTATGAGAAATTGCAATGTTGCAAAATTACAATTTTGCAAAAGTTACCACACATTTTACGGTTTATCTCCGAGACTATTTGAGCTACAGACATGTTAACGGGCTTATTTAAAGGACCTTGAATTTGACAAATATAACAATTGATTACATTGTGTAATATAAAATATTTTATAAAGTTAAAACAATCAATTTTTTAAATCGATTTTTGACGAAGTACCTACGCCTTAGATTTTGCTCATTTATTATTTGTTGTAGACACAACCCTTATCTACAAATTAAAAAAAGTTTGCCAGAGGTAATATTTCATTTAAGAAAGAAAAATATTTTTGAGGGAAGGCGTGACGCCTACCAGTGACTTGACTTGAGAGTGAGATTTCTTGCATTAATATCTCGAAGACTACAAGGGATAATTTTGCATCATTATCTAGAAGCCTGTACCCCGTTCGTAAATCACCTTCCATTCCACCGACGCACGAAGTGTATACTTCCAGTGTTTTCAAATCTAATTTCATAATAAATCCCGAAATACACCTACCACCATTTGGTATCGCCCACCGTTCCGTCTTTTCGACGATGTCTGTTGTTTACCTCTTATATACCGAAATTCACGAAATATAACGTGGATGCCATCACCTTCGGCCTTAGGGTGGGAGTCTCGCCCACGCCGCCACACAAAGATACGCCCACTCGGAAGGAAAGACCACTGTCGAATTCATCTCCATTTGTCCGTCATTTCTTCAGCACCACAATTCCGCCCACCACTCACTCTCTCTTTGACCTTTCGCAACACGCGTGAAAGCCTTGTCCATCGCGTCACGCATCAGCATGCCCATCTCGTTCTGCCCTTTCTTAGAGTGTGAAATGTATGCTCTGAATATTCTGATCCCTAGCTAAGCCTCATTTGGAATATTCCGCCAATGCTCGTATATGGGATCCATACGAGGAAGGTACGATGCAAACATTACAGCGATGTCAAAGGTCAATCATCAAGACTAGTATAAAGTCGTTACAATAGTTGTATTAGCGATAAAACTTATTGGAATTATTAGGATGGGAGTCGCTATCAAAACGCAGGTTAAAACTTAGGCTTAACTATTTAAGCAAATTTGAAGCTGACATGTTTGCAGATGACGTTAGAAATATATTAAGAACCAATGCGGAGTGTGCTATTTTTTATCAGATAATCAACATTAGAGAGATATCTTGTGGAACCAATATATACGAAATTGCATTTTTCCCTTGTGCCACAAGATATCATAATAGGAAACATGGCAAAGGAATACATAGGTGAAATATTGTAACCGTAGTCTGTATTGTAAGAAGCATAATTTAAAATTAAGGATCCATGCATGTTTGGGAAATATAAACATTATAGATGAAATTCCTGACTAAGCATTGATTATTGTATCGCTAATCAGATGATAACTATGTAGTTGCACATGTCATATGCATTCACATAAAACGTGTTTCCATTAAGTAGTTCAATTGCATCTCTTAGATGCATGTAAGCATTGGATGTGGATATGAAAGTAAATCCCCGACTCCTTGTGTCCAATCGCCGTCGCGCCTCATTATTTCATGAGTAACCGTTCCCTCGCTGAGGGAACTCTTTCACCACTTTGAGTCTCCAATTCATTTCACGTCCAGAACTAAATTTTGCAATTCATCCCAGACCACATTACCCAGCCTTCGCTTCGCATTCTGAGAGATAAGTCCGATGTGAGACAAGTTTCCTTCTCGGCGAGCATCTCACTACGTCTTCAAGCTTCCTCCGCTCAAACCTTTCCCTCTCACCCAAAGCCCTTCACGAAATTGGAGCTGCTTCTTGAGTCGGAGCGAGGTGAATAATTTCTTACGTCTCGGGGAATAGGAAATAGATGGCAGCCTATCTCGCCAGAGAAAAAAATCGGGAGGACATCATACCCATGTGAGAAAACTCTCTCCGCATCCTTGAAAGATTCTCTCAGACGCTTTTCATAGGGCTCTTTAATATTTCCTGTGAAGAAAGGTCAGACTCAAGAAGGGAGGAAAAGATCAATAGCAACGGACTCGCAAAGAAAGTTTCATGCTATGTAACTGAAACCAAAATTTGAAGGTCAAACACCAAATGGCATTAGATTTAAATGAACTTCATATGTTCCATTTACATTTTTCCACAGATTAGTATTTTGACCTGGATAGAGAGAGAGCTATAAAAATCACTCAACGGTTTTGTTCTTTGAGACAATGCCCGCTCAGCCGCATGGTTACATAAGTATATTTATTAACGTGAATGGTGTCACACTACCCAAAAACGTATTCTAGAGGTCATTTATAGTTGGATTTCTAATACTCATGAAAGATCGGGGCGTCAACAAACAAGGGTTGGCCATCCAATTTATTCCTTAACATTATGCAAATATAAGATAATATTCTCAAGTACTTTCCTTAGTATCAGAGTAATAGTAATCGTATCATCTTACTCTCTTAGACAAAAGAAATGTTTACCCTCGTATCCCTCAAGTATTCACTGTTCTTAAAAATTTAAATATTTAAACTGTTTTGAACCTCTTTTATCACCACAGATTTTTGTTACCATTAAATACTACACTAGCATTCTCGCTTTATTTCCCAAGCATCCATTCAATGGAATATTCATGCCTTACTATCATTTATTATATTAAAACATATGTTCCATTTTTATTTCCAGACTTCTCATTATAAATTATGTTTCCTTCAACTCAAATTTTTCGGGAAAAATATTATGAGATTTCTCCTACCTTGCTCCTTTTTTTTACTTTGGCTTTTTTACTAACCTCTCAACAAATTATTCACTCAATATATATATATCAATCAATCTTCGCGATCAAGTTACTACATTCTTTCTACCCCTCCCACAATACGATGATTCTAGATTCATTTCATTTTTAACCAAACCATTTCCTAGTTCCTGAGTCTTAGTTACTATTATCATTTTTTTAGACATGTACACTACACTTTTAGAAAACTTCTTCGCGTTTGCGAATTACTCGTTTCGTTCCAGGATAGCATTTGTAGTAATTATCAAATGTCTTCCACTGTAGGACTTTAAAAAGGTGACTTGCAATGTTAACTTTTTTATTTCCTTTATTACTATTTTATTAGCACAAATTGCTCTTGATTAAGGAAAAATATAATTATTATTCTTCAGATTGCTAATGCTCCTTACTTATACCATCTCTGTGTCTCAAGTATTTGCACTCAAATCCCGCATGATCGTCCAGTTTTCTTCGAAAAACTTTCACAAATATTTAGTCTGATTAAAATAATATATTATCTTGCGTCTTATTCATAGTAATTAATGAGTCTGATACCAGAAGGAAATATATTACTTTCTTTTAATTCAATTTTTCCTTATTTCCAGTAATAGTTGTATTTCCTTTTTAGTATTATATTTTGTACCAAAATGGCGTGAAAACCACTTTATTTCTGATTAAAAGAAAGAAAAAAGTTTTAAAATATAAAATGCGAACTTGTTCACAAAACAGTACCATCCACACAACGATTTAGTTTTGTTTTTAGCATATTATGATGAGCATTAAGTTTTTTCTGAATGCCAACAAATGAATGAACTAAAGCTTTTTTTCACAATTGTTTTCTCGTTACACCCGACTTGCTTTCTAAATTACTTAGAGCTACACTGGTACTTACTGATTTTTAGTTTAAACAGTAATCAAGGCTCCGTTTTCAAGGAATTCTAAAGCTTCATCTCATAAATCGCTAATTTAATAATTGTTAAATAAGTGAGTCAAATGGCAGATATATTGTATGGAAGATGGTTATAACACTTTGTGACGGTCAAATTTATTGCATTACCTATAAGACTTAAAAATAGTTAATAAAGGAAATAAAAAATCGAGCATGAACACATTTTTTCAAATAACTTTCAGACATGAACCCTACCAAAACTTCATTCCTAAACGCGATTTTAAGTTCTTTTACTGCTCACCAAAAAGAACAAAAATACATTGACATAACTGCGAATCTTGTTGAAATTTCTGTGATTGAAAAGAATGGTCTAAAAACCCCTAGAAGATATGAAGGCTCTAAGAATAGAGTATTGAAGGCAATAAATCATGAATATAAAGAATTTAAATACGATAAATACTTATGCTATATGGACATATATTAATGTCGATAAATCTGAGTCTAAATGCCGGAAGGAGTGGAACATCAATATTATCAGGATGAAATACAATTATAAACGGAAATTCGCCCTTTTTTGATGGCTGACTCCCCGACCATTTTGCCGATGTCCTTTGCTCTCTCTTCGAACCCTCCCCCAACCCCTACCTAACCTCCCCTCTCTTTGTCTCTCCCAGAGCGCAGCAGCGAGCACAATGGATCCCCGTAATATCATAACCACCCGACGCACAGAGCCCTCGGGTTCGCTGTTCTCCGCACTATACCTCCCATCCCTCTTATTATCTCTCTCCCTCAATTTCCCTCTCAGTTTCCTAGCATCTACTCCCACCCTTTTAATTCCCGGGACTCTTCTCTCGGCCATTAACTTCTCCCTTGCATCCCTCCTTTTTCCTTCTCCTGTTTTATTCCCCGCCGGGCTTCCCTTTCAAGCTACCGCCCGACGTATTCCCACTTTCCCCCATTCTCCGCTCGAGAAAGACTCTTTCGATCCTTTCCCCTCCTTTTTTCGCACCCTGACACACTTTCCACGTTCCCAAAAAGCTTTGCCGCACTCGCTCTAATTACTTTAACCCTGTACCAGTCGGCCATCGAGTCGGCATCCTTTCACTCAACCTCTCCAATATTCTCCGCGGCACTCGTTCGCGGGAATCACGAAAGATTCACGAAACTCGCAATATCGAGAGGCGTCTCCGTCACACGCTCTATCACAATGTACGTGTGTACTATGACTGAACTCTGATTCATACTGGGTGCTGAATTTTTAAGTAATCACCACGTTGGAAACGAATATATATTCTTAGGTCGAGAATATGATCTCCCTAAGATATGCATTTTTTATTTGAACATCCTATATATACATACTATAAACAAATCGTCACCTAATGTTCTCCGCACTTATGCCTCTTGTCCACCATGTTATATATGATACTTCAGTGATAAATAATTCTAGGAATCATACTGAGTAAAGCTCCATTTCCGCGATCAAGAAAATGAGAACCAGTTACCTACTATTCTTCTCATAATTAAAAGATGACGATCGGACATTCGTGCAACACATTAGCCGAATTATAAAGTCTCCTTTTGAAACACTGGAAAAACTCCTACACATATTCAATTTCCCAACTTAAATTAACCTAAATGGCTCTGATGACTTTAGCTGTTGGTAATGTCCCCCGAATAACTACGAATTTTTATATTTGGCACTATTTTCTGAAACCTTTGTAAGCCTTCTTGTGCATGGAATTTCATGCCTTATATTTTGGTTAAGTATAAGGCATTGTGGCCACTAGCAGAAGCCTTTGAACTTACTCTTTGGAAGTGTTAGTTTAGAGATATTTAGAGGAGAGATTAGGGGAGCAAAAATTTTAGAAAATGAGGGACAACGGGGTTAATATTCCCAGTGCGACAGACTGTTATTTCGTAATGGTTACCTAATGGTTTTAGGTTAATTAAGAGGATGGAGAGAGCAGAAAAAGCAATGGGGCATTTCTAGAAGATTATGTTACATAGGCACGTTTCTACATGGTGGGATGCATGACAAAGATCTGGTATTCAAAATATTAGAAGCTTTATTTTCTCCTTATCACAAGAGGGCCTTCACGTTAAAGTCGCTATGACAAAAGACCATCTTCTGTGCTTTGAAAGGCGAAATTCACGACTCCTGTCGACAAGGAAATTTCTGCCAACATTCTGTCTTTCTTATCTTGCTCAACGCCCTAACTCTACCGCTCTTCGTCAAATAACGTTTTACTCTACACTAGGTATACATGTTTTTGCTTATACTTTAAATTTGAGATGAATGCATAACGATGATGTCTTGATAAGGAAATTAAGCGAAATTCGGAGGTTGACAGGAAGACAAACGGATATATGTTGATTAAAGTCGAGGATGAAAGGAAGTTGCCGTGGAAAATTTCAATGAGGCAAAAATCGTAAGATAGGAGCACAAAGAATTAAACTGAACAATACGTTTTGGGTAAATTTTGGCATAGAGCGAAGAGAAACACAATTTAAATCTTACAAGGAATTAAATGAGAAAGACTCAAAAAATATTTTAGAGTTTAAGAAAATATAATATGACATATACCTATTACTATAATAAGTTCAGGCAAAGAGTGACCCAAAATCTATAACTCATCGACGGACATAACTATAGTAGTACATGGGTGTTTAATTAGAATTAGGAAAGTAGATGAATATTGCATTTTTCTTTCATAATCATAAAGAACTTGAATTGCGATTGAATCGAAAGGATTATCGTAGCTGGTGGCGCAGTTGCCTCTGAATTTTGTGCTTGGTCCAAGAAGTCAAAAGCCACGATTCCCTGTATTTTCTACGCACTCATTTTGTATTAATGGGAGACTGTTCAATTTTCACACGATCTACACGCTAAGGCACGCGGAATGCGCAGTAGTTAGGCATCTCTTAGAAGAGATTGCCACATGAAAATGTCACGGGATAATTTTTCATGTCACCATACTAATTGCCCTGATATCTATATAGCTTACCGCCATCTCACTCTCACTTATTACATGGATAAAGAGTTTTACAGGAAGATCGGATTGGTGGGGTGCCTGGAGTACCACTGTCTTCCCATCTTGCGTCCCGGGTTCAAATCTCTTCAGAGGTATAAACGAGTGCAGTGTGCAGATCAACTCCATATCAGTACATACTCTGTCCGTTCAATTAGACTTACAAGGAGACATCACGAGACTGATGCTCGGGATTCTAATGAAGAAATTATTTCCTGAAACTATAATACGAATGCAGGAAAAGTGTCACGGCCTTTTTCCACATAGGCCCGAGATCGCGAAATAAAAAGCAATTACATAATTTTTCTCCGTATAAATTCTTTATAGGGCTTGACTTTATTAACAATAGCCGTCGCCGAGTGAGTAGAGGCGCTGTACCAGCCATTTCTACAAGATGAAAGCGGACTCGATTCCCATTCGGGGGATTATTTTCCTTTCGAATATTTTAAAACTTTAATACTCTTAATACTTTAAAATTTAAATACTTTAAAACTTTAATACTTTAAAATCCCCAATCCCATACTTTTACGGCAGTAAAAACAATACTTTTTAATTTTCAAAAAACTTGCCGGATTTTCAATTAACCCCCTTGGGAAACTTTCGAATCAAATTTCGAGATTAGATGTTTGCCCTAAAAGAGGCTTCTAATGCCGACAGGCCTGATATGTTTAGATTTGGTAAATATAAGGATACTTCCGTGAATAGGAAAGTCATAGATTGGCCGTGGGACTTTCACAACGGATTATTACTTTTTATTGCACAGCGACGTTGCAATAATCCGGGCCTATGTGGAAAAAAGCAGTGACAATTATCCTCCATTCTCTCTACAGTTTGAGATAATAATTGCGTCATTTGGATCCCGAGCACCGGTCTCGCGAAGTCTCCTCGTTAGAAAAGTTGAGTTTTTGACACACCCTCCTTTAAGAGTCTGAAAATTCCGACACCGGGTTTCTCTCTCTCCCCGCCCTTTCCTCTCTCTACCTCAATCCCCACCTCTTTCTGTATGCGCACATCTTCTTGATGGCGCAAATGATCACAGTTGGCTGTCACCTTCCGAAATAATGCGAGTGACCCTGGAAGGACAGGGTCTATGTGGGGGAAGTGGACGCAAGAGCTGACTCCCCCCTCCCTCTCTCGCTCCCCCACACCTCCCACTACCCTCCATTCCACCCCTTTGTGCTACTCCCATTGTTATCTCCTCTCCCATTTCGCTCGAAACATTCTCCTCCAAAGAGGTATCCGGCTCCCTCTTCCCCCCGCCATCAACTCCTTAACGCGCCTCGACACCCTTCCCCTCACTTTCTCCCTCACTCTCCCTCACTCTCCCCACTCTCCACTTTGTGGTGCTTCGCGTTCTTCGCATTCCCGCCCGTTACATTCCCTCGCCGTCCACTCCCGAAACCCCACGTTAATCCTCCAGACCCAGCGCATGGGTTTTGGGCGGTCTTTAGAATCGAGGGTGTTCATCAAAACTCGAACATTGGGCGCGAAATACCTTGCGACCACCGGATTTATGATGACAAATTAACGATTGTTCACATTTTAATGGCATGCTACGGTGGGAAAATACATCTCAAACCACACCTACCATCCCCTATAAGCAAATTGGAATAGTTTGAGCATAGATTTTCATCAAAGCACAGACTATTTAAAACCGCTAACCATTCAATCAGAAATTCTATAAACTGAAAATTAAAGTAAATTTCAACCTGATAGTTTTGACAATGACGCTGGAGACGATTATGAATTCCCGCGTCTAGATTTGATCAAAAACACAAGATTAGAGAGAAATATTATCGTACGGATAGATTTAAAATTTCATTTTTCCCATCCACCATAAGAGACCATTATAGCAAAGGGATAGGTAAGTGAAATCTTGTTAGTGTAATCTGTAGTGTATGAACTATGTTTTAGAAATATGGACCCACGCAAGCTTCATAAATATAAAGTAACATATTTAATGAAATGCTTGACTAAGCATTAATTATTATATCGCTATACAGATGCTAACCATGTAGTTGTACATGTGTTATGAATGGCTATCTAACATGTTTACATAAGGTTGTAGCATTATATGTTTTATTTGTATATAAGTGATCACTCTCCCCTGCCAAATACCCTCTCGGTGTATCGCAGGGATTTACGTAGACCTTTTCCGAGGTCATCAGCGATTTTCCACGAAGTTTCGATGCTAACAACATTGAGTTATAATGATTTTAGGTAGGTGATTCCGAAGAGGCATTAACCAAAATGAAAACCCAGAACCTTCCAGTTAGTAGTCTATTGGTCCATCACCCAGGCTAGAGCTTCATCAAAAGTTGTGAAGAAAGCTTGTTCCGATTTATAATAATCTTAAGAAAAAATCTATTACAAGAATCGAAAATAAAACTGACGAAAAGTGTAGAATGAGATGGAATAAAAACAGTTTATCATATGAAGCAAATCAAGGGTAAACATGAGAAAAGGTACAGTAAATCTTTCTTTGTATTTTAATTAGTTTTCGGAAATGTTTTACGGTTATCCCTCCCGTGGGAAATATCAGATTTAATATCAAAGAGAAAAGGAAAACTACTACCGAGAAAAGTAAAAAGGTCGCCTTGAAAAAACTGAATATTTTCATTTAATCAGTTTTTTTGCTGAATATTTTCATATATATTGAAGGATATTATGGTGAAAATAACTTTGTTTAAAACACCTGGTCATTTTATGAATGAAATCCATGGTACTGTGGATTTATTTACCTAGAAATGGATTTATTTACCTAGAAAACCCACTTCCCAGAATTACAGTTTTTTATGCCGAAAATACTCCCAATGAAAAGACACTAATCTGAGAACAAAAAATGAATGTCCAATGGATTCGACCAACCGTCCTGGGACCAATTTTCTTGAGCGACCTTGAAGTGTGAAAGGAAATACGTACTCTTCCTTATCGGCGAGCTCTCGCCTCTTTTCGCACTCGTCTCTTTCTTCTTTCTCAGGAGACCCATTCTATCTCTGCCTCTTTATGACTCAAGATCAACTCGTCCTCAAGAACCCACCCCCAAAATTTGAGCCTTGACCATCACATCTCCACACAATATCCAATACAGAAACCCGAGGAAATAATTCCCTCGCAAACACTTTTCATCAGACTCCGCACCGTTTAAAGAGCCCTCCACAAATACTGATTTATGCACAATTTTTTCACTTTTCATTCCAAGATGGATAAAATTCTGAGTACTGTAGATGATCGGTGTTGAAAGAGAGGAGGGAATTTCATTCGCGTTCCAGGTAATCCTCAAGTAAGACCCGGTCATAGGCCACGGGACGTGCAAAGGCGAATTTTTTTTATTTCAAAAATGAACATTCAATAAGATCTTATAATGAAATACGTTATCGACCACTATATTTTTATGTAGAAATGGATAATTTTTCTGGAGTAGTTTGGTCGTTAAGAAAAACACCAATTTACCAACGTTTCGCCTCTTTATTGTGGCTTCATCAGGGCTAATTGATGCAAAATGTAAGTTTTTACGTTTTCATTAATGTTTTACAGACAAGGATCAGAATTTAAAAAGAGGAAGAAAAAAATTGGTGTTTCTCTTAACGACCACACTACTCCAGAAAAATTATCCGTTTCTACATTCAATAAGATGTTATAGGCAGTATTAGAAACATGTGGGATAGATCAGTGGTTCTCAAGATCTGTAACACGACACTTCACGGTGCCGGGAAAACATCTATTGGTGCCGCAAGAGATTATTTTACGGTAACGATAAATATTTAGGACTACCAACAACGGAATTGGTTACTTCCACGCCCGACAGATGGTGAAAGAAAGGAAACACATCTTGCAGCCTAAGAACTAATTATTCTAAAGGGCCGTTTATCCTTGGTAATTAAGAGGGAAGCCCAATCGCATAAATTCAAAGTCTAAGAAGGGTGTCCTAAGATTCTAACCTTAGTCTGAAGGGTGCGGTCAAACTAAAAGTTTGGGAATCACTGGAATAGACTATACTAGTACGCTGGGTAGGAGACTTTTTAAATGATCGCGTGAAATGTGGCAGTTACAGATGTCGAGAGTTCCAATGATGTAAAAGTCGCATCAATTGATCGCCAGTAAAGTGTGATAGACCCACTTTATTCTTTCTTTAAGCAATTGACTTAATACCTTCCCTCTTTTCGCTAATTACGCTTGGTAATGATAATGGGAAACTTCTGAGATACAACACCAGGCAGTTGATAACAAATTACCTAGAAACATTTTATAATAGGTGAACTTGTATGAATACAGGGCATAATTGAATTTAAATACATGCGCGGTAGTGGATCTTCAAAAGTGAGTAGCTCCCCCGTAATATTTATTGCATCAAACATAGAAAAATATAGAACACAGTAACCTTTAGGCGACACCAGTACAAAAAACACGTCATGGGGTAAAAAATCTGAGGAATAACAGGTCAATCAAACTGTCGATTATGATTCGTAAAAAGGCTTTTAGGTATATTCTATGAGAAAGAAAGAGAAATATGGCAACAACGTCGCGTCATGTCTCAGTGAGTACACGCCGCTCATAATATAGGATCCGTATGAGTAGGTGGTTGATGAAGGAATTAGACGGCGTGTTAAGAATATTGGCGAACTTCGTTAAAGATCGTTATGATAATTGTGATAGGTGGTGCTACAAGCTTACCAGAACTCCGAGGATAATCCAACTACATAGGTTAAAATTTACACAATCTATTAAATACCATAGCAGTATTTCCACAAAGAAAAATATCAGCGGGTGACCCAACAAAAAAAAGGTAATCGCGTCTAATTCGAAATCCTTGAATTGGTTCATATTAAGCACCTTAGTGTTTAAAGTCGGCCTTAACCTCGTGAATCTGTGGCGCTGTGCGCGCAACTTCTGCTACTTCTGGTGGCAGTATGTATGACAGGCCGGTTTCATCTTGTCCTTTAAAGTCTCTAGAAATCCACAGGGGAGGGGAAAGAATGAACCCTTGGTAGCTCAATTGGCAGAACACCTGGCCGGAAATTATGGGTTTCGAGTCCCGCTCAAGGGGGATTTTTTTCCCTTTGGAAATCCTGCTATTGTAAATTTTCAGCGGGTGACTCCGCAAAGGTATTCTAGTTCACATCCTCTTACGTTAATTTGAAACTTCGCCGATTACGTTGGAGCTCTCAGGCACTATTAGTATCAAGTCGACCAGAAAAAATATAATATGAGAGAGTCAACCGTACGGATGGAATCAAATTTATTTTTTCCCGTTATTAGTAATGCATTATTATGAGAATATGGATAACCGGATATGTAGGAGTAATATTTCTGATGAACAACAAAGTACACTAACAGTAATTCCTCATTAAAACCAGACGTATGCATTCCGAACAGGTATTATAAATCAACGAATTTTACGAACTGACCAACCCTTCACTAAACATTGCATACGTAGATTGCCGTAAATCGAATTATGTACGTTTTTTAAATTGCTTTGTGTTACCTGTAATTTTACATAATGCATAAGATAATGTTTAAATTTAAAAATAATTATGCATAATTATTACCTAAAAAATTAACACGCCCTGATGCGCTTAACTGAAACGAAAAACAAAATCAATAATCATAAAATTACTGTGTGCCATAATCCTAGAACATGATTCCGTCGAATCTTTCGGCACTTAAATAATTGATTAGCAAATAAAAAAAAAGAAGGATCTCCTGCGACACACTCCCGGGGTGGCTTGAAAAGTAGTCAGCTGGTACACATATAGAGGTGTGTTAGAAGAGCGTTCCAATTTGGTCATCCTGTCTCTTTCAATCCATTATAATGTACCGAAAATATTAACTTCCTTTTGCATTCGAGTTGAAATTTCTGGAATTAACTGCCAAATACTCTCCTCCCTTAGGTTTAGACTACAAACCAACTGGAGAGTCCACTTGGTACTGGAGAATGTCACGCTAATTTACCGTTTTTAATAAATTCATCACCGCTATTCCACTTTAAAATTGAAATTCCCGCCACTGCTTGTGAATACAGGCACACATTTGTAAACACCTTATTCAGGCATAGCCATCGGTAATTCTCTATACTGCCTTAACTTGCAAAAACGCATTTGCTCACTTTTAAAGTGAAGTTTCATTAAATTCATTTCTATAGTCAGTTCATTTATTGATTTCTCACAATAAATGAGCCAATGCATTTATTTTACCGGTTTCCTAGGAGTTTCAGATCATTTACAGAGTATCTGAGTATGAACTGAATGCGGGCTCAAAATTAATCCCAGAACGTATGTGTTTCAAGATATGGCAGCCAAAACCGTCGAGGGGTGTGATAAGTACGCGCCGACGGACGAAGCCAGCCGGCCGGAATGTAATTCGCCAGTTGGAACCGCGAGGGGCATTTGAAAGAGATTATGAAATAAGAAAGGAAATTCCGCGCACTCCCTCTGCCATAAACTACGGCGCGGCAACTTCCCTTCGTGCTCTATCTCTCCGAAATTCTCCCCTAATCACTGGAGAACCGTGAGTCTGAAAGTAGTGGTCGGTATGCGTGCGCAGCCACGTCGTCAGGGCAACGACGGAAGTTTCCAGGAAATGAAGGAACGGCAGCATGCCCATCTCCCCCCTCTCAGAGCATACCTCCTCACCCTCTGTATTTTTTTGCCCTTCCTAACCTTCCTGTAGCTTTCTTGCATCGGCCGCCTCATTTACACACTCCCCCCTTTCTATAGCCCTCTTCACAGAGGATGCGTTCGTCCGGCCTTTAGCTCCAAGCCATGCCATCAGCTCCTCAGGGAGGAAGAGACTGTATGACCCACTGAAAGCCTTGGCATTCCTCTCTCTCTCTCTCTCCGCGTAACTTTTATTAATATTCGCCCCAATCCCATCCACTCCCCTGTCCCATTTTTGACCCAAGACTGCCCTACCACTCCATTCAGTCACTCCAGTCTCATGTTCTGAGCTACAACGCCATCCCTTAAGAGAGTGGAGACTCCATGACCTTACAACATGCCTCGGCATTTCCCTCTCGCTATTCGTAATTTTAGTCCAAAAACCCACATCGCTACGGACCACCGAAGTCATTATATATGCTGTCCATTTCATCTCCCTCTCTCGCCTCCCTCGTCCCTTCTAGCGAGGATGATATGACTTCGGAAGGGACGACTCGCAACAAAATATGCGCGTTAATGACATTCTCGGGAATATTTCGAAACCGGAGGATCTGTCATTTTGCCCAAACAGTGCCGCGAGAAATGTGCGCCGAGACTGAAAATAAGTCTCGAGACTTGTAACAAGATATGATTTAAATTGTTGTGTCAATCGAAACACTTCTTAGTTGTGTCCCTCCAGGCGAAAGGTATACCTAAGCCGCTAGCAAGAAGGAAACATTTGTGTACGGTTTCAATAGGTAGAGAATAAGAACGTGCATAGACACAACTGCGTGAAATATCGTCATGATAATATTTTCAGGATTACGGGCTTATTAGAATGGAAGGTGGGAAGTAGGATCAAGTAATCACAAATAGATCACGTGAAATAGAGAAAGGAGACAAGAAGTAGAAACGGCCAAAAGAAAGCAGACTCAAGTGACATAATACAGCCAAAAATATTAGTTAATGACTAAATAGATTTGGAAAATACTTTCTGATGAGAAGTATTGCATGAAGCAGACACATTGACAATCAGGAAGAGAGAGAAGCAATATTTAGAAGGATCCGAAATGTCAATATGATGAAGAATAATAAGAAATGGACCTGTTAGGTAAAACATTCATCGCTTATCGACTCATAACTGAACTGAAAAAAAAGTGCTGGAGATATTAAATGAAAGTAGAAGCATTTTGAGCTGTACGATAGATAACAGCAAATCGAATAGGACATATTCTCATAAATGATTTACGAAAATATTAACAGAGATGAAGGTCAAAGGAGAGGAAAAAGAAGGGGCAATTTAATGATGGCCGTAAAGACGACGGCCATAAAGATGACGGAAGGACACGATCAACTAAAGGAGACATCACAGGATCGGACAATCTAATGGAAGCAGTACAAATGAGACCTATCCGTGGACAGATTCACCGGAGAGATAGAGACTGCGTTATTATTTACATTGAAGGTGACATCAAATCTATGGGTGACTAAATCATACATATACTACCTGCCATAAGATATGAATATCATACGGGACACACTACAAATTCCCACTGTCATGTACAATGCAAGAAAAAAATTTGAGACATTCTATCAACATGCATTCTTTTTATTGTAGTTTTATAGTAGGTAGTTCATGGAGACACGCTTAAATCCTGAGAAAAATATAACATCACTAACAAAGTATCTCTGGTATGTAATCAGTCTTTCTGGGAAAAGAGGGAGTTGCAATAAAACTTCAATAATGTTTGAGAGAGTATTTTGGCAAAAAAGTTTTGAATAGTACCCTTGCAGAGTGCTAAGTATATGTAGATGGTGGATTTCTGTGCATTCAGGTGGACTTCTTGAAGAACTTCACTGAATTCATATTCATACCTATAATTTTCACTAATGGCACATATAACAAATATACTACGATTTCAGGGTCTTCGAGGTGATATATAAATTGAGTAACGCTATAGCGAGGGAGAGGTTCGAGTGAACCGTAGCGATGCTTGATGGATATGGGATTCAGCTTCCCGATGCGTTGAGTATACTAAAAATCCATCTTCTTTCAAATAATAATGATGATGCACATTACACATAATTCACGTAAATATGAAGAGAAAGAGGTAAGCTGTCGAGAGAATCAATGGAGAGATGCGACAAACTAATCCTAGGATTGCTGACAAATGATGATGATAAAATATTCAGTGAATTTAAAATGATACAGTAAAGTAATTGTTTTCTTCAATTCATTCATGTTCAATAGCTATTTCATCATTCACAAATATGAGAGGCTTTATTGGCAGCGTTGCATTTTTAACGGGGATGATTATAAAGAATGTCACGGAGAGTTTAGGGGTCAATGTCAGAAAAGGTGAAACTCAGCATTACATAATGTCTATATGGGTGGCCTCTAAGCCTCATAGGGAATATTAGACTATAAAAAAAGTATTTCAAAACTAAGAAAATATTTATTCCATACGACGCCCAGCGGATCTGGTGACGGCTTACCTCATGAAAAATACATATAAGGTAGCCTCCGAGGCGTACTGTATTTACAGGTATAGGAGACCATCTTCCAAGTTTTGAAAAACTAGCCTATGTCGGCCTGCGTTATGCACATGCATTCAGTATGCCATCGAAGTCATCCTTGTCCCTTCTATTCACTCATCCGTATTCACTCATCGAGAGAAAACGCGTTTCCCCGGGAGACTGAGGTATCACGAGGTGACTTTAATCGCCTCACTCAACCAACCTTTGATATTTCCTTTCCCCCGGACGAAAGCTGCCCATCTAACAAAATACTATTCGACCTTTTTCCTATGTCTCTTGTCCATCCCGTCGTCGCTAGCAACCTTGCGCGATGGCCTCCCAGACGAGTAAGGAAAAGGGAAAGCGAATATAGAGCATTTAGAATACAGTAATTAGTCCGTCGGATGGGAATTTTGAGCCGTGGACTACTTGACGTCTTGCATTTAGAAAATGCTAGTGCCGATGCTGGGTTTCACTCATCCCTTCAGCTATTCCCCAAATTATTCCTACCAATCTAGCCAACTTTTCTTTTTTTAATAATTAATTATTTTCTCTAGTTATTTTCATATGTTTCAAGGTTTATTTTTTTAAATATCTGTAAAAAATAAAATACTATCATTAGGATTTTCAGGTTTTTCAAACCCCTCCCCCCCTTCTTGTGTGGGTGTTTTCCTGAAGTGTTAATTTTGTAAAGGATGACATTATAATAATCCACACACTTTTCGCACAGCTGTAAATACTTTCATACACCATTATTTCTCTGATAATTAGTACAAATATATGGTGTATATTGCTTTCATTTTTATTATTTTTTTAATCGTAATTTTTTTATGTATTTTTGCTTTTAATTTCAATCGTGCTTTCCATAACAATCATAATTTTGTGTAAATATTTTAATGAGGAGTTAGATAGCAGAAATGACGGTTTTCTCTCAATATTACCCAAACAAACAACCTTTTGCTATTATTATTACTATCGCACCAGCACCCAAACCACCAATCTAAACGACGACAATGGCCTTAGAGGTCGCCTACAGTAAATTCCACAACTTTATGAGCTAGGAAACGGGTGGAAGAGGGAGAGGAGGGGACAAGGATGGGGGTGCTACGCAAAACACGCTCGATGAAAAATCCCGAACAATCCGCAGCTTGTTTACCAACCCCCCTTCCCCTCTTGTTCAACGCGCACCCCCGCCAGGGTGAAAGTTCCTTCAATCTCGTCCTCTGCCTCTTTTATCCTTTTTCCGCCGTGGTTTCATCCGTTCGCCCGACGAAGAGAAAGTGTGCCCCCTCCCTCACAAGGGTGGGTGAAGCCAAGCAAAAGCCGAGCTAATTAGGGATATCTTAACATTCTCCCGCTCATCTAACTCATCTCATCCTTCATCTGCAACTGCTTTTTTGCATGATAAACGTGAAAATGGAATGCGGTACAGAGTGGAATGAAAAAATATTTCCCCAGAAGAGGAATTACCGTTTTAAAATCCCCATAATATGTACACAAAAAAAGGAGTATCTATCGTAGAACAAATTAATGCTTCGTCACGAGTTGGCTCCCAAGTGTATTTAACTGTTTAATAATACTTCGTATTCCTTTGGAAACGATTACTGCTAGTATTAATCTGAGGAATAAATATGGAGAGTACTTCAATTCATTCCAGCAAGGTATAGCGTCGAAGATGCTACGAATGAATTAAACTATAACTGAAAGTAATGTATTACGATATTACTTTCAAATGATTGATTAGCACCAAATTTTAGACAACGTGGACAATTACACTGGTCAACATTTGATCAAAGAACAATCACCAGACACGACCATAGTATTCATAGGTTTTTTGGGTCGCTGATTCCGAATCCGAGGTTGGTTAAGCTCCATCACGTCAGGTTTAAGGGCATTTGAAGGTCGAAGTGAGAAAAAGTGGTGTAAAAAATTTGAAAAAATTCATGTATATGTTTTTGAGGTTGCTGAGTTCAAATAAGCTGTCATTTTTACCATTGAAGACATCTAGAGGTCAATTGGAGGTAATTTTAAGGTCATTTAGAGAAAAGGCGGTCTCAAAGTCTGGAAAAAATGCTTACGTGGGTTCTTTGGGTAACCAAAATCGAATTTGAGGTTAGCTAGCCTCTATTACCTCTGGATCAAGGTCATTTGAAGGTCAAACTGAGAAGAAGAGGTGTAAAAAATTTGAAAAAAATTATGTGTAAGTTTTTGGGGTGGCTGAGTTCAAATCCACTGTCTTTTTTGTCCTTCAAGGACATCCAGAGGTAATTTGGAGGTCACTTGTAGGTCAAATTGAGAACAGGCGGCATAAAAATATGAAAAAATGCTGACATGGCTTTTTTGGGTCGCTGAGCTCAAATCCCGGGTTGGCTGGCCTTTATCATATCGGATTTAAGATCATTCGAAGCTCAAACAGAGAAAAAGTTATTATGTTTTTGGGGTCACTCAGTTCGAATATGTTGTTATTTTGGCAATAAAGGATACCCTTTATGTTATTTTAAACTCATTTCGCAGTTATATCAGCTTCAATTAAAAAATGATGATTCAATACTACCCAGCACATTTCTTATGGATATTGGTTCCTAGCCAGGAGGCAAAACTTGCTGTCATTGCTTCTGTTACTTGAAGCTCCATCTTTCTTGTTTCGAGGTCGTATAATGTAGGTTTTTACAGACAAGACTTTATAAATGTTGTACGGCATAATGGGACGATATATATTTCTTAAGGGCAGTATAATAAACAAGCCCTGGATACGATTTCAATATATTAGCCAACATGAAACTCGGGAAGCGAAAGCTAGAAGCCAAATAACAAGCTATTGCAAAGCAAGAAGGAAATAGTCAGTAGATTATCCAAGGTTAAGAGGGCATTCTACCGAAAGAAAAATTTACTCACACCTGAAAATACTAGCTTGGAAGTAAGGAAACACTTCATTAGAAATATCATCTGGAGCGTGCTACCTTATGACCATTAGACAAGAGCAACAGTAGCAGCAAAAAAGTCAAAACTAGAGGCATGTGGTGCTGCAGAACTGAGTACTGCGGTAATAAAGCCCCGTTTTCAAAATGCATTTGAATAAAGACCCCTACTCAAATTGTAAAATCGAATATATAAGGAGCGTTGGCAGTTGAATAAATATTAGAACGCCTATTCATCTTATTTTGTTCCGAGTCATTGTTTACATTACTCGGAGGTTTAAATTGAACATTGGCGATCAAGATCTGAGCCCACGGATTCAAAATTAATTTTACCAACGCCTTAAAAAGAATATGAAACCCACATAAATTTACCTCTTGTTTCCTGCAGTTGTTTGAAAAGTGTTCTTTGCCCAGGTTCGTTTGACGTAATGCTATCTTTAAGTTCTCAAACACTGTCACTCACTCAAACATGTGGACACTTGTAATTTTCCCAGGATAAGAAGGAAACTCGTACGATGAATCATCTCTCTCAAGTATCCCACCGCACTATCCCAGTAAGAATTGTTGAATTTTGAATGCTCCAACGACTTAGGTAGCATGATCACACCGTGCCGTTTAAATTAAGATCTTAAACCTAGAATGAACTCAACATCCATGGTCAGGGTGGGATTCGAACCCACGACACTTGGGTTATCAGGCTAGCGCCACCGTCTGCAACCTTTCTTCCGATTAGTTCATAGCAAATGAAAATACTGCCAGATTTTTTTTGTATTTTTTACTTAATCCACGTAATATTCAGAGCGCCATCGCGAGGGTGGTTGGCAGGGTGTGCATGCAAAAAAATGCACTACGTGCAAGCAACTAAGAGACACAAAGCTACTATCTACTTCATGGAGATATATTAGATGTAAGAGTCACGTGCAAATAGATAATTAGTTTCTGCTTCGTAATGGAGTAGTTACTGTTTATAAAGTAATTCCTTATATATGCATATTTATCTGTATTACCCTAGTCGGTTAGTTATGCTAAAATACAAATACAAACTACTCTACCAATACTTCAGCTACCTATCCTATTACTTTTCTGCCTAATATGTTCTCTTATGGTATGCGGGATATATGGCATTTTAAATACATATATCGGTACCATAATCTATCTCTCTGTGGCGGGTTCAAATTGCACTGTGCTAACCCTGGCGGTCGGACGGGTCGACGGCGAGGAGCATCAAGGTCGGCGGCCTGTATAAATACGGCTGATGAACAGCGGGCCAGGGCAGCCGTCAACCGAAATATTAGCAGGCACAACCAATCTGTAATCGTGTAATCATTTTTAGTCGAGCTGAAAAGAAACGGCATCACAGAGAAAGCAGCGGATTTCATTGCCAACCAACACAATTTTCATTATTTGATCAAATCTAGCGTGATGCATACCTGCTTCGAATTAACTTAAAAGGTTAAGCCTAAATTTTAACCTACATTCTGATGGTAATTCGCATCCTAGTTCTTCCACGGAACTCGTAACATTAAAACAAATATCATACCGACCTTTTACAGATATTTCTGATCTCATATGCTTACGCTCTAATTCCTTTATCATATTTCACGAATTTCGCAATTTTTTTTCCTTATTTCATCATCATTTAATCATTTACTGCCATCATAATTTGAGCATTGTTTAAGACTTGTTGATATATCTCTATCAGAAAATGTATCGGTGAGCATAGTCTATTGAATATTTACGTAGGCAATTTGAACGGCATTTTAAGGCATCACTCTCGGCACCATAACTTCCGGCCACCAGGTGAAGGACCCTCGATGGAATCTCATCTCCCCAGTTATTCCACAGGATTATGCAGTCCTTTCTAAAGTGTCCGTTGTTTGGCATTCCGAGGGTCTTTGTGGTATCAGCATAACTAAGGATTTGAAAAATCACTGACTAAGGTTAAGTGGGGCCCTGCCGCGCAGATGACAGTAATCCGACTCTCTGGGTCTGCCTCTCTTTATTTTACTATCAAATATCTTTATGAGACCGGGCAGGATCTGCAACTCTAATATATAATGTGCTAAGGTAACTTAGTTTTTGGAATACCCATAAACGGACAATATTCTAACATCGCTTTTTGCATCCAGCGCGTTCCATTATATAGATGCAAGCTGAGCATTCGATGACTAAATACCGCAAGGTTTGATCCACAGCAGTCCCTGATCCTTTAGTTTTTAGTAAACGGAGTGCAGAGCTTGTGACCTTTTACCTTCTGCCACACAATTATGACGTGAATTGCATTGTACTCTGAAAATGCAATAAAACATGGCACTCCCCACTCCGGACTTGAGAAAAAAACTAACATATCATCATCAGCTGCATGATAGTTTTATTTTCAAACAAGTTTATACTTTACTAATTACGAAGAAAATACGAGAGGAATTGTTTCTTCAAGTGTTCATCACAACGTGTGATGACACTGTTTCATGACGTTCCATAATCAAATACACATTAAAATTAATAAATATAATTGATGCCTTAGTTCATAAAACATTTCGTTGATGTTTCTAGTAAAATGTAATACCACCGTAGGCAGTTATCAGATGGAGTTTACAAGAGAATTCTCAACTATTTCCTTCCCCTCGAATTCAAAGAGCACAATATTTTTGAACACGTGGATCTGGATCTAACAAAAATTTAATAGTTGACACAACTTGATATGATTCGTGTATTTTCAGTTTTATCCACCATATGAAATCCGTGATTTTATTCCTCTAGCGATATTTCTAAGCTTTTATTTTATATAAAATTAATAAGCCATGAAAAATCACAAATATCCTGTTACACACCAGGCTGCAGAAAATAAAAATGATTTGTGATGCACGCAAGAAACATTTTTGTCACCGTCAGGCAATTTTTTCCACTGGTTTCCTCCACTCAACGCCCACGACTCGTTCCTATTTATTTTTTTCCATCCCCCGAAGAGGTTTTTTTTCACCAAGTGGAGGAAGCACACATGGGCGCTTGAGGCGCATTGAGCGCGAAAAGTGGTTTCTCGTCCCTCCGCCCCCCACTTACCCCCTCAAACCGTTCGCGAAACTACTACTCCACAGCACCATGGCTTTACATTCACCGGGGTGAGGATGCGAGAGAGGGAGAGAGAAAGGGTGGGGGAGGAAGAAAAGCGTAGGGGAATTTCGGATGGGAGAAAATGGAGAGGGGACCACTATACGGAGCTTCGCATGCAGTTCTTTTTTTCCCAACACCCTAGATCCCACGTTTTCACCCCCAAAAACCTCCTCTTTTCAGTCATCTTTTATTCACGCCACCGAATATTCCAACCCCCGTACGCTCTCATCCCTTTCAACCCCCTCTTTGCAACTCTCAACCTTTCATCCCCCCTCCCCATAACACACACCCACACGCACCTCCACGAAATCCTGTAAAGGGCATCAACGCGTCCCATTTTTCCCATCTGCCCTAGTGAACTTTCCGGACTCGGGGCCCTTAAGGGATTCGTCTCGGGGTGCGTTGTCCTGCGCCACACATTGATAAACATGCACGCAAACAACCACATTCATAACTGGAGGGAGAAATGTGGGGTGGATGAGGGAAAGATTTGACTGAGGAAAGGCTGGAGTCCCTCCGAAGAGTGGGAGAAGAAAGCCTTCGAAGGCATCGCGTGCGAACGGAATGATAAATTTCAGCGTCGAGGGTGTATCGAGAGGCACGGGGTGGAGGGGGGCGGGATTACGAACGATCGCCATGAGTGCAAGGGGATAAAGGTGCTCCTCGTACGAAACCCAGATTTACCAACCACCGCCCGGATTTCTCCCTCCCCTTTCAAAATACAAAAGTCGGTACTTAGCAACTAACAAGTCGGGCATCATCATTTATCAAACCGAGATTTGACTCCAGATTGAAAACCTTTTTTTTTCAATTTCAGAGATAATGGCCCCGAAAACAAATTGCAAGCTTTGGTTTGGTTCCCTTCCACGTTTACTGCGCCCGGCAACCATTCGTCTCCTCCGTATCCCAGAAGTAAAATTATACGTGCGTATATGCAGTTTGGGACCTTTTTTGCTTCCCACGTCGAATGAGTAGTGAGATATACTTGAGATACCATCACTTACAAATGAGGGAGTTAACCTTTGCTGTTAGATGAAATCAGCCTTAAAGAAATTTAAAAAGATTTGTACGTAGGTATCTAACTCGCAGCCTTTTCGTCCGCATAATGGAAAACTAGAAAATACATTGACCAACCCAATTTAGTATCTAGCGAAAACTTACAGACGTGGGTAGAATAAAATGCCCGGAATATAACCCACCGGCTCCAGGATTGCGATATGTGGATTTGAATATTGTACTGCTTCATATCGAATCGATTTCCAATCTGGATTGTAACCTGGCCATATCGCATGACAGCACATTAACGTATTATAGAAATAATTCTTTCCTTGAAAAGAATCCTTGATGCGAATATGTCAACAAATTTCTACTTTTTCAGCCCTTGATTTTCATCATCTAAGAAGAGGTTCATCACTTGTTAGAGAGCTCTTACAGGCAAAAGGTGACGTTAATAAGTTGCTTTAATCACTTCCTTAATGTTAGCCACAATTTTGTTAGGATCGAATGGAGTACGACACATGGAGTTATCCAAAGGTTTAAGGACAGCAATGGATGATCTTGAGGAGCAAATGGGCCGGAGAGTAGTTTTTCAATTATTACTATCATTCTATTATAATTCCGACTATTTCGAATATGAAACTGCTTGTGCAGTTGGCAATTTTCTATGCAACTATTGGTGGTGAAAACAGAATGAGGCGTTTCAAATATCTACAGCTGAGGGCAGAAATAAGACAAATGATAAAAAAATAAGGAATATGTTCCTCGTATCGATTGAGGTAATTTTCGAAGGCAATGATACAGGAAAAAATAATAAGATACATAGCTTTTTCATAAATGGGATATTCACGCTAACGAGTTCTTTTCTTTCTTCTGTTAAATTCGTTTTTTTTATTCCGTAACGATTTAGATCCAACTGAAAGAATTCATAACAGTATTCCTGAAGTTAGTTGACACAAAATTTCCTCATTTGTTTTAATTAATGAAATATTTCCCGGGATTATGACTCAATCTAATGAATCACATTTTAAACCTAAACATTTTTTTAAATTGGGAAAGCTAATGAAAATTAATCCTCAGCTTCAAATTATTTCTAATTTAATATTTTAAAATGTAATTGGCAATAAATGAAGCTATTTATTTTCATGCGCAAATTTCAGTACATTTTACACAAATAAATTAATCCTGTTAAGTTTTAAGGGGGCACCCAAAGCTAGGGACAAAAAATATTTCCAACTATGCAACAAAAATGTTCCTAATATTCTCGATAATGAAAAGCAAATCATCTCCCTTTCTTATGTACACAGTCCGTAATTTCTCGGGTCTTTAACGGCACAGAGTTAGATTGAAAGAGGAAAATTTGGGTAAATGGCAATTGCAAAATTTTTTTCACAATGAGCCTGTGTTCAAAAATTATCATTCATTTGCGTGGGGGTACCATAGTATGGTTATAAAGTCCTCTAAGACCTTCAAACGAGCAGAAATTTCAATGCGGCTTTTAGATTTGTTCGTATGGGAAAATCCGAAGACTGAAAGAATAAGAAAATGATGAAACTACAAATTCATGTAATTTCATCGCACATATGATGCGGAACTTACGTAACAACTGAACGGAAAATCATTCCAATACATTTTTATGGGATGATGAAATTGACACATGATTCTATACAGCTCACTGATTAACCAAGCGACCATCTTTGAAATATCGGAGAAAAAATTACATTTATTTCCTAGGTGGTGAAAAACTCAATCAGGGTCGAACTGACGACCTTCATCAGAGGTGGATTGCTGCCCGTCAGCAATAAGACCTCCGTAGCGACGCATATTACAATACCTGAAAGCCTAGGGTTATGTTGACATGACGTCTGAAGATGATCTGATCACCTTATGATGAGCCGCACGGAAACCATATTCGTGAGTTAACAATAAATTCATTCGGTAGAACTTTGTTTCCTTTACCCTCGTGAAATCTCCATGGTTCACTACTCTCCACGGAAATCAGTATCCATCACGATAAATTACCATGTAGTAGCCAGTATGCAATAATTTCGTCAATGCATTCACTTGATCGTACGAATATCAGATATCTCTACGTCGAAGAGTCCCGTTTCTCTAATAATTCCACTCCAAATAACTCCCACACAATAGCCAATGAAAACGTTTCCAGACCCCATTTCGCTCGATTCCACAAGTTTGCAAATGGAGATAGCCAGAAAAATGAAAAATAACAAGGAGTAGAAGTCGATGAATGGTGGGGACGGCCGGAGGGGGTCCAAAAACTGCCGGAGAACTTAAAATGGTGGAAGGATTACTCACGCTAAATTTCCTCGAAAGCGAATAAATTATGAGGGGTGAATACAAACTAAGACGGGAGGTATAATAGCGAAACTTTCCATTGGATGCTTGAAGAGTGTTTGGCGTCTTTTCTAGACTTAATTTTTTTTAATTCTCTCCAGCGAGGCAGTCGCTTTCTTCTCATTGATCAAACAGACGGCCGATGGAAAACTGCCGCTTCGAGAGCTCGTTGTCGAGAAGCCACCCTTGGGACAAAGGGTATAAAACACTTGCATAACAGATAAACTTCCATCTAGTTCACCTTCAGAGTTCGTACCCTAGAGCATATTCAATAAGGCATACGACAGAGCGCTAAGCTGGGCTACTATTCTAACATTTTGTATGTAAACTGATATTCAATTAGGCAAACAACAAACCGCTTAGCGGGGCGCCCTCCCTAGAACATCTAAAGCAACACTCCTCCAGGTCCATTAGGTGGAGGTGGCAACAGTAATTTAGCCGACATTTGATTATGATGTAAAATATGACCACGCGGGCCATTTTTCCCTCTCTTACGGGTTTGATCAAAATAGCATGAGCATATATTGAAAGATACACTAAGTCAGTGGTTCTCTACCTGGGATACGTGTATCCCAGTTAGAGAGAGCATAATGATTTAGAGTGGATCGGGTTGATGTGCTAGTTAGACCTCACATCTCAAGATCCCTGCAATGTCAGAGAATTTTCATTGGTACATCGGCCACTTCTTGAGTGCCTTGCGGTGAATGCCGACGATTGGTGTCTCTCCATCTTCCAATCCTTGAAACGTGCCTAGCCCCGCCGAGTTACTAAAAGTAGAACAGCCACTATAAGTAGGCATTGGTGAATTGCGACCACTAGTTATGTTCACGAGGGTCATTAAGAATAAAAGGGGGTGAATGGGGGTAGGAAAGGATTATTCAGAGAGTAATATCAGGCGTCAATATTTAAACTAATCTCAATAAAAAGTACCACGGATTACAGAGTTTAACGCCCAATTTGACGGCCGAATAACTGAACTTGAAACGCTCCACTGACAGCTTTCAAGTAGCAACCTCATAACACTGCAAAATTACAAAGGGATTCGAACCCTGCTTATTAGAATGAGATAAATATCTTGCCAAACCAATCTCTTCCCTTCCATCACGAATATTTACCACCAGCAAGGCATGCATGGAATAAGAAAGGTCTGAAAATGAATATTTACTTTTAGATCAAAACGTCTTTACCTACATCATAGGAATAGTAGATTGAATACTCATTTTTTAAGGTTTTGAATTGCTCATTATATATCACGCAGTCTCTATCTACCGCAATCCAAGACAAAAACTTCAATACACCATGTGGGATTCAAACCGCGGCCTTTAAATTATCAGACCAGTGCATTACCGAGTTGGATATCGTATTCCTGTATTACAGGAGAGAAATAACAATATTTGATTTATAGTTGTCTATCGGCTAGGGCAGTTTTTGATGGAGTGTCCCTGCTCTTTTTTGGTTTGCTTTCACCTGGTGGTTTCACCTTATTATCTCTATCTCCAGATAAGAGCATTTACTACCTCTCTCCATACTATTCGCAGTGCCTTTTCTTTTCCTCCCCTTAACTTGCTTAATTACAATTTTACCCTCGCTATCGGTTGGTCTCGGTTCTACCTAGGCTCTTATTAATAAACTTTTGATCCTCCAACTCTACCTTATCCTAATTTCCGCTAAAAACTTATTTGCCAACCCCACCTTCACACTCAACACCACATTATTCGTCGTTCCTTCCGCCATTCGCACTTTTTCTATACTCTTCCACACCGACACCTGAAGCTCCTAAATCTTTCCTTGCCATCTTTCCCTTGGGTACGTTTCTGATCCATAGGAAACCCCTGCATCTCAAGCATTATAAATATCGTCTACGCAAAAAGTTCTGGGGTAAATTTAACTATGAAAAATATTATAAACTTGCTCGAATGATAAAGAGCCACCGTCTAATTTTCCTGATACCATGACTCTTCCACAGATCGATAGCTTCCTACTCTTCCTGTTCACCGTCTAGCCTCAAACCAACCGCGTAGCACATTCTCGTGGACCCTCTACCGGCAAAACACAAGCCGCCTCACCCTACAACCTCAACTTCCTCCGTCATCCCTTTCCTTTTCGAGCCCCGAAAGCTTAAACGGAACTTCCGCGCCATTAATTATATCATCCCCTTCCCCTCGCAACCTTCCCATCGCCCGTCTAGTACCTCGTCCCACGCACCACGAGACGTTATCTCGCGTGACGGCCTTCATTTGTCACGGGTTTTCCTGCGTCGCGTCTCCAAGCACGGGGCGCTCGAGGCGTGGGCTCTTTGAATAGCTCACCCCACCCTTCGTCTCCATCGGTGGGCATCCATCATTCCCGGCCCGGAGGAATTGCGGCCCTCGTTGTACCTCCCGGGCTTCCGATCTGACCTCACCGAGACCCGATGCTCTCACGCCGACGACTACCCCAGCAACGGCCATTTCAGAGCGCTGCAGTGGGTTGCATTGAGCGTTTGTTTTTTGTCTCTCGATATTAAATTCGCTCGCCCCTTTGACGCCGAACGCTTCGTCAATGTCTTCGTAGGATGCTTGATGCTGTTCTGCGTCGTGGAAACTCATTACCTCCCCAAACACATCTTCGAATATTTTTTTTACTATCTACGCCTCGCTCGATTGCCCTTCGGAGCGGAATAAAGCACAACATGTTTTTTGCATCATTCCTACCTCCGTCGAGCAGCACATTTCCATTTGCAAGAGGTAACACGTTGCGCAACGCCTTGATGGATCGAGCTTTTCAATGCCCTAAAGTAGTTCGGCATACCCTTATATTACACTGATATAATTTAGCAGCGAATACATCACGCACGATCTTGAAATTTTATCAATGAATTACACGAAAATTCTCCGTAAAAAGGCATGCTGGCAATCAGATTACTAAACTTAAAAGTAATGAATTTCATGTGAATGCTTTTATACAACCAAAGATCCTGTTGAAGGCCCACCGACAGGAAATAAATAATTACAGGTAGTTTTGAGACTTAATGAATGGCCATCACAGAGTCTGTGTTAGCCTCTATAAAATACTCCGTTGATAGGAGTTCAAAAATAGCATTAGAATGCAATTTTTGCATGCAAAAAAACTGTATACTAATATGAAACTTGCGCAATATCCGATGTTTTTCCTTGTGCAGAATAGTTACCAAGTGCAAGGTTTTCTGGTTGAAATCTAGGCTCACAGTGCAAATGAATTCTGAATTGGCCTTTTTAAAATTACTGAAAAGGGGTTATTCATAAAATGCAAAAATATAAAAATATTAGAACTGATACGTTTAAAAGAAGAATGGGGAGTTAAGTTACCAGGGGCAGCGAATTTACTTGTTAGTCTAACTGCAAAATTGCTTTTGAAATACCTTGTCCTGTAATTCTGTACGTGAGTAGATTATGAAAGTTTTTCTTCCTTTCACAGCAGAAAGATATGTGCAGAAATTTATTCTCAAAGAAAATTGCGAGTATAAGTCCAGAAACTCACCTGAACGATTGAATACGGGTAATCATGAAACTAAATAACTCGTAGGATGCAGGTAAAAACTTTAGCGTTCCACAGGTTAAAGAGATTTATTTCACTTCACTGAAGCGTCATCAGATACATGTGCACCTGATAATGCTTCAGTGAAGTGAAATAAATCTCTTTAACCTGTGGAACGCTAAAGTTTTTATCTGCATCCTACATTATGGAATTCCACTAAGTCTTGGCCTCTACCATCCACTGCTAAATAACTCCCTCTAAATGTCAGCCACTAATGTACACGCTTTAGTTCATGCGACTGAAATACAAAGAGTCTCACGAGACGAGATGAGGAATAGTGGCGGGTGCCTCCGGCGGCGTCTGGCTGCAAGGGGATTTTCTCTCGCCCCCTGCCCCTCCAAAATCCGTCGCTTCTCAAAGTGATCCGGGAAATCTCGACTCGCGGAGAAAGCTCCCCCTCTCAGTGTCAGTGTGGTCGTCGGAGAGGTGCAAATCTTCCACTTGTCCCAGGGACTACATTCAAGGCGGTGCGGGGCGTGGGTGGTTCCAAAGTGAACAAGGACTCCCGACGAAAACAAAAGAGGACCACGTCCTCCCACATCCTCCAAGCCCGTCTTCTCATCTCCCTTAAGGACATGCAACGCTCTCTCATCCCAGGAATTCTCCGTGTAATCTGGCTTAAGACTCTGAAGGGGAAATACATCGGCGTAGGAGTTAAGCTATGACGCTCAAGAGGACATTATTAATGCAACGCACGCTTGGGACAGCCGCGATTCACCTTCCTTTTTGCCTTTTCTTCGTTTGTGACTGCTAATGCATTAGCAATGTAGTATGCAACTACTAATACTTTTTCATTAAAGGAATTCAAAAGCGCTGAAGTGAAAGGTAAATGTAAAATTTTGTATAATCTGCTTCTCATATTTGATTCTCAAACTCAGCAGTAAACAGAACAGAAACTCCCTTCAGTACAAATGAGGATGGAGGATGGAAATGGATACTTAACGCATAGAGAGCGCATTGTTCTTAGCGACGAAGCTCCTAAAAATTGTACGGCACCACAGGCTCATCTATTCATGAAATTGCGACTCACTTTGCGCAATATTGAGGCAAGTCACAAGAAACTACTACGATTAATTTTCAATGATAAAACGATTGAATAAAACAATAGACACAAGGAATCTGGTGGGTATAAAATCCAGCACACTGATGTGGGTTTCCCGGGGTTGGGAAAATTAAACCTCAACGGTGTGTTGAATCCTCGCGCGGAAACAGAAAGAAGAGGAGCAGCTAAAAAATAAGACCCAAAAGTGGACAAGAAACGCCATTATTGATAGTTTGGAGATTATGGTCAATTCTAACAGCAGGAGGTCAAAATCGTAAGAAACAATAAATGAAGGGGGGACTTCAGAATGAGGGGAAAAGGGTGGAAAGAGAACGAATAGCTTGGGAGCGATAATTGAATAGCAATACAATAAAGAAGAGAGATAGTCAGTATAAGGTATCAAATGATAAATCAGATAGAAAAGGTGAGACTAAAGAACGGGCGTGCGGTAGAATAATAATTTTTGAGCTTAAATAAGGTATGACGAGTTTTAACTTCGTTCATGAATCCACACCAACGGAAGAAGGATATAAATTACTCAAGTAGCTAGAAGAATTAATAAAGAGGAAGCTTGGCAGAGAACAACTAATAGAAATTGATGCATGGCAGTTGGAAAAGTAAAGTAAAAATATATATAGAGAGGGAGCAGTTGCTAAGTTTCTGGAATGGTATAAGGGAAAAAACAATGGATTTTTACAAGAGGAATAATTTACTTAATATCGGTTCATTCACCAACGCACACACCCCAGTTAGTATAAGACATTGGGCCAATATAGGCCCACCACACTGGCCCAACATCGGACCAATATTGGCCCAATGCGGTATGCTACTTCGCAGGGCCGGCGACAGGGGGGGGGGGCAAAGGGGGCAAATGCCCAGGGGCCCGAGTAATCAGGGGGCCCGGGCCAAAATAAATTAATTGAAAACAAAAATTTAAAGCATGAATAAATTTAAATGCCAAAAAGAATACAAAATTTTGTTGTTTAAAAAGTGAAAAAAAACAAATGAAGGTAGAGCGTGTATCAGTGTGCAATAGAGAAGTATGACGTTAGCAATGTTGTTGTGGTCATCGAGGGTTTTGGGGTGATGGGGACGATAGAGCGAGAAGCGCGGGTGCTGAGACACTCACCTCCCCTCCCTTTGCCGCGAACATTCGCCACTCAGCGACATGTTATAACCTGAACGAAAGTAACCCAATCCCCCCGCCTAAAGTCTATTGTTTACTTGTTAGTGGACTGTAAATAATCGTTTATTCTCTAGTCAAAGTTACATATTATCTGTAGCAAGCTACACATTCTAGTGTTGTGTCATTGGTTTTGTATACATGAGCGCCCATACACGGGAATGGGAGGGACGGCGCGGCGGCCCCCCAACCTAGCCTCCCGGTAAGGATTGCAATCCCAGCGAGATTTTTCAATCCCGGGATTACGGAATCATCATCAAAAGTTAGACAACATTTTCTGGAATTTAGTCCATCTTGTTTAAAGCTGGCGATCACTATGTCTTTAACACGCGCATCGTAAGCTCATTTCCATTTTTCTTATGTATTACAAATGATGACAAATTACTTATTCCAATAAAATGTATTAGTCAATGGACTCAGACGTCTAACGTGTTCATGTCCAAGAAAACTTACCTATCAGCGCTGCCTGTTAGCGAAAAGTTGTACGTCAATCCCGGATTTCCGGGATTCGTTTATAATAAATCCCGATATTTCGGTATTGTCATTTCATCTGGGATTCCGGGATTGCAATCCTTAACTCCCGGGTAAAATAAAAAAGGGAAGCAAAAAAATATTTTATATTTAAAATTTTGTGAATATATACCAATTTCAGGAAGTTATTAATTCTTAAACATGATGTATAATTTATCCTTCTGAAATTTTTCTAAATTTGTTTCCATGTTTTACTTAAATAAGTTAAAGGTCCATGCAAGCACTGTCATGATTTTGTGTGGTTTTTGTTAATAGAAAGGAGAGGAAGGAAAATTTGAACTGATGCACAGTAGGATGAAATCGAAAAACAATTGACAAAACACCAAAATGGCTTTTTAGGAGATAGAATCATGAAAATTGGTACAAATACTCATAATTGTTTGGCAACCATGGAATGGAATGTCATTGGTCATGTTCTGTCACCGTTACCGAGATGCAGGGGCTCAAACACAGCCAAAATTACACCCGACTTCAGTTTTCTATGAAAATCTTCCTATTTAAGTTGAAGGTGACGCTGTGGGAGGAATTTGGTCGGGTAAAAAACTAGTGGGTCTGTTAAAACCACTCTTTTACTTGACTATGCTTAACTTTGGGTTTTTTTTCTAAACGTAATGGTGATATTACGTAACAAAATGACATACACTATTTTCACACAAAAATTCATTTTAAGTAGTAAATATCTGGCATGTTAAGTGCCTGTCAATGGACTCATTTTATCAATTTTTGATGCTTTTTACATGTGGTAGATCTGAAAAAAATTTGAAAATTCGTTTGCGACGCCAATAATTACATTTGATTTTTCGTACGCGCGTGCGGAGCTTGAGACACGTGCCGGGAGCTGGAAATGACGTGATGCGAGTAAGTTTCTTCTAATAACGCTTCTTATTCGCCTTTTTTAATATGTGTACATTACTATCAATCTCCACCAGCTCTACACGTATAAAATCATGGGGATAAGGAAATATTAAGGTCTTAAAGTGTACGGGAAATCGCGTTCAAGATTTCTCCTATTAAAAGTAAACTTCTCATTCACACCCTCAAAGCCTTAAAATTCCTGTATTTTTCGCACGAAACATTATTTTACGTTCCAGAGGGACACTATTAAGGACTTCTTTCCGTTCATTTGCCCCTTCGCCCCAGCAGTCCAAGCCTTTGACCCTACTAGGAGGTTCATGCAGAAAGGTAAATTTTGGACACCGCGGAGCTTTTGGTTGTTCATCGAGAAAATCTGCTCAAATCTTTCATTTTCCCTACGTTACAATATGCATATCCCTGATTTATGCGTCACATTAGACTTTATTCATCTAGTAAAACTTTAGTTTCTACTTTACTTGAATTATGCATACAGGAAGGAAACAAGTTCTCAAAAATAGCTTAATATTGAGGCACAACAGAATATATTCTGTTCGTCAAAACCCTTAACTTACATTATTTTTACCCATCCCCTGCAGTTATGTTTCATTGAGAGAGTTGTAGTGAAAGCAAAGCTTAGTAGAAGTGCATAATCTGCATTTTAATTTGGTGGTGATATAATTATCTCCGTATCTCCGAAAAGATGGGAGTAATTGTGGATATGCTAATTTTGAAAAAAAATATAAGTACGTTTTATTATGACTTTTTACAAAATTTTCAAGTTCAAGTAAGTCCTAGTTATGATTACTGTAAAATGAAAGTGTAGAATGTGTTACACCGCCAAAAATTTTTCATTTTGAAATTGTTTTCCCATCCCATTCCACTGACATGTGTTTAATTTAAAAAAAGGACAATTTGTAATAAATCAAAAGATAATGTATGACAGTGTGCAAGTTTCTTCTGCAGAAATGGCTGATAATCAGGTTAGTCTTGGTTATAAAATAGCCTGAAAGTTCGCAGTTCTGGTCTACATTGAGTGCGGGGGTTTGCCGGGATTTAGGGGGCCCGGACCACTCAGTTGCCCAGGGCCCGAAAATCCTGTCACATGGCCTGCTACTTGGTACATAGCGAAATTTATCAAATGCCCAGGTAAAGAGTCAATATTAATTACATTGCATCATTATTAGGCAAAGGCTTAGTAACACCGTGAAAAGTTTACTTTACTTTCCGAGTAACAAAGCAGATTCCAAGCATATCTAAATATTTACGGAAGACGAGATAGGATGCAAAATGCTAAGAAGTGGAAAAGGGATAAATAATAGTGACGCAGGAGCTTAAACTGAAGCAAAAAATAATTAATGCCTGGAGTTCAAACCGGTTAAGCAAGTTAGTGAATATATTGCAGAACAAAGGAGAAGACTAAAGGGATAGGAGACTGATTCAAAAGGCACATGTACATAGCTGAAAAAGGTATGGATAAGGTAGCAGATGGAAGTGGTCAGTGATGTAGCTACGATCTGCATATAGCAGCCATTTATCACAGTACATAATATGTATTTTAAATTGTAAGGAAATATCAGGATGAGCCTGATTTAGGATCCAAATGACATTAGATATCCACGATACCCCCTGATCTAGAATTAAGGTCAAAGGAGTATTTTCAATGTCGATAAGAATTTCGGAAGACAGGCCAGCCAGATGTGGATTTGAAGAACAAAACGTTGAACGTCAGTTTGGAATATTTGATGCATTCAAATTCATGAGACGCAAATTAAAATAATGAATTTTCTGAGATTAAAAAGGTAAGAGTAATCAGAAATGTAAGACACGAAATGAAGTAGAAGAAACAATTTGGTCAATTAGGAAGTATCTTATAGACATTTGAGCCAGGTTCCCACAATGTAAGAAATAAAATTGCTTTTTTGAAAAAAAAACTTAATTTTTTGTAGTGAATTCATGGCATAGATCTTTGGTAGGGACGCAAAGCAAAAATCGTTAATCTTAGAAAGGGCAAGTTAAGTCTGAGTAAAGTTACTGAGTACTGAGTAAGTTAGTTAAGGAGAGAAACGTGACAATAAGGAGAAAGAATGAAATTATGCAGATTTAGGGGTGGAAAGAAGGATAAGAAAAACAAGAAAATGAATGGAAAAGAAGCAAACAAAGACATGTGAGGCATGGCACAGGAACGTTTTTCGAAATAATTAGGAAGAGTAAGTGGTAGGCTAGAATTAGTGGGTAAGGCTGAAAACATTTAAAATGTATTGTCATATGTGATTAATGTACATATAATGGATTGGCAGTATAAATAATTCATTAGTTTACTTGAGATGAGCAAGAGAAAAGAAAATACTCAGGAAAAATTCAAATAGAAGAGACAACAAATCAATCGGCCATCTTAACACTGATGATCAAATATCTCGAGACAAGGATGGTCTTTCGAAGATGGTCATCGTGGGAACAGAGGATGGGAAGAATGGCAAAGAAAGGCTTTGTATGAAATATAGGAGTAATAAGTTGACAGCTGCGTCAAAACCAAATTAGAATTGATGATTCGTGACGATGATTTTCCGTAAGGTGGGACATAGTGGCAACCTTCAGTTGAGTGTGATTAAAGAGAAAATATAACGTTAGCTGAGAAGGGGGAGAGAGTGAATAGGCTACCCGGGGGGAGGATATGAGATAGGAAGTATCGTAAAAAGAGAAGAGTATGGAGCAGAAGCTGAATATTTATCATCATTTTGCGCCTATCCAGACCTACCGCTCAATGCATTCACTTTAATGCATACTTTTAGGTCCCGTGAGATGTAGAGCTAACAATAATCCATCAATAACTCCTTGCCATGCGGCTTGAAAAATATTATGAGAGTCCTAAATTGATGATTGATTGGACAGCACAAGCTCTCACCTAAGCGGCTTAAAGTAGTCCTGCAATGAATGGGTCATCGCATAGGACGTATTTTTTAAGTAAATTTACCGTCGATCTACTTTCCGATGACGCACAAAGATATTGAGAACTTTCGCATATTACACTCCTTTTTGCACGAAAGCGACATATGAAAGATGGACTATCGTATGGATAGTTTTAATTGATTAAGGTTAAAATGCTTTTTCTCCCTGCGTTGGTCGTGGTACCCAAGTTGGTAACGCGCTGTCTTTACGATCCTAGGCTCATGGGTTCGAGCCTCAACCAGGGCATGGTTGTTATGGTTTGTCCTAGTGTAAGCGGAGACAGTTGAGTTCGCGCTAATGTGACGTCACGGTGGAGAAATACCTACACAGACGAGTGACTGCTTGAAGCAGCGGAACAGGACAGCACGCATGCGCGAGGAGGACATCATGCTACCTGTCTGGAGGCTGCATATAGATATGGGAGTCCTGCCCTCGCGAGACGCACGGTCCTTCTTGTACTGCTTGTACTAGCTGACTCGCGAATAAAGTGAGTATTCATAGTTTGAGTACGATTATTTGACGCAACTACCCTCGTCTTCCCGCCAGATGCCTAACACTAGAATTAAGATCTCAAGTTAAGGGTGTGAAGAGCCTTAGCAGTCGGAGCACCTAAAACCTAAGACTACCTCTAATGCCTTTCTTACCGCGGAAAATAAGAGATGATGAAAGGAAGCAAAATTACAGAATAGGTGCGTGTGATTTAGGAAACATAGACTGCAGTTTATCGATAAAAAGTTCTTCACTCTAAAAATCCACATAATACACTCCCCTTTTCCATTTTGATCCCCACATTCCTCCTTTTAGAAGCACAAAAATATACCGATAGTTGATCGTTTGCAATCTTAAAAAAAATTAACACCAAGTACTTCGACAACAAGACATGGTGAGAACAAAATACTAATCTTTACATTCGCGAGACTATTTTCTCAACACCATCCTCCTTCGGCTGTTAGGAAATTATTTCATAAGTGATTAGGTTTAAGATTTTAAGGGGCCCTGGGACATAGCTGTTTTTCAGACCTATTTTTCAAGGAAGATTGCTCCAACAGGAAGCCAGATATCGGAATGCGGTTTTCAGTAATTAAAAGAGAAAGTATCAAACTATTACTCTATAATCCTAGATTTTACGTAATAAGCCTTGTTAAAAATATATATCGATGTAAAAATAGACCTTTTTGTTGCAAATATTGGGAGACAGAGGGGCTATTTTTTTAACTTTCGTTATTATAGAGTACAAGATTCAAGCTTAGTCTGTTGGATCCTTGAAAATTATTGATTTTTATTAAAAGACACGCTGTTGAGATATTCTGAAAGTAATTTATGTTTTTCGCCAACTCCAGCCCAGGGATACGCCTCGAGCGTCGTGCAAATCACTAAACAGTTCACACATTCTCCGCTTACTGCGCTACTCAAAAAGCGGCACGGTCCCTCTACCCTATATCCTAAAACGGTATCCTTGAGGTGTTGGAGCTGGGGGAAGGGAAAGTGCAGGCGGGCGGGAAGCAGAGGCGAGTGAGACGGAGTGTCTGGTTTACTGACGGGTTGTTTCTTGAGTCTCTGTTTGGTTGTCGCTCTCGGGGTGTCTAGTAATAGTCAAACTGACTAATAGTCAAGTCTCAAAATGTCATCGGAAGCGTACCGATATCGGAAAATTAAAGTAGGCAGTCGCTTGACATTTTCGATGGCGAGGAAAAAAAGAAAGGGTGAATTTTTGGCCAAGCGGAGGGAAGAAAAAAGGTAAATATTGTCATTTTTTGTGAAAACACTATCTTAATGTAGTGATATATTCATGTGTAAGTATGCAAATTTCTATTATCCGAAACAGGCGTCTCAAAATAATGGGAACAGAGTCGCACGTAGGAGGAACTTCTTGCGCTATTGAAGAAATCCCGTCCAATATTGACGATTCAGTAGCTGACGAAACTTTGCATGATTCATTTGACGATATGGCAATTGCCGAAGAAGGGAAAAACGAAGGCATACCTATCCGGCGGAGTAACGGGAAGAAGAATTATCGACTTAAAATATTCGACAAATCGGTTTCCAATTTACTGAAAAGGTTTAACCTAAATTTCAACCTGCGTTTTGATAGTAATTCCCAGCCTAGTTCTTCTATTAAACTCGTAACACTTATACAATTATCATAGCGGCCTTTAACAAATCTAGTGGATCTTCTTTGCACACGCTCTAATTCTTTTATCATACCTTCCTCGTACGGATCCCATATACTAGCGGCATATTCTAAATGAGGCCTGACAAGTGTAAAATAGCTTCTAGTACTCTCTCGTCGCATTTGCCTAGAACTCTTTTTACGAATCCTGATATATGGTTTGCTACACTAGTTATTTCCCTGATGTGTTTCCCCCACAGCATGTCTTCAATGTTGGTGACGCCTAAGTATTTAATAAATTCTACGTTAGATATTTTCTTTTCTTTGATGCAACAATTTTTCTGGGGAAAGTTATTTTTCCCAAAGTTCTTTATCGCGCATATCTTCAAATTTAATTCTAGCTGCCAACTATCGCACCAATCATCAATCGCATATAAATCCTTAGCTAAAGAATGACTATCCTCTTAATTTCTTATTTCCTTATACACTACTGCATCAGAAGAAATACGTAAATATGAAGAGATTAGCCGACAGGACTCAGTGGAGAGCTGCGTCAAACCGATCTGAGGAATGATGACCAATGATGACTGCTGCATCATCGGCAAAAAGACGGAGTTTGCTATTTTTAGCTACTGTATTCAAGTCATTTACGGAGAGAGGAAATGAAATTGGGCCTATCACGCTGGGGAACACCCGATGTAACTTTTACTTCGCCTGAGGTGACACCATCTAATACCACCCTTTGAACGCGTTCATGTAGGAAATCTCCTATCCAGCCTACCATATTACTGTCTCCCGTATGATGCTAACTTCGCGAGTAAATTACATTACCTTATCAAACCTTTTCTAAATTTAAAAACGCTGCGTCTACCTGTACGTTACCTTCTCCGAAACTAAAATATCATGAACAAAAAGACCTAATTGATTTTCGCAGGACCGTCCCTTTCTGGACCCATGCTTATTTGTTATCAATAAATCCTGGCTATCAAGGTGTCCCCTTATTGATGTAACTATCATATGCTGTATAATTTTGAACGACAGTGACGTTATTGATATTGGTATATAATTCGATGGATGTTCCCTATCGCCACTTCTAAAAATTGGGATCACGTTTGCTATCTTCCAGTCTTTGGGAACCGCGTGTTCTTCGAGGGATTTGTTAAATATTACTTTAAGATACGGTGCCATTTCGAGAGCTATTTCTTTATACACACGAGCAGGAATTTCATCAGGACCTGAGGACTTGTTCGGGCTATCGTATTTTAGTAAGGATACGATTCCGCTATAAGATACATTTATCGATCGGGGGCATTATTTGCTGAAATCGGTCTGGTATGGTTTCGAGCAAACTACGCTTAGATTGATTAAAAACGCTCTGGAAAAATAATTCAACAAATTAGCCTTATCTAATTATTTCGCCCCTATACCCTTTCAAGGAATTAACAGTTGAAATTTTAGTTCACTGTACTTCCCTAACATATGATCAAAATGCTTTCGGATTCCCCTCTAGTTGTTCTCCAAGTACTTTTCTCTTGAAATCACTTTACGCTTTTCTAAGGGCTGTTTTTGCGGCTGCTTTATATGTAACGTTCGATAATTTTTTAGATCGCTATTAGCTACATTTTTCTTAGTTTCGCGTGGATAACTCGTTGTCGTTTTAAACATTTTTACAACCTCCGCGTTGGACCACCTTGGTTCCCTATTCTCACTCTTATACTCACTCACCGTGTAATTTGGAGGAACTCTTTCCATGTCTGTATCACTATTTTTTCTGATGTTTAGAATTTTTCAAAAGAAGTCTGTAAGTCACGCCTAAATCCGTTAAAATCTGCTTTACTTAAAAGGCAAATCTTTCTTTTTAATTTTACATTTTTGTCAGTATTGAGGGATAATTTAACGTGTACTACCTTGTGGTCACTTATTCCATCGACATTTTTAACATTAATGACTTTTTCATGGATGTTTGAGACAAGTAAATCGAGAACATTCTCCCTTCTATTATGCAAATTTACTATTTGATATACTGCGTATTATGCGAACAGGTTAAAAAATGACGAGCAGATTTCTTTGTCCCTACCCCCCAGACTAATGACTACATGTTTTCCAATCTATCGATGTTGTATTGAAATCTCCACCTTTCAATAATCTGTCGTTCGTTGGTATGAGAATTAATGTGCCTGATCTGTTTCTCGAGTTCTAATACTGAGTGTATGTACATCGGAATGGGGTGGTCTGTAGTAGGCACAAACGTATATTACTTTCAAATTACCACATTTAGACATAAACACGTGCAAGCCAAGCTACCAGCTGAGACCACCTCCTATTTGTTGCAATTCTTACGGCTAAACTGTTGTCACAACAACCAATCAACGCGGCTACCCCGAAAAATGAAGTCCATTCATGACTTGGACCGCGGACACGTTCTCCTGCAGCTACGAACCCCACTAGGGTCAGGCTAGCCAGACCGGCTCGGTTCTTAGAAAATCGTAGCGAGCGCATTTCCGCGAATTCCACGTTGCCACATGGTATAATGTGGAGTCTGCCAAACAGTTTGGTCCAATCGTGTGTTGAAATGGCAACATTGCGTCTAGTGGTCAGCTATGGTACGAAAACTCCGCGGACGGAGGGGCTGAGAGGGAAGGGTCGTTATTGCCTCATCACCTCTGCGCAAAGAATTAAAGCGTAGAAGAGACACTGAACAAAAATATGGCTGGTTGGGTAGGCGCCGACTCTGGTAACTCTACCGGTCGACGGAAAAACTATCTCCATCATCTCAGCACTCGAAAGCGAAAAAATAATCATGTATCACGGCTCCTTAATCCCGAAAATAAGGAAAATTGAATTTGGCACGCGTGTTTCAGCGTTTTTTTTTCTATTTCTTTCACTCGACCTTTTAAATCCACCTTCCGCAGCGAAGGACCTCTTCCTTCCGTCTAAAGTCAAAAGCAAACGCTGAATCAGTCACGCATCAACCGCAAAACAATGGAATTCGGAACCTGACACTTCTCCCGGTTCACTTGGAGGCTTTTGGAGGCGTGAGATAAGACATTGTTCGGTAGGGAGAGCAGAAGATAGGAGATGAAGATACCAGAAGGAATAAAAATCGCCAAAGGAAGATAATGTTAGACCTCCTCCCCATGGCAGAAGTATAGTTGGAACCCCCCGAGGTTCTCATAAAAGAAGTAGAATACCTACTAAGGGTATATTTTCCAGTGATGAAATGGGATTTAGGATTTAAGATAGGGTTGGGATAGGCATGAGGTCAGGGTTAACTAAATAATAAGCAATAAATAAATCACAGAAAATTTTTCCTGGTTACGAGAAGAAGTAACCAAATAAATATCCTTCCCTCTACTATAAGCACAGCCTAGAACACGGATATTGCGTTAATCTTAAAATTAAAAAATTGACCGAAGCAATAAAATCTAAGCAATTTTGGGCACTTTTAAGGCAAATTCTACTGCATTCTACTAGTTGTTATGAGCACTTTTTCAAAGAGATAATTTCCCAGCCGTAAAATTGTAATGGAAAAATGTGCAATACGTACGCTAGTAATATATAATTCACAAAAAGCATGCGGTTTTTTTGGCAGCATTATGCAATTAATGCATTAGTGTCACGTGATATGTGCATGACCCTTTGGAATAGTAAATAAGTTTCTTACGCGAGAGGGATATTCTCCCATCAATTACGCCAAAGCAATTGGAGCAGTTTTTTTCCTACGGATCTCCTCAGTGGCAACACCTCTTTGACTCAAGGGAACCATGAGTATTCGACCAAACCCCTGATATGGACTGATTTGATATTCTATAACCTACAATTGTATCTTCTATTTTATTCACTATTTTGAAAAACACCAACGAGAAAATTAATGTTTCTGTTAGATTAGGAGAATATTGCACAAAATATTCTAAAGCAGAAAAGTATGCAAAGGACTGAAAGACCAGAGAAAAAATTCACCTTACATCACTAAATAACTTTAAAAATTAATAAACGGCAAAAATAGTTGCATAATCTCACGGCAGAAAGAAATGCATACGAAAACCACAGTTCATCCGCTTAGACGATTCCTATTGAGGTTAGGAATATCGACAAGATAAGGAAGGCAAAAAATGCCAACACCTCAGTGTCCGCTTCGGTTTCCATAAATCGAGAAGCAGGACGGGCAGTGCCTGGAACGTTGAGATGGGTTTGGATCAAAAGCCGGAGAAGCTGAACGAAGGAATGAGGGATGGAATTTGAGGAGAAAGGGAGGAGGGTTAGGAAGTAAGGCCATGAAATCCTCGCGACTTCTTTCTCCTAGAGATTCACCAGGGAGGCGACTTGGCAAGGGTTTCTACATCGGACAATGAATGCGATCGGACCCTTTTTCTAAGGGACTGGAAGATCCGGAGGGATAGGGAGGAATGCTTCGCCGGCGGAAGCCCGAAACCGTATTTTCCCCAAAGGATGAACCCTTGGCAGGAGCTTCAAAAGGAGAAGGCGCGAGGAAAGAAAAGTGTGGCCAAGCCAACCGAATAAAAAAAAGAAAGCGTACAAGAGAGAATGAAAGGGGTTGATGCTTGACTCGGAGGCTTGACTGGCCGCTGCTTGAAGGACGTGAATTGAGAGCAAGGAAGGAAGGTCAAGGGATAGGACTTCTAAATTCGCGTTCTTCTCCGCTCTCTGTGCGTTTCAAACGGAGAGAAGCAGATGTCCATCCATTCCTACCCATTCTCACAACGTCCTTGGTAATCGGATAGGTTCCCCACAAATGGGCTGCGCCCAGGGAAAAGGACAACAGAAAATAAGTTCCGTCCCGCGTTCGAAAGTCTTCAAAATAAATCCCACTTTAAGCACGAGAGACGCGAGGTTCGAAGAATGGAAAACGTTCGATGCAAGGAAACAAGTCATGATGAATTATACCGGAATTCCGACAGCTAACTTTATCAGCACTACTATGTTGGCTCATGAGTCATCAATAATTGTTTTTTCAATTTGTGTTCATGTTATTATGGTTCCTTATCTACTGTACCATTTTGTTATTTGTTACATTATGAATACATGAGTTTTTTGAGCGGTATTGAATTCGGCTTGGTGTATAACTCCATTTGCCTTTTTTTCTTATGTACATACATTTGTTATGTTATCAATTGGGAAGACATTATATATTGACATTTCATAAAAATGAAAAGTTTGTCTTGTTTGTAATTATCGATGTGCCTGAAAACTGTATTATTATTATTTTTGTTCTAATGGAATTTTCCTGAACAATAAATATTCTTCTATCTATTCTATCTATCTATCTATCTAATGCATACTTAATTACGGCTGAGGTCACTTCTACAGCAAAAAGGAACCTTAACTTCTAAACCATGAATGTTTGTGTCAGAGGGTGAATCTTCACCAAATATGCACTACCTACATATTAATATTTGAGTCGAAATAATACAATTTGAAAAGGATTAAAAAAGTAAATCGGACATACGTCAACTTTATCATCATCGGTCAAAATCCTAGGATTGAATTGACGCAGCCCTCCACTCGATTCTTCTATCGCCCAACCTCTTCATATTAACATAATTCCTCTCTTTCACATCCTTTTCACGACCTGTTTCATATGACTCATACGAGGCCAGCCTTTTCCAATCTTCCCGTACACTTTTGCCTAGACGCTTAGCTTCATCAGGCCATCGTGTCTTAGGATAAGGCCGATTAAGTTGTTTCGTCTTCTTTTTAGGGTTTTCAGGAGACTTCTCTTTTCTCTTACTCTTCTGAAGACTTCTTCGTTTGTCTCTCGGTTAATCCATTTTATATTTATCATTCTTCTGTAGCACCACATTTCGAATGCTTCCAGCCTCTTTTCTTCTCCGCCGCTAATATCGTCCATGCCTCACTGCCGTAATGAAACATGCTCCAGATATACGTTCTGATGAATTTTTTCCTTACTTCTACCCTTGCTAATTTGAAGAATATTACCAATTTTCCGCAGAATATACTTTAAACCGACGGTTTTCGATATAGTACATTATCATCAGGTGATACAGATTTACAAATGATGACCTAATGATGATGTAGTGCATCGAAACCGGTCGGCTTAAAGTTTATTCTGTGGAAAATTCCGAATCTTCTTTAATTATATTACTAGCAGACCTGCCGCCTGCTTTGCAGGCAATCTCTGTCTGGTGTGCTCTTGAGGTGAACTTTGTGTTCTAGTGTCAAATGAGGTTTTACAAAGTGTTTGGAAACTACTGATGACGTATTACCAATAGGTGGCAGTAGTGCTTGTGCTTCAGGCAGGCAGTTACTGCTTCACTACTCAAAGTAGTCTTTGCACATTTTTACACTTTTGTACATCCAACTTTTCATAAGCATTTTGTATGCAGAGAGAGGAAATGGCTATTTTATAGATAGAGAATGCGTCCCACTCTAAATATCCTTTATGTTTTTGTACTTTTTTGTGCACCATATTTTCATTACATGTAGTCTCCCACTCTCAAAAACCACGTTTGGTGCATTTTTCTCTGCACCACAAACTGCTAAAAATCCGAAACTGCTACCAAATCATTCTGGCCGAGAATGCACTCTCAATGCACCAAACGTCACTCTTTTAGCTCAAAACTTGGGAGAGAACAAAACAAAACGGATACATGATGACTGACTGACATCCTACAAAATTAATATACATAGATTCCACCACATCACGCCTGAACGACTCTTTTTATTCTGCGTTTGTATTTCCAGCTGTAAGTATTCTTCTTCTGATAGAATGCCCTCTTTGCCTGCTGTTATTTGTTTTCCAAAGATTTTACCGACATAAATCCATCTAGGCCATCTATTGATAAACCAGGGAATATATTACTGAATATATTCAAGGCTGTTCAAACTCCTAATTGTAAGAGAAAAGAAAGAGAACTTATATCTTTCAGTTCGGCAATCTAGACACCATACGTTATGTAGAATATGAAAACCTCCGGATTTACAAAACGTCTCTATTGCGTCAAAATATAGACGGAAAAAATTTCGTCACTAAGAAAAGGTGAGTAGGAATAAGAATAGGAGTCTCCATCTCCTCACATTGCGGATTCCGCCACTGACTCTTGATCTCTTTGGTTCTCCTCTAAGTTAATTTTTTATTTCATCACCCTCCTGCCTAGCTCTATGTTGGGGGATGGGTATTTATTAGAAATAGAAGCGAGATACAGAGAGAAACCCGACGGAATCATTAGCCTGCTCTTAAAGAATGGAGCCAACGGTTTGACGAGCCCCATTCGAGCATAAGCAGTACTTTACGTTTTTCTGAAAAAATGTGTCTAGTTACGTTAATGTTTTCACCTATCCGCTAATCAATTCATTTTGTTAACATTTAACACCGAACGGATGTCAGTCAGAGGAAACTAGATATAAACAGTAGGATAAGAAGTAAGCATGAGCATTTATCACCCTGGCCGGGGCAATGTTTCGATACCGCGGAGAAGATATATATTTGAATTAAAGACTGATTCACTCTTTTCCTATCCTTTCAAGCAGATAATAATTTTTATCACCCTATTCATTATACATTCAGTCGCTCTTGACATTATTCATCGCTCCGAAATTTCCGAGCGATGAAAAGTCTCACATAGATGCTAAAAAAACTTCTGTGACATATTTCACACTATCTGACTGTTGGCTTTGTGGAAATAAATTAAATCTCTTTGTGCCTGGATTAAATATTTAAACCAACTGAGTGATACGCTTTAATGAAAAATGTATTTTCAAAGCAAAAAATGTTACAGGTGGTCTGTTGACAATATTGGTGATGTAAATCAGGATGAAATTTGAATGACTCTTATAACCAATTACCGTTTCTTACATTATGCAAAATCAGTTTCTCATTCTGCTAGCTTTAATTTCGCGGAGATAAAAATTAGTAAGAGTCTTCAAAATATAAAGCAAGAAAGTATACATGACAGCTAAGTAGATAAGTAAATAGTGACATCTTAGTACTTTCGTACTTTCTAGTTCCAATTCTAATTCCAAAACTAATATTTGCATAAAGTTGTTGAAAACTCCTTTATGCTACCTGGTACTTAATTTTTAATACTTCAAATGATCAAAAACATAATTTTATTATTAGTTAGCATGAATTATGAGCCAGTTATACTGCAAAATGAGAGCGATAGCTATGCTATTGGATATTTGCCATGCCATCATTTGATTCAGGAGGAGAAAAATATTTTTTAAAGAGCTAACAAGGCGGAAAAGCCAGTTCCTAGGCAGCAAAGAAGTGAGATTTAAGGGGAATCTGCTTCGAGACTCAGACGGAAGTTTCCCTACTCGCTCTCATAGGCTTACAACGGCTCCCTTGCTTCACGAAAATAGACAGAGATAGAGATGACAGTCCCATTAAGTCCCGAAAAGCTGTACCACGTTTGACAAAAAATTCTATTGGCGGTGGGAATGACGCATGTAGTCAAAAAGTCAGATTTGACGCAAGGCAGAAAATTAACCAGCCAAAGTTTATACAAAGCCCTGGAGCCTAGGGAATTGACATGAGATGCAAATGGCTTTGAGCGCAAAGGAGGTAAATGATAAAATAGGATGGAGGATAGAGAAATGTGTAGACAAATGCAAGTATTATCACAGTACCAGGGTGGCTACTGATAACCAATTTTCAAATTCACCGACTTTTCCCTGATTTTTCCGTGATGGCTTTACCAATTACCCTGACTGATCGCCAAAAGGTGTCCTACTATTCGGAAGATTTTATTTATGCTGAATTAAATTTTCGCCAAAACTCAGAAAATGTTAAAAGTTGAAATCAATACATTAAAAGCTATAAGAATGAAAAACTTTATGGAACCTCCGCACTAATGAAAAAATATATTAAACATTCATATTTTAAGCCCTCACACAAATTGTACACACTTTTAATACATTTTGCGCGGCCGCCTACCGCATTTCCGTGGCCTTGTATGTTTCCTTCGGTAAAATTACAAATTGACAATGTCTATTTCTTTAAGGAACAGGTGGTGTGTCGTGGTAGTTCTGGGAAGTTGAGCATTACTGAAAAGGCATCGAAGGGAAAGTTAATGGCCAATTTACTAGCGGACTCCGGCACATGGGTATCACTAAGCTGCGCGAAAAATACAAACCAAAGCCAAGCTGTTGGACTGGATCAAAATCGGATGGCACGAGCGACCTTTAGAAGCAAATAAAATTTGCATTAACGTGGTCATAACCCCTTGATTGTAAGGGGGAACCAAAAATGTAAAAAATTTTTGTATAAAAAAACAAAAATTAATCGCACCACTGCGAGCGAAAACAGGAGGCAATTAGCGGAAAACGTAATAGCAGTGTCATATTTAGGAATGTCATATTTGAGGTGGTTAGTAACCTGACTAAATTGCATCAAAAGAAGGCCGCGAGGGGCCATTCAATAATTACGTCGAGCGTGAAAGGTGTGGAGGGGAGGAGGACTCTTCTTATGGTCTCGCGAAGGGGGGGTATGGAAATCGAAGATGATCTTACGGAAGATTTTTTTTACACATGTGATCGTATTTGTATTACCGTTTTAATAATCATTGTCTCGTATTTTTAGAACAGCAAGCACGTATTTCCTACAAGCTAGTGTGCTAAAACTACCTCTCGACCTGAGACTCGGAAGAAAAAGCGAGGTAAAATCTTCCGAAAAACATAGCCTCGGATTCCTTGTGATGAGCTGAATACACGGTGATCATGAATTTTAACACTACTAGGCAAATGTCGCAAGGATATACAAAAGGAATACATTTTACGACTGATTAAAAACTAAATAATAAAGATTTACAATTGAATGTTCAACGAATTGACGAGGCCATATTCTATGCAATTCTATGCGGCGACGGACATTAGTTTCAGTTGGTGAAATAAAGGGCGGGAAAGACTGCCCGGTAAACGTAATGGTAGAAAAAAAACGAGAATCCTACCCCAATTTCTCCCTGACTGTTACGAGAATTCCCTGACAATTCCCTCACTTTTCCAGATTTCCAAAATTCCCTGACAATTCCAGGTTTTCCCAGATTTCCCTGACGATCGCCACCCTGAGTACTGTAAGTAGGGATAAGCTGGAAGGGAAGAAAGTGGGAAATTGATGTAGGCTATCGGCTCGGACAATCGTGTTTCCTGGGAATTTGTGTTAACGAGACAGGCAATAGCGAACAAAATTGAAAGCGCATCAATGCACTCATCATCATCAAGGGTCAACAATCCTAGGATAGCAATTAATGCGAATTTCACCGCCGTTCACGCGGCAGGCTTGAAATGTCCTACAATCCTAGGATTGGTTTGACGCAGCTTTCCACTCGATTCTTCTATCGGCGAACCTCTTCATATTAACGTAGTTCCTCTCTTTTACGTCCTTTACGACTTGTTCTATGTAACTCATACAAGGTCTGCCTTTTCCATTCTTCCCGTTTACTTTCCCTTCGACGATTGTCTTCAACAGGCCTACGTGTCTTAAGATATGGCCGATTAAGTTGTCCCGTCTTCGTTTTATAGTTTTCAGCAAGCTTCTCTTTTCTCCCTCTCTTCTTAGGACTTCTTCATTTGTCACTTAGTCATTGTATCTTGATCATTCTTCGATAGCACCATATTTCGAATGCTTCCACCCTTTTATTTTCCGCTGCCGTCATCGTCCATGCCTCACTGCCGTAAAGAAACATGCTCCAGATAACGTTTTGATGAATTGCTTCCTTACTTCCAAGCTTGTATTTCCAGCTGTAAGTAGATTCTTCTTTTGATAGAATGCCCTCTCTGCCTGGGCTATTCTACTCACTATTTCTTTCTTGCTTCGTCCATCGTTTGTTACTCTACTTCCCAGGTAACAGAACTCTTTCACCTCTTCCAGTTTCTGCTTTCGTAGTATAACGTTGGCTTTGGCCTCCTCTCTTTTGCTGCACACCAATATCTTAGTTTTCTTCTTATTGATCTTCTGATGATAACTAGCCATTGTCCTTTCCATGGTTGTTAGCATCGTATTCATCTCCTTCTCTGTCTCTACTATGAGAGCTATGTCATCAGTGAATCGTAGCATGCTGATTGTTTCTCCGTGGATGTTCACTCCAGAACACTTCTCCTTGACGCCATGGATGGCTCTCTCGATGTAAACATTAAAAATTACGGGAGACAGTGCACAGCCTTGTCTCACTCATTTCCTTATTCTTGCTTCTTCACATCTGGGTCCAGATTTTATCACAGCTACTTGGTTTTAATATAAACTGTGAATGATTCTTCGGTCATTGTACGGCACTCCAATTCCTTTCCGAATTCCAAGCATTAAATACCAATCCACGTTGTCAAAAGCCTTCTCTAAATCCACAAATGCAATTATGGTCGGTTTGTTCTCCTCTTCTCTATAATCAGCCTAAGGGCCAATATTGCTTCTCCTTGCCATTACTTTTCCTTATTCCGAATTGATCATCATCCAGGAACTCCTCCTCTTTTCGTTCTATTCTTCTGTACATGATCTTTGTCAATATCTTTGAAGCATGTGTCGTAAGGCTTATAGTCCTAAAATTTTCGCATTTCTCCGCTCCCTTCTTTTTGGGAATGGGAATGATGATGTTTTTCTCAAAGTCCCTTGGTATTTCTCCTGATGACTTCATGTCGCAGATGTCCTTGTAAAGATGGGCCAACGTCCTCTCTCTCGCATTCCTTATCAGTTATGCCGATATATCATCAATTCCAGAAGCCTTATTCATCCGAAGGTCCCTATCTGCTGCGTCGGATTCCGGTCTCAATATTGATGCTCTCATATCATCCTTCTCGACTTCACTTTCCTCTTCAACAACTTTCGTGCTGAGGTCGTTCCCGTTGTATAACTCTTCCGGATATTCTTTCCATCTCTTCACTTTGTCTTCATTTTCAATCAAAAGTTCTCCATTCTTGTCCCTTATAGCATTGCATCTTGCGCTTCGTTCCTTTAAGTGGTTCCTCACTATCCTGTAGGCAGCTTTCACCTTTCCAAGGTCAAGGTTGCTTTGTACATCTTCGCACAAATTTTTCATCCCCACCTCTCTAGCTTCCCTGGTTTTGCGACTTACTTCGTTCCTTATTCTTTTGTAGCAAAGCTGCCCTTCTTCATTTTTCGCATTCTTGTACTTTCTTCTTTCTTCAGTCAGCACTAAGGCTTCTTCCGTGATCCATGGATTCTTCTTAACATCTTTTCTTCTTCCAAGAACTTCTTTTGCGGCTTCCTGTAGTCCATATTCATGTTTTCCCAACGCTCTTCTACTGGTTTCTCAGTCAGGTATTCTCCTATGCAGTTTCCAACTGCTTTCTGAAATGGCAGCTGATGTTGAGTCTCCTTCAGTTTTTCTAATTGCCAAATGTTTTTTACTGTTTTTTTCAATTTCTTGAAATTTAGATGGAATTTCATCATCACTAAATTATGGTTACTGTCGATGTCTGCACCTGGGTAGCTTTTGCAGCCCTTCACCTGATTCCTGAACCTCTGCTTTGCAGCGTTTCTCGAAAGAAGAACAGCAGTTCACGAGAAACGCTTGTCCAAAGGACAAATATTCTTTCCAAGACGGGTGAGCAAGATGAGGTCAGAAATAGAAAAAACCACAAAAGTAAGACAATCTAACTAATCAAACACTGCATTTAAACAACAAGGTACAAACCAACAAAATTGAAATACTCTTCACCAATTTCGGGAAAACTAATAACTTGCACCGAAAGTCCATGGCGCACAAAGGAGAATCGACTAACACTACTCTCCTCTCACCTCGCCTCGATGTCGTCTCTTCGCCGTCTCGACTGGAACAGAGGGCGTGAGAGGGGAGGTATTCTCTGGGGTAAGGAGGGGGTATTTTCTGGAAGGTCAAAGTGCAATGGGGTTTAACGTGGAATATCATTGGTGCAAATTGAGGGGAGGAAAAGGTGGCATGATGTGAAGGGGGCGAGGTGGAAGTTTATTTTCGGCTCATCCGGGACTCTTTTTTCACTATGGCGGGCGAACACTAAATAACGGCTCGTACGATGGCCTAACTTCTGGTCTTCATCCGCACTTTGGGGGCTATATAAGTGGTAGAGCATCTGGAGAGGGAAAGGAGCGGCTGAAAGGAGCTGCTGAACGGAGCTGCTGAACGGAGCTGACGAACGAAGCAGACGAAATCGATGCATTTTGGAATCGTAGGCATTGTTGGCGTCGTTGGCTCCGCCTGTCGTTAGCTACGCCTGTCGAGCAAGTCCTGCGGCTAAGTCCGGAGGGTAATTAGTCCGCCGAGGGGTAATGTCCAACGAGGGGGGGGGGGGGGAGGGGGGGGGGGAACCAAAAAATGCCACAGCTTCACTAAAATGTTGTCTATTTGATATCTTTCTCTGTCTCCTGGCATCTTCCATGTTCATCTTCTACAATGTGTTAGTAACCACTAACTTATGTTGTGTGCAGAACTCCAACAGTCTTTCTCCTCTTTCGTTTCGGTTTCCCGAAATATCTTGATAGGGAGATAGATTCCTTTTCTTTGAGGGCAATTTTATATTTATAATGGCAATTCTAACAGCGGGTGTAAATGCGATAAACCTAACAGCAAGCAAGAATCTCAGTTCACCTCTAAAACAATGCTCAAAACAACGAAGTCACGGGATTCAAGAATGGCAAAGGCTCAGGCAAGGTGGCAACAGAAAAGTTCAACTTCCTTTGATTTATGTAAATAAACAACACATTTCATGAAATAGAAGATAAACTTTCATTTATGATTGTTGATTCTACTTTAATTAAAAGTATTATAATTCATTTAGGCACTCGTATGAGTATTATAAAGATAATTATAAAATATGAGCATAAATATATATTTTTAGGGAGTATTTGAAATTGAATTCTAAGGAGATTTAGATTTTATTCTTCGATTTGAAATTGACTTTAACCCGAAGCATTATTAAAACGCGAGCGGAGTTTGTAACCTTCAAAGGCACGGTTTCACTATTAAAGTCGACACTCAATTGTATTCAATCCCAATATTCAATTTCATAATCACTTTTTTGAGTCAACCAATACGTAGAAGTGAAGGCGTAAAAACAGGCACGTTTTCTCCATTATCACGGCACCCTATTTAAGCAAAAAAACGCAAATGTAAATAGCAGGAACAGTTCAAAACACACCATTTCGAAACAGCCTCCGGGATCGCACTGGGCTCGGAAACCTTCTTTGTCAATTTAGTTAAACAGCTGCGCATCCGAAAGGATTTCCTTTGAGAGCTGCTCCTGAACTGCTGAACGTTCCCACGAGCTCCATCCTCTCTGAGAAAACTGCCGGTTCAGGGGAGAATGATGGAGCAGGAGAGTGGGAGGGAAATATGATGAAAGATGCGGGGAAGAAAAGAGGAGAGGAGATCTGGCGAAGACGGATGAAAACACCCAGCTGCTTATAGGCAGCTTACGGGACCGAGGAATTTTGGTCCCCCACCCTCGTTAGTTTTTCGTGGAATTGGCCCAGAGGTCGTGGATTAACGGATCCTGGAGGTCGATGGGAAAGATTAAGCGAGGAGAGCGAATCTATCAAAGCAGTTCCTCAGTCTTAATGTCAATCACCCGGATTGAGAACCCCAAAATACACAATAAGAATACGTGAGGCAATACAAAGGACCATAAGGTTAATCAGGGAATTAGCGAAGAGAGAGATTCCATGTCAGATCGGTCAAAAACAATACGTTTTTGACCTCACCAATTTTATTTTGATGAGATTTGGAAATTTTTTGAAATCCAAACGTAACAAGAATTAAATTTTCGTAAAAAATGACAAGCTCTCGCATATGTACATACTACAAATGGTTCATACTTATTCCCTAGTTGTAGTAGAGTAAACATTTAAAAACGATTGATACTCCATGGAATGGAGCTTTATCTTGATACCCTACATGGGCTACTCGTGACTCAACTCAGTTCAATGTGACCTCTGACCTTCAATATCTTTAAACACGACATCTCAGGAAATAATGAAAAAATATATTTTAATGTCACAACATTGTTCTATCCACGTGCTGAATGTTAGGCTGGCACCGTTATTGCAAGGATGTGCAGGATGAACGGGGATGCTGCACGCACGCAGAAACGATTCCGATAAATTTCCAAAACATGGGTTCATTGACTGAAGTGGGTGTGCCCTCAAAATAAAATATGCACGAATAGAAATAATTTCAAACAAAAAACTATCTAATGCTATGCGCGTGTCCTGGAACCACAATTAACCCTATCCGAAATCCTCCGAAAAATTTTGATCGTTGCATTAAAAACCATAAAACTGAAAAAATATTCATTTTCCCCATTGAATCGTCACGGTAATCGCTATAGGCCTCTGCAGAATCCATCAAAATGGGCCCCAATAATTCCAAAACATGCGCTTGATGATGCATAAAAGAGACAGCATTTCACTCCAACTAACTAATTTAAACACTGATTTGCTCCTATTAATTATAAAAGAACACTCTTCATATTATGTGACCAACCAGATTTCGCTCATTAACTCTGTCCACAGCCACAATCTACATCTATGGAACAATATTCTGATATTGTCTCAAATTTGCCTTCAATCCAAAATGTTTTCGAATAATATTAATCATTAAATATAAATTAGTATGAAAATGTTATCCAATACATTGCATTCATATTGCATAATCCATCTTCTCTTGTGTAGCGAATATTCTAATTACAAATACATTTTCAAAACACAAAAAATATGATAACAGGAAAATGCAATGCTAAACAATCGACTTAGTCGAACACAAAGAAGTCACACAAAGAACCTAAGAAGAGTGGGAGAAAAGAGAAGGCTGCTAAAAACTTTGTCCAGGCAACCCAACTGACCATGTCTTGAGACGAGTTTGGCTGATGAAGCCAACTGTAGAGGAATAAGTGAACGGGAAGAAAGGAAAAGGAATGATTCTTACGAGGTATATGGAGATAATAGTGAAGGACAGAAAGGAGAATAATTATACAAACTAAGTATTAAACCTATGCGGATCTCTCGCACCTTCAATCTACCCTGTTAATTAAATAAAATGATTTTGTGTTGCTGGGTAGTTGAAATGAAATAGTCAAGGAAGTGTATGCACAAAATAACAAAGACAGTTTGTCAATATGAACGCATTTACTATTATATTGTCATTTATCATTTAATTACTTAAGTAAATCTGTGGACCACTGGGCGCCTAGCGTTGATAGCAGACTAATACCACCTCCAAAATCATTTTCCTTTACTTTCCCTTTAAAAAAACCTTTACTCAAGCATCTTAATGGAACAAATGACCTACGCTGACTGGCGCCTCCCCCAGATAGCCATACGAAATCAACAAGATTGACGCAGATGGAAACTCATTTTACCTCCAGGAATCTGATGCCCCTATTTTTGGCTGAATCAATATATTACTGTATGGCGTGGAAACACTGTCTTTAAGAAAGAGGTTGAATGTTGACTAAAGTTTTTGAGATATGGTATGGAGAAAGTAAATTGAGACGAAAGAAGGACAAACGATAACGCACTACAGTTGGTAGGAGAGGATAGACATTTGACTGAGGAAATTAGGAGAAGGAGAAAGGTGCTGATGGAGAACGTAAAAAAGGTTGAAAGTGTTTTGAAAGAAAAACTTGAGGGAAGAATGTTGGGTAAGCGCAGTAGATGGAGGAAAAAAAACGAGTGGTTTGGATAAAAAGATGGGATGTAAAAAGTATGCGGGGCTGACGAGTGGTACCGTTTGAAATATAGGGGTCGTGGGAAGAATTAAATGTCCATTAAGACCTATCTTCACCGGTAGAAAACTAATAATCCATACTAATATATAAAAATGTAATGGTGGCTGTCTGTCTGTTGCTCAATCACGCAACTACCACTAAACGGATTGAGCTGAAATTTGGTATGTAGATAGGAAATGTGTCTGGGCAGAACATAGGCTATGTTAAAATACCCTCAGGGTCCCCAAAAGCCCCTGAATAGGCCCTTAGATGGATCCTGGTGGTCCCTGGAATTGAGTTCGGTGCAGTTGTCTCATTTTTTTACTTATTTAAAGTACTTTCATTCAAGATAGAGGGCTGGAATTTCTTTTATCGGATGGCTGAATAAATGAAGTTTCTAATTCTTTCAATCGATTTTCTATTACGCTTAGTATTTGTCTTAAAATCATATTTTTAGCTGAAAAATCTCACATTTTTCTCTGAAAACAACAATAGCATATTTCCTTGACAACCAGAGATATTCAAGCCTCTAGCATTTAAATATCACGTTTTTCTGCAGGCTCATGATAACACGTAGAAATAATTCTATATAAGAGGGGCCCAGAGTCCCAAGATTCCCATGTTTGATGTTTCTTAAGGTTTGAAAAAGAAGTTAAAAAAGAGAAACGAATAACGGTCACCGCCTCGTGGCGTTTCTCGTGTAATGTTAAGAACCGTAAAAACATTTTCTTCCCAGTACGAGAGACGGGCCACATAGAATATGTATAGAGGTACTTTGTGCTCTCGCTGCATGACCGTTTGGTTGGTGCACCTAAACGTGATTTGAGTCGGCAGATTAGGGTTGCTCAGTTGCTACAATAAACACCGCGTTGTTCATTATCGTTTAATACTTCGAAGTATTACTCGTAGTGGAAGCATCTGCCTCTAATTACGTTTGGGAACTGTTCTTTAGACATATTCCTATATTATAAACGTTACGAGTTATTTTTATATGCTTAAAAGTGTTAAAGTGCAGTTAGATTACATATGATCAAAATCAAGGTGCCTATTGAAGGCTCCCAATAGCCGCTGTTTTTCTCCTCCTTGGACTTATAGATAAAGATATCGCCATCAAAATGCCTAAAAGAAAAAAGAGCAACCTTTCGGCAAAATCAACTAAAGCAAGAGGAGAGTCTTCTTGGCGAGAAAATGAGCCCTCGCAGGAAAAACGAAATAGATTGGATTTGGATGCTCAAAGACATGTCCAGCAACAATCGAATGAAACTCCTAAAGAGCGGTACGCACGAAGGGAGCAGGATGCTGCAAGGCACGCTTCGCATCGTCTTTTGGAAGATTCTGATGAGCGGCACGCGCGAAGGGTGCAGGATGCTGCAAGACACGCATCCCAGCGGCACATGGAAAATCCTGATGAGCGGCACACGCGAAGGGAGCGGGATGCTGTAAGACACGCTACCCATCGGCATTTGGAAAATCATGAAGAGCGACAGGCGAGAATTGTAGTCGACGCAGAGAGGCATGCTGCTCACTCATGGTGTTTTCAAGTCTGTTTCCGCACTAATAGGCGCTTCAGACCGGGAGGAAAGGTATAAGGATAGGGATGGAAGGGATAGAAGGGATAGGGATATGTGGTCTGAAGCCGGGGCGGGGGGGAGCATGCTGCTCAACGTCAAACCCAAACAGAAGATGAACGACAGGCTATTCTTCACGATAGGAGGGTAAGGAGGCAACAGTTCTTGAAAATTACCTGTAAAGCTTTCAAAAATATTGGAATGAGAAACGTATGTTAATCTATCTTAATTAAGTCATTGAATGCTAATGTATGTATATACAATAGGGTAGCGATCAAGCTGTTAATTCACTCAAGAACGGCTAAGAGAACGGAAAATACGAGATGGCCATCTATCTTACGTGGTGATGAGTTTGCATGGGCCATTTTTGGATTTTCCGTGCATGAAAGAGGACTAACAGTCACTCATCTCTCCTTGCACCTGGAAAACGGTCAGCGTGTCTACTACAACGACCACTATGTACAACATACGTCACCAGCTCCTCAAATGACCGCGCAAACAGTATTCTTCAGACAGTGGTTTTCTTACAAAATAAGTTCAATGTTTTTCACTCCCGTTGAATTTCAACGGGTAGCTTCCGCTAGTAGTATATAAACCTTAAGCTTTATACTTAACTATGGGCTTTAAGAAATGAAAATTAAAACCAGGTATTGAGAAAACAATTAACAAAGAAGAGATATACATAAAATAATAAAAATTACTAACCGTTTGACACTATAAAACGTTGAATTACTCCGCGAATTAGTTTCATCATCAGTGGTTCGTAACTTTTTTCCATGGCACACACTTCCAAATAGGGAAAGGTCTGTTGGGCCCTGATGAAAGAGAGAGCGGACACAAGTGAGCAAACATATAACGCGCTTCGGTACAGGTCCTCTCATGCCTGCGAGGCTTCCGTCGGGAAAAATTTCGAGAGAAACAATGCTCGAGATTGGAAACGAATGGTGCGTTTTACCGACAATAACGTATGGGGGTTCTTGTTCTCCGACTGGAAGGAATATACAATTTTGCTCTCTTGCATGCTCGTGGACAAAGATATTGACTCGATGGAAAAATAAGTATGACGCAGAGGAATTCCATGAATGAAAAGTACGAAATATGTAAGTTAAAACGCAGAAACACGATAGTGAAGACACGAAATTAGTAACAAATTTCGGCGGTCCTGCCTTCTGTAATAAAGCAGGGATACTCGACGTACTCTGAAGGAGAGAAGCAGAATTCTATTACTGGTAAATAAACCCTCATTAAATGCATATAAAATCTTTCTGCATGCTCATCGTAGTAGGTGCATCTTTTTTAAAGCTCAGTTTTCATCGTTTTATATTACACATTCTCCAATATGACTAAAGAGGAAACTAATTCGGTGGGCTGGTATGGTTGCTATGCTTCCCAAAACAAAGGCTCGGGTTCGTATGGCAGTGGCAAAGATTTGTCAGTGATTTGGAGGTCCTAACTTTAAATTTTGTTCGCCGAATAGAACTTCAAACTTTAGAGCCTGGCGTATTTATTTTAGAATAGGGTATTGCTGATACCGTGTTCCTCTCTCCACCCCTCATCCCCACTTTAAAAAAAAAACCATTCATAACGGTTCAAATTACCTCATTTTTCGGACACATCGAAAACTAACATCAACAGCGAATCAATAACACTCTGCAAAGAGTGTGATTATTTCAGGAGGGGAATAAATTGAAGCCCACGAATCGATATCGAGAAAAATATATAGGCCCAAGAACGGTGAATCCTGATTACAGACCAACCCAACCACTCCATTTACATATACCTAGATTCCATCTACTCTGTTCCAAGCATTATTTCGAAGGACCTACATTTTTCAAGCTTCCCCGCAGTCCGTCCATTCTGTTCCGCCGGACCTGTTTACCTCTTTTTATCGCAAGCGGCCAGGCGAGTAGGTACAGTCCAGTGCAGTTGCGCCCTCTCCATCTTGGTCCTCCTCGCCCGCGAAAATCTAATACATTCGGATCCATCTTCCCATTTATTTCCCTCCCAATGTATCATCCGAACCAAAAATTTCATTCTCTCTCCCTCTCCTGCAACGCACTGGCTCATCCCTTACCCTATTTCCTTCCCAGTCAGTCTGTCCATCCTCACTCAATCCGCGGGACCATACACATCGTAGTCAGGGTAAACACGGTCGATTCGCATCCCTCTTCCTTCGCTCTCTCTCTCTGTCTCGCGGTCTCCCAAAGATTTTAGGGATCGGTGGAGCACACGCCATGAATATTAAATCCTGCCCAAAAGCCGAAATTCTTCTTATCTGAAGCATGACTATTCATCAGATTTGACTCGCGGTGGCACCTGAGTATGGTTAGAAAGGCGAATGAAAATAATAGGTGAATAAACTAAGCGTCGCCGAAAGAGCTTTCCGTATTCATCCTCACGTTACATTTTCAAAGCATTGTGCTTTAAATTGTTATTTGCTGGTAGCGGGAATAGATTCCAATTTTTAGTATTTCGAAAAATTTCAACTTATTCACTCTGCACCAAGAAGGATACCCCTTAAACACGGCCCGTGAATCCGGACATGGATAAAAGACGAATGGAAATATTCGTTAAATAAACGAAGCGGTACATGACACCTGTATATGACCTCATCTTTTTAAGTTGTAAGTTATTTTAACGTACATATTATATTACATAGAGTTAAATTTTGAATGTTGCCAGAATACTCCGCATTTCCCAACAATAGCCTGGTAAACACTGTAATAAATTCGAAGGGACTTAACTTAGGACCGCTATGTTTGAAATTGCAGTTTCCCCGAGAAAAATTAGGGTCGATAACAAATATTACTTCCATTTCCGGTATTGTAATTATTGAGAATTGCTACAACGGTTTTGGTATTTTGCACATCTGTGCTACGAAATAAAGGGCAAAAATGAGTGTAGGTAATTACTTTATACATTTCAGCACATACTTTCCACGCAATCTAATAATAAAGTATTTACCCGTAAATTGTTATCCCAGTTACTAGCCAGAGTTGAATGATGAATCAGCTCCATCACTTATTATTTTATTTCATTTTACAGTGAAAAATTAGTTAACTAGCAATGTCAAGGGTTAATAATTTATACTCTCAGATGTTTGTAGGTAGTGCACGAACGAAATAGTATTTTTGGCAAGCCTGTATGATATTAATTGCAAATTGAGAGTTATTTTTTTCAAAACCTTTTGTTTGGTAGAATGCATCGTTTGTCTGAGCTTGACTATTTCTATGTGAAAGAAAATGTAGGCGTAAACAAGTCATCATGCCATCTCAACATTCATTATACCTTTAAAGCAATTTACATTATCACGAACCGACGAATCGTCGTATAGACAAGAAAAATAATTTCAAGGTAAATGTTGCCGGAAATAAGGAATTAGGTACATACACACTTTGAGTCATCATGAAAGACTCGTAATTTAGTCAAGTAAAAACCCAAGTACTGCGCAACTGCTAGTCCTCTTAATGAATTTGGTCCGGTGTGCCATATTGAACTTTGCAGCCTACATTCTATAAAAATTCCGTAAACAGTAATTATCGAATGAAAATCAATTATTCGAGCCTTACTACACTGTAAAAAGTTGATCTGATTTTCAGTGCGATCTGAATTTAAGCGCTGTCTGGTTGTAAGGCAGGAACACGGATTTAAGGTACGGAAGAGGCAGGAACATGGATGGTTGGTACAGGAGCAGTTAAGCAGGAAGCAGAGGTAGCAGGATTCTGGATGGTCTGATTTTCAGTCGTTCACCTGCCTTATTTTTAGACAAGATATTACTGCTGAAATTCAACATACCCTGTCTTAAAATTGTTGCATCTGAAATTCAGATCGCTTTTGTACCTTAAAATCAGATCTACTTTTTACAGTGTATTAACGCTTCGCAAGTATTTAAAACAGCATAAAGCGACTAGCTCATGGCTACTGTTGAAGCCGTATTACACCAAGTCTACCACTTCGCACTAGTGCAGTTGTGCACTTAGTCCTCTACATGGTGTCAACTTAACTTTAGGTAAGCAGCCATTATGTAGAGGACCCTGGTTGTGCAGAGGAAATTGCATCGTGTAACTACATTTATATAAAACTTACTTAATGCAAGAACGATGACGATAAAATCAGTCCATATTCTATTTCCCTACTGCCATCGGAGTTTCACTCGATGCAATAAACTAATTAGTTTAAACATTTAGTCAGTGTGGAAATATTTTAATCATGCTGGATATAGGTACTACTCAGTTTACAAGCTGAAATAAACGCCATATGATAAGTCTTAGTTTATGATGGTAGTTTATACAGGTTGGATTAGGTATTTGGATTGTCACTGCTCTCATTAGTATGTCTTTTATCCGCCGGCTCCATCCTGATTAAAATACAATAATAAAATACCACCTTCTTCACGGGGTGGTTACATTTCACTTTAAACTACTACACATTCTTGCACATATGGGTCCAGTAGAGCTCACTCGTGCCTGGCCACACTAAACAATCGATGCAATTTAGATCATCTCTAGCGTGTATTTTATAGCGCGCTTATCCCAGGCAAACACTCGCTTTCCGAATAATTGAAGAGGGAACGACGAAATAATACGCTTCTACCTGAAACTGATTTGATTTATTGGTACGCTGAAGTGAAAACAGGAATTTTGACTGCCGTTTACCAAGCGGAAGACGAGAAAGTAGGGATCATCTGGCATATGGAGAAAGGAAGGAGAAAATTTGGGTGGCGAGAGTGTTGATGTCCAGCGCAAATCACTCATGCTGTCAATTTCCTTCAACAGGATCATACACGCGAATTCACTCTCCGCTAGTCGCATGCCTGGTCATTTCAGTTTTTCCATCTGATTACATTCGTGGGAATGAACAGAGAACTTATACCACCAAAGGAAAGAACTCTGGCTTCCGTCTATATTGTATACAAATTTCGAGTATGCTTTTGAAGGGGAATCAGTGCCGCGGCAACCCGAAACGATTCGCATTCAATCAATAAATCAATTTGGAAATATTTCGAGTTGCAGACTGGAAGCGATTTACCACATCGAGAAAAATAGTTTATCGCAATGCATAACAAAACGTGTAAATGTCAATATTCCGAGAGTTACAAAGCAGCGGATTCGGGAGTAGATTTACTAGAAGACTGGTGCAGTGGCCTCGGTAATAAAGCCAATGATGCCAAAGGCCCAGCATTCCAAAACAGGTGACATCAAATCCCACCTAGGGCACGAATGTAGAACACTTCGTTAGCTTTAATTTTAGATCATAAGATTCGATGTAATCTAAGCAGTTGGAGCACCTAAAACACATACCTACTACACTGATGCACATTAGCACATTTGGGGGGAAGTATTTCTTTCTGATTAATTTATAAGGAGAAGTTGCCTACAATTAAGTTCATTTGCGCTGAGAAGCGCAAAGTGTTCTCTCATTAACGTCCCATCCGTAGAACAGAGAGCTGCACTTGAAGTGTTCTGCACAGAGTAGGTACTTAAAGCACCGATCGACGTGCCACCCAAAAAAATCTCCTCAGCGGCGATTCATAACTGGGATGGAAGTCTGACTCTAATCATCACACTCCGATTCAGTGATTTTCATTTGGAGGGCTCCAAGGAGAGGGTCTATTGTAGCAAAATTCGTCTTACTTTAGGCGAAACCAACCCTCTTCGTAGAGAGAGAAAGGAAAGGTAACCCTGGCTGGTTTTAGGCATCTCAAGGCATCTTATTCTACTGCGACCTTGAAATCCCTTTTTCTAACCATATTCCGAAGGAGGTCCTCTATCTTGCGAAGGAATTGATGATCTCTCCCTGCTGGATGTAGGTCATAGATACGGTTGGAATGTAATTTCACCTTATCGCCTTCACTTAAATAAACTGTTTTTTCCCTGCACTTAGCCAGAGAATTCTGGGGAGAGGAACTCAAAGGTAACCTTCATCACCCTAAGGATCCATGAAGTAGTTACGACACAGGAAGGTTTACTGGTATTCTTCATTCACATAGACGTAGGAGAAGAATGCACTGGCTGCACAATACATTCAACAGTGCTTTATGTTTGAGAACGCACTTTTTGGACTGCTTCACGCCCAAATATTTCCCAGATTGTAATTGATACTTTATGAATTAACTATTCAAACCATTTTGTCAAGTACCAATTTCACGGTTTTATAATATAATTTACGATTTATATATAGCACTTAGCCTAGGAATGATTGAGGTTATGGGGAACATTTTTCTTTCAAAAGCCTTTTCAGAAGCTATCACTGCATTTATTTATTTATCACACTCGGAGAGTATCTACCACTTCCCTTTCCAATTTGGCACTGTTTTTATTCTTCTAATTTAATGATAAACAGCATTTTAGAAAAGCATTATTCATCATACTATTTCGGGATTTTTCCATTTCCTGCGAAATAGATACGTCAGCAAAAATTTAATATTTATAGCATAAAACATTATACGGAAAAATTGGTTAATATGGGAAGGATATCTTGGACGGAGTCTGACTAGATCCGCATTTGCTTTCTTGATGGGAATTTCGAATACCCTAATGACTAACTTTCCTGATGTTGCAGGTACGGAGCTAATTTTCTTGCGTGTTTTGCTTGCGTGTCTGTCTGTCAGTACCGGCTAATCACCATCTGGCTTTACACAATGAGATCAAAATGAAGGTTCTGCGTTAGCATGCGTCTTCTGAGAGGTATTTTCTTAGAGGAAATCTAATGATGAAGTGATTTTGATTATCAAGGAATACAGAGAGGAAACATGTCCATACGAAGTTCGTTGCTCAAATTGTCTTAATAATACCTGTATTTAAGCTCTAAAAGTTTTACAGCAGCTGTGAGTGCATTAAGGCCAAGAACGAGTGAAAAAACTTCCGGCAATATTTCGTGACCATCGAATATCGAAATATCGAAATTTTTAATAGTGAATTTCTGCGAGACAAACAATTTCTGCATCTCAGTCTTATCTTGAAATTCAACGTTTCTTTAACTTTACATCCACAATAACCAAAGAAACTAAACGTCTTCTCTAATACGAAATTCATGTTAAAGGATGGTTAACAACAAATTGAATAACACATTTCATTATACATCCTGAACAGCCACTCAACTTGCTAACAGGTAACTGTTTGGTTGTAAATACTTCCATTTTCACCCCACTCAGCGGCAAACTCCCACCGTCTGCCGAGTAGCGCACACGTTTTCAAGCTCAGCAGTGGCCAGGAAATGTATATTTTTTTAAAGGTTGGGCCACCTACCGACATGTAAGTAAATAACTCTATCCTAGCCATTGCTATGAGAGTCGCATCCGTGGTACCTGTGGTCTACTCTGTGTCGGTCACTTGGAAAAGGATTCAGAATATAATGAAAGGGTATGAAAAATGTAAAAATTGTAAATATTACCCAATTTCTCCGCGGACTACCGAAAACTTCTAACGGAACATCAGTGGTCACCGTTTGACGACCGATGATCAAGCACTTAAGTAACAACTCACCGTGTTAACTGGGCTTTACACTGACGGGACATTCGCGGACATCAGATTCAGGCTGCATTAACTCCGCTAAGAAGAGGCACAAGTGTGTGTGGGCGCAACGCCCAACGCTAAGGGAAATGATAGCGTCCTATTCCCAACGTCCATCCGCGTCTGAAGCCGACGACTTCCCGCTTTAATTGCAAGAATATTTTGGAGGTTTTCGTCTAGAGATCCTCCTACTCATTCTAATTTATGGTTCCAAATGTCTCGCATTTAGAGGTTCTCCAGCCCGGGAGGAAAAGTACAAGGACGGAAATAGTAGGATCGAGAGAAACAGTTTCCATTTCTAAATTACTTTTGTTGCTAAATTCACCTATAAAAACCACCGAACCTATGTAGGAACGTTATCCAGATGCATAGAATGTGCCTATTACGTAAATATTTTTGCAAAAATATGACACTAAGATTTTTTCCAATTCAGTTAGGATAATTATATCTGTACAAGGATATAATCTTTGTTTAAATTGAGTAGCTCGGATTCCCATTCAATAAAACATTTTTATGCTGTAAGCTTTTACGTTATTCAATAAAATTTTATTCTTAACAATTGCGTATATCTTTATGATAAATTGATATATCCTAATATACCAATAATGAGAGATAAGTTAGTCACTCGATATGTATATCTACCGTATTTACAACAATTTAGAATACAGTTTTGGTTTCTAAAAGTTCTGTCACAATAAGTACGCAAATTAACCAAGTAGTAGCAACAGGTTACTAACTCTTAAAACACTGCCAAATTTTACGAAAGTCCTCAAATTTTATCGGTAACGCAGCAAAAAAAGCAACTTTCGTTACGAAACGCAGTCATGTCAATGCTGCAAAGATGCTGGTATCATCTGTTGACGTTGACTATACACCGTGACAATGGTACCTCCGTTGAGGTTAATCGCGGCCATTAGGCATTCCCTTCAATTTGCCATTAAGTAAACGACTAACCTACTTTTTATCAGGGACCATGTATTAGTAAAATCCAACTTCCGATCACCACGCTCAAAATGTGCAAATTTGCATGTGCTCGATTATATCAGGCGAAAATTCGATTTCTCACACCCACAGCCCGTTCGCCCTAATTTTCAAGGCGTGAAGATTCAACACCAGGTTTCAAGAGGAAGGGAGCTTGGTTCTCTGATTAGCCGATGAATTCCCACCACTACCCTGAGTTTGCGGTGGAGATTAGACCGAAAGCGACGTGGTCCCCTACTCTCTCCCTCCTACACCCACTCGCTCCTTTCCAAAGCCGCACTGGGCGGAAGACTTGGGTTTCCGAAGACGTACTCACAAAAAAAAGGAGTAGCTTCTAACGGCGGAGCTCGAGTTTGCCAACGACTCAGTAGGAAGGCTCTTCCAATTAACGCTGAACGGAGAGATGGGGTGTGACGGCAGGAGGCGAGCGTCCCATGAGGAGAACCCTCGATTTAAAAAAGGTAACTGCAGGCTAGATGTGAGCCTCGTTACGACGTGCAGAAGAGAAACGAGATGTAAGAATGCTCTGCATACTATTGAAAGGCTCTAAGAAGTTGACTCCCATCTACATGGTACCCTGATAGCCAGGGTGGGGTGCAGGAAGTGTCGTAATACCAGGTGTGCACAAGCTTCAGGTAAAACAATCCAATTGTTAGTAACACCATTACAGATTTTAACGTTAGCTTACAAAAGTTACATTCGCCTACGGAATAAAGCAGGTACGTATGCAATTCATCTTAAGATGACGTACTGTCATACAGAGGCCATTCAATCTGGTCAACTCCGATTTAATTATCTACATATTTATTTTAACTTAATATTCGCGGAAAATAGAGACAGTTGAACATTTACGTTCCACTATTGATATGAGGCACATCATGAAGCCCGGATGGATAGATGCATATTCACTCACATTAAACCATCTTTTACGCTTATTTTGTAGATTTGCAATAGATTTTAATGCAAAATGTCTTAGCATGGCACTTATTTGCATGCAATGTTTAAAACCACATCCGTTTGTACTAGAACAATAATAAGAATAATGCTGCCACGTGTGATGATGGGTTGACATCAGAAGGCCATATTAAATGGTAATCCGCTTAGTATCCTAGCTGAATGTATCTTTTAGGCCATGTAGGTAAAATTGTACTAGCAGTAAGGAATGGTATTATCTCCCAGTGGAATAAAATGCATTAGCAGGGTTCATACCAACTTTCCATAATCAATTTCCCTGACTTTTCCCTGATTTCCAGTCCCAATTTTTTAATTTTCCCTGACTTTATATCAATGGCAAAGCAGTCATATATAGGGATTTTAGGGGAAAATGCAGCAAGATATATTGAGAAATAAAATTTATTTATTCCAGGAAAATAACATATTCCAGTCAAAATTCAAAAACAAAACAATGGACGAGCATACCAAGCAGCCAGATCCCGAGCGAGCCGCCAAGTCTGAGCTGCCCCATGCAGCCCAGCCAGGACGGCAACAAAATACGCACCTCGCCGCTCGAGTGCAGCAAAGATTTTCATCTTTTTTCTGTGCCTCTGGAGTTTTTCCCTGACCATAATCTAATTTATAGTTCATCGTTAATATCGATAAAACATAGATATCGTTTTCCATAATTAATTTGGCATTTGGATTTTCTAGTCTTCGGACATTTTCTCTAAATACCATGTTTACATATACTCGTTGCTAGTATTTCCTTTTCGGTTCAATAATGTCGTCCTAATTTCATTGATGAGGTTTAAAGTTTGTCAATGCTTCCAACTCATCGTTTGTGAAATAGAACACTTCCAACATGACCGACGAATATCTCAATATGAAAGCAACAAAGAATAACATAATATGGAAGCAACAAAGAATAACATAATATGGAAGCAACAAAGAATAACATAATATGAAAGCAACAAAGAATAACAATATGAAAGCAACAAAGAATAACATAATGTGGAAGCAACAAAGAATATCACGATACTCACAACAAAAATGCATGTTTTGCCACGCATATATGAATAAAAGTGATCGCAAACACAAAACACCAACCTTACGAATACCTACTAAACGAACGCATCACTACCGTCGCATGTCATGCGCAGAAGATACGGAGTGGATCTTTGACGGTTTCATCCAATAATTTAGAGCATGATCTAATTTCTCGTACAAGAAATTGTACAAAGACCTCGTACACGATACAATTTGCGAATTTAACAAGTTCTTGCACAAGAAATTGTACCGTGTACAACGGCCTTAACGCCGACGCCGAACTCTTACGGGTGGAAAACAGAGTCCAATTGCATTGTGAGTGGTCGAGTTGTGCCCAAGCGGAAGGAATTCTCGCTCATTCCGAGCCCGCATCGGGCAGACCATTTCTCTAGGTAATTTTACTTTTCCAAAATCAAAATTACAATATGGGGTAAGCGAAATTATTTTCAAAAGGGGATCGCTCTTTCTCAAGAGTACTAAGGGAGGCAATATGAATAGAAAAAATGCCGTTTAGCATTAACCGAGAAGGCGGTTATAAATTGAACAACAATATAATATGGAATTTTCATTTTTTTTAAATTCGGGTGACAATTCGAACGTCTTAAATGTGGGACGAGAGCCAATTTTGACATCGACACTTCAGCAGACCCGAGGAAGCCACCAGAAGAGCTGGAAAAATTTAGTCAAAGGAATGAACAAGCCCTGAATAAATTCCGAAAGAAAGCAAATTGCACGAGAGTATCCCCGCGGCAGCCTTTTAATAAATTACATTCACATTGCTCGAAAACTCGCTAATAACTTGAGACGAATTATAGGGCAGGTATTTACATTGTGATATAGTAGCAGCAGAAGACAACCGTCGAGGGAAAAGTTAACGGGAAGAATGGAAAAGGCAGGTCTCGTGTGAGGTATATGGAGCAAGTTTGGAAGGATGTAAAAGAGAGGAGCTACGTCAATATGAAGATGTTGGCCGATAGAAGAATCGAGTGGAGGGCTGCGTCAAACCAATCCTGGGATTGTGCTCTGATGATGATTATGACAGATAATATTAAGGTAAAGATAAATACTCAATTGCTTGCAAACGCTTATTACTTTAGGGAAAAACACACAGCTGTTCACGCTGCACGGAAATTAATAAAATGTTCTCGATTATGGAACCGGGTTAGGGTTTCCACTGTCATCGTTTCGACGAGCCACGCGTTCACTGTTCTCAGGGCTTGAATATGTACCGAGTACGGATTGGCTACCATATATATTAAGCATAAAAATTGGTTACGACCGTAATATATTTGGTTGGGGCAAATGCTTATAATGGTCAATCCATACTTTTAACATACTTGCGCCCTAAGATCGATGAGCGAGTGGCTTGGCAATGGAAAACAATCCGGTGCCATACCCAGGAAGATTTTATTGAGAACATACACCGGGAAAACCTAAGATGGTTCATCGCCATGCGTAAACGTTGCACGAAATGTGAAGTCCCCGTCCCACAAGGTATTAATAGTGACTTCTATTAGAGTGATATTGTAGCGATTAGTGCATCCCAAACTAATGAATAGCATAAACATAATGAATGCTCTGTGTTTATTCAGCCCCTGTCACACACTCGCTCTGGTTTGTAGGGAATTCAGCAGGTGCAGAAATGGGTCAATGCATCAACTCGCATTTTACCTAATCTAAAGCCGAGTTTACACGATGCATTTACCCGCGCAAGTACATTGCTGGACAGATTCGTGGACGACTACAAATTGCTCGCACACATTCACCAAAATAGAACAGGGGCTATTTTCTGTGCACGCATTTGCGCAATTTTGAGTGTTTACACGGTGCAATTTTGACGGTAAATGTGTTCACGCATCTACCCGCGCGTGTAAATGCATCGTGTAGACTCGGCTTAACACTAGGCGGAATACCCTTGCATGCAACGTAAATAACCAATGGGGAGAAAGGAGGGATAGGAAGATCGCTATACTGCACGAGCTGCTCCACGCTCTGTCTTTCAAACGGTAGCCCTATATTCCCTGTCCGACCGAGTCTTCCCCGTTTCCCAGAAGCTATCCTTCCAGCAGACCACTCTCCCTTGGGGCAAAACCCTTTCCTTCTCTTAAATATTCCAACGTCCCGATCGTCTCATGCCCACATCACCCACTCGGAGAGGTCTCCGACCGCCACTCTGCTGAGGTGCGGGTAATCTCTCGAGATGGAGAGGGAAATCCGACTCTGTTCTCTTTCTCGACGGATCAGCAAAGGAATTCTTTTCCAACCCCGCATACTTGTAACACTATTTGTATCCCTGCTTGGGTCAAGAAAAATCACGACCCGGCAAGCTGTCTCTTTAATCAACTTCAAGCAGAGAAAAGGCTGTTTCACATTGAATGCAAAGTCGCAAATCAAGGACTCAACTTTAAGTTTCCAAACCATGATCGTAAGGAAATAATATGATAATAGAAAATTTATCTCTTTTATCAGCATTTGTTAGTTAATTTAGCCAATGAAAAATTTCCATACAGAACTTGTAATATTACTCTGAATAAAAGAATAAAACTCTAAACAATTTCTGCTGATGCTCAAAAACCTGGGTAAAATCTTCAAAATGGAGATGGAAGATTTAATTACATAATATTCCTTTAATTACCGTGATAGGGAATGATTCTGAATGTCGAGAGTGAGAAAGACATAGGCAGTGGTCTTTTTAATGCCTTTAAAATCATTGTCTGTATTGTCATACGGACTTTTATTCTGCGAATGTCGTAAGAATAACATACGAAGCAAGGATCACCATCTGGGTATTTATTGACTATTGTTGCATTTACATTCTGAACCAACTGTGCTGAATTAAAGGCAAATTGCTTGTGATTGGGCATCATAAGATCTCAGGCTTCTTCCTGATTGGGCACCTTGACATATTTTAAGAGCAGGAGATTAGACATCTCCTGCGTTAGAAATTCTATCCTAGGTACAGCTTGCAGAGCAACTCGAAAGCTTAACTTTGAATATCTTCTCTTAATACCTTGAGTGATATACTTACATACCATATGAGCAAGCCTTAAGTCATGTAGTGCGCATTCAACGGTATTTAAATCATAAGCAAATTAAATAGGGATTAAACTGATAAATAAACTAAGATCCTCTCCAGTACCACCTAAGAAAAAGTCCCACATGAAAAAACGTGAAACAGAAGCCCTTGAAAATGTTAAGACTTTGGCTCATTCAAAGGATTTAAAGCATTTTTGGGTTGAAACTATCTGAAGGGAAAAGCGCCTCGCGAGCTTTTTAGGATTCAACCCATCCCCCACCTCAATGTCTCGCCGTATAAAAGGTGTGATCGTCGACTGGAGCAGAAAGGTTGGATAAGGCACATAAGGGCAAATGGAAGTGGACGAAGCGGCTTAGTGAGAGATTAGTCCACCATTGAAGGAAGTCGGTAATCCTTAACGGGGAGCTTTCAATCCTTAGACCCCTTTCCGTGAGGAAATCCTTTCCTAAAGGTGAACATTTATGAGAGGGTTAAGTCTGAGGGTTAAGAGGACGCTGACCCACCACTACTTTTCCCCCGTGAGACGGGGAGGAAAGATATATGCATATATATTATACATAAATATATGTTATATATAAATTTATATGCATGTATATACACATATACAGGCACACACATACCCAAAAGAGTCATCACAAATGGTCAGCAGGCCAGAAATACCTCATATATCGCCAGTCACGAGGAAAATGGCTAGGTCGGATGCTTGGCGATTCGTCTGACAAAACGCTGTGAGAAAGGGTGGGTCAAGGCCAAACCAGAGACGGGTTATCCTGAAAATATTTCCTTCTACTGGCTTAATATTGATTTAACTCCGTACCATCATTTGTTTCATAGTATTGCATTCAAATATCTGAAGAAGATCATATTTCGAGGCAAATTGAACGGCATATTTAAACAAATAATTACCGGTAATTATTAGCACAAGGTTAGCTAAATATATTTATGGTTTACGCATGGTTTACGGTTGATCTTTCGGCAAGGAGAAACGGGACTGTCAAGAACAGCCATCTGAAACGGCAATCAACTCAAAATGGATTAATAATTATGAGGTACTCCATTGTTACGGGCCACCGAACATCAGACGCGTTTAAAAATCTCTCATTGACAAAAAAAGTCTAACTTAACTGTAATCGTTAAAATTCAAGTCAATAAATGAATTTTCTCTCTTTGGTATATAATTTACATTTCGCCATAGAAGATGAATGTATCCGGACGTTTTATTCGCGGTCTTTCATGGTAAACTTAATTTTTGGTCCAGTTTGACATATATTTTCGAATAAGAGGTTACTTGCCGCAACGCAAAATCTATACGTTTCTCGAGAACATATATTGACACTCTAATAGAAGAACTATTAAATTTTCCCTAATCGCACATGAGATACTTGATGGTGGTATGTGATTCCTAAACTAATAAATTGTCTATTATTTGTAACTCAATCGCAAAGTAGTCAATGTTGCACCAGTGGTTTAATATTATTCCCCGATGAAATTATCGTAGGGGAAGAGGGCATTCTATCAAAAGAAGAAACTACTTACAGCTGGAAGTGCATGCTTGGATGTAAGTTAACACTTAATTAGAACTTAAATCTGGATAATGCTTGAGGCAATGAGGCATGAGCAATAACAGCACAGAAGAAGTAAAGGCTGAAATCATTTTAATGGTGTTACCATTTAATAATGATGAAGATAAAATGGAGCAGCCGAGTGACTCATGAAGAAGTCCTAAGAAGAGGGCGAGAAAAGAGAGGTATGTTGAAAAATATTAAAAGAAAACGGGACAGCTTCATCAGGCATACCTTAGGCATAAAGGCAATCACCGAGGAATAAATGAATGCGTTGAATGGAAAAGGAATATATCACGAAAGATATATGGAGCCAGTTTTGAAGGATGATAAGGAAAAATTACGTAAATATGAATAGGTTAGCTGAAGGGATAATTGAGGGAAGAGCTTCGTCAAACCTATCCCACGATTGTTGACTTATATTGATGATGAGCTAGAGCCAAAGACAATTCTTCTCAGATACGAATATAAAATTACTTCGACACAAATGTTATCGAACAAAATGTCAAATCGAGGGAATTCAATCATTAACAGGTTAGCACAGTGCAGTATTACATTTTGATTGCCACTCAACTGTCATAAATGGAGATACAAGCAGAGAGAAAAATTACCTAAATTGAAGGTGAACGTGATGGGGCAGAGGATTTCATATTTCGTCAAGCTACTTTATGATCGAGGTAAATGATGAAAATTACAGTCAGGTCTCACTCGCCAAGAGCTCCTCAATTTTTTGGACGGGGATACGTAGTTCAATCAAAATTAAGAGGGACAGATTTTAAGAACTTGAGTTCCGAGAAGTACCTAAATCGGAAATGCCGATGGGTTTCTGAAGTGTCATTTAATTGACGAGCCCCGCGACGGATTCATTCAGAATGCCCTCCGAGCCGATAAATCAGATCTATTGATCAGATCAGAGGTGAGTTACAATGTTTTTTTATTTTCTGCTCAAATTTAATGGCGTCATTCACAGAACCAATATTGATTTCCATCGACATATTTTATCCGTACCATATACTTGAATTCTGAATTTCGTCGTGAGGCATTTAGTGTATAAGGACGAGTTACAAATATTATAACTGGTTTTGCGGTGAAAATTAAAAATTTAATGTGTATTGTGAGTCCCAATGCATTTTCTCCAGACATAAATGATTTTAATCATGCCTGAGGTGGGATTCGATCCAGCGACCTTAGAATTTTATGGAGTGTCTTTTACCGATCTAACTATGGCGGCCAGTGAGTCTTAAAGTAATGGCCATCATTATGATCCCTTATCCATGTTAAATTGCTTATACCTGGAAACCACGAAACATTAACGCATTTAGTTTCCAACCAAAGAGCTTGCGATAATTTTCAGGGCACATAGTCCCACAGACATTCACAGAGGGATGACTTACCACGGGAATGACTCAAAATCTTAATTTTAAAAGTACCTAAAGATACATATTTTTTCCTAAATGTAGCACCATCTATGAAAGATGTTAAATAGGGGATTAGTTTGATCCGGGTTTCCATGCGGTTCAATTGTCGGCAAAAATATTTTTTTATTCCGTCATATTTCTTCGATTGTAGGCCCGTGCTCACTAATTTATTTCATCAACATCTATACAAGTGATGGGGTTAGTTTGACGTTCATTCCACTTCACTTCTACTCGAGTAATGTCATCATATATTTTTCTCTCTTCACGTCCTGTGTGTTGCCTGTTTTATTAATCCAATGTTAGTGTCGGAACATATGTTGCTTGCATTTTACTCTGACAGTCATTTTGGTCGATGTGTCTTGTTCTAAAATATGCCCATTAGCATTATCATCCTTCTCTAGGTTTTATAATTCGTAGACCCAACTTAGCACGAGTTATTTGTGAATTCCATCGTCACATAGTTTTTACCGCTGAGATTTCAGCTAGGATAACCGTGACGCATACTTCAGATTCCACTGATTTTTTTCTCGCAAAATATTACCGCGATTGTAGTCATCGTTGAAGCTAACAATCAGGGTAAATGACGTTAACTTCTAACTAAAAATGGATTGTACATAATTATGGCATTTTGCCAGCATCCCAAATGGCTTTCCCATTAAATAGATTCCGGCAAAACAAGGGACGGGCGCTTTCGACCAAAATGAGCGCCCCTTGTCAAAACGAGAACCAACATGCATCGCTCATATCCGCTCTCAGATTCAAACGAGTGGCTTTCTAACTTTAGTTTATTTTGAAGGATATTTGGGCACTACTCCCTTAGAGCCTTTAGCTGAGCCTAAGCTCCGTTTATTCCCCTCTCTAGATTACACATACTACCTACCCACAAATAAATTATTGCTAAGTTGCCAAAACTAATGGCCAGTAAAACGGAGTATAATAATTTCACTTTTACTTCTACATTTTATTGTACGTCAGGTTGAGTTTATTAGAAGAAACATTAGCCAATCAACGATAAGGTATGGTATGAAATGCGTTACATAGAATTATAATTTTTACGTTGTAGTCGTGTATTGTGCGAGGGAAAAAACGAGACGTAACGCTCAATTCCAGAGTTAATCTCTCTTAGTTTGAGGCTTCTGTCTGTCCTGCTGATTTGGTAAGAGGGTAGAAAAAAGTCGGCAGTGCTTGATTCAAATTCGGGTGATTTGAATTTTTCAATCAACGTTCATGCTACGCACAAACTTCTAACCTTCTAGCCTCTAGGGTTCCCAAATAAGCTCTGCCGAAACGGAGTGGCACTATGTACGTTCATCGCAGTTTATTACTAAACGTACTTTTCTTTACTTTTAAGTTCATTCTGTTCCCGAATTAAATCATTATTCAATTAAATATATCTTTATTTGGATACCAAACGTTTGGTGCATACTCCAGGTGCGGTCTGGATTCCTATATCTTATCTTTCATCAATATCAAATGCTGATTACGCACGCAATAGCAACAAGGACAAATATTTTCTCAAAAATATTTGTCAAAAAAATATTTTCTCTCGGATCAGTATAAGGCATACGTGTATTTAGCGAAATGAGAAAAAAACGAAGAAAGGCTTAAAAGAAGTTTACACCCACATTATTACCCATTATGACCATCATAACCATTATGAACCCTTTTTGGACTTCTTTAAATGACTCAAGGATAGAATGATGGAAAAGTTATGAAAAAGTCCTGAGACTAAGAAGCAGAGGGCAAACGAAAACATTTGATTTAAATTACCTAACTTCAGATCCCATCGTGGTTAATATACTAAATTAAAAAAAGTCATAGAGATTGAATTCTGCCTTTTCTACATTATTTTCAATAAAATATATACCGTAATAGTAATTTCTTACTAATGGCAAATTGCTTAACATAATGTAGCTCTATATTAGTTATTCATGAACCAAAGTACGCATAACAACACCCGGTCTAACAATAAGTGAAATTTTCTAAGGGACCTGGGTAGAAGCTTGAAACAAAATTTTAAAATTTATTATTAAGTTCCGTTTTGGTACATACATCTCGCCGTTCACAATTTCTAATGGCATTTGGAAAATTTTAAAGTGGTGAGATTATCTTCCCCTTCTTTCTCTCAGATTTTCTATTGATTAATTTTTGCTCTCGCCAACTTCACAATCACTATTTGTAAAAATACACGAATCCAATGATCGTATCGCGTGAGCCGAGAACTAATTTTTCACGAAACGATGATGTTTTCAAAAATGCATCAAAACTGAATCAAAAGGCAATATTTATACGAAGACTGATTGATTCCATGAGTTGGAGAGAACGATGAGGCAAACCATTTTCACATGTTGTTCTAAATCGAAAATTATTAGCAGGCGAAAGAGGAATTTAAGTGCATTTCCATCGCTAAGAATGATGGAAGAGGGGTTTTTGAAGCAAAGTAAATTTGTTAAATAATAATCGCGGATCAAATTAAAATAAATGTTTTGTTTTTCCATGGTTGTCATGGGGGAAATAGTTTGTTGATAACGAGGATTCGGGGCATAACGATATTGAACACGAAAGAGAATGGTTGTATCATTGATTTGAATAAAAACTTAATCCAACAATTTGGTAGCAGAGCGTGGTTATAAGATACACGAGTGAAATTTCCAGGAGGTCAAGAAAAGTGACAAGGGAAAATGTCAGACTTTGGAGTTTCAAGAATCGAGCCTCTAACAAACAAGAATTATGGACTTTGGAGCATGAGATTGGTTGCAGTTCTTAAGGCGAAAGGATTGTATCAAGATATCATTTTCGGTGATGAACCAGAGAAGAATGGTGCTGATGCAGCGGCTGTGGCGAAGTGGGAAGCCTGGTCAAAGAAGAACGACGAGGTCAACATGCTGATCATTATGACACTTTCGGCGGAGCAGGCGTTAGCATGTCAAGGTATTTCCAATGCAAAAGAGTTGTGGCTTTTGTTAAAGAAACGTCATGACGGTGTTGAGAAACATAGAAAGACTCAGTTAATGATTGAATTGGCTAAATTAGAAAAATTAGAGAAAGAAAGCATTGACGGTTATTTAACTAGAGCTCAAACATTAGAGACTCAACTTAAGGAAATGGGTAATAATATTGAAGGTTATGAATTAATTATGTACGTAATCGAGGGTCTACCAAAGAGTTTCAGTGAAGTTGCAACAGCGATTTCTTCCAATCCAACGGTGGATTTCGAATTCATGAGAGGAGCACTTTTGCGATATGAGGAGAAAAACAAGAAATCAACCAATGAAGGAGAGGTCAAGGCTTTTAAGGCGAAGGTGCAGACTAAGAAAAAATGTTTCTGTTGTGGCAAAATTGGACATTTTGCTCGTGATTGCTGGCACAAGGACAAGGAGAATTCAATTGAGACTAAAGAAAATTCAAAGGATTTTTACAAGAATAAGAGCAAATTCAAGGGAATTTTCAAAGGAGGCAAGAATCAACATGCATTTGAAGTGAGGGAGCATCACAAGATAAATGCAGAAAATGGAGTCACTTGGATGCTTGATTCGGCGTGCACATCTCACATGACTCATCAAGAGGAGTTATTGATTAATAAGAGGAAAGACAATGTGGAGATCGTGACGGCTGAAGCAGGCAGAAAGATTCACGCTGAATTTCGAGGAGAAATTGAAGGAACCAGCTATCTTGACGATGGTGAGGTAGCATTAACTATAAAAGACGTACTTTATGTTCCAGATTTAAACAGCAACTTGATGTCAGTTCCAAGTCTGGTCAAGATGGGCAAGAAAATAGTTATTGATGAAGATGGATTTGGAATTTATGACAAGAAAACAGGAGAATTAGTTGCACAGGGGATCTTTGAAGCAGATGCTTTTATGTTTCGAATGAGCACGGACAGCGATGAACGAGAGCTGAAGAAAGAAGTTTGCTTTAGCACAAGCGAAATAAATAGTAATTTATGGCACCAGAGGCTTGGTCACATTAACAATAATTATCTTTCTAGATTGGCGAAAGAGAATCTTGTCAGAGGACTCGAAAATGTGCCGATCAAGGACGACAACTGCGAGGATTGCATTCAAGGGAAACTGACGAGAGCACCATTCAAAGAAGTCGAAATCGAAGGTGCACAGCAGATCTTGGAAAGACTGCACGCGGATTTGTGTGGTCCAATGCAACAAGAATCAATTGGAGGGAGTAGGTACATGCTGACTATTGTGGACGAGTACAGCAGAAGATATTTCGTCGATTTTTTGAAGAGTAAAAGTGAAACTGCCGATAAACTGATCGAGTTTATTGAGAGAAAAGAGAACGAGACAGGACAAAAGGTCAAGAATTTTCGCTCAGACAATGGTACGGAATTTATCAACGACACATTGCAAGAATATTTCAAGAAGAAAGGCATCAAGCACGAGAGAACGACGATCTATTCTCCACAGAGCAACGGAATTGCTGAGAGAGCCAATCGAACGTTGGTGGAAATGGCTCGAACGTTACTCATTGCAGCTGGATTAACACTGATGTTTTGGGCAGAAGCCGTGTGGACTGCGAGCTACTTGCATGATCTTTCACCTACGAAGAAGAGGGATCAAGTTCCACTTGAGATTTGGAAAAACAAGAAACCATCGGTCAGACATCTCAGAGTTTTTGGCTGCAAGGTCTTCTACAGAAATGAAGATGTTCAAAAAAGGAAGCTTGACGTGAGATCAAAGGAAGCTGTGTTCGTGGGATACTCGAAGAACAGGAGAGCCTACCGAGTATTTGACTTGAGTGACAGGAAGATTCACGAGAGTCGAGACGTAAAGTTCATTGAAGAAAAAATGGGTTTTCAGAAGAAGGAAGAAGACGTTGGTTATGACGAGACTAACTACGTTTTTATCCCAATTGAGAGGCAAGAGAATCGAGACGAACGACACGAGGAAGAAAACAATTCAGGAATTATCCATGACGTTGTTGAAGATTTTCAAGGACAATTCGACAGTGATGATGATTCATCTCATAAAAATCCGTTGGTAATTGTTCAAGCTGGAGAGAGAAGAAGAGGGAGAAAAAAAGGTGACACGAACGATGTCCTGAAACAGAGACACCAAGAAGAATTAAAAGGAATAGAAGATGAATTAAGACAACAAGGAGTAAGAAGGTCAACGAGAGAGAAGAAGGAGCCCGATTGCATTGTCAATATGGTGCAAGAAATCAATCCAAGGAACTACAAAGAAGCAATCGAGTCCAAGGACAAGATCAAATGGATTGAAGCAATGAACAAGGAATTGAAAAATATGAAAAATTATCAGACTTGGGAAATTGTTAACAAGCCAAAAGAGGTAAAATTAATTCAAAGCAAATGGGTTTTCAAGAAAAAGGGAACCAAAGATGCAGAAGTATACAAGGCAAGACTGGTAGCTGATGGTTCACGACAGCGAATGGGAGTGGATTACAAAAGCTCTTACAGTCCAGTGATGAAGCAAGAGTCATTGAAGACACTGTTGGCAATTGCAGCGAAGAAAAATTACAAAGTGGAGTTCATTGACGTCGAAGCAGCGTACTTGAACGCAGAATTGGACAGGCATGTGTACATGAATCCACCAAAAGGAGTAAACATTGAAGAAGGGAAGATATTTAGACTAAAGAAGAGTTTGTATGGACTTCCAGAAGCAGGAAGATGTTGGTTTAAGAAATTATCTGGAATTTTGAAGGAATTGGGATTGAAACCATGTAAAGCAGATCCATGTGTATTTGTCGAAGAGTCAAAGAAGGGATTTTTGGCAATTGGATGCTACGTGGATGACTGTATAATTGTTGGTGACAGTCAAAAGAAGATTGATCAACTGGTGGAAAAACTGAAAAAGCAATTGAAGATTAAGGTGTCAAAGGAGGATGAAGTGAAGTTCCTAGGAATAAAAATCAAAGAAGAAAAAGAAGGATTTATCATGGAACAATCAAGCTACATCGAAGAAGTTATTGAGAGATTCGGAATGGAGAATTGCAATGGAGTGAAGACACCAGCAGCAAGTGGAGTCAAACTTGACGATTACGAAGATTCGGAGAAAGCAAACAAGGATTTGTACCAAGAAATACTTGGATGTATTGGATATTTGGTGAGAGGGACGAGGCCGGACTTGGCATACACCTACAGCAAACTATCGCAGTACTCAAAAGATCCAAGGATGATTCATTACGAGGCGTTGAAGAGAGTTTTGAGATATTTGAAGGGGACCAAAGGGTATCGTTTGAAGATTGGCAGAGAAGTTGGAAGACTGGAGATTAGTTCAGATGCCAGTTGGTGTACCACTTTGGATTCGAAATCATTTGGCGGATATTCAGTGAAGATTGGAGACGCATTGATCAGTTGGAGAAGCGGAAAGCAGAAGATGGTAGCTTTATCAACTATGGAATCGGAGTTGGTGGCATTATGTGATGGAGTTTGTGAGGGCATCTGGTTGACAGAGTTGTTAGAAGAGCTGGGACAATTTGAAGTTGTTGAACGACCAATAAAAGTTCGAACTGACAGTCAATCAGCATTGAATTGGAATAACAATGAGAAGATCAACAAAGAAAACAAGCACATCAGAAGAATGTATCATTTTGTCAAGGATGAAATCAAAAATGGTGAGGTGGTTCTTCATCACGTGGGTTCAGCAGACTTGGAAACTGATGTTTTGACCAAGGACGTCAGCGAAGCATTAATGAAGAAGCACATTCCAAACTTGAGTTTAATTATTTAAAATTTGTCACGCGAAAGGAGGAATTTGAAGCAAAGTAAATTTGTTAAATAATAATCGCGGATCAAATTAAAATAAATGTTTTGTTTTTCCATGGTTGTCATGGGGGAAATAGTTTGTTGATAACGAGGATTCGGGGCATAACGATATTGAACACGAAAGAGAATGGTTGTATCATTGATTTGAATAAAAACTTAATCCAACAGTTTTTCATGCCACCAGTGTTCTCAGATTTCATTTCCAGGCATTTGAGTGTAAAATATCGATGGCTCATCTCATAAAAGAATCAAATTTCAATTCATTGCCCAAAACATTAATCATGATTTTCCCTTGTCTTTCACGCCTGTCCAGAATTTCAAAATAATGGATTGGATGCAAAAGGAATATATGACGTTAAAATAAAGGGGATTGGCAGCTTTGGTAAGCGTTACGCCACACCCACTCAGCCTCGCCCATCAAATGAAATGCTTATTTCTCCTCTTCGACCATAGGCGAGGACTATCGGCGGAAACAAGAATATTTATTTTAATTGCATTTTAAAAACGAAATAAAAGGGAATGTATGTCAACGATTATGATACACTTTTAGGAAATGAATGAATTATATTATCTTACGTCACTTATGATTAAAATGCAGCCGAATTAAATATAAAACCAAAAAAAGTGTTACAACCAAAACTTAAAAATTGTTTTCATTTCATTCCCCCATTGACACACACGCGACATGAATTTCTCGTTAAGAAATGCAAAGGTCCAAAGGGCTGATTTTTAATCATAGTATTGTAAAACAGTTACAAGATTTAAGACGGGAATAATGTTGGTGAAGATCAATAAAAAGAAAACTAAGGTACTGGTATGCAGTAGAAGAAAGGAAGCTAGGACCAATGTTAAACTAGGAAAACAAAAAATCGAGGAGGAGGAAGAGTTCTGTTACCAAGGAAGCCGAGTAACCAGCGATGGACGAAGTAAAAGAGAAATTGCCAGTAGAATTGCCCAAGCGGAAAGGACATTTTATCAGAAGAAGATTCTGCTTACAGCTGCAAATACAAGCGTGGAAGTGAGGAAACATTTCATCAGAACATACATCTGGAGCATTCTACTATATGGCAGCGAAGCATGGACAATAGCTGCAGCAGAGAATTCCAGGCTGGAAGCATTTGACGTGTGGTGCTACCGAAGAATGATGAAGATAAAATGGATCGATCGAGTGACAAACGAATAAATCTTTAGAAGAGTGGGAGAGAAGAGATGTCTACTGAAAACCTTAAAAAGAATACGGGACAACTTAAGGAGGAACCTGCGCTTTGAAATACTGTATTCTTATGATTTATATCATTTGCGGTAATGAGTGAATTTAGTCTTTGTGATGCCTTTTGTATTTTAAAATATGTATTAGAAAGATCCACAGGGTAAAATATCATGCAACAATATGTTAAACAAAAGTTTTAGGTACGTAATGAAAACTAAATATTGTATTGACTCCAGCATTCGTTGCTATGTAGTCATAATTTGATTACAGTATTTATTAATGAACTGAGGAAAGGATATAATTATTTTTTGTTGTAAAACGTTTGAAAATGTGCCTTAACTCTTTATTTTCGTGATAAATTGCATTATGAATGTATAATAGAAGCACATGGCAACACCGAGATTGCATAAACAGTTGACGGGTACCCTACGGTATCTTGTTGACAGCGGTAGAAGTGTGCAGCCTTTGTATTTTCAAGTATTTTGTAGGTTTCTTCACGCAATAGATATTGCATTCATCATTTACCTTTTCATCACCCATTGTTTTTTTACTTCAATCATTTTTTCGTGGCATCATTCATGCATCAAATTCAGCATCACTTTTTCGCCATCTCATTTTTGGTGGAATCGTATTGATCTCTGATTAATACGATCGTATTGATCGTATTAATCAAACCTATTGAATCCAAATTTCTTAAAATAGGCAGCCTTACTGAACATAAGGGCAGGTTTATGAAAAAAGATAGTTCAATGTTTTAAAAACTTACGGACTGGACTTAGAACATTAACTTCCAATACGCCTTGAGTTCGCTATGACTATCAATTCCTGCGCAAGGGCTATCTTTGCGAGTGTGCGGTTTGAATCTGGAAAACGACTACTTATCTCATGGGCAATTATGCGTCTCAGGCTCCAGAGTCTGATCTTTATGTTTATGCAGGAAACGGACAAAGAAAAAAATGTAGTCAATCCATTAGCTTTACAATAAAAAAATGAATTTCTGTGAAAACATCATTTTTCTTCCTTTCCTTTCATTCCACAGCATATCCACAGCAACACACGGTAGGCTATTGAATTTAATGATGTCTTTTCTCGGTTAATCTAAGTTTGCTAAAATACTTTTATTTACTTTCCCATTCATTTCATATCAGACTGATCCACAGCCGAGTGGCCGAGTTTAGCTAGTACTCACAATAATCTGGCCAATATTCAATAAATGTTGTTACTATTGTTAATTGCTATTCAAATGTGACCAAGAAATGATCAAATAACTGAATTATGAAATTAGTCAGCTTTCGTTTGAGTCCGTAAACAATGTTTGAGGCAAACTTTACCTTCTAAGATTATGGAAAAATGACATACTAAAGAGGAAATGAAAAAAGGTACAGTATATACGGAGGGCGAACCTTACACATGCGATGTACTTACGCGCATAAAAGCCGGTATAATAATTATGCTTGCACTAATACTGCTGTATTATCTGAACTCATACGGTCAAATTATGCATTCTAATTTTTAATTGATGTTGATGAACCGGTTTGCTTTCTATTCTCGCTAATGGCAAGGCAAGGTAGGCAAGGTAATAAAAACTTTAGATGCTTTCAGGGATTTCTGATATTCTAAGTTTTCGCTACTGCCTGAGACCCGATTTCTTGACTCCCGTTCGTCGATCATTCTCCGGTTTTAGTAGACTGCAGACTCTTTATGTTTATCTGAATCTGGTCGAAATGCTAAACACGTGATTGCATGCATATGTACGTACATATATAGGTTCATTTACATTACTGCATACAGATACCTTTACATTAAGAAAAACGTCTACCGCAAGTGAGATCGATAAAGAAGTGGTGCTGCTAAACTCCAAATATTCTGAACACATAGGTTTGAACATTCTGATTTGACGTAAGTTGGCAGCCGTAAAAAAGTAACCAACGTAGTATGTGCAAAGTAATCAATTTCACGAAAGATGTTGGAAACGTTTTCTATGAGTACCCCCTTATACATATTCCATATACATAGGCATTATGAAGATTAAAATTCAAGTCTTCTCCTTAATTTCTATACCCCATTTCATATTTTATTTATTTATTTAACTCTAGAAACAGCACTAAAGCCTTTACATTGAGTTATATAAAATATAAATTATGAAAACAATTTATAATAATAGTAAAAATGATAATAAACAAAATTTGAACAAGAGTAATTAAATTGAAAGAGCTCCTTAGCAACGTTGCCATGTTCATCGCAGCTTGCCGGCTCCTTCCTCGGAAGAAAACCGGAAGTATGTTCTTTGAACTTAAATACTAACGTTAAACATCCGATGACCTAGGCTGGAAAAAATATATTATGTGCTTTAATATCTCTTACACGTTCCCTTAGTTTTTTAACAATATTTTTCGGGCCAAAATTGAAATAAAAATTTTTATGTGAAGGAAGGTCGTCATACTCCCATAAGGACAATGCATTTCAACGTGAAAAACATTCATTTTCAAATCCATATATCTTCGTTAAATGACCGATGAGATATCAATATTTTTACACCATTCGATAGGGAAAGCGATGGACTATAATATATGTTAAAATCAGGGCAAGTTTTCGGGCATGCCTAAAATGATGGTTCCTCCTTAATGGGCCACATCTTGAGACACGATGGCCTTATGAAGTCAATCGTCGAGGGAAGAGTGAACGGAAATTTGGAAAAGGCAGGCCTCGTATGAGGTGTATGGAGCAAGTTGGGAAGGATGTAAAAGAGAGGAGTTATGTCAATATGAAGAGGTTGACCGATAGAAGAATCGAGTGGAGGGCTGCGTCAAACCAATCCTAGAATTATTGACCGATGATGATGATGAATAATGTTGTGCACTTGAAAGTTAAAGGGGACAGGAATTACGAACAAATGGGAGGGAAATTCAAAATGGGACTACAAGGAAACCTATACTAACTTGCATATACCTTGATATCTAATCTCTCAATAAAGATTTGCAACTTTAAGGAATGGAGAAAACACAGTGGCTTTTGAAAAAACACTTTTCCGTTGCAGCTGTTGTTTACAAAAAACGACTGGCGACTAATATTCTTTATTCCGTAACACCACATTTCAAATACTAACAAACTTCACTCGTCTCCTGCTGTGGCTACCTTAAAAACTTTATTATAATACTATTATCCCCATCAAATGATGCCATTCATATGCACAAACCCTCCCACCTCCTCACCCGCTCACTCTGACGAGAGCCTATGAAAGTTTTTCCCGCAGCTACACGCGTGGTCCGTCTTCCCTTCTATACACCTCCATGGTGGACGAGACTAGAGGTCCAACTACAGAGAGCCTCTCCTAGAGGAAATCGTCTCGGTAAGAACTAGGAGCTACAGCATCTCCGAGCATAGATGCGAGTTCGAGGGAGTTACTAATTCCTCGCGAGATTAAATCGCTTCCTTCCCCCTTCTGGTTCATCTCTCTCACTTCTTTCGTTCGAATCCCTCCAGCCTTACGTGTCTCCAACTAAAACATGCCCGGGAAAAGAACGAGGGATTTTCGAGGCGCAATAGTGCAGTGAGGGAATGTAGAAGAGAGTGCAGCTTCGCCCAAGTTTTTTTGCCCGACGCTGGAAGCGAGCTCGGCTTACGAAAGGACCTGCAAAGCGTCCCGGAGCTTAAGAAGGACGGAAACGGAACGTCGGAACGAATGCATATTGCATGGAGCCAAAGTGGTCTTCAAAGCAAGAGGACGGGGAAGGAAATATTCATGGGTGAATGCTGCGAAAATAATTTCCCAGTCTCCTTAAAAGCGGCTACCCACGACCTATAAATGCGAGGAAAATCATTTAAACCAGTGGTTCCCAACCTAAATGTCTCCGTGTCCCTGTTCTCATCCTCCGGAAAACTTAGTCCCGCCAAGAAACAAGGATAACTTCAGTGTTTTTTAAAGACTTTTAGCACGTTTGTAGTTAGATAAGTACGTCGTGGTCGTACTTTTTTACGATACCCTCACAGAAGTTAAGCGTGGAAGCCGGCTTCAGTCCCACCCAGTAGACTCTATTCCCGCGGTTGGGAAAAACTGATTTAAACCACTGTTTTTCTTTTATTCTTCTCTCTCAACACTATCCATTCCACTTCGAAGTAGTGACCTTATTTCTCACATTTTTCACCGGGTAGTCTGATTCTCTTTGGTTGAATCAGCGAATAAAGCAAATAAAAGACTCCAATGGCCGTCAAAGTTTTTTGCGCCCCACATCGGGAAAACAAAATTAAAAATTACAATTGCGAGGAGCACTCTCGTTTATTTCCTTAATCTACGTTGTGTTCCTCAGTTTTTACTTTAGCTTAGTCTGTTTCTTTGACTTTGCTCTCTTTTATGTGTGATTTCACCCGAAGTTGAGCCTGTGCGAGTGAGAGATGGATTGCTTTTGAGGTGTTGTGCGCCCTGTGATTGTCCCTGCCGTGGAATTACATTCCCGTAAACAATAACAGAGAGCGTGAAAGTTCCCGTTTTTGGGTCGATGGCATCTGTGGATGGCTACTGGCGCTAGGAAAGCCGGGTCTAGTTTTATTTTCCTTTCTGCGTGTTTTGGTATGACTCGCTCTGCTGAGTGAGTTTTCACCCGTAGTTAAGCCTGTGTGTGAGAGAGATTGAATGCCTTTAGAGTGTGGTTGCTCTGTGATTGTCCCTGGCGTAGAATTACATTCCTGAGCGTAATTGTTCCCACTTTTGGATTGAGTGTTAGTGTCTTGTGGTTGGCCACTGGCGAGGAATTGAACCTCCCTCAAACTACCAAAATATCTTTTTTTTTGTAACTGTTAATTTATTTTTTCTGATGTGTAGTGCAAAAACTTTAACGGCCATTGGAATTTTTTCTAGCTACATTATTATAGAGGCCGTAGAGCTCAACCTTGCCATTTTGAATCGCCGCATGAGAGAGAAGTGTTTATGAATAAAATGTAATGCAACGATATGTCCAGACCAGACATATTTAAAAGGATTTTAACGAATAAGCGATGCCATTAAACATCAATGATAATACAGTCACTGTATCGACGGAAAATATATAAATGTACATGTTGGAGAGGAACAACAGGTACACATGAGAAAGAAAGAATAGAAACGTATTGCTTAAGTTCTGAACCCGTGCCAATAATACTCTTAATTTATAAAGGTTAGCGATGAGGAACCGAGCTCAAAATTGAGTCAAAGGTACAGAAACTACCAGCATTATCATCAGAAATTCCTTTTTGATGCTTTAACCCGAGGCAAAGGCAAGGAGAGAGAAAGAGCTCTCATACTATATTCGAGACTTAAGATATCTATTCGAAAGTTTCATGACTTCCCAACATCACGGTCCCGTAGTTTATTGAACTTCCACCGTCATCATCATCATCGGTCAACAATCCTAGGATTGGTTTGACGCAGCATTCCCCTCGATTCTTTTATCGGCCTGTCACCGTATATTCTTCGTATTTCGTTCACAAAAACATTCGCTCAATGTCAACATACACACACACGGTTGTTCCCATGTCTAATTTTGTAATAATTTTTCTTCACTCGGTGGTCACTCGAACGGGAGCTCAAAAGGTAAACATTTCAATTTTCGAAAGTTGAAGCATGGACGGAGATTTTGAAGGATTCAATTTTATCATACATCTTAGCCGCAAGGCATTCGTGCCAATTATTTTTCCACCGCAAGAGTTGTGAACCTTCCTTCTCAGAAAATGTCGCAATAAATTCGTTCAAGAGATTAATTTAAGCTGCGCAGAAAAACATTGGAAGCAATCACACCCATTCCGCTAATATATATCCCTAATAATCTCACGTTCCTAAGAAGGAAGTTTTTTCACATAAAATTAGAAGCTTGAGAGATAATCGTGGGCTAAGGTTGGAATTAATCGAAATAAATGGTCACTGGAGGACTGAAGATGTAATAAAATGTGATAATGACACATTTTCTTGTAAACATGGAGCCGTAGCCTTTTTAAGGAAAAAACCAAGGGAGAATTCAAAATTTCCACTAATAAGTCAAAAAAAAACCTTTGGTTCCTTCTTAAGGAACCATGAAAGAGCAATCATTGTATGACAGTATAGAAGAGCCTTTTATATTACGTATGAGTTTTACACTTCTTTCGGTCATTGTTAGACCTTTAATATTAAGTTCCATTAGTTATTAAGTCGTTATTCTCATTAAAATTTCATTATTTCCGGAAAATGGCAACTGATACGTAAAATTGTTTCACAAAGGTATATTATGGCATCTGATGCCTTTCCCTTTGTTCAAATATTTTTGATTAGCTTGAAAATTAATTCTGCAATCGTTAATCTGAGAGTACGGCTACTTTCTATTTCACCAATTCATTCAATAATTGCTTTTAGCAATCATTCCAACAATTCATTTCCTCCAGACGATCAGATAGGTGTGCTCTTCTGGATCCCCACGGGGATGATTCAATGTAGTGCTATGATGGAAGTGAATTCCTCCATGGCGAATCATGATCTATGAATTTTTATGACAATTCATGATCTCCATGATTCGTGTACTATGCTCCAAAGGTATATCTACGCGACACTCTGCGAGCCAAAGTGAGGATGTTTGGCAAAGGTATGGCCGGCAGGGGTGGGGGGCGGTAATGTCTAGAAATGTTGAATGCGCTATTTACCTTGGTAATCTTTCTTTTCAATCAGTAAATTGCCAAGTACTGGTTTCGCTGAGGCTTGTATTCTTTTCTTTTTGCCAGAACACCTTGAAAACCGTTATTTTTCCACCGAATGCTGCAAACAATGTCCAACTGTCAATAATTTTCACTATTAACTCCTCCATATATATTTATATATAGTAATGGTAGTTATTCGGGGAACGAAATCGACAACTTAGGTAAATTGAGCCAGTTCAGGCTAGGAGGGTAATTGGATTGTGATAGTAATATTTTAGAGGATGCAGGAAGAAGGAAGCGAAACACGGCGTCGGGATTAGTCTATTTTTAAAATAATTTGCAAAGGGGTCCAAGTTTATTAGCCCAACCCACAGATGGAGTGCTGAGCTCGAAGTGCCATACAACACCCATGTGGGGACCGGTACGATAATTAAAATTCTCACTCGCTCCTGGAATACGAAACCGGGTCCTCAGGTCGTGAACCCAGTACCCTAATCATCACACCAGCCATATCACCTCCGTTCTCGTCCTTTTCCCTTTTCTATAAGGAGGGACTACTTTCTTCACTTTCCATGCAAATTTCAATGTTCACTCTCTCTCTCCCTCTTTCTATCAAATGAATTTTAACAATCCTTTCTTCGCAGATCGTTCCCTAAGATGGTCTTGAGCCTGGCTTTAAATGCAAGGGAAAAAATTGTTCATTTATCATCCTGAAAACACCCTTAAGGGCGACTCTTCTGTAGAATCCCTATGCACACAAGAAAACCCTTTCTCAGATTGCACAATTGGTCGTAAGCCGTGTCTACAGGCGCTAACTGCGATTGCGGCCGAGAAAGGAAGGGGTTTCGGAAGAGGGAGAGAGCAGCCCCTGTAGGGATAAGGATATTTGCGTTCCCTTCTGGAAACGGGACTAAGGCAAATATTGTCGACGAGGCCGGGGTCCTCGGGAATCCTTTTCGACCGGCACAGGTAGATTCAAAACCCTAAAGGTCCGAACATTTTTCTCGCTTCAGTCCTCTAAACACTCGATGCTGGCCGTTAACTCTAGTCGAAGTGTTCTCCCAAATCATTTTGCGTCTCAGAGCAAAGCCGAAATCCATTTGGTGAGTGGGAGCACTTTGTCCGATTGGATGCAGCAACATTCAGCCTAACCGCCCTAGCATGGTAACAAGCATATAATGCTCGAATTGACTCAGCACTGATCCCTACCTTTTGGTAACACAAAGACACATAGATTTGCAGTGTTAATTTTAATGGTTTTTAGTGCTCAATTTCATGATATAGCAATCAGAAATACGTCTCATTATTATGTTACGATAACGTTCACCGTCCGAGAATGTTAAAAATAACCGCAGAAATATCATAATGTGTGTTGCATCTCAGAATGTTTCGAAAGAGCATAAGATTTTTAGTCAAATCATTTCGCGTGAAAAAGTTTAAATCTGAAAACCAAGTGTTATTGATCAGGCGCTATGGGAATTGCTGACGATCTCTGCACCCTAAGGTAGGGGGAAATCGGTTAAGAATGCAGGTAAAAATAGGGATGGGGGAGAGTACCGTTCTCAATATACATATATGTGAGGCGTCAAAAGACTTATTGGGCAAAAACAGAGGTTCTATCTATAATGCTAGAACTTAATTCACGAGTGAGAACGGAAGATCACTTCCGAATGGTTGCCGCCAGAGAAAGCTTACGGAATAGCCTTTAGTTATTTTTATTCCCCTTTCACCTGCACTCTATGTGAACATGAGGACCACATTTTGCCAACGCAAAAAGGTTTTTACGCAAAATTTGTTAACCTCTAATCATGAAAGGTTGCGGTAAAGGCCCACAGCACGATTACAAATCGGAACCACCAAGGAAACTAATATCGTCCCACCTGTAGACTTCAACTGCGGCAGCAGAAGTATAAATAAACGTCTCCTACAAAATAAGGCGTGTCAGCTATAGTACATACATATCGCTACGACTATCCTGAGAATTCGTCAGTCACCAATATTTTGAAAACAGAGCCCTAAATTATTTCCTTGAAAAGTTGTTTCCCTACACCTCGATCGATAATACATCAACGGGTGTCGAATTCAATGTGAAAATATCATAAATTATGAAATTAAATGCTTTCAAAGCAAAATTTACATTCCATAAGTGGTACACATGCATTTAATGCAATTAGAAATCACAGCGCTTGGCAAAGGAAGGGGAATTTCTAGAATTATTGTTTAAAAAAATCTGCGTTATTAATTGTTCCGATTAAACTGACAGCGCCATGCTCAAAGTTTTGACTCAATTAATTTTTGCGGTCAGAGCCTATTTGGTTTGAGGTCCGCTTGGTTTTACATAATAAATTCATGAACTTAATACGACTCCAAAGCCACGCATAAACACCGTCCTGTCAAAATGACCTGTGTTCGCAAGCTGGCTGGTCAAAGCGTATGTTTTGGAAACGAACTTGACTTTTCCACCAAAAACGTTTTTACACGCGACAGATATACATCTAGAAATGGAGTAATATAGCCTTCCGTTTTATTTCATCCTCTGAAATTTAGAAAAGATAATACCATGGAAATTCAAGATCAATTCAACTTTCAATTTTTTCTGAATTTCTCTCTCATCTTTCCCAGTCTTTATCCCTCTATCCCCCTCTTTCCCCTCGTTCTCTTCTTCTATAAGATATGTCACCATATTCCTCCATGATGTCATCCCTCAGGGTTCCATTTCACAGAAAAATGTGCTGAAAAAATGTTTGCTTCTGTCTAGGCCTTATTGATCTCCTTCTACGGCAGGAGGGTATTGTGACGAGGGCATACGAGGGCGTACAAGTCCCTGGCAGCAACTTCATGAGCAAAGGCCATAAAAACTGATGACAACTTACGTTACTCGCCGCCATAAAGAAGTTTATCATTATTTTGTATGCTAAGTCGTCTCACTAGATTTTACCAGGCACGTTAAAGACACGACAAAGACTCAACATTACAGGGGCAGGGCCACATGTCACGGCCATATGGCAGCGTTCAACTAGTTTTAATACTGAACGCACGAGGTATACATTACGCCAATAACAAAAAAATACCTTTAAATGTTAAGGCCCAGATAAAAATTTTGGAATCCTTAAGGGTACGCATATTTGAAGTGGCTTTCGAAAGCACAGCGTTCTGCATTCAGGCTAAAAAATTGGCCTAAATATACTAAACCCTTTATTATTACGTTCATGGGTGTTTTCAAGTCTGTTTCCGCACTAATAGGCGCTTCAGACCGGGAGGAAAGGTATAAGGATAGGAATGGAAGGGATGGGGATAGGATAAGGTCCGAAGCTGTGATGTTTTCGGGAAACCTATTATTACGTCATCATGGGTGTTTTCAAGTCTGTTTCCGCACTAATAGGCGCTTCAGACCGGGAGGAAAGGTATAAGGATAGGAATGGAAGGGATAGGGGACCGTATTCTGCCCTATTATTACGTTGTATCTAAATGTTTACCATATATAGTTTTCCAAATTCAAGGGTAGCAAAAGACTAATCCATAGATAAAACGCATGTCGATAGCCTTGGAATTACAATTTACCATAAAACACAATTTAAAAATACAATTTAACAATCAAGCAGCCTAACTACACTTGAAAAATTGGGCAACATATAACAGCGCAAAAAGTTTCTCGGTTTCCAATCCAAAGGACGGAGTACAGCACTAATGGTGCTATCTACATGGGAATCAAGTAACGACCGATGTTCTAGTAAAAATCTCAGCAACTACCGGGATTCGAGCTCGGGTACTCGGGATAGGAAGTAAACGTTCTAGCCACCACATCAAGCCGATCCACATAATGGTCGAGTCATGAGGACAAGTTCAGGTATCGTATCTTGAATATGTGTATTTCTTTCATGGGTTTTACATGGACTACTCAGCGATGAGCATCGAAGAATCAACAAAATCTTACGCAAAACAGCGACCTGTGTTTCGTAGGAAGCTTCACTCCTCCGTCGCCAACATCCGACTTAGACGTCGTCTGAGTATCACGGGAGAATACGAAGCCATGCGACATTTGAGCACCTGCTCCGGAGATTGTTCAATTTAGCTCGCATGAAACGACGCCAATTCAACGAAATTTTGCGTTTCCCGTCCTTTTTATACTAATTTTTTTACTAATTAGCACCAGCGTGCTCGAATAATGAATCACTCAAAAAGCATCCGGCGGCAGCGGCTGACAAAAACACCAGAGCCATTTATAAATGGTGCGATTAGGATTGCATAACTTAACAAACTAACTCGCAAAGGGCTTTTCGTCGAAATTGGGCACCAAATCCCTCTCGTGTTTTAAATCCCAGCCGACGGAGAGCTTTGCGTCGACAAGGAAAACTTTTGAAAAACGTACCGAATAAAACAAACAGCCTACCGATATAATGCCGGGAAAAGGAATAAAGCGATACGCAAACATCAGAATTTTTCGAGGAATAATAAACACAATGTGTTTCGAAAAGATGAATCCTCCGTGAAAAAAACTACCTGAAAGCTCCGTATGCATCCAATTGATTCTTTGTGTACGACCACACGGAAAATGGTGATTACAAGCTTTCCTGTACTTCGTAATCAATCGAAAGCTAATTGATAAAGCCAAATAAAATTGATAAAAAAGGGTTTTACATGATTCTATTCCTTTGCTATTATTTTCAATCAATTGTAAGAGTTAGGAATATTTCCCGAATATTATGACATATTTCCCGGATCTCAAAACATAAAGTAAATATTAAATTATTATTATTATTCAATTCTTCCCTTCCATTCTCAGATCACAGCCGTCAAATTTGTTTCATTGAATCATTTTACAATTCATTATTTACTGCTAGAGTTAGAAATTTGAATTCGGTAATAACAGCTAAAAACTAGAAGACCCATTAAATATAAGATATCTCGGGGGTTATTTTGTAATCTCACTTTAGTGAGAATACGTCATAAAATGTCACTTTTTCGTAGTGAAACTCCGCCACCCAGGCGGCGTGACCATCTTCGGATCTCAAGCGGTGAACTACCGGTCATGTGCTGGTCTTTTAGACGATTCATCCGCTCGATCCGTATCTTTCGACTCTTGATCCGTTTCATTATCTCCGCCTGCCATTAGTTCCCATCTCATCTACATAAAAAACGTGACATGGAGCCACCATCGTTTCCACTTGAAGCTTGAGTTGGAAAAAAAGCAAGAGCGGGAAATATACAATCGATTTTTTATTGTATTTTTGGAATTTGAACAACGTGAAGAAGTTAAACTTTCTTAAATCACGAATTGTATATTATCAACAAATGATTTCTTGAATGAAACACTATTGAGAAAATGAAAAATGATGAAACACTATTAACGTAAAATGTAGCGAGAAACATTTGCAATTCCAATATTGGTATAAAGGAAATTATCGGTCATGAATTATCTTGACAGGCCATCCGAATAATTAAAATGATAGGGACAAACAATTTTTCACTCACTTTCACCGTATTCCTCCATTTTTGAAGAAAGCGGTCGCCGTTGTCAGGCACTCGTTTATTTATTCAACGACAGAAGCTTCAACAATTCACGAACCGTTCGTGAGCTGATCATTAAGAGAGCGAAACGGATCTCCCGCCTTCCCGCAAAGAGTCATTAAAAAGGTGAGATTACAAAATAACCCCCCTCACGTATAGTAATGGCACAATGACGAACGCTAATTATGAATAATATCTTCAAATGGTACTTGTGACGCAAATGAAGCATATGTTCCTAATGATACATAAATCCTTATTTTCACCGAAATACGCCACCCATCAACAGTCAGTAGGCTATTAAATATTTATCGATTCTTAAATTATTTTACATTTTAAATCCATGAGCTTAAAAATCACAATTTACGTTGGCACAGGCCATTAGCAAAAATTATCCTGCCTTCAATTATCATTTTTGTCAATTAAAAACGCAGAGTAAATAAATATGGATATTATTGAAATTAAATACTCTCATAACGAGTAAACAAATTCATTTCCTAACAATGTTATTCTCTGAATGATGAAACCAAAGTGAAATAGTACCAAGAAATAATTACTTCAATTGTTTATAGGCTGTGCTTTTGTTCAGCAAAAATAATAATTATTATTAGCCTTTGAATGAGACCAAACCAAAGGTGGTAAATACTACTCTCCTCCTTTATTTTTACGTTTTTTTTTCATGTTTTTGCTCAGAGAGATCTCCAGGAGATTAAAACCGAATGATATTTCAATATTTGCCAATTTAAATCGCAGAACAAGAGAAAAAATAATGGCAGATTTAATTCGTCAACTCACTCTCCTTAACATTCGGCGAAACACCATTGATCTGGCATTTGATGAGATACAATGGGATTTGATCGCAATGGCTTCACTTGAAAACAAAGGAATTGCGAAAAAAATTAAACGGACTACCTGAAAGAGCATTAAGATACATCAACTTGGACGCATAATGTTGCCACATTACGCATAACGCCGTTTTGGGAAAAAAGAGATTTCATAAAACAGTGAATTTTATAAAATCTTTCATACTTTGAGAGCAACGGAAAAATTCGTGAACCGTGATTTTTTTCCTCCGCTATTAATATTCCAACTACATCATATGTTTGGAAGTGGAAGTCTGTATTTGATGATTTATTTCAGTCTATAGTTAATAATCTCTAGCTATAATAAGCGTCATTAGTTCATTTGGATAAAAATGTATATAAAAGAGTGGAATACGTGCAAAACACCAAATTTCCGTTCATCTTATTAATGTCATGTATTTCTATCTTAGAAATATTCATTCGAAAATTACATGCGGCAGGTATTAGTCCTTAAAATACAGAAAATGATCATAAACAGAGCAAGTAATGCAGAGATGTGATGTCGAGAATAGATTTCATTAAAAGATTATTTATGAAGACTATGGATTGATATCCATGGCCTGCGATTATACTTATCGCATCGTAACCTGTCACATGCGCGAAGGTAAATATTTACCACGAGGAAAAAGGATGAGTATAGTTTACGAGATGCTTGGAAACTGGGTATGGAGAAAATAGAGATGGTACGATGGACGGAAAGGTAGTATATAGGTTGGGCAAATCATTAATGTCATTTATGATTGGCGAATGCTATTGGATAAGGGTAGGGAGTTTTCAGAAAACGAAGGAAGGGTGGAGATAAACCTGGTTGGCATTGGTCGGCTATTAGCGAAAGGTGCCAAGCGGTCGACGGTTTAACATCCCATCCCACTGACTTAGTAGCGAACTTGAAGTGCTTTCCAAAGAGGAGTCCCCAAGTAAGGACCGGTATACTCGTGAAATTTTTCTACCCTTACCGGAATTCAAAACCCGGCCATGACATGGCTAGACCGTAGTTTAGCCACCACAATAATTTGATTCCCCAAGTTACAAAGGAGTACGAAAGAAAAGAAAAGTGAGAACATGCTGGTCGGATAGTACAGAGAGAGAGAGGAAACTTACTGGGAGAAGTAGTAGGAAACAAGAACAGATGGACGGGCCAAGCTATAAATTGAGATGATTTTATCAATGTGGTTTTAGAGGTGAGAACGCAAAGAGAATTCAGGAAGGTAAGAGATACGGATTGTATGAAATGAAGGAGGACACACATATGCTGGACTAGATGGGGTTATAGCGCAGGAAAAGAAAGTGTATATGTGTTGAGGGGGAATAGAATTGGTCCACCTTGAATTGAAAATCTATCCTGAATCATTATGTAGTAGAACTCGTCATCAAATCAATAATGGTTACATTAAGAGCAAAAAAAGGCAGGCCATATTGAAAATGTGATATATATGATTGGATTTAACGCTATTACGGTCCCAGTATTGGGATGACCTTTACCAATCCCTTGCCGAAACGTTATAAAATTCTACCACTGCCCAGTTGAATTCGATTTGACTCAAGATCAATCCAAAAAGATTTTTAAAAAGTTACAAAAAGCGCTGTTTTTACGAAAGGAACCTTTTTTACGACGGAAAATTCTGTTATTACCTACATTGCATTAGTCCCGAACATCAATTAATATCTAAAAGGTTAACAAATATTTTTGCAAAATATAATGACCTTTTAGGGAAGATATTATTTGAAATGATCTTTATAAAATCTTAGGACTTATGGTTCACTTTATTACTGTAATCTAAGAGATTTCTCCAACCAAGGGGCAGTATGGTCTATAACTTTGAGAACCTAGTTCAACAAGGTTCAAGGTGAACATGGTTCAATCCACAAACATTCAGGATTAGAATTCAGATAATGCCCAGTCGAAGTGCAAAATCCGAAATTACTTTTTCCTCCCAATAAATATATAATTTCATCCTCATACATTAAATCCTAGTTTGCTACATGGGTGATTAAATCTTTATTCCAAATATGGAATGAATCACCTATCTTTATTTCAATGAGCTGTTAAACAAGGATAATTACCTAAATTACTTGTTGCGTACATTTTCAACTGTTTCATTTATTCGTTAACAATCTCATCGATTGCGTTGTTAGCACAAAAAACAATACGGTTTTGAGACTATTGTAGGTTATAAATTTAAAATTCTAATAATCAATAAATAGAATCAGCGTTGTTGATTATCCATTGCCATTTGACTGATAGGCTACGTAGAGAACTTTTTCTCTGCTACGGCTATTAACTGTGTCCATTAAATTCACTACTACGCTATATTTGCGTTATTGAACATAAAATGAAACTATTAAAACTGTAAACAGACGGTACAACAATGGTACAACCGGTAATAAGGGTACAACCAATCGAGTTTGAATTGAGAGCGTGATTCTAGTATCTTATATAAAAAACTTAGAAAAACGCACAAGTTACAGTTTTTAATGGACTTCGTAGATACAAAAAGTATATTTGTTTGTGACTCTAATTGTAAATTAATACCGGAGATTATTTTGAAGAGTCTGTGAACAATGATTCGCGAATGAAACGATTATAAAGACGCACCTGGAGCGTTCATACCGAGCGTGGGAATTTTAACGGATTAGAAGCCGTTATAAAGCTCGATAAGAGAAAAGAAAGATGAGTTCAGCGAGCCCTTTCTTCATTTGTCATTTCCAGCCTCATCTGGATATTGAGTCGAAGGCTAATGATCTTCGACCGCACTTGGATTATTCCACTCCCGGGGACGCATTTTACACGACTCCTCGGATCCGAATTTCATCCTAACCTGCCTCCGACTAATCTCTCGTTCATCGAGATTTCCCCACATAGCAAACTTGAGCAGCCGCGGAGAATGAAAGGGCTCACGACACCTCTAAATCCCTTTTCTGCCCCGATGAATCACTTATATGTGCGTTTTATAGCCCCTCTTTCTACCTCCTTCTCCACAATTGAGATATCCGAACGCCCTAATGCAATGAAGGCATTATTGCGTGGATACGGATAACAAAGGAAATCGGTTTGGTTTGGTTGATAGATTTCTGTCTTCCCATATAGAAGGCCCTGGTTCAAATTCCGGGAGTGTAGTATTCCGTCCATTGTTTGGGAAGAATATTTATTTGTATTTCATCCAAAATACACTTATACTGATACCGATTTTCTCGTTATCCTCCATTCACTGAAATTCGCTATTTACTTTATTATATACCAATTCTAAAAGGTTCAAATTACCTAAGATGTCGTTCACTTCCCCTGAATATTTGATAATTACTAAGGTAGGTACTACATAAAAAAATCACACGCACGCCATCTAAGTACGTTACCGGCATCGGAGGTGGTATCGTAGGGCTCACGTATGTTCGTAGCCAAATATTTTGAAATCAACCCTAAGAAGAAATGCTGAATACCTAAATCAAATATAAGAGGGGAATTCCCAAGCGATTCTGCGATAAAATCTACCTTTTTTTCCCAACACATCAGTAAAGCGACAGTCAAGTCGAAATTGTTTTACATCACTTTTTCGTCGCAAAATACAAGCGTTTATTGAAATGAGAGGATTGTGTCAAAACTGTATTATGGATAAATCTCCGGCAATCTACTTTTACATTTACGCCGAACGTCCGGTCTTAAAGCGGCCTTAGGCGTATATTATCAAACAAATATAATTAATGTATGACATAATAAATGAAATAAATTCGGAGTTATGAAATTTCGTGGTTAGGAACTGCAACTTTACGAAACTGTTTTTCGTCGATGATATATTGAAAATGCTTCCGGATGTCAGCCACGTTTGTCGATTTTGTTCTACACTGTTGTCTAGAAAAATAGACAAACGTGGTGCAGGACACCGGGAAGACGAGTATTTGGACACAAGGACGAAGCACAGTAAAGAAAGTGAGGCTGAGGAGGTAATAAGTTGAATTCACTCTCTTGAGCCATCTCATATCCTTCTCGCCCCTCCACTCACTCCAATTAACTTTGATTGGCGGGAGATCTCATCCAAGGGACCCCGAACGTTTCGCTACCGCGAGACCTTGCGCCCCCGCCGAAGCCAAGCCAAGGTCTCTCTTCCCACAAGCCTCATCGTCTACCATTACCTAACCCAGAAACTCGAAACATCATCCCTTCCGCAAAGCACCAGGGGGCATACTTTTCAATTAAGGCTGAAGGTTAGGACGGCTGATAATGGGCCTAATTGCCTTCCCCTACCATAACGTCTCGCGACAGCGTCTGCCAACGCCCTGGAAAAACAACCTCGGCCTTCCACCGTCAACCCCCCTTCCCCCAGCGCCAAAGGTCTCTTCGTGAACGCTATGCACTCCCATTTCATCATTAAAGGGATATTTCCGGGAATATTTAACCGAGTAATAAGGATCGTCTTACTTATCCCAATATGCGGAAATAAACGATACAATTAGACACATAATTGAAGCCCTGTCTTCAATATTCACGGATGAATTTAATTTTTCTCCCCTCCTTTGGATTCTTCTGTGAATATTTGAAGATTGGAATCGCTGAATATAGTCTCTTTTTTCGCTGCAATGAGACTACTTCATTTCTAAGATATAATTAGTCAATTAAGCGATCTTACTCTTCTGACTTTTCAGCATCAAAACACCGCATATAAGTAATCAGGAAAGACTTATCTTGATGCATTTTTTTAACTATAGGAATATGGTCTTCAGTGGTCACTTCCATCAACTAAAATTATATGTGGTCTCCAAACTTTTATATGCGGTCTCAACTTCACTCAAAATAAAGGAATTTATTATTTTTCTACAAATTCCATTAAACTCAACTTATTGTATTAGTATACTACGTATTTATTCTATTACATAATCATTTATATTCATTTTGCAAAGCTTTAAGCGAACTTGCAAATGCATCGCACCGCGCTCGTATAAACAAAACTCACACTTATCAACTTAAGAGGATGAGTATATTTGTAGCCTGCCGCGTGAACGGCGGTGAAATATATATTGATTGCCATGAGAAAAAATTCACCTGGACCGGGAATCGAACCATGGACCTTTGGCTTTCTTTGGGACACTGCGCAGACCACTACGCTATCCAGTATCGGTTATTCAATTAAGAGGAGTTCAATTAAAAGTTGGGAAACTCTTCCTATATCAGACATCCAAATTCCACTCTTGAATAAACTACTTTCGAAGCAGCTAACAGCAGCAGCAGTATATCTAGCCACCATTCTTCCCTATACTTACTTCACCTGTACTGACCACGAAGCAATTTAGCAAACCGGAGGGGAAGAATTTTGCTGCCGTGCTACAATGTGCTATACAGGAATCTAAACACCAATTATGATAACTATGCCAGCACATAAGTCAATGGTTCGATACATACCATAATTTTCCGTTTATAAAACGCACTTTTCTGCAAGGGAATTCTACGAAAAGCTGGGTACGTATTATTTGTTTTTACAAACAGTTGCTTGTGATTATCTCATTTTTACATGGGCCGTAGTAATACTAAATCACCTATTGCATCCGCCATGTCAGAAAACTTATTGGAGTGGTGTGTAATCTTGCGTAATGCTTTTTTGAGTGCTGAATGGAGGATAACCATTGCCTAGATGCTAATATCGTAAAAACCAGTAACCATAAGCAAGGTGCGTACAAAATAAAAAAGGAAATTCTCGCATTTTTTGGTAAAAATTGGGTATTTACGTACTATAATCGGAAATTAACGATGGTTTAACATCTCTTTCCACCCACCGCCTAAACGTTCAGTCCTTTAATTACCCTTCCCACCTCCTATTAATCCTCTATTCCCGAAAGAAAGCTTCATCCACATTAAAAATGACTGAGTCGGACTCAATTTTCCTTTAACCGACAACTTTGTAGGCATTAAAGACTTTATTTCAGCTGGTGAAAAGTGTTCTGCCGGTTGAAGTCTGTGAAACCTACGAAATTGCTGTGCGCCATTTAATTAGCTTGGAGATTCTCTCGCATTGCTGAATCGTCTCCTTTCAACTACTGCCTCCCACTTTTATTTTTCCTTTTCACTACAGAAATTTTAATAAATATTATGAACTGGTGTACATCTACATGGCTAACTAGAGTATTTACTTAGGCTACTAAAAAGCCCATATTTGGACTCACATGACACACATGAAACTGAATAAACGGAAAGCAAAGGATTCTAACGATCAATCTAGGATTTAACTCTACAAAGTCACAACACAGGTAAGTGCGAGCTACAAACCTGTCAATGTGCCCAAAAAAAACTATCCAAAGGCTTCAACAGAGCGCTAGGTAATCAATAGCTCTTATATTGTCACTCCATAGGATCCGGCGTTCGCACCATTACCTTCAGCCGTTACCTCTCAAACTATCAGAGGAAAGAGAATACTTTTCTAGCGGAAACCATGGGAAAGCACCAAATCTTTCTATAATTGAAATGGCCCTCTCCAGCATGAAACACCTACAAAACTAGGCAAGCCTAATACACATCCCACATTCATGAATCGTTTCCTAGGGTAAACAGTCATAGCACCAAACGAAACGCACATATAAATAGTACCTTGAATGAGCAGTTACAACATAAATAGACCATCTACTGACTTATATACCTTCCATTGAAACTCCTGGGAGGGTATCTCTCTCTATCAATCTACGAATGACACTAAAGTGAAACTACATTTTTCAGGTGTAATTTAGCATTCAAATGCATTCATTAACATCCCGGGGGTAGTAAATCTATCCAGGCGGGAATCTAGCCCATGACTTCAGCGTTTGAGATTGAAGGCTTTAAAATGCCACCATTAAGGCCAGAAATCTAAAGCGGTTCAAGAAGCTCGTATTTATTGCGTTATTACCGATTCTATTACGATGTAGACCAGGGTAGGAAACCTGCAGCTGGTCCCCAGTTCAACCTATAGAAGCAAGTGCTACCATATGTCCGGTTTTTACCGGTCGTGTACTCTATTTAAGGATGTCTGGTAGAGAATTCGATTCCTTCACGGAATGATCCAGACAAAGGAAAACGATACCAATAATGGAACAATCCAATGATAGAATTTATTCTAATGAATTATTTTCCCTGCAATGTATCTTCTTCCCATCAAAACTTCCTCTCTTCTGGCAATATACCGCAATTATAGAAGTAAATTGATCACAGTCAGGTGATGATAACTTGATTGACGACATATAAATAAATTGATAAATTTGATTTACGACATTTGTCCAAAATATTTGCAGCCAATATCCTTCACTATGACTTCATAAATCTAGTGATATCATATGCAGTATTGAAACACACATGAGGGGTGTGCGATGTATCAATAAACCACATGCCTTTCAAGTACTCATGTAGGAGTGAAATTGCTAACAGAGAAAGGTCTCCTGCTTGTGATTATTATTTTGAGATAATTGGTACCTACAATGCAGTGTACGCCTTGGTGGAGAATATTTCGGCTTCGGTTCCAAATCGAAAGTAATTCTAGACTGGAAATATACACACTGGACATAACTAATAATACAACAGTCACTACCACAGTTGGATATATCTATAGGTAAGGAAATATGTATTACCCACGGCGTCAGCCGAAACTACCCACAAACGAACCGAATGGAGCAGTGATGTGGACGTGAAGGCGATTGGCACGGGAACAAGCAAACTAAAGAGGATTAGAGGACATTTAAAAAAATACTTTCCATTGTGATACAGTAAATTATTTATATACCAAAATGAAATAAATAATGTCGTAATAGCAATGGTCTTATGGGCGTGTTATTAAGGAGGCTCCACCGAATTACGAAGTAGATGTCATTTTTGTGAAAATATCAGGACACATCATTTTTTGACCCTTCTATCGATTGTCAAATAAAATATTGAGGCCATTCCATCATATATTTGAAGAAAATAGACGTCGAAAATCAGCTATTTTATACGTGGTTACACGGCAGAGCATGGCTCTTACAGTAAAATTTTCAGATTAATAATTTAAAAAGAAATGTCGTTTTGACAAAAAAACTAGTATAAGATGAGCAATTTCATGTAGAATTTAGCATAGTGAAAAATAGCTCACCTTACGACTCTTGTTTAATTGATATTAATAAATGTTTGCTCGGAAAAAGCAGAAAAGTCTTAGTTACATGAAAGTGGCGTCACAGTATTTTTTTATCAATGGCAACGGTACTTGTGACGGAACGTGCTTACAAGTCTATTTATTACTTTAATTTAGGAATATACCTTACTAAGATGCTTCTTACATTTTTTATGTAATTTTTATATTCCATTGGTTATTGACATGGCGTAATTAAAACCAATGCTTCCAAATGGTAGCAGCGTCATTGCTGCCAAACAATTTTCAAAAATATGAATATTAATAAAATTCAAAACAAAGAGTTATATTTGCAAGGGAATAGTTTAAAACTAAGTAAGAAAATATTTAACGTATTTTAGAATACGTAATAGCGGGAAAGAGCATGTATTCTCACTTTGTAAATTAAACGTGGCAACAACACTTCAGTCATGTTCCGAAGTCAAAATGAGTTAAAAGAGCTTCTAAAAACCAAAATGCAACTACAACGCGCTATATAATAGCATACTCATAGAATCATTGTGTATGCGTTATCATTCTACAGATGATTTTCCATATAGGTGTTTTTCTGGATCGGTATTTATTCATTAAACAACATAGCTCTTTTACGGGATTTTGAATCGCGGAGTCACGGTGGAACCTCCTTAAGTGTTTTCATGTTTAGTAATTTTAATTGCGATTTATTTTTCATAAAACAAGTTTTTCCGTTAATTTAATGATATAAGATATGTTTATAATGAACTTGGCTCATGCCATCATCTGTTTTAAAGCTCTGTTTACCATAGTTAGCCTAACAGCTGTTGTAGGCTGCCATTTTTAGTAAGTTTTGTTTGTTGTCATTTGTAAGTTTTCTCAGGCCTGCAAAATAAATAATTTATTTTGAGTGAAAATATTCTTAATTTTTTCTTTATGAGAAGAATTCAAGATGAAATCTGAATGCGAAAATATTTTATATGAATTCAAATAAAATCAAAGTAAATGATGGCTTTCTTTGGAATAGCTTCGGAAAGATATCGCGACCAACCGAACACGTAAAATAGGAAATCCCTAATCTACAAATTTAAAAATATTTGTTTGACGATAAATCAAAAATAATATTGGCGGCTCCAGAGCTGTTCTCTACATTTGCTGGCTTTAGCTTTAGCATGCGTAGAATTACTTTCTCTTGTTGCTAAACATTTAAATTCCTCATTTCAGTCTCATTACACTCATCTCGATTTTTTTAAACCTCAAATTGTAATTGTTTTAGGTATTGACATGATTTATATATTTATTTTGACGAGGGGTTAGATGGCAGAAGGGACAGTTTTGTCTCAATCTCGCCCAAATAAACCCCTTTATTTATTATTATCATACGATCCCCTTCCCCATGGACTACGCCTTGTCGTGGTGGGATTGAGGCTTGCCTGTTCCCCTACCCCTAGAGCACTGGCGGGAGCAACTAATATTGCTCCTGGTAGGGTCACCCATGTCAGATAGGTCTACTGGTAGGAGCCTGACGAAAGGTAGTCCACGTACCGTGCTCGCAGCGTCTGTTCCTCAGTGAGGCGGCTGTGAGAAGGCGTCTGACCCTAGTGGGGCGGCCTATCAAGTGACATGGTGTCACGTTAAAAACACTATTGAGACAGGCAACGGGAAACCACCTCAATTAAACCATCCCAAGAACACAATGGACTTGAACAATAGAGATTTGAAACCTGGCAACAACGGGGCCCGGGACCAAGTTAGTGGGACGGGTGTCGTGCCCGACAGCAGGGTAAGCAAGGACTCTGCGGTCGTCATCTCACGAAATCCTTGCACGAAAAGAAAGACAGCATCAATGGTAGCAGCAGCGGCGAAGAAGAAACCAGAGAAGAGAGCAACAATACTAAGGATCGGGACATGGAACGTTATGACGATGTTCAGGGCAGGAAAACTAGAAAACATTAAGCGTGAAATGGAGAGGGGAGAGATTTGTTGGGATTAAGCGAAGTAAGATGGAGAGACGAGGGGGACTTCTGGAGTGAAAAGCACAGGGTTATATACAGAGAAAGGGAAGAGAGCCAGCGGGGAGTAGTAGTTGTATTGAATTCAACATTAGGAAAAAGGGTATTGAATGTGGTACAGGTAAGCGACAGAATACTGGCTATCGAAATCAAAGCGAATCCGGCGAATGTAGTCATAGTACAGGTTTACATGCCGACAGGGGGACATAGAGACGAGGAAGTAGACGAAGTATATGACCAGTTGGAAGAATTAATTGGGAAAGTACAGGGCAGGAGGAACCTAATAGTTATGGGAGATTGGAACGCTGTAGTAGGGAAGGGAGGGATGGAAATGAAATAGGGGGGTATGGGCTGGGTGTAAGAAATGACCGGGGCGAGAAAGCAGTGGAGTTCTGTAGGAGGAATAATTTAGTGATAACAAACACGTGGTTTAAACACCACCCTAGGCGTAGGTACACATGGAAAATGCCGAGGGATACTGGAAAGTAACAACTAGACTACATCATGACTAGGCAAAGATTCAGGAACAGCGTAAATAACTCACATAGTTTCCCAGGTGCAGATGCCAACTCGACCTCTCTCATCCCCACTTTTGTTGGGATTAAGCGAAGTAATTATGCAGTTATATACAGAGGACAACAGGGACAGACTTAAGGTGATGAAATGTGAGATGAGACTAAAAAGGTTGACAATAGGAAAGAAAATAAAAAAGTGGGATGTACGAGCACTGATTGGAGGGAGGAGGAGAGAATATCAGGAGATTGTGGATAGATTCATGAGGGAAGAGGAGAGAAGGGGAACAATAGATGATAAAGATGATGGGAAATGATAAAGACGGGCATAAAAGAAGCGGCTGAGAAAACAATAGGAACAGTAGACGCCATGGGGATCAAGAAACCATGGGTTACAGCAGAAATAATGAAAAGGATCGAGGAAAAAAGGAAATGGAAAAATGTAAAAACAGAGCTAGGAAAAAGGCGTTATAAGGAGATTAACAACGGGCTTAGAAACAAATATAGCAAGAGAAAAGAGGTGGAGTCGGCAATGCGGGGAGATGGGAGGACTCCAGAGAAAAGGAGAAATAGGCAGTCTGTACTCATAGGTTAGAATGTTATCGGGAATCAAGAGATTGAAAACGGTCCCGTGCATCAAAGACAGAAGGGGAAATTTAGCAATGGAACCAGAGGAGATACAGCGTTGTTGGGGGAATATGTTGAGGAACTGTATGATAGCGAAAATAGTCCTAGGGACTTGGACATAGAAGAGGAAAAGGTCGTAGATTAGGATGACGTGGTCCACAGAATACCTACTGGATAGTGGAATAGAGAAGGCAATACGAGAAATGAAGTCAGGTAAAGCAGTGGGGATAAATAACATCCCAGCTGAGCTTCTGAAAACCTAGGAAGAGGGGAAAGGGAGGGATTTTATGAACTTTTTCGTAGATATACGAGGAGGGGGCTTGCCCGGAGGATTTTGTAAAAACCGTGCTGATACCTATACCGAAAAAGAGGGTGACAAAAGAATGAGAAGACTATAGAAAGATAAGTTTGATTTCTCATGCGGCAAAGGTAGTGCTTAGGATCATCAATAGGAGAATGGAAAAAAGAGCAAACGAATTTCTAGGCGAGGATCAGTTAGAATTTCGGAAGGGCAAGGCCACTCGGGCTGCGATTGCGGTGGTGAGAATGCTAGTGGAAAGGAATCTAGAATACAATCAGGATATATTCACGTGCTTTGTTGATTTCGAAAAGGCGTTCGGCAGAGTGAGGTGGGACAATTTAATGGAAATTTTGCGGAAGGTAGGAGTAGACTGGAGAGACAGGAGACTGATCCGAATTTTATACATGGCGCGGAAGGCGCAGGTAAGAGTAGCCGATGGAGAATCGGATTGGGCCACAATATGGAGTGAAGTTAGGCAGGGCTATCCGTTATCGCCGGTAGTTTTCGACATATACTCGGAGGAAATGGTGAGAGAGGCTTGGGATGAGCTGGAGGTTGGAGTAAAGGTCGGGGGGAAATTGATAAAATCAGTGAGGTTTGCGGATGACCAAGCGCATCTCAGCCAGTCCGCCCGTGGCTAGCAAAAATGCTGGATGAGTTGAAGGGACAGAGCGAAAGATACGGGATGAAGATAAACCAGTAGAAAACGAAAGTAATGCGATTTTCAAGAACAAAAAGGGCCAGTATAACGATAAAATTAGGGGGTCAGAAGAAAAAGGGCATAACATCATTGAAGTCAGAAGGAGAATTTCATTGGCAAAAGAAGCTTTTATTCATAGGCGTGAACTAATGACAGGAGAGTTGAGTAGGGAAGTGAAGAAAAGACTAGTGAAAAGTTTAATATGGAGCATTGCACTATATGGGGCGAAACGTGGGCTTTGCAAAAAGAAGATGAAAATAGACTTAGGGCTTTTGAGATGTGGGTGTGGAGAAGGATGGAGAAAGTAAAGTAGGTCGAAAGGAAGACGAACGATGAAGAGCTAGAATCGGTAGGAGAGGAAAGAAATTTGATACATAAAAGTGATAAGGCAGAAGGTGTGGATGGAAAAGGTAACAGAAGTGGATGGTGTTTTGAAGGAGGTGATTGAGGGAAGAGCGTTGAGTAAGCGGGGAAGAGGGAGGAGAAGAACGGGTAGCTTGGATGGAATGATGGATGGAAGGAGGTATGAGGGGATGAAGAGGGACATCGTTTGAAGTTTAGAGGGTGGGAGGAATTAAATGTCCTATTAAACCTACCTTAAACGGTAGAATAGTAGTAATAATAATTATGCGATCCCTCGAACAAACACCCATATGTGTCGAGCAGATTGGCCTCCGTATTAAAGCCATTGCGTCTAGCTTATCGCAAGTTAAGCAATGGAACTCTTACAGGCATTGAGACTTGGTGAAACTTTCGATCCTCAGTTTACATCGTGTGCGATTGTTTTATTCGTTCAAAAAGTTCTAAATTGCTAAAAAATACAATGTTAAGTCTCCGATAAATGAGAAATAGCTACGAGAAAATGCTGGTGACAAAGCGCTTATAACGTTCTTAAACTTATCATATGAGTCATATGACCGACTGTGGAAGATTTTATGCCATTCAGTTCCTCGTCGGTCTTATAAGCAAATTTTGACGGAAGAGGGTTTCGGGCGATGGTGAAAAAATTGGGAGAGGTATATAAAATGATATGCAGCAGGCTACAAATTAAAAATTTTTATGCGTGAAATTTGAGGAAAATACAACTTATACCATGAGATGCAAAATAAGGAATTGAAGCAAGAATGTCAAAAGGTTTCGTGGGATCCGGTGTCCTCAATATAATCTAGAATACGCTCAAATCAAATCTCTGACCAGCGTAATGTGATACACAACACATTGGAAATTAAGCCATTTTAATGATGAGTTACGCATGTTAAGTTTTAGGAATCAACTCTAATTGTTAGGCAGCTACAATCAAAAAAGTGAGAATATGAGTGCAAAAGTTACACAGCGACTATTAATTAAGTGTCAATGGGTAATACTTTAGTTGGTTCCGTTGGAATCCTTTATCTGTGCTTTATTAAGTGAAACATGGATCCATAAATAACTTTCCAAAGCATTACTAATGTATAATGACACGTGACGAGCACTGATTAGCGTTCGAATAAAGTGATGTTCCCGGTACGAATTAGATATAGAGAGGTTTATGCACCATCACCAGAAGACTTAATCTAATGAAATTCTCTTACCACGGCACTGTCATCGTTGGCCTTTGTTAACATAGGATATATGGTTATGACTATCTACAGTGAAAATTTCCATAACAAGCTACATTTATTTTTGTAGCACTATACTTTACGCTCAACATTTTGATAACCAATTGCAAAAAATCCACACAGCATAAATACACCTATACCGGGACCGAGAGTATCCGGAAAAATCAGGGGATTCCGGGTTCGTGTCCCGGTCAAGGTAGATTTTTTTCTCTTTGGATATTCTGGTACCTTGCAATTCGGTGGGCGAATCCCCAAAGGTATTCACGGCTAGTTCGCAATCTTCAAATTTTGATAACCAATTTAAATCTATCAATACCAGGCGCATATGTGTATGCTTAGCTTTGAAAACCATATGCGTTTCATTACATATTACGCAAATATGCAGGAGGAAATTAAATTCATGTGTATTTACCGATATTATGTACGGTTTTAGGAAAGGTTTCACCCTGGCTCATAAAATGCATACATTAAGATATGAAAATATTAATTTTCACATTAAAACGGCTTCTTCATTAACTGATAAGTTCAACCTGGAGTTTTACTTTTAATTTACTGATAAGTTAATGAAGAAGATTTAAAAATATTTTGGACCTACTGATGAAAGGAGATGCAATGCTTAAGCTGTGAAAAAAGAAATGCGCGTATTGCCAAACTACTAAACCATGAGGGGCAATTGTGAATCTTACCACTTAACTCTTTTAAATTGTAACTTAACTTAGCTCTTAACTCTTTGGAATCTTGATGTAAGAGGAAAAGGATAACATTTAAAGATTCACCAAGGTACAAAAGCAACCTAACTGCAAGTGTAGCCGCTCCATTCACGCCAAGTAGACGCCTCTGGTAGAAAAATCATTGGACACAAAATATTCCCTTGCCAGTTTATGCGTAGTCATTGATGTTAACTGCTTCCGTCACAGCATCAACCCCGTACATAGATTCTATAATACAATGAATGCTCCGCTGATAAACCTTAAGAAGTTTACGAAGTTGGCGAGGTTTGGGAACTAGCTATCTTCGAAACCTTTGAAAATATACAAGTTTCCCGCAAGTTCTGGCACTTAACAGTTAGTGAAAAGGGGGAAAAAAATTCCAGTTCAGTTATGGACGTCAGAGGCTTCTTTTCCGCATTTTTAAGGGAGCGGGGCACACATTCCCTGGGGACTTATTTACATGAATATTTTTCAGCGTGCCTTTCGCCCAAATTTCTCTTTGAGTTCTTAAAAAAGTTACAATTTGAACGCAACATCAACTGTAGGTACGTACTCATTCTCTTTACGTAGAAAGTAAACTAAAAGTTTTCCACATCAGTGTGGACATTATAGTCTCTTAATGTAATTACTTACTTACAATCTAATAAAGCCGGGAGGAGAAATGCCGCCGTGGCCAAATTACATCCCTGTGATTCAGTGAAATCAATATCGAAAAATGCAGGTATTAATGGGAATGCGTTAATATACCTTCAATTTGCAGAAGCAAATGATAATAAAGCAGCATCAATATTTCCTCATGTAAAAGAAAATATTTAAAGACTTCATGTTCTTGCACTAAAATAATTATTAGAGTGTGTATCTATAAATTTGTGGGAGTACCACAAGGTGACAAACGACGCCATATCAAATATGCGGGAGAGAGCTGGATTCGTGAAGGAGACCTACATAAAAAAAGAGCTTTTGATAAGAATGCGACCACATTCGATAAAATCAGTACTTTTACAGATCAGGAAATCTTAAAACGTTTTTGCATAATTGAAAAAAAAACTATATTTTCCCACCAAATCTCTCAGAAACCGTAGGGTAGTCTAAAAAAACAACATGTAGCCATCAATTTGCGTTGTAATAAATTAATTAGCTCCCTTAGAAGATGAATTGGAATAAAACTGTTTATACTAACATGGTCTTTTTTACACCAATTTGAGATTTCAATTATACGAGATTATAGCAATAGTGGCTATGAAGTAAAACCTTTGTAGGCCGAGTGACTGAGGAGAATATGTTCGGCGCTCAACCGCGAATACGATGGTGCACAATATGAACTCCAGGTTGAACGCCTGAAACATTCTTCGCCGATTTAAAGGCGGAAACACCCACTTAGGAAACCTAAAACGAAAGTTTCAGCAACATCCGCAAAACCGTGAACATTGAACGAGAAACTATTTACACCTTTGCATCTCATTGCAAGGCGAGCGAAAGTGGGGGCTTATCATGAATATGCCCGTTACTTTACATCATCCGATCAATGAAGAATAAGTAGAGCAATAAATATTTGCTTTTGAAAGTAGTAGAATTCTGTTCCAGACACTCCATTAGCTAAGGTTATAATCCTGTCTAAGATCTTAATGCTAAGACAAACTGGCGCATAAGACCATGCCGTCAGGGCGCCTTCTAAACCCTACTACTACTAAGGCAAACTCACAGCATCACAAGATGAATCAGCTGGAAGAATAAATTCCCGGGGCGGGATTAGATCCCGCGACATTAGTGTTGCCAGGTCGGCGCGTTACCAACCTGGCTATCGTCGCAATTACCCTCTGGTATTTTGGCATCAACATAAAAAATGGAAATGCATTTACCTTAAAGGTTATTTTATTTATTTATTAATACTACAAACAAGCTCCTTGTCACATTACACCCTTAACTGTTTTCTCATATTGATAAAACAGTTTCTCATTTCTCTCATCGCTCATTTCTCCTTGCTTCCAGGCAATCGCACCGGCAGCCTGCAATTTTTATCTTAAGCGAAAATGGCAGATGACAAAAATTGTCCGGAAAATCATGTCCAATATTTATTTCAACCCTTCAGCGAACCGTTGCAGGAATTATCAAGCGACATATCTCACGTCTACAGCTATGTGAATAAGGTCCACAAAGATTTATAGCTTTCATTATTTGGAAAGCTGTTTTTCACTTTCCACGTCATAAGGGCATGATATTTTATTTATTGCGATATTTCATTCATCTGTCTCGCAGATTAGAAATAAAAAAAATGCTCCCTCTCATCTCTTCCCTTTCCATCTCTTTCATACTTGTCATAAAGATCTCTCCGTTTATATATGAATGGCATGATTCAAGTGGATGTATGAAACCCCCGCTTCCAAGGAATTTAAAGTTAGACCAAGTAGCTTTTGCAGGTTAAATATAACACAGTTCATGTCCTTCCAAATGAGCAATAATATATAAATCTTATTTGATTTAAATATTATTAACTGATAACATAAATAGAAATTTTTTTGAAACCCTTCCTAATAATTACATATTATATCACAATATGTCGTGGTTTACCTCTCTCATCACCTCTACGAATGTTTATACGGAAACTAATGAGTATGTATTTTTTAAGGGTTCAAGCACCGAAAGGAGTCATTTAAGCATCAAAAGGAAAAATGAGTAAGGCTGCTAAGAATTAAATCAACATGAGATCTCAACTGATTGTACTCTTACGCGTTTCGCTCCAAGAAAAAAAACAATTAGTTTTGAATTTTTTTCCCTTGTGTATCTACTATTTACGCACTCGTAAAAGAGTTAAATTACAAACAGACAATAAGTTAAGCATAAATGCTAAAACTATCTGTCTGGAACTTCATCCAGACAACTGAGAATGCTAATCTACAAGCGTTTTTTTTGAAATATTATTTCATTTCAGAATATTTTTATGCAGTTGATCAGATTGCAACAACTTGATAGTCAGCTAAATTATTTAATAGGAAGATAAAATAAAAAATCACAGACCATTTTGTGAAGACGCTCAGGAATGGCTTTATGAAGTTACAAAGGAAGTTATACTTAAGTTTATGAAGCATAGCGAAGCTCAAACGAATTTTACTAAAAGTTTAAAAAAATATATATGAATTTAAAGAGAAGGTTAAGAACCTGAAGTGCGATTGGAGGAGTCCGTGATGGAGTTTAACGATAAGAATGACCCGAAACACGTCTCCGATCGGGGGCAGAGGGGACATAATGAGGTCAGAAGGAAAAGGAAAAATGTGGAGAGAAACTAGACTTCAATTGCTGTAAATGAAAACGGTTAACTGCTTTACCTCACATCTGTCAGACAGATTACTAAACTCGTAATCCTCTCAATACGGCATTCACCTAGGGACTGGCATGTTGCTAAAAATATCATCACCAGGGGGGTTATCATGTAACTTTCCCTTCCGAGCTTTCGTCCTCGGTTTCGGAAGAATTGGCCGAAATGACGTCACATCCCGAGGTATGAGCGTTTAGTGCGACCACGTATGCTTCGTACCGAAGTTTTCGGATCCGAAGACTTCGGTAAACCCTCCTTCGCCTCCCGAGTGGGTAGAAGGTTTCGGTACAATCCTTTCCGAGGCCGAAGGTTGCAGCTCACATCTTCTGGTACTTATAAATAAGCCAATATTGGGCGTAGAGTGTTGAAAATAGCTTTATTGTCTATGATTTTGAATGCAGAGCGTTAACAATTGTATCTAGTTTCTTGTTTAGCGCAATTTTTGTTTACTTATTAGTGTCCATTGAGCAGCAGACGAGGTATGTTGTTAGATGATAGATATGCAAGGTTATATCGTTTAGTTGAGAATTCTGTTTGCATGGGTTACAAAAAAGTGTATACATAACGTATTTCAATGTGGAAGGTTTCTAATGACGAGCCATATCTTCACGAAGTGTGGCTTATCACTCGTAGTCAATAGGAAATGCAATCATGATGATGCTACGTTGAGCATTTCATTCGATCAAAATTCAAGGAAGTTTAACCCTGCACAGCATTAGATCAAGAACAAATCATATTTTCATGCTTAGTTAATCCATTCATATAGTGTGACAATCAATGGTGGAATTAATATGTAAAAAGGGACTTTGATTTGTAAACACTTCATGGACTCGCGTCTCTCTTGCCTTAATACGTAAATTAATTTCTCAGTGTATTCACGTGAGTTTGACAGACACATTAAACGAAAAGCGTTTATTATACATTAAAGTGACTGCCCCTGTTCTTTGGGAGGTTAGGCAAAATGTGTTAGAGTTTTGGGAAAGTTTCGTGTTGATGTGCCACAAATAAGATAGTGTGTTGAGTAAACATAAATGAGAAAGTTCGTGGTCATATTATATTGAAGCTGTAGTCAACGGACGAAAGTAATTCCTAAGGTGCACAGTTGTATTCATATCCCGTTCAATTAAGTTAGATTAATATATCTCCAAGAAAAAGTAAATAGTTTTATTCACGTCGCCAGTTGGCAAGTTCAACTAACTTCGAGATATTTATTACCATCCGCCTGGAAGACATGTCAGAATTCCTGTAATTTTAGCGGTGCACATAGTAAAAATAACTGAATATTTGGTCAATTGTGTGATACTAATTTGTTGTTTGCTATAATGAATGACGACACGTAAGTAAAGTGCTATACAGAAAGGAAGGTATCTACTTTGTAAGGTAACTGTTTAAATATGCTAAGGTATGTGATTTCCTTCGTATCATCTCTTCGTTGCATCTTTTTGCTATCTTCAGTGATTTTTTATTGACCGGGTATGTCGATTTATACCATATAGTGTCTCTGGGGGTGTTTTGTTAATGAATCGAACGTTGACAAAGGCAATTTAGTACCACACCAATAGCTAATATGTACAATAATTCACTTTTACGATGATTTTATGAGTTCCGATTTGTAACTGTGGTTGTAGTAATGGCTTAATGAAAGTATGTAACGGTGTTATGAAATTACAGTGATCAAGTGCCACCTTTACCTTGCAATGTTGTGATACCAAGCCAGAAAAAAGACCAAATATTTTTTGACATAATATAATACCACAGGGGTAAATGTGCATATGATTCTAATGCTTCATGAACCTCGATGTCGATGTACTTTAGTATTGAAGACGCACAGTAAGAAGAACAAACCTCATCATTTAGCACGGAACACATTAATATTAATTTGCTGCATCATTTGACATGTTTCTGATATGATAACTAAGTTTGAACCATTATAAAAATAAGTATGACTGATGGTTAGATATTCTGCTTGCTACATGCCTTCCTTGGTAATAAACAACATTGAGATTAACTGTAATTGCTATTACTTGAAAGGTGAGTGGTAATTATATTAATTAATTGAAATACCCATTGTACTTAAGTGATGTGAGGGGCCATTGCTTTAGCTGCTGATTATTTAAGAATAAGAAACTGATTGGTTGTAAGCATTCATGAATCAATTTCAGGTTGGAAGTAGAAACCAAGCTACACAACGAAAAATTAATTCTCCAAATCTTAAGAATCAACCTTCACATTCCAAACAAGTGTAACACTTAATTAAATTATTTTCATGAGATAATGGATGAGATTTAGGTCCTTGACCAAATTAGGTGGAGGAGGAGGAGAGAGAGGGAAAGGGCTTATGCTCTGAGATTAAATAAAAACAGGTGCAGGGGTGCAGTTGATACTTTCGAAATGCCAGAAGAAACCTTCAAGGGGTTGTACCAGCTCAGTGAGGATCCGGCACCAATGTTCATAGAGGACCTTCCCCCGTATCTGCATGTGTGAAGGAGGATCACAGCTGTCGCAGTGGAGCTAAAGGTTGGTACAAGCAAGAACTTTCTTTGTGTTGAAGTTGCTGTTTCCTTTACACGCTTCATTACTAACACAACGTATTTTCATAGGTCCTATATGCACTGCATTTTTATGGACAATGGAGCTACCAGAAGAGTGCAGGGAGCAACTGCAATTTAGGACTGTGCCAAAACACTGTCTCAAAGGTCACAGAGGAAGTAACAAACATCCTCAAGTTGCCCTAAGTTTCGGTGAAATGGATTCACTTCACAACTTCACTGGAGGAAAGAAATAGGGTAATGCAGAAGTAAGTCCTCAAATATTTTTGATCATTGAACCTTTATTACAATAAAAAATACAATTAAATACAATGCAATACAAAAATAAAATTGGTGACTTCTCAGATATAGATAGGATGAACCTGTAAAAACAATATACTTCTGTTAGAATTAACCTCTACCATCTCTTGTAACAGAAATTACTTAGCCCTTCAAATTCCAAGTACAATACGCTACATTGATGGCACTCATTTAGCCATTCAAGCCCCAAAGAAAGAGGAGTATGTTTTCCTTGACAGGAAATTCTACCATTCCATTAATGTCATGATTGTGATTTATATTAAGAGTAATTGTTAAATTTAATTCATTTAACTAGTGACATCAATTTTCTAAAAAAATATAAAAATAAGGAAATAGTGAGCTGATAGCATTTCAAAAATCATTTTACAGATGTGTGATTCTGACCAGCAGATTTTAAACTGACTAGGGCGATTTAGTGTGAGTAATCCTGACTCTTATATTTGAATTATACCATTTAAAAATGGTCATGATGGAGGGATGGAGAATTGGGCACCGATGCTGGTTACTAGGTATTTACTTCAATTGTTTCATACTCAAGGGGGTTCTTTATTTTACTTCTATCAATAGTTAGCTATACATGAAGTTTTTTTCACCTTTCTATGTTATGCCTTTCAGGAGATTCTGGGTATCCCAACGTGAACGTTCATGAACACCCTTGATGCAACCTCTGACGCTCATTACACCCATGGTGGTATATAAGGTCAGGTGCAAATGAAATTTTCTAAGGATAGTGAAGAAATGGGAATGAATTTGAATGAGAAGGATTTTAAAGGATGCATGTACAGAAACATGAGTGGGTTTCTATTAGAATAGTAGGAAAGAAAAATATAAATTAAGACGTGGGGATCACACTGAGAAAGCTGACCACCCATAGTGCGGTTCTCTCATCACCAATAACTAAGAAAACTTGAAAAGTTTGGGTAGGCTGAAGAAATAATTGAGTGGGATACATAGTTTAATCTGGTGCAGATTTGAGGTTCCAAGTTTTATCACCAAAATGGATTATTTGTTATTTCTTAGGACACATGGCTCATGAGCTATCTACCCCTCTCAGTCATAAGACTACCTCCTAATACAGGCTGTTTGATTCCCAGTCTGTTTCACAACCTAAATATGAGGAAGTGGGGAAAGAAGGGGCAGGAAAGTCATGACTGGTTGTATATGATGTGGAGGGCTGCATATCAGCCTATATTATGAGGATCTCATCATCTCCTGAAATGCCCTGTAACTTGTGCTGGCACTGAGAAAGATAAAAGGCATTAACATCTCATTTATGTATTTCCATATTTCATGCATGAGAACCAAAAATATCTCATCAACACCATCATTACCAAATGACCTTTAGATGAAAATGAGCCTTAGTGACATCCGTTTACTCTTTTAATATAAAACTTGAGGATTCTAGTGTAATCAGGTAATGATGATGTATCAACATTGAAACATGGGTCGAAGTAAAAGTTTAGTTTTGTGGAAAATTAGCATGTATTACTTCAGTATCTTAACTCTTTCCTTAATTTAAGGATGAGAAGTATGTAGTAAAGTATGTAATGAGCTACACTTTTCCAAACTACACTGATCACTATCTCATTTACTGTGCTTTCCACTTATTTACTGATAATAAGTGTTAATGTTCACAGTTATGCTTAAAAGATCCATATCCACAATGTGCTTAACATTTCAATGTATAACTCTATAAAGGGTTTTATATCAACCCGTTTAATAAATATATTATTATTATTATTAGTAATTCCTCCAACAATTGTTTTAATTTGCATTGATTTATGAAAAATATACTCTCTATTAAGATAGTACAAGCACCAATATGATATTGAAAATTAACAATGCTTCCTAACACTCATGTACTATGGAAGTGTATTTTTTCTTTCTGCATTATGACATTAATGGAAATATTTAGTCTACCTTACAATATACATAATTTAGTCCTAGCATATCTCATCATAATATAACATCCACTTTTAGTTGCTAGAAGTTTATCTTCAACTCAGAGCCCCATAAGGTAAGAAATAAAATACTTGCAGTCAGTATACCACTGCGATGTTAACACACTTCCTGTGCATTCAAAAGCAACATCTTTTTTCCCCAATGTCACAATCCATGTCCTTTTTTGAGTAGGTTTTGTTCAAAAATACATTGCTTCTGTTGACAATTGCCAAGTGGTGCCAGAGTTAATCCATTTGAACAATAAAACTGTTGTCTGACAATTATCATTACTAAGCATTTACCTCTCTGATGATTTGAAATACCTAAGATTCTCCGTATATCACTGCCCACAACTGCTGCTGTTCTTAAAGTGGTTACATGTAACAAACACAAATGTCACTCCAAATGTGTGTACTTATTCCTTAACTTGCCTTTCATGTATAATAATTGATGGAAATAAATTAATTTCCTCCTCAATAGATCTCAGAACAAATAAGCATTGCACTTATGCTTTACTAGCCTATGTACAGAGTATTTATGTGATTGTTATATATTTGCATGAAATAAATAAAAAAAGTTAAACAAAAATTGTCTTTCACTAAAGGGTTCTGTTCCTTATGCAGTATTTTTATTTACCTGTAGGGCGTCTACTACCCCCTCCATCCCAACAGAGGCTGTTATCCCTGTTAATATCAACATCCTCTCCTCCAAGCTGCAGAGCCCAGAAATGGCCCACCCTGTCCCCTGCCCATGCTTCTGCAGCCTCAGCCCTTTCCTTCTGATATTGCTCTTCCACTCTTGCCAAGTCTGAAAAGAGTAATGTTGGTTAATGCACCTATTTCCCGGTGCACCAATAACTTCAAGATTGGTGCTTAATAGTTGCTGCTGCAAAGCCACAAAAAATCCCTCAGAGAACATAAACTTCTCATCGGAGGAAGAGGGGAATGTGAAGATTATATGACTTTGAAATTCAATACATATTATCAAAGATGCCTAAATACAGATGTAGGTAATTTGACAAATGGTTTTTAATTCACAATGAAATCCCATCATAGTATAGTCACAAAGGAGTCCATGGCAATATACCTAAACATATGGAAACATACCTTAATCTACTCCTCAATACTTAAGGTCGCCCCTGAGGCAGAGGCATTTAAAGCCTGGGTTGCTTCTTTCCAGTGCTCCCTCTGGTCTACACAACTCATGTATGGTCATGACAGGGTGGCACTGCATAAAAGAGAGGAAAAGAGTTCTCCCTGCACGGTAGGCACCATGCCCTTCGCCTGCTTTTCTAAAATAGATTGTTGACATTATTATGATAATTTTACAGATAGGCATCATTACTTTTCTAATTTTGGGACTATATATTGCCTTTATTTACAATAGTATCCACCGCTAGGATGACATATATAAAAATTATGTTTCTATTAAACTCTATTAGCGTTCAATGAAAAACAAACATTCAAAGAGATGAGTCTAACTGCATATCCGTGTTGGGAAGTTAAAAATTGACAGTCCTTATGTTACGAAACTTTAAAATATTAACATGAAATTAAATACATATCAAGTTGATGTTTAAGTAATGGGCGATCATTGGCTTACATTTAGATTTCCTGTTCATTTGGCGTATATAAATGTTTATCTAATACCTTAGCCATTTGTGAACGTTACATTCCACGATATGTGCAAAGTACAACGTTATTTCTTTACATTTACTATTTCGTTTACATCTATTGAACATGAGTTTAGGGACAGTTAACAGAATGGAATGAATATGTGATTCGCGTTGGCCGGATAGTTACGAGTTTACAACTTGGAAACCATTTAACTTAACTCTTCACTTTGAATACTCCGCATTAATAATTTACGCACTGCATATAACAGTCTGAATGCCCAGAGTTTAAATGCCGTTGTCTCTTAAAGATAAAAGATAACACAGCTACAGAAATTAGCTATGTAACATACAACTCTAAGCAGTTAGTTTCATTCGATAATTAAATTTAACAAAGTTCCGCACGATACCATTAAAAACAAATATAATGCTAGTAACATTGATTTCCACGAGGTGATCAGTGCAAATTGAAAAGAATATGATCATAAATGTCTTACCTCGTCGTTTTCTTCTTCCTTCGTCCTCTCACGTAAACATAAACAGCTGTCTGCTGTAATTTCGATCTTCATTTTTTCAAATTCCCATTGGCCAGAATGCCGTTGCGTCATGAGGTCTTCGTGCATCTCCGTGGATCCATGACGTCACCTCGGAAAGACATCCCAACCGAATGTTTATGAACCGAAGGAAGTTACATGATCGCACGAAACGAAACTTTCGGAAAATCGCCGCCTTCCGAAACGAATTCGTCAACTCCGCCGTTCCGAGGCCGAATGTTCGGCCGAATTTACATGATAACCCCCCTGGATACAAACCAGGCCTTTCGGAACGACATACCTACTCACACATGTGCTCCAGCCAACACACTAAGCCGATTCTTGGAAAAGTTGTAAAATAAACCTGAACGCATTGCTAAAAAAAATGTCCATTATTACGCCAACAGGAGAGGTGTATATTGAGTAAACGCGTTGCCACCAGCCACGTTACTGCGAAACCGGAAATGTGGAGTGTAGGTGGAGCTAAATAGGGTATAGGAGTTATTTACGCCACGGTGACTCCAGAATTGGAGATCATATGACGCCACTTCGCGTACACCATTAGAGAGATGCAAAAAAATAACAATGTGTTCACACTCACCCCATCGCATCAGTATGAAGGCAGGAGGTCACTTAGGGAACGAAATACGAGTTAGAGGGATACAAAAATACCCGTCTGGTTTTCCGCTTCTCTAGAAAATGTTTTATGTCGGCTCAGTTGAAAAAATTACGTCGCAGGTTTTGGGTACCTTCGATCATAAAAGAGAACATGTATTCGTCCGTAGAATATTTCACATAAATGTCCGTAGAATATTTCAAATAAATTTCTACTCACACATGTACTTCAGGTTTAAAAAAATGAAATGTTTAAATCGGAAAAACTATTGGCTGGAATAAAATGGATGAAAATAAGAGGTGTTACTCGACCATCAAACAATTCCACAAACGTTTCCTAAATGTTGTATATTGAAGGAATAAAATCATATTTTGCAGCTTAATCCACGGTGAATCACTTCAGATCGCTTGAAAAATTATAAATGATAGTGTTTAGTTCATTCTGATCACTGTCAACGACCTTACGTACTTCAAATTATGCACAATATTGCTGATTGATGCTCACAGCCAAAATCATATATCATCAATGGTTCACCAGCTTACTTTGTGACTTTTAAGGTCCCTTTATAATGGCAGGGAAGGGTTGAAACTAGTCGGACTGTACCAAATAAACCGTGCAGAATAACAAATGTTTACTTGATTTTACTCTCGGGCAAAAATCTGTCTTGAGAAAAATATTTATATATTTATATTATTTTATGCTGCTGTTATTAAAAAATGGAACAAATTCTTCAATGTCTATTGAATACGTGCGTACGTCGAGCGTTACTTTTGACCCTAATCTCATCACAAGTTCAGATTATCAAAAGGAAAAGAAAACTAAAATAAAAATAAGTAAATTAGCATTGTATAATAAAAGAACGGTCCTTAACATTAAAAAAAATTATGAAGGAGTATTGGGTACATAAATAATGGAAGGAGAAAAGCTGATGGGAACGGCATGATAAGCTTTTAAAAAGGATATCATCTAATTTGTGATTTTCGTCTGTACCCCCACTTATAGGCGCTTCAGACCAGGAAGAAAGGCACAATAATGGGAATGGAAGGGTAAGGAGGATAAATATAGCCAAGAAAACAAAAGGTCCTGTGATCCTATTTTTTCTACACTTGTGCTAAGGAGCATTAAAAAAACAAGACTCCATATTAAATTTAAAACGCTGGAATGAAGTTGATTAAAAGTGACTCCCGCAGTGACAGGTCTGCAAATTCTATTAGCAAACCAGCAAAATTGCTGTTTGACATCTAATCGAATATGTACACTTCCGCAATTATGAACGAAAGGCTTGAAATAATTCGCTTCTTCCACCTGCGAAGGAAACCACAACGCCCTCTTTCCAAAGTTTTCGTGATTACTTGGTGGGAGTGACACTTGTGGAAGCAGAATAATGTCAACCGCCGCCTGCTTGTGTGCAAGCGCAGGGCATATGAGGCTTTGTAGTGAATCGTGTATTTTGCTGTCATGGTGCTCTCGGGAACACGATGAGAAGTCAACACATGCTGACCGAGATCAGAGATGAGTGACCAAAGGTGCCCGTGCAATCTCTTCCCAACAAACCGCAACATTACAAGTTGATGTGTGCAGATGCTCAACGAGCTTGAACTAAGGATTCATTGGTTGCTTTATACTGGCAAGGGTTGCGATTGGCAAGGAATTTACAAAAAGATTATTATGGGATATTAACCTTAATGAAATACAGTCTAAGGCTTAAAATAACAAATCCATTAGCATACACACAAGTAAGAAAAACAGGTAAAAATATGCATTTTCCCTTCCTTTGGAAATCGTGGAAAATGCTAAGCATATGGTGACAATGAAGTAAGCTTATTGACTGAGAGAATTTATAAGGAGATAATAACAACGATGCCAACAGGTATATCGTGAAAGCCTACTATATCGATATTTCGGTCATCTACGGTGACCATCAACGTGGAAGAGGAAGGTCTCAGAAAGAGCTCAGTGGTGGGCCAAGGTGTGTGCCAATCAAAAAATGTGTTTTTACATTCATGCATAATTTCTTTAACCAGAATCGCTTTCAACGAACCATACATTAATTTTCTCATTGTTGTGCCATATGCATTACTCTGTTAGCAGCATAATTATCAAAAACTCGAGTTATTAATGATTCCCTAAAATTTAAAACAATAATTTTGGTATCATAGAAAGTGGCACGGTCTTAAACGTTGAGTGGAGTGCCGCTATTAGTATAGCTAACAAATTCAAGTGTAGCGACGGGTTACTTAACAACCACAATTATAGGTTGAATTTCAAAGTTGACCTAGGGTCGGCAACGTAAAAACATTTATCTATAGGACGAAATAATTTATGTCAAGATCACGGAAAGTTTAGCACCTTGAAGAGGAAGAGAAGAGAAAATAATAGCGGGGAAAAATGATTTGAAGAATAATTGTACAATATTGAGCATAAAAATTTCAATTGAGTTTTATTTCATTAGGTGTGAGCTGCAACATAGAGCATTCAAACATTACCTATGCATAAATTCACTAATCGCACATTACAATGTGCAAAATTGCACATTATATGAACCCCATCCTCTCATTAACGAAGAATCGTAAGGTCACCCCAATCAATTTTGTCAACACAATTACGAGCGTAATTGATGAAATAACAGAAAATTTTCCCTTTTCCAAAGTTAATTTAGTGCTACGCCATTATATTACGGGGTGGTATTTTTTATGCCGTATGAACTCATTTCAGAGAGAATATAAATGGATAGCATCAAGCCTGTTACGGATTTAGAATTTGCAAACTGTGGTTTTATCTACCAAGCTCTGGTGCAGGCCATTTTAGTATTCATAGAATTATTTAGTTGGTCGGACCCAAATGCCTTGAAATTCATGACACGAATATATATGGCTAATTTAATTTCCAGAATGATCTTATCACGAAATTAATCAAAAATATGTACACAATTCTTTACCAGACAAAAGTATTTTATACGATTCAGCTACCGGTAAAAAATTATTCTGACATTTGATTAAGAAAGGATTGAAAACAATTTTTCTAATTTAACATCTAAAAAAGATTAAAAATGTTAGAAGAAGTAAAAACCACGAGATCCAAATCCACCTTGTTAAAAAAATGTACATATAATACATGTATTTACATTCGAAAAGACCTATTTTTTTCTTATATTGTCCCGTTCCGATTGCTTTCAAAATTGCTTTGTAAACGCATGAAATATGAAACAAATTTGAAATTACAGATTTGACATTCCTTTTTCTGTAAAAGAAATCACGATAGCCTCAGGGTGAAACCGTTTCACTCACTTTAGTCTCCTTGGTAGGGACAGTTACGACTTAGGATTAAAAAATTAAATGCACCATAAGACTACGCCAACATTCCCTCATTTCGCCTTTTTTCACGTAGTGAAACGCTAGGCAGCCTTCATGTTTTTATCCAGGCCAATCACAATGTTATTTCTCATTTCCTTTTGTGAGGGACTGAGAATTTTTTCCATTAGTCCGCTGCTCATGACAACACTACTAACCAATCAATGGCAACCAACATACTTAGGTATACTTCAATTTCGGCAAAAACCCATTGCCCTTACATACGGTTCATGTTTTCTTTCCTTATGCTCACTTGATACACAAAAGGATATAGCCACATCCGCTCCAAATTACGTCGTTTAGAAGCGTGGCCGAAGGTCACATTTAACAAATGACGCACGATTACCGGATATTAACGCGGTCAATTATTTCTCTCCTGGACACTCATTTCGGCCGATTCTTGAGCTAAGTAGTACATCGATAAAAAGGACCACGTGAGCGTAAGACTCAAGATCTGAGTTTGGATCTCCTTAGCACAACAGTTTTTGGTGGACTCAGATATCTCATTAACGGCCAATGTTAAAAAAATGGCCGACAAATTGGAAAAAATCGATGAACAAAGGAGCAATAATTAAACCAATTAATTTCTGATGATATGAGAGGAATTCCCCAATCAGTCAGTGTGCCGTTGCCGGATAATTTCTTGAAAGGGCAGAGAAAGCAATTAACTAGGAAGCGAGAAATATTGACCCCAATAACACGCGGAAAGCCGATTCCCCATTTAGAACTTTTCCCACGATACGCTTCTCTAAATTATTTTTTTTACACACTATAACTTAACTGATTAGGTGCCTATAATCACTATTTATAGGAGAGACAGCATAATTACATTGATTTCTCAAGGTTTATGCACCATTTTCATTTAATCAATGCGGGCCAAACAACGTTTGCACTTAATTATTATCGCTTAGAATCGCAAAAACGGTACAAAATAATCATCAAAAACAATCATACGGTAATAATAATATATCCATCAGTATTAAGTAATTGCTCGCCATGAACTTATAACAGTTGGGACTTCCACAATTTTAACCGTGAGAAACGATGAGAATCGATAGCTGAATACTGATAGATAACCTGTTGTAAAAATTGAGAGATATGCTGATTTTTCCCTGGTGGTCCAATTACGAGTCCTTACCAGCACTGTAGCAGTTAGCCACCGCAGCTTTCGAAAGAAGAGGGTCACTCCTGTAGACACGTGATTGTGAAATTACTGGATTTATAAGTGAGTAATGTTATATATTGGCTTCATTTTCTGTTTTATTGGGCACCTCTAAGGAAACCCTAACACTGTAAAAAGTAGATCTGATTTTAAGGTACAAAAGCGATCTGAATTTCAGATGCAACAATTTTAAGACAGGGTATGTTGAATTTCAGCAGTAATATCTTGTCTAAAAATAAGGCAGGTGAACGGCTGAAAATCAGACCATCCAGAATCCTGCTTCCTCTGCTTCCTGCTCAACTGCTCCTGTACCAACCATCCATGTTCCTGCCTCTTCCGTACCTTAAATCCGTGTTCCTGCCTTACAACCAGACAGCGCTTAAATTCAGATCGCACTGAAAATCAGATCAACTTTTTACAGTGAAACCCCTATGGCTTCGATAAGACACTATTGAGTCATACTATGGTAGCACTGCTAGCATTTACGACTCACCAATTCCCAGAGTAGAAAAATTGGAAAGGATGGGGGTAACTTATTTAGCACCGATAAAATTATCGCACAGCAGAACAACCACTTTCAACCTTATTCTGTCAAAAATCGATCAACCCTTGAACAAAAGAGACAGAAATCTTGGTAATTTAAATGTAAAGCCTTCTGGTGATGGTGGAGAATAAGAAAGGGCATGTTTAGGGTAGATGGAAGGAGTAAAAAGAGTATGCATGCGAGAGTGAATGAGAAATCACCCTTCTTAAAGTCTATAAGCAATATAAAAAATATTATTCTACTTGTTTCGGATACCTAATTGTATATATACAGAGATATTTCAATTCCATAATTCGCATACTAGATACATTTGCGCATGGAGACATGGAATATCTTTTTTGACGTTAAATCGTAACTCCGCATTTCTAAGTTGGCACCTTTTTCTTATCAAAATGTGCAATTTAATTTTATGACTACTATAAACTTTACAAAACCTGCACCATGCTTCTTAATTGATTCGGATATTGCCACTCTGCATTAAAAATGAATATGGCATTATATATCTTTTACTTGGGTGGGTTACTTGAGTGAATGTTTTGAATGCACACTCGCAGGCTTCCTTCCGTCCTTTAATAACATAGTAATATGTGGTGACTTTAACTCGGATCTTTTAAAAACAACGCACGATAGTAATTATATAAAGAACCTATGTTACAGGTTCAATCTGTCTTTAGTACCATCTCATCCGACTCATCATCGGCCCACATCAAGTACCTTATTAGATTTATTAATTGTAGATGATCTTTCTAAAATTAAGGAACATGGTCAATTTCCAGTTCCCTTCCTATCTGACCACGATTTAATATATATAAAATTTAATTTCAAGGTAACTAAAATCAAAGAGAAGTTAATTTTCTACCGCGATTTTAGTAAATTCGATCTCCATAATTTTCAAGAAGATTTTGATAATTTGCCATGGATAGACTTCATGACTACAAATTCTGTTGATACCAAGGTAGCAATCCTAATGCTTAATTTAAATCAATTATTAGATGTTCATGCCCCTTTAAAAAGGTTTACTCCGAAGCGAAATCAATGTCCATGGATTACTCCGGAAATAAAGCTTATCATAAATAAAAGGGACATAATTCGCCACAGATACACGAGAAGTAAATCCAAAGAACTATTTCAGGAGTACAATAAACTGAGAAATGAGGCGCAAAGTATTATGAAAAAGGCTAAGGAAGATTATTATAATCAGTGTTTTATGGATAAGTGGGATTCTAAAACTATATGGAACGAAATTCGAAGGCTTGGACTGATTAAGTCTCGGAATGATGGTAGTAAACTCAGTGTCCCCATGGACAAATTAAACGAATACTTTATCAGCTTATCAGTCAACACCACCCCCGGATCAACCCCAGGTTCTACCATTTGTCGTGATAATGCTGCAGGAGTCAACTTGTCCAAAGTTAATGAATTTGGAAATAATACGTTTTACTTCCCTAATCTAACTCCCGAGATAATTCTAAAATGTTTCCATTGTATCAAGTCTAATGCTGCTGGAAATGATGGGATTAATAATAAAACGCTGAAAATGGTTATGAGTGTAATATTTCCGGCACTGCTTGATATTTACAATTGCTCACTAAACTATTCCGTTTTTCCTGTTTCTTGGAAGAGAGCAATTATAAAGCCTATAAAGAAAATTCGAAACCCTACCGAACTATCATTACCGCCCTATTTCACTGCTGCCCATCGCCTCTAAACCACTTGAGAGATTCGTCTACAACTCGGTATTAGATTTCCTATCATCTAATAATTTACTGGATAAGTATCAGTCAGGTTTTCGAAAGGGACATAGCACACAAACTACTCTCATTAGAGTTACTGAAGACATTCGTCTCTCAATAGACCAAAAGAGAGTTACTATTCTTGTACTTTTTGATTTTTCAAAGGCTTTTGATTGTGTTAATCACGATTTGTTGCTGGATAAAATGTACCAACTGGGATTTTCTATCCCAGTGATTACATGGTTCCGTTCCTACTTGTCTCAGAGAACTCAAGCAGTAAAAGGAGATGACGGCAAACTGTCTAGCTTCTCGGAAGTATCACGTGGTGTGCCTCAGGGTTCAATACTTGGTCCCCTCTTATTTTCAATTTTCATAAGAGATTTGCCACGTTCAATCTCCCACTCGAACTATCACCTCTACGCAGACGATTTACAAATTTACCTTGACTGTCATCCAACAAATATCGATAATGCCATTAAAAAATTAAATGAAGATGTTAATCATATCTGTGATTGGGCCAGGACGAATTTACTAAAACTTAACCCTCAAAAAACTAAAGCTATTATTATTGGTACCGCTAAGTATATCAAAAAACTTAATTATGATAGAATACCGAAATTAAAAGTTGAAGGCATTGATATTGGCTATTCAGATATGGTAAAAAACTTAGGGGTTAATATCAACAACACGCTAACGTGGAATGAACATGTATCCGCTATTTCCAACAAGGTATATAAAACATTAGCACAGATCAAACAATTCAAACGCCTAATGCCAATAGAGGTTCGAAAAAAATTGGTTAATACTTTGTTGGTTCCACATATGGATTATTGTTCTCTTGTGTTTTCTGACCTAACGGGTGAATTATATAAGAAGTTGCAAGCACTGTTAAATTCTATGATTAGATACATATATGATATACATATCCAGGATCATGTCACTCCTTTTTACACTAAGTTGCAGTGGTTGAAACCTCAACAGAAAACAAATTTTCAATTATCTGTGTTTGTATACAAAATTTTGTCATGTAAAACACCCGATTATCTATATGAAATGATCATACGTAACCAGAGTGAAGCTTGCAGAACAGTAAGAGCTAGAAGACGATTCAAAATTCCAAATTGCAGAACTACGGTGTACCAATTGTCAACCCTAAATTCTGCTATAAGAATATGGAATAATATACCGGACGACATTATTAACTGTGATACTTTAAATCAGTTCAAAATTAAAATGTATTCATATTTGTTTGAAAAATACAATTGTAATTAAAATTTATTGTTATATCATATAATAATAAGACAACATTGCAATGTTACATTGAAATCTATAAATGTTATCTGCTACTTAATATTATTATTCAAATCGAGGTTTTTCCTTTTCTCTTTATTACTGTCAAATATTTTGTAAAATTCAATATAAGGTAATCTTTAATTTTGTAAAATTGTACAATCACATCACTGACTTATTTTATTGAGTTACTTTATACATTTATTTTGTTATTGGGTACTTCATCTTTCCGCTGTTGTTGATCTTTGAAATGGGAAATTGTAATGTCTTATCTTGTTCTGTATCATTCTCTTTTGATTGTATACTTGTATTGTATACTGTATATTTCTTGTATTGTATTTATATTGTATACTTGTATTATATATTTAGTTAGGCAAGTACTTAATTCTGTTTTTTCCTGCAGAGTCAAATTTTGTTAAATGATTTATGTTCCATAGGACATGGTCCTAGAACAATAAACATTATTATTATTATTATCTTTTCTTCCGGAATATATATCCATTTGAATGTAGCCTGCGTGCCCTCTCAAGGCGATACATAGTAACATATAATGAATTCTTACAACTTGTATGAAAAAAATAATAAAAACATAATGGTAAGTGACTGTATTCATTGAAAAGTAAAACTAAGAGCTGCAATGCAGCCGCCGCGAGTGTCTCTTGCTCTTGAGAACCGAGGTGACCGACAACTCTCGACCTACAAAGTGACAAACTGAAACTCCCGTCAACATTTTGGCCTTAAGGCAAAAGAAACTGAAAACTTTAAAAATCTGACCCAATATATTCGAGAAGTAAATATCACGATCATCATTCAAGTGACCGGCAGCGATAATCTAACATGGTGCGAAAATAAATAAGCTCCTTGAAAAGTAACGAAAATTGGAGCAATTTTATCAGAGAATGCAGGAGAAAAATGATAATGTAATGAAATGAGAAACAAAAAACACCAACGAAAAGATGAAATCGCCTGATTGGACAACTATTACAGTTTGAGCATGACAGTAATGAAACAGCACCGCAGAGAAAAACTAAAAAAAAAAAGAAATGGAAGCCCCCTCTCTCTTCCATGCAATAAACAGAAATAAAATAAGACGAAGAAAAAATACACAGCGAAAATATAAAGTAATGAATCAGTTGATAAATTAAAGATCGTCATGAAATACATAATTACATCCATGTACTTAGATGCCTAGGATCTTAGAGAAGGGGGAATCGCAGCATGGGTGTCTTCGCTATTAATCCCGCTAGTCTACGAACACTTTAGCTAGCGAATCCGATTCTCCATCCCTGCCAGCCTGAGTGGGTGCTAGCAATGGTGTTGCATTAACTCGGGTGGCTCGGTCTCTCGCAGGTCCGATGAGAGTGGAGCGCTTAACGGATTCACAGAGGGAACATGCGCCATGAGGGGAGCTTCAAGGATTAAGGATTCTCCCAAGATAGGAGAGGATAATCTCTTTGCTGCGCCACGATACGGGTATCGAAAATGGAAAAAAAAACTATATTGCATCCAGGATAATAGCACGAAAAGCGGACTAAATCTACGATTTATAAATACCCTATCATTGGAATACACCAATATTTCAAGGACATTATTTTAAATATTTAGTACGTCATTCTATGTACCTACGATTCATTACCTTAAGTGAAAACAGCATTCGTTCTACACTGCATTAGGTCTCAGAAGCTTGCAATTATTTCCAGGTTTAGCACATATTTCCCAGCAAAATATTGATTGCAAATCCATAGTAATGATAAATAAATGTAATGTAATAAAAGACCTGGCTCATCCACATGAACGTTTCAGACTGAAAACCCTGAGGCAAAATTCGTTTGCAAGATGCTAAATGAAGAAACTATCACTACTGTTAGGTAATGTGGTCTATTCTCTAGGCTCTCTTGGATTTTAAAGCAATTCCAGCAATGACTGAGAATATTTTAAGACATTCAATAGGATCTCATGCTTCCCCTCGCGTGTTTGATGCACTTCTCCGTTTCCAGGGATGACTTCCGTACGACCCCTGCGGATATCTGCGGGATCACGGGTGTAACGAGTTCGAATTTGACGAATCGAACTTTCTGAGACATCAGAATCCAGAAGAAGGGGTTAATCAAACGGGACGAAACGAACCCGTCGCGATTTCCAGATCGTTCTCTCTCCCGCGCCTTGGTAAAACCTTTCTTCCTCTCCTCAACCTTACGCCATACATCGCCATACCGCTCAGGCTGACACCATCATCACCTCTCCCCCCCTTTATTTCGCACCCCTTGGTCACAATTGCTCCGGCGCCGTAACCTCTTAGCGCGCAACACCAGGCTCCCGAAGGTTTCCGCCGGGCGACACACCCAGCCTTTCCGTCACATACACAAACACAACACACATCACATCACATAGAGAGGTGTGTAATGACACACGCGACACGGTCAGCGGATAGAGAAGGGGAGGGGGGTGAGTACCTGGACACTCCCATGTAACCCCCTCTAGCGATGTCATTGAGGGTGGAGTCTAGGAGTCGATACCTCGACGACAGACGGCGCCCCAAGCGATTGATCGCTCCAAATGCACTCGGGTAGAAAACTCCAATACCCCCACGCACCCACTCTGAGAGCCGCTGGGTTCCCGCAATATGGATGGATTTTTTTTTTTGCTTCTTCAGCGCAAGATCCGAATTCTCTCGATCGCACGTTCTCCACCCCTGCTTCTCTCAACTGATGAAAGGATATCGGTAAAATGTGTCTCCAAGTGAGGCGCATTCGACCTCTCCTTCATCCTCGGGCATTTTCGTTTGAGTTGAAGTGCCTTACGACGTGGCGTTTGGCTTTTCCTTATTTTTACCTGTGCCTGAGGAATACATATGTAGGTAACAATCCTTTTCTCTGACAAGGGAATGCGGAGCTAGAGGCTCGGTACCCGTATCATTTGAAATTAAAACTTTCTTGATACATAAAGGAACAAATCCCCTCTCCTTTACTTTATCAGTAGAGGACCTAATAGAGACTCTCAAAAATATTTAAATGAAAAGGGACATAGAATTTTTATAAACATAATTATCAAATGACATGTTTTTTGCCATTATACACCAATTAAGTCTCGGCTTTAACCAGCAACGAGATTAATATAATACCTAAGTACAACCATACTACTCGTAGCTACGTGGAATCTCAGGGAATGTAATTAAAGCCCAATTGGAGCGTACTTGTGGATTCAAAACACATATAAAGCGCATTTGAACAATTTTAATCGACTAATGCCAGAGCGTTGAAATGCACATTGTTTTTTAAATTAACTAGAGCGAAAAAAATGCCAAATCTCCATTTTGCACACTTCACAATGATAATCTGCAAGGAATAGGAATACACGAAGACTGAATCGCTAAAAATAAACATTTGATTTGCCACAAACGAAATTGATACTCTTTTAACCCAAGTATTTAAAAACTTTTGAATTGATTCCCTTAATACCGTAAATAGGCATTCGCTCTGGTAAAGTATGGGATCTTTATAGAAGATATTCACGGATTATTGCCTAAAATCTAAGTCAGTATAGTCAGCAAATATCCACCACATTCCTTGACCAATTCCTCACGCAAAAATTTCGCCTCTGCAAATTTCCAAATACACATGTCGTTTGTAGGCTGTCCTCGGGTCCTGAGGAGGGACGTTAAACCTTGATATCTTTCGTTAAGTCGGTCAATGCTGCCGCTGGATTTCTCTCCACAAAATAAATTCCTTCCACTTTCTCAAATATCCACCTATCCTCAATGGTGCTAGTCAACTATCGGTCACCTCCCCTACCTATGTCAAGCTGGCCTAAATTTTGCCTACCTTCCAAAATTTCAGGGGCAAAAAATAAATGATCATGTAAGCTTTAAAACTATTGCAAGCAATTTTGCTATTAAACTCAATACGTTAACTTCCATATGTCTTGTTAAACTAAAAAGATCCATATTAACTTCTGCAACTGCATATTCTGATGAGGGGATATTAAATACGAATAAGCATTCCATTAAAAAGTGACAATTTTTCTCAAAGTTAAATAATTGTTAACTAAAAAACGCTACCGTAACTTTTTTTCATACTACAGAGGATAATACAACAATGCCATTTCTACATAAATAACATAGTGAGTAGTTTGTGCCCCTATTATTTCAAAAGTTATTTCATGCCAAAGAAAGGCCTACCAACCGTTTTGAGGTTTTATCGCTACAATTAAATGGTGTTATCATATAGAATTGAGCAACGTAACTAGTAAAAGAGCTCATATTGTTAATATTTACACTTCCAACTACCGTTCCATCAAATGCAAGCGGTCGCACATGCAAGAGAAAAGTTCAGCTCATCAAATAAATATTCCAACTTTTGCAAATTTTTAATGGCAACAGAAAAAAAACCGTGCCGACGATTTGTTTTAAACTTGATGTAAACATTAAAAATACAATTGCCTGTGAAATTGCATGTAGCTCATAGTTTGTGCCCCTCCAGGAGAGATATTACAATCAAATGAATTTACCATTACATGCCGCAGCATCGGAGCGTCGCACTTTGCATAACTACCCTAAATAGAAGGGGCCTAAAAGTTATGTAAATGTCATCTTTAAAACTATTGAGTATTTTAGCCTATTAAATTTAATATGGAATATTTTACCATTCCTTGTAAACACAGCAAGGTCCATATTAACATCTTCAATTGCGTATTCGGTTGACGGTATATTAAATACGTACATACATTCCATTTAAAGTGACAATTTTTCTCAAAGTTAAATAATTGTTAACTATTAACCGCTACCGAAACTTTTTTTCATACTATAGAGGATTAAACATAATTGCCATTTCTACATAAATAACATATTGAGTAGTTTTTGCCCTTATTATTTCAAAAGTTATTTCATGCCGAAAAACAGCCTACAAACATTTTTGCGGTTTTATCGGTAATACTAAATGGTGTTATCATATAGAATTGAGCAAATTAACTAGTAAAAGAGCTCATATTTTGAATAATTACACTTCCAACTACCGTACTATCAAATGCAAGTAGTCGCACGTACATAGACAAAAGTTCAGCTTATCAAATAAATATTTCAACTTTTGCAAATTTAATTAGCAACGGAAAAAAAACCGTGCCGACGATTTTTTTTAAACTTGCTGTAAACATTTAACAGACAATCGTCTATGAAACTGCATGTGGCTCATAGTTTGTGCCCCTCCAGGAGAGATATTACAATCAAATGAATTTACCATTACATGCCGCAGCATCGGAGCATCGCACTTTGCATAACTACCCTAAATAGAAGGGGCCTAGAAGTTACGTAAATGTAATCTTTAAAACTATTGAGTATTTTATGCTATTAAATTTAGTATGGAATATTTTACCATTCCTTGTAAACACAGCAAGGTCCATATTAACATCTTCAACTGCGTATTCGGTTGACGGTATATTAAATACGTACATACATTCCATTTAAAAGTGACAATTTTTCTCAAGTTAAACAATTGTTAACTATTAAACGCTACCGAAACTTTTTTTCATACTATAGAGGATTAAACATAATTGCCATTTCTACATAAATAACATAGTGAGTAGTTTGTGCCCTTATTATTTCAAAAGTTATTTCATGCCGAAAAACCGCCTACAAACATTTTTGCGGTTTTATCGGTAATATTAAATGGTGTTATCATATAGAATTCAGCAAATTAACTAGTAAAAGAGCTCATATTGTTAATATTTACACTTCCAACTACCGTTCCATCAAATGCAAGCGGTCGCACATGCAAGAGAAAAGTTCAGCTCATCAAATAAATATTCCAACTTTTGCAAATTTTTAATGGCAACAGAAAAAAAACCGTGCCGACGATTTTTTTTAAACTTGCTGTAAACATTTAACAGACAATCGTCTATGTAACTGCATGTGGCTCATAGTTTGTGCCCCTCCAGGAGAGATATTACAATCAAATGAATTTACCATTACATGCCGCAGCATCGGAGCATCGCACTTTGCATAACTACCCTAAATAGAAGGGGCCTAGAAGTTATGTAAATGTCATCTTTAAAACTATTGAGTATTTTATGCTATTAAATTTAGTATGGAATATTTTACCATTCCTTGTAAACACAGCAAGGTCCATATTAACATCTTCAACTGCGTATTCGGTTGACGGTATATTAAATACGTACATACATTCCATTTAAAAGTGACAATTTTTCTCAAGTTAAACAATTGTTAACTATTAAACGCTATCGAAACTTTTTTTCATACTATAGAGGATTAAACATAATTGCCATTTCTACATAAATAACATAGTGAGTAGTTTGTGCCCTTATTATTTCAAAAGTTATTTCATGCCGAAAAACCGCCTACAAACATTTTTGCGGTTTTATCGGTAATATTAAATGGTGTTATCATATAGAATTCAGCAAATTAACTAGTAAAAGAGCTCATATTGTTAATATTTACACTTCCAACTACCGTTCCATCAAATGCAAGCGGTCGCACATGCAAGAGAAAAGTTCAGCTCATCAAATAAATATTCCAACTTTTGCAAATTTTTAATGGCAACAGAAAAAAAACCGTGCCGACGATTTTTTTTAAACTTGCTGTAAACATTTAACAGACAATCGTCTATGTAACTGCATGTGGCTCATAGTTTGTGCCCCTCCAGGAGAGATATTACAATCAAATGAATTTACCATTACATGCCGCAGCATCGGAGCGTCGCACTTTGCATAACTACCCTAAATAGAAGGGGCCTAAAAGTTATGTAAATGTCATATTTAAAACTATTGAGTATTTTAGCCTATTAAATTTAATATGGAATATTTTACCATTCCTTGTAAACACAGTAAGGTCCATATTAACATCTTCAATTGCGTATTCGGTTGACGGTATATTAAATACGTACATACATTCCATTTAAAAGTGACAATTTTTCTCAAAGTTAAATAATTGTTAACTATTAACCGCTACCGAAACTTTTTTTCATACTATAGAGGATTAAACATAATTGCCATTTCTACATAAATAACATATTGAGTAGTTTTTGCCCTTATTATTTCAAAAGTTATTTCATGCCGAAAAACAGCCTACAAACATTTTTGCGGTTTTATCGGTAATACTAAATGGTGTTATCATATAGAATTGAGCAAATTAACTAGTAAAAGAGCTCATATTTTGAATAATTACACTTCCAACTACCGTACTATCAAATGCAAGTAGTCGCACATACATAGACAAAAGTTCAGCTTATCAAATAAATATTTCAACTTTTGCAAATTTAATTAGCAACGGAAAAAAAACCGTGCCGACGATTTTTTTAAAACTTGCTGTAAACATTTAACAGACAATCGTCTATGAAACTGCATGTGGCTCATAGTTTGTGCCCCTCCAGGAGAGATATTACAATCAAATGAATTTACCATTACATGCCGCAGCATCGGAGCATCGCACTTTGCATAACTACCCTAAATAGAAGGGGCCTAGAAGTTACGTAAATGTAATCTTTAAAACTATTGAGTATTTTATGCTATTAAATTTAGTATGGAATATTTTACCATTCCTTGTAAACACAGCAAGGTCCATATTAACATCTTCAACTGCGTATTCGGTTGACGGTATATTAAATACGTACATACATTCCATTTAAAAGTGACAATTTTTCTCAAGTTAAACAATTGTTAACTATTAAACGCTACCGAAACTTTTTTTCATACTATAGAGGATTAAACATAATTGCCATTTCTACATAAATAACATAGTGAGTAGTTTGTGCCCTTATTATTTCAAAAGTTATTTCATGCCGAAAAACCGCCTACAAACATTTTTGCGGTTTTATCGGTAATATTAAATGGTGTTATCATATAGAATTCAGCAAATTAACTAGTAAAAGAGCTCATATTGTTAATATTTACACTTCCAACTACCGTTCCATCAAATGCAAGTAGTCGCATGTACAAAGTAAAAAGTTCAGCTCATCAAATAAATATTTCAACTTTTGCAAATTTAATTGGCAACGGAAAAAAAACCGTGCCGACGATTTTTTTTAAACTTGCTGTAAACATTTAACAGACAATCGTCTATGAAACTGCATGTGGCTCATAGTTTGTGCCCCTCCAGGAGAGATATTACAATCAAATGAATTTATCATTACATGCCGCAGCATCGGAGCATCGCACTTTGCATAACTACCCTAAATAGAAGGGGCCTAGAAGTTACGTAAATGTAATCTTTAAAACTATTGAGTATTTTATGCTATTAAATTTAGTATGGAATATTTTACCATTCCTTGTAAACACAGCAAGATCCATATTAACATCTTCAACTGCGTATTCGGTTGACGGTATATTAAATACGTACATACATTCCATTTAAAAGTGACAATTTTTCTCAAGTTAAACAATTGTTAACTATTAAACGCTACCGAAACTTTTTTTCATACTATAGAGGATTAAACATAATTGCCATTTCTACATAAATAACATATTGAGTAGTTTTTGCCCTTATTATTTCAAAAGTTATTTCATGCCGAAAAACAGCCTACAAACATTTTTGCGATTTTATCGGTAATACTAAATGGTGTTATCATATAGAATTGAGCAAATTAACTAGTAAAAGAGCTCATATTTTGAATAATTACACTTCCAACTACCGTACTATCAAATGCAAGTAGTCGCACATGCATAGACAAAAGTTCAGCTTATCAAATAAATATTTCAACTTTTGCAAATTTAATTAGCAACGGAAAAAAAACCGTGCCGACGATTTTTTTTAAACTTGCTGTAAACATTTAACAGACAATCGTCTATGAAACTGCATGTGGCTCATAGTTTGTGCCCCTCCAGGAGATATATTACAATCAAATGAATTTACCATTACATGCCGCAGCATCGGAGCATCGCACTTTGCATAACTACCCTAAATAGAAGGGGCCTTGAAGATACGTGAAATTTTGTGTGTAACTTTTAAGGATCATTTATTCATCAGAAATTTTGTTCTCGTGTAAGGATACTTAGCAGTATGTGATTCGCTGGAAGATTTCTTTGTTAAGTCCAAACTTGCTCAGTTCCCTTATCTTAATCTTAATTAGAACTTAATCAGTTCCCATTCATATTTAAATACAACCACCTGCCCAGAATGAGAACATCATTCATAATATAAAGTGCCCACAGGTCACAGATCACAGTCATAGGACCACAGGTCACAGATCCCGATAACGAACGTGCTGAGAAAACCGAGACCCACAGAAATATCAAAGGAAACTAAGTGTTATATTTTCATATTCATTTCAATGTAGCTATAAATTACAACGCTGTATAACAAGTGAGGTCATGATTAGTATTATAGTATCAATTACTGACGTAATATATATTTCAATTTTCTTCGACATATTTAGTGAATGATTTTTAAGTGCCATACAATAGGTAGCCAAGTGTCAACAATTTTGTGGAGAGGTTTACTATGGACTATTTTTCTATACAACATATTATTATTATTATTTTATTTTTTCAATCAATTACATTTAAAAAAATTATTTCAAGCCTTAAGATGTGTAATAATGGGCATGATAAATGCATTTACATAATTTCGCAAATGCTGGATTTTTGCGTTTTTCACATTCCTGTATCTGCGTAACTGAAAAGTCTGCAAGTCCAGTTTTATACCATAGTTATATTTTGTACAGATCTTTATTTTCTGTAATTTTCAAATTTTTAAACAACTGCCCATCAGTGATATTAGACTTGAAATATTGCAATATTTTAAAAAGTTACAATTTGCCGGCCCTGTAAAAATAAAAATATGCAAGCTTCTCACTTCAAATTATTTTAATATAGAGATCTCATGTCACCGTATATTATGAGCAATTTTTAAGGATCGAAGAAAATGTCTTCTTCCCCAAAAAATCCGAAATATACTAAAACTTGAGTGTTTTACTTCAAAGTTTGGCTGTAAAATTAGTCACGAAGAAATTATAATTCCACGTTATGACATACACAAAGTTGTAGTTCCAAGTATGCGTAATGCATAAAAATTTATTTCATTTTCCTATAACCGACGGTATAAGAGTAACAGAAGTTAATTTCAAGCCTTGAAAATGCTAAAAAAAGTTCTGCACGGAGATGGAAAAATGGCCGCCAATCGGTTGCCATGGAAAATAGAAAAAAAAACTTGTATTGAGCTATCGAAACATAAGGCTATCGGCCCTCAAAAAATGATTTTTTTCTAAAATGGTCGAGCTACCAACTTGGACCTCTTAGTCTGGATTGACCCAAAAAAGACGTTTGTCTATCAAACGACATGCTCATAGATTGTTCGCCTACAGGAAATATATTATAATCAAATGGTACCACTACATGCCACGGCTGTCGTTCATAGCAATTTGCTTACTCTCCAAAGATATTAGGTGCGCTAAATGAATTAAAATAGGACTTGGTGTAGAACTAGGGGAATATCAAGGAAACAAACATACAAAGTAAGTTCTTTATTATCAAAAATAACATTTTATACATTAAATGGGAATAAAATTACATATTCATTAATGATAATACCTTTAGTCATTTTTATCAATGGTATTCATTATTTCTGAAAAACTGCTGGGTAAGATTATCTTTAACTAAAACTATAAGGTAGGATAAATTTTCTGTTATATTAAATACTAAGTGCCACTGATAAACCCCCGTAAAACTGGTTACGCTTTCCTTCATATATTTATACTGTTTTTTTTCTAGCCATACTAGTTTATTTTATTTTAAACCAAATGTTTAATTTTAGTGGGATATACTTCAAACATAGGGTTGAACCCCGTAATTTCCTCAGTAAAGGCTAATTCTGCAGCCATGACATCATCATTGGATATTACGGGGGTAAAGGAAAGGAATGGTAGGTGAGTAGGTGTGTGGGAGATAATGAGTAGGGTAAGTTCCTAAGGAGGTAGGAAAGAAATACAATTTACTTTTTCTATATAAATCATTTTAACCACAATAGCAATAAATTAGGAAGAGGAGCAATCATAGCAACAAGTTTGGCTCCAAAGGAAATATTGATAAAGCATTTAATATAAGCTATACTATTTTACACTTCACTATAAATGCCATTACCACTACGAGACCATTCCGATTTGCGGGCTACTGGCCTTTCTTTATTAACTCTTCCTTCGCTTCGAAGGAAAAATTGATAAAGCACTTAGTATAAGCTATACTATTTTACACTACACTATAAATGCCGTTACCACTACGAGACCATTCCGATTTGCGGGCTACTGGCCTTTCTTTATTAACTCTTCCTTCGCTCCGAAGGAAAAATTGATATAGCACTTAGTATAAGCTATACTATTTTACACTTCACTATAAATGCCGTTACCACTACGAGACCATTCCGATTTGCGGGCTATTGGCCTTTTATATTAACTCTTCCTTCGCTCCGAAGGAAAAATTGATAAAGCATTTAGTATAAGCTATACTATTTTACACTGCACTATAAATGCCATTACCACTACGAGACCATTCCGATTTGCGGGCTACTGGCCTTTCTTTATTAACTCTTCCTTCGCTCCGAAGGAAAAATTGATGAAGCATTTAGTATAAGCTATATTATTTTACACTACACTATAAATGCCATTACCACTACGAGACCATTCCGATTTGCGGGCTATTGGCCTTTTATATTAACTCTTCCTTCGCTCCGAAGGAAAAATTGATAAAGCATTTGGGATAACCTATTCTATTTTAGACTATAGAATACATCCTATCACCACTATGAACCTCTCAAAGTCAAAAAACATGCTCTTAAGGCTAACAATGACTTATTGAATTTTCGCTTCCTACTCATCACAATCTCTTGGACCAAGCAAGACATAGAATACATTTCCATGAAATCCCTATAATTTCCGAAATATCTGCGGTTTTTTCAATGCAAGTCACATGACTCCATCTTCCACAGCATATGCAAGCGACCCGTTCTTTGCTGTTATAAGTATCGCTTCCACACACAGAGCATGTGTTCCTAACCTTCTCTATATTTTTAAGTATGTCACTTTGAATAGTCTCTCTAAACGTTTTTGGATCAAAAAGCATATCCAATGGTGTTCCTTTTATTATACATAAGGCATAGTATGCTACAAACACACCACAGTTGAAAAAATCCGTCTGAGTTGGATATGGGGCCGCTTTGCATATCCAACCAGTTACGTCTACAATGTCATCACTTAGAGTATTACGTTTCTTTAGAAATGAAGAAAATTTTAGCAGGATTTCTCTGGAATTCACGGCACTATGCTTTAACAAGGGATCAAAGTACTGCAGAATTTTAGAAGTGAAATCAGCACGTAAAAGACACCAATGGTTGCAGTTGACATGCACCGGCATAATAACAGTTTCTTTATCTGATAACTTGATATTGTTCAGAGAGAATTCTTTGGTAAATTTACTTTGCATAGCTACCGTAGATTTTTGAGACGAAACGTAAACAACGTTGGTCCCACGCACATGTATTTTTAGGAAGGAATCGATTACTGTGTCATCAAGCCAACCCTCTCTGAATGTGCACTGAAAATTATCAAGATAAACGGCGTATTTACCAATATAACCTAACACATGAGAATGACCATGGGCAAGTTGACAGTCGTAATAATCTAAAACTGATACCAAACCATTGTCAAAAAATTGTAAATGATGTTCTTCAATGCGAATTAATTTGGAATCGTTATCCCTACACTGCACTTCCACAATACTTAGGCTCTCTTCCAAATCTTTTTCGTTCAAACAGCCCATATCTCTAGTTTCATTTTCACCCACCGATTCTAGCCCACATGTTCTCTTGAAAGGAAAATTCTTTGACGTGAGCTCAGAAACCTCGCTACAGTTAATGTTAGCAAAGTATGTATTCTTCCTAAGCTTCTTTTTCTTCCATCTCTCCTCTGGTTCCCCTTTACGCCCCCTTTTCCTATTCTTTCCATAGTTTGGTATGTCTAATGCTATCTCTTTAACAAGTGCAGCGACATGAGTGTGCATTGCCCGCAGGAATCTCCCGCATTTAATATTACACTCCCCGTTTAAAATATTGGTTTTCACTTGTCCGAACCAATTTTCCACACAGGCGTTGCTGAACCGGTTGCAAACTTTAGATATACTCTCTTTCCGAGCCCCAAGGATTCCTGACCATAGAGGGGCATAAGGAATACAACGTTTTAATAAGAATTTTAATAGCTTTGGACAGTAATAAACGTTTTCTTCTCCAATTAAATCAAAGGAAACTTTAGCAGAATGTTGACTGAAAACTTGATAAAATGGGCTGGATGCGTACAGAGGATCGAGAGGGAGATCTTTAACGTCATCAGGTAACATTTCATCGAAATGGTCTAATGCTTTCGTAAACTTACGCAGCATTAATAAGGAATTATCCACAGTTTCACCCCTGACATTGTTGCTTAAGATGGTCATAAGCAATTTGAAAATATGGGAGAATTCCTCAAAAGAAGAAGCGCACACTAATAACGCCACTGCTTCCATAACCATTTTCCTAATTGACTTTTTTTCGGAGCACTTCCAGATTTGTTTTGCTACTATATGCATGAAATGGGCACAACATATTCGAACATAAATTATTTGATCCCCGCGGATTTTCCCCATGCATATATCATAACAAACTTTTAAATAAGAAGGCATGTCACAATTGCACCAATTACCAATTACAGCATTGAGCATAGCGAAGCTGAAGTCACATACCACGTCTGAGAACAGTGGCCATCTCCCCAACTTCTTTGCAAACACTTTATAGGCTCCTAATAAAGCTGCTATTGATTGCGCGTCGTGAAAAATTGTAATCATTTCAATCATAGGTATCAGTTTTCCATCAAAGTTACTTACACCCGCGTAATAGAATGCCTTCTTATCATAGAATGTGGGGGATCTAACCACAGAACCCGTAGCATCAAAGTGGAGCGTAGGAAGAGATGTCTTTGGGATGGAGTTTAAAAGATTCACTTGCCCGGCGGAAAAGCAGTACACCGTTAAGGGTTCCCCAACGCGTTGAATGTACTGCTCACTGGAATTTGCCCCTTTTCTGAATTCATACAAAACATCCAAAAAATCGTCCGAATCCAAGTCATCGGATGCTTTTGCCTCGGCACGAGCCTGCCTTAATACCTGAGAGGTTTTGATGCCCTGTAAGTTTCCGCGAAGAATACCTGAAGTGCTTGCTTCCAATACTTTGCGAGACCTATATATTGAAACTTTTTCATGTTTCAGCTCTGTCTTCGCGACAACTCTGTCGTACCCACTTAAATTCCGGGTTAATTTCTCCCTTCCATGATTCTCTTCTCCGCGACTCAAGACAGTAACAAGCGAAGTCAGTATGACGGTTGGTGCATGATTCATGGTAAACTTAAACTCCTTGCAGTTAATGTGCTTGCAATAAGCGTTCACAACTAGGTAGGGGGAGTTGAATCGTATAACTTTGTTAAAATAGTATCCTCTAAATTGGACCACACAAGATTGATTCACCGCTCCAAACTTCTTATTAAATACACTGCCCCATCTACCTTTTACTAGATTTCCTAGATCAAAAACTTCATCCCACTCAACAAAATTCAAATTAAAGGTGCCTTCCAGGCTCCATGCCATTGATACTTCGCCCGAAAACAGGGATTCCATTGAAGAAAATGGCTGATGGTTAGTACTCTCAATTATGGGATAAGTCTCGTCTTTAAATGGGGATATGTCCGCGATTGGAACCTCCACTTGAGGTTCCAGGGTCATAGGGGCATAGAAATGAGTTTTATCATCTCTCTCAGCGATATTTTCCAGTTTCGTTACATTAACCCTCAAATTGAGTAAACGCTGAACACGCTTCAGAGGTGTGCCACATGAAGTACTGAATGAAGAACTATGGTTAACCTTAATGAAGTGATCGCGAATGCTATCAGAGTTTCTCTTCCAAAATGTTTGGATTAATTTCCTCCCATTCAAAGAATTTTCACCCAGGAAATATAAGGCAGCCTTGCCAAATATGGAGCCTTCCCTGCGGCCCCCCCAATCCAACGTAGCTAGCGATACATTTTTCTCCAAAAAGAAATTAGCTAGGGCTAACGCGGAAATATTGTGCTGTCGAGGGCGCATTGCTAATTTACATACATAAACACACAATCCGTGGCCCTGAGTTTAAGGAAGAACTGAATCACACTAGATTATACAGATGGCTTAAGCCATCTACGTAAATTAAAAAAAAACTTACACACAGCCAACTCCAGTTTTCAGCGTGGGATCACAATTTCACAGTCAGACACAACTCCAGTTTTCAGCGTCAGATCACAAGTTCACAGTCAGACACCAAAATGTGGATAGGACGTGAAGTGAAGGAGTTCGTATACTGGATACAAAGGTAGTAATCATAATGTGAGTTGCACGCGGTCTCTGAGACCACGCATCTGATTTTCACTCTAATACTTTGTGCTCAAGTGACTTACACTGACATCCGTCTTTCAATGTATACAATTTAATGAAGTCTGTCCCTGGGTCTACTAAGAAATTAGGAGCCTTCACTCCCACAGACCCCGCGCCGGTGACAATGTTGCTAATAGGCGCCTCACTTACATAGTGTTAAAAGAAGCTAATCTCAAGAAGAGGGAATAACTTCTCAAAATTGTCCCTAGAGTTTGGGAGGGGAGGTATGTTTATTCCAGGACTTCCCCCTCTTTTAAATGTCATGCAGAGTGTTCACTTCTCTTCAACACTTCATAGTGTATTAACCGACAGGCTGGAGGTCATGAGTCGTAGGCCTGTCATTTTTGGGAGACAGCTCCTTGGTGATTCCCACTTTGTCCGACTCGCGAGAAGGGAAGGATATGACTTGGATCAAGGTAGGAAATTTGAATTTGCTAAAACCATTGCTCTGCCATCAGCATTCATATTTAATTTTTAAACATTGCTATAATCAACAGTTCGGCCGGCACGAATTGGCCTTTGCATTTCCGGGCAGAAAGTGCGGGAGCTGAGGGAGAGGGTTGTGAGTGAACTGAACTTAAATGGTCCAGTAATGCTTCTCATTGGTTCCAATGACCTGAGACATGTAAGTTATTATGAATCTCTTCTCCTTTATGCAGGAAATGTCACTAAGTTGACGTGTTATATCCTTGTTTTAGGACGCCGTGTACAAATCCCTCAAGGGTAGTTTTTACGCCCTTATTTCGGTAATTGCAAAGAAAGCATCTTCCATTACCATATTAACTGTTCCTCCGGCCCCTGCAATGTGGGGCAATGCCATATATAGACGGCATCTCTTGGCCTTAAATAGGTGGCTTATGGGATGGCGCAGACGTAAGTATGTTAAGGTACGTGGAATACTTTCCAATCTGTAAAGAATGTATTTTCATTGAACTGTCAATTACTTCCTCTGCACGGAAAACAGCTGGAATACAAGTGATTAATACCACGTCACCATTTCTCTACGAGGATAGAGTCCGTGAGGATTGTTTTGAGAAGCAAGTAACGTGGTTTCACATTTAAAATTGCATATTACTTGCGATGATAGTAATGATACAATGCATTGTCATTTAGATGGATGGGGACAGGAGAAAGGAAGCGACCAGATGGTATCCACCTCAACGCGACGGGAATGGAAATAATGTTGAGGACCATCCATGAGGGCATTAAGAGTTAAAAAGCATACATTTACTCACCCTATATAATTAACTCTTCCATCATTAGAGTATCATCATTTTCCGATGATAAATGAATAGAAAAAATAAAATATAATTCTTTGCCACAGCATTAGAAACTTAGTGTACTTATTATCTACCCACACACCTACCTACCTACCATTCCTTTCCTTTCCCCCCGTAATATCCAATGATGATGTCATGGCTGCAGAAATAGCCTTTACTGAGGAAATTACGGGGTTCAACCCTCTGTTTGAAGTATATCCCACTAAAATTAAACATTTGGTTTAAAATAAACTAGTATGGCTAGAAAAAAAACAGTATAAATATATGAAGTAATAGCGTAACCAGTTTTACGGGGGTTTATCAGTGGCACTTAGTATTTAATATAACAGAAAATTTATCTTACCTTATAGTTTTAGTTAAAGATAATCTTACCCAGCAGTTTTTCAGAAATAATGAATACCATTGATAAAAATAACTAAAGGTATTATCATTAATAAATATGTAATTTTATTCCCATTTAATGCATAAAATGTTTTTGTTAATAAAGAAGTTACTTTGTATGTTTGTTTCCTTGATATTCCCCTAGTTCTACCACAAGTCCTATTTTAATTCAAATAGCGCACCTAATATCTTCGGAGAGTAAGCAAATTGCTATGAACGACAGCCGTGGCATGTAGTGGTATCATTTGATTACAATATCTCTCCTGTAGGCGAACAATCTATGAGCCCCATGTCGTTTGGTAGACTAACGTCTGTTTTGGTTTTTTTAGTATCCTTTAAGAATTCTTACGCACGCTTCGTTTCTAATTGGCGATCAAAATTTGCAAAAGTTGAAATATTTATCTTATTATCTGAATTTTGGATTTTTATGTGTATATGCAACAGCTTACATTTAATGAAACGGTAAATGGAAATCTTAACCCGTTAACGCCTAGCGGTGCCGTTTGGTACCATTCGGTAGTGTATTCCTTAAGTTAATTTTATTCATATTACTTTACATTCCTTTTGATTTCTTTAACTTCACATCAATTTACATATTTTGAAGCATATGATTCCGAAGATTCCGCTTTTACTGAACCATAATTAACGTGCATACAGATGTTTGAAATATGAGAATTTTCAATGATCGCCAAAAAACTATTTTTTTCGTGCACTCATTCCGATTTTTTGAAAATTTTCTATTCCTGTCCTTATATACGCGAGTTTTTCAAGTAATATTAAATCATAGAATGTATGTAGAAATGGCAATTATGTTTAATCCTCTATAGTATGAAAAAAAGTTTCGGTAGCGGTTAATAGTTAACAATTATTTAACTTTGAGAAAAATTGTCACTTTTAAATGGAATGTATGTACGTATTTAATATACCGTCAACCGAATACGCAATTGAAGATGTTAATATGGACCTTACTGTGTTTACAAGGAATGGTAAAATATTCCATATTAAATTTAATAGGCTAAAATACTCAATAGTTTTAAAGATGACATTTACATAACTTTTAGGCCCCTTCTATTTAGGGTAGTTATGCAAAGTGCGACGCTCCGATGCTGCGGCATGTAATGGTAAATTCATTTGATTGTAATATCTCTCCTGGAGGGGCACAAACTATGAGCTACATGCAGTTTCACAGGCAATTGTATTTTTAATGTTTACATCAAGTTTAAAACAAATCGTCGGCACGGTTTTTTTTCTGTTGCCATTAAAAATTTGCAAAAGTTGGAATATTTATTTGATGAGCTGAACTTTTCTCTTGCATGTGCGACCGCTTGCATTTGATGGAACGGTAGTTGGAAGTGTAAATATTAACAATATGAGCTCTTTTACTAGTTAATTTGCTGAATTCTATATGATAACACCATTTAATATTACCGATAAAACCGCAAAAATGTTTGTAGGCGGTTTTTCGGCATGAAATAACTTTTGAAATAATAAGGGCACAAACTACTCACTATGTTATTTATGTAGAAATGGCAATTATGTTTCATCCTCTATAGTATGAAAAAAAGTTTCGGTAGCGTTTAATAGTTAACAATTGTTTAACTTGAGAAAAATTGTCACTTTTAAATGGAATGTATGTACGTATTTAATATACCGTCAACCGAATACGCAGTTGAAGATGTTAATATGGACCTTGCTGTGTTTACAAGGAATGGTAAAATATTCCATACTAAATTTAATAGCATAAAATACTCAATAGTTTTAAAGATTACATTTACGTAACTTCTAGGCCCCTTCTATTTAGGGTAGTTATGCAAAGTGCGATGCTCCGATGCTGCGGCATGTAATGGTAAATTCATTTGATTGTAATATCTCTCCTGGAGGGGCACAAACTATGAGCCACATGCAGTTTCATAGACGATTGTCTGTAAAATGTTTACAGCAAGTTTTAAAAAAATCGTCGGCACGGTTTTTTTTCCGTTGCTAATTAAATTTGCAAAAGTTGAAATATTTATTTGATAAGCTGAACTTTTGTCTATGTATGTGCGACTACTTGCATTTGATAGTACGGTAGTTGGAAGTGTAATTATTCAAAATATGAGCTCTTTTACTAGTTAATTTGCTCAATTCTATATGATAACACCATTTAGTATTACCGATAAAATCGCAAAAATGTTTGTAGGCTGTTTTTCGGCATGAAATAACTTTTGAAATAATAAGGGCAAAAACTACTCAATATGTTATTTATGTAGAAATGGCAATTATGTTTAATCCTCTATAGTATGAAAAAAAGTTTCGGTAGCGTTTAATAGTTAACAATTGTTTAACTTGAGAAAAATTGTCACTTTTAAATGGAATGTATGTACGTATTTAATATACCGTCAACCGAATACGCAGTTGAAGATGTTAATATGGATCTTGCTGTGTTTACAAGGAATGGTAAAATATTCCATACTAAATTTAATAGCATAAAATACTCAATAGTTTTAAAGATTACATTTACGTAACTTCTAGGCCCCTTCTATTTAGGGTAGTTATGCAAAGTGCGATGCTCCGATGCTGCGGCATGTAATGGTAAATTCATTTGATTGTAATATCTCTCCTGGAGGGGCACAAACTATGAGCCACATGCAGTTTCATAGACGATTGTCTGTTAAATGTTTACAGCAAGTTTAAAAAAAATCGTCGGCACGGTTTTTTTTCCGTTGCTAATTAAATTTGCAAAAGTTGAAATATTTATTTGATAAGCTGAACTTTTGTCTATGTACGTGCGACTACTTGCATTTGATAGTACGGTAGTTGGAAGTGTAATTATTCAAAATATGAGCTCTTTTACTAGTTAATTTGCTGAATTCTATATGATAACACCATTTAGTATTACCGATAAAACCGCAAAAATGTTTGTAGGCTGTTTTTCGGCATGAAATAACTTTTGAAATAATAAGGGCAAAAACTACTCAATATGTTATTTATGTAGAAATGGCAATTATGTTTAATCCTCTATAGTATGAAAAAAAGTTTCGGTAGCGGTTAATAGTTAACAATTATTTAACTTTGAGAAAAATTGTCACTTTTAAATGGAATGTATGTACGTATTTAATATACCGTCAACCGAATACGCAATTGAAGATGTTAATATGGACCTTGCTGTGTTTACAAGGAATGGTAAAATATTCCATATTAAATTTAATAGGCTAAAATACTCAATAGTTTTAAAGATGACATTTACATAACTTTTAGGCCCCTTCTATTTAGGGTAGTTATGCAAAGTGCGACGCTCCGATGCTGCGGCATGTAATGGTAAATTCATTTGATTGTAATATCTCTCCTGGAGGGGCACAAACTATGAGCTACATGCAGTTTCACAGGCAATTGTATTTTTAATGTTTACATCAAGTTTAAAACAAATCGTCGGCACGGTTTTTTTTCTGTTGCCATTAAAAATTTGCAAAAGTTGGAATATTTATTTGATGAGCTGAACTTTTCTCTTGCATGTGCGACCGCTTGCATTTGATGGAACGGTAGTTGGAAGTGTAAATATTAACAATATGAGCTCTTTTACTAGTTACTTTGCTCAATTCTATATGATAACACCATTTAATTGTAGCGATAAAACCTCAAAACGGTTGGTAGGCCTTTCTCTGGCATGAAATAACTTTTGAAATAATAGGGGCACAAACTACTCACTATGTTATTTATGTAGAAATGGCATTGTTGTATTATCCTCTGTAGTATGAAAAAAAGTTACGGTAGCGTTTTTTAGTTAACAATTATTTAACTTTGAGAAAAATTGTCACTTTTTAATGGAATGCTTATTCGTATTTAATATCCCCTCATCAGAATATGCAGTTGCAGAAGTTAATATGGATCTTTTTAGTTTAACAAGACATATGGAAGTTAACGTATTGAGTTTAATAGCAAAATTGCTTGCAATAGTTTTAAAGCTTACATGATCATTTATTTTTTGCCCCTGAAATTTTGGAAGGTAGGCAAAATTTAGGCCAGCTTGACATAGGTTCATTTTTAGGGGAGGTGACCGATAGTTGACTAGCACCATTGAGGATAGGTGGATATTTGAGAAAGTGGAAGGAATTTATTTTGTGGAGAGAAATCCAGCGGCAGCATTGACCGACTTAACGAAAGATATCAAGGTTTAACGTCCCTCCTCAGGACCCGAGGACTACACGTGACTCAAGTAGGGATCAGATACAATTCCAAATCTGCCGTGCCCGAGATTTGAACTCGGACCCTCGAGATGAAAGCCAAAACAGTGTTCAGCGAGGTCATAGAAAACGATAGGAAACCGTAGTCTATGAAGCAGCAGAGCCCCCTTCCCATCACTTTACGTGAGATATAAAAATACTCTCATAATGACGAGGAAATTGCCATTAACTATTGAATCAAACATGGGATCGAGCAATGAATGTAAACAGCGTCATCCTCCCCTAAATACACATAATATAAATGTCGTAAGAGCAAAGTGAAATTTTTCACCTGAAACTCAGAGTCTATTACTTGAAGGAGCAACAAAGAAGAAATTCTGTTAATACCATACGCGCTCTAGTAATATTGTCACTTCAATTCTCCACAGATTTCTACTAGCTTAAGGTTCAATGCAGTCCTAAATATGGCAGAGTTCATGCCGCTAATGAACTACTTGATGTATCCAAAATACAATTGAGTCTCTGACAAAATTTACTAGGGAAGTAATTTGAATCCGTCAAAGTGTTTATTAATTAGCTGAAATTTTAATGCATATATCTTACCTAATCTTATTATTCATCTAATTTTATCTTCAGTAAATCTATGCTCATTTCAATTTTCGGATAGGGAAATTTTCCATGGATTAGATATTCATCAAGTTCCTTGCACTAATTCCCGCATTAAGATTTCCTCCCGTTTTATCATATCATTCAGTCCATTATAAATTCAGGAAGGGCTGTAATGATCCAAGGCAGATTCAGGAGAAGTGAAAGGCTTAAACCACGGTTTGAGCGTCGCGAAATTGGATAGTAGGTAAGATTGTCACTAGAGGTAAGTGTGAAAGGCAGAGTGACGCAAGAGCCGACTGAGGGCCACTCCTGTTTGGGCACATTTAGCAGATTCTGCACGGCGTGAAAGGTACGACACTTGAAGGCATAATGGATCCGAAATGCGACCGAAGAGAGAAGATTTTTAAAAAACCGAATCGGCGGGATGCTTCAATCAAATCGTATCCTTAATTGCATTGCACAGAGATGAAAATTGAAGTGCGATCGGCATCGCTTTTTGACAAACCTCATTATAGCGCGGAAGTGACATTTCTTAAGCTCAAAATACACGCTTGTAAGTGGATGTCAAAGTCCAGCGAGGCTTTTTAGACCGGCGCCAAATATGACATTTGAAGAAGCATAGATTTGATAGCACGAAATGGAAACCCTCAGAAATATAGCAAGAAAATTGCTTCGTTTTCAAACACTCTTGGACGTCTTGGAAACTGAATTAACCTGGCTGAATTATATCCAATTAGCACGAAAAAAATTATTTTATATTCATTAACTAAAACTTTTACTGGCATTGTAGATTGGTCCAAGGGATTTTATTTAAATATAAAATGGTTCCCACGGGTGGTACGTCAATTTAATTACCACTCAACATACTATTAATTCGGGACACGAATTTTTATATTCTTTTCCGTTTTCGCCTCATGATACGAATTGAATTCCAACTGTTATATGCTTCTGATTCATGGCATCAGTGACTACTTAATGGTACCAACAATTAATGAGTTTTGTTTAAAGGCGCATAGTTCCAACAACAACATGCCACTAAGCCACGGCACAAGTTTTTAGCGAGGCTGTTCAGCTTTAGCTCTGAATATAGCCACGATCATCTTCTCATGCGTGTTGATAGTTTGACGCCTTGTAATTAACAAGTGGAGGAACGCATGTGATGCATTTGCAGTTTTGTTGTCCTGATAAGTAGTATTGAATATTCGGGTTAAGCGACCGTCAGCTTCGGTAATTTTGGTCTCTCAGCATAGGTGGGTGATTGGACAGAAGTTGGAATTTTTCACAGGGCTGAGGAAGGGTGGACAGAACCAAACGTCGGCATTAACCTGTTTGCAAAAAAAAAGACGCACTAAACGTCAACGGTCAAGGGTCAACGGCACTACACTCGAATTGCCCTCGTAACACGAGAATGAAATCCTGTCCATTGCCTCTCCAAGCTTTCACTACTATGCTACAATTGTTATGTTTCATTTCTTCAACTGCAATGATGAAACCAGACCCTCCGGATGGGAGCCAGCAAGCCTACCCGATTTCCCTCATTATTTTGATATTCGTTCAACAGTTAATACTTACATGATTTTTTATAAAAAAACGTAGTAAATGATACATTTCACACAAAAAATTAAGAGCGCAAATGATTTTTTTATTTTTTTCAAAATGTATGACTCTAAGTATACTTAAATCGATTCTATAGAAGATAAAACAGAAAACTGGGTTTTTATTTACTAACTTTTTAGGAAAAAACCACGAAAATGGATAAATTAAAATCACCAGTCAATATTACACCGTGCTGATCATGTCACAACCCCAATAAACTTTATAAAAATTCACCCAGGCAATGAATTAGAAATGTTTATGCATACAACACTGTCTTGAAGTAATTTCATTCTGATAGATTTCTTTTAGACAGAGGAACAATTGTCCTAACAAACAGCAAAATTCTTGGAAAGGGTTTTCATACACAGTATACCACACACTGTAGAACATCATCCGAACCGTTAAGATGACACTGAAACAGGCCCTCGACAATTGAACACGGATTTTCCTGAACGATTTGCGAGACCTGAGTCTGGAGTAGGGCCAACTTTCCACGTGCTTCAAACGGATTGGTTAGAGAATGAAAGGGTCACCAGCTATGGTCCCTGAAACGGAGATCGAGTTACGTCAATCTCGGATCACTTGATTAGATTTGGAATTCCGTGGTGGGAGTCACAAGAAGAAGAAGGGTCACCCATCCATCCACGTCTTCCCTCGTCCAATGTTATTATTTCATCACTCTCCCTTCCTTCCTCTTTATCGCTGCTCATCCACTTCACCCTCCGCCACTCGCAACCCTAATCTCCTTCGACCACCCTTTTCATCTTCCATTCCCTCCGTCCTTGGCCTCTGGTGGAGGCGATGCCGAATTCCGTCCGCTCTAATTGAGTTTGACGCCGAAGTAATTACTGTTTGCTTCTCCCACCCCCAATCTCTCTCTCTCTCTTCCTCACATGTCCCGCAATTATCACTCCTCCACTTGGGAGGTTACCTACCGCTTGAACGCAAAGCGAGAGGGGAAACCTATAAAAAACCAAGTCGGCCGTCCCTCTGAGTCGTAAACTCTCTCTCTCCTCTCTTTACCTCTCCCGCAACCGCTCGACCCCCTTAGAATTTAATACAGTTCACGCCCCATTCATTCACTTCCGTACTTCCCACCCCTTTTTCCTTCCCAGAAGGCTCAGGAAACCTTAATTCACCCTTTCTACCGTCTCGATTCCCTGTTCCGAACCCTTCCCCCCACCTTTAGCATCCCTTGGCGACATTATCATTCCGTCCACTTTTAAGTCCTCTGCTCTACCTTCTCTTCCTCAACTTTTTTAATTCGCCCAGATTTCCGTTCCATCAGCGATTTGAAGATTTATTCATTTCCGAGAGATTAATGCTATGCAATTTCAACAAGTTTGCCACAGTGAGAAAAAATTATACCTAAGATTCCTATTTCACATTCGCACAGAAATTACGAGTTGCCCCTACCTTTTCACCTAATTTAATTGTAAATGATATTCTCAGCAAATAATTGCACCTCGAAATCTTTATTAGACAATTTTAGACACGTTAGTTGTTGAGAATCCTAGAAAAATCCTTTATCACAGTGTCTGCGCAGTTCAATGAAGTAAGTCGATAAAAATTTGGCTTTTCTCTCCCAGACGATCCACAATATACAGTGAACAACAAACCCCAGTCTTCTAATAGCCAGTAAAATATCGGGGATTCCTATGTGCAGTCATTTCAAACAACCAGTTTCATCAGCCTATAACGAATAGACCGAATGGACAATCAAAATATCCCGTGAAATAACAACACATCTTACCAAATAAAATTATTTAGAAAAACTTTTAACGGCCTACCATGCCTATTCCAACATTACTGGATGACGATCTACAGATACAATTCAGATAAACAAACCAGACTCCAGTTTGCAAATTCCAGCTATAATTACGCAAGTCATGTGACATAATTAACCCACACAAGAGACCTCAATTTTGGGCATAAATTAGGTACTATATACGCTCCGTAGGTAAACATACTCCGAATTCTCAGGATAAAATAAACTTCTCAATTAGTCATTCGAATGATTCTGAAGAAAAATTCCAACGGAGAGACTCATTTACCGGCAACAACTTGAAAATGTCCAGGTAGCGAGCACGCCTTGTTTTCATCCGCATCACTCTGCATTTACGACTGTTGATACTGGACATCCCAATTGCCTAACATTCCCTGCCCCGCACCCTTGCAGGGCGTCCTACAGGGAGACATATAGATGTACCCTGTCGTGTGAAACGGGATCAATTCTGTTTGAACACCGAAAGTGTAGCAGAGAGAATTTGAAGCTTAAAAGGTTTCGTGCGAACACATTTATGCCCTGGGACGTATTTTCCCATCTAATGGATCAATTCCAACAGCGATGAGTCGCCGACGAGAACTCTTTACAAGCTGCGTGGGGTGGCCGTTCGTGGTCAGTGCACACGCCATACCCGCTCTTATTGTCACAATCTTCTTCACGATGTTCAGCAAAATTCAGTTTGCCAGAACCGTTTCCCATTCCGAAACGTGGAAGTGTCTCTGGGGCTATAAAGGCCCACAAACACGAAAGAGCAGTTTTCTGTCTAGACAGCCCATTATCGGATAAATATCGCAGCCGTCAAATATGTGCAAAACTGGGGTCACCAAATGAGTAAGTCTCACTCCCTACAATAGATTAGCGTAAGTGTGGTGGTGAGCTATATTGAGAGGAAAGCGGAAATCTTCTTTCAATTAGGTAGATACCGTCCATATACATCGTAACCCTGGTGGGGGGAGGGCTTAACGTTTCAATGCATTATCAGGGTCTAGCCTTCTGTTACGTTGGAAGAAATGTATATAATTAATTAACATTTTGTTCAAATATTAATGACAATAAAAATATGAAATATATATATATATAAATAATGATATCGAGAAACAAATAGTGTCCGAAGTTTCCTCTGTACGTACGAGCAAAATGAGCAAAGAACATTCAATACCTGCTATTCCAAGTCTGTTAACATACTTAAAGGCACTTCAGTACGGAAGAAGAACAGGTCGGGAGTGAAAGGAAACGGGTGGAGAGAAACCTAGTGTTGGTATCATGTTGCACTCAACGAAAGGCATCGCGGAGACCACGGCTTAACGTCCCATTCGACGGACGGAGTGCTGAACTCGAAATGCTATCCACACTGCACTGAATTAGTGGCCGGTTTATCGAATAAAAATGTCTTCTACGGCCGAGATTTGAACCCGGGGCATTGAGGTGAGAGGCAGGTACTCTACCCAACACGCCGCCACGCCCCATGAAAAGAACTCTTTATAAGGATGTCTGATATATCATTAAAAAATAATTAATTGGTAGCGTTGCGGAATTTAGAGGGCGGGGGAGGCACTTAGAGAAAAATATGGGGCATTATAGTGGGGAAAAATGGCGGATGAAATAACAGGAAAATAAGCGTTACGCTATGTACGAAAATGTGAAAACAAATGTGAAAACAAAAATGTGAAATGGCCCCTTGAATTTTCCAAAAAATGCTCGTAATAAGCGGAGGATACTCCGACAGTTAGGAGTGCTTCCACTTTGGTCAACAGGATGTTTAATTAACGACATCTACTAGGTCAATAAATTACGTTTATTTCACATACATATGGAAAATACCGTTATCATAATTTAAATATTCTTGGGAAGTTGACTGCCAAGTTGAACTGAGTCTTTACTCCACATCACCTTCGATAAGAAGGAGTTCTCCGCATTTAGATGTTAAAGTCAAAATCATGAAAGCGGAAATGGGGTTTTATTTATAATCCATGCTATCCATTTATTTAAAATTAATGTAATATCGAGTTGTTTTATAGTAAGAATAGATGTAGGCAGTGAATGCTCTGATTGTTAACGAAGTGGATCTAAACGAGACAGTTGCTGGCTCTACTTTTTGCAACTCCTAATGTTACATACTTCATAATACTCTCAAGTTTATCATGAAGAGGCTCTCATAAATATAGTACGGCGATCCCTTATGCTGCGGTGCTATATTAAAAATTGAAAGAAAAAAGCTACTTGATTATATTTCCATAAATGATGATATGATGGGCTGAACTAAAAATTAATAAAACACACTCGAAGTATCGTTTAAAATATGCCCATAAGATGCATTCTACGTCAACGTGTATAGCCGTTGGCATTAATTATTCTTCGTAAAATTAATTGTTTCATCAAAATCTGGGTCAAATACAATTTATTTTTGGTGGTAAACAGGTTTATCACCCAATAAAGTCATTACAAGAGAGAGAGAGGCTTCTCACCTATACTTTTAACCTGATAAGTAGGCTTTTAAGCAGATAACAGAAATCAATCTCCATTTGCAAGAATTTTCCTTCAAAGCAAAGGCAGTAGCCGCCTTGAAAAAATAAGATTCTGTTCGAGAGTGTTTTTCCTTAAAGTTTGAATACGGATATTACTAAAAAAAAAAGGTTCTTTGACATAAAGAGCTGCACTTAAAAAAAATTCATTTTATTTGTAAGTATTCCTAATTTCCTATTTATGCATTCGAGTATGCAGCAAATCGATGTAATGGTCACTAAAAATAAGTTGGTACCCTGTATATTGATTCATTTCGCCTGAGCTATAGAAATGTAAGTATTACTCATATTTTGATTTCTACTGTGATTCTCCAAATTGTAAGATATTAATGACAATCTTCTCGCTCAAATTACACGACGCAGGTCTTTACAAAAGCTTATACCAATGAGGCGCCCATTTTTCCGTTAAAACTAAAGAGTAAGAGCAGAATTAGGTTCCATTGAAAGGATGAGAATTAAACTCTAGATCTACAAGATGTACTATGTACCCTGTTAAAGGGATTAACTACGCCTCATTTTGGGAAAGGAACTGCCAAAACAGGGCGAAAGTATTCAGAGATTTTATTTTGTCGATAGGAGCGGAACAGGATGATGCGTGGGACCGGAGCCTTTCCTCGGACAAAGGCTGACCTCACAATGGACGACGGAAGCGGATGCGACCGTCATCCGGGTCCTCAATCGGCCTAGCCGGGATTAATCGGACAGTCACCGCGAGGGAGGGACACGGCCAATGTCGGATTAATCCCAGTCCGGAGGAGAAATGTTGAAAATTCCTGGCGACAACCCTTCACAACCAAACCCTTACTTTCTCTTATAGACCCTAAAGTTGCGAATGGCCATTAAATCGTAGGTTTAAGTACAGAGCATATCTCACCTATAGAATTTTAAGGCCGTTCACTGAAGACGTTCAAAATATATGCTCATTTATATTCCATCATGCTATTGTAGATCACCTGATAAAGATAAAATTTTAAAGATTTATATTGGTTGAAAGCACTAATTTTCCCAAGGCCGATTAGCGACAGTTATGATTTAGATCTAAGTTACCCGGGTTACTTAGGAAGGGAAAATGAATATTGATTTAAGTTATTTTTTCTATATATGAATTATACTGTACATGCACAATGCATAAATGTAATCATTTGAGTAATTTTATCTCTAATTTTAAGATAACCTGAGAATTTGAATGATTCGCGCAGGGTGTCTTGCATGACGATGGACTGATATCAGATTTGACCAGTAAGTGAAGCATTCATGAGTAGGGACACCGAAAAATGGTAAATAAAAATCATCAAAAGCGGTGTTTAAAAATGACAAATACGGTAAATAAAATCGTTTTAAAAAGGTGAAAGCTGTGTTTAATGTTGGAAAAAAGGAGTCTTTAAGGAAGGGTTTTTTAAAATATTATTAATAAAGACTTCATACCAATGTGAACAAACAATTAATAGTACATACATTTGAGATCCAGTACAGAAGTTATGGCTACCCTACGCAACATAAAAAACAGAGCAGGCAAAATTAAGTTAAAGGCAAATTAATGAGATAATGGTAATAACAATAACAGATTGAAGTAGTGGACTGCAGGTAATGAAGTTCGATTCTTACGCTGTTTAAAATTTTTCTTTCAACCATTGAATAAAAACATTTATCATCCTTCATTTCCAACCTTTGTGTGTGGGTACCTACTGACTTTTTTGTACTTCTATCGCTTCAACTAGATTTACAAATGCGTCACTGAAAAATACACTGTAAAGTTAATGTAAATGATTCCACGATTTAATTCTGTAATATAAATTTTTTCCAATTATTTCCTTTCGCCTAATTTAATTATTTTTTTTACTTACAATTTGGCATGAAATTTCTGATAATCTACTTTCTTTAACTGCCTACTAGCATTACCCTAGGAAAACAGCACGGCTGTATTCTTAGGTAGTGATAAGGATCGAACTAGCGACTGGCAGTACACTAGCCCTCATTTGTAACAACTACGCTCTCATAGGTTCACGGGAAATATGGCGAATGTAGGCGACCCGCATGACATTCTGCTTAATTTTTTTCTCGCACATCCGGGCCTATGGAGAAAAATGTTAAGACGACTATTTTTTACTTTGTTTTCCTCGTTTGTGGCGCGGAAAAAATCTTCTTCTCATTTCGTGACCCGAGTTACTTAACCTCTCCTTGTTGGTATCTACCATGCCTACATTCCATTCGCGGGGCGCATCGATCACGAGGTCGCGAGATGTTAAAATCTCCGATCCGAATCTGAATTTTTACTGTCCCTGGATATGATTTCAGTAGCGAATGAAATGAAAGAGTTCTTTGGATCCGACCCGACCATCCTTAATTTATGAGTGGTACATTTGTAAATCTAATTTAAACAACAAAGTATAATAAAGTGAGAATTCAGATGTAATGGTTTGAAATTGAATATGATAAAATTTTCGATGCAGTGACTGAAAGAAAAAATTAAACTGCGATTGGGATCGAACTTCGCACAGTTCACTAGCTCTCGTTGTACGCCTGATCCCAGCGAATGCAGGCTACCCGCAAGACATCCTACGTATTTATTTTTTTTCCCCGCGATACCGGGGTAATGGGGGAAAAAAGTCATATATGATCTTTATTTGGCTTCTAGTTGCACGGGAACGTTTTCATCTAATTACGTGACCTTATTTACACATCCTCTTCTTGTCAATATCTACCGCACCTACGTCCCATTCACGGGGCACTTCGATCGCTAAGCCGCGAAAATTTAAAATCTACGATCCGGATCCGATTTTACTCCGTGTCTTTGGATCCGATCCGGCCATCATTAAAGAAAATATTTCATGCTACAAAAATTCGGCATTTGCAAAATATCTCAATTTTCGTTAAAAAAAATCGCGTTTCAAAGAAGACACGGCTAATTTCGTGATTAAACCCTTAAGTCGCTTATTTCGTGAATCCTGTCGCAAAAAACGTTTCGCGAAAATGTCATGTCCCTACTCATGAGATATGCGGTGGCATTGGAACATTATCACGGGACATAAGATAATTTAATTTGCCACACCAAAATATTAATAAAAGTTAATAATTATTGACTAATTATTATCTAATGTTCAACTGGCGGGAAAAATATTGTAAATAACGACGGTATTTAGTATTTTTTTAAATTTTCCATAGCGTGATGAAGCCAATCTTGTGCACTGCAGCTATCGTAGGCTCAAATTCTATTTTAGCATTCTAAATCTAATTTGTGTCATTTAAAAACACCACTTATGCCAATAAATTCATCCGGGCCTTTACAAAAACAGGAATAGTTTCGCGTACCATTCAAGCTGTTGGAAACCACGCAGATAAAAATCTACGGAGGAAGGAAAACGCATACAAGACTACGGGTGAAAATAAAGCCATTTTCTTGGGAAGGATTAGCTCCAGTCCCCTAGACAAAACGCTTCGTTTTCGACGACCTCTTATAGAGTTTGTATGTGAGTTAATGTCCGAAATTCATCGCAGTGGTGTCAGAAACGTCCTCCACAATGGATTTTTAAGTGAAGTAATAATATACTCAATGGTAAAGGCCGTTACTTTGTGGAAACGATTCATTATAATTCAGTAAACACTTGGTTTTTCCACATTTACAGGATAAAATTACGTTTTACAGATCCTCTGTAGTTACAACTGAAGAAACCGGTTGTGGCAAGTAATAAGTATAATTGTCGGCAAAACCTAGTGTTTGCTGATTTATGAGCAATAATGCCTTTTATCTCCTTAGGAGTCATTTCTGTTCCTAAAACATTTTACAAATTTAGCGTATTAAACTGCATACATGACGTTCGTTTACTTATTTGCAGACTTTTCACATTTGATTTGACCCATTTTTGAAATACAATTCATTTTCAGCTTATTATTATTTTGCTGAATATTTTTCGCATTTCTTTCCGGGCCCGCTTTTTTGTGCATCCTTCATCTTACTACTCTTAGTTTTACCAAGAGCGAAAACCACTTCACCTGTGAGAAGTGCAAGCAGTAAGCCCGTATGATTGTAACGAATAATATGCCCTACATTTCCTCACGAATCAGTTGCGATGCTTCCCACAGTGCCTTTTAACATAATTTCCAAAAACACAATTTAGTTAACGGCAAAACTTTAGAAAGAACTGTTTAAGCATCATTGATGTTTTTATTCGGAAGGGACAGTGGCTATTTCCTTGGCAATGCTCAGAAAATAACCGGAAAAAGCAGTAAATTTTGGCATTAAATAAAAATTTTAGAAAAACTTGAATTGCAAAGCGTAAATTGATTACTAAAATAAGAATGCCTGAAGCATTTCCCTTTTAATAAAGAAAAATTAAAGACATGTATTGGCATCTAAGCATTTTACTGAGCGAAAGAAAAAAGTCATGCATTTTTCCCTTCTTAAATTCTTAAACCTAATTTAAACAAATGCAAACGTTCCACTTCGAATCGAACCCTGATATTTAAAAAAATGGCAATAGTTTTTCATGGCCTTTCGGGGTGCTAGAAACACACTACAGTTTGTGAAATTTCTCTCGGACGAATCAATTTCGAGAAAGAGGGTGATAGACGCACAGACGGACAGACGGATGGGTGAACAAGAAACTTTCATGGGCGGACAAAATTCGACAATGAACGAGCAGTCAATACTTGTAATCGGCTTGGTAATTAACCAACTGAACTCCAGGTGTCTCGACATGTCTCCAACGTTCATGTGGGATAAACAATAATTTTTATAGTTAACACTTAAGCGTGCATTAGCAATATTCGAAGGTTTAACTAGCACTTTGCAAGTATTGAAATGATCGCCGGACGGTGATGGACGTAACTCTAGGAAAATTGGGAGACGTAAAAGAATTTCATTCTTATGGCTATGCTATGTCGTTAGCAACTGCTTTTTGTAAGCTTTCTTTTTCACCTTCAGCTTCACTTAATGGAGCCTTGTTCGGGATGGAGGAAATCAGTGTAATAGGTTTGCAGTGGTCAAAGCATCGGCGAAGTTTGAAAACCTTTGACATGAAATGCGATTCGTTCGTTGGAGATGCCGGAAGCAGCCAACTGCAAAGGGAAGGAAATGGTATATCTGTGATGTCGTACTATTCTGACTTAAAGGCAGCTGAAACATAGAAAAATTTATTTCTTAGCGTCCTCGCCAAAAGAAGAGAGAAGCTGTAAGGCTAATGTACCTACTAAGTTGGAGAAAACAAGGAAAATATGTTTAAAACAGCTTACAACAATTGCCAATGTAAAGCTGGATAGATGATTTTATCCATCTTTCCGTGTGAGTACTGTTTCAAGTCTCCGTTAAAACTGCTATTGAATGTGAGCCGTGTGGAAATTAGAAGTGTTTCTTTCAGTAATGTGAATGATAATCAGTAGTTAACGATATATTCGGATTTCTTAGGCAACAATTATCTATAAGGACACTTATATTGCAAAGCTCTGAAAATGGCAAGCATGCTCTTTGACGAACGCCTTTAAATTCTAAGAGACAAAAACGCTGTTCGGAAACACTGGCTTTTTGAGAAACACATACCAGATACTGCGGTTCGGAATTCAGTGGCTGCAAAGTGTCGTTAGCACACCCGCATGCTAGGAGAAATTTTTAATTCCTCTCCTTCGAAACGAATTTTAATCACCTAAGGCAAAAAATGTTTCTTGTTATTGGGAACCTGGTGAAATGATGCTCCCGGGATTTTGCTGAATGACACCATGTAATAATGCACCATATTATTGCAATACTTTCCGAGATTCGTGCAAATCAATCTATTGTGTACAGTTCTGTTGCTGCGTTTACAGCAATAACCTATTAGCTTTATCCCACAACCCGCCTCGTTTGCTTACATCACGTAATATCGTTACGTATTAGGAGCATTCGTCCATTAATTACTATAGATTAGATATATCATTGATAATACAGTACTCTACATTACTGAGTATTATTATTTCTCTAAGGTAATTAGAGTATCAGATGTCTTATATTTATGTGCAAATGTAGTGGACTTATTTATGATATATTATCTTATTTAGATCTGTACATTCCGAAACCCTGGCTAAGAGAAAAAAGTATTTGATTTTGACCCGCTCTCATTAATATTAAAAAATTGCATTATTGATAATAAATTATGCATATTCACTATATTTAAAAATTATTCTTTAATAAAAAATGTAGTAAATCATTTCATTGTTGAATAATAAAAATATTAATACATTTTATCATGCGGAAAATTTCATTGTCATTTAATCCTCCATGAAGCTTCCATGTTTTCTAGCTATACATACGTAGATAACTTATCAGCAAAACCAGTTATCCATGTACTAATCGACTAATCGTTTTTCACTCTAAATCATGATTACTGTCGAGTAATCTTATTTTACAAACTCGTTCGGGGGTTTGTAGGGTATTATGCCAACGCCCCTTTCTCTTACCTAGAGCCCCTTCACTGTGCATTACGGAGAGAGAAGATTCCTTTCCTCTATGGTCACCACCGTCGGTCGATCGATAGGACGAGAAGAAAACTAGAAGGATATCAGAGCATTTTCGAAGCAAAACGAAGAGAGTCGAACACTTTTAACTCAAACGAGCACTTTGTCTTGTCCAAATTCGTCCTATCTATCGGAAACTCCAACACCCTCCTCCATCCCTTTCATCCAAATACATGTGCAGCAGAGAGTGTTTATAGAAATATTTCAGGGTCCACTTAAATCATGTTTTCATCTGGAAGACGTTAAATGAAAATCAATTCCATAGTTGAGTATTGCATCAAGGAAGTAGCGTTTATAGAGTACTGTGTCTGGCGATTCCACCTCGGGAAAAAATTTTATAAGGACCTTTACGAAGACGGTGCGCGTTAATAAAACGTCCTGCACATTCGTACATTAATTGATCACCAACCGAAATGGAGAAAGAAACCTCAACCGTGACGACGGCATTACACTCAGCACCGTGAAGGAGAAACTATGGGAAGAAGCTCGAAGGTAAGTCCCCAAAGGACTGGGCGGCCAGGCCGATTCTCCACCTATTCAACGGAAACGTGGATGAGAATAATATTAATAGTGATCCTGTGGAACGTGCAGTGCACCAGGGGCATCGGAACTATTTTCGCTGGAGGGGGCCAACCTTGAAAAGGGCCCGGCTCCTAAGAAAAGGGCCTGCATTTTTTTGCGGATAGGAGGGGGTAGAGACTAGAATTTCTCTAAAAGAGCATATGAATGTGTGAGAATATGTGGCACAAAGTAAATAGCAAAAGTGTGGCATTAGAAATAGCAAGAAAGCAAATAGGAAACAGCAAGGAAACAAGTCCAAGTTAATTTTTATTAATGAAGACTACTCATTTCTCAAGGGCCAGGGCAAATTCTGGGGTGGGCCTTCGCCCCCTCCTGCCCCCCATTTCCGACGCCGCTGCAGTGCACCCTTATGGAATTAGGAATTATACAATCGGGCATTATAGTCTTAGTTTTTATCCTTCGTGACGTGGCCTGCAATGGAAACAAAAGCTCAGACGACAATATTCCACATGCAGCGGCTTCCAAAAGTAACAACTGTAAATCATCCTAGCAGAGAAATGTACGTACCGCGATACTGTGTTAACTTTCAGCTCTTCGAGGTGGACAGGTATGGCGAACACTCACTCAAATATAACGCATGTCCAGTTCATTCCAAAATGTTCCAGCAGATGGGATGCTGCTCAAAACATCCCTTCCGCTCCAATTGAATTTCAAGAAGGATTGGAATATATCCTACATAAATATCTTCCTCATGGGTAAAATTGGTATCTAACGATATTCTCGAATGGCAGCATAAAAAAGCATGTATGTCAAAAGTGAGCTGCTATAAACTGATCCGTAGATTTCTCTATGGTTGTTTTTCTCTTTGGATACTTAGCTAAAATTCTGAATAATATAAAGAAGATTAACAGAGACATAAGTTAAAAGAATAAAGATCGAATGATGCGTGTACGCCGTCGCGTGACTCAATGTGTTTCTTCTGCACTGCATTTGGTGTCTTCCTCATACTCAGAGGGCACAGACATATCAAACCTAGATTACCTCTTCATATAACACGAAATGCTGCGAAAATATTTATACCGCGCAGAGGAGGGAACTACTACCTACGCAGACAACATTTTAACCGGTAAACTAAAACTTATTGGATTAAAAAATAAAATTCCATGCTGCTAATATTTAAGAATACATAGTTGGTCAATGAAATAAGGCGTAGGCAGCAGTAACACGGTCTCCTGCCCAACCCATGACAATTTTCATTCATTATTTTCAATAGCAAATATCTAAAAGACTCAGCCAAAACCAAGTCAATGGGAATACACGATTGATAGCGATATCAAAGTATGTCTGTGAAATAACGCTTCCAACTTCATAAGAATCAGAATCAAATCAGAATAAATTTATTTTCAGCTCAAAGCTAGGGAAAAAAAACAATCTCGCTCCACTGAGTTCTCGTGAGGATTCGTTTCCACGATGAAGATGCCTGAGTGGAGGTCAAGCAAATAAGGTAAACATACATTAATCCGGGTCAGAGCTTCAGCATCAAAGGATTTTTCCCAGATAACATCCATTAGATTCGCCTTCAGACACTACGGACTAAAGAGTTCACCATTCAGGGGACCGCACACTGTACAGTACCTACCTCAGCGAAATTATTCAGCCCAATTCCGTTCAAATTTTATCAAAAGGTCAATTAACGGTATTTCCTTGTTGGTTCGACGCTAATGACCTTTTTCAGTCTTTCGCATGAAATCCTCGTGATTGCTCTGCACCATTCTGACGAGCTAAGCAAAAACAACAGCGTGCCTGGTAAATTTGACATGATAACGGTTTTTCTTTCGGGAAATTTTTTTCTGGATATTAAGCACAAGTGTGTCGCGCTCGCACCAAAAATGAGTTCCGTCCAGTTAAATTCCCAATTCGGGCTTCTCTACCCACTTCAACGAATTTTATGAAGCAACAAAAACCGGAGCAAAAATTAAGTTAAGAATAAATAAAATCTCAGTGGAAAAATGGGATTGCAAAATGACCTTGGGAGTGTATGGGGAACGCCATTACAGCAAGTTGGGCCTTCTCTCCTCCGGAAATGGGCGCCTCTGAGGCTTAAGCAGCTAACTCACTCGGCCGGTAATCGGGGATCCAGGCTCAATTCCCATTTAAATATTGTTGATTTTTCCCGCGCACAATTACGGAACGTAATAGAATACAGCAAAGGTTCTTGGGAAATAACAATAGGTATTGTAGATATATAAATTAGAATGTGGTGCATTTTTTAAATAATGAGTATCCTTTTGTGCAGAGGAAAACACCATATACCGATGGGAGAACAAAGCGGCATATACGAGGTGCTATGCGATTGTGGGAAGGCCTACATTGAGCAAACCTCGAGGGCACTAAAGATCCGTCTAAGAAAACAGATTAGCGACAAAAAAACAGCCGTCGCGGAGCACTTCTGGGAAGGCCCGACACACAACATCAATTTCGACGAAGCCAAGCTGAAATTAAAGCTATTTTTCCAGCCTCATACGCGAGTCGATTGAAACGACCAAGAGCCCAAACATTTAATAGAGAGTAAAGCTATAAGCTTCCCATTCCTGGAAACGCTTAATTCAAAAAACTAGTCAAACGACACTTGATCATCAGAGCGCATGAGAAATGAATGGTATATAAGACGGTAAAAATCTGCTCAAAAATAGGACATGAAAATGCGAACTGTAAAGTTGGCGAAACTGGCGTTGGCGTTGTCCCCTCAGAATGGACACACGAGGAAGAAATCCCGAAAGGAATGGATCCTCACGAAGTAGTAGTTTTCTCATGCCTGCATGGTAGAAAGTGTTCTTTCTAATTGATAATACATACCTAACTATGGGTCGCCCCTGCCACACACCCTTGCTGTGGCTTGCTGGATATTATTTGGGTGTAGAAAGATATACCGATTTTAAGTAAATGTGTATTTGCGTACTACACTCCGCAAAGTCGGGTGGCAGGAGAGAACTGGCTTACCAGGTTCTGTAAGGCAAATGAGACAGAAGAGTTTTGCTTTAGCTCCTATTTTCTCTCTGCTTTACTTAGGTTGTGAAAGGAGGGTTTAAAAACGGATTCATGAACATATGTTTGAGAATCTTGAAGTATTGGTCAACCATAGCAGTTGAATTGTTAGAAATTAGCTTCGAAGGTGCTACTAATTCAAGAGTAATATCGCCCCTAATTACTCGATCGCAGACGGGTGGATCTAAGTTTAAACTTATAACGACAGTGGAGTTCACTGGCACCGTTCGCAATCTGAATCGTATAAAAACAAATAAATTACGAGCTACGGTGTAAAATATATTTATAAGTTAATTAACCAAAACTGCCTAAAATTAATATAAAAACGGAAGTTTGCTTCTAAAAACAATAACGGTTTAGACTATCAGATTTGTCACCTAGCATTCTTGTAATATACGAGAAGAAGAAATGTTTTAATTAAAACAACACATACAACCGAGTAAAACTCCAGTTTTTGTTTGGCCTTCACCGGTTTTGAGGCTGCACTCACGTCATTCTCATTAGGTCCGGAAAGAAAAGGTTTGGATACCTGAGGGTACGATGAATCGTGGATCAGAACGCTTTGGGAGTGTTTGAGGTGGTTACTCTGGATTGGTACACTTAAGAAAAAGAAAATAAAGAGAGAGGAGTGGGCAAGGTTAATGTACGCGAAGGAGAGCGAAAAGGTTTAGAGAGATCAGAATTTTCACATGGATAAAGATCATTAAACAAATCGGGAGCATATAATTACAGAATAGGCAGGAATTTAAAAAATTCTAAGAAAACTAATTTGGCAATTTTATCACACGTACCAAAACAGCAGTAGAGAAGTAGGGGTAAACTCAGATCTCAGTCTTGATAGGAATGACTTGTCACTTAATATCCTCCCAGTGTGTTCAGTCTGTCAAAGCACTAAGTTTTGTTTCCACATCGCAGCTCCACAAAGTTAATCCATCAGCCATCATACTGTACCTTTTTAAGACTCCCTTTACGCCTAAATTGTTCTAAATTGTTGTACCGTATTTGTCCACTTCACTAACAGTCGAACACGAGCAGTAGCATTTGTGAGCACAAGGAAAAAATGTATCGGTGCAGAAGAAGGATTGATTCAGAGTACTGCGACGTTGACTACCTCTCGCCGCCCGCTCCTGACGGAAGAGGATCACGCTGACCTAAGTAAAAAGGGTAATTAAGTCATCGTCCATTTCGCTCAGAACCGCTACACCCTGATTGCCTGGACCTAATTAACGGCCATATGGTACCACCACCGTTGTTTACTCAGGGGCGCTCAAATTTCACTCATAAAAACTACTCTGTCATTGTATTCCGTTCTGAGAATATATAGTGGGGCCTTTATCATATACTGAAAAATGGTGCCGCGTTTCACTTAAATTGTGAGTATTAGAATGTTTAAAAGAATCACAGGCGAGACTTGGGGAAATTTGCATCGATCTTCACCTGGCTTGCTACCAACGAAAGCTGCTAAGGGGATTCACAACATCACGACACATCCCAAATATTTCTCATTGACTCTGAAGAGCTCCTCAAATTCACATTAATGTTGATACCGACATTTATCTTAAATATTTCAGGCCCGGGATTCAAACCTGGGGAATTCTGATGAAAATCCAGTAGCCCAGGCCAACGCACGGCCACGATTCCCTCGTGTTTAAAAAAAATCCTATCTCTAGAAGAGGTGTAATTAGAAGTAAATCATTACGTCTTGATGAGTTCTCAGACTAATAATTTCAGATAATTAAGGAAATTTAATGTGAGGAGGAAATCATCTTTTCGTCGCACTTTTCTATGAAATCATCGAGAAAAAAACTTTTTCTCGATTTTTTAACATATTTTTATTTCACTTTACTGGAAGAACAACTTTCCCTAAAACCATTAAAGAAGAGAGGCAACATAAACCGACCGCCTGGAGAATTAGGGCCTTCCCAAACTTTTTTAAATGGACGGGAGGGAACTCATTTTTCTCACTCGCCCCGGTCTCAAATCTGAGGATAACAGGATTTGCCTTGCCCTATTTCATTCCAGATGGAGAGGATATGCGAGCACGTTTTACTATCTAAAAATCCTAAGCCTTCACACTTAAATTTGTTCCTGGAATTGAGTGAGAGGATACTAATTATTTCCTCAGCTTTTCACCTCCTTTAAAGCCATGTCATATGTCTTAAAGTATAAACAGTTGGATGGTTGTGAGGTACATCGACGCTACTTAGAAGGATTATGTATTTCCTACACATCACCACGTTAGGTACAAACGGATAAAGGTTAGTACAATTGTCATCGATAGATAATCTATAAATATCGTGCCGATATAATATAAGTTATTCATAGTGATAGCAGGCAAGTTGACGTGGTGGAATTTCGACATTATATAAATAAAATAAAACTTTATATAATCAAATACCGCTCGACCGATTTTGACCAATTCGGATCATTAACTAGGGCTAAGTTGCTCTCGACTCGAGCGGTATTTAATAATATTCGTGTGAAATAAAACAAAGTTTTATTGTAATTATATAAGTTACTGACAAAATTGCTACCATTCATTTAAAACACCAAACCTTTTTATGCTTAGTTTACTATAAAGTTATTCAAAAACGAGGTTTACGAACTCATGGGGAGGGAGTCCTTATTTCTACACAAGTATAGTTAAGGCATAACTAAGTAAAAGAATAATTGTACTCATGGAGTGAATAACATTTTTTTTAGCCTTACTACTCCACCAAAAGCTAGAAATTCAACCAGCGAAATGCACATATAGGATATGTTCTATAATGTTTTACTCTGAAAGACTCGTCCCCGAAGAAAGAGTTCACGTCGTCAACAAAATTTACACGATTTTTACAGAATATAGAGTACCCCCCTCTTCCAATGCTGCCATACCCCTACCACCATGATTCTTCTGAGTTGATTCAAGGGCGGAGGCCAAATTGCGTTGACGCACATTGATGATGGAACTGTTAATTGAAGAGCCAAGTTCATTTGCTTTGGATGGAAAGACCCCAAAGTATCGAGGACCGCGAGGAATTTGATTAAAAGAAGCACACTGTCAACGATTTATCCCGACAGTGAAAAGTTACATCCTCAAGCCACGAAACATGGATATAAAATCGGACTCAGTTTGAACCGAGACCCGAGGGTCCTCTTATAAAATTAAATTCCTTCCGATAGGATGATGAGTTGGTGTAGAGGAAATTCGCAAACTCTCTGCACATTAGTGGTTTCAAGTCTTTCCCGTACTCAATGGCGTGAGGGAGAGGAAAGGAGTAAGGATGAGAAAGAAAGGGAAAGGAGGAAGGGTGGAAAGAACTCCGACCTCTCACATCAACCTATTCTGAAAGAAAGGCAATCCGTTCGGAGGAGTAATGAACTTGGAATGCTCTTCACATGATACTAATGCAGGGATTTCGATTAAATTACTTCCGGGATTCAAACCATGTCCCTAAAGATATAGCCGGTAAATATAAGTATAATATAAATAGCCGGTAGTATTCATAGCAGGCAAGGCAAGGTTGACTTTGTGGAATTTCGACATCTTAAAAAGAGAATAAAACTTTGTCGTATTCCACCCAACAATTATTAGAGACCGCTCATCTGGTTTCGATCTCTTCAGGTCATTTACGAGACCAGAACAGAGATATCGAGAATCTGCTCTCGCAAATGGCCTCAAGGGGTCAAAACCAGTCGGTCGGTTCTGTAATAATAATTGTCTGGAACAAAACAAAGTTTTATTTTATTTTAAAGAAACCAGTAGTCTTCGTGAGCAGTAACCCTGTAAAAATGTTCTTTAATACTCAACTGGCTATGAATATCAGTCCAATGTTAGCAATTTTAAGTTCAGAAGTCACCAAGTTTTACACGACGGAATCGCGAAACAATCATTTACTCCATCAACATTGTCAACATTATCAATCTTAAAAACTCCGCGAACGGCTAATACGGTTTTCATTTGATCGCTCTTCATAGGTCCCACCCCGACTAGTAGTGCAGTGTAAACAATGAATGAAGTAGTAATCGAAACATGGCGGTATGCATAAAATCCAATCACCAAACCATGACGAGAGGCTTACAAATGATGAACATTTAACGCTAATAAATTACAAACTATTTCGCCAAGGTAGAGGCCCAGAGAGGGATGAAAAATATAGCCGGGGAGAGGGGGGGGGGGGGGGAAGGCGAAAGAACTTGTGACCGAGGGGTGACTTGAAGTGAGTTTTTGACGAATTTTTTTCCCTCTCTCTCTCTCTGTGGAAATGGACTTTCCCAATTTGCGCGAGAAAATGAGCTAGTTCGCGGGAAAACGAGATTTCTAGTGTTCGAGACGGGATTTCGCCTCCTCCCACCCCAGCGACAAACCCTCTTGCGTCCACCCACTCTCCCGAGAGGCACTCATCCCTCCCGGAGGGGAGAGTTTGAGGGCAGGAGTAGGAGAAGGGTGGTCGGGGAGAGGTTGGGAGCAGGTTTGGGGAAGAGGAGGTTCGTGGATAGCGTCGGAGGAAGTCGCTCTCGACAGAGTGGGCGGTGAGAGGTTGAGGAGATTAAGAAGTGTACGCGGAGGAAAGAGTCAGTGTGCGGGAGAGGAGGGGGGGGGGGATGAAGACGAGAAAAGGGAGACAGGAGCGAGAGGCAAAAATTAAAAAAAAAAGTAAAAGGACTTTTTTTTAAATAGAGAGGGGATGGGATTAAAAAAAGTGAGAGTTGGAGAGGGAGAGAAGACGCGCTAACCGGAGGTCGAGAGAGATATTATTACGCCTCAGGAAGAAGATATTGAACAAATGACCTTATCTACCGGTGCGGCGGAAGAGCCGATGGATTACGTCGTTTTTTTCTTAAGATGACATCCAGATTCCTACAAAAATAGTCTAAGCACGAAATAGAGGCGGATATCTCAAAGAGACAACTTCACCAAACTGTTTATTTTCGTAAACAGGCCATTTGAGGTCGTTTTACACCAGACTTGCCATTACGAGATGGACGCATGATGAGTGGCTCAGAGAATATTACCTACGTCACGTGAAGCAAAAAGTTGAATGAAAAATGGCCTAAATTCATGAACAACTTAGCGGAAAATATTCCTAATTAACTTTATATGCATTCTTTATGCGATTTCCACAATTTTACACTATTCCGAACTGAGAAGTTTAGTTACTCGCTTAAAAGGGAGCGTGGTAGCCCAGTGGGTAAAGCATTAGGCGACTTAACTGAAGTTCCGTGTTATATTCTCGAGGGAGATCATTGAAGAAGTTCCATAAAAACCCAATCAGAAATCCGAAGGGGATATTTCCTGGTAACCAGATCTTTCTGTCTAGAGAGAGGAATTGGCACACCCTCCGTAGATTTTACACACCGCTTGGGTTAGTAGTCCAATATTTCTACCATATCGATCGCACTAACGTTTGGTGGAACATCACCTACTAATTTACTTGAATGATCTTTAAACACTTATATTAACTAGTGGCACGTTGATTCTTTTCATGGCTAAGATTTGCGAAACTTTAACTTTCCAATATTGTCTTTTACGGAATCGAGTCAGTTTGATATGCGTTCCCGATTAGAAAAATCGATTTTTAACCCCTCGGTATTTGTAAAAATATTCCTAAATTAATATCTCTGACTAGTTAACGTCTCATTACAAGATGCGAATTAAATACCACATGCTCACACTTAAGGCCTAGAAAACAAAATAATAAAGGTGATCAAAATTTTTATCCCTTGGGAAATATGTTACATTAGTGCCACCACAACTATGCCCATTAGATAAATTAGCTGGCTCAATAAGTCTTCTTCCATGTATGAGTAAATACGGGAAATAAATTAAATAAACGAGTACAGTAAAAACGGGTGACACAATAAACGGTAAGGAAGCCTGATAAAGTGTGTTAAGTAGTCAGGAATGGGAAAAAGGCTGATATGGGAGACAATGATTAAATGAAATGTTAATCCATGAAGACAGAGACATGAGTGGAGTATTGCTTGAAGAGGTAAAAACAAATTAACCTGACACAATTATTTCTTCACCATAGACTAACAGGATATCTTAGGAAGGCGAACGACAGAGAAGGCAACCGAAGTTGTACAGCATTTATTTCCAAATGGCGAAGGATTATAAGGTAAATACTCCCTCGTGTAAATTGTGTTTACCCCCTTTCATAACATTTGCGGGAGATCACACGCGAGTTTTACGCAGTAGACAGCACTAGACAACTCTTCAGTACATATTACATTTTTCATGCGTGTCGCAGTAGTTAGACATGAAATAATATTTGCAGTAATGGATAAGGGTTCTTGGATAGATGTATAATTTACAATCGATCATACCCCTTGGCATTGACTGATCAATGAGGGCTGTAAAATAATCGGAGATTCCCAAAAATAATTAAACATAAACACGTTCAACTATCAATGCCAATTATTCTCTATATATACTGTCCGACTCTTCGAAATATATTTGTTTTCAAAATATGCGACGAAATTATAACTGATGATTCGATTAAAAAATGGCTGGGAAACTAAAATTCACGATTGTCATTCCGTAATTTATGTTGATTCCACATGTTAAGATTATTCAAGCAATAAAAATATTACGCAGGGTGTACATTAAATGAATGTTGCCAGGCCTAAGGTAATGTTTTCATTAAAGTAAACATGTTAATTAGAGATGTTACGGAAAGTTGTCATGAACATAGAGAATTTTGCCCTTAGTTTTAATGCGATTATTTATTTATTGAGTTTTATAAATTATATTTCGAATATAATTAACCTTTCAAATTCCAATTAAAGACTTTACATCGTTGTGACAACTCCGGGCCCCTACATTTCATTCTTGAAGTAGCTAAAATACTTCCTCGGGACAGAGTATGGTTAAGGTATTGAAATAACGATGGAAGCATGTTTATGCAAAACTCACAACTAGATTGGTACATACATCAGAGGACTCTTGGGACACTTTAACAGTTCATTGAAAAACACTCTACCCGATTCGCACGGCCAGCATCAAAGAAGATTTATAAGCCCATTGGTGGCTCTCATTCCTACGCATAGTCCTATTATTAAATAAACTTGTGACGAATGCCCGATTTGCCACGAAAATAGCTTTATAATGCTGAAAATTAACAGATTAAAACGATATTTTACGAAAAAATATTTTTTGCGAAAATCGAATTTTATTATTCCGCGCCAATTACTGCATTATGGCAATTCGTACTGTAAAATGGACGCCACTATAAAACATTTCGAGTTCTAGCGGGAGGAGCTATTTATGGAATGTAAATCTTCTTTACAAATTTCGTAATGCACAGACATGCCGCGCTAATTAGTGGGTAAAATTATTTTGTACATAAAAATAAGAACAGTAGCGTAAATAAAAATAAACAAGCAAATAGTAGCCACTTAAAATATTTAGTTTTTAATGTATCCATAAATTAAACACAACTAAAGACTCGTCAAGTTAAGAATGTGAAAATAAAAATGCTGGGAGTAATGAATCAAACCACAAATTAATTGCTTAGTTAACTATCGCGTTACATTAATTTTAAACCCACAGATCAAATTTCTGGAATGTGCTGTAATTATCTAAGTTTGGAATTTTTTTACATTGTTTCATATAACCACCCTGGAGTTTCTCCCCACAATCCTTGGGGCAATAAAAAATTTGGCAACGGCTTCATTAAAAATAAGTTAAATAATTGCTCGTTTCACGGAAATTCTAGAAAATTCCAGAAAAAAAGAGAATATATTCAGAATAGAGTAAAAATCTACATAGCGAGCTCGTCACCGTTAGATTAGAAATGGAAATGCTATTCAGGGAAGCGGAACACGGAAGGAATATGGCAGTACATACAAGAATTGCATGCATCCACCGAGCTCTTTTCAGACAATTGACAAGTTTCTCAATATAGCGAGAGGAAAGTTCGCGCCGTGAGTTTATGGGGATTCATCTTCATCATTTTATATTATTAATATACATTTCTTAGTTCAGCGGTTCAAAAGGCAATGTAAAACACTGCGGGTCAAATAGCATAGCTATGGCAAGATATTCCACAGAGAAAAAAATCATTCGCCTTGCCCGGGACTCGAACCCGGACCCCCTGATTTCCGGCCATAAGATCTACCAATTGAGCTACCAATACGTCTTATTTTTCTATGGAAATTCTAGATGCTTTAAAGGAACATAGCATAGCTATGATTTTTTATCACAGCAATATTTTCTAATTTTCCAATTTATTCACTACATAAATGTTTAACAAAAAAATATAGTAAACACATTCAACAGGTAGGCATATAATAGCAAATAACGCTAACTCCCCCCGGGATGGTAGAAATTTATTGGAGAAAACTCAGAGCAAGCCGTGCTATGACGCGAATACCAATTATTGAGAATCCATTCCCATCACCATCGGAGTAAAACAGTTTTATCTTTCGGGAATAAACGGAAGTATGCGATGGTGCGTGAGGTTACTCGGAACTACTCACCCAACCCACCATAGATACCCGAAGGGAATTCGCACTCCGGGCCGGCACAAAGGTGGAGTTAGATTGCCCTCAGGGACCAGTCTATTGCTTCAGAGTGAAGGTCGATTGGATCAGGCCGTCACGGAGAGAACAGGGACAGGGTAAAGGGGGCACGCACAGCAGAAAAGGAAAGGGTCAAAAGTAAAAACAGAGTTGGCCACGGAAAACGCGTCGGTTGTTCTGTAGGAGAGGAAAATTTTGGGGTGATGCGAGTTAGAAGGGGATCGAAGAAAAAAGATGATGATATAGACGGATCCTGGCACGCTAGACGGACGTCGACAGGATCACAGATACCCTCTGAAGCGAAGCCCTTAAGGAGGATAATGGAGGGAAAGGAGGGTGTAAGTAAAGGACGCGGCAGAGGAGGAGTGTAAGGGGGCCGTGAATCTCCTGGGAATGAAAATGTATGGTGCAGGAGGAAATTAGGCGATAGCCCTGAGGGACGGGGAAAAAGATTGGGGGAAGGAGTAGTTTATGCGAAGATTAACGCTTGAGGGAGGAGTCCACAGTCCATTCCTTCGCTCAAGTGGTGATTAAAGCAAGCGCCAGGCCCACGCCACCTCCCTCAAGACTCCCGGAGCCGATAGGGAACGAATGAAGATTGCCTATTTAAGAAACACAGGCCAGATGTTGGCGAGAGGAAGGCTTCGAGGAGGGATGGAAGGACAGAAAAGGTCACGGCTCATTCGGAAGATGCATTCGCCGAGGGAACAGGAGGTTAGGATAAGCCTTTGCTCCTAATGCTTTTGACATGTAAGAAAAATATTTTTAAAAGGATGATACGACTAGCGGACGCATCTAAACTTCTGATTATGTAGAAATGCGCAACAGGTTTCTACACAAGTATATAAGGCGATCGAGTTGATTTAATCGGCTTGAATTGTTTAGAAATAGTGAACTAAAATCAATTAATTATACATTTCTTTCATCTCGAAAACCGAAAAAATTAACTCCAATAGCCTTTTCGTAGATGTATCTCAATGTATCTCCTGTAAAAACTGTAAAGCTATTACACACACATTTCATTTATTCTTTAGGCACTGAAAAGTAATTTATCAATTATATGTTATGTGTATGTTCACCACCAAGGATGCCAGCCACTACTTCCCACATTGTAAAATTAATCAAGCAAGAATTAACGACTATTATCGGAAAGAATAACCTATTACGTTGGAGAAAGTGATTACGGATAAAATGTAAAGAGTATAAGGCAATATGAAAGATAAATCTATTCCAAAGATGCTTCATGAAAACAGTTAGGTCATCGAAATTCTATTTTACGCCTGCCGTCATTTGCTAGAATGCATACTAGTCACCACTTACTTAACATATAATTATGAATTGAAACGTATAAATGGCGAGTTGGACTTGGCGTGGATGATCCTCATGTTAAATAATATGAGATGGGATAATTTGCATAGAAAAAATCCTAATTGGCCTATCCTATTTCCTATTTCAGCGGGTAACTACGCTAAGGTACTCGCGGCCAGTTCACTATCCTAAAATTTAACATGAGATGTTCAAAGCAAATAAAATCAGAAATGTGTTCCACCCATTATGACTCTTTTAATTCGTTCCGACCTCACAAAAATGACATATTGTCGCAGAGATCATTGAAATATGTATTGTTTTTTGACAGCAATATCATATTACGGCACAATTTTAAAGCGTCAATTAAAAATGTAACCGGCAAAACTCTCGTTGCTTTGATGACACTCTGGGAAAAGAGCAGCAGCAATTTACATTCAAAGAGCACTTCACGCTAAAAGGACAATCCCACTCTGTAATGGGAATGCTTTTTACTTCACACCGTACTTGAGATGAGCATAAAGGTAAAAAGGTCACAAGGCCCACGTATACCCTTTACCAGTTAAATAATCCCAGAGCAGCGTCGCGAATGTGACTTCAAACGCAGTTGAAAGGCTAAAGCACGAATTTTTATGGAAGAGAGAATATGATGGAAAATTACGGCGCAACGGGAGCAACGTCATTAATCACCTGATCATTTTTTTCCTTCATATTACCAGCAATAATTGAGGGGATAACTACCAAGCTAAGTTAAGTTAAACAACACTTTTATTCTCGCACTACATACTAAAATTTCTACCTCAAAGTTATGCCATTTGAATGGGTTGTTTATGTCGCTAGAGAGTCACTCAAGACCAAAAGTTATCAATTGGTAAGATCCGTCGCAATCGGAAGAATCCAAAGTCTACCGATGGGACTCAAGCCGGCTAAATACGCTCCCCACTTTTAAATTCTAAGGGGATAAATTTCAGACGAAAATAATGAAAACCTCTTCATGGGTGATACATAAGGTTGAACCAGATTTCATCCTGAAAAAAACTTCTGCCAGCGTTCATGCCACTTGACTTACGCTAACCTGTGCTACTTTTATGAAATGAGTTCAATTATAAGAGTGGATTATACAGGATTATGATAGCGGTGCGATTTAACGCAAGCAAGAAAAGCCCGAAAAGGTCAGTTAATAAAATGGAAGAAAATTAAAGTCCAATACCGATAACATAGTCAACAATGTGATGATCAACAGGTAAACTTGAAGGATAAGTGTGAGTCAACAAAGCGCTAGGCTCAGAACCAAGTCAAAGTGTTACTGAGGCCTGGTTCGTTTTTCGTGATATTATTTCGGTGTGTGTGTTATTAGGCTATGGTTTGTCTACTTTGAGGTTTTCTATGGTTTAAACAAAGAACTACATAATACCCTCAAACAATCATAAAAATATGTGGCTTCACCTTACATGCATTACCTGTCATGTTTAAAGTGGACCGGTAGTCACATTTTTCTCAAAATATATCAAATAAAAAAAAGATTTAAAATGAGGTCTTCTGAATTCATCTCGTAAGCGCCTGTCCAATATTTCATCTGGTTGGTAGCATTGTGCCACTCAGTTGCATGTAACTAGTGTATGCAAGGAGTAGTATTTTTGCATAGCTGCATGGTAGTAAGTGAAAACTTACTCTGTCATTTACGATATACGAAATAAAGTGCAACAACAAATGAAACAACCATCGCGTCAGATGTCCCTCAGGGAAGTGTGATAGGCTCACTTTTATTAATTCTTTGCATGAACGACTTAAATACCGCAGTTGATAGTAATCTCAGTCTGTTTGTCTATGATGCAGTAGTTTGTAGGGAAACTCGGAAAAAAGATACGCAGGTACTAGCGAGTAACGTAGAAAAGATTGATAATTGGTGTACTGTTTGGCAGCATGAGTTTAATTTGGAGGAACGCGCGGTCACAAACTTCAGGTTAATTATTAGTTTCTCCTTAAATACATTAACTGTTAAGGAAAGACTAATATCGTTGCAGAATTAAATACCTTGGCGTTATTACACTATTCATGTCGTGGAGGAAGAACATACGCTAAATGATTGGGCTAGCAAACCGTCGATTAGGAGCTGTGAAAAGTGCTTTTTTGTCAATTCGATGATAAAGTAAAAGACAGACACTATTCTTCACTCGTCAGGCCTCATGTACAATATGACGCCATCATATAGGATCCCTATGAGGTAGGTTTAGGTATGGAATCAGATCGAGTACTACGAATAACGGCAGGGTTTGTTAAGGGTCGTAGTGATAACACTGTTAGTGTCACTAGGTTATTAGGAAAACTCGGATGGGAATCATTATTTTTTTGCATCCGGACGATTCTGTTAGCCCATATACCCCTGAGATCCCAATAGGCATTTGCCTGCAATCAGGTTTCCTAGGGTCTGAACCAACAGAGCTTGACAAACATCCATGCCCTGGGTGGAGAAAAGCCCACCCAGGCAGGACACGAACCCGCGATCCAAGAATTAGCAGGCAAGGCGAGAGATACAACCGCCACCTAGGTGGCGAGGTAAAGTTTTATCTGTACCGACGACGCTAGAGATATACTAAGAACACCCGTGTATATATTAGATTCGAACACAAAAGCAAGATTAGGGCTTACATATCCTCTGTACACCTTTCTTTAGTTTTGGTTATTAGGGGAGTGCTTTGAATTTAACCTTGGTAGTGTATCGTGTGGAGTTACGGTCGTGTGTATGTAGTTTTCTTTCTTTCATTTTGACGTGATCACTTTTCCAATGAACCCGAAGCAGTTCAATGAATCTTTATTGCTAGCTATTCGTTTAATGTGTTTAAGCTCTTTGGCTTGGCGTTAATTATTAAAATGCACTTTTAGTGTCGATGTACCGAAAAATAGAATGTAGCCATTTTCTGTTAAAAAGGGTTTTGTGAGTTCCATTAAATGTAATTATCAGTATGCTTGTTTTTTCCGAAAGATATCAAACTCTAAATTGCCTTGTTTTTCTATGATTATGATGTCCAACCGTGGTATTTTATTTTGTTCTCTTAGGGACGTGAATTTAATCGAGGTGTTTAATCGAGTTCCCCAAGGGAATTGTTTATTTCGCATTGTTTTGTATCATACATAGCCAAGATAGGAATCATCGATGTAACTAATCCATATCCTTAGAAATTAACTGAAATCGTTTATGTAATGGCTTTCAAAATAGTGTAAAAATATATTTGCAACGAAGCAAAGGAGAGTTTTCCCATTGCTGTTCCATTATTTTTTTGGTAAACTCTGCTGTTGAGCTGTAACTATTAGCGATGCATGATTTTGCATGTGAAACGTATTCATCCTCTGTGAGTGCGACATATTTTCATTGTAGCAAGTGGGTTATGTTCCCTGGGGCTGTTTGGATAGGGACACTAGGTAAAGGCTGCCCTACGTCGAAGGAAGTAGCAGTAGCTCTTATTTGCATGTCAGTAGTGCATATTTGATGATTTTCACCCCCTGCCACACACCCTAGCGGTGGCTCACATGGTATTGCGTTCACGTATATGTAGATGAACGAGTTTTTTTCTTCGACTGTAAAATGTTAACAAGGTATGTTTTAGATGTGATTAAATGGATGGCTATTTATTGTGTTTGTAGTCTTTCGGTAAATTGGTCAATATCTATGGCATCTGTTGTTTGTACCGTTTCAAATAGTCTTCCACGAGAGTTTGTGCCTTGAGTCTGTGTTTGCTATTTGTTAAGCTCATTTTGCTAGGGGGGGTATGAAGTATCGGCAGTACTAAGAGCAAATCGGCTGAAGACATTTTTTTAACGAAGAGAAGACATCAACATACTTCATCGCCCTTCAGCCGGAGTTAAAATTTCTCCCATTTAATTGGGTTTATCGGACTTCTCTTCCTCAGAAAAAAATATCTTCAGCCAGTTTTCTCTCCTTCAACATATAACCTAAGCAGTTTGGAGCACCTGAAAACTTAATTCTGGCACAAGTTTAATCATTCAACGCTTGAACGTGATCTGCAAGCAGGCATTGAAAGCATCGGCTTGAGCTAGAGAATTATGTATTATCACCGCAATTTTAAGCGACTCAAGAAAAAAGGCTTCAGAACACACTTTTACCTAAACACCAAACGAATGAAAACATGCAAAGGAAACAAGCACTCGAAGAAAGCGAATAGAAAGAAAAATCAAGGATTGGCTCGAGGGAATTGGCCTCCTTCCAAGAGTCGGTCCCTTGTTCGCGAGCCCTAATGAGGTCGAGGGGGTGGGGGTTAATTTCTTTCATTTTTTTGCGATGGGATGGGATGGGATGCGATGACCTTTGAGATATGGGAGGGTGTGGGGTTTAGAGGATAAGCACTGAGCTCTTCGACGGAGGGCAAGGTGAAAGAAATGGGACCGTGCGTTATCGGAGACCGCCCGATAGGAATTGCGGCCCTGGATTGGGACGCAGGGGTGGTCGGCTCAACCGCGCAGGCCCTCCCGCCCCGGGGGATGCAGCCAGAGGTCAACAGGTGAGCAGGGATGGTGACAGGCGTGCGAATCAAGCCTAGACTGTATGTGACTGACTGACGGAGGGGTGTGATTCGTGTCTGCCGAGCCTGCCTTAGACTGACTCTCACGACACCACGGGATCGATCGTCAAGTTACCCCATTCCCCATACATTCAGGGATCGAAGTAAGTAAGCAGTCTCGTAAGGCAAGAGCGAACTGTTTTCTGATTCACTTCTCAAAGGAAATAATAACGCAAAGCTCCGATTAACACGCACATAATTGAGGTAGGTATTTCAAAAAATATAAATAAATTGCAGCAGTATTTCATGGATTCAGAAGACTTCGGAAAATTTTTAAAAGAATGGATAATTTCACCACATCTACTTCTATATAGTACCCTGAAAGACATTTTAAAAGTGCGTGCCAGGGGGTGATTTTCCCTCACAAATGCACTGCCTAACATACTTTAAACGAACATTTATCTATATTTTAGCTATATTATAATAATTTTTATACGACTTAAATAGTAGAGCAAGCACGCATAAATGTGCTGTTAGTTGAGATAGCTACGAAGGAGAAAAAGAAGTTGTGGGTGAAAAAATTTCGTATCCAGCAGATATCACCCTAAGAAATATCGGCAATCTCTCCATAAGGTTAGTTAATAATTCGTCCAATTGAAAACACCTTAATCCACGACTCTTACATTTTTAATTGCATTCTATTCAGTCCAACACTTAAATTTGTTCCAAATGGGGGAAAAAAGTGTAAGGATGAGGGATGGAAGTGCAAGGAAGGAGGGTAAAGCCTTGGCGTTATGGCCTTGGCGTTAGAAATATATTGAGAGTACACGCATAGATGCGCTATATTCTACCACGAAAGCAAGATTAGAGAGATTGATAGCCGTTCATATAGATTTAAAATGCCTTTCTACCCGCAAACAATAAGAGATCAGAATAGTAGCAGGAAAAAGTTTTGAAAAGTGTCACCCTTTGGTTCACATTTACCTAGCAGTATAATAAAAAAGTTAGGTGGGTCATTCCACCTCAATTCAACAAACGTTTGTCCCTTAGGGTCTCAGATTTTGATAAAAATTGGTGCATAGGAACAAAATCAACTCAAACTGAATACCCCCAAACAGTTTTGTGAAAAAAAATTTTTTGAGCGAATTATGCATGTTTTAATTTTTTCGCATTTTTAGCAAAAATCCGAGCCTTAAATCATATTATCACTTATATCTCCACTTGTAATTGTCATACAGTAATGATTAATAGCTCCTTTTAAAGCTAAATGTTTATTAAATGCAAATATATCAAGATAAAATTATTTTCTTCTAAACCCTATTGTTGTTAATTACTAATGTTTAAAAAATTGTTAGTAAACTTTCTCAAATACTCCATCTCAGAATCGGCCGAAACTTTATTTCCGTAATTTAAACATACCCAGCTTACTATTCCAAAAATAAAATTTAGTGGCATTTCATAAATGCGTTTTTCATAAATATTTAAACATTTACCATTTTCTTTCGCGCGGCTTGTCGGCTTCCCCATTTGTGATGCAAGCAGCAGACACGCGATGCAAACCTAAAAATTTCCCTGATTGCTCAAGGTTGTGGCTATGTGAGATAAAAATATACTATAAACTATAAATGTTAACAACAATTGTTATTTGTTCGGTTAAATGGATGTTTGTAGAGAAATTTACCATTGAGCCCCACTTAAGTTTCCAGGCGAATTTACTTTCATTTGGGCTAAAAATATGTGACAATTATTATGAAAAAACTTTTTAAGAATCTTCAAGTATAATTCATTTATGAAATGAAATGAAAATAAATTACAATAATGAAATTTTTGCATCATTTGTTCTAGTAGAAAAAATTTTTCGTTTTTGCTATCTCGCTCTTTTTATCTCTATAGACAAATTTACTGCTGATTTTAGTGTCCAAATATTTTTATCCATGCAAACACATTTCATTTTCAATTCGAGTCGAGAGTCTTCAGCTGTGGCTTTTCGTGCATTGAGGCGTTTTTCGTTCACGTAGCTCTCTCTAAAAAGAAATATTTAATGGCACCTACGGATTAGGACAAGAGGGTAAAACCTTTCCACTTCCTTTCAGAACCCTATTTTTATGACCCCGTTGGTGGCCAATTCTGCCCATTGCGGTATGTGCCTAAAAGCTTGAAGGAAGACCATCTAGCTCCATATGTTTTTGTTGACAGCCGCGTTTATTCACTGAAGAAGTCTCATTGTCAGTTTGTTTTGGTCTGTCACCGTGTGTGCATCTCCTTATTCAAGAGCTGTCTGCCTTCTCTTTTTTCTCGTACATAGTTTTTTTAAACTAATTGTCAAAATTTGCTCCATCGACGAAGTGAGAGGAGGAAATTGTTCGCGAGACTGTCTTTAAATGTATCGAAGAGATCTGCAGCTCATTGAGGATAGAAGTGGTGTCAAAGTGGAAACAGCGTGCGTTAACAATGAAAAATCGTTTCTTGATTTCTATTCAAAGCGTCAAAAACTGTGTTGTTATCCACTGAAACTGCATTGAATTATCCGTAGTGCTATATTTATATACACTTACTGCCAAATATTACAAATAGAAAATTTTCAGCGCTAGAGTGATGTTTTTGGTCGAGGGCAAAAAATTGTGTCGTCAGTGCAGTGTTTCTGAATAAGAGAGTCGCGGAAGGTGACACACCAAGGTCTCCCATCAGTCATCAAGAAGACGTTCCTGAGCAGCTTGTGGCTGCAGAAGCAGTAATGTCACAACCGGGGCCTTCTGGTTTGCAATTTGCGGAGGCTCATGTATCCCTACCTACAAACAACTCCAGCAATGACAGTGACTCACAAGGAGAGAACGATGGTGCACCTTATTCACCTCGTCAATCTGTGCTAGAAAATCAACCTGAATTTATCCAAAATCGGTATATCACAGTAAATAGAAAAAAATTGAGAAGTAGAAAATACTCTATAGAAAAAATTCATAAAATTACTTCTGTTTATCGAAGAGCAATCAGGAAAGTATGGGGAAAAGCAAAAACTTCCTTCGGCTCATAAGAGTTAGTAGGGTGCGAAATGCTAAGTCAACTCAAGGAAATATTTGCTGAAGCTAATTCCTGCAGTGAAAAAAATTTAGTCCTGTCAACACTGCCTAAAAGCTGAATTGGGGCAAACATTCAAGAGAAATTTGGATCAACTCAATATTTAGTTCAAAAGTGAAAGAACAAATAACAATTGTTGTTAACATTTATAGTTTATAGTATATTTTTATCTCATATAGCCACAACCTTTAGCAATCAGGAAATTTTTAGGTTTGCATCGCGTGTCTGCTGCATGTATCACAAATGGGGAAGCCGACGGGCCGCGCGAAAGAAAATGGTAAATGTTTAAATATTTATAAAAAACGCATTTATGAAATGCCACTAAATTTTATTTTTGGAATAGTAAGCTGGGTATGTTTAAATTACTGAAATAAAGTTTCGGCCGATTCTGAGATGGAGTATTTGAGAAAAGTTTATTAACAATTTTTTAAACATTAGTAATTAACAACAATAGGGTTTAGAAGAAAATAATTTTATCTTGATATATTTGCATTTAATAAAGATTTATCTTTAGAAAGAGCTATTAATCATTACTGTATGACTATTACAAACGGAGATATAAGTGATAATATGATTTAAGGCTCGGATTTTTGCTAAAAATGCGAAAAAATTAAAACATGCATAATTCGCTCAAAAAATTTTTTTTCACAAAACTGTTTGGGGGTATTCAGTTTGAGTTGATTTTGTTCCTATGCACCAATTTTTATCAAAATCTGAGACCCTAAGGGACAAACGTTTGTTGAATTGAGGTGGAATGACCCAGGTGTAATATACGTAGCATAGCTTGAAATGCTTGATCATATTTCTACTAATCCATACTAATAGCATCATCATGTAGTACATAGTACATCAAAAGTACCGACGTATCCACAGTTTTGCAAACCATCCGTCAAAGGGAGCTTAACTTTGAATCATTTCCAATAGGCATTCAAGTAGGGATTTGGATTGTATATTAACCGGGCTTCGAACCCAATCCCATACAATAGACCGTTGTTTTTTCTCGCTACTGAATCATATAATTATTTTTCTAAGTTGGTAAAACTCATATTATTGCGAAAAAAATCATCTTCCCGGCCCCGACGTCAAAATGTATGGAAAAGTTATTATACAATTCGGTAATACATTTTTCCGTTTTCCAATTTGCATGAATTTTCAGTCAATCTAACACCTTCCTGGAAACTGATCATATGAAAAAGTATAACACTTACCCAATCGGCATTGAGCATGTAGTTAGTAGGTAGGCAAAAGAAGTTACCTGGAAACAAAGAAAATAAGTTTCATTACTTTGAAGAAAAATATTAGGGAAACAAAACGTGTACCAAGGAAACCACTTCTCATTTTTTTATGTACGCGGCACAGAAATGTAAGACCAAAGAGAAATGTAAATAATATAGTAAATAGGCCATTCCAGTTATACTGCTGAGGAAAAGGATTTTCGATTCTTAGAAGAGTCAATCATTAACACAATGCACAACATGAACATCGGTCATTTATTCACACTCGTTCATCGGCATTTATTCAGAAGGTTTTCCCATTGAAACATAACTGCGGACGTTATTGCTTCAAATATACTACGATCATACTGACAGACTTACGCTTTAAAAAATACGCCTTCACTCTTTACACCTCCACATGTTCGGAATCAGTCTGAAGAATGGGGTCGTTTACCATATTTTTTTTATTGCCGAATCTAATAGAGTTTGTAAAATAAAAGGACCCATATTTTTCCGTTTTCTGATCCGACAATTATTTCCCGAGTTATAAGCGGCGAAAAACTGATGTTTTTAACCCTTTCGGAAAAGTGGGTGTGGTGCAACCTCTGACGTATATCTACTTCGTCCAATCACAACTGAGCCCGCGAAGCTACTTCGCCTTATCGCAAAGGGGGGACACAGCTGACTCGGCCAATGGGATCGATTTCGACAGCATCTGTGCGAGCAGACCTTCCGAGATCCCCCCTCCCCTGAAAGCAGTCAAGGACGGGAAGAAAATGACGTCAATGTTATCACAGCAGCATTTTCGGTGGGCGTTACCTTTTGCTTATTTTAATTTTTGATTTATGAGTGAATGGTTGTGGTTAGAAGATTAATTTTTTCACTAAAATTCGTTTTTCGTTTCCATCTAACGATTTCGTGTACAAAATTGCGATTTCGGTTCCGAGTAAACGCCCCCATTGAAAAGGTTTTCGGCTAACCACACCAGATAATTCAATAAAGAGTAGCCGTAAGTCTTCCCAGCGTTGGCATTTGAATATGGACGTCGCATTCCACTTCCGTTTATTGTCAACGTCCTTGAACTGGAGGCTTATAAGGAAAGGTGAAAGAATGTCTGGAATGCAATGCCGCTATCTAGATATGTTTCCAGTATTCATCATCATCAGCCAACAACCCTAAGATTAATCTGAGGCAACTCTCCTCTCAATTCTACTCTTTCTCCTTTTTTTCTCCTTTCAAATCTCTTCAAATTTACGTATATCATCTCTTTCAAATCCTTCACCAGTATTAAAATTAAAAATAAACTAATCCACCATAGCAAATTTAACACGGGAAAATTTGATGGGCTTCCCAAAGGTATATAGTGAGAGATTCTTACCATAAATAAGGAACTCAGGTTCGTTTCTACAATTCATAGCGCATAAGGTGCCATGAAAATCATCTCAATGAACGATTATGAACGTTTGGATCACGACATATTTAATTATTCACCTATCTAAGTAAAAATGAATCAAAATATGGGTTCTGTTAGCATTTCTTTTCTAGGCTTCACGGATCTTTCGCAGCAGTTAGATTCGTGCTTGTTACTTTCTGGCCATTGAAATCTTATGCCTCTTCTACACGACCGCCTGCGCTCAGCGTACTTGGCTCAGCCTCAACGTTGAGCCGCTTTCCTTTCTACACGAAGCACTAAATCGAGACTTATCCATCTGGTGCCGAAGTTTACAAGTGACATTGTAAACACTCAACATGACTGGCATAGAAAATTATTGAGAGAATGAGATAATTCAACTCGTATATTTTCACTTTCTATTACCTTCAGTACTTTTAGGAACTTTTTCCCCGTTTCCTTCTATTGGATTGAGAATCTAATTTATCCAGGTTTTAAAGAGCAACCGCGTTTTCGCGCCACACGAGTTGTTTCATCCGAACAAAAACTAAGCGTATTACTTGAGCTGGGGTCCCGAGGCAAGCTGAGCCTACCCCTCGGCTGAACAATGGTGGCGACTCTACAAGGTTTAATGAGCCGTTATGTCGGCTGTTTCGGGCCGCTCATTCTAGCGTGTAGAGCCAGCATTAGATAAACTGAAAATGGTCTCATGAGCTCAGATCGGAAGGTTTTGTGATAATAATGTCAACTTCAACCATGGGAGCTTAGAAAACTATAGAACAGAATGATTTCACATTCCAAGTCAAGGCAGGTCTCAATAAATGAGATTCAAGGGTTGCGAACTAGCCGCAATAAACTTGATGGAGTTACCGCTGATAAGCACAACAACAAAGATCCACAGAGAAAAAAATTATCATCATTCAAAATCATCCAAAATCATTTTTCCCTGAGGAAATTCTCCCCTCATTAGAGATGATTAAATAATTATTTTTACACATATTTATTCCGAATATGCAAAATATTTCTGGACAAACGGCATACGCCAGCAAAAATACATTGGGAACAATCGTTTGATTGAAGAAAACAACGTAAATATATTCCAACAGTCCTCAATAGCCGTTAACATATTTTTTTATTCAGTTTTTATATTCGTTCCTTAGTCAGAACAAAAAGCAAGTAGAGTATTCATCGACAGTAGGACAATACTAATAATTGAATAAAAATAAGTGTTTTCGATCCATTACCTTTGATGTACTATTTTCAATTATAGCCCTACATAAGTTAGTATCGCAAGTAGCGGCTAGACAGAATTACAGAAAATAGCTATGCATTATTCTTGGGGAATCAAACGATATAAAAAGCATTATTAAAGATCCATTCATGAATGTTTTCGATCCATTACCTTTGATGTACTATTTTCAATTACAGCCCTACATAAGTTAGTATCGCAAGTAGCGGCTAGACAGAATTACAGAAAATATCTATGTATTATTCTTGGGGAATCAAACGATATAAAAAGCATTATTAAAGATCCATTCATGAATTGGAGCTTTTGAGAATATAAGCTTGGAGCAGATATCATCGCAGATGTGAATAAGTAAAAATAAGTCACCACTCCAGGTTGGAGACTGTAAAGGGCATAGGTTACGTAAAATACGACAAAAACAAGTAGAAGAACAAAATTAAATGTCAGAGATGAAAGGAGACTTAGGGTGAAAAAATTTAAATGCGTGGAATAAAACTTATGAAGTGGGCGACAATTTCATGAATAATAAAAAAAACATGGGAGGATGATGGGTGAAGAGAGGTTAAATTGTTATTTCATTATACGTTCAAAATAAATACATTCTCTTCAAAAATCCATTGCGCTTAATCCTATTATCTCGACATCATATATGGTAAATATTCTTTATAGAAACGGGATATTGGCTGAATATCTCTCATCTAAAAGTAAACTTTATAAAATTAACGTTCTTAGTTCTCTTACGCAAAAAGCTTTCACGGCTGCATTCTAACGAATGAAGACGCTAGGTTGACGTTCAAGCAAAAATTATCCAATTGCTCTTAGGGAGCTTATAATCTAACACCTGTTGTTGGCACGTTGACATCTAGATAAACATTTTACTCCTATTTTAAAAGTGGTTAATTTTCATAACAGTAAACAGACATATAAACCACGCTTGGTATAGATAAAGAGTATACGCGAAGGGAATATGAATGCTGTAGATAAAAAATAAGTAGATAAGTCAAATATTGTCATCTTCTCAAATTTATGACATCGATAATTAAAGACGAGTAAAATTAATAACAGGCGAAATGGCTACTGCTTAGTGTAGAGTAATTCAACATTTTCATCGTACACTACTGCAATTCATTAACACGTTGAGAAATACATATTTATTTAGTGGATGTTTATCTTACTCACTGATTTTTAGATGCTTAATCTAATTATATTAGGCAAGGGTTTAATTCTACTTAAGCTGTCTCAGTAACATACATTCCTCAAGTCCTTACTCCTATTTTAAAAGTGGTTAATTTCCATAATATTAAAAAGGCATATAAACCACGGTTGGCACAGATAAAGAGTGTACGCGAAGGGAATATGCATGCTGTAGATAAAAAATAAATAGATAAGTCAAATATTGTCATCTTCTCAAATTTATGAATTTTCGATAATTAAAGACGAGTAAAATTAATAACAAGCGAAATGGCTACACTTTTATAAAATAAACACGTGTGCACACCATCGTCTAGTCAGTCCCCTCCCCATGTTAGTGTCTTTCACGGACTGGTAGGCATCAAATTAAACATCGAGGAAATTTTCGCCGGCGATAATCGAGCGAAATTTCCTTTTATTTTCGGTGATTAACTTCCACCTGCTGTGTACTTCGGTGCAAAACCTTCCGCCGTTTTTTAGGAGAAGAAAAACAAAAAAAATCAAACTCACTGACACTCACAAACCATTGCGCTACCAACAATTTATCTATAAGTTAAATGGTTAGGAAATGTATAGCTGGTGATAGTTCTCCCCCTGCAAAGCAACCTTGCGCTAGCTTGCGTGGTAGGTACCCCTTCTTATCCCTGATCTCAAAGCAGTAGAATTATTTTTTAAGATACTCCTCCAATTATTAAGGTGATATCGCACCATCTATATGGAGGTCGGAAAACGTTTTGGACCCTCCGCCATAGCAATTAAAAATGTTATCGAGCCATAAATGCATATTTGAAAATGCAAAATTTTGAGTAATATTACCAGTAATAGAAAAATTATATTATCGTGTAATTTAGTACAAATAAAAGAGTAAACTTTCTTTTATTGATTCCAACCAGTGTGAGTAATGCGCTTGTATTTCTCAATAAAATACCTGTATATCTAGTGAGTAATTTGTGGTTATTAATTTAATACATGATTTTAAGTTGACATATGTAAAGAAAGCTCTTTCAGGTGTGCAAACATGCATTAATAGAAGAAAATGCGTTGACTTTATTCCCTCGAGAGCCACTAATATGTAAACCAAGATTCATGTGTGGCCCGCGAGTCAAACTTCGCTGACTCCTGTTCTAACTAAATGAAAAAAAGCATAATTTTAGGATCTATTCCTAAGATATGCCTAAACTTATGCCCAGCGCGGGATTCAAACCAATAACCTTTGATTAGTCAGCGGCGTACTCCTGACTACTCCCGCGGCCGGCCCCCTGAAATCCTTCTATTCAGGATATTACACTTAATGCTAACCTGTTTCCACAAAATGTGCACGGATTATCCTCAAAATACCCTAGATTTATGCTATAATATTAATAGAGAATAAACGTTTATTTTAATAGAGAAAGAGAGTTCATATTTCCGTCTTTATAACATCAATGTGACCTGAAATAAGGAACATTTTACCCCCACTGCCATTTGTGATGAATTTCTGGGACTCTAGAAAATAACGCGTTCGTGAATTCTGCAAGCCGTCGATACCTAATATTATAATATTTCTTCCTCTATATTCCTCTATATTATGAACGGCCAAGATCCGGCAAAGGCGGGCTTTTCACGAATTTGGTCGCATTTTTCGAATTAACTGAAATGGAAAAAACTCGATTGGAATGCCGCATTGAGCCATCAAGGTCTCCAGAGAATTTGCCCCAGTTAAAAAAACAACTGACTCGCAACAGAAGAGAAGAGGAAAGCATTTTGTTAATACGTTGAATGCAGAGGATGCCCCCTTGCGACAAAATAAGAAGAACGGGAGTTTCTCTGCCCTCCCATCCTCCCAAAGTGCATTCCGTTGCGAGTATCGCTCGATCTCCCCTTCGCCCATCAGCGACGAAAATACTACGACTTCCATTCACCGAAACACTTTAATATCACCTTTCTCTATTGTGCCGCTCATTTTATCCCTGCCGCTCCGTCGCATAGGCTTCTGCAGCCAACATTTTGGCATACCTCTACACAAATTTTCCTCTCGAGCGAAAACGATTGGGAATTTCGAGGCAAACTCCCCCACCTTTACGGAATGAGGACAGGAGTCAGAACGAACTTTCCATCGACAATATGGCGTTTCAATCAGCCAATTTCACGAATCGCCGCCGCAAGTGTGGGCACCGCGGCATGCTTTTATTACGGGCGACGTTGCCAGGGCTGAGACGAAGATGCTGAACGAAGAACAGGAGGGGAAAAAAAGAGAGAGACTGAACTGAGATTAATCTCGGTCTTCCCGGATTTTTTACTGCATGCATTTTATTAACGAGTCGACTTTTGCTCGTATAGAGCGCGATTATCTAAGATTATCAATCATAAGATTGAGTTGAAGCAGATCTCCATTCATTTCTCCGATCCGTTAACCTCTCCATATTTACATAAATATTTTCTTCAACATCCTTCACTACATGCTCCGTGTATTTCATGTAAAACCTTCCTTTTTCCTTCTCCACATTAATTTTTCCCTCGAGGACTGTCTTCATAAGACCATCATGTCTCAAGAATATTCGATTACACTGCCCCACCTACTTATAAAGTTTTAAATGGGTTTATCATCTCTTCCATTCTCTTCAAGAATTATTTCCTGGTACTTGGTCTAACCATCTTCATCATTACTTACTACTATACACCATTCAGTGCCACAGCTCAGCCATGCATGACCTGCCCGCCATCAATAATCTGCATTCTTCTTCTTCCTCTTCCAGCTCTCTTCATTAAAAATCGAACTGTTTCTTATTAACACACGCAACCACGGAAATCAACTGAATATCCAAAGTGGCCCACGGTAAATCTGTTTCTACTTTTGATGCCTATCGTTATAAACGCGAAAACATTTTCACTGTCATAATTCATTACTCACTCGAAACTTGCGCAGCCGTTTCAACGCACGGATAAACCCTCTCAGATGCTAAGGGTGTATTAAATGCGTAAATCATTCCAGAAGAAGACAATTACAAGCGAAATAAAAGGACACAGTGCGCGATTAATTAGGCCCTGGAATTCTAGCTAGTCATAAAGGGTATTAACAGCCTTTGGTGGAGTTGAAATATAGTATGCGTTGAATATAGATGATTTTCTTCCTTGTATTCGAAGAAGATACGGCTACGCAGAAGATAACAATACAGCGTGGTATATTACTATTCATTAGTGTGCAGTAAACTGCAGTCACAGAGCTGTTAAGTATTAAACAAATTTCAAATCTCATTTTTTACTAACTGTTGGGTATAAAAAATATTGATAGTTATATTTGCACGAGCCTGTAACACATAAATTAATAGATATAATATTCTTTAAATTTAGGATGCCGCTAAAAACATTGTTGAATGAAAGCGTTAAAGTTCAAAAGTAAAATTTAGATCCACCCAATAAATCAAGAAAAATGGTACCAACAAAAAAGTGTAATACTCAATAAGGGCACCCACGAGTATATGTATTTCTTCTTGCAATGATTGAGGATAAATTTTAGTGCCTCCAACTAATCACTTCTCTGCGGCCACGGTGAAATAAAATATGTATTTTTTTATCCTAGAGATGTTTTGAAAAGACGTGAATTTCAAAATTCTCCTAAAATCTGTGACTAATAGACATATCAAAGAGTTAACTCATTAAGTTAGGTTCATCAAGTCATTTAATCGTGCCAAAAACAAACTTTCTAAGTCATAATCTGACTCAATGCTAGAAATATTTCATCTCCTAAATTTTTGCTAAGCTCATATAATCCCTCTCCAAGAGTACTATGCGTACGCTGCATAAGAACACTGGGAGTAATAAACTCTAAGTCTTTTAAGAGCTTACTCTGGAACTCCGAAAGCGTTTAATATTTCCCTTGGAGTTTTATCCAGTTCATTTTAACGAAAACCCAAATGGAAGACTGTACTCTGTGGACCAAATGTTTCTCGGATCTCAGTCCGTCCATAAATATTTCATAATCCCTCTAACTCAGTGATTCCCAACCGGCGTGCCACGAAACTTCACGGTGCCGGGAAAATAGCTAGGGGTGCCGCGAGATTAATGCGGGAAAACGAAAAATGTTTAGCAGGGCCAACTTCTGAATTGATTACAGGTACTCTCATGCTCGAAAGATGGTGAAATAAATCGAAGCACTTCTTCCAACCAAAGTACTAATTATTGTAAAGCGCTGATCAACCTTGGTAATGTGAGGGATGCCCAATTGGATACATAAAAACACCTTAATAGGGTGCCCCAAGATTGTAACCTCGAAGTGAAGGGTGCCGCCAACGTAAAATATCACAGCTCTAGCCTGAATAATCCTAGACAGGATATCAAACGCTAAATATTTCATGAAAAATGAAAAATCAAAGGTCTGAAAATACAAACCTCGTAAAATGAATTGATCTCACTCGCAACAGTGTGAAAAGTAAAAAAAAATGAAAAGACTGCGGTTGCAATCCTCCCAACTTTGGCACGGGTCTTAACCAAAAGCAAAAATATCTAATCTTCACAATTACAAACGAATATTCCCTAAAGGATGCTATTAATAACCCTCATAGCAATACTGTTATGACAAAGGAGACGCTCGATAACCCACACTATTGGCTATCTTCTATTCTAACTATTCTAACACTAATTTTCTTCAATGTTCTCAGTTTTCTTGAATATGTGGATATGGATGTAAGATGTGTAAAAGCAGGCCCAAAAATGAAATAGATTGCTACTCAAAGGAAGGTTCGCGAAATTGTACACGAATATGAGTAGCATAAGAGCGATAAAAAAAGATTGCATCATGTACCCGCAATTTCAAATAGTATTGAAATCAATACACATTTTACTTATTTGATTCTATGTATTTTTGAATAAACCACTTAAAAATCATTATAATTCGCAGAATAAACAATAGGAAAAAGGGATCATGAATTTTATCGATACGAATGTTGATATTGCATAACATGAAATTCAGGAAAATACACATGAAAAAATCACCAACAAGATGAAAGAGAGAAGACGAGCGGAAAAAAATAGGGAAAAAAACATTATTGCCGTTGACTTTTACAAGAGGGTTCCGAGAATCTAGATAAGAAAGGATTGAATCTCATGCGTGAATGGATGCACATACTGGATGTGATGTGTACCAATAACACCTTCAAAGACCTTTGAACTTCCGTTTAAATTATATTTGCTTGGATTCTCCTCCCCACATTCGCTGGGGCATGGATGGTCTGCTCTTCACTAAAAGCAGTGAACAGGAAAGTAATAAATCCCTTGCCTCCACTTCCTTCGATCAAAGGCATCCAACCCACGCATCACAAGCAAGTGTAAACAAAGTAATCCGGAGAATAGTTCGGCAGTAAAAGAAAATAAAGGAGCGGAACTAACTTTTTCCCTTGCTTGTGACTTTATTATTAGAAGAAAAGAGCAAGCTGTATACTTAAGGTAGTAGTAGGATAATGGCGCCTAAGAGAGAAGCATGATTAGAGGGAAATAAATAAAGGTGCCTTGAATAAACATGAGCGGATGATCTCAACGCACAGGTTTGAAGGGGAGCGTGAGGATTGATGATATCGAAATACAAGGAGGTTATGCGGTCGAAAGACAAGGAGGATAAAGATACTGAAGCAAGAGGAAAATAGTCAATAGAAAAAGTGGGCATTCTACCAAAATAAAAATCTACTAACAGCTGGATATAATAGATTGGAAATAAATAATCGTGTTATTACAACTTCCCTCTGGAACCTGCTTCATTACGGAAGCGAGGTTTTGACGTTACAGGTCGTTGAAAAGTCAAAACGGCAATCAATCTAAATAAAGTGCCATATAAGAATAATGACGATAAAATGGGTCAACGGAGTAACAAACGAAGAATTCCTAAGAAGAGAGATGAGAAGTTGAAGAATATTGCAGCGGCAAGACATTACCCACAAGTCAGTGTGAGAGAAAGAAGGCAGTGAGATTGAATATGGACGCAAAACGTTCTGAAGAGTGCGTTAACATAAGTAAATAAGAACCACGTGACCATAACGGTTATGTAAGTAAAGTGGAGAAACGGGAAGAAATTCTAGCATAAACATAGGGGAGGTAGCTAAACCTTCGATTTATAACATGAAATAGGGGATAAAGATAGAAAATATGGTACGTGTTGACATCATTACTACTCAATAACTCTATGATTGGTTTGAATAACCTCTCCAATCAATTCTCCTATGAGGAAGTCTTTTCATATTTATACGAACTCCAAATATCTCATACGAGACATTCCTTACCCTTTTTTCCTCAAAGACTGACTGAACAAACGACAGCTGAAAGATTTCAATAGAATTATATGTGACGAGGTAGTTTTCATTCTTAAAAAAACATCAATCGCGTTTGAAACCTTTGCAAAGGAACAAGCATAGAGTTCTCACAACTCTAATACGCTTTCAACTAGTTTACCAGTAAACGGTTGAAATGAAATCCTATGAACGTAATTCGTGATTCTAATAAGTGAATCAATCGAAATAGTCTACCACGAGACTACATTAACTCGGGTGTCAACTGAAAATAACCACCTGAGAGATTTATGGCAGGAAAACAGATCCCTCTGAGAGTGCCCTACCTTATGGTTTTGAATGGATGCCTTCAAGATCTTTCGCGAGATAGATTGCGCTACCCGGCAAATTTCATTGAAAAATTGGATCGAGAAAGAGGGGAAGACAAATAATTTTCATTTCGGTCGAACCTAACTGGAAGGATAAACTCTGGCAATTGGGGTAAAGGCCTCCGCGCCGAATAGTTTTCCTCTTGCACGCGAAGACAATTTAGCCTGGGGATCGTGTTGGAATGGTAGCGGAAAAACTGGTTTCTCATTCCGATGATCTGAGTTCGATTCCTAGCAGCGGCAGAAATTTTAGCATTAGCATATCGATGCTGCTAATGCTTGAGTGCTGCGTGGAGAGGACTTCGAGTTCAGCACTACGTCCCTCGAATTGGACGTTAAACCGAGGACCCCTTGGCGCATTTCGTTAAGGAGGCTAAATAATACCTAAGACAGGGTTCACTCCATTCTTCCTCCGATCCACAAAATATTCTCACCCTTACCAAATTCCAGTGATTGATTAAAAGGCCGTATGACACTAACCGTTGCCAGTTGCGGTTATACAGTCGACCAATCAGCGCCAACTAGCTCTCAACGGTTAGATGATAGGAGAGCGTCTATTTCCTACCGGCCGGTTAGATTACCGGTCAGTGTAACTGCAACCGTAACCGGCAACGGTTTGTGTGATACGGTCCTAATGGAGCATTTCAAATTTTGTACTCCGTTCTTCGGATTGGATGTTTAACTGTGGAAAGTTACCTACCCTTGGCGCCACTCGCGAAGGGATATAAAGGGAAGGCTAATCTAAAATTCTATTACCAAATATTCACGACCCTAAATGGCGCAAATGACCCTAGCTATCGGTGGCCTCCCACGAATAAACACTAGAACGTGAAATACATCTCCAGTGTCCAGAAACTTGAGCCTTATCTGCACCGCAGTAGAAATTTATCTTCCAAAAAAAAAGGTTTTTAAAGAGGCAAGCCACACAACACAGGGCTTCCGTTACTCATGTCAAAACTTTCCCCGCGGCTCCTTGCGTGGTCGGATTTCGGGCCGTCTCCCTCTCCTCTCTTTGTTTCACACCCTGCCGACCCCTCCCCGCCATTTACAACCCCCGCCTCCATCGTCAAATTCTCTCCCCCCCTATACCGCCAGCAATCTCACTAAGTGAAATCTCATCGATTCCTCTCCCCAGCCCTATTCCATTCCCCTCGGCTAAAAAAGCAAGATATCCCTCCCATTGCTCATACCCCTTCAAATAGCAATCCGTGCCGAGTGAGTCCTATTTGTTTCTGGGGAGGCATTACGTTACATCGACCCTCTTCACACGCAAGAGCACAGAGAGTGATCGCTAATCAGTTATGTCTTGTAGCCCAATATTCTAAATAGATATCAATGGTTGTAGCAGTAGTCAAGGGTTTTAGGTGCGATACCACGGCTTAGGCTATATTTCACCATCTAACTTAATTCTTAAACCTAAGACGATCACAACATCCGTGCCCGAGGCAAAATTATTGGAATGCACTACCTTCACACTAGATTGCCAGACCTGCACACTATCGACCTGGCTGCCACACCTGTCAGGCTTAAATGTATATCATAATGTACCTACATAAATAATGTGGTACTGTTTGGAGATCAGGATGGCTCATATGGCATCATTCTCACGAAACCGGACCCTCAAGGTCGAAGACTTGAGGGTCCGTTTTCAAGTCCCGACAGTGGGATATTTTTCTGTACCCGTTATCTAATTGAGAGACCTTCTATCCGTCGGTCTGGAACTATAATATTTGACTCCTTGTAACCTTCCTTTAGGAATGGGCTGATGTCATTGCCGGGTTTCTCTTCACCCTTCCTCCACCAACTGTCGGAGGCGACCACCAACTGAGGTCGTTTGAACCATTTAGGACGATTGGGTAATTGGATAGTGTTAGGAATATTTAGGGGAATAGAGGAAGGGTGGAGAGAAATTCGACGTACCTAAGTGTTCTTCGCAAAAAAATCAATAAGCTCTTCTTTACAAAAGGCGCCAAGTGGTCCACCGCTAAAAGTCCCTTTCGACGGAATAAGTATGAACTGAACTTGAATTGCCCTCCACTAGTACGGATCGGTTAACCACCGAAAAAAATCTATCACTGCCGGGAATCGACACCGGGCGCACGTGGTATGAAGCCAGTACTCTAGCCACCCCACCAACCCGATCACCCTTTCCTCCACTTCCCAAACACTCACCCACTTTTAACATTGCAAACTATCTAATAACAACAATATTGAAATGACACTGCACAAAATACTCTCTCACAAACTATTTTCTCTCTAAATCTCATGTAGCTTTCTCGGAAAAAGAGTTCGGCGTAAACGGCAAGAGTTTTAATTTATTCCACGAAACTGTTTCAGCGGTGCGATTGGAAAGTGAGGAAACTTGATGCTTAAACACCGGCATCGTCATTTTGGCTCCCGTTTGATGAAATATGATCTCCACTAAGCTCCAACTACAATTCTAAAAATGAAGATAGCCGTAATTGAAGACCATTATACATATACCTGCGGATGTTCCATCAAATCTAGAATCAATTTTGAGTTTTGAATACAAGCGGAAAATGGTGTTCCATGTGAATAACATTTTTTTAAACGTACTATTCACACGCGGATTACCGCAAATTGCAGACGACGGTAGAAATATTGAACCCCCATATAAAAAAAGGAATACGGCGTCATCTTCCACGTTTATAAAAATAACTGATTTACTTTATTGAATGAAACATGATTTTATTTTCAGTTCACCTAAATGTATTTCGGGGGGATAGAAATTAATCGTAAATTGCACACAAACGGTGTCCTTTTACATAACCTGCATACTTCCGCTTAGTTCAGACTTTTATCATACAGTAGCATATTCATAATGCCAACGAAATATGATTGCATATAAATATTACGCATTAATTATAAACGTTTTAAATCGCTTTTACTAAAAAACGCTGATAGATACTTGTCATCATTTTTCGAGTGTGCTTTAAAATTGTTTACCTTGTTTTTTAACATCATTTACACTAGTAGCAAGCTTAATTGAATAGTCCATTTTTTTATTCTAAAACAAGTTTTTCTTTTTTTTTTTGGAAGTCATTGATCAATCAAATCAGAGACCTTCCTTTCTAAATTTTGATTAATTTTTTTTCCAATTATTAAAATGAGTCAAAATGAAAATTAAAATGAGTACCAAGTGCAAACAATCAAAATTAGCTCAGTTTGCGGATTCTATGTGGAATTTTCGCCATGGCCTTTCAGCTATTTTGATACAGCAGCAACCCAGCTCTTATCGAAGAAAAAACTACGAATATATGTGTTGTTAGATCAACGTTCATATTTCTCTTCTAGTAAAAATAATGACTTCACGTAACGCATTGTAAATAATCGAATTATTCTCTCAAGCCCAAAATACCCTGTTTAAGTTAACATGCACTAAAAAATCATGATAATAAAAATGACGTTTGAAATCATGTGACGGACACTCCGCTAGCGTGGCAGAAATTGTCACTGGTATAGTTTAATGCTCATTAGCAATTCAATAAATAAGAAAATATCTTCTTCACCCATGTGAAATAAGTCTGAATTTCTGACCATGCTAAGGAAATCAACTTGTATTTGTTTCTTCACTCATATATCTCAAAGCTTCATCGCTAAAGATAGTTAACCTTAAAAATTTTGCTCAAATTTTATTTAAAATAGACTCATCATATTTATTGGTCAACAATCCTAAGATTGGTTTGATACAGCCCTCCACTCGATTCTTCCATCGGCCAACATCTTCATATTGACGTAGCTCCTCTCTTTTACATCCTTCCCAACTTGCTCCATACACCTCATACGAGGCCAGCCTTTTCCATTCTTCCCGTTCACTTTTCCCTCGACGATTGTCTTCATGAGGCCATCGTGTCTTAAGATGTGGCCTATTAAGTTGTCCCATCTTCTTTTTAAGGTTTTCAGTAGACATCTCTTCTCTAACACTCTTCTTAAGACTTCTTTGTTCGTCACTCAATCGATCCATTTTTATCTTCATCATTCTTCTGTAGCACCACATTTCAAATGCTTCCAGCCTGGACTTCTCTGCTGCTGTTATTATCCATGCTTCGCTTCCATTTAGTAGGATTCTCCAGATGTATGTTCCAATGAAATGTTTCCTCACTTCCAAGCTTGTATTTGCAGCTGTAAGTAGAATCTTCTTCTGGTAAAATGCCCTTTTTGCTGGGGCAATTCTGCGGGAAATTTCTCTTTTACTTCGTCCATCGCTGGTTACTCGGCTTCCCAGGAAGCAGAACTATTCCACCTCCTCGATTTTTTGTTTTCCTAAGTAACATTGGTCCTGGCTTCCTTTCTCCTACTGCATACCAATACCTTAGTTTTCTTTTTATTGATCTTCAGATGATATCTGTTCATTGTTCTTTCCACATTTCCTGGTGTCTTCTTTAAATCTCCTTCTGTCTCTGTCGTGACTGCTATGTCATCGGCGAATCGTAGCATTCTGATTTTCTCCCCGTGGATATTCACTCCCGGAGACTTTTCTTTGACTTCTCTGATGGCTTTCTCGATGTAGACATTGAATAATACGGGAGACAGTGCACAGCTTTGTCTCACACCTTTCTTTATGCTTGCTTCTGTACTGCTGGGTCCTGATTTGATTATGGCCACCTGGTTGTTATACAAGCTGTGGATAACTCTTCGGTCATTGTATCATACTCCAATTTCTTTCAGAACCTTTAGCATCATATTCCAATCCACGTTGTCAAATGCCTTCACCAAATCTACAAATGCAACATACGTCGGTAGATACTTCTCTATTCTCTTCTCTATAAGTAGCCTGTGGGCCAAAATCGTTTCTCTTGTGCCCTTGTTTCTTCTGAACCCGAATTGGTCCACATTCAGGAACTTCGCAGCTTTTCGCTCTATTCTTCCATAGATGATTCTGGTCAATATCTTCGAGGCATGTCTATCATTAGGCTCATGGTCCTAAAATATTCACAGTTCTCAGATCTCTTCTTTTTGGCAATAGGGATGATGATATTCTTCTCAAAGTCCGTGGGTATCTCTCCCGTTGAGTAAATATCTCATATGGTTCAGTACCCCACTCTTAAGATCAGAGTATCAAACTCTGATCTTAAGAGTGGGGCTCCCAAATCATCCTTATCAAATAATGACATCTATGTTTAAATCCACAGCATTTTTTTATGTGGTACGACTAGTTTCAACGCGTAACGGTGTCTTCATGAGCTATGATTGTAATGCTTGTACCTGATGATGACGTCGTGACGCGTTGAATATAGTCGTACCATATAAAATAAAGCTGTGGATTAAAACATAGTTTCTTTTGTCATTCTTCATAATGGACGTCCACAAGGTTACGCCTGAAAGGATTGAATTCATCCTTATCGACTTCATTTTCCTCTTCGATTACTTCCGATCTAAGATAGCTTCCATTGTACAACTCTTCCAAGTATTCCTTCCATCTCTTCACTTTATCCTCATGTTCAATTAAGAGTTCTCCATTCTTGTCCCCGATGCTGTTACATCTTGCAGCCCGTTCCTAGACGTGATTTCTCACCATCCTGTAGGCAACTTACACATTACCTTTTGCGAGGTTGCTTTGTACATCTTCACATAGATCCTTCATCCACATTTCAGTTGCTTTTCTCGCTTTACGGTTTATTTCATTCCCGATTCTTTTGTAGCGAAGTTTCCCTTCTTCAATTTCCACATTTTTATATTTTCTTTTCTCTTCAATCAATTCTAAGACTTTTTTGTGCACCATGGCTTCTTCTTGGCAACTTTTCTTCTCCCCAGAACTTCTTTTGCTGCTTCCTGTAGCCCGATTTTGATTTTCTCCCATCTCTTTTCTACTGATTTCACTGTCAAATCCTCTTCTATTTTGTTTTCCACTACCTTCTGAAAGGCCAGCCGTTGTTGGGGTTCCTTTAGTTTCTGTACTTGCCATACGTTCTTCATTATTTCTTCAATTTCTTGAGTTTTAAGTGGCATTTCATCATCACTAAGTTGTGGTCACTGTCGATATCTGCACCCGGGTAGCTTTTGCAGTTCTCCGCCTTTCTGAACCTCTGCTTCAATAAAAGGTAGTCAATTCGATATCTTCTTCTGTCTCCGGGCATTTTCCAGGTATATCTTCTCCGTTGGTGGTTTCCAAACAATGTGTTTGCCATCACCAACTTGTGTTGTGTGCAGAATTCCATAAGACTTTCTCCTCTCTCATTTCGATTTCCCAAGCAATATTTTCCTGTCATTCTTCCATCTTCACCTTCGCCTACGACAGCCTTCCAATCTCCTAAAATAATCAAGTTTTCTTCTCCTTTTACGTGCTTAATACTTCCGTGATATCCTAATAGACGTCTTCCACTTCTTCATCCTCGAAGTCCAACTTAGGCATGTAAACTTGTACCACAATGGTAGTAGGCTTTGTCTCAATCTTCACCATTATAATCCTCTCACTGTACTGCAGGAAGCTCTTCGCGCGCAGTCCTGCACTCTTCCTGAGGATCATGCTTACTCCAACGTTACCATTTTTTGATCCAGTGTGAATAATTCTATAACTTCCACTCCAGAAGTCTCCTCCTTCGGGCCATCTCATTTCACTGATTCTTAATACATCGAGGTCCATTCTTCGTATTTTCACCTGAAGGTTCTCCAATCTCCCGCAGGTCTGAAGTGATCGCACGTTCCACGTTCCTACCCTAAAATGACTATCACACTTGAATGATGTACTCTCTCTGGTAGTCCCCGCCCGGAGATCCGAATGGGGGACTATTTTACCTGCGGAATATTTTACTCGAGAGGGTTCCATTACGTCATAATAATAACGGAAAGAGTGGAGTAGCTGCGACTCCTCGGGATAATGATGTGGTGGTTTCCCCTTGCCTTCCACACCGCAGTACCACAGCCGTTTAAGTAAATGTTACCACGCCTATAGTGAAATGAGTGTCGCTGTACCGACCACGGTGGTCTCCACCTTCACACGTGAAGAAGAGCTGCTGCTCTCTCCTCCGAGTGCTATAGGAAGCATAATTGTTGGCGGCCTCCCGTCGCCAAGTCACGGCATCTTCACAGGTTTCTGTATCATTTAATGGCCTATCTTACCCAATGATAGAATAATACCACCTTGGAGTGCCGCCGCCGCTTCTTGTCCACGACTGCTTATTCGAGGAGTTAACTCGCTTATCTCGCAGCTAACCTCTACATCTAGAAGTCGACCCACCATCCGCAACCCGGTGGACGCACTCGGTGGCTCGGTCAGCCCCGAGTTAAAATAGACTATGAAAGAGAAAGTTTAGATATAGCATTACAACACGTCATAAACAATATTGGGACAAAAGGGTCGCAATTATATTTGAAACTATTTATATTTACCAGATATCCAAACCGAAATTTTTATACTTTTCTTGTCACGAATAATTGTACCACAATTTAAGAAAAATTAGGCAGTAAAATTTACCGTTTCATATTTCCCAGGTATTGCCATCTTCTTCTCCTTTATACAAAAACATACTCTATATATTCGTGAGCGCTTTATACGTTAATAACCCCCTAAGGGCTATTTCAAAGACACAGTAAACCACATGCAAACTGAAGATCCTCTAATGAGACACGAAATCTGCGTTCGATTTTTTTCAGGGGTTATAGTTCGGGGAAAAACCAAAGAAAGGGAGAATCCTCAGTGCAACAACAGAGCCGCCACCTCTTCATAAGGGTTCTCGCCGAATCCTTTACTTGTTCCTGAATATTTTTACCCCCACGTTGGAAGAAGAGATCCGTCGCAAAAACGAAAGGCTCTGTATGAATACAATGTATGAGAGAAAGCGAGGGAATGCGAAGAATGCGTGAAATAAAAGGATGGGGAGACGAAGAGGAATACTGCCTCGTACTAGCAGAGAGAACACTTTTGACTTTTGGGGTCTGGGCTACTAGTGTTGAAAACTCACGATTCAAAACACGACTCATTCAAGCGAATGATTTTCCCTGGCATTACCTCTCGCAATCCCGATCATAGTTTCTCCTCAGGCACAGACTTTTCACATTTCAACTACCACCGTAAAAATCGCCAGCGGAGCGAATAAAGCTAATAAAGCTAATAATTTATTCCGAGAAATGTTCGGCGAGAAGTTTGATAGCGCGGTGGCGCGGCTTGAGTAACGGCTGAAACGCTTCGGTCCCCATTAAAAGTTCTCATTAGTTTCCACTGACCTAGAAAATTATTTAGCCTTTGGGCTCTATTGGTTCTCCTGCCAGAAAATCGACAAGCTTTTCCGTTTGGTCACAGAATAATTAACTCCTCGTAGTTCCTTACCACACTGATACAACGTAGTTATATGTATTTTGAATCTGGAAGAGCAATTTACCACTAGATACCCTGTATTATGATATCCTAGGATAGGTACTCACAACATTTACTTTCTGGTAATTCAATCATTTAAACAGTGGAAAAATGTATTTATCAACTAACAAAAGTCTGGAAAAAATAACTCACTCATCATCATCATCATTAGTCATCAATCCTCCGATTGATTTGACGAAGCTCTCCACTGAGTTCTTCTATCGGCTAATCTCTTCATATTTACGCATTTCTTCTCTTTCACATGCTTCATCACTTGTTCCATTACTACGCATACAATAAGGAGACCCATCACCCTTACCTTGAAATTATATCAGATATTGATGCATAATTTAAAAAAAAAAGATCTCTCCTCCTCGGTTCTCGAAAATATTATTTAGCCCAGTTTGATTTACTGATCGATGACAATGTTTGCAAAGTACAAATAAAAGTCAATTTCACTTATGACTATGGCTCTGTAGTCAAAAGTTACTTGAAGAACAAAATAAACGCAATACTATGCAGTAATCCTATCTATCACATTTTCTTGACACTACTTAAACCGAAACGAATTTCGCAAATTGAAAAATTGAATTAAAAACTCTAAATACCAAGATTTTTCAAGAGAATCTTTACATAATTATTTGAAAAAGTATTTAAACTCATGGCCTCAATGTTCAATTGTATGAATATTAAATGTGAGTTTAATGGGAAACAGGTCTTTAGCCGACTATAGTTCACGCTTTGGGAACAGGTAGCAGCGAGGTGAATCCAAGTCTTCTTTTAACCTAAAATAATGATCAAACATTGGTCTAGTGAAACCTGGATCATTACACAGATCCTGATTTTTATTTGCTTTTCACCCAGTAAACACAGCTGCTACACTCTATGTGATCCATCGAAATCAATGCCAAAAAACTTAAGTATGAAGCTAAGTTCTGACCGCGACTATCAATCTATAGGCAACAACTTTATATTCAGAAAAATGAGAAAACGTCTTGCTAATAACGGTGGTAGGCGTGGTATCACTAAAATGGTGAATTCATTGCATAGAGAAGAGTCTTCTTCGGGTCACCTTTGACCTTCAAGTAGAATCCAGAGTATCAAAATGTCTAAGTTCGGCTGACAGTAGGAAGTGACAGCAGCCCACAATGTCAACCCCATGTGAGAGCCGAATATGCGTTGCTTTGTGCTGTTATCCAGGAGAGGACCGACATTATGGCAAGCAGAAATTGCAGTTGCGTAGAATTTTCATCGAGAATGGAGTAAGGATGCAACGAGTAAATGCTGATCCCGACACAGGCTTTGGCCCAATTTTACTGTAGGCGACAAGGGGTTACTGGTTTGAAGTCCCATCCTGTAATCATATTACTACTGCTCTTAAAGTTCACTCTTCACACAGCACTCAAATAGGGATTTTCATTCGACTGAAAAATATCCACTACTGACGGGATTTAAGCCCTAGCTAGCCCTCGGGATGGCAGGCCACTTACTCCAGCTATCATACCATCAACCCAATTCCAAAAAGCAAACTTTTCCAATTCTTGGAGCCAATGGATAAAAACAAATCATTATTGAAAAATATAATCTTAAGATAAATTAGAATTCCGAGTCGCAACTTGAATCTCAACGGCAACTCAAACATGGCGAAGGTTCGGGCGACTTTACAAAAAAGTCCATACAAGAAATGTAGAGTAAAAGAGCATTCCAATATTTCTATTCAATGAATTATATCCCTTTTACTCCAATATCAACTCCGTTTTCCTCAAAACTAAAATCTCAAGTGAAAATATTTAGATTCGTAGAAATATTGCATATATTGGTAAAACACTGCCGTTCGACCAACAATTTCATTAATTCGTATCGGTCTAATGCTGGCGCTGATAGAGAGATGTATTAAATAATATTGGCGGAATAGTATGTGAGCACTGGTATGCCTACACTTTTTGACATTTATAACAATTTATGTTGAGGCATCGACAACTTTTTCGGAGCTCTCCCTTTTCGTTGTAAACACTAGAAAGATAGGCAAGAACGGTCGTGCTTTTATGTGGCGCTTCAAGCAAAGATGAAGGAGGGAAAGCCACTCTCACATAAAAGAGAAGAGGGTGCTAATGAACCAAAGGCCTCGTCCACTAATTCTCCTGCCTCTCTTTTGCACCAACCCACATCCAGAAGAGCTCATGCTCCCACGAGCATTTGTTCCCGAAGGGACAGTGGGAGATCCTGGGAAAAGGAGAGAGAAGGAAAAGTGTGCGAAATCAGGCGGATGAGAGGAGCTTGGGAGGGAGATAAACTAGAAATAAAAGAGAGAGAGAAAGGAAAGGGGAATAAATTTCCGATACACAGGACGTGGTCTGGGAACGAAAAACGAATCGAAATCACAAGAAATCGAACGAGAGAATGCGCTTCGAAAGGGCGTTCGGTTGGGATTCGACCCAATACGCGCTAGTCAGAGGATTCGAAGATAGAGGTCGCATTTTGATCACCAGCGTTCTGGCATTTCCCTTCAATTCTCCTCCGCTTCGAAAGGCACTGGCTTGTGTCGGAAACTCAGAAATATATCGAAGAGAAAGGAAGCTGGAGGAGGGACGCGCCCATACGAGACCACCAAGTTCGTAAAGAACATCTCCAAACCAACTGTTCATCAACGGATAGTTTGAGAGACGCGGCTATTTTCATAACTGCGAAAATGCAAGTCGGCCACATTTCATAACCGGCCAAATAGTAGTAACAAACTATTTCGAAAATTCGATCGTAGGAGATTATGATATACATACTCATCATAATGGTTACAGTTAAATTTCGTACCTACACTCTTCGTAACTTAAAGACGATCATGTAAGTCGTATAAATGTCATTTTAGATCTTTCAGCAAAGTGTCTTCATTGTACCAATCAATCCAACACACTGGGTTTGAGGCATGGGGCAACTCCAGACCAAGGTTTTGTGATCGGCGAGTAAACAATTCAATTATCAGTAACAGAGCTAAGGATTTCTAAATAAACTTATATAAATTCACCAGAGGAACACATTGATTTCACATGCGAGACGGCCTCGAGCCCCAAATCGACACAAGCTGGAGACAGGTACTCTACAAAACCTGTACACATAATTGTGGAAGCATACCATTCGCAGCGTACCTGCGGTCTAACCTAATCTCAAACCTAAAGCAAGCAACATCCGAGCCAGAGGGTGGATTCTCACCTTTGACCAGAATTTTTGTGGAAAGTTAAAAAAACGATTGAAGGGTATGAGCACTATCATTGATAACTTAGCAATGACATTTAGCCCAGTAATGGACACTCACTCGATTCTAAGCAAGAAGACGGGTGTCTTTATTCTGTACCATTAGTAGTTCTGCTAACAGCTATTCACAAATTGATTAAGGATTAATTGTTCATCATTATAATGTTTATAAACACAAATACTAAATAAGTGAGCATGAATAGTGGTAGAGTTCAGAAAATTATTTATCATATTCTCCTCTATAATCATTTTTACTGCTCAATAAAGCGTCTGCAAGTGAAATAAACCTACACGGAAAGTTTTGATTAAGAACAGGTAAAATGATAGATGTCTCATTAGCATAATTGGGAAAGTTACCAAAAAATTAACTGAATAACGTTAAATTTAATCTCTGTAAAAAGCAACTAGTTAAAGTTACTTATATGAAAAAGTAACTGATTAAAGTTAAAGTTTAAAAAAAGTAACCTTTACGTTAAAAGTTACTTTTTCAGTTACTTTGGTAAAATGGATGCTGTGGTAATAGAGGGCTTGATGATTTTTTGTTTGGCAAACAAAGCAAACTCTGAAAACTGTCATTGTACTTTCTTCCATCCGTATGCATTTGTTTAAATATATTGGAAATGGAGATTTTCATTGCAATTCCATGTGTCCAGAGTGTTGTTGGTCAGGTTTCCTAGTACCTATCTGTTGAAAGAATTGGGCGATTTTTCTGAGGTGGATCTCCGATTCCGAGATTTTTAAGTTGTCGTGAATGTAAAACTTTCTGACGACACATGGTGCGTCTGTAATTTTCCGCAAAAGATTCTCCTGATCGGTAGAAAGTGCTTTAAGGTTAGTTTTTGATATCAGTCCCCACATTGCAATGTGAAGTATCCCTTCACAATTGTAAAATTACAGTGGAAACGGCTTAGTTATATAGAGTTTACAGTAGATGCTGAGGGTGTGCCTGCGCACCATTTCTCGCGATTCAATGGGGGCTGATGTTTTGACGACGCAATGTCGCCGAGTAAGGCATGCGTAGACTGGCGCATTGTAACATATATGTACGTTAGTTTGAATGAAAGCCTCCCCCTAGTTATCCGTCATAGGTTATTAGGGTGACCCTTCTTTCTCGGCTTCAACTATCTGGTATTGACGACATTATGCCACCGAGTAAGGCATACGAGGACTTTTGTCTTCGCGTGGTTTCGTGTTTTCTCGGTTGAGGGTGCGTTCTTAAACTTTGGCGGTCACTTCCCTCAGCTCCGCTTTTGTTTGGATATACATATTCGTTTGGGCCTATTCATTGCATTCTTGCACATATCCCCTTGTATTCTGAGATACCATTTTATTTTTTTCTATTTTCATATTTTATCTGTTGGGAAACCTTTGCGCCCAAATTCGGACAGTTCGACATTCGCCAAAAATTAACGAAAAAAATTAAATGAAGTTAATTTTGTATCAGTTAATGCATAACTTTAACGATTAAATGTTAAACGTTAACTCTTATAAAGAGTAACGATTAAATGAAATAGTTAACCACATTTTTAACGATTAATTTTAATCGTTATTTTTTTTAATCGTCAATCCCAACTATGCTCATTAGTAATTATAGTTTGTCATGAACGCACATGGAACCAACCGGAGAGGTTTAAGAAGGTATACGTCTTGTTCCCCAAGTTTCGAAGGACAGTAAAAGGCATAGATAAGAAGGAAGCAAAGATACATATTTCATATCATATCTACTAATGTTCAAAATTTAAGAGAGAATAAAATTCCCGAAATGTCAGACATGCCTGGATATCTCAATTCCACAGCAATAATCTACGGTTCTTTGAAGAGCTTTCGAAGAATCAGCCTCCTATGCCATATTAGAGATCTCTTTTCTAAGACAAGTTCTACAGAAAGGTTTGGCTGATGAGGAAAATTATATTTTTAATAATACTGACTCCGATGAAGTTCTGATACAACAAATACCTAATACGGGAGTATTTAAATTTTTTACAGCATATTCTCCTTCCAAATATACAAAAAATTAACATGCGGATTGATGCAAATAAGTCACTTAGAAAACGAAAGAACAGCTGAATACTTAACTCATTTGTATAGCAACGCCTTTAACGTCAGAATATACACCTATGTCCGTTCAATATCACGCTGTAGTTTATAGTTCTCGGCAATATAATAATGATACAAGACGTCCAATATGCAATGTATTCAGTCCTAATAAAATAATTCATATACTTATTTAATTATGGCTCGTTGCCTGCTAATGCCCAAAGGTATGCTCATTAGTGATCTTGAAAATAACACCTCGCACCTTTAACTGTATAATTAGATAAATGAATCATTAGCAGGAAACTTTGACGAATCGACAATATTACATAAATGTCACATAAATAACACATAAGTGCTAAATTCACCCACCCCTTGCCGCAAAACTGAGGAACAATATTGGAACAAATAACCAAGCGGTATAGGAATATTTCGATTTTGGAAAACGAGAATATAAATCTATAACGGTGTAAACAAGTTACATGATCAGCAGTAACGGATACTCGACTATTTCCGCAGATCGGACAACTTGGATATTTGAGTGCAAATAAATTCATATTTTTGCATATTGAGTGAATCGGAAGGCGATTTTATGAGAAGATTGACCATCATCGAATTTTAAATCTTTATAATGAAGTATATTTTGAATTTATAATGATAAAAATCTTCGTAAAGGGGCCTTTCCGGGTTTCCGCAATTGTCATCTTACTTTTTTTTTACAACCAATTCTGGATCCCTGCTATATTTTTTCCACGACCTTTTTACACGTACGGCTCATTTCACCGCAATGAATGAAACTGTTGACGCATTCAGTTTTTTTCAATTTCCATTTTTTATGTTCTTGCTCCTCCGACAACTTCTCTTTTGCCATTTTTTTGCTCTTCGGGTAAGAGTATTTGTCAAAGTACCATTTTAAATATTTCCGTAACCTATTACATCCCATATGAAACCAATTTGGGAGTATATTTTACAGAACAGAGGCGTATTAAAGTCCAAATATGGACAATCGATTAAATATTATGTAATAATTTACATTTTCAGATAACTTTCATCTAAATTAAAACTAACAGTTTTGCCTCAGATGTTGCTAGTGCATGGATAATGCTAGCCGGGATAGTAATAAAATTTTCATTCCAGTAGAAAATTGTCCTTTCATTTGACCTGTCGTAATGCAATAATACCTGCTAGCACTAAAGCGTTGAGTTTCTTATCCATCTGACGTCCATTCATGAGATATAAGACGTAGGGACATTCTCTCTCGAGATACTCATCTCCTGTGGGGCTTTCTTGATAAGAATCATTACGAGGGTTTCCAAGGCATTGCATCGGGATTTGGAAGTCGCACTTTCTCTATTTCTACGGACTGAACTCCTAGGAAACACCTCTCACTCGCATTCACCGACCTCAAGTAGACCACGTCTTTATTCTCCCTCCTATATCCCCCCTCCTTCCCTCAACGTCCCCTGCCCCTCAGTCATTCTTACAGCTTTCCTTTCCTCCTTCCGCACATTTACGCGAGTCTTCCCGTTCGCCAAATCCCAATCCACCACCCCATACTTTCCTTTTTTCTTCGGCGAGGAAGCCCTTCTTTCTCTTCCACGCCTTCATCGGTTTCAGCTCCCATTACTCCCTATTTCCCTCGTCGTTCGGAGCTCTCCGAATGGCCATTATTCACCCGACCTAAAGGGATAAGGGCGTTGGAGAGGGTGGGAACGGAGGGTGGGCGATTTAGAGATTTGGGACTTTCGCTCCCCGCGAGTAGAAGACCACGCGAAATTCGCTCGTGGGTAAGAGCCCACTCGGGAGCAACCGCGTTTCCCCCTCACTCACTCACACCTACAGTATAATGCAAATTACTGAGAATACAAGCGGATTTCTCACGTCTGAATGCCTTAGAGTGAGCGATCGTTGAAATTCTCTCCTCACCTCTTTACCTCACGTCGATCAATGGCAGATATTACCAAACGAAGGGAACATATTCTAGAAAACGAATAAATAAATGGTAAATTAAATAATTTGCTAATACTCATTACGTCCTGGATAAAAGTACACTTTGAAGTGTGCCACCCGGAATGGATCATGTATTACCGAAACCGAGAAAATTTATATCTTAAATTACTCGGAAACCAGACGCGCACGGGAATGGTTTTTCTTTCTCCCTTCGTCCAACCTTCGCCTAGATAAGGCAAAATTCAGAAAAATATAGGAACTAGAGATTATTTTGTGTAATTATTCATTACCATGACAAAATAAGAGTCTTTAAATACTACAAAATAAGTGACGAATACATTTGGCATTGGCTTAATTCAATTTTCATTTCATTAGCTGAGGGTCTGAATAAAAGAACATGTACTGCGATGTGGAATGCTATTACAAATAATTTACGTAAAGAAAAAAATATTAACAAACATTCTAATTTAAGAAGTTTACCTGAAGCTGTTTAATGTGTATTATACTCAAATACCTCTGCTGAAAAAGTCATCTTCTAAATAAAGAATGTAGAAGACAGGTTTACTGATCTAATCATCAGTATTAGTCATCAATCGCAACGTTGGTCAGGTGCCAAATTCTTTTCCACTTTTCTAACCAATCTCTTCCTAATGACGTATTTTTTTCTGCTGCATACTTTAACATTTTGTCCATAAGATCATTCCACATTAAATATTTCTTAATACTCGCTTTGAAAACAATAACTTGGAATTTAAAGTTACTGGTTTTTCTCCGGTTGCACAATGAGAAAAGCCAAACCAGATGACTCACCGATATTCAGTATTTTTTTATTTTACTTTCCCGTCTGACAATTACTGCCCCTACCTAACTAGGGGCACAACATGTGGGTAAATATTCGAGAAATAACTGGCATTTAACGTTTAGAAGAGGCTCGGGTGAGGAGAGTATCAACCAGTGTGTCCGGGTTTGAATCCCAGCACAGGCAGATATATTCCACTGGAATACAAGATCCAATTTGAATGAGGAGAGAACTCAATGAAAGTCTGAATCCACTTCATCCGCGAGATGTAAATTAAAACACAGGAGCCCTCAGCACCTTTCCTTAAAAGCATATGTGATGCCTACGTCAGATTACTCTCCGTTCTTCGTCCAATTCAAATAATCCTACCCATACCCAACGACTAACCCATCCTTAATGGCGCAAGTGATCCTAGTAGTCGAGTACCAACCCAAGTACAACTAAACAACGCAAGGTGTTTTCAATTACGTGGTCCCTTTTGCATTTCTGATTATGTTTCACCCTGAAAACATCAACAAAAGCCCCATGTTTTTTTTGCTTTCCCCAACGTACACCCAGTTTAACAATTACGTTAACTTTGGGCCCCCAAATTCTGAGAATCTGAAATTATACCTCGGACGAGCAACAGCAACAAAGGAGAGCCTAATATCTTTTGTTTTTTATTAATTTTTCTAATTCTGACAACAAGACCCTTAAACAGTGGAAAGCTTCCGTTTTCCTGTAAGTATAGAGGGAATGCTTAAGAGTAAAACAACAGCACACAGTTGTAACTTATTTCCCACAAGATTATAAGAATAATAATGCCTAGGACTGGCTTGATATGATGGCTAGAATACTGGATTCCATCTGGGCGTAAGATTTGAATTCCGTAAGTAGCAGACATTTTTCGTCGGTATACCGAACTGTACTTGAGCGCTGTGTGGAGAGCGCTGCAAGTTGAGTACTACGTCCGTCGGATGGGCAATGAAACGTGGACCTCTTGGTGCCTTTCGCTAAGAGTGGGTCAATGCCCACGTCAAGTATTTCTCCACCCTTCCTCTATTCCCTGAATTATTCCTGCCTCCACCCGATTACCCACCTATTCTATAATGTCATAAATGACCTCAGCTGTCAGTCACTTCCCCAAATAGCTACCTACTACTACATTCATGATGTCAGCGAAATACTCATACTATTTTTCATTCACGAATTTCAGCTAATGACAAAATAATATACTTTTCCATACAAGGTAGCTTCTGAAAACATATTTAATATTGTCTAGAATAAAATTCGAAGTAAAATAAACAGAAACTATAGCCGGTAGCAACAAATGAGCATGAAAGTAACCGATCGTTAAATCGTTGAAAATTACCTACCACATGAAAAAAGTTTCCTCTGGCAATTTTCTGTGCACATGATGACCGTTCATAGGGACACGATGAAATCTAACATAGCAAAAATCGCTTTATTTTTACGATTAAAAATGCATAAATAATTTACTTTAGAGTACTCCTCGAGAGACTACCGTATATGAGGTAATATAGGTATGTATGAACACGGCTGGATTCATTAATATATGTCTTTTAAATAAACGTCAACGGTAAACGGTAAATGCAACTGAATATGTGAAGCTCATATTCTCCCAATGATATCCGTTTTAATTCTATAACTCAATGATAAACAGGATTAAGACATGAAAGCTTCAAAATACGTGTGGTGAAGACAATATTATCAGCCCCTTTCAGTTTGGCCTAGTAATACAGCGAAGAATCACACCAGATTCAAGTAGGTGATATAATCACATCCTTCAGGACAGCTTATTTGTACTTCCATTCAAATAAGTTTTCACCACACAATGAATGGTAAATTTAATGGATACATGTGTTTACAAATCTACTTTATTTGCTTACGTCATTAATTCTGCGTAATTTATCTTCATACGCCAATTGGTAAATAAATTGAGAAAGTAGACAAAATTAACTTTTCAGCAAGCCCATCCGATTCAAAATTACCATCCACCGGTTAAAATATCACAAAAATCTCTCTTACTTTCCAATACAACGTTCACTGACGTTACTTCCCTACACGTTCTGCTGTTCTCAAATGAATTATGATGTTCTTGTTTGGGATAATGACTTTCGGGATTATTTTATTATAATAGCATAATGCCAGTGTTTCTATTTATGAATCAAAGACGATGAATTTTCACCGTTGGCAAAAAGGAAGAATATTACGTTCGAAACGGATTGGATAGATCGTGAAGTTATGGGACCTAGACTAAGGCTCTATAAATCCTGCCTTTTCCGGTTCGTGGAGGGCATAAATGCTTTTGCCGCCTCATAGGACTCTCACGTTCAGCGTGTAACCTCACATCCTTGACCTTTCCACAGCTTGTGGGCTCGTTCTAAAATCCCTACTTGGCCTCAAACACCATCATCCAGCTGCCCCTCATCATCGCCAGAGCAATGGGACGAGGCCTTAGAGATTGGGCTTCACGCTATCAGATGCAAGGCGATAAGTTGGTTGATGACAAAAGCATTCTGAAACGTGAGCCAACTTTATTTTCGACCTCCGACACTACGATCGGAGTTCCCGGAAAATTTGGCTCCCACCAGGTTTTCTGCTCCTGTTACTCTTTTCTGATGCTAACAAGTGAATCGTGGCGAAATAAAATCAGCTGGTCTACACGTCTCACATGATCAAATGTCAACTCTGGACATTTATCCTGTAGCAAATTGCATACTAGACGTCCTAAGTTTGTAAAGAGCAGAACATCAGGAATATCATCTAAAACATCAGCTACTTAGACACAGAAACAAAAAGAACGTGAAATTGAATAGGTCACGATATAAACCCTTTAGAATTATAGTTTAATTCTGCTTCCGGGAATCTTCGTTGCGTATGCTGTCGTCGTAGATTCCCGGAATCAGAAGAAAGCCATCAATTATACACGTCATGAAAGCCTCAGGAGTAATTACACTTTAGGATAGTTGTCGAATAATTTCGCACTGCACCGTTTAGGTAATATAAAACGTAATTAAATTTATCCTCTTGAAACACTTGTACTTTATGTAAATCTTTTGAGAAAGAGTGCCCAGATAGGTCAAATAAAAAGTCATAATCGACGATAAGTCGACTTCCTATTCCTAAAACCGAGAAGCAGAAAATCAATATGATGGGCGAAGGAAGAAGAGAATGTCTGCAGAATAGCCCTTGCTGAGAAAGTACTCGGCCTAAAAATAAGATCCTAATCACAGCTGGAAACACAAGCTAGGTAGTAAGCAAACATTCCCTAGAAATTTACATTTGGAGCATTCTCCTTTATGGCAGTGAGTCATGGACGATATCAGCCGCAGAGGACGGTAAGCCTCTGAAATGTGGTGATACAGAATAATAATGTCAATAAATTGTATGAACCGCGCGTCATACATACAAGTCCTACGTTGAGTGGAAGAAAAAGAGTTTAATCATAACGGAAAAAGAAGGCCTCGATGAGATACATGGAGCATGTTATTAAGGATGTGAAAGAGAAGAACAATGAAAATAAGTTGAGTTGAGTTCGACGATAACAGATCAAGAGAAAAGCAGCGTCAAACCATTATAATGACAGATGATAGATGATGATCCGACATAACGATTCCCCTAGCTATGCCTGATTATCGATTCGATCTAGGATTCTATTCAAGCAAATATAAGGTACGACATCAATAACTGCAGTAACAACCATATCATCGATGCTCATTGCACTAATGAAAGGGAACACGATCTAAGCTCCCCATTAGCGCAAACAATGTAGAAACGCGCCCAATCAACCAGATAATGCCTAAGCCAAACACATCACTAATACGCATGTTCTATGTCAGTCCCTTCATCTCCGCGAATCCCATGACTGCGCACTGCTTGAGCCAATCAAAACGGATTGGCTCAAGACCACAGACCTTAAGGTCTGCGGAGCCAATGGCGCGAATCATAGAGAAAAACTTATAACCTTCAGATTAATTTCTACTCATTTGTAAATTAATGCTGGGAATTTAGCAATTTCTCCATTCCTTCCAGCTTTTCACCGTGAGCGTAGGCTTTGCATGATAACAGAAAAGAAATTCCATCGTTCACATCCATAAATAAGTGAAGGTGTATTAGCGGTTAAACTCTGAGGGGATTTTGGAAGATATTCCCGAAGCTCCGTCTTAAAAACTCCGACTTCACATGAAAATGGAGCTACACCACTGTTGAAGTTTGTAATAATTTTTTCTAATTTCACAGCAAGCCAACGTACGCAGTGAAAACCCGGAGTAATTGAGGGTAATTTTTACAAACTAACGCCGTGATAACCTGTAAAACAATAGGCCTACTGGATACATAATTTAGCAAGGAAAATTATTTGCTCTTTGTTCTCATTGCGCTCTTTGCTCAGAAAAGACTTTCGATTCACTTAATACATTTGAATTTTGTAACAGAAACCAAGTAGGGGTTTGTGCAATGGTTATAGGGTTAACTGCCTTCTCACCTGTAGGGCCCGGGTTTGAATCCAAGCACTTTAAGATATTTTGCATGGGTAAACGGGCACCTGCTTGAGTGTATTGTGCAGAGAATTCGAATATAGTATTTCTTTCTTCGGATACGATGTTAAGCAGCGATCTCCTCAGCACCTTTTGCTAAGAGCAGGCGAATGCCAACGCCGGGTTTCTCTCCATCCTACCTCTTAAACCCATATAGTTTCCTTCTTTATACCTTTCTTTTTGGTCTGCAGCGCCTTGAAGTGTGGGTACAGGCTTGAAAACATAGCTAAGAAGAGAAATCGAGTCGTTTAAGCCTATAAAATCAGAGCACGCAACTATTTGCAGTTATCATTGAGTAACAGAAGGAAAATCACACTCATTAAGCTTGGACAAGAAAATGATAATTAACAGTATGCTTAAGTCGTATAGCAATATGGCTTCAAAAAGTACATGACATTCGGTTTGCATATCACATATCACTAATCACAGCAAATCGCCAATACGGATACCTGAATATTTCAAAATCTACCCCCATACGTACATATCCAGCGAGTCAAACGAACAACTGCCATTGCGCACGCGTGGCCATAAAGATATTACTAGAGCATTATTTCAATTGTTTGAGTGCGGTCACTAGCAGCTATTCGCTCTAAGCAACATCACTGTGAACTTTTCCTGTAAAGGATATCTTACCTGTGATAAATTTACTGCTGATTTTTACTGCTACTTGCTCATACGATAAAATTTTAGTGCCATTTTCACATCAGTACAAAAGCTCATCTGAGCTTAAATTTTTTTACGATCACTTAACCAGCTTTTGTTGGATATACGACGCAGTTCATTACGTGATTCCCCATAAATTGTAACATATCTACTCACAGTCATGAAAAAACATTAATTTATTGAGAGGTCGACGTTTCATCACGAGAAGGTCACGATTTTAAGGCTTGCGAGGACTTATTTTCCAATACATCAGCGGTACAAAACACGGAAAACTTAGAAGTGGAAATTTTATTACAAAATCGATCCACTTTCCATATGCATACTTAAATTTCCAGTTCACATTCTTAAAAAATGGTGACCACAAGGTAATAAAACGTACTACTGAATGAGAACAAAAATTCAAACAATCAATAACGTGACTTTCAGAGGGCAGATGAGATCAGAAACTCAACCCTCCGGCACCCTCGCTAAGAAACTTAGAGTAGTAATATCCACACAACTGATATTCACTGAATTAATGATTAGATTGAATTAAACACAGTGGTAATGACATGGCAGTAGTTGCAAAAGGTCATCCAAAGCGTGTATTGAAGAGTCTCTTAAAAGGATTTTTTTCCTAAGGGGACTGGCCATCATAGGATTTCTTTTAATTGAAACATTTTTTTTTTACTATCTAATTCGATATCTTTTCGACTTTAGCTAACCTAAAATTCCAGTGACCGTCACAGTTAGTTGACCACGGCTGAGGTCACCAAAGGAGAGGTTCATGACGCGCAATTTTTTTCCAAAGTTAATTTCGTGACTTGAGCTAATGTTTTACCTATAATATAATACCTATACATGACTTTCAGCCTTCTTGAGTAAATATATGACGTTGGTGGAAGACAATGAGAAGAAAGGCTGATTCAGTATTATTAAAATGAGCCCTAAAGATGACTGAGGGTATCAAAAACTTTTATAAAAACACTAGTTAGCCAAACGAAGTTGGATAACAATAGCATCTACATCAATGAATACTACATAATGCATAAAATACCGAGAACTTAACTATGGAAAATAATATCTACATCTGGAACGATAGTGCACATGTCATTGGCTGCTAGAATATGAACAAGGTAGTGTGTAGCGCATTCAAGCATTAAAATAACACTTATAGATTCTGGTTCCAGTGCAAGGCTCAGTTATAAAAACGTCAAGAAGTAGTGGAAAATGAAAGGGCGTCTCTAGGAGAGTTTTTAATCCGTAAGGAAGTAAATAAGAATATTTTCAAAGGGTATATTATTCCAAAGAGAACGAAAACTGCGTGTTGGGCGGAAGGGGAATAGCGCAACACTTGAGTAGGAGGAAAAAAGGAAATAATATGAGGCATCGAGAGGAGGCTGAGTTGGCAGATGGAAAAAGGAAAGAGATCTGCCTCTAGAGCGTGCGAAGTGAAATGTATAGAGTAAATCTCGAATGTCATTACTCGGCCATACATAACTAACCTTCATATTTTACCAAAACACGGGAATCAACAAATCCTAGTTTCCTGCATAAATGTCTATACTTCATTTGACGTAACTCTATTAAAATAATTTTAATAGATTTCCAACTAGTCTCGAAAGGAAACTACGCCAATAAGGTCTCTTCTAATGCAAATTCCTTTTCCAAATTGATTTATCCAGAAAGTCACTCCAGGAATTCCCTCGGCCTCCCGAAAATCCCTTTCACTTCCATTATAAAATCTGTTTCCTTTGTCATTGCCATAATCGCTTTCCCTTTTTAGCTTCCAGACAATTCCATCATTTTTCTCCGGAGAGTTACGATTTCCGAGCCACGTGCCGCAGTCCTATAACGTCCCGTTTTAGTTTTTTCTCTAAAATTGAAATTCCAATAGAATACAATCATTTCAATGAGGGCGCCGTAAGATTCCGATCTCATTCCCAGAAGTGGCGTAAACATAACAAGTTTATGAATTCCATTAAAATAGGGTTTTATGGCTCCCTGTATGTTGAACACCTCGATAGCACGTCAAGATATGAAAATTAAGTTTCGATTTTGCACCAGCCTCAGCTCTTCACACTTCCACTCATTGATTTAAATTTCATTATTTCATAGTTACGGTTTCGATATTATTCTCATGAGTACTTCTTTGCCACCGACTATGGCTTTTTGTATCTGCTAAATGCTACCACATTCTTTGAGAAAAGCAGTCAACAGTGATGTTATGCCTCATTTATCGAACGTCAAATTTTAATCATATTTAAATGAACAAACAAGCATGGAACGCACGAAGTCATAGTTTGATTTCTTCATCTTAAATATTAAATATGTATGTCAAAACCATAGCTCCTCCATATTTAACCTGAACTGGGATATTAAACCAATTCCAACTTCCTTGGAGTTATAAGCATGGAACGCACGAAGTCATAGCTTGATTTCTTCGTCGTAAATATTAAACATGTATGTCAAAACCACAGCTCCTCCATATTTAACCTGAACTCCGATATTAACCAATTCCAACTTGCTTGGAGTTGGAGTTTATTAGAGTCCCATACTAACGCTAAAAGAGAACTACACCAATGAGGAAATCGAACTGAAATTCAACTTCACGGCTGGTGACCTAGACCCCCCCTGCCGCACACCCTTGCGAGGCTCGTGGGGTTAAATGTAGATGTGGATCAATTAATAAGATTGCTCACTATCAAATCACTTCGTTACTTCCAAGCAGCGATTTTGCTAGCACACGCTACTATGCAACTCGTTTCACCTGTGAATGAATCACCAGGTACAATTACTATTGTACCTGAGAGGCAAGTAATCCATTGAGCGTTTGATCGTCATAATACCGTCCTGCCAAAATGTTATGCCTGTGTTTACTAGCCAAATTGACGTGGAAGTCTTGCCCATTGAAAAGCAGTATTTTATCCGGTTTAAATGAAAGGGAGACCCACCGAATAGGTCAGTTTTACTGATGTTTCAAAGAAGAGGAAAGAAGTGAATGTAAAACTTAGAGGCAACATATTTATCAGGCGGTTAATTTCACTGATGTTATTGTTCCCGTTTATATACTGCATGCTATAGTTTCCAACAAAGTGCAATGGATGGATATCGGTAATATCCAATTCAGTGGTTTTTAGGGAAAGAAATAACAGTTTTGACCGCTGCTAAAATTATTTTTACTGATGAGTGATGAAGGCTAAAACCATTTTTAATTATAAATTCGGTATTTGATTCCATAGATTTGGCCAGTTTAGTTGATTCTTAAAATAAAAACTGAGAAAAGCGCCGGAAAACCACATGAATATCCTTTACTCCAAAGTGCCATAATCTATTCAATTATGAAAAAATAAATCCAGGAAATTACATGAAAACCCACCCGATATTATGCTGAGCAGCGGATGAGATTCAATGTGAATTCAGGAAGCCAAGGAATATTATTTCATCCTTCCGGCATCAAATTCCACAACATTTTAGTCAAATTTTAATTAGCTCACGGATCACGGAGCCCTAATAAAGTTACGATGAAATAGTGTTAATTTTTTTATGAGGTCTTTCCTTCATTGGAGTCAAAAATATTTCCCGGGATGTTTTTCGAACTGGTTTAGGTATTTAAATCTATGGCTTTACTGTTGTAGCAATAGGGAGAAGGAAAAATACTGATACTAACACTATGCACTGAGATAGCATTACGTTCCTACCAGTGAGTACACACAATAAAAATGAGTCTTCTCCAGTCTCAACGCGCAGAAAAATACGAATCCTTATAGTGGCACGAAACTTAAAAAGGGAAATTTCTGTGCATCTAGATAAAATTTCAACGGTATTCGCCGACACGGCTGTCCCGATATGTTAAAAAAATATAGTCAGAACACTGCCTTTTCCAAAGTTTAATATTTTTCGAAGAAAATGCGATACGGAAGGGCATCCCTAACATGTAACTCTTGTTCCCGGTAGGTGGGGCGTGATCAGAACACAACGACACACATCTCACGCACAACGCGCTCTGAAGGACTCTTTGTTCGTACATGGACGGTGAAAGAAGAGGCTACTGGAGGGCAAAAAGCAAAGGCGACGGACATAGATCCCCAGGGTCCGTACACCAGAAACACTGTCACGGGACCATTCGCCCAGTAGCGAGTCGCTATTCTTTTATCGTCTCCCAAGCGTCGACCGGGTGCAAGTCGAGGGTTAACGTGACCAATGGGAGAGAAATTAGTGCGCGCCAGCCGACTGCGTAGGGTGAACGGAAGGAAGGTCGAGTGCTTGCGACGCAAACCGAGGGGCTTCGTCCGGAGGGGAGGAAGGAGATAGAGAGAGAGAGAGGAATGGGAAAGGGCGTGAGAGTTTGGAGACGGGGAGAGAAAGGAGGAGAAGCCGACGAGAGGAAAGCCATCCCATTCCCTTCTCCCCAGAGACAGGGACTAATTCCATTCACCGCAATCGCCACCCTCCCGGACTCCCCGGATGGAAAATGGAGTACGGGCAGGGGAGAGGGGGTGGGGTGGTGGGAAGATCAAAGCGGTGAAGGGTTACGCTCAAATGTGCCGATGGCGCGCACGGAGATAGCCGCTACCTCAGCGTCGATCCCGCCGCCGTCGCCGAGGGGCGGATCAAACGGTCTCGAAGGGCAAACGAGGAAAAGCAGATGAGGAGGAAGAGTGTTCTCCTCCCATCCACTTCGCCAGAATGCTGCTGCCTGAGCGAGCTCCTTTGTGCAGTCTCGAGTCCGCTGCTCGCGGGGAGTAGGTAATGAGCGTGACATCCATGATGCGGAGTAACGAATGATCGCAAATTTCACACACACACACATACATTCGCGTTCTGAGACTAATATTCATGGACGGATTAACGGAAGGGCAAACGAGACAGCTGCCCAAAGACTCCGAGCCCAAAAACGAAAGCAATCTAGCTTTCAAAAGGGTGCATGGGGATTTTGGGCACTCCTAATTTCCCTTGTCTCACCACTGCATCTGTAAATATATCTTCTAATTAAACTAACTTGATAAATTCAACCCTAACTCTTTTGTTTCCACAGCATTTATGATACTAAAATTCTTAATATTCGGGAGAAGTATTTTTTTACCAAAACCTTATTCCAGAGTATTTTCCGAGCATGGTATTCAACCTTGACATATTTGTTTCTGCACGGATTGTCGCAAATAGCATTTTTTTTAAGATGGTCGAGAATGAAACAGTAAAATTCACATTCCTCGTAAAATCCTTCCCACCATTCCACAAAATCTTCATGAAAAAAACTCTCGAAACATCTGGTTATAATTCATGAATAAAACATTCCAAAAAAAATTTAAACAATTAAATTTCTGCTTTTATTCTTTCAATCATTGAACTTATGGTGTTGAAGTTCTACTTGGTTGCGACAGCATATTCATGTCATGAGTGTTTTCAAGTCTGTTTCCGAACTAATAGGAACTTCAGACGGGAAGGAAAGGTATAGGAATGGAAAGGTAAAGGATAGGAATGGAAGGGAATGTCTAGAAATACTAGTAGCGTCATAACAATTAACAAAAAAATAATATTTACTGCGATAATAGCTGAGTGTACGAAACAGCTGAATTTCTTCATTTCCGGGGATTCTTTCGGTTATTCAACAGTTTGGTAACAACAGTTTCACTAGCACTCCTGCCCGCGTCTTAAGGTCGTGACTGTAGGCGCAACGATGAATCGTATCATAGAGCATTGCTCACCCTAACAATCGGTCCAGAGTCCTCTACATCACCGCTACTCAACTACAAAGTTGAGTACAGCTACTACCACCACTCAACTGCTTTGTGGTTGAGTAGCCGCCATGTAGAGGACTCTGAATCGGTCCTGACGTGTGCGCCATTGGCGATTGTAGTTATTGGTTTGATTTTGTTCCTTCTTATGCACAACCTCCCTTACAAATGCTGCTCTCCTATTGGCCGCATTAGGGATTACTCTCTTCCACAAGTAGTCCAAGTAGTATCCTTCGTCTCGATTCAATTTGCTTGTCTCTAGCTATCCCTATGGCTTCTCTAATCAGTCTTGGATAACATCGCATTCAGTTTATTAGTACCCTGCCTTCCTCAAATATCATGTCAAGTCCCGGTATCCACGAGTTCACGTCACTCTTCGGCGTTCCTGCCTGTGCACTTCCAATGATCAGCAAGTCTCACTCATGTAAGATGGAGCACGGAGCTTGTATACGCCTTTGTTTACTCAGTGTCTGAGAGCTTCCACTTCGCTCGTGATGACTGCTGCCCTTAATAAAAAACGAAAGGGTATGAGGACAGTCATAAAACATTGACAAAGGCCTCCCAATGCAATCATATTGATGTGAACTAGCCTGCGGAAACTTTCATCACCACGCATTTATTTGTCACTATCTACGATTCTGTCTTCCAACGAACAGTGGGCCTTCAAATAAATCTTTCGAATTTATGGCTCAACGCCACTCTCTTGACCTCTGGATTTACACCTTCCAAGTATATGCACCCAATTATATGAGAGAGTAATAAAACAACGGAATGGATAACGTAAGAGCAATGCAAAACGTAATAAAATTGCGTGTGAGGGAGCCGGCGACGAAATAAGCGGTAGGTGGGAGAGAGGGAGAGGCCATGAAGAGGTATCCAAGTGGAGAGTTATGATAGGAAAACACCGTGAGAGAAATTTCTAAGCAAGGGTCGTAAAAATTCGGAGGGAAGGTCGAGTGAGCGTGTCGTTGCGCGGCAGAAATCGCTCCTTTAGCTCGTCGCACAACCCTTCCGCCCAGCAAGGCCTCGAATCACTTACGCTGCGACCCAGGTCCTCTCGGGAAATATGACCTGCCTATGTTTTATGTTTTTATATCTCACTCTCACGACTTGATTGCTCCAGTATTTACAGCCCGCCAATTCGTATGCCTTTCCATCAATCGCTCTATATTCCCAAGCAATAGAAAAATCAGATTTTGACTGCATTCATTTTGTGTAGTTTGTATATTAACGTTACAAACACTTCGCTAGCATCAGTTCGTCTTCTACGGTAGGTAGACTATTGGACGGTTTCAGACCGCCTTTTTCCATTTTTCCTCACCTATAGGTCCGCCAAATTTAGAACATAAATTACCGGTTCACCATAGCATTAGTTCCGAGTAGTAGCTACTGCCTAACATATTTTAAGTTTGATTTTTTTTAAACATTCATTAAAAATTTACCACAACTACATGTTTCCTGTTGGAAGGAACAGAACTTAAGTTAAGATAAATTTGTACAAGTTTTATGATCTATGAGAAAAACATGTCACAAGGGCAAGTACTTTACTTCTCACGGTTTTAAATAATAGCAAGGGCATGCCTACCATTTTCTATCATTAATTATTTAACTATGCCACTTTTTCACCCTTCTTTCAAACGTGAAAGCATAGAGAATGACTAAAGCCAGTTCATTTCCAAATGCAAATATAAACGATTATGGTTCACTGTAATACATCATCATAAGTTGCCTGAAATCATAGTAATACACAATCTTAGGCTGTGTTCAATACATTTGTTTTAGAATTGCACTGCATTTAGTTATACTCTGCCTTCAAGATGAAATAACTCCACTCAGTCAGGCCTCAAACAATTTCCTCAGCGACTAGTTCCTAAGAACCGAAGATCGCGGTAGGAATGGTGATTACGTGAAGACCCAACCAACGATCCAGTAATCACATTCGGCAAAAGCACAGAGGTGACAAGGTGTACAATTTTGCCAAAAGACTGTGCATAATAATTCGTTCTACCATCGAAATAAAATGATTCACGGGGGAGAGCGGATGACAAAATTATATTTTTTCTGTAGCGCAATTCTAGATACTCTTGTGCCCCATCACGTTACATAAATGAATGGAATCGAAAACCTTTATTTGCCAAGGTTGGAATGATAAATAAACTTCATACAAATGAAGGTAGAAAATGGGTATAGAAATAAATAACTCGCGAATCGTTGCAGAAGTGTTCTCTGGTAACCTGAATTATCGAATAGACTATGGAAATTCGTAGCTAATCCAGTGGGCCACCAACAGTACACAAAAAATGTGTGGAAAAGTCCGAAATCAATTTTGTTTCCATTTAATGAGCACGAGAATTCAAATGTGTCTAGAGTCTTCAGATGCCAAGTAGAGCTTTTCTTACGCAGGATGCTCAGTAACTATCCAAAAGAACGAAGACTCCTAAATATTTAGGACACATCATCGAAGAAAGCTTCAAATGGATGTATGATGAGGATGAGTGGATGGTCAGAGATAGTGAGAGGTGCTTTATGTTGCTAAGAGAAAAAACGAGAGAATTCCAATGCCGCAGACGGGTTATAACTGATTCCAATGCCTTTTCCCCGATCCATTTGCCCAGCGCTCTTGAAGTGCGTGAAGTTGCTCTTCGTTTCAATACTGCCATACGACCTTCACAAAGCCTCTCCTATTAATATGTTTTTAAAAAATGTTAGAGCCCTGTAACTCTCGGCAATTTTTTTTTATTCCAAAGACAAGTATGACAACGATGACAAACGAATAGCGTACTTTTTATATTGAGATACTCCCGCTTGTAAATGATTTTACATCGGTCAAACTGTAAGAAAAATGGATAATGAGCACTTCAAATAATTGCAAACGGAGATACTAACAAGTTAGCTTACGCTTGCGAAACTAATTGCTAATTGACTTATACTTAATTTTATGGAAAATGTTTAAATATTATCTTCTTTTTCCGCACATGAAGACAACTTGCTGCATGGCGTATCCTCCTACCCTCACCCCCTTATACTCAGTACCTGTTTCCCCACCACCACCCTGTAGCCCGTTAGTTTGCCCTTGGCTCTGATGTCACAAGCTTTTAGTCAGCTCCATCTCTTCCATAGGCCTATTCTCTCCTTTTCCCTCACCTATTATCCTCTGTCTCCTTTTTTCTCTCTCCCCTTTGTGTAGCCGCACACATATATGTAGAACCTTTCACCCTCTTAGCCCTTAGCTCAACACAGCTCAACTCTTCACAATAACCTAAAGAGGTCGCAACCCGTTGAGTAAAACGTGTGATAAAAAGGCGTGGAGTATAAATAAGTATATTTTTGTGACATCAGATAAAAAGGAAAGAAAATAATGGTAATTTCGTCTCAAGAAACAGATAATGCCCAAGCCATTCACGATAAACCCCAGCACAAGACTCCATAACAAGTGTCTACGGACAGGAAGGAATTCCCTCCCGTTCTTGGGAATTTTTTCCGCCTTCCCGTTTCCAAATCTTAAAAAAGTTGGCCAAAGAACAGGGAAGAAAAAATAAGTCTTTTTACAGAGAATTTTGTGCTTAAGAGGGAATCTGATCTGAGGTCTGTACTGATTAAACCAATGCATATTTTGGCATGAAAGCATGCAGCAAAGCGGTTAGGCTGGGTATTGCTTTAATAAATTGTCTTTAAGCATGCGGAGAATCTATATGCTTCTCTTAGGATGGAAATGAAGTAATATGAAGCAACGTATTCTTTTACTTTCAACTTCTAGATGCTTTTAGACGCACAATTTGAACATAGTTCACGTAAAGTTAAAGAAATGTTTCCACATCAAGTATATTTTGTATAAAGCAAAGATCACGATTGTGTTACCGAATAATTAATAATCTTCTTTTGATAATGTTATTAAAATTGTAAATAAAAACTAATTGAAGCATTTGTGATCACTTGAACAATCTTCTCCTGTTATCTAATACTTGCTTTAGCAAATAAAATATAAAAACGATATATGTATAGGAATAATACTGTGGGCTAAATGCTCAAAGGTTGAGTGCACTGTAAGATTAGATAAAGTCAACTTTGTGTCAAGTCTATTGTTTACATTTTGAGAAACCTAAAATATAGCACGAACCTAGCCGAGACGATAACGCAGTCATTGAACACTGTTTATCGCATAGTACGATAGATAATCCCCAAACCACTCTCCATGGTTCTTTAGGAAATTACATACTCGTAAAAAAATACATGAATGCTCGATATCATCCCGACTAATAATCTCCCAGTTTGCGATTAGATATATTATTTTCCCTTATTTGAAGCAAACAAATGGCATCTAGGCTTCTCTTTGTAATATCTATCGTTCCAACTTCATACGTATAATCTAACCTACGCTAGGACACTGCAGTTTTTCATATATTATTTACGCCTTCGGAGGAGCAAATCGTCTTCAATTTCTGCGGAAGGATTAGTCTGTGCCACAATCTATGGTCTGATGGCAACTCCCAACTTCAAAGGAGAAGAGAAAGTTGGGTTATCGAAGGGATATTGTTTGGAATTAGCGTCGCTTCTCAGTTCTCTTTCATTGCTCTCCGGGCCTTTCTCCCTGATGTTCCTCTGCTCGTTTTGCTCCATAAATTCTTGGATTATCTCTACTCTAGGGCCAGTCCATAGCAAGCGACAAGCGGTAGCAATCATAGAGGAGAACTGAAATCTCCTCTCTCCCTAATCAATGGTGACAACTCTCAAGTGCAGAGAAAGGGACGTCTACATCTGCATAGCATCTTTGAAGACAGCGTGGAGGTGTGACTCCATATGAGGCACTAATTAAAGTCAAAAAATATTAGACCCCTGTAACTCTCGACAAGTTTTTTTAAATTCTAAAGACAATTATGACAACAATGACAAACGAAGTGCGTTTTTTAATTAACTAAACTGGGCTAAACTGGCCCTACACAAAACTAATTAAGTAAAAAGGTCTGAAAGTGCATTGAAATCCTATAAAACTTAGATAACTACATAACTGTTTTAATTGTTAAGTCAACTAAATGAACCGAGGTAGCCTGCAATCCTCCACACAAAATATAGCATTGCAATTTAAACCATAATCATGCGGGAGAAATACTTTACAAATCATTCATAATTTATTGGTTACATGCCATACCCGCGATAAAATTCTTAAAATAATCTCACGGCGTTGTTAACTAAGAGTTTGTGTAGCTATGTAGAAAAATGATTTAAATCAATATTACCCATTCTTACTAATTATATCCTCGTAAACTTCGGTCACAACAAATATAGGTACTAAGGTACGCATTGAAAATTGATGTATTTATAATCTGTCCGATCTAGCACAGCAGGATAATACTCTAATAAATATTATGGTTATGTTTCCAGCAAGGTAAACCATATTTCTTCAGGATATTTGGTCAGGCTTATGGCATTCATAACCTTCAATTAAATCATACTCTTGATAGGTACTATATCACAGTTTTTACTCTTAAGGCAAAGGGGAAACTAGGAATGTTTACATGCAATTTTTCTGCTTATGTTAAACTATCATCATTTCAGTCAGGTCCTACACAGATTTCTCACAAATATACAGCTGTGAGAGATCTTTACCAATTTAAAGCCACCAGCCCGAGTAATCTCTGCACATAAATAGGGGAGCATTGAGAATGGGGATCTTGAATGGGAGGAATGATGAAAGGAACGCGACGTTGTATTCGAATAGGATTCCAGGAAGTGAAAGAAGGGAACACCCACCGGCAGACCAGTATTCTACCTTGTTAAAGACACCCTTTTAAGTCGGCCCAAGATTTTTTTGCCAAAGGAAAGAGCGCGAGTTGTATAAAGGTCCCAACTCCAACATCCGAAAGGATAATGGAGCTAAAAAGAAAAGGTACCAAAGCGAGGTGAAAATGAGCCAAAACAAGAATTGAATACCAAGCGGAATGACGTAAGAACTTGCACAGCATCAGCCCATGAGTTGTGAACAAAGCAAAGCTAGCTCAAAGGAAGGGAAAGACGAATGCCACCGGCGTTTAACTAACAGGAGAGGAGCCTCTTTACATACAACGACACATCAATCGCTGATAAGCACGAACACATATCTTGACTGAAACGAGACATATCGGTGACCGTGTTAGAATGGTGGCTAGGGTACAGATATCTCACCACAAGGGCCCAAATTAAAACGCCGGAATAGGAAGATATTTTTCATTGGTAAACGGATCCCTACATTAGCATGGTGCGGAGATTACTACGGAGTTCAGAACTTTGTCCATTGATTTAGACCTTTAATCATGAGCCCCTTGGCAACTTTCGTTGATAGGAAGATAATCCACCCTCGGTTTCAATCCACCCTTCCAGTATTCCCTGAAATATGCCAGCCCCTATCGAATTACACGTATTTCCTAAATGGCGTAAAGTACCTTACCTGTCAACTCCCACGAATAACGGCCGGGGAAAATCAAAAATTTTTGCACGCCATGTGTTTAATTTATTCATTAAAAGACAAAACCTATTGAAGATAGTTCCATTAGTCATTTTCCAAATCAAAATTAAAATCGCAAAAGAATAAAGGGCAAGATGCAGGCATTTTGAAATATTTCAGTTGAGAATTCAACAAAATATTCTCTTTTAAATACCCTACCCTTTTGACGTCACGAATCACTTTGCACTAAAAAGTAAAAACGAGAATATACGCTTGACTCGTACTAGGCTTCATAGATGGACTGTGTATGGCTGAGAGTAGCTACGTTAGTAAAAATATTTTATAACAGATTTATCAGACTTAATTACTAGAAGTAGGCTCTGAATTAGACATTATCAGCTCAAGGGTGAAAGTACATATTATATTTCCTGCACCCCTTCAGAATAGTATCGTTCCTGAAGATGCACATACATTTTCATCATCGGTCAACAATCCTAGGATTGGTTTGACGCAGCCCTCCTTTCGATTCTTCTATCGGCCAACCTCTTCATATTAACATAATTCCTATCTTTCATATCCTTAACGACTTGTTCCCTATGTCTCATAAGACGCCTTCCTTTGCCGTTCTTCCCGTTCACTTTTCCCTCGACGATTGTCATCATCAGGTCATCGTGTCTTACGATATGGCCGATTTTGTCCCGTGTATACATATGTATAATATTAAAAACATCAGCGTAAACTGATAGGTTAGAACATATAGAATTAAATTGGAGTGATAGCTAGCGAGACATGTAGGTTGAAAAGAAAATGTTTCCGCGTGCAATGAGGGAAATAACGGATAAAATCCATGGACCCGGGAAATAATAAGAATAAACAATTTAGATTCTAGGCTCATATACATGTCTCCAAAACCTCCAAATGTAAACCGCATGCGGGGAAAATATGCTACGCGTCGAAAGTCCCTCATGATGTTAATGAGAAATCTCTAATTAAGTTGTTTTGTAACCATTAGTTGCATTCGCGTGTTTGCAAAAGTTTGGCGATTAGTGATACCCTGCACAAACCAACGAGGCAAGGAAGGTACTTTGACGATGAAGGTACTTTCGACTCATAATTATAATCCGCATTGAAATATCTTCGGGATTCCATCACTTTTCAGGCTTTTCATGCCCGCAAGTGGTAGGGATACTTCGAAACCATACTCTCTTGAAAGCGCAAGTTAATTAAACTCCCCCACTGTTGCGACCTGCTCGAAAAAAATCAATGGGTGATGTTCGAGGAGAATATCACGACAAGGTTCCACAGAAGTGCTCCATTTCACGAGACGCACTAACCAAGATTTCGCATTAAAGGGAACGATGGAGTGTACTATACGAGAGAAAGGCATCCGTGGAGTCACTTTGACTCCGTCCCGGCTGCTTGCACGAGAGTGAGAAAGTTGCTCATGCCGATGGAGACGCCCGAGCAATTTCGGCGAGAGCTTAAGCATCCCTACCCGTGAGTGTTCCCTGAAGTGAAACGATTGATACTTACAACTTACAATAGAGCTCTTGGCATATCCTCTCCATACTTTCGTTATCCCCAATGATTTTTTTCTCAATCTTGCTGGAAGTTTAGGATAGGGACTGAAGTTAAAATCCAGACAATATTTAAAGCATGGACATTTGAAGCTTACATGCTTTTTGTGCACAATTCAAAACCATTTTTAGGACACCACAATATTACGCTGGATTTGATCAAGATATCAAGATTGGGGTGACGGACTGCAGTTCGGAAGAATTATAAATATTCCTGCCGACATCGATAAATGTTGTAGGTCCAAAATTTTCAATTAAATTGTTTGTTTATCAAATTATAATGTCTTTCTACGGCTTTACGATGCATTTAAAAATTCATTCACATGGCAGTTGATTCAACAACGGTTATATGGTCAAAAATACACTGCAGTACGAATCCACGTAGGATTATTTCTTTCCGTGGAAAATGTGGATTTAAAATAGACGTACTAATACATAGCTTTGCAGGTTGATGGATTTTTCAATACATTTATAAAGAGTTATGAGTTTTTAACTCCACAAGCGTATGGCTGCGGTATAAATAATATTGTTTCGAATTAAAATGAATGCGTATCTCATTAATAAAAGTTTATGCCTTCATAGTTTAGAATCATTTACCTAGTAAATATCTAAAATATTATGATTTATTACGTGGCCTTAAATGTTTTAGATACACGTAAATATTGAAGTTTGTTTTGTTATTTACCCCCTGAAACATACCCTCGAGCTGGACAGCAGGAACTCAATTAGTCAAACAAGAATTCTCGTCCGAGAAAAAAATATATCAGAGGATATGAAACAATCGTTGTGCACTCACTTTTAATTTATATAAATGAATAAAATTCAAATTCTAGCTCTCAGCGCTCTGGATATAAGAATTAAAGTTCTTGATGAAAATCTAAAAACCAGCTGTATTTGTAATGCAAGCTCGCTAACCGCAAGCAAGATGCTTAGCATCGAACATAAGCTGTATTTACAAATCTCTAAGCAAAGCAAGTTTTTGGCTCGCTAAATATTAGCGAGGCAAATTATTGTTTTGAGGACAAATGGAATGAACACTTGTGAATGCTTATGCAGTGAAAATTCGCATTCAAATGTTCTTTCCCTCTGATATCAATGGCCTATGGCATCAAAGGTAACATAATATCTATAAAAATCAAATGGGATACACCAAGCTCCATGTCTCCATAGCCTTAGAGAGGGAAATATTTAATGGTTCCCCTTACAATGCATCCTTAGGGAAGGATATCTTCAGCTTATGCCTTTAAAAAATTAAAGAGCTATCGACTGAAAAGAACTCCATGCGTTTTTTACGTGACAAGTAGGTGGTGACCAAAGCATGAAGTTAGAAAAACAATGCCTAAGAAGAAATGTTTCACACAATATTTAAATAATGTTTCCTTCAATGTTATACAAAAAATAAATTTACGATTGGTTTGAGTTGACGAATGAGGAAAATTTATGAAGGACACGAGGCAAAGAAACATATTTTAACAATAATTAGAGGAACGCAAGGGAAATTACAACCACAAATGGAAAAATGTACGCAAAATGGTAATAATTCATGGATTGAGTCAACTAAAATTCAAACGGAAAGACTAATGACCATAGAAAATGTTGCACACTGCTATTCTAGAACATCAACATAAGTGCATTCCTCCAAACTCGTTGAATTCCAACGAGACCATAGTCAAATTTAAATTTACATGCCTCTCATATATAAGTTCATTCAATGCACATACTGCCTTTCATCTGGATTATATTTTCCCTTTATTCAATTTTGAATGTCAATACTTTCCACAAATATAATTTGCGTTCAGCAATTCAGATAGCAATCAAAATTAAATGAGCACACAAAATCTTCCAAACCAGGAAGTTTTTAAGTGAAGTTTAGTTCCAAAAAAACCTGATATAGTAAAAATTCAAATCAGATTTTTGCCCCTTGGCCATTCTTTTGTATTTGAAACTCAATTTTTTTCATGGCAACGAGGGTCCCACCCGTCATAGCAATTCGTCATGCAATATTAAATTCAGTATCCCAATTCCCTCTTCATCATCATCAAGGGTCAACAATCCTAGGATTGGTTTGACGCAGCCCTCCACTCGATTCTTCTATCGGCCAACCTTTTCACATTAACGTAGTTCCTCTCTTTCCTCTTATGATTGAAAAAAATATTAGGTCAGACAATGATTTGATCGATTCATAGTGAACTGTACTACTTATACTAACTATACTACGGATACTATACGGAAAATATTGAGGAAAAAAAGTAGCCGCGATTTTTCATCTTCTCACGATACCCTTATTATTTAGAATTAAATTCCTGTTGTGACTTTCACTTCACACAGTAAATAAACCTTTGGAAATCACTATCTAATTATGAGAGAGAAAATGTCAGATTGACTCGCTCCATCGTTTTGGCTGAAAATGCATAAATTATAATTCACATGAAAAGAGGAAGATAAAAACTCTCCCGAAGCTTCCATTTCCTCCACACCTCGAAACACCTCAAAAGTAAATTTTTGATACATAACGGCTTCTTTCTCTAAAATCCAAGCTATAACCTTCCACATATATTAATTCGTACATTCATCACTGCGTGCTCACCCACCACTCGAAGAATTTTCTGAGGACACCCTTAACATTCGGGTCCCTTTCATTGTTTACCTCTCTCCCTCAAACCCCCCCAACCCTCAATAACCGTCCCAAAACTAACACCCCAAGGACGAGAAGCACCCGACCCTTCCGCTCCCTTTCCTTTGTGAACCATACCAAGGCCTCATTATTCCCTCCCGCACCATTCATTCCCAAACCTCTTCCGCCACAAAATATCTAAACTTTCATTTTCCACCCTCACCTGGAATTAAATGAGTTGACGCTACGCTCTCTTCCACCACAAAAAGTAGGTATCACGCACGCCCACTAAAATGCCGACGCGAAATATTTCCTGCCGTGGGTGACTGCAAAACTACTGCCTTGCGTTGTACATCACAATCAGTGACGGAGGTCTTGGTTTTTTAAGATAAAATCTGAAGTAAATCGTAATTTAGAACGGCACAAACAAGGCAAATTACAAGTATTTAGCATAGTTATAATAAGCAAGGACGTTTGATTCAAATTATTGATCCCCGTGAATACATTTATTTATTTAATATTTATTATTTTATCCTTTAATTCTATACGCCAAATATCTGCGAGGACACCCTCGGCAATGAGAGAGACCCTTCCAACCTTCACGAGAATTAGGTTTCTCCGTCGCTCAATTCCAAATGCTATAACATAGTTCTTGCTAGATTTTTCTCTGTCTTTTTACTCTATAATCCATTGTCAGGCATATAGGTACTATAAGGTCTTTGCTATTGCGAAAGGAAAATGGCTCCTGCCATCCCTTGCATAGATTTACGAATGGATTGTGAGAAAAGAACGAAGATGAGAATTTGCGACCAGAGAGCCTTAGAACTTACTTTCTGCAGCATTGCTAACAAAGACAATAACCAAACACAACAGCAGCCGCAAACTTTAGATAGGAAGCGGCCGGAGCACGGGAGAGAAGAGTGCTAGCAGGGGTACTGACCCCTGGGAGCACACTATCCCGGCGCAGTCACTGCTAGAAGAAAACAGTTTTACTGAAAATTATCTCTATCAGAAATGAGCTACTTTTGTAATCTGAATTTTGACTGTCGAACAATAAATAATAATAATAATGAGTCAAGACCTGTCACCGGCCTCTTCGTGGTGTCACTGGTAACGGCTGCTGCCGGCTAATACGGCGACCGTCTGCTTGTGGGGCTAACCACCCCACTCGCACTACTACTAGTTCCTGGACATTACCAGGAATACCACTCAAAACTGGCCCCTCTCGGAAGGGGGCCCTAGTGGAGTTTGGGTGACAGAAACTGCATACGTTCGTATGAGGTGGGCGGATACCCTTAGAGGCGACCTACTGGCATGCTATGCTACCAGCTGTCTGGTAGCATAGCATGCCAGTAAAGTTACTATTTAAAATCGCAATCGCCAGGGGTATATGGCCAGGATGCACCCTTTGTGGTGTGAGATGCATCCAGAAAACCAGTCGCAACAGAACTTGCGCGACCAGGCCAACCACCTACGAAAAATGGAGTCACTTCACCGAACGCGAAGTCAGAGTAAGTCCATCGGCTGAATATATGTATGTACCTTCCCGACACAAGCAGCAAATACACAGGCTGACTTGAGTGCGGCGCCTACGTCGGTATCTCAAGTTCATGAGCGGGAGGTCGGTCAGTCCGACTCTGAAATAAGATCGTGGTTAAGGAGCACAAGCCTCGGTAGTTTAACTGGTGGAGTACCTGGCCAGAAATCAGGGAGTTCGGGTTCGCATCCCGGTCAAGGTGGATTTTTTCCCTGTGGAAATTCAGCTAGTGTGCATTTTCAGCGGTGAGCAATGCAGTGTGCATTTCACCACAAAGATATTCGCGGCTAGGTCACAATTCTTGAACTTTCTTAAAAATCTAAATGAGCACGACCTTTTGTATGGATCCAAAAGATGGATATTAAAGGTTAAACGGGTTCCCTGTTTTTTTTGTTAAGTTTAAAATGTTGAAAACGATATTCCAGTTTACGGGAAAATAAAAAGGTTGTTACCGATAACACCATAACTATGCTTTCTCATAAACTCTGACGTTCTGGATCGTAGAAGGTGAATATCGTATAAATGTGATTAAACTGTTTAAAACATAGCAAGAACAGACTAAGTTAAATTTAAATTTGACTATGATCTCTTTGGAATAAAGCGACGGTACGGGAAATTTCAACTTTGAAAGATAAATTTAATTAAGATGTTAGGTATAAGATTCTCTCCTGTAAAATCACAACTGCTCCATTATTTCCTACTTTTATCCCTTCCGTTGAGAATCAACGGGAACCTTCCGCTAGTAGGAGGTAAATAAAAAGTGTCTCCACCAAACTCAAATTTGCCAAAACATTGAGTCAAAAACGAAACAGCATTTCAGTTGAATTTTTCAAAAAACAATAAAGCACTAAGGCAAGATTTATTTGTGTGTTTTATTCTGTTTGTCCACTGAGTATTCACTACGCCTCCGATGCATCTCAATTAACCCGAAATTTTCAAGCAAAATAACTTCATCCCGGCAATTCATTCAATTTCCGCGAAAAATTGTTCACGATTATAGCACAACTCTCATGAATCCATGGTTAAATTCTGCGTTGCACGAACATTATTTCATGTATCACACAGATTTATTTGTGTGTTTTATTCTGTTTGTCCACTGAGTATTCACTACGCCTCCGATGCATCTCAATTAACCCGAAATTTTCAAGCAAAATAACTTCATCCCGGCAATTCATTCAATTTCCGCGAAAAATTGTTCACGATTATAGCACAACTCTCATGAATCCATGGTTAAATTCTGCGTTGCACGAACATTATTTCATGTATCACACATCTTTTAAAATGGTATTGCGTTCTACAACCTTCTATCCCATCATATGAAAAGACATTAATCGCTCAACAATGAAACCATTCACTATCACCTCCAACATGTACTTCCCCAAGTATTATCACATACCCCCAAATTTGCACGTTCAACTCAGCCTCATATTTTCTAATATCCTCCCACAATTCCCCTTATATTATAACTTTTAGCATCCAAAGCTGTACCTAATGAATTCGTTCCCTCCAAGTTCAAAAACGGCCGATAAATCTACTTCCGGCCAGCGCATTCCGCGCCATTTTTGAAAAGCAAAGGGTTCAGGGTTCTGCGCATTCCCTTACTCACAATTAAAACGAGAATGTAGAGCCACAAAGTTTCAAACATTTTTCTAGATGGAAATATAATCATCCTCCCTTCAGTCGTAATTGGGATGCGGGGAAAATTTCTTCCCACGATGGAAGACCGATGGTTTGGGGCTCCGATCAATAGAAGGATAGAGTTACAGTGGGTCTGAAACTTAATTTCGGTTAACTGGGCTACATCTCATACGAAATTATAAAGCGAGGTGATTTAGGTTGACAAAAAATAAGGAAATAATTAAATGTAAAAATGCCATAAAATTTTTCGGAGAAATTATGGTTGTCAAAGGAGAAATAATCAGATGGTGACTATAAACTTATATAAGTAGCAATCATTCTACCTCGTATCATATTTTTCTGCGACGTGGTGTTACGTATAAAACGCATCCATTACATTCGTTAACGTTCGCATAACGTCCCCTCAAGTCACTGAAAGAAAAAATACTGCAGAAAATCACACTAATTTACACTTCCACCTTTATAAAATATTTTATTACTTTAATAACAAGTGAAATCAAATCAGGCTACTAATATTTTTTTCCAATAGCGCTTAATTTTTTTCAACATATTGTTCTCAATACTGTCGCTAGCTTACCCAATTATCTGCCATTTTTTTGTAAATGCAACCCACCAAGACTATATCATACTCTAAAATAATCGACGAATGGTAAAAATAACAAATACGGAATGAAGAAAACCTTCATTGAAAACAGAAAAATTTAACTGCAGAGAATTTAAAGCTTCCAATCTAATTTAGCCAGAATCGTCCCTTCAAAACATCGCATTCCTACATCCACCTGCTCGCAAATAAAAAACGGACGCTAGACTACTCATGGATCTCTCCCACAGTTTTCGCATAATATTTGATCTGCATAAAAGGCCAGTCCAGGGGTCACCAAATGGCATTTCTCATGATATCCGACCTCTTCTTAGGATTGAATTTAAGGGGAAGGAAAAGAATATAAATTGAGATACGCCCCTTTTTTACCTTCCTCTCGGTTGCTTCCTATTGCTGCGAATGGAAGAGCATATCCTCATGACGAAGTGGTAGAAATTTTTTTGGAAAAATAAAGACTTTATGCAATCATCGAAGACGGTAATCAATCCTCGACTGGTTTCACGTAGCACTCGATTCAATTCTTCGATCGGGTGAACGGTCGAAGGGTTGATAGTATCTTCGCTCTCGTATACGATCATTTATTTCATTTTAAACTTAAGTTTCCTTAGCACTTCTTCCCATTCACATTTCTCACCAGGACTGCCTTTTTGACACCATTCTGTCTCAAGATTGAGTCCGATGAGGTCTGTATTCCTTTCTGAATTCCTAGCAGTTGCTCGAGCCCTCAACCTTTGAATGACCTCACTGCGTTTCCTGCAGGAGTATGTATGAAACTGTCGGAATTATTTCTAATTGGTAACCAAGGAGTAATGTGGTTTAAACACGGATTGTTTGCAAATTTGATGTTTTTTATCGCTCATTACTATCTCACTGATTGTTTTTACTTTTATTTTTCTAATGTAGCTCAAGTATAGATCCCCCGGATGAGATAAATATCCTCATTTATGCCCCCCAATTGGGGGCATAAATGAGGATATTTCAACACGTTAAAAAGATAGGATACCTGCACAGAAATATAACACTCACAAACAATTGTGGTAACATTTACTAAGCGTAAAACTACTGAGGGAGCCAAATATGATGACGAGAGAAAATGTTTACCCAAACGGTAGACGGAAAATATTTCCCAAGCTTTACAAGAATTCAGTGAGTGTGGTAGAGGTGCACTCTACCTTTACATATGAAAAACCAAGGTTCGGGTTGAGCACTTGTTATTTTTCGCTCCATTATATATGGGATTGTAAAAAATCTCACTCTCTGTTGGAAAGAAATGTCAAGCAAAAAATACAACATATATCACGAAAGACCAGTTTAATAATGTGCGGCTAAAGTGAACGTTAACTTCAATCGACGGTTGAACCAAAATTTTGATTAATATTTTCTCGCTAAGTTATCACTGGCAGTCAAATTGCTCATTAACGAACTAGAGACTTCAAATGGTCTGCCGGTTAACGTTAACTTTACCGCGGTGCATGACGGCATAGTAATTTCCACGACGACAGGAAGTTGGTTCCATGTGGCTGACGATATTGCAAACTATAGCTTGCCTTTTTTCTACGTTGCATTTTTTTGTTCTCAATTACATTCTGCTTCACCGTGGCTTCAGTGCTACTCAACGAGAAATTTATTTTATATCGTGCGAGACACTCAGACAATGTTTACTTTTTTACACACTATGCCAGGAGATATTTAAGAAAACCCATAGTCATGCATTGCATAATTCGAGGCACATGGTGATAGATATGCAAAAACGCCTAAAATCTACGTTACTTATCCTGCTATCTCGCTGGTTACTACGGCATAATCTATTTACGTCCCTAGTTGTAGTTTATTCAGGTAAACAATATTAACGTAAGAAAAATTCTTTAACAGAAGACGGAATTAAGGCAAATCTAAAGGGAGAATATTCACTTTCGTCAGAAGGAAATCTGAATATGGCATGAAGTTTATAATGGAAAAATGCTTAAGGAGAAACAAAATTTCTTTGACACTACGTCCTGTTTCTCAAATAATTTTTATCTCTTGCTTGAATGTCTGAGATACCTTTTAGTTAGAGATAGTTTTTAAATTATCATCAGGTAATAAGGAGAAGAATATCACTACTTTACAGATAGATATGCAAAGCGCTAAAAATATAGTCCCCTCCTCTGTGTCATTAGGTAAGGAGAAGGGGACCGAATAAAATCAAAGAAGCAAATAACTAAGATATTTAAAATTGAAATATCGGTTCAAGTAAAACGTATACGGATAGCTTATTTGCACCACTACTTTTTCGCCGAAATATTAATAATTAATGCCCGAGCCCAACACTGGTAGTGAGTAATGATAAATAGCCGGAAAATCGAAGACAAGATTGACAAGGGATAAGATCAATGAGAATAGGAAAATTACCATCTTTATCTTGCCAAATAAAACCATGATGATTATCGATGGTAAGAGAGGGATCTATGGAGGAGAAACTTGGAGACTGCAGGAGAGAAAAAGAAGCATTCGACTTGTGAGGCTACGAGAGAGAAGAAAGACAGCAAAGGGCAACCCGAGGACCTATATACTAGATACTATAATACACCAAGGGATTCTTCCGCGAACAGATTCTAGGATTAATACCTGGTTTAAATCACGAATAACAGGGTTTTTTGGTTAAAGACAGGAATCATTAGGCATACTTCCCATGAAGATTCTCAATCGTTGAAAGGAGAGAAACTTTTTTAAATGAAGTGTACCGTCCTTCCTTTTGTAGCTCTACTTCAACCATTATGCATACCATGAATTTATGATGGCGCCAACAATTTAAGTTGTCGTCCCTGATAGCAATGACAACGAATTTTAGGTTCTTATACATCTAGGACTAGGAATAGCTATACTTAGCGAAATTTCTACCTGAAGGAACATAAAGCATTTTGCACGTGTAACCTTTGCACAGTTCATACCTGTAACACGCAATAAAATAGTGTGAAATTGCAGTAAGAGCAAAATACTTATTTAAAACCTGATATGGTGTCTTCATATATCATTTCGGTTTCCTCAGTACCTACATTTTTGTATCATCATACACAATTTTGACATATGGATACAGCGAATATCTACGGAAACCCTGTACAGGGTTCCTATTCTTCTCCTGAGTCAACCCCTGACAATTCCTACAGCCTATGACTTCTTATGATACGTACGTAAAAACCGTCAAGGAAAATGAAAACAATTCCAACGATACACGTTTTTCCTGATGCTCTGTCCGTGATAAATCTCAAATAGATTCCGCAGCCTAAAAATATATCAGTATACTTTATCTCTCACTCTCATTATCTTACAAATTATTCTTCCTAATCAAAGAGCAAAATTTCACGAGAGTAAAGACTTTCCCTGTAGGGTAAATTTAGAATGTCTCTAAAACTCGATTTTCCACCCACTCGTATCATCTCCAAGGTCAATTTGATAAGCAAAAATAGTGTTCAACTCGTGTTCCACCCTAAATAAAGAACATTTTCAGATATACCTACGTAATTGGGGTAAATATTTTCCCAGATTAGGCATTCCTGCTCAAAATTCCCATTTTGACGTTCGCAAAATCGTATTGCAAGGATATTTAAGTGGGAATAATGGGATAATAAGGATCCACTCTCATGATAAACGTTGCCCCCTAATATGTATTGCCGTTCAATAACGTTTAACGAACAATAAACAAACTTAACTTCGACGAAATGCCTTTGTTAAAATTTATAGGAAATTTAGTTTCATGCTTGAGTTAGACGGAATAAAAATTATCTTGGCTGACGGATTAAGTAACGATCTCTCTCTCTGTCCCTCCCATTCCCGGCTCCTCATATCCATCTCCGCAGCATTTTCAATGCGGCTTGAATGTCTGAGATACCTTTATCTCACAACACACACCACACAACCACCTTCATAATCCAGTATCTTAAAGGAATTACCAACACCCACTCATTTTTTACGACGAAAATTGGCTCCATAATCACGGGATCCCCCGCATATTACTCGGATTCCTTTATTACATCAGCCCCTTGATAAGAAGATAAAAGCAGCGTTGAAGCAAGCTCATCTCCAATAGCCTTTCAGCCTTTTTTTCATTGATCATTCTCCACAATTTCCCCTGCGCTCGAAGCTATAAGAGTGCCGTCAGTCAATCTCCACCTCCCACGCCTCTTCTGTTTGCCAACCAACGCCCCTCCAACAGGATGGCTACCCTCTTTGCCGCCCACTTGCCTCTGACGGTTCACTGACTTTTCCCTAACGAGCAGCGTTGGAGACAATGTTTTCAGCTTAAAACATTTTATGTAGGATTGCCAACATACTTACTTCCACCACACCTCAGGAAACCGTATAAAACAAAATCACTGCGGTCATTCGTAGGAGGCGTTAACTTATAGAAAATAGCTAGCGATAGAGTCGCTCAGTAAGGAAATTGCAACCTGCAGAAAAGACTAAACAAGAAGAAATGTTTCTCGGGCTTGCCACCGGTTAATATGCTCCATTACTGCCAATGTTTCAAAGAGCGAGTCGCCCTTTGAAACGTTGGCAGTAATGGAGCCCATTAACCGGTTGCAAACCAGAGAAACATTCCTTCATAGTATTCGCCGGGAAAATACTAGATCTTATAAGACCAAACAAGTGTTTGATATGGTGCCAAAGCGAGACAAATGCATAGGAGATAAAAATGGACCAGCAGTTCTCATTAGACACGTGTGTTTAAGGCGATGGAGACGATTAAGTGGGTAGAAAAGAAGACCAACTAGGGAGTGGAGGTAATAATATGACATTTATAAGTTACCAAAGAAATAACTAGTATTTAACGTTTACACTTCAGCCTTTTTAGCATGCCTGCATCAATCTCTAAATGTGAACGCACGAATGATATTAGTTAGTTTTTAAGTCTATGCATGCTTGGCACATAACAGGAATTATAGGTATAATATGTATGCAATGTCAGAAGTCCCTCGTGAATCAGATATGAGATAAGGAAATTGCATTTCCTGTGCGGCCGTTGTGGATAAATGATGAATTTTACTGGCACTGAAACCTGTAGTTTAGTTACTAATGCCCAGTTCACACGGTGCGTTTTTCCTTGAGTACTAGCTTGCTGGATTTCGTGCGTGCTGCCAAGCGAACGATGAAGGTGACCGCTAAGCAGGCTTCGTTGATGGTTGTCGGTTCACACGTAGCGAGCTATCCTCATTGCTCACTCTAGAGCCTCAACACGATGTTTATTGTGATAGTTCCGATTACGAACTGCATATAAACAAGTTTCATCTCTATATGCTTCGATAAGCACCGCAACTAGATCCCTAGTCTATAGATATGCCCTCATTTTTAAACACAATATCAACCATACAATGCTATCAAAGGCAGAACCTTTATTTTGATCTCGTGATGCAAAGCTGACCGATGATTGGCCGGCAACAATAGCCATCAGCAAAACACGCAAGGAAAATATTAACGGACCTAACCTCAAAATCAAGCAAACTAGCCGTCAGGGCACCCCGCAGCAGTCAGCGTTTCCAGTAAGCGAGCACGCACGGCACCCATCAGCACTCTACGCAAAAAATCCATCCGGGAAAAACGCACCGTGTGAACCGGGCTTAAAAATGAAATTCTTCGCTCGTCAATTATGATGCATGTCCGGAGTCGAGCCGCCCTTCACCACACTCATAGGGGAAGAAGGGTTGATTGGAGAAATTAAGAGAAAACATAGTGAGTGGATGGAACGGGGCAGGCAGGTTTTGAATTACATGTTCGAGGAAAGAATGCTGGGTAAATGGGGGGAAGAGAGGAGAGAAACTGGCTGTTTAGAAGAAATTGTGAGAGCTAGGAAGTATGTGAAGCCAAAAAAGACATAAATGAGAAAGTAAAATTCTGTATCCTGTGGACTAGAAACATTTAGAAGTGCGAATGCAAGATATTCCACAGAGAAAAAATAATTCGCCTTGACAGAGGGTTCGAGTCCCGGTCAAGGCGAATGATTTTTTTTCTCTGTGGAATATCTTGCATACGTGCATCACAGCTGGTAACTCCGTTAAAGTTTTCGTGGCTAGCTCGCGAGCTTTGAATTTAGAAGTGCTTTGAGTACAATTTTGCGTAGTTTGGTAGAGCACTAAAAATAACTGTATTAAAGCCTGAACTGGAATATAATATTAAATTATAAAAACTCTCGACATCCAAATACAAAGGCAATTCTCACTATTGGAATTCGAGTAATCATAATTGGCTACGATGTGCCCATTCCATGCTCGTTTTCCACCTATAATATTTTATTAATCAACTCCCTATTTTTTCTTTACATTTTGAAAGTTAATACGAGGTTCCGTTGAATTTTACTAGTGCCCTTTCATTTACGCGGCACTCAGAGGAACTATCTAATTTAAAAAAGCATTTTTGGTAATCGCATTTAGATAAATCCATTCATAACGAAATCATGTATATTCCACGCAACTTTTATGCACTTAGAATATAATTCCATTCAACTACGCGACCCACATTATGTTAAATGCAACACAAACTAATGACGTGGAGAGAACTCTATCGGTATGCTCTATATATATCGCCTATGAAAAACAGTCTATCATCCCTTATGATAAGGAAATGTTATGGTTTGAGCTGTAAAAATTGGTAGGCAATCCACATTACCTATCAGTGTTGCTGGTTACGTGATATTTAGAATTTACCACCAGGGAGGAATGATTTTATGTAGAATCTCCTGTTCTTTCCTCATCATAACAATTCTCGCTCCTTTCTCTCCCTCTTGTTACGCAGTTACGTAGTTAACTAAAACAGATGACTTAGTTAACTGCGTAACAAGTCAGTCCTTTTAGTCTTATCTGTATACCAAAGGTTATTCTAGAATACGTAGAAACACTTTTACCTATATTTATTGTCGCCACACGAGAGAAGAGTGCGCTCCTCTACCGACAAATTACTGCTTTATCAAACCACAAAGTCGTTTATATCAACCGACCCTCATCTTAGCAGCTACCATGCGGGTAACAATAATTGAAAAAATTTCACGCGTCTTCATCAAACTAAATCTATCTTTCGGCACAAAAAAGCTATAGGTAATTCAAATCTTTACCCTTAGACAACTATAGTATTTCTTACATATCATGTGAAAATTGTTTGAATTGTAAAGCAGTGGTTTCACGAAGAATTACTTGATCCATTTTGGACGGCTTGGACGTAGTTTTTCATTCCAAATGAAACATTTTTCGGTCGACTCCGATTCGATTTAAGTTTGATCTGAAACAAGCATATGTTAATATATAACCTTATAGTTACAAAGTTGTCATAATAACAAATAATATATTATTTATACAAGTTCTGCTGACAGTATAAATAATCAACCTCTGCGTTCTCAGTTACTGTACAATACTTTAACACCTCACTGTTTTAGATACATTATAGCAAACCTAATGGTTAATGGTTTCACTCTATGTCATAACTTTCCGGAAGCAGCGAAAAACTCTATTGGACTTGTTTTCTCCTCTTCTGCCTCTCTCCCTGACTTTAGCAGCTTAGATGCCGATCCCGAGGTTATTTACCTTCAAATTACTTTTTTATCGCGTAATTCAAACTAGTGCTTCAATTCCGTACGCCTGGATTAATTTAGAAGCCAACCCGCGTAGACCAACAAAATGCTTTTTCCATTCCCTTTTTTTGCCGAGCGAGACTTGAATTTTAAACACGAGATAAAATTACGCCGAGCAATAAAGGAATCGCATAAAATTGCCTTAGAATTGGGGTCGAAAATATAAGAGGCATAACAAATTCGTCCTCTCGATTCAAAATTATTACGTGTAAATAAACTATGCCAACGGAAATCACAGTTCTCACATGGGAGGATAAAAAGAGAATCGCATAAGGAGAACGAGTTTTAAAACGCATCGTTTAATGAGCAAAAAAATTGGAATTCAGAGAGTACACCTGACTTTTTTGAACACTGAATTACATGGATGAAGTTTAAAGGCTTATTATTTGATGTGGGAACAACTTCAAACTTTCCTATCACCCTTTCCGCAAGATAATAAGCGCTGATCCTATTCAGGTTTCTACACTGCTTTGATTACATAGAATCGCCTAGCGTAAACTTCAACCTAATACAAATTCAACCTCTGAACACGTGACCATATTTTTTGCCATGTAAGCGCATCACCGCGACCTGACTACCACGGTCGGCACTAAGTACCTGACACACCCCATCGTATTACGATGAATAATTCCTTTTTGCAAATTAAAACGCCCGATTTCCGCAGCGAATCCGGCTATAGACCGTACAACTCATAGCCATATAGTCCTCTATGAACCTTACGCAATTATAATACATAAAGAATGCCTTCCGTGTGTCAATCAATATACGGTTAAAAGCTAAAAATACACTTTTCTAATTTGTCAAAAACGGATCAAAATATTGGTAACCATAGACGAAGATCCTCACTCTTTCTTGTGATAGAAAATATGTCCTTTCCCATCTTATAAACTTTGGAGAAACAATGTTTACGAACTCATATTCACTTCTTTGCACGGTAAAATCACCGCGTGACTAGGCTAGGCTAGGATTCCGCGCAATCGTAGGGCTCATAAAAGAATAGGCAGTTGATTTTCCAACTTCACATCCAAATTATATTCCGTATTTTTTTATGTTTATAGCCTCCATTCACGGCCTTCACCTCCAAGCTATTCACGTTTCGGTTGAATATATTCGGTTTCTCTTCTGTTTATTCGCTATTTCATGCAAATTTTTCGAAGAACAATTTTCTATAAAATTATGATTTGGAATGGGAATTTGTTCTTATGGATATTCTTCCGAACTTTATGCACAAGATAAAGAATCATCATAGATTTCCACCAGTTATCGAAGATTTTAATGGCTCTACAACATTTCAACACGTTTTCTAGCATCACGAAACATCTTTGACTTCAAATATACCCTTTCTTAGCCTACCATTCTTCATGCCTTCTACGTTCTCCACGACATTATGTCGTATATTATATACTGCGTGAATGAAGTCCTATAAGAGAAATTTAGTACTTTTGAAATGCAATGAGTTTACTTTTTTTAGAACTTTTTCCTAACCTCTTGGACTACTGCCTAAAGTTAGATCTCTTCGAGGTTAAAATCCAACTATCGTCATCGATATTACTGAGATTTAATATCTGAGATACTGTGTCTATATTTATCAAAGGAACTGGAACATAGCTCAATTATTGCACTAGTTTTTGACCTCTCCCTAGCATAGCTAGTCTCACATATTTTGTTCTAAAAATTTAATGTCTATCGTTTTTAAATAAGTATCACAAACTAGCGGCAAATTACATTAACGTTAAACCCGCTGATATGCACAATAGCAATATCTAGAAATTCACTGGGAAAAGGAATGCCTTGCAGCTGAACTAGAAACAGCGATTAGCCGGATAGGAAGGGAATCAGGGTTTGAATCCCGGTCGAAATGGATGACTTTTTTTCTCCGTGAAAAATCTTGCTATTTTCTTCTTACACTTTAGTAACTTATCTCTTTATTTCCATTCTCATATCTTCTTATTCTCATTAATATTCATCCTTGTCACTTTACCCGTTAGATTTAACTCACTTCACTCTTTTGTAATGTACTCGATCGATTTTACTCCCATTCATCGCTCTGACGGTGTGTGTTCCATTGAAGTTCCTCCCATCCCTGCCTCGCCCCGTCCTCTCACCTACCCATCCGCTTCCGGTCTACCGGCAGGTGCCGCCCTATTCCAACCTCCTCAAACAAAGCGCTACTCCGCCACTCCCCCGAAACGCTGTAAAACCCGACCAACGCATTAGGGGTGCTAAAAAAAAGAGTGTGTCCCCCAGACAGCTTTGCCTCCTCCCTCCCACTGATCCGATCATCCCCTCGCCCCCACCCCGACAATCCATTTACGGTGACTGGTCCTCGGTGCGCACACCTTTAGGGTCGTCGGCGTGAGGGAGAGTGGTGATGAGGTGCTTTCTTCTTCCGCCTTCTCTTCCACTCCTCCACAATTCCCTCTCCACCTTCCAGGCTCGAACGTAGGGAGAAGAAGAGAAAGGGAGAGAGACGAGAAGGGAAAGTGGGTGAGAAGTGATGAGGAGAGAGTAGAAAGGACCCAATTTGGGGAGTAATACTTTCCTCCCCCAAATTCTCCGTTCAAAGGTTCGCGGATTCTGTGAAAAGGGGAGCATCGGTGTGGGATCGCTTTTTCCCCGAACCTGAGTTTATTTTTAGTTTCAATCAGGGTGGCACCCCTGCCGAGGTAAGGGGGCGGGGACGAGCGCAGTGAAATTTATTATTGGCCGTCTTTATTAAAGTCCTCCCCCTAATATTTTCTTCGCCCCGCGACTGATATATCCGATCCCATTCTTCTACCCTCGAACGCCCCAAAAATCGAAGCGGCCAGCTAATTGCGGAACTTCATTATCCCCAGCTTGTCGATCCACCCTCAACGGCTGCGAAGCTGAACAGATTCTCTCGGGAAAGATTGAGCAACCGTAGCAGAAAACCTATTCTCCTCTCGAAATTCTTCACTATATCCGTCGTGAAGAACCTGTAGGATATTTTTTTTTCTTTAAGTTTACCCGCAACTATTAATGGTCGCTCTATGAGTTTCTTCACCTTTCCTCCCACTTTGACGGCTGAAACTCTTGGACCTTCCTATTTAGAAACCTTAAGACAATTTTCTCGGGAGTTTAAATCTTGAAAAAAAAATGCATGAATAAAAAGCATGGTGGGGTCGGGTTAGTATAATGGCTACAGAACCGGTCTCTTTTTTCAGAATGGAGCGAATTCAGCGGCGAAGCGTTAATAGAAGCACTGGAAGCGCTGCTTCCCTGGATATTTAACGTGAACTAAACGCGTCGTTTTCTCGCAATTGGTCATATTAATGAATGATTTTATTGAGGAATAAGTTCATGATTGTATTTGCTTCCTTTGGTGCCCAACACTCATGACGAGAGTCAAGACCGGTGATAGGACATTGGTTCGCTATGTTGGATGACTTCTTTTCATCGTGTGTCATCATCGTAAGGGCTCGCTAGCCACGCGTAAAAGCCTGTAAAAGACCGGGTCAATTCTTCCACGGGAGAATTGACCCGGGGGAGCACTTGAACAGCCTTCACTACTAGCATACGCCGGGAAAACTTGCGACCTTTTTTTTGAAAACCTACAGTTTGCGAGTCAATGTTCGCTAACCACTCGTACCCTAAATGCGAGTCTAAATTTTGGAAGCATAATCTTCCGATGAAAACCTTGATTGAGATAATATATGTCATCCACGAGTGTTTCTTTACGGTTAACTTACATACATGTGTAATTTTCAGTTAATTCTGGCGACAAATCAGTACGGCGGTTTCTATTTACAGTTAGTTTCACATGCCTAATTGCAAGAGGAAAACCTTTTGGAAGGTTGCATATTTTAAAGGGTGAAGCTTCCCCTAATGCAAAATGCACGCCTCGCCACTGTACGATTCCCAATAATTGCTGGTATATTTATCGTGCTGGTATGGTACTAAATATCTGGTTTCTATCCTGGGGGCTCGGATTTAAGTCACGAGAGTAGCATACTTTTAGGAGCCTCCTAGCCCCTACTTGAGTACATTGTGGAGAGCATTCTAGTTCAGCACCCCGCCCGTCGTGTGGGACGTTAAGCAGCGGACCCATTGGAGCCTTTTATTGATAACAGGCTGATTCCGAAGCTGTATTTCCCTCCGACCTTCCTCCTCCCCCTTCCATTTCCATTTCTGTACCTTTTTTTCTGGTCTGAAGTCCCCTTATGTGCAGGGTGGACTTGAAATCAGAGATGAGATGAATAAAGCATTGGGTTGCTATCGCACCGCGGATAAGGTTGTCATCATTGCTGTTGATATCAAGGGATAGCTGAGATAATAACTGTGCCATGGAGGACAGGTGTTTATTTGGGAGTGGGTAGAAATTTTGGGAGTGGATGAAGAAGGGTGTAGAGAATACCGGCAACTCAACAATCCTACCCTTAACGAAAGGTGCCAAAACGGGTTAGTAGGTTTACGTCCTATCCGAAAGTTGCACGAAGTACTGACTTTGAACTCCTCCCAACACAGCACTAAAGTAAGGACAGGCATGTCAAAGAAATATTCTTGCCCCTGCTTACATTTGGAAATCACGTCCTCTGGGTGAGAGTACAATTTTCTAGCCACCAGACGGTAAAGACCGTGATACCTGCGAAAAAAGTTACCTAACCTGGGACTCGATCCCGGGCCCTCGGGACGGAAACCACGCACTTGCGACCACACTAGTACGATCTCCCGACATCCGGCATCCAGCAATTTGGAGCGACCGACTTAAGTATCGAGAGAACGATTAGTACGGAATAATAAGCAAAATCAAAATCGTAGGTATTTTCTACCATCCCTTCAACCCAAGGACACCATTCCCCAGACACCATCCCGAACGAAACTTAAAATCATAGGAGTAAGTCATTAGTTTAGGGCACCGAAATAAACCTCAAGCGACTCAATCACACCCTACGATTAAAACAGGACAAATATTAGTGGCCCAAGAAGTTTACTACGCAGTCTGAAGCAGCATTAATACCTGCTAACGTGCGGAAAGGAAAAAAACAAGAGATCGGATGGCAGAAGATTCCCAAGCTACATACATGTCAGCGACTTTACAAGCAGATTCATGATACAGTTAAGTACGTAAATTAAGGGAACGTGTACTACTGTTTTATAAGCATAGATAGCCTTAAGCAATTTTTCATAGGAAGTCGGACTTGACGGGATGTAGCCCAGATTATGGTTATTCGAACTCATGTAATGCTTCTTGTCATTATGTAACAAATAAGATATCCTGTTCGTGAAAAAGAGAAACAGGTGGACATTAATTTGTAGGTGAGAAGAGATTTGGAGAAGAGCGGGATGTAATAATATTTCGAATACAACACATCAAGATCATACACTTCCCTTGAAAACGATACGTATCAATTCCAAGAGATTATCATGCCTTCAGTACGAGCATATGACTGTTAAATCAAGATTTGTTAATAATTTTGAGCCAAGTCGAGGTAACCAGAGGTATAAATTCTATGTATAAATGCATGGATATCTAGCAGGAGTTATTATCTACGCAGCCGTTATTCTGTTTCGACAGTTTTCTATCCACTTCGTTTTTTTCCAATATGCTATTTTCGCAACTTACCTATTTTTTATGCGTCAAATCGCGCATTGTCGGGCTCATTTAAAATGGCCTTATGATGGGCTGATACAAATGCCGGTAATGTTACTTGAGCTCGTAGATATTTCCTTCGAATTTATCAGACGTATATGGAAAGAAATAGAATTATCTTGGTCAAACGCGTCATCAAAAATAGCCCCACAAAGCTATTACAAACCTGGATTTACTACTCCATCTAACAATGCTACATGTCCTCATTACAATAACCCTCTTTAAGAGAAGCAATGTTTTTGCCATGATAAATAATGATCAATAAGCGTATTTATTGATGATTTCACTCTTTTTTTAAACCCAATAACGTTTCATTTAATATATTTTTATGAATAAAATTTTCTCCTACCCACAAAAATTTTCTCCTACCCACCCATCCTTTTGACAAGGTGTCTCATACCAAACTAATTCTGAAATTAAAATCTTATGGGCTAGACAGTAACATTATATCATGGATAACTGATTTTCTACATGATCGGGTCCAAAGGGTTGTTTTGGACGGTGTTACCTCACCGGAAATTGAAGTCACTTCGGGTGTCCCACAAGGTAGTGTGATAGGTCCACTCCTGTTCCTTCTGTACATTAATGATATCAGTAAGGTGGTAAAAAGCAAGCTTCGTCTATTTGCCGATGACGCAGTTGTGTACAGGGAAATTCTAAGCCCAAACGATAAGCAATATTTAAATGATGACCTACAAGCAATCGAAAATTGGTGTGATACATGGCAGTTAGAATTAAATTTTAAAAAATGTGTAGTAATGAATTTTTGGAAAAAGAATAATTCTCCTCCAAGCACATACAAAATAAGTAATAATGAAATAACAAACGTGGAATCCATTAAATATCTTGGAATAAGACTGACAAATGATCTTTCCTGGGGTAAACATATACGTGAAATAATGGGTCAAGCTAATCGTAAACTGGGTTTCATCAAAAGAGTATTGGGTAAATGTGACGATCATGTACGAGAAATCAGCTACTTTTCCCTTGTTAGACCTCATTTGGAATATGCTGCCAGTGTATGTGATCCCTACGAAATCGGTCTAAATAACGAACTTGAACGCGTGCAGTGAAGATCGGCAAGATTTGTAAAGGGACGATACGATAATTATTTTAGCGTAACCAGTCTATTAAATGAATTGAATTGGGAATCATTGTCAGATCGCAGGTTGAAATTTAGACTTAATCTCTTAAACAAATTCCAAGGCAATATTTTATGTAATGAAGTTAAAAATATTTTACGAACCCCAACTTACTATGGCAGACTGGACCATATTCATAAAATTAGAGAAATTGATTGCCGAACTGATAGATTCAAAATGTCCTTTTTCCCTCGAACAATTAGAGATACGAATAACGGTAAATATGTCCTATCAGAGAGTAGCAATGAATAGCATTGGTAGCTGCATGTTGGTATGAGTACTTAAAGCTAACCCTACTAACAGAATGTTTTTGCATGTTTGCTTAGCAATTTGTATCTTTTTTTTAAATAGTGTTGTTCTGACTACTATATTAATACTATTCCTTTTTAATGCATGATATGTAGTGCATGTTTGGTGAGAAATCACCCCCTGCCACACACCCTCGTGGTGGCTTGCAGGGTATTATGTAGATGTAGATGTAGATGAAGAGTATTCTACATGTGTTAATTAGTTCTCGTAGTTGATTGAATAAGGCATCGTTGAAAAAGCTATTAGTCATCAAACACTGCAGTGCCGTAAGATAGATTCTGAGTTTCTTCGTGCTCTTAGAGAGTGAGGAAATCAAATTACCTTATATTTCATTTCCTTTTCCGCACAAATCGAATACCGAGAAAACCTATATTGGCTGCTGTAAACGTATCCTATATTGACTCATATATGAATCAGGAAGCGCAAGATAGTGGACGGAGAAAATGATTAGGCGGGAACAGGATGGGGAAATGAAGACAGCGTTCTCCAGAATATTTTAACATATATCCATATAGAGAGAGAGGTTTGGGTAGCTTAACTTATGGATGACATAGTAGGAGAGTTTATAAAGTTAATAAGAGAAGCATATGATCGATCTTTGACTAATAGATCGATATAGGGTTTCCAATACCATTGGATGTGTAACAAAATAAATGTCAATGATATTTATATAAAATGAGAAATAATCAGATGAAAAACTAAAGAAACGAGATTTTACTGAAATAGAAATACTTTGGTAAAAGTATAAATGGATCAGCATAATCTGGAGTAGATAGCGCTGGCTGTGATAGCAGGATTCGGGCAATGCTAGAGTTATACAGTACCAGTGCCAAGACTGTAGACGAAAAAATGAACAGTGAACGAGATTTTAGGGATCAAAAAGAACGAGAGTAATCGTAAAAGACGGTCAGTGTACCCGAAAGCAGCCAATTAATGTGTTACATGTCCATTTTCCTTATCCAATCCTCAGTGATTGCATTCACCTTTGAGCGGTTTCATGCTTGGATGCACGTGTCTTGGCTCGTTTCCTACTTTGGCTACGCGTGTCATTTACACGCACTACTATTCTTTCCCTGAATTGTCAGTTGTTCCATTTACTCTATTCGCCAAGTATTATTCAGTGAGAAAATACGACAGGGACATTGATTGGGGACACAAAGAAAATAACTAGAAAGTTTTGAGTGAGTGTTGCGCTGAAAATTGCCAGGGGAAAAAGTTGTAGTCCGAGTCCAAAGTCCGAGTGTATCTAGAATCAAACCTCGGGCCTTTAACTCCCCGGAACAATGGACAGACCACCATACTAACCAGCTTACCCAGGATTCCTGATTGCTATGGGATTAATTTGTAGGATCTATAGGAGCGAGTTCTTACTAGATCGTCTACCCCAGTAAGCCATATATATTTCTGAGCTTAAAACGTGGTTCAGGACACATTTTTCCTCGGGTTATGTTGAACGAACTTGACGCCGATTTATTTCACGGAATCATAAAACAAATCGTAGATAATAAATCGTAGATAGATAAAAATAGATCGGAATCGTAGATAATAAATCCTGCTAGATACCCATGCATTTATACACTCAATTTTTACCTCTGTTTACCTCGATTTGGCTCAAAATTATTGACAAGTCTTGATTTAACAGTCATCTGCTTTTCTTGTATTAACTTTTCTGCTTAACTCTTCTTCTATTAAAGTTATACAATGGAAACCTACAGATGGCATGGAAAACATATACTATATCTGTCATTCTGTACACTTTGGTTGGAATTGATTTGGGAGTCATCAAAGTCGGCGCTTTGCTCGAACACCGTCTAAAACCAGCACTTTTTACGTTACAACTGTTGTAAAAAAAATATTAAATGCGTTTTAAAAATTTAAGTCTGCTATACAATAACGAAAAATGACATTAGAAAAAAACTTTGTGATTAGTTTTTCTGTAGGTCTAGCTGTTAATTTATTATTCATATTCAAACTCAAGTGCAGATAATTTCTGCGCCTACAGTAGTCTCAAGGGTTTCAAAACCAAGCCTTTTTTATAGCCTAGTGACGAGTACATATGTAACTTGGGAACCGAATAAGATACAAAGGAAAAATGCGCGTTTTGTAATAAAATTCCTGTGAACATACCGAAAGTATCGCCCAATATGTTCGCAAGTTTAAAGTTAATTGAACGCTCCAGTTAAACGAAAGGATAAATTAACTTTCAAATCACACAAATTCGGGTGTACTCTACAGACATATGTAACGTCGTGCCAAACCCTAAATAGAAGGGTGCATTTGTTTGATTAATAATTCACGGCTTTCTTTTCTTAATTTTTTTTGTTTAGTTGATGGTATTTTTTCGTTTCTTTAGATGTGAGTTTGTTTTTGTTGTTGTTTTAAATTAAATGTTTTTTGCCAATTGTTGAATGTTGATTTTGTAAAAAGGGATTGTTAAGAAGTTGTTGATAAAAAGAGAGGAATTTTTGAGTGAGATATGCTGGAGAGAGAGGATCAGAGATGTAAAATCTCCAATAAAGAGGCCTTGAAACGTAGAAAATACGAATTTTATTGGAAAGAAAGTGTCACGACATCACACATATTTCCACGCCCAAACCACTTCAGCAAGACAGAAGCAAAAAATTAGCAGTTGGCCCGAGAGATGCAAAAATTCGCTGCTTCCGAGTACAATGTTCGAATTACAATGTAAACAAACTGTAAGTCCCTCAAGAACATCAAGCACCAAATGATTCACAAAATTTTTGAAGAAAAAGTCATTTTCACGGCTGGCGACTTAACACTCTCTGCCACACGCCTTTACGGTGGCTTGCAAGGAAACATTCTAATGTATACCCTTCTCCCACTCTTCCTAGCTCTAACAAGGACCTTTTATCGCGAGTGACGCAATAAATGACATCGGTTATCCGTAGTTTTCATTCTATTTAAAATTGAAATGCCTCATCATCAGAATTAAAGAGATTTATGAAAAATATTTTTCGTGTTAGTTTTTGATCTAGGATGGTTCACATTTTCTTGTAACAACGGATGGTTTATTGAAATAAAATTTCAACTATACAAACCAGGACGCTAAAGTTTGAATAGGTTTTTTTTTCACTAGACTACGCACTTTTCCGGAAATATCTCTGTGACAGAGAGAGGTTTTGCGATTATCAGAATGCCACACACATTTTATCCCCTAAAAAGCGGCAGAAAATCTTGGCATTATCAACGTTTACTAAATTGAATGTTCCCATATCCTGCCAGAGCTATTCTAAAAGTTCCAGCTGAGTTAGTCAAAAAATGTTATCCTTGTTATTTTACGCATATAATTTGGATAGGTATTATATTCCTAACCCTGATCCTTGCCATTACATTCTTTAAAGAAATCCGTCTAAAAAAACCCAAGGTCGTTATTCTATTAGTCTGGTAATATTTTCGTATAGTAATTTATGCCAAGCTTTAAATGTATAAAGAGCTACATTAAATATTAATGGGGGATCAGATCTGATGTCTCATTGAAAGGTTGATCAATCATTAAAACTTATAAAATGCTTATAATTCAATTGAAATATTATTATAAATCCTTTTAATCTCACAAATATAACTTAATCAAATTGAAGTTTATATTAGGATTATTTACAGAAATGAACCTCGCTAAAATAAATAATTTTCAACGTCTTCAATGTTACTCTTTCGGTATATAATAAGCAAGAACAATTTTACTTGCTATTCAATATTTAAATACATGTAATTTCAGAGGTGATATCCTTCAAAAATCATAAGAAAAAATTAATTATTGCCTGCTTCTAATCGGCTTATGGACCTTTTAATCTTCCTTTTGAAAGCTTTTTTTTTTTGCTAATTGATATATCCTATCACTCACAAAATGCGTCGAAAAAATATTCAATTTGATAAACTAAATTATTTGGTTGTAATTATTTTCAAATTTTATTCAAAACTCCAGGAAAGCGTGACTAAGATAAGTCAAGCTAAAATTTCGTTTTTCCCCCACTAGCGTAATATTTTTCAGCATTTCTTCACTCACTCAGTGATTCTACCCGAAGGTTGGTTTGGATAGGTGATGGTAGAGCTCACCCCGGACTAAGCCACAGGCGTGTGAATTTCACACATTCAGGGTAGGGGGGCCAGTTCCTTTCCCTGGGCCACCTCGCACTCAGAGGATTCTTCGTTCGGGGGCGTCCAAAGGCTTCACCCGGATTTGAACCCGGGACCCTTCGATCAGTAGCTCTACCCACTAGGCCACCACGCTCCAGCATTTCTTGGCATATTTATATAAGTATGTGGAACCCTACGACATTTAGCACCCATAACTTCAGCTAGAGATTGAATCACGCATAGGAAGATATTCTTGACTCTTCAGACAGACGAACGTCCGTCGACGTGGAGAAAACCTTCAGATTAGTATCCATGTCAAAGGAAAGCCAAAGGACATTAAAAAAATAGATGAAGAGTAATGGTATGGTAATAGTATGAAGTTAAAAAGATCTAGCACGTTTACCGAAGTCTTTAAAAATGTACGAAGGGACTCGGATTATAAAATAAAACTGAAAATGCCTAGTCCCAGGAGAAAACCTGAGGAATAGACGTCCGTGCGTAAGTATACGCGGGTTGTATGAACAGTTCCTGTGTCATATGTACTCTCCGAATTACGGTGAATCCTATTCCCTACTCTTTCCACACGGTGAATCCTGCTTCCCATTCTTTTCCTGCAGTCAATCTTCTATTTACCATGCTCCTTCCCTTTTCCCGAATTCTCCCCTCATTTCCTGGACGTTTCGTCAACCCCTATCTCAACACCATATATTTTCCTCTCGTCTACACTCCCTGCCACCAGAGAAAAAAACTGCTTCCCGTGCTCTCACTATCATAGCAAGTTCCTGCTCAGAAACACATACCGAACTGAAGCCAAACCACAAATTAAATCCGTGTTTCTGCCTTCATAAATTTCTTTGCAATGCCATCTATTTCTGTGAATAGACTATCAATGGGAATGTTGAAAACCGGTGGAAATTAAAGTTCACGATCTACGATTACAGACCACGTCCAATTTTTGCTTTTTTTTCGAGTTTGCTATTTCTCTAGGCAAAGGTTTCGGGATTCAATCGGCGTTATAAATTATAAGATACCGTACAATACGCAGGCCGGTTGCATTTTTGTCAATTTTTTTCCACGATTAAGTGTTCTAGTCCAGAGGGAAATAAAAATAAGGTATATATGATCACGTTAAATAATAGATCAAGTCATTCTTCATGTTTATGACGACTTTGGTGAACTAAAGATTCAGCTGAACTATTTTGAAACCAACTCTTGCTCCCGCAAAAATGACCCTCTTACATTTTAAGTTCCTCAGATATTGGTAATTCGCCTGAATAAATTTCAATAAATTGCAGTTTAATGATTATTTTTTACAGCAGTAATGTGAAAAAATGCGTCCGCAATAACTCATGTTGCTTTGTGAAATCATTTTATCGTCAAAATAACACAATATTTTTCCATAAAAAATAGCAGCCATCACTGCAGAAAAAATAATTGAAATAAATATTTATGAGGAACGCATATGTATTTTATTTATCTCTTATCATTTAAAAATATTTCATAACCAGCATCGCTGGCATCGTCGCAAAAAAGGGGCTAACAGTTCCATCAAAGGTTCTAAAATGGCTTTGGGTGAAAAATGGACAAAATTGCGATTTCTATCGTAAAGCTCTCATCTCAACTACGGACGTCTAATTGAAAATGTGTATTGCACTTGCCGCAATTACTCGTTTCCGTGATAATTAATTACTGACTTAGTTTGAAATAAATATTTCCCTCATAACGATATTTCATATAACTGCACATGCTTTGAGTAAAATTTTGATAAAAAATAACAACATGCTCCTACCTTTGCGTTCTATACTACAACTGCCACATGGTTCCTTTCTCGAAAAATCGTAGCTAGTTAAATTAAGGGAGGAGTTGAATCATAAAATAAACATTTCTGTATATATTAAAAACGAATTCCACGGGGTTTTGAATTCGCAGTCAAGGTAGCTATGAATAATAATACGTGACGTCAGATCCACTCGCTCCAATAAAAGCTACCCAGAAATTTCCAGCGCTGAATATGGTGTGAAACTCAAGCGGTCCGCGAGGAAACATAAAAATATTACATATGCACATTTAATCCCAAACGATATGTTGTCGAGCTTCTTGTTCTTCCTTTACACCGTGTTTTGTCTGATCTGTGACCTCCCTCCCCCACTATGACACCCTCTATTCCTTCTTATTTCTCACTATTTCTTTAACAACTACCGTATTCATCCGAGTCGAAGGCAATTTCCACTGAAAATATTACGACTCGTCTTTCATTCTAATAGAAAGTATACCTACGTGTTTAAGCGATGCTGTACTATGAATTCATAATTAAGTAATTCATAAGGAGGCATTTCACGAGATATCGAGACAAAAAATAAACAATAGTAACTAAATATAGAAATAAATATTATTATTGAGTGGATAATAACTGTTTCGGCAGATACTCATCTTCTATTGACTCAGCTTTCAAATGTAGCGTGTAATATACCATACTGCGAATACAAAAAACGAATGCCGAGATCATTTGGCGATTTCACTTTCGGCGCTTCTACGTTTATCAATAAGTGATGAATCCGTGGTTGATAAATGAATTATGCTCTTCACCCACAAAAGCTGGCGGATAATGTTGAAATAAAAGCCAGAAATTATGGCACAGTATAAGGACAAGTTATCAAATGGAAGTAGATTAATTTACGACGCAAATTTTAAGCCCATTGTCATAAATCGTGCCGAACTATAACTGTGACGCAAGAAGAAAGTTCGGTGTATTTGAGGTAAACGTGTGCAAAAATAAATATGAAAATGACGAAATACGGAAGGCTAAATCTTCCAGAGAGCCATTTAGTTGGTCGAAAAACCAGGCAAATTCATGGTGTAGAGATATAACTAGCGGAGTTAGGGAGTACTCAGTGACAGATTGGCTCACCTGTTTCAAAGGAGTACTAAATCCGAAGTGCTCTCTACACGGCACAAAAGTAGGGACCGGTGTACAAATGAAAAATCTCTGCCACAGCCGGGATTCGAATTCGGGGCCTCGGGATGGGAATGAAGTGCTTAAGTCACCTCATAAATCCAATCTCCTTTCATTAAAAAAACACTCCTTCTATGTTCCCGTCTGAATTCATTGATTCACCTGCCTGGCTAAAGCCTTTAACACATACAAACCTCGAGGAAAAATCTTTCACCACCAGATATTAAAATATACGAGGGAGATAAACACCTTCCTCATTTCCATCAATCCACACTCATTCATTTACTCCATGTCACTGGTGTAATTTTTCGTGGCCTTGCGACTTGCGAGTTATCCATTGTTCCGGGTACCTATGATATAAATTTTCGAAATAAACCCCACCCAATGTTCTACGACCTCCTAATTTTTTAAGGCAGTTGAATCTTTGGCCCTTTGGATTGTATTATATTCCCACACCGAAAGCTTCCATTCACACGGGCGTTATGGCGTTAAAAAAAAACGAATCCCATGCTTTTTCCAGTGCCCTACATTGTTCGCTACGAGACCAACGAGGTGAAATAGCACGAGTCCGCAAAAAGTTTGCGGGGATAGAATTTTTAACTCCACGCGGAGCTTTCTTTACCACCATCCATTTGTGCATATGTTGAGTGCTTTCATTCCAGACGATAGGACCAAAAGGAGAAGTGCGGTATTATGGGTAAACCGAGCGCTTTAAATTGTTACAAAAGAGCGCATGCCTTCATCAACACTTTGCAGACTCTCACAGAGTCAAATTGGTGCCTCGAAATTTAGCCTTTAACTCGCTGATTCATTCATTTCACCTTCAAATGCGGATATAACAGACTGCATGACATGCATGGTAGCCGTAAATTTCAAAATAAGTAGTATAAAATTGAAGATCAACGGATATAAATCAATGAGTAATGCGAGGTACATATTAAATGTCTTTTAATGAAGAATGATAATTATCATTGATGGCATACCAAAACTAATTAGATAACTATTGTTTATTGTCCATTATTTTTAAGAGATCGTTAAGTTTATAGAAAAAACATGCGTTAAAAATCATGACTGTCATTTTTTTCTTTTACAGCCAAAGAATTAAAATCTAGTGTTAACGAAAATCACAACCTTATAAATATACAACAATGAGAAATTATGAAATTACAGTGTTGTTTGCCACTGTCTGTTCCTCCAAATAAGAGGGTGTGGCAACCTGTTTCACCCTCTGTTACATATGATTCCACTCTCAACATATACCATATATACTATGTACCTATTTTTTATGGCTAATTTTGCGTAGCGGAGCCTTGCTGGTGATGAAGGAAGTCAGATTAAAAAGGTTACAGTGGTCGAAGAATCTGTAAAGTCTAAATAATATTTTGAGATCGAGTGCGATTTTAAGTTCGTTCGAAAATTAAGGCAGTCAACTGCAGACAGAAAGATACGGCCTCTTCAAGGCGTCGTACCATACTAACGTATGGACAGAGTTGGTCGTATGGAAACAGAGGAAGGAAGAAGTTCGCGAACTGCTTTCCTAGACAAAAGAAGAGGCAAGAGCTGCGAGCTACTCTAATTCGTTGGAGAAGACAACGATAGTACGTTTGAAATAGTTTATATCTAAGTCAATACAAAGCAGGGGAAGTAATTCTACCCATTGTTTCGTAAATGCATTCCATGAATCATCTGTCATGGAGTTTAGAACGTGTCGAAAGTAGAAAGGTCCTATTTTGAAATGTGAATGATGATCATCAGTTATGAGAATCTTCGAAACACTGGTGCACCAAAATCTTGCAAGGCCACATCATTTTCCGCTGGTAAAAATGGAAACCATGTTCCTCGAAGAAAAAAAATGGAATTCTAAGAGATTTAAACGCCAGTTGGGACTGCTGACTCATAAACATCCATCCTATCAGCATTACGGTTCGCAAGTCAGTGTGTAAAAGGTATCGGGAGCACACTCGACCGCTTCGAAAACTTTTTCACTTCTTTCCTTCGAGAAGAATTACATTGGCCCCCTGCAAAAAAGTTTCCTTGTCCATGGTCATATTGTTTAACGATACTCCCGTACTTTTACCATAGCTTTTTCAGCATGTAACGATTCAATACTACATCACTTCAAGTCAATATTTTCTCAGATATTGAAAACACAATCGCATAGATCTCATTGTTTATGCCACGTGATCTCGTAATGTTTTACGACAAATCGTCTGTTGTGGCAACGGGTTCATGAGAGTGAGTTCAACTGGATCAACATTATTTTCCAATTCCGATGACATATTCAGTACAGAGTGTCAATCCAAATGTTCCCGATTCTGCTGGAGAGAGATTCAGGTGAGAAAATTACTAAAAAAGACTAACTTCATGGAAAGTGCTGATACCACTTTTAGACGCTAACTAATGGCATAAGAAGTTAACAATATTTTACAGTAACACATAAATATTTATTTTAATTTGTAATTGTAATATTGATATATTTGAACCTTGATAGTCTGTACTAAGTCTTTAAGAATTAACATATATTGGAACAAAATTTGATTTCCGATATTGAATATTGCAAAACAAATATTTAAAAGTATTCATTTGAAAAAATACGACTTATTATGCATTAAAACACCACCCAGAACCAATCAGCCTTCTTCACGTGACACTCAAATATGCTGTCCACTAGCGTAGGCGATATCAAAGCTAAATCCATAGCTAAATAATTACAGCCACGCTCGGTTAGTTGTAGTTCGAACCAAAGAATATTTTTTCGCAATCTCTTGCATTATTGGAACGCTATTACAACGGCCTTTGGGACATGCCGATATTGCACGCCCCAAAGTTTAGCCGTCCTATAGTGAATCCCACTTTATTAAATCTCCTCATCTGTTTCGAGCGATATTAAGTCACCGAGGATCCTTCCCTCTTCCGACGAACGCGTCCTCGCAAACAATTTAGTGAGGCAACGTGCACGAAAGGGAATAACATGAGTGTTGGTAGATTATCGGAGGAATTTTATTGCCATGGAGAATTCTAATGGAATATAGAAGACTAAACTTCATGACAAAAAATTCGAAGAAGTTGTTTCATTAGAACGGTTCAGCCAAGTTTTAGAAAAAAAACCGGCACATATTACCTTGGATGTTTTCCGTAAATTTGGATATATGTAGCGGTTGAATACAATTTATACAAGGAATGAATTCTTGATGTAGGTATATTTATGATACTGATTTAAAGGAGGAGGCTATAATGTGTTGGAGAAGAAATTGGCATGCTAGCATTTCTGAGATTATGAAGTAATCGGAAGAAACCGGATTATAGAGGGCTCTTGGGAAGGATAAGGATACCCACCTTAGGTATTTATGGATTTTAAGGCAGGTATATATATAATGATTTGATTCCCATGGCAATTAATATTATTACTAAAACTGGTTCTAATTTAACCTATTTAAACTACACATTTGGCGCTTGTTTCCGTGATCGCGCACAAATTTTAAAAATACATTCCATTATTCATCTTCCAATTCCAAATGTTACAGAGCGCAAAAACAAATTCATCCGTACGAGCATCGCGAATAGAAGAGCGTATGTCCGCACATGCTATAATGTCCGCTGACGTCACCTGCGATGCCTCCTCCAGAACATTCTAACCTACTAGGGTTTATGCGAGATACGGATTTCAACCGCGGGAGATCTAACAATTATTAGATATATTTTGACGAACGAAGTCACGGAAACCTCACGTTTCTAAAATCCACGTGATGGAAAAAAATCACTTAAATCTGATTCATACGGGTTTTCATTCACAACTACTTCTTTTTGTACAAGTAAAATCCGGTTTCACGAATTTCACTTTTCATCCTTCCTCCAGATCCCTAACTCGCGTTCAACCTTAACCGCCCCACGAGTTTATTCAGCATGGGAAACCACCGTCCGCATTCTTGCCTTCGCTCACTGTTTAAAGGTACGAAACCTGTTTTAATGAATAAAATTCATTATTACGAGATGCAATTTGAAAAGGCGAGAGATTGCGAAACAGTTGTTCACAAGGTAAAGTCGAATTCCGGACCGTCGCTTTCGCTTCAGAGAAATAAATGTTTTCAGGCGTGCTTTCGTGATGTGGGCGTTGAAAATGAAGAAGCTGGAGTGGAAGGACGAACGACGAAGTGCTGAAATAGGTAGGACAGTAAGTAAATGAGGACTAAGTTGGTTGAAGGAAAAATGAGAAGCAGTGTGTGGATGGAAGTGATAATGAAGGGCCGGGTTTTTTTTAAGGCCATGATGGAAGAGAGAATACTGAGGAAGCGGGAACGAAAGAGGAGAAGAACAAACAATTGGTTGAAAATACGATAGGTAGGGAATATTTTTGAAGATAGAGAAGAATTTAGCAAGAAAGATAACTGTTATCTGTAGCAATTGTTAGTGTTTCATGCACGACTTAACTTAATTAAACCACTTTGAACACCAATGACAATAATGCATAAAACAGAGCATTTAAACTCCTGCAAAATCGATGGGAATGACCGAAAATGTTCACACAATTACTATAAGACCAAAAGATCGATCTAAATTTGAACGAGGATAATGGATAATCGAAAGTTTGGTACAGTTACCATAAAGAAAATAATTTGAAGCCCTGTATCAAAATAATTAACGCTCAATCGAGCATATTTGTTGGCACTCGATTCCAAAAGCTTTTAATTATCTGTGAAATGAATATAATTCATTCTTAGAAGGATATAACTTTTCTTCAAAATAAAAATGTAGTTTCTCAGAAGACATCTATCATCCAAATTACCTTCAAAATTGTTATTTTCACTCAGCAATGTTGGCCATTTTAGTCGAACGCAGTGCTTTGGCCGATAACGCAAATTTCTCAGGTTTGAATCCCACCATTGGCTTGTAAATTGAGTTGGAAGAGCTAAAATTATAAGGTATGACACTACCAAAGCCGTCGGAGAAAAACAAAATAAAGTCTACTACTTTAATACTGTTCCCCCCTCCCATGAGCCCCTTAAATGAATTTCCTTATCAGACCTTGCTTAAGAAATGACTCAAAATAGAAATCCAAAATTTAACGAGATTGGGGCGCTCCCGACGAAACCCGATGAATCACAATAATTATTCTCCGATGTCGCGCGGAGTTGACGAGTCTGAAACACGTCAAATTTTCGTTATCACCGCCGCTCGAACTTTTCGTATCCTCGCCGAGAATAAATCACCTGTCGACGACCTCCTCCCCATTATGCCGTCGTTGGTATGGGGAGGACTTTGATGTAGATTGTCACACGCGCCGTGCCATATTGAGATTGAGATTGAGCAGCAGGGGCAGGGGGGCGGTCGAGAAGAATTTGAGAGAGGCGTGGGCGTCTGTGCAGAAGGGGGGGAGGGGCAAAAAAGAGTGGTGGGGGAAGGGAGGAGAGAGGAGGGAGCCATCGACCGAAGGGCAAGAGGGATGAGTGGTTGGGGAACGGGAAGAAGGACTGAAGGCAAAAGAGGGAAGGAGAGGACAGGAAGAGGGGCGAAGAAAGAATCTACCTGGGGAAGAAAAGAGGAGAGGAGTCATCATCAGAAGTGGATTCAGTCCCCTGCGTCAAATATAAGGTCACTGTGTTGTTGCGGGTTACACAGGCATCGAGATGCGACCAGCACTGCTCTGGCTCGGATTTCGGCAGTGGTAGATTTTTTTTCTCGGTATACCCGTCCCTACTTGACTGATGTGGGGCAATTGATTCAAGTTCAGTACTACGTCTGTTGAATGGGACGTTAAACCGTGGACATCTCGGTGCAGTTCATTATGACAATCCTAATACCAACTCACCAGCCTACCTGCATTCCATTGAAAAAATTCCTACCCCATTCATATCATCCACCTATCCTCCATGGCGCAAATAGCGTGAGCTGTCGTCCGTCCACCCCAAACAACTACTACTACTTATCATTATGAAATTGAATAAACTGTGCGGAATAGTACAAAGTTTATTTCATTTCATGAAAATCTTCTAAGTTCCAAAATATGTTCTCGCATTCCATTCAATTCAAATACTACTGCTAGACGCAGTTCTTCACTCAATTATAGGACCATCTAAACATTTCTTATTTAATCAATTCGTATCGTTTACATCCTTCTCGCCACTACCTTCAAATACCTTTCTCCCCTGCCATTCCTCCCATTCATTTTTCCCTCGTCGACTACCTTCATCCCTACTCCCCGCGATAATGACGCGATAGAGCTGAAACTGGTCGGGCATATCATATTAAAGTATTGTGGAATAAACAAATTCTATTTCTTTGCAAAATGTTCCGTAAGGTCCACAAAGTTTGCTGAAAGTCTATTCCAGTGGCCTTTTAGGTTGCATTGTCTTATTTTTGAATTTTTCATCACATTTATAAAAATTGAGGTGAAACAGATGTGAGTTATCTTTTCTCCCACTTACCCCTTACCATCCTCCACAGCTCAATCGAGGAGCAAACTCGCTTATTTAGTAGCTAACCTCTGCAGCTATAGGTCGACCCACCATCCGCAATCGAGTAAACGCACCCGATGGCTCTATGCTCAGCCCCGAGGAAGAGGGCAACGGGAGTGAAAAAGCAGAAAAAAACGACAGAGGATATAGAGCCTAGGAAAGGCTAGCCAAAGAATTTGGAGAAATTAAAGGGGGAGGTTCGAACGTCTGGATGCGCCTAGGGACCGTTGGGAGACTCAGGAGAAATTAGATTAACCGGCGTCTTTATTTCTTTGGGAGGAGTATCGAGATTGAGACGAGTCAGTTTGAAAAGACGGAAGCAGCTCCCTTCTATTTTTCTCCTTTTTTTCCTCGGGGCGAGCTAGTCGCCGAAGTCTCGATTGTGTCGTTGGGGTAAGAGGGAATGGAAGGAGATGAAATGCACAAAAGGGATGGAGTCGAAAAGCCAGAGAAGAGATACGCGGAGAGAAGAATAACAGTTGGAAAAGGAGTGAAGAAAAAAGTATAAAAAAAGCTGATAAAGTGAGCACAGAACGGGGAAATAAAATCAGAAGGGAGGGAAAAAAATGGAAGAGAAGAAAAATGGATAATCTGAGCGAAAAGAATTACAATCTGTAGCAAAATACTCTTGAAAGAGGATACGGAAACGCAGGAGAAAGGTGAGTACACGAACAGCAGTATTTTCTAATCAAGGAGAAAAAAGATTAGTACTCATAGCATAACGAGCATTAAACACCACGCACGGAATGAAAACAGTAAGAGTTAAAAAAATAAAAGATAATACAAGCCCGAACAGGGGAGAGAGAGAAAATACGTTGAACTGGTAAAATTTTATACGATAAAGTCTAATTATTTAACCAGTTTGGATGCTTCTGGATCCACGCAGTGAAAAAACTAGCAAGACAAATGAGATGTTTCATTCAAGGTTAAAAACTGAGGTACTCTAATAACGAAACACAATATACGCAAGACAAACAGTCAATGACATCCACCCCAAAAGGGGATTTTAGGATTTGAGGGATCAGAATGCATAATTTGAAATCTTTCTCAAAAGAAGCGATTTGTAATTCGAAGATGAAAAGTCTATTCCATTAACAGCCCTTTACTACAGGCCAAATTATGCTACTAGCTCCTTATGTATCTCTCAAAGTTGAAGTCAATCTCCCGTCATCTCACAAGATCACCACTTGTCCAATATTACATATAGTTATTCTTCAAAACCCTGTTCATCCCTATATGCTAAATGCCCCTCCTCAATCCTACTAACCCTGGTTCTCAACTGCATACGGAAACCCATGGATGTGTATTTGATGTTTCCTCACTACAGAGAAATAGACGAAACCTCCCTAATCCCCACATTTCATCTAGGAACCTGCAGCTTTAAGTTTTAACCCAATTATGTGATGTTTACGACACAAATGTGCCAAAAAATTATAGCTAAAACGTCAAGTTCCTCAGGTAACAATAAAGATACTGAGACGTGGAAATTTCCCCTCCAAAAAGTATTTTAAAAGAAAAATATTTGAATTTTTTGGAGGCCGAGGGTGTTTCCACACAATATCCTAGTGCAGAGACTACGTTACTGTTGCACGAACAATGTATTCTGACAACATCACAGCAATATGCAATTACGAGAAGAAAGTTTTGCTTCGGGGTACAGATCTGAAAAAATAATATGATCAAAATGGTTTCATAATCATTAAATATTCTCCTTTTGAATTGCCTACTTTGTCCTACTTTGATACCTTGATTCTAAGGTCTAGTTCATTAAAATTATTGGCTTAATATATAACATGCCAGTGATTGCTATTCTATTTTAAACTTTTTATCATCTTATTTTGGTAGGTAGGTACCTACTCTCAGCCCAGCTTTTATTATTCCTCCACCAATCTATTCCTTCCTATACAATCTAATGATAATTTCCCGTTGACAAGCATTACTTTCAGTAACTCGCCTTTCCAGCCGAATAAGCCACTCAACTTCGTCAGACAATGTCATCCAAAGTCGTTTTACAGACCTCCGCCTCCCTTCAATTTATGTGTTCCAAATCAATCCCACTAAAACCATTTTTATCTATCTTCCCTTAAACACTTATAAAAAAATCCCAAAATGCCAATAAGACATGCAAGTTTCGATTTCACACGCACGTTCCCTCGAAAACCTTTGGCATTACACACTTATTATCACCAGCCATCAATTTTGGAGATTGGTTTGACGCAGCTCTGCGCTATATTCCATTATCGGCTAACATTTCATGTCGACGTAATTGGTACTTCTCTTTCATGTCCTTCACTACTTGCTCCGCGAACGAGTCCTTCACCATTTTCCCCATTCGTTTCTCCCTCAACCACTGTCTTTGTGAGACCATAGGGCTGGGGTTTGCCCATCTTACCATTAAGGTTCACATGGAACTTCTCTTTCCTCATATTGTTTTTTAGCTTCTTCGTTTCTAAAGTTTGTTTGACACGATGCTTGCGTTAGCTGTGGAATCGGATACATCGTGACAAGCAGAGCAAAAATTGCATCATATAGAGAAACGAATTCCATGGAAAACGCCTCAACTGCATGAACCCCTGTGCGCAAAACGAAACGTCCCCAGCTCTATTCCCACGCGATTCTCACGATTTAATGCTGCATAAAGTCAAGCGATTTGTATCTTTGAGTAAAACTGCGTAAAGAAAGAACGCTGATCGACTCACCGCACACTAATTCTCCATTTGGAGGACGGTTTCTATATCATATGTCTAGATCCGTAACCGCTAAGTTTTCTTATTCTTCAAGGCGGAAGACGCTTTGCCAATCGACAAGCACAGGCGCTCCTTGAACTGTCAGGGTAGCGAAGACCGTTTCCGATCCATGTCCTACGGCGGGAGATTGGACGCGAGGTCACCAAAGAGTCGACTAGAGGAAAGTGAGAGACGATTGAAGGGAAAAGGTCCCCAAAAGGGTTTAGTGAAAGTCGGTGGATAAAATGGAAAACCGGTGGATATGAGACGTTCCCAGGGAGACGAGGGAAATTCGGAGGATTGAGGATTTCCCCATTTCCTCCCTTCTTATGTCCCCTCCCTTCCTTCTCCCCACTCCTTCACAAAACCGCACACACCGCTGTCGAAGAGTAAAGTGAAGAGGAAAACGGCTATCACGATTGTTACACAGGGGAGGATCCATCGCTGCATATTTTATCGACGATTTCGGCTGAGCAGATAAGCTTAGAACGATTGGAACAGCGGACTAGGAAGACAAACGACACATGAAACATTCACTTCTTTAATTTAAAAGTTATGAAATCATCCATAAGAGAACGCAAAATTTAGTTGGATTTTTGTTATATATGACAACACATGTAGTAGCTTTTGGTGCAATATTAAAGCTTGCAGATTCGTAATAACCGTAACAAAGAATTTTTTTCCCATTTGTTCACAATATAGGTAAGTAGGTATTATTAATATAAAGTAGTTATTATTTATAAACAAATTCAATATGGATATTTTTTTATGAATTCATTTTTCATTTTTTTTAAAGAGTGCGATGATATCTAAAGTATTAGTATCGACCTTTTGTTGGATGATGCGATATTTTGTCGTTGGAGCACCTAAAAACCTAAGCTGCTACTGCTATTTGTAGCGATATTTTGTCCAATATGGTATATCACAAACACTCATCATGTAGAACGATATTCAAAATAGGTGCCCTACCCTTAATTTATAATGTGAGCAATTATTTGGACTGTAACTCCCTTTTTTTTCTGTCGTAGTAGAAATCTAAAGACAGGGTCAAGAAATATGGTTGCAGGTAAACAAAAAAAAACTGGTAAAAAGTCTACTGTATTGTACGTCATCAAAACTTAGACCTCAAGAAAAGAAGAAAATAAAATGAAAACAGACCTAAGACTTACGAATCAGATGTGGATGTGGAGAACAATGGAGTGGTATGATGGGTGAAGAGGAAGACGAACAAGGAAGTACTAGAGTTGGTAGGGGAGGAAAGAAAATTAATTGAGGATATTACAAGAAGCAAGAGGAACTGGATAGAACAGGTAAATGGCGAGTGCTTTTTAAAGAACTAGACATAGGGAAGGATGTTGGATAAATGAGGTAGAGGGAGAAGGGCAATAGGAAGTTCGGATAAAATGATGGGAGGTAAGTGGTATGTCGAGCTGGAGAAAGACATCACGTGAAAGATAGGGGTTACGGTAAGAATTTTGGGTCCGTCTAATCCTACCTTAACCGGCAGATTACTAATGACAAAAGCCTTCTGCAGTAATATCCAAAACAGAAATTTTCTCCTTTTTTATGGCTTTCCCAAGAGCTGGACACACCTCAAAGCAGAAGTCTCGGAAGTGACATCAAAATATCATTTAAATAACACAACTTACAAGCTGTAATCAGCTTGAATGACTTTCGCAATTACTGAAACAGTCCTAGTCACGTCGAACCCTCGGGGTATTGAAATGAAGATCCCGAAATTCGGGTAGTTTACAATTTATCATTCATATTCAAGGATACGCTCATACTTTCTTGGATACACCAGATCTTTCTGATAAACAGCAGGCGGTACAAGAAAAGGAACTGCCCCTTTACCCTAGTTATCATACGCCGCGGCAACGGATTCCAACTCAAGATAAATTGTATAATTTCGTAATATAAATAACTTTTTGTAGCTCGATGTAGTTTTTAACTATTTTCCTGCATGAAGGCAAAAAATGGACTGAAAATATAGTCCGCCATTTTGTTCCATATCTTTGGTAAATATTACAATCATGTCATGTTACTTACACGTTATGAAAGGTAAAGACGTGTTCTACATCATGGTATCGTTTTTTTATCCCAAAGTGTTATCTTCCAAGGTTCAGCATCAGCTTGAATTTTGAAGCTTTTCAGGGAAAATTGAAGGAGACAGATTTTTGCAAAAATTGATCAAATTTAACCCCATATTAATTTTTTTGCGTGATACCTAGGACAAATAGCATGAGATACCAATTGCACCAATCAAGGGACAAGCAACATGTGAAGTTTCTAATTCCGGGCTGAAAAAAATACGCTCATGGACTTTTGGCCATCCATTTTCGATTTCAGCTCACTCTGCGCCGATGGGTTAGTATTTAGTGAGCCCATTTATGAATTTCACCAACCGGACCAACAATCTTTCGGTAGTTTACATCTTAACATATTTTATTTTTTACTAAGTTTTAAGGATTCTATGTTTCACATGATGTAAAAACCATAATGGGCATTGAAGTGTGCTTCGAATAAGTTTTTAACTGCCGCTCAGTTTCATTCTAGTAAATAATGATGCATAACTTTAAACGTGGGAGCGTGCAAAAATCTGTAATAAATGAAAGTTCTTAGGCTACAAGATGCCAGGAACAAACACAGTTTGCAATAATAAACTGCATGTGTTTTTTTCACGGAAGAACTTGAAGAAAACGTAGCTGTCGTTGAACGTTCCATTATCTTTCTCTTTGTCAAGTCAAAATTGTTTTTCTTTCACCGTCATTTATAGTGACATGCTTTTCACCCTTAATATTTTAAACTGGATCGTTTCTGGTATGTTTATTCAGGAAGTCTAGGTTCCTCAGTTTTTGCTTATATTTAAGCTCCTTTTTAATGGTACTTTAGACTACTATCAGACATATACAACTACTGGTTGGTAAAAAATCTGGACAAAACTTAACGGCAACAAGATGCAAGAACTCCACGTACGACGTCTACATGGACAAGTGCAGATAATCCCAGCAGCCAGGGAAGAACTATAACCATCCCTTCCCAAACCTCTATTCTCTACATGCTAACTTCGACAATTCTAATTACTTCACACAACAAGGGCCTTATTTTCCTCCAATGTAAAGGTAAAAGAGATTTTGAAGCTATTACTAGTGGCCAGACACGTTTCAAAGTAGGATTGCAAAGCAAAAGTTGTTAATTAGTGAAGAAATGTAGATTTATCCAAGGCAGAGAAAAACATGGAGTGTTTTTAATTCCATTTCCCTGCCAGAGTTGTTTTACCAGCCACATGAACGAAACTCTCGACAAAGAGAGAGACAAAATCCACACGGAGATTCGCAAAAATTTGTTTAGGGTACTGTTTTTCAAAAGCGTTACTTTACGTGGCTTTGACTGCCCAGTGAAATGCTGTCCTTTGTCAAGACAGAATAAACATAAAAAATAAAGGACCGTCCTTCTCCCTTTTAAACACGCCGAATTTCATTTTCACCTTGAGGGATTTCAAAAGAAATACAAAAATGAACACTTCTAGTCCAGGCCTCACTCATTACGTAAGCTCACTACTGGTGGATAGACATCTTAAATTACTGATGGGCCATTTAATGCCTTTGTCTCATTTGCCTTTGAAACAACGCCTAGAGGAGAAAAGAGGTAGAAGAAAATCGACAGAAATCAACGCAAAAAGTGTTTATTATCTTTACCACCACAAGTTTCGCAAAAATACTAACGCTTCTATTACCCTTCAATGCTGTGAAACGTCGTGGTTGCCAGGTCAGTATTGCTCCAGCCAGGCAAACCAAAGGCTGCCGTGCCATTATCATTGAAACGAGTAATCTATTCAATATACCTACCCGATCTTCGAACATTGCCACACCATTTATGCCGGATTTATATTCATTTAATCCTGCCGAGGCAGCCAGATCTTTGGTGTGCTGATCTGGCAACTCAAGGGCCCCGGGTTTGTATCCCGCGCATGGGCTGGATGTTGTTATTGTCCAAGGATCAAGGCCTTAACTTATACGGTGTGATATAGCCTTAGCAGTTGGATCACTTAATGCCCAAGACTACCTCTACTACTAAGGTGAAATGGGTATAAAAAGGAAGCAATCTTTTATCGAATTTCGTTAACAAACATGGCGACCTGGTGTGATCCGGGACGTCATAATGGGGTACCATTTAATATATGCAAGAAACGTATCAAATCTAGGAATAAGATAAATGGAGTGAGACATCGCATCAAGAGATCGCAAGACTGCTACAATAGTGTCTAACTTAATGAATGACTGACCAAGTTTTCACTTATGTCTGCTTATGATACTAGTTATAGCACGAAGATTTCAATAAATTTCACAAGAGAAAAAACAAAGACATGTATTCTTGTCATTGACAGTAACATTACGTATTGCACGTCTGCTAAATCATCTCCCCTAGCCACACACCTTGAGAGGGCTTGCGGAATACTCCTTACACGTAGATGTAAATTAATAATTCCCCGTATGTATTCGTATTTGATATTAAGCACCACAATTTCTCGATATTCACGAGATTTTTCGCGGGTGTCACCAAAAATAATGAAGATGATCGCGATTCAGCTTTCAGTCATCATCTCGAGTGCCATTCCCCAACCGACGCCTGAGAGGTTACATTCATACTCCCTAACCGAGGTGGATGTTCGTCGAGCGCCAAAAGAGACCCTCCTCCCATCACCTTTCCACCACATTTCACCACCCCCTGGCTACGCATATCGATCCCAAACTCCCCCGTCCTCTCTCCCTCAAGATCCCACCCACCCTTATTCACACTCTCAGCCCTATTTTTGTCTCAAGGGACCAAGACTCTCGAGGATTTGGCCGGATATTCCCAAGATTTCTCTCGTCCGACGTCCAAATTATGCGGCACAACGGACTTAATTAAAGGGTAAGGAGAGGGCTGTTGATTTGATCCGGAATGATTTGCGTACGAAAGGTAACTCCAGATCCCAGGAGGGCACTGTCATCTTGTGTCAATAAGAAGAAGGGGTTGGGGTACCCACCGATAAGGAAGCAGAGGCAAGATAACAGAAGTGAGAGAGAGAGAGGGAGGGTGGAGGATTTGGAGGGCGGATTGGCACGGGAGTATTTGCTTGAATTGAGAAATTTTCCTCCAACTCTCTCGAAATTTGTGGTGTGAAATGATATCACCAGTATTAGGTGTAACAATCACTAAGGATTTATCGTGGGGAAGACACATAAGGGAAATATGCGGCCGAGCGAAGAGAAAGCTAGGATTTATAAAAAGAGTCTTAGGGAAATGTGACGAGAAGACAAAAGAGCGATGCTATTTTTCACTAGTTAGGCCCCACCTTGAGTATGCAGCCAGTGTATGGGATCCTAATGAATTAGGTTTGATCAGAGAACTAGACAGTGTGCAGCGTAGAGCAGCTAGGTTCGTTAAAAGATGTTACGATAGGTTGAGTAGCGTTTCAGAATTAATACAAGAATTAGGGTGGGAATCATTATCAGAGCGTAGGTTAAAGTACAGATTAAATCTATTAGAGAAATTTCAATCGGATAGCTTTACTGAAGATGTTAGGCACATATTAAAAACACCAGCGTATTATGCTAGATTCGACCAGATAAATAAGATTAGACAGATAGATTGTCGTACCGATAGATTCAAAATGGCATTTTTCCCCCTTACTATAAGAGAACAGAATAGGCAGCATAGGAAAAGGATAGGTAGGGGAAATATTTTAGAGTACTCTTTAGTGCATGATGCATGTATTAACCCCTCAAATACTGTAGATACTAACAATCTAGTTGCATGAGACACTTTAGTTGCTTGTTTGCATGTTAGTAGTGCATGCTTGGTGATCTTCACCCCCTGCCACACACCCTCGCGGTGGCTTGCAGGGTATCGTGTAGATGTAGATGTATCTTCGCGTCTTCCAAGGTGATGGAGTTTCTATTGGCAATATTATTTTTAACATCAATGCATATTACTCATCAAAGACGTAACGTCATTTCAAATTGCACGGCCTTCTACATTTCTGCTGAAGGCTTTCACGGTAATATGGCAAGAGTCCTTAGATCTTGGAGTACCTCAACTGCGTATTTTTATTTCACTCAGTTTCGGTGCAGGACACTATTCCAGGTCAATAAATGATGCTGTACACATGTGCACGTTTTCATCAGGATGGTCTCCCTTCGTTTTCGTCAATTATAAATCGAAGACTCCGGAGCCTGAGTACTGCTATGGTGAAACTTTTTTTCGGATATTAATTGGCCAGCTTCTTGCGGGCGGTCGAAGAAAGTCGTGGACGTGATGGTACACATGGCACCTGTTTGACTTACATAGCATCAAGAATTATTGCGTCGGTTGTCCATGTATTAAAGATGCTCACATTTTCCTTCTCAAAAATAGGACTCGAGGAATACTAACTATTCTTATTTCTTTGATTCTATTTGTCCAAAACTATAGGAATAAGAGGGGAGGCGTTGAAGGCGGCTTGCACATAAACGTGCAAACGGACCAATATATTTTTTTTATCGGTTAGAGCAAGCTATGGTAGTGTCTCTCAACTGTTCTGTGTGTTGGTTTCGCCCATCAGTACCCTTAGCTATTTCTCTCTCCGGATCAGCATTCATCCAACATGTCATCATATTACGCAAAATACATTTTCTCTCCCTTCTTTTCCCTCGCTCACCCATCATCTACCTTCGGGACGGCCTTCAGTATCCTATTACTTCCTATAACCTTTTCTATTACCCTACTCTGCATCTTCTTACTTCCCCAATTAACTTTCTTTTCATGCTCCACACATCTACTTTCATTATTCATTTAGAAAGTAAGGAGGACAAAATGGGTTTTTTGGAAATATTTGAAATCGTCGATTCTTCAATAAAAAAATTTGTAAAATGGCCATGCATTTGATCACTACTTTTTCACCTTTGCTGTCTGTTGTTCTTCCTCAAAGAGATTCACTATGAGCCACTCACCATTCCTCCTCCCCAGCCTCTTCTGACCTTGTTAGCCATTTACCGTGCTTTTATACTTTGTTTAAGTTGTCAACTTAATGGTACCTGGCCGGTTTGGTTTGCATCACCTTAACCTTCAATTCCTCAGCTCTAATTCATCCCTACCCCTTTTCCCTACCCCAGAATTTCCCTTTCCCCCCTTACCTAACTGAGACATACACTGGTAATTGGCCGGTTTTCGGCACCTTGATAATGACGATTAACCCTTGAAACATGGGTCGGTGTTGTTTTATTAAAAGTGTGGATCAATCCTATATCAGTGTTTTTCTTTTATCAACCTCTACTTTTGTCCTCCTTCCTGTTCAACGCACTATTCCACCCTCCTCCACATCCATGTTGCAAAAGCCTCCAATCAATCTCGGCATCTTGGAGTGCAGGTCCCTGATCCATGCACAGCCACATCCAACATCAATCAGAGGAATACGTCATTGTTTAAGTGGTCTACATCCTACAATGAATACGGAAGGTAATAAAATTATTAGGAACTACGCAGCAGAGTTACTCCGAAAACCAAGAACTCTTAAAGTAATCTGCTTAGCTCACCAATTCGACAACGGTGTTTCACCGATCGCAATCTCGTCCCGTATCCATTCATAATAAATTTTTGGGGTCAAGAACAAGTAAATCCTCAAGACCTCAGTGGGAAATAAATTCTTGGCGAACAGGATGTGCAGAAGGGAGTGTAGATTTAAAGCCTTCGCCTGGTTATCTCCAAGTGCCTGTGGTGTCCGTGGAGCGTTGGTGGACGTAAGGGTGGCCTTCTGCGTGGTAGAGTGTAACAAAGCGAGCGCTGAGAGGGTAAAACTCTTATAATGATGCTTTAAAGAACATAAGTGGGCCTGTGGGAGTAGGTAGAATGGCCCTCTTCAAGAAGAACAGCATCTTGGTGGAGAGGAAGCACTGGTGGAACGGGACTTCTTTCCTTAAGAGAACCCTAGAGTGGGCTCTTTTTCACGAACCGCTACACATTTACCAGAGGATCATACGTAGTTTTTTTTCATAATCTTCGTCTCTCTATTCCTGCCTCTGATTTGTCGAATGCTTTATTAAATCCATTCCATTATCTTTTAATCTCTTTCTGTCTTATACGAAATGTTAAGTTACAATAGTGAGGAAAAAACACTAATCTATTTAAGACAATTGGTTGGTTTAGGGCATTCTGCGGAAAATTACGACTCCACTTCTCCGTAGTATGTGCAAATTAATCAATTTCACCAAAGATGTTGCGAACATTTGCTATGATACCACCTTATACATATTCCATATACATAGGCATTATGAAGATTGAAATTCAAGCTGTCTGTTTAATTTCTATACCCCATTTCATATTTCATTTAACTCCACAAACAGCATTAAGGCCTTTATATTGAGTTATATAAAATATAAATTATAAAAAATATTTATAATAATAACATAAAAATAAGAAACGGAATATGAACAAGAGCAATAAAATTGAAAGACTTCCCAGTTCTTAACAACGTTGTCATATTCACCGGAGCTTGCCCGCTCCTTGCCAGAAAGAAAACCGGATGTATGTTCTTTAAACTTAAATACTAACGTTAAACATCCGATGACCTAGGCTGGTAAAACTATATGATGTATTAATATCTCGTGCAAGTTTCCTTAGTTTTTTAAGGAATTTTTTCAGGCCAAAATTGAAATAAATATTTTTATGTGAAGGAAGGTCATCAGACTCCCATAAGGACAATGCATTTCAACGTGAAAAACATTCATTTTCAAATCCATATATCTTGGTTAAATGATCAATGACATAGCAATATTTTTACACCATTCGATAGGGAAAACGATGAACTATAATATATGTATGTTAAAATGAGTGTAGATTATCGGGCATGCCTAAAATTATGGTCCCTCCTTCCCGGCGCGAGGGGAATGGCCGTTTTATCACACGCCCACGCTCCCACTCGAGATCCAACATGCACGAATGCTCTCCCTGCCTCCCTCTTTTGTATTCCATCTCCCTCGTTTCCACGTTTGCATGCTCTCCGTGTTACCTCACCCCCATCCACCGCACCCTCCGGGCACAACGCGATAAAAAAAAGAAGGGAGAAAGTTTGAGCGCCCGCAGTATTACATTCCCGGACATCCGAACGGGAAGGTGACGAAACTCAACCCCAACACCCGCGAGGGCACCCATCACTCAGCGGCAGGCACTAAATGCCACCACCCCTGGACAACCCTTCAACCGTTCCCTAATTACTACGCTTCCATCGTTCCTCTCACCCGTTCATTTCCCGTCTCTCGGATATTTCGAGTCCCTACCCTCCGTCACGGAGGGAATCGATTAATTCAACATCTATGTCTAAAAATGCCGCTGCATTTCACCACGTTCCAGCAAGTTTTGAACGAAGAACGTGTATTTAAGTTTGAGTGCCCCCGGAGAAAGGGAAAACTAGACTGTATCGCGGGTCATCATCATGGGTCAACAATCCTAGGACTGGTATGAAGCCGCTCTCCACTCCATTCTCCTATCGGCTAACCTCTTCGTGTTTGTATAATTCTTTTGTTTCACAACCTTAACAACTTGCTCCATGAGATGCCGTCCTTTTCCATTCTTCCCATTTACCTGTCCCTCAATGGTTTTATTCATCTGGCCATCATGTCTCAAAGTACAACAGATTATGTTGTCCCCACTTCTTTCCACAGTTTTCAGCAGTCTTCTGTTTTCTTTCACTCTTCTTAAGACTTTTCGTTTTTCACTCGGTTGATCCATTTGATCTCCGTCATTCTTCGGTAGCACAACATTTCAAATGTTTCCAGCCTTCATGACTCCTTGGCATATAGAAAATCCTCAATGAAATGTAAATCCTAATGAAATGGTTCTTTGAATTCACGCTTGCATTTCCAGTTGCAAGTAGGATCTTCTTTTGGTTAAATGCCTTTTTCACCGGGGCTATTCTATATAGCTATTCTGCTGAAAATTTCTGTCTTGCTTCGTCCATCGCTAGTTTTTCAGCTTCACAGATCAAAATACTTGAATTAAAAACACACTGAGGAGTAGGTACGGGAGGAAGTGTACAAACTCTCTCACTCCTTCCTTCATTCTTGCTTCCCTACTGTATCGCGGGATACGTTAAAAATGCATAGGTATTTAAGGTTTTCTGTGTCTGTACGCATAAGTATCCCACGAATTTTTCGGATATTTTCTTGGATATTGTGTAAGGAGTAAACTTTGCAGAGCCTGGGCCTCATAGTGCTAGTAGGTAACCTACTGTTAAGCAATATCATATCTATTACTATCAGGTGCGTCCAAAAAATGCGTTGCGTCAGGCAAAAAGGAAAAAAAATGTTTGTCATTTTTTCTCAGCGTAATTTTCACACCATACACCATGTTTCTACGTTGTTTCCTCCGTTATTTAGGCATATTTATAAGTGAGCAAACGATTTCTGTATCCTGTTTTCATTGAAGAATACTGCCAAAAAAGCAAAATATTTTTCTGCAGGAAGAGACGAAATTTAGCGTGATTGAAAATGAAAACCATTACAGTATGTGCAGGTATTGGCTGTAAGAAGTATGGTCAAAATCTTCACGGGCCAGCCAAAATCCCTCTATATCGCTGCTTGGACAGGCAATGCCGTGAATGACAAGAATATTGCGTCTAACAATAGCGCGAGTCGGGATTTTCTAATATACTTGAACAAAGTAAACACTCATCACAAAGAGAAAGCAGCAGTTAGCTGTCTCAAATTGGCGTCAGTCTATTTTTAATGGGACAGAGGAAATGGCGTGTATGCGCAACACTGTGGCACTTTCGCAGTAGTGGAGAAAATCGAAAACGGAACTTACTCTCTTGACGCACTGATAGATATACGCAGCGCACGTTTGGTGGATATTGAAGTTGGCTCACGACCACGTTAGTCAAAGCGCAGAGAAAGTCCACTTCTTTGCATATACTTCAACGCCGGTAAATAAATACTGCCGAATGCATAAGATATCGGAAAACTAATTCAATGCACTAAAGATGCAGAGGATTTAAAGAAAAAATTTTAAAGAGAACTTTTCTTAGCCTGAAAATAGAGTCAAAATAGTGTTTATACTTCAAATATAATTAGATTCATCTAATGCATATGCCGCTTTATATAATGTAAAAATTAAAAATTAAAGTAAACTTAAAATATTCATTCGGATACATTTTATATCTTTTTAATAATGAAATTATCCATTTCTGAAGGATTCCGTTGACGCTGAAGTAAACCCACACTTTGGGAGCACTGTTTGAGCGTTGTACATACATACTTTGGAGTCAACAGAGTATTTCAAACTAACTGCGTATTGCAGCGTTGCTAAACCAACGACTGTCAGCAGCGCCCAGTCAATCACACTCTTTAAGGATTTCATCTGAAATAATTACAAAAAAAAGCAAAAATCACGAAAACTAATACAGGTTTGTGACTTCATATGTTAACCATTTTATTTCTCTAGTACCAGTTATTTGAAAAAAATAGACATATGTTTGAGATAAGCAAACAGCTTTCCCCTAGGTAACGCTCATTCTCTTTATTGCGCTTATATAATTTCAACTACGATTTATGGAAAGAGTAGTGGGATTTCTGTTCACTAATATATAAAGAGGATACGTTTTCCTATAAATACCCAAAATATGGAAACATGATATATTTTTCATTTTGCAATGCAACCTCCTCAATCACCCGCCTTCCACACACGCTCGAGGTGGCTGATAGGGTACTCAGTAGATATAGATGATGCTCAAAATCCTCATTTCAACTCCTTGTCCATCATTCTCAATCTATCCTCAACGGGTTTCGATTACTCTTCAATATTTTCTCCATCAACTCCTTTTATGGCTCTTTCGAATTCCTTTCACCAACTTCCTCGCCTCGACCGTCATGCCTATCACTTCGTTAGTCACACTACCATAGGCTACAGCATGAGAAATGATCTCTTTGAAATAGACCATGACCTTTAAGACTAGATGAAGCGTTCGGAAATGAATAGTGAGTTAATAGGTCGCCGACACAGTTTTAACTGAGTATCCTAGGATTCCTGGTTCGAATCCCAGTCTAAGTGGTTGATTTTATTATCGGTGGAAATTCCGTTTCTACGTAGTGCCTTCTTTAAAGACTGAGAGATATTTCATGTGTGCATATGAATATGCCTTTATTTCACTACATTGGAGTCACAGGTTGGAAGTATTTCACACATTTAACACCACGATTTGCGAATCTTATGAGTTTATATCAAGGATCGCCTCTTATCAATTTGCTTAGTGACAGACGTAAGTAATATACCGTTGGGACTGAATGCCAGGATAATGTTCGACCAAGACAGAAATGGAAAGATGTTCGAAATAAAAGCAAGTACAAATGGGTATTATGTTTTCATGATCAGTTACATCGCAAAACGAACAACAAGAGATTATATAGTTTATGTAGTAACTGGATAGCTAGGTTTTACGAATACGTAGTCTGCACCGCACTCCAAAAAATTCTCAACTCTACTAGGCATTTGTACTATACCCTTATATGCGTAATGGGCATTATAAATTAATTAACAATTATAATTACATTAGTAACTAGATAGTAGGTTTGATGCATACGCAGTGTTTACCGAATTAAAAAAAAAGTCTTAACTCTAATAGCCCTTGTATGCGTAATGGCTATTATAAATTAATACACCATAAAAAATAACTAAACCACATAAAAACTATATTTAGATACCAGTTGTTTAATTTAAAGTGTCTGTCGTATTTGTTGGCGTAAACAATCTAACGCGTTTCTCTTATCATTACATTCTTAATATTCTTTCAGCTGCCAATATCCCGTTTTCTCAACAAGTATAAAACCTATAGCGATGAAAAAGGTATCAGTAAATAGGAATTATTACAGACTACTGACATCGCAGACTAAGTGTACGTTAAAAAGCATTGGTTGTTTATAACTTAAAAAAATCATACAGTGTAACGAATCAAGGACGTCGTTAATAATTAAAGAATTAGGTATATTGTGGGCGGGAGACACACGTATGTAGCTTTCATTGATGCAAAATTAGAACTATGAAGAGATATTGTTAATTGTACGTACGTTCATATTGATAAACTGTTTTTGATGCTGTGTATATACGCTTCCATGACAATTTATTTCATTTCAACAACATAACAAGATACTAAGTCATATTTTTTGGGAGTAAGAGAGGCATAATGTGCGAACCTTTTGCATATGTTTGCTGATTAAGTAGTATTTATCTCTTAGTGTATGTAGGTAACGTATGCTTGGTGACTTCACCCCCTACCACTAGGTCTACAGGAGGCTCGCAGGAGAACTCAATAGATATAAAATATTGGGTAACTTTCACTGTGTATGTTTTAAAGCATGTTTTCTTTATTCGAAGCAATAAATTTTCTATTTCTATTTTATCTCTATATTTCAATAAATATATCAGATGCATGTATAAAGGAATATTCAGCATTGCTCTCCATATTAGGGCGTTTTCTTAGATCACGTGATTGAACGTCCATGATTCAGCGGGGGAAAAAATGTTGTCCACCACTGTATGCGAGTAAATTTGCGCGGATAAAAATAACCTGCGACTGCTCAATACAAGCATTGGGCGAAACCCGATTCGGCAGCGGAATCACACACGAGCCCTTTTCCCCAGAGAAATTCCACAGTGCTGCTCAAATTTCACATCCGAAGTTCCGTTGAGTTCTAAAACCATACTCAGGGGTTCCCTATAATGAATGGTGACAACGCGCTCCAATCCCACAATCGGAGAGTGGTTCGTTGGAACGGCCATATGTTCCCTTAGGTAATACCACCCATATCCGTCCCACTCAAATGGATAGGTCCCCTATATAAGAACGGTACGGGATATCGAACTCTGAAATATATTGGGCCCTAAAAATATCCCTGAATGTAAATCCTTTGTCGAAACATGTAAAGTAAAATTTCATTCTCGTATTATTTTGGGAAAAAAGTAATGATGCTCATAATTTATAAACCCAGATAAGCTGTTCGAGGGGGATCGGGTCGGTGCGTAGGACAGAGTACTGGTTCCCAATCCGAGGGCCAGGGTTCGAATCCCAACGGGGGCTGAGATTTTTCATTCTTAGGCCGATCAGTGCTTGAGTGCTGAGTGGAGATCATTTCAAGTTCAGTTCCAGGTCCGTAGGAGAGGACATTAAGCCATGGCATTTTTCGATAACAGCAGACTAATGTCGACTTCAGGTTTCCCTCAACCTTCCCTCCTCTCCCGCAAGTCTATCCTGTGCCTAATTTTCCACCCATCCAGAATAGCACATTTGACCTGAGGATCACCTCCCCCGAATACGTAATAATTAGTATTAACTGACTTAATATTTTTTCCGAGAATTTCCGCTGCGTTCGTGCTTTGTTCATGTATTTATTTTTCAGTAACTTAACTCTAAGCTCGCTTCTTTAATGCTCAATCCGTCCTTCACTTCCATCAGCAACAAGGTAATCAACAAACAATAGTAAACAAATAAATAAACACTTAAATAAATTAAAAACTAATTAACTTACCTAAATACTATAAAACAGGGGTTGGGTTGGTGTGCTGGCTAGAGTACTGGACTCCAATCCCGAGGGTTCGGGTTCGATTCCCGGCAGTAAAGGATTTTTCAGTGGAAAACCGGTCCCTATTTGGGTGCCTAGTGGAGAACATTTCAGGTTCAGTACTCCGTCCGTCGGATGGGGCGTTAAGCCGTGGTTCCCTTGGCGCCTGTCGTTAAGAGTAGGCTAATACCGACGCCGGGTTTCTCTCCACCCTTCCTCCGTTCCCTGACTACTCCTACGATTTTCCAATTACCCACCTATCCTAGCTGGCGCAAATAACCTCAGCTGTCGGTCGCCTCCCCTCAATAACACACACATACTATAAAACAACTTAATTAACAATTAGTAAACATAAATCAAATACATAACAGCTCGTAACTGTTTTTACAACATTTTCACTCCACATCCTGATAAGGGAAATTCACAAAGTAAGTTTAAGCCATTAATTTTAAGGCCCGGAAACCTCAAAAGGAACTGCTACTAACTGCTCATATTATTAATTTTTTTAGCCCAAATAACCTAAAATAGGGAACACCAACGTTAAACTAGCTAATCAAAAGCTCTAGGAGGTGAAAAAGTATTGTTGTCTGGGAAGCCAAGTACCCAGCGATGGACAAAGCAAGAAAGAAAGAAGAAACTGTCAGTAAAATAGCCCAGGCGGAAAAGACATTCTACCAAAAGAAGCTTCTATTTAGAGCTGGAAATACAAGCGTGGAAGTAAGAAATATTTAGTTATAACATGAATTGGGAGAATACTTCTTTGTGGCAGAGAGGACTACAAAAACAGCAGAGAAGTCAAGGCTGGAAGCATCTGAAATATGGTGCTACCGAAGAATGATGGATATCTAATGGCAGGGGCGTCGGAACTATTTTCGCTAGGGGGGGCCAACCTTGAAAAGGGCCCGGCTCCTAAGAAAAGGGCCCAGTTTTTTTTGCGGATACGAGGTGGCAGAGGCCAGAGTTTTGCTGAAAGAGCATATGAGGGTGTGAGAATGTGCCAGAAGGGAAAAAACAAGCTGGAAACAAGTGAAATTTAATTTTTATTAATGATGACTACTCATTTTTCAAGGGCCCGGGGCAAATTCTGGGGGGGGACCCTTCGGTCCCTCCTGCTCCCCACTTCCGGCGCTGCTGTGACTAATGGATCCACTGAGTGACAAACAAGGAATCCTTAAGAAGAATGAAAGAAAAGAAAAGTATTCTGAAAACTTCGAAAAGAAGACGAGACAGTATAATCGGCCTAATATTGAGACACGATGGCCATGTGAAGACAACCATCGAGGGACATGTGAATGGGAGGAATAGAAAAGGAAGGTTTCGTATGGAGCAAGTTGTTAACTATGTGAAAGGAAAGAATTGTGCGAACATGAATAGGTTAGCCGATAGGAAAATGACTGGAGAGCTCCTTCAAACCAATGTAGGATTGCTGACTAACGATGATAATGCCTTTCAACTTTACTAGTCAAAATACATTTGTGCTCACTGTGTATTATTATAACGAGAAAACAAAATTTCCCCCCGTCTTGTTCACTTTCGGAAAAATCAAAGCCCGACTTGTCGAAATAAATACGGCAGGTCAAGAAAATTGGCTTTATTCCAACAATTCCTTCCGTACGACCCTGTTCCTCAATACTTCCCCCACTTCTGCCATATTCTTTGATATCTACCTCACTCCTGAATTTTACCTAATTGCTTTATAGAGGATTTCTCCCGGAGATTAGTTCCAAATATCCCTGCTATTTATAGACTCTTTGACCTCGTTTACTCATGACAGTCAACGTAATAACCGGGTGAGTAGTCGTTACGTAGGTAGAGTGGACTGGAGTGCATCTGAAAGATGTCTTTAATTTCATTAACCCATGCTAACTGCACCTTTGCAATCCTATTGCATATTATAAACCCTTGCCTTCAAACAACTTTCAATTTATAATCCATTTAATGACTTGATATTCCTAGGTCTACATAACTAGAGCGTAACACCAATTGTTTTATTGTAGATAAAAGTGCATACATGCAGAGCATGTTTGGTGAATGTTAATCCCCAGCCACCTATCCATGAGGTGTTTTCAGGATAATCAGTAGATGCAGATGTAGATTTTAATACTTCGCTCTTACCTATCACTTGCTTTCCCATCACGTATCTAATTGGTTTTTCTATTCTCGTACTTTCACTCCTTTCGCGTCCGCTCATCAAATAACAGCGACAAGAAATTCTTTCTGAGCTTATCGATAGCAAGGTGGCCGCAGAAGCCAGGTGGGTAAAGTGTCGTCCTGTCAACCCAAATTTCGTGGGTACAAATCCCGACCAGGGCAAGGATGTTGTTCTTAGTTAGCATCAAACTCTTTTGTTGGGAGGTGCAATATTACCTTATCCGTTGGAGCATCTAAAAACCTAATCTGCTACTGCTATTTTTAGCGATATTTAGGTACCGAGGTATATCACAAGCACATCATGTAGAAGGATATTCAAAATACTCTAATTTTATCTTGCGAGGAATTATCTGCATTGTAACTCCCTTTTTTCTTTCATCGTAGTAGAGATCTAAAGACAGGGTAGGGAAAGAAGAATGTAGGTAAATGCAATACTGGTGAAAAATCTAATAGACACGAAAAGACCGATAATATACATCTAAATATACGTATTACCCTGTGAGCCACCACGAGGATGTGTTTCAGGGGTGAAGATCACTAAACATACACTACTGACATGCAACTAGGCTACTAATACGGCGTGGCATTGAATGTCATCGACACTTAGACCGCAAGGAAAGAAAAAAAGAAGATGAAAACAGACCTAAGACCTACAAATGCGATGTGGATATGGATAACAATGGAGGTCGTATGATGGGTGAAAAGGAGGACGAACGAGGAAGTGCTAGAGATGGTAGGGGAGGAAAGAAAGTTGATTGAGTAAATTACGAGAAGGGAGAGGAACTGGATAGAACAGGTAAGTGGCGAGTGTTTTTTATAGAGCTAGACATAGGGAAGGATGTTGAGTAAATAAGGTAGAGATAGAGGTAATAGGAAGTTTGGATAAAATGATGGGAGGTAGGTGGTACGCTGAGCTGAAGAAAGGCATCACTTGAAAGATAGGGGTTACGGAAAGAATTTTGTGTCCATCTAATCCTACCTTAACCGGCAGATCACTTACAACAATACCTGTCTGCATTAATTGCAGTTAACAAAAGACAAACTCAAGAAAGAGACTATTTATTAGTCAAAAAATGTTTCTCCAGGTTTCCTATCGAGTTTTTGAACCTTCGAATAATAAAAGAAATGATAATGCCAGACTATTTTCACACCGGTTAAGAAGTACCGTTAGCAGCTTTCCTCACTCCTCGACCTAACCGAAGACCAATATTTCCCTCAATCAATCCCAATTCCTCCGCCCGAAACACTCCTCCACAGAGCCCACGAATCTAAAAAAAACTAATGAATAAATAAAACATGAGGAGTCACTTTCCAGACGTCTCTTCAAAATAACTGGGGAGGGTGACAGCATCCCTCGCACTTCTCACGGCAAATTTCCATGTCCTCCCAGCTCTCCACGATTTAACAAGACCGGTAAAAAAAACTTTCCGTGGAAACTACCTCGGTCGCCCGAGTCGCTCGGTCGAACCACGGAACATTCGTGACCGGGAATGATGAACTGAAAAATAAAGATACGAGAGGCTATTGAGCCACCTCGATTTTTTTTCCGGAGACTTTCAAAAATGAAAACGCCTTCCGAGGCTCGAGCTCGTTCGAGTTCCCTCGATTGTTCGGCTTCAAAGATTTCAGCGACGGGACATAAACGCCCGCTCACCCCCTTCACTCACGCGTTATAATTTCCGATTGCTCTCCAGGCATCCTTTCCACCCCCTGTGTCCTTCCCGACACCTAATACCTCTCCACCTTCCGCTCACCCCCACCTCAATAACCATACAAAAGGGAAGCTCGGCTCGTTCACGATTTGGGGAACTTTCCGTGTTCCAATCCATTTTCGCCAGTTTCATCTTCCTTTATCAACCGAGAGCCGAGAGTGTGGAAGGACTAATACGGTTTTAAATCATCGGAGCGGTGGGAGTTCGCACCACATTTTCCAGTTCGCACGGGGAGATGCCTCCCGAAAAACAATGTGTGTGCTAATTCTAAATGAAAGAGGAAAGGGGTATTATGGCCAAAGTTTATCGCCACAAAACTGCCTCATATAAGCAGCCTTGATACTTGGAAAAATAAACAAAGGATCCTGCTAATAGATCGTCCCACACGAGATAAACAATGGAGAAAATTGCGTGGGTACTGACCACGTGTTTAGGGAATGCTAAAAGGGAAAGTTTCATCGGCGAAGCACTCGACTGTTTTCCTTCTCACATTATACACTTCGAGGGCAGATAACACTGACCGTAAATATACTTAGAACATCATGGTATATAATCTTATATCATGATAAACACATCTAAAAAATTTAACCCGACTGCCAAGCAGTAATAACACAAGTATATCTAAGAATAGGTCTATCGAATATCTCTGAAAAGAAGACGGGACAACTTAATCGGTCATATCTTAACACACGATGGCCTGATGAAGACGATTGTCGAGGGAAAACTGAACGTGAAGAGCGGCAAAGGAAGGCCTCGTATGAGATTTATGGAACAGGTCATGAAGGATGTGAAAGAGCGGAATTACGTTAATATGAAGAGGTTGGCCTACAAAAGAATCGAGTGGAGGGCTGGGTCAAACCAATCCTAGAATTGTTGGCTAATAATAATAATGATGATGATGGTGAATAAGAATAAGCCCATGGAAGAATAAGAATAAGTATCGAAAAGATAATGGGAAAATCGAACTAGGGAACAGGTGTTCTCTCTGAAATACGAAGAAAATTGACTCCAATCAGATTTGAAAGAGTGAAACGATAGTGGGTATGTAATTCATCTCATTCTTTGAGATTTGTATCCGAATACCAATTTTATAACTTGCAAATCTGAATTATACATCAATATTGACAGCGGGATCTAATGTACAAGCACTCGGTTTATGTAACATGATTCAAAGGCCAGAGAGACTGATTCTCAGTCATAACGAAGATTGAACCCTTCCTTAGCCTGAAGAGAGGATATGAAAATTTGTTAAATTAGGAAAATAAATTTATATGCTATTCTATGAAAAGTGAGTACACACATTTTCACCTAAGACAACATCTGCTTTCGGGAATATGGCTCGTCATTATTATCGCCAAGCGCCACGAATCTGCCCTCATGACATTCAAAAAGTATGACGCTCCATCATTCAAAAAGTATTTCCTTAGAATGCAATAACACTTTCATCACTAGAAGTGGAGTGACCTACTAATTGACTAGTTTCAACGTAACAGGATTAGGTAAAACTTTGAATTAACTCACGGAAAGAGGAACACGCTGTTTTTAACTCACAGCACCATATGCAATCATTTTCGTCTAAATTTATGTATTTCTCTTCGTGGCAAAAAAATAAAAGCCAGCCCCAGAGCTGAAATTTCACCTCTGAATCTCACAGGTAGCGCGACGAAGGGAGCTGGTCAAAACTATTAACAACTGCTGAGATACCATAACATTTGACCCCGTAATATTTATGGCAATTTCTCTCTCTTTGCATATATAGCATTCTCTCCAGTTTGACGGATGATGTGTCCTTCGTGTGATTTATAACTCATATATTTTGTTTCTCTCTTCCTCATAGACTAAACCTTGTCGTGGTAGGATTGGAGCTTGCGTGTCCCCGTGACCCCCTAGAGCTGCACTGGAGGGAGCAATTAATGTTGCTCCTGGTATGGTCACCCATGCCAGATAGGTCGAAGGGTAAGAGCCAGACGAAAGGTAGTCCACGTACCATACTCGCAGCGCCTGTTCTTCCGTGAGGCGGCTGAGAGAACGCGTCTATCCCCAGTGATTTTCCTCGGCCTTTCAAGTGATGGTTTCATGGATGGGAAAAGAGCTAGCGGAGAGTAGCAGTTGTATTGAACGAAAAACTAGGGGAAAGTATTGAACATGGAACAGATAAGCTATAGTATATTTGTTATCGAAATCAAAGAGATGCCAACAAACGTAGTCGTAGCACAGGTTTACATGCCTACATGGGGACATAAAGAAGAGGGAGTAGACGAAGTATATGACCAGTTAGAAGTAGTAATCGGGAAAGTTAAGGGCAGGAAGAACCTAATAGCTATGGGAGACTGGAACGCTGTAGTAGGGGAAGCGAGGGACGGAGGGGACTGAAGTAGGGGAGTTTGGGCTGGGTGTAAGAAATGACCACGGTGAGAAAGCAGTGTAGTTCTGTAGGTGGATGATGAAATGTGAGATGAGAAGAAAAAGGTTGAAAGTAGGAAGGAGATTTAAAAAGTGGGACGTAGGAGCACATACTGGAATGAAAAGGAGGAAATATCAGAAGGTTGTGGATAGATGCATGAGTAAAGAGGAGGAAAGAGGAACAATAAAAATATAAGGATAATAGGTATAGGAACTTGGACGTAGAAGAGAAAAAGAATGTAGATCAGGATGAGCAGGGCCCAGGAATAATGGATAGGCATTGAGAAGGCATTGTGAGAAATGAAGGCAAGTAAAGGGGTGGGGAGAAATAACACCCCAGCTCATCCTCTGAAGAACCTAGAAAGAGGGGGAAGGGAGAGATTTTATGAACTTGTTCGTAGAATATACGAGGAGGGGACTTGGCCGGAGGATTTTGTTAAAACCGTGATGATACCTATACCAAAAAAGAGGGTGAAAAAATAATGCGAAGACTATGCACCGATAAGTTTGATTTCTCATGCGGCAAGGGTAGTGTTTAGAATAATCAACAGAAGAATGGAAAACAGAGCAAACGAGACGAGGATCATTTTGGATTTCAGAAGGTGAGGGGCACTCGGGATGCGACTGCAGTGATGAGAATACTAGGGATAGGAACCGAGAATATAATCAGGATGTATTTGCGTGCTTTGTACATTCCGAAAAGATATTCGACAAAGTGATGTGAGGAACGTTAATGGGAATATTTCAGAAGATAGGATTAGACTGGAGAGACAGAAAACTGATCCGGACTTAATACAAGGCACAAAGAGAGCAAGTGAGAGTAGCAGAAGGAGAATCGAATTTGGTGACAATAGGGAGGGGAGTTAGGCAGGACTGTCCGCTATCGCCGGTACGTTTTAACATATAATTGGAGGAAATGGTGAGAGAGACATGGGATGAGCTCGAGGATGGAGTAAAGGTCAGGGGAAAACTGATAAAATCGGTGAGGTTCGCGGATGACCAGGCGCTAGCCAGCCAATCAGCCCGGGGCCTACAAAAAATGGTGGAGCTGTTGCAGGGACAGCGTGAACGGCGCGGGATGAAGATAAATCAGAAGTGCCTAAACGAAATAAATTTGATTTTCAAGAACAAATAAGGCCAGTTTAACTATAAAAGTAGGTCAGAAGCTAGAGTAGGTGGAGCAATTTAGCTATCTAGGTAGTGTGTTCGAGGAACATGGGTATAGCAGCATTTAAGAGAGAAAGAGAATAACATTGGCAAAACAATTTCACTCATAGGCGTGGACTAGTGACAGGGGCGTCGAGTAGGGAAGTAGAGAAAAGTCTAGTGAAAAGTTTAATATGGAGCGTGGCACTATGTGGAGCGGAAACGTGGGCGTTGTGGAAAGAAGATGATAATAGAGCTTTTAAGATGTGGGTGTGGATAAGGATGGAGAAAGCAAAGCGGTTGGAAAGGAGGACGAACGATGACAGGCCACAATGGGCAGGAGAGGAAAGAAATTTTATACATGAAATTATAAAAGTGTGGAAGTGAGGTGGTGAAGAAAGGTAGAAAGTGTGGAAGAAGAAGGTAATTAAGGGCGATGGTGTTTTGAAGGACGTGAGTGAGGGAAGAATGTTGCGGAGAATGTAAGCGGAGAAGAGGGAGGAGAAGAACGAGTAGCTTGGAAATAACGATGTGACGGAGGAGGTATAAGGGGCTGAAGATGGTCATAGGGTGAAATGTATGGGTGAGGGAGAATTAAATGTCCATTTAGACCTACCTTTCTACGCCTTCACCGGTAGAAAACTAATAACAACTTTGTTTCTCATCATTTTCATGCCGCTTCCCCGTTCAGTTCCCCGTTATCGCTCATCTCTCCTGTATTTTTCTCACAATTCATCCTGTACGACAAACATTTTTTCGATATTACACACTCAACACTCCCTCGAACCCTATTTCCGTGGACCCACTCTTATCCCATTTTCGTCCATGCCCAGGGTCATCCACGATGTCATGAAACTGAAAATTATTTAAACTCCATTCAATTGCCAATCGTCATTCAGATTTCAATTAAAACCGCGTCTATTTTTACTCCCTGCTGTCATCTCCGTACGAGTCTCCTGTTGCAATTCAAATCACCCCAACTGCCCAAAAACCTATGAAACTCCACTATCCTCATTCAAGCCCCCATAATTCTATTCGGCCTTTCTGCTCAACACCCAGTTGAGAAATTACGCTGCGCTAATTTTAATGACGAGGCATCAACACACAAGTTCCCATTTGTGAAATTTTTCGTTTCGATAAATTCATGCCAATACTGCGCCAATTTCCGTCCCCTCTCATTTGCGGCAGGTGTTTTTGAAATCTGACTTCATACAGGAGAGTGTAAAAAAAAAACTTTTAACGAAATTAACTAGCCGATGCAAATCTCATTTCCCCTCGCATTCAAAATGTTCGCAAATCAAAAGAGTACATTCGAGTCACTGTCGAGAATTCGAGGTTTGCAAACGGAGCACGAGGGCTTTATCGTCCGTGAGTAAAGAGGGCATTTAATTTTCCATAGTTTGGATTTTATTTTCTCTTAAACCATTTCCTGCATAATACTAATGAGTAAAATACTAGGCTTAAAAATTACTGTATTATCAAATTATCTGTATTTTACCATTCCATCGAATACGAAATCTGTGTTTACAATTATATACAATGATATATATAATTTTTATATGACCTCATAGCTTCACAAAACCAGATTTAGATGAGGATGCTTTTGCTTTTTATCTCCTTCCATCAAAAGTATCTGTGAAATAACATTTTTCGAGCTAGTTCTTACACCTGGGGCCCAGTAACGAATGGAATTTGTCGTTATGATAACGTCATTCGTTTCAAGTTATTCCTTTATCCACGTTGATAACAAAATATGACGTTTTCGTTCGTAACGAAAACGTCAATAATTATTCGTTGAGTAACGAAAGATTCAAGACTCGGGGCACGGGTCTCAAAATATTACATTAATTGAATATCTCGCCAAGAGTTTAGTAATATTTGAATTTAAATTACCTTGTTCTATTACACTGCAAAAATAGCAAAAAGAGGGGGGTATGGTTCATTGTGGTCGCTAGAGTATCAGATTCGCATACCTAGACCATACCATACATATATGTAATTTAAATTATCATTGAGTAACGTTAAGTGTTGTAACTGCAAACACGCAATTAATAAGAGCTGGTGGAGATGAGCATTCTTTAATGCACAATAAACTAATCTTCCAACCCTACACTTACAATTGCCTATTAGTATCTCTTATTATTTGCGGGAAAAGACATTTTAAATATATCCGTAGCGCCGCCTGTATTGGAGCGATTGTAGCTCTCTCGTCTTGTATTCGAGATCGAATCGATCTTATATGTTATGGTTCTCTGCTTATGGCATCCAAAGTGGTAAACAAGCTAAAATGCATAATTTACAAGACTACCATCCAGAGTTTGGTCTCTAAACGTACCGATATATTCTTCACCTAGCTATTCAAGGGTGAGAATATTTTTATCCCCCAAACATTATACTTCACAAAAGTTGAAATTAACAGCACACAGTAATTCCCCTTATCGTATCATTTTGCAAAACAAAGTTAAATAATGCAAACCCGTTTACCTCTCTACTTTTTTAGTAATCCGTCGGTTTCCTTTCTGTATTAGTCTCAATTATTTTGAGAAAGTACCAGACCTACTAAGAGGTACTTCATGGGAATCCAAAAAAATAGCATTCTCTGTATACAACAGTTCAAGTTATCCGGAGATACAGTTATTGAGATATTTTTTATTATAATACATCAGGTTGGAGTTTTCCAAAAAAATACTACGAAGACCGGTCAAATTAGCGGTAGCCTTTCAGAGTAAATAGAGTCGTAAGCGTTTGACCATTGCAGGACTATGATTTCACAGGTTGAAAAATATTATTGAACAGAAGGCGCCGACAATTTACACGGGTGAATAGCACATTCTTTCTGACCAACGGAACAGAACGAGGATAACAAACGAGTTTCTCTACAAGCGGCTTATTTTTCGCTCTTCCGGATGGAGGAAAAAGATCTCATTTCGTATTCAACTTGTTAAAAGGTTTTTGACCCACCGTAATCACTGGTCAATGACCAGCAAGGGCAGAAAATTGCAAATAAGAGATCCACCCGAAGAAACCAATTAATTGAGAAAGGAAAAAGATCAAAACACACGAGAGTGGTATGATAGCAATAACTGGCTTTTCTTTCCTCCTACGCAGCATTCCCCGTGAGAGCAGGAAATTATTATCGCACGCGCTTTCAAGTGTGGACGGTTAACACTGCAGACAGAAAACAAATTAGAATAATCGGAGGATGAATTCTTTACAAGAAACGCGCATTTGATGCCAGGTCACCACCATGATGGCTTACCAGGACTGGCCCAAATAACTAGTAATATTCGTGTTAGTGGTATATCTAGCACCGAACAGAAAGCCCGTAAGAGGATATTTACTTGAAGGTACCCTAATGGCTACAATAAATAATGCTCCCGACAATTGTGCTGTAGGGGAATAGAAACGCGTCATCATTACATTAGGGCTGCAGGGAGGAGACATCAGGTTTATAAATTTCAGCTATAAATAGCCAAAAGACTTCCAAGAAAAATTTTCAAACTAACATATATCCTAACATCTGGTCATATTGATGTTTTTAAGAAAATTAATATGATATTAAGGGTTCATTCGGCACTTCAGTGGCTAGCGCACAGGTGATGTCTGTATTTTAAGCCCATCAAGAAAGGGTAATACTTGAATGTCTAACAGAGGTGTTCCAAGTTTTCGTGATGCAATATTTTAACCACATAAACAATTTCATAATAAAAATTCAATTTGGACAATGGGCAGCTACTATTTTCTGTCGCTAGTTTTGTAACTTAATGAAAAATGAGTTACCTGGATGCATGTACCAATATATTAAATTCTAGTGGACACTTGAGTGCCCACAAAACCACTTAGGTTTAGGCTTACCAAACTTAGGTTAGTCGGGACGTATCCAGAGAGGCCTGGCCAAATTTGAACCCGGGACCTCAGGCAGGTAGTCCAGTGCTCTCACTCACTCGACTCCTACGTCGTCAAAAACTCTGATTGCTTCTCCGAATACAGCAACGTACGAACGACACAAATTGGTTTAAATTCATTCTGTTGGTAATCCTCGGATGTCGTTTAACAAGAATTTATCATGGCGCGTGTTGGTTGGTGGCTAGGGTATATCCTGATAGTTCGGGTACTAATTTCGGCTAATGCAGAATTTTTTCTTTGGATTGCCGGTCCCTACTTAAGTGCTGTGAGGAAAGGACTTCAAGTGTAGTCCTCCGTCCGTTGATTGAGGCGTTAAACCGTGGACACCTCCGTGCCCTTCGTTAAGAGGCCGAGTTTCTCTCCACCCCACCTCCATTCCCTGGAAAATTCTTACCAAAACCAAGTTACCCTCCTTTTCTAAATGCCCCAAATTATCTTAACCATCAGTCGTCTCGCCCGAATGACTATCCAACTAGGAGTTAATCTATTATGCACATTAAAAGGCTAGGTAAGCTGGGGATTGAAAGCTAGAACGTTTTAATCTGTTAATCACCAGGAATTTGACGATACGGAACGGCAGGCGGCCGTAAAATTAGTCTGCGCTAATAACGTGAAGTAATGTGGAGTAACTCATTTGAGTAATCATGTAAATTGCACAGTAATCTAGTCTCTCAGACGAGGCCTTGGTGCAGCATACCGTTATAGAGTAGATATGCAAATCTTCCGCAACTGACGTCAAACTCAAATGCTACGTCAGCTCATTCCTCCATTAAATTGATGCCGTGAAATTAAGAGCAACACTTCCGTTGTGATTCTATTTCACTTGTGTTACTGTCATCGTTAACATTACCATTGAATACGAACATTAGGCAAGTGCTACATTCCACCGCACTTTTCGATAAACTAAGCTTAATATACTCTACCTCATTGCAACACCCATTTAATCTCGTTGCTATGGATTTATGAATGAATCAGTGAGGACGGTTGAGTTTACTATTTAAAGTACTACTTTAGTAAAGTACTATTACTTGAGTTTTACAAAATGAGTTTACTATTTAAATTAACTCAATGCTCAATAGAAACAGTGAAAAAATTTAAGGAACCTAGGATTACTCAAAATCTCATCAATTCCTAGTAAATATGTACCTAAACTTGTCCAATTTCCTTTTATGTTTCACAGGAAATTTTTTTCAATGCTCCTAACCAATGCATGCTTGTAACTTTAATGAAAAATGAATCCCTATTCAAAGTCCTGATATATTTATTTAAATTTTTGCACAATAACTATCAATACACCGGCAATTCGGCTACTTAAATATTTTAATGCTATTAAAATTAATGATACTTAAGTATATCTTTTAAGCGTGCTATTATAATGAATCTTGATCATTTAACTGTGCCTGTAAAACACAACAGCAAGGAAGATCTGCGTTTGAAAAATAAATTATTTCTTGCTGATAAATTTTACGCAAGTATTTGTCCGATATCGTAAACGTGTTTAAGCACGTATACATCTATGTATATTGAATTTCTATGTAGATGTAAATGTACATGGTTTGTGAAGATAAAAATGCATGCGATATGATCAACGTATGTGTCAAAGATATACATGGTAGTGTAAATGTACATACATGGTTTGTGAAGATATAAATGCAATTGTTATCATTAAAATATGTCTCACAGATGTAACAGACAAGCGAAAAAATCAAAAAGAACACTCACAAAATTTTTGATGAGATTACAGGAGACAACCACCTTCGCAGGAGGACAGAGAGCACTGACCTGAAAATAAATAAATGCATGCATATAAATATAAATGTATAAAAAAATATTTACATTTACAAACGATAGGGATGGAAAAGGAACACGAAACACATTAATGGAACCTGTAATGAAATAAATATGAACATAAACAGAAATTCACAAAGGACAAACGCAAGATAAGGGGGCAAGAAACACACTAAAGAACGGAGTAATGGAACATTGTCAGTCTTCCTGGATTATATGGTAACATTCACCCCTGTTGGTTTTACAGTTACTGGTACGCTCGAGGGTAGTGATGGAAAAATCGATTTCGATTAAAATCGAAAATCGAGTTTTAATAGTCAAAGATCGAGGAAATCGAGATCGAGCCATTATCTTCGAGTTCCGATCCAAACTCGATTTTTCAACTTCTATCTTGACCATTTCGTTTGATCTCAGCAGCGCGTAGTAGTCAGTAGAGGTCCTCAATGAACTGCCACTGAGGTCACTTCTTGTTAGAAGTAGATGCCAGTAGAAGTTAGGCAATCCCTCAACAGGCCCCCCGTCGATAGGAAAGTCAACCCTAATCCTCTGAAAGTCTGGGAGGAGATAAAGGGTGAATACCCCAACACGTACCGTTTCGCGATCAGAGTGCTGAGTATGATAACGTCATCCGTCCCATGTGAAAGACTTTTCTCTAAGGCCGGTAAAATTGGAAAGGCACGCCCTAGATCATCAAGATAGCATCTCGATCAGTTTATCTTTCTTAAAAATTTAACTGAAGCCGAATGGTTCCAAACGGTGATCCACATTAAAGTAAATCGTAAAGTTTTACAACTAATAATTCAAGAATGTTTTCGAAGTACATTGTTAGGGATTTTTTATATTATTCAAATATGTATTATGAGCGTTTTTCATATGAACAATAAACATATTTTTGTACCAACTGCATTTTTTTCAAAAATGAACCGTAGATTTTTTCGATTACTCGATCTTTTGGTTCAAATTTCGATTTTTGCTGAAAAGACGAGCTTTTCATTTCGATTAAAGATCGATTGCTCGAAAAATCGATTTTGACCGACATTTTTCCATCACTACTCGAGGGCAGCCGAATTCTCTTGAATTTCAGTCCGCTCTTCATTCGGTCGAATCTTGGTGCAATAAATGGCGGTTGCACGTGAATCCGGGAAAATCCGTTGCGATGTCCTCCTCGTTGAAGAACAACATTGTCACCTCTACATATAACCTTAAAAACCAGCCAATTCCTTCAGTCACTTCCCACTCCGATTTAGGCGTCAACGAAAAATTAACTTTCCATGATCACATTAAAAGAATTACAAATGAGGTCATGGGGATTGTTTAGTATTCTTTGCCAGCTAAATAAGGTCTTTGAATCACTCGCTCTGAAATCAATGTTTATTGGATGAACGGAACCCATCCTTTAATATCCCTCGTACTATTAGGGATATGAATAACGGTAAATATATCCAGTACGAGTGTAGCAATGGATAACATTGGTAGCTGCATGTTGGTATAAGGACTTATAGCTAACCCAACTAACGGCATGTTTTTGCATGTATGTTTTGCTATTTTTATCTTTTTTAAATAGCGTAGTTTTGAACAGTAGGTACCTATAAAAGTACTGATCCTTTTTTATGCATGATATGTAGTGCATGTTTGGTGAAAGTTCACCCCCTGCCACACACCTTTATGGTGGCTTGCAGGGTATTATGTAGATGTAGATGTAATATTGCTCCCCTGTTTCTGTTTGGTCAGCTGCCTTCCCTACCACACTAAAACTGCCCAACCGCCCTCTCGATTTTTTCATAGCAACAGTACGACATCGCAAACCTCGCCTCAGACTCTCCTCACGAGGGTAAAGATTACTCTCTCTTGGCCTCATACACCTCAACCATCTCAACCTCATTAGGGATACCCAACAACCAACCTCAAATTCCTTCGCCACATTTTGAATGGGTCCTTCCGATGCCTTGATCGCCTCTCTTTCTTTCCACTCCACATTCCAGCCCGCACGACTCGCAATATAGATTCAAAATGGCATTTTTCCCCCGTACTATAAGAGAACAGAATAGGCAGCATAGGAAAGGGATAGGTAGGGGAAATATTTTAGAGTATTCTGTAGTGCATGATGCATGTATTAACCCCTCAAATACTATAGATACTAACAATCTAGTTGCATGAGACCCTTTAGTTGCTTGCTTGCATGCTAGTAGTGAATGCTTGGTGACCTTCACCCCCTGCCACACACCCTCGCGGTGGCTTGCAGGGTATCGTGTAGATGTAGATGAACCACCGCCGATGGACATCCAACCTCAAATTCCTTCGCCACATTTTGAATGGGTCCTTCCGATGCCTTGATCGCCTCTCTTTCTTTCCACTCCACATTCCAGCCCGCACGACTCGCAATATTGAACCATTGCATAAGCCAAAATTCCGACTCAATTTCCCAGCGATCCTTATTCAGCCTTTTACCTTCCCATTCCAATGCCCTTTCGCCCACTTCACCTTCCCTTGACCTCTTCGTCTCACGCAGCAGCTTCAACAGCCTTTTAAAACGCCTTTTGAACCTCATAATTACTTCTTCTTGTTCAAATTCTGTTTGTTATCATTTTTATTATTTGTTATTGCTATGATTTATTATTATTTATACTTTTATACAACCCAATTTAAAGGCGTTGGTGCTGTTGTTGTGTAAAATCAATAAATATTAATAAATACTGAAAATCGAAGGTTCTTGTCACACTTTACTTTTAAACTTTCACTATCCCCATCTTCTGCGGGCTACCGCATTCATGAGCTAAATATCCAGCTTTCCTTCATATGGAATCACATGAATATTCACAGAAAGAGAGACATGTGATAAGCAAATAATTATTCACGGTGGCTTCCTGGCCCAGAGAGCCAGCAATCAATGTTATTTCTATGTTAAGGAAGGAATTCCGTTTAGGTATACGGTGTATGTTTCCATCCTCACACGTGATAATCGAGGAGTGATCACTTTTCAAGAAATGAAATCAGACCTCTCACTTCGATCGAAAACACACGACGGATACAAGTTATAAAATTGCTGCTTTGGAAAATCCGAAATGTATTTCCATTAGATTAGGGGTGGAGAACACACGGTTGACCTCAGTCACCATAAATTCGACAGATTAGAGACCGAGACCGAATTACTCGTCACCTTTCACGCGAACATTTCTTCCCCAATCCCTTCCCCTTTTTCCCAATTCGCAGTCCTTTTCTACCGGTATGCAGACATCTAGTCTCCTCCTCCTTGCCCCTCAGATCCGCGGATCAGAGAAGACGTGAAGTGGAGAGGGATACAAAATGAAAAAAATAATGACTCAGGCGCTCATCCAAGTTTTGTTTTTTTTCCTCATCCTCCGCTCCCTCTATCTCTCTCTCTCTTTCCCTTGCGACGTGAGGGACATTCAAAGAGTTCCGGAATCTCTTTTTCCCTCGACCGTTTTTATTTTCCGAAGCGGGTGAATTCAGTGCAGTCTCCCGTGGTTACCGAAAAGCAGGCGAGCGATGGGGAAATGACGGAGAAAGCAGCGTAGGGCTTTCTCCTGCGGAATAGTGAAAACTTTTTATCATACTCTCCTTCTATCTATCTATCCCTCCTAAAATAGGATTCCGAAGCGGACGTTTTGAAAATGGAAGAACAAAAACGGAAACCGCAAAGTTTTGACTATTTCTTATCCCTGAGGGACATTATTTCCATTCTGTTATCCCGATTCTCTTTCCTATGATACTCTCACTCAGACTTCTGGAAGCATGCGTAGAATAAAAGATGGATAAACGATACTTGCTAAAGTTTTACCACCCCCAGGTTCTCGTCATTCCTGTTTTTATTATGGGAGGCGACAAGAAATAGCATTTGCGCCATTAAATATAAGTGACTGTTTGGGAAGAGGTAGGTGCATGGAGAGTGGAGGGAAGGCGTCGGCAACGGCCTGACCTTAACGAAAGACGCCATGGAGTCTACTGCTTTACGTCCCATTCGACGGGCCAAATACTGAGCATAAAGTGCTCTCCACACAATACTCGATAAGGGATAGGTCACTGAAAAACATGTCTCCCCTGGGTTTCGAACCCGAACCCTTGCCATGTTAGGTCAGTGTCCTAGCCACCACACCAACCCACGAAACTCAACGCGAGATCACAACGTTAAAGCCGCCCACGCCACCGAACGGAGGGGGCGTTTGCGATAATATACAGCGTAAAGACGTACCGGCAGATTTTCCAAAACTGAGTAAAATTTAGCGTCCCAGAATCTTCCGTAGCGCCTTAAGGAGGCTTACGTGCGGGAACTGATCTCCAATCTCATGTGAAGTGGTATGCATATTCAATTGTCAATACAACGTTTGCGTTTGCAAAGTACCAAGTAGTTGGTACGTACTGGTAAGTGTATGTACCAAGTTAAGGTTGTGTTATGTTGGTTGTAGGTTATGTTGTTGTTGAGACTATGTTGCTATACATTTTCTGCTACAGGGAACACTAACACACTGTTGCCCTGCATTGGAGACGTAGTAAATAGATAAGTGTGTCTCGCACTGCTGGTTCGTACAGGAAGGCATTTGACCTCTGAGGTCATCAACGTCAGTAAGGGCATGTTGGCATGCGGGAATGGGTAGAATTTTCAGGGCGCAAGAAAAGAGGAGAGAGGAAAATTGACATAATTCCTTTCTCGATGGACTGAACCAAAAGAATTCACGTTTTACATCCCATCCGACGGACCAGGCACTGAATAATAAATAATTGCAGGGGCTCACGAAACGACTCTTTCCCTTCTAGCACATTCTCTATTCCGTAGAGATTCATATTCTGGTCCCGAGAATGGGAAGCCAGCAGACTACCCGTCACGAACACTCGCTGCTCGACCATTCAAACCAAGCTGCTGAAGTACAGTGGAGGAATAATATTCAGGGAGTTATTCCGAGATATTTGCGTTGGAATTAGAGACAAAATCAGAGTTAAATCCTTTTGAAAATGTTCTCGGTACTTCTCGATGAAAAAAGTTCTCATCTCCGTGTTCAAATCTGCTCGACGGACGTCGACTAGGTCATACTGGGCCAATAGGAGAGATTACACTTCTTCGGATTGCGTTTCATTTATAAATCTTTGATAAGTAAATAGGACACTTACTGAGTTTACCCTCAAGGATAATAATTTCGCTGCTATTGCCGCTTGAAGTTTCAATCTGAATTTGGCTCCGAAAACGAATTTATCAGCCGTCGCATTGCTGATGACGTGGAAATCATATGATATCGCTGCTTCTTGCCTACAGAATGCATTTTTGGTGATGTTTGCAAGTCGTTGAAGAGGTTAAGAAAGTATGAAGTGTGTGAAGTGCAGTGTGCAAGAAAAACGTATGTTTACTGTCTGGTGCAGAGTTGTTAATCTACGTTTCATAAAGCTCTTGATAAACATTTTGTCAGAGGAAGCCAGTAAATTACTTGAATTGGACCAAAAACCACCCTTAAAAACCAAAATCATCGTGTTTGTCAGCCATAATAGTAGTGGATAAATAGCGGTTTCAGCGTTGCTTGTTTTTCAACAATTACTCCTAAACTAAGCGTTATACAACCCAAGTGAGAGATGATTAACGATACCCAACCCAACCCCCATCGCATGAGCAATGATGCGATGCTGATAGGTATTTGTTAACCAACGTTAAGTAGCCTTCTCAGGACTGTTTGTAATGCCTGCAATAGTCATGCACTTTTCACGTCGCGATAAAGCCAGCCAATTTGCAGCAATTTTTCCGAATTTTTTTCATTGTTGTGCCTTACGGTTGAAATGGTAAATATTTCCTTCCTTTCTTACAGCGGTCTCTCCCACCAAAATTGTAAGCGAGACGATGATTTCATCATTTGAACGGACGTAATACGATGTTTAGCTTTCCTTTATATGATGTTTTTCGCGAAACATTTGTCCTCAGAAAGAATTTTAGCCAATATTTTTCAACGTTCTAGTTGAACGTTTTCCTTGCCTTAAAATGTTTTCAGGGAAACGTGCAGGTTTCAATGCGTTTTTTCTCAGTCTGGAAACAAAGTATCTTCTCAGTAGGTTCCAAATTCACGACGCTAATTTTATTGGGGGCTAAATGCTGCGAAATAACGTCACTTTACTTAAACGCTGCCATTCGATCATTTTCATGATATTCATTTTCAGGAGTCATTTTTCTTCATCCCTAAGCACAAAGGTTTAAAAAAAAATTTTTTTTTTATAAAAAAAATAAGGGAAATTAAAAAAAAAATTCCCACACTACACCAGATACTTACTGTAATACATTCGAGGAGATAAAACACATACTTAATAGAGCACGTACGTGTAGAGGTGATGGTGTTTCCTCCAATAAATTCTTATTTTTTCACATTAATAAAGGCCAAACCCACTCGCAACATCAATCAATAATTTTGATTTACATCAGTGGTTCCCCACCTTCCACAACTTGCGACTTACTATCAAATATTAGGGAGTTCCAACCGTGATGCAATAGCAGTCCAATATTTCTCCGATTTTTTGCCACAGTTTAATAAGTGCGCGAGTTACACACGTGCCTATTCATATCCTCGCCGAAATCAAAGAGTGGGAACCATATGCAGCAGAAGCGAGTCAATTCAACCAGTCATATAGACGCGTCCCACCAGTTGAGAAACACTGCTTTAGATTTTCTCAGAAGACGCCAGTGCATTTTCGATTTCAATCGCCGGTGATTAATATCTAGCTTGTAATTATCAAAACGGATGGCAAGGATTATATCAGATTTCACAGAAAAACCAATATTTGTATATTTTATAAAAGTAGGTATATTCGACGATAGCGGACGTGTCAAATGTATTGTGTGAAATCTTTTTCCTTATTTTTTCCAATGAACGATTATTTTCATAAAATAGAGACTAAAATCGTCGAATTTGTTGATTGCTTCTGATACTGAACTTTTTTTTACGTTTACGCTCAAGCTCGACATTTTGCACATGCTGTTGGACTTGAATATGGGAAACTTTTCAGCGAGGGTAAAAATAATTGTCAATTCCACTGAAAACTATGATACGCTTCTTGTTAATTTACCTAACAGAAACATGCATAGTAATTATCGAGAGCAAATTACATGGAAACATCATATAAAATTCTGTACCTTTAAAAATCCGAGGATTCTCCCGAAGTCGAGTGGAATTGTATATACTGAAGTAATACACGTTCAATTTTCCAAAAAATAAAATTTTACTTCAACCCGGGTTTCAATGTCAATTTATCATATTCAGGTAGATGAATTCATCTGAGGATGATGTATCAACATTGAAACCCGGGTCGAAGTAAAATTTTATTTTCTGGGAAATTGCACGTGTGTTACTTCAGTCTGTACATTTAATTTATATCGGATATTTCATGCATACAAATACAGGTGGTCCAAATTTTTAACACTCCATTTATTCCAGGAGGAGATGATCTTTCACGAGATCTATGTGTCAAATAAAACTGATATGGACGACTACGACTCGTTCCATTCATACAGTAAACGATCAAATAAACTCCTCTCTCTCTGTTAGTATGAGAGGTGAAAGGATAATATTGTTAGCTTTCGGTTCATCAAGTTAAGTGCCGATTAAAGTACTCCCGAAAACAATGCTGCTGTCAACACATATCCATATTTCTATCGAACGAAATATTTCGTCCGCCGGTTGAACGTATTGTCCCCCTCCAAACCTTGAATGTTTATTGACTTGGCCCCGTCACATTCACATTCGCCTCTTCAGCATATTTCACCGATCGTCAAAATGTGTGATATTTGTCGCTTTTCCATTAGTGTGGATCAGGAAAAAATGTCATCTGCAAATTCCCCAGCTTCAAGCCACAGAGGCATTATAAATATAAGCTTGAACACGAGGAACAATAGTTAAAAGAGCGAAAAATGAAAGTTTTTCCACTTTTTGAAGAAAAATTAAGTTTTTCCACTTTTTGAAGCTTAATTTGGTGGACATGTTCTATTATGAAAGGAGCAAGAGTGTAATATTCAATCTTTCTGGAAAATATTTCAGAACATAGAAAATGAATCGCGCAGAAGTAAATGAAATTAATGATAGAAAATTAAAACAATATTAACAATAATGAAACAATGGATTCTAATGTTAAAAAGTAAAAAAAAAACAAGAAAGGAAAATAAAGTAATAGTAAGGTGATAAAGGACCTAAAAAGGAACTATTATTAAGATTTATATATTAATATATATGCACAAATATCAAATTAATAGTAGTTTTTCGTGTAGTCTAACATCACTCGTGTAATTTAGGAACGGTGGGTAATTGGGAAGGTGTATGGTGGGCAATTTTTCAGGGAACGAAGGAAAACTCAAATCTGCTCTCAATGAGCATACGCAAAAGTTCACCTACTCGAATACGCTAATGTTGTTGTTACCGGACAACGTAATATTTCATAACTTTCATGAGTTTCGGCAAAGCTTTAAGCACGTTCATTTGAATCTCGGCCAAGTTCCATCCGCAAACATCGGAAATTTATTAAAACAATAAAATTGAAAAATTCGTCACTATTGTTATTAGGGGTGGTGACCGTCAGGATACGCAATAAGGGCCGTTCTGGATGTGCGGGTTGTTGGATATAGTTAGGATTTTCATTGGGTACAGAAGATGGGTGAAGATAAATCCGCAGTCACCACAACCCTACTCCTAATGGAAGGCACCAAGGGCTCCACGGTATAAAATCCCATCTGATGGACAAAGTACTGCACAATACTTGCCCCTTGCATAGCACCCAATAAAAGACCGATACACCAATGCAAAACCTCTGCTCTAGCGAGATTCTTACCCAGGCCCTCCAAATGGAGAGCAGCGCTATAAATTAAAAAAAAACAAAATTACTTTAAAATGTTCATGAGATTTATTTGATGATAAAGGTTTCAGCATTCAAAGCGTCATCATCAGATGCTTTGCCTACCTGAGCACTGAAACCAGTAACACAAAATTAAATCCCGGGAAAAATTTACACCGATTTGCGTTTGTAGCTACACATGAATTTTCGCTATGTAGACGCCAATTCCATGAACTGCAGCCAGAACTATGGCCACCACACCAACCTTATATCGTCATAATGGCATGCGATAGAAGGGATTATATTTCAAAATCGGTCGTTGTATTCCTTTCCTATTAGATCATCTGGTAAAAGTAAAGCTAAACGATACTTCGGCAGTCTGGTCTTCCGTTCCCATCTCACATTTCTATATCCTTATGCGGTTTTGATTTGGACTCTGCGGCGAAAAGCATGGCCAGAATGTGAATTTCTATGCTGCTCACGCTGTTCGGGTAAAAAAATTCATCTCTTTCATCCTTTCACCTTCCGGACGACGAAGGGCAAGTGACCGCCACGGCTTGGTAACCCCACCCTTCCCTCCTCAAAAAAGGCCAACAGAATTGGTTCAGATGTGGGATGGGGGACCGAAAAACTCAATTCCCTCCAGAGCACGCACAAGCATTGAAGATACCCCATTTTGTATTGCCCAGCCCTTTCCCGGTCCCACTTGCATCCTCCATTTCCAATACTTTCGCGTCTCCCTTTCAAGTTCTCCGCATGACTTAATCACCCGAATCCCTCTCCCTCCCTTTCAAAGAGAGAGGAGAAAGAACAGGTCTCATTCGACAAACGACTGTTTCGAAATCAGCGTCTGAAATTGGTCTCATTAAGAGCTGGAAATCCTCGCCCCTAGGGATTTAGTCAGAACGGCGAAATTGTTTCCTCCTCGCTGTGGAGTCAAAATCACACCGGGGTGCACTTCAATATGGGATGGATGGATGAACTAGATTGTCATCAGGGCTAAACGATCAATGCTCTTACTCCGCGTACTAAATCCTCTCTCTGTCACATTTTTATGTTTTTTACGCGGCAAACAGGGGTTTCCCAAAAGGTGCTCCGAACGCAATGGAGAATAAGGCTCTAGAATACGTGAAGGTGTTCTGTAGAACTGTCGAAGAAACTAACACAAAAACGTACTAGTTCAGTGAATTTCTGCAAAAATCGTTCACTCCGTCCCCAACAGATTTTTTGCTCCAATATATTTCTCAGTTTGAGGCACGGACATATACATAATAAGACAATCAGCTTCTGTAACGAATCAATGCAAAGAAACGTGGTTCAGAGAATAGAGCGATAACGGACAGAAAATGAGAAATAGGGGAGTGTTGATATTCCTGGAACGAAGGCCAGAAACTATGAGAAAGAGAGTCGTGACAAATGATTAGGGGCAAGAAAGAGAATTTACTGACCCATCCATGTAAATTCAAGATGAAGGAGAGTGAGCATAATGGTATTCATTATTTATTTTTTTATTTAACTCCAAAAACAGCACTAAGGCATTGGGTTTTGTAAAAAAGGAAATAATAATAAACTATAATAATGACAAGTACCTAAGCTAATAAGAACTACGGCTGATATAATTCTCCTCGTCTGCCTCTCCCGTTCCATGTACGTGATCGAGTTTTCGGCACCTGCCGAAACCAAGATGGACGCGAAGGAGGTGGAGAAACGGACGAAATATCAAGACCTACTGTTTCAGCATCGGCCGCCGAGGGAATTAGATAACATCTAAAACAGTAAATGGAAGATGAAACAGAGAAAACGGAATGAAGACGTCCCTAAGATACAAGATATAAAGCTAAGTAACTAGAATATTAGAGGAAAGCGGTGTCCAAGATCCATCGGGACGTAAAATACACAGTGAGGAGAAGAAAAACATGAATCGCAAAAATAATCGCAAAATGTCGCACCGTAGTCGCAAAAATAAAGGTAATAGCCAATGATCGCAATCTTACCAAACTTATTTCAAACTTTGGGATATAAATAATATAAACATAGATGCCTTAATGACTACGGTGCCTTAAAATGATATGAAAATACTTCTAAACGTTCCGCAAGAGCATTAAATTGAAAAAATACTTTTTCCCATAGAAGTCGTCCTTTGCTTGCATAGCACCTATCTCTCTTAAAAAAAAAAGCCACCACCTCTTTCCAAGAACTCTCGTCTGACAAGGCTATTTTTTCTACATCTTCCCTGCTCATTGATCATATTTCCTTTATCATACCACCATTTGAAAATGACAGAAACCTTATTACCCGTCAGATCCAATTGCTCCACCCACCTCCTCCGGTGATATCCTTATTTTGCCTATCACTCTGTTCGAACTATCGAATTTTCTAATTTATTCTTCAGAAGCTCCTTTCAAGCCTCTCTGTTCTCTTCTGTAGTAGTTTGGTTTCTAATCTTCCAAGAATGAAAACAACCCTCCTTATGTCGAGTTTTATCGGCAACGGCATGGCGGATCATATATCAGGAACTGACATCGATTGCGTTAAAAATCACACACCACCGTAAAGAAGTCAATTCCTTTCCTTTCGTCACCAGTGGTTTCTCTTATTGACCTGTGTCAGAAATATCGCGCAACTCCGGTTCAGTTGGCCGTGTCCCAAAAACGTATTTCCTGAGTCGAGCCCGGGTGCCGCCCTCAAGTAGAACCCTTAATTATTTGTCCAACAATAACCAGCAACCGAAATACAACCAACCCACCTATTTTTAATCTTTCTGGAGACAGGTTGTTTCACTGGATTCTGTCTAATGTCACGATAATAGTTATTTACCCAGTACACAAAGATGACAGTAGAACGGGGAAAAGTTCGGATGCCCCCCGGTCCAGCCTTCCATTATATTGGAAGAAAGGCACATTATAAATTCATGCCTTGTTCAAATACTAGTAGTATTTATCTATAAAAGTATAAAATTGAAGACCAATTACATTCAAGTTATGAAAATAATTGTGATACATTGGCAGAAGGAAATATTTTAAAATTTTTGTTACTAAACATACAACTTGCTTGAAATGACAATACAATCCACAATCTTATACCTATATTTAATTTTTTATCTAGACTCCCGAGTCCATGTGGGCCTTAACAGGCTCATCAAAAGGTGTTTATTTTTAACTCTATAAAATAAAAATAATATTGCGTCCATATAGTGTCACATACAAGTAAATACATTGTCTTCCAATTATCTTTGATGTCGCATTTCCAGCAAATAATGATGGTACACGTAATAGTTAGTGAAAAAACAATTGCAATAGGGCATTTACTGTGTACCTACTAAATAAGCATTCTTGTTTTCTAATTCACAAAAAAGAGAACGTTAATTGTCCGCGTTACGTGATTTATGCTTGGGGTGGGGGGTCATTTAATAATTCTAAAGTAGGCTTAATCTGTAATGTTACTTTGCTGCCAAGCCTCATTTTATTTCCCTATTGTTACCTGTGAAATTTCAGATATAAAAATTTGCATGGCTGTAAAAGTTGGGTGGTTTGCATAAATGGGTACCTTCCTAATATCAGAGTAGGGCATTATGTTACGGAGCGTTGAAGGGGGGAGGAGGGTGATAAAAGCGAAAAATAAGCGTTACGCAATAATCGGGGCGTTTACTCGGAACCGAAATCGCTAGATGAAAACGAAAAAGAACTATGGTGAAAAAATTTACCTTCAAAGCAGAGCCGCTCGCTCATAAATTAAAATACGCAAAAGGTAACGCTTACCGAACGAGCGGCACTAAAGACTTCTACGTCATCCACCTCCTCTCCTAGACTATTTTGGCGCGAACATGGGGAGGAAGTGAAGGTGGGGAGGGAAGGTCTGCGCACTAAACTCCTGCGCATTCTGTAAATAAACCATGGTAAGTGAACAACGAACCAAATTCTTTTCGTCTATATTATGGCGTGAATAAAAGTGTACTGAAGTTTGTATACGTTTTCACAAATTACGATTCAGCCGAATATGCAATGCCTTTCGGAATACCCCCATGGAGTCTGAGAAGGACCTCCATTTGCAGAGTCAGCTGTGTGTCAACCATTGTGGTTGGGCGAAGGTGCTGTGCAGTCTCAATTGTGATTGGATGAAGGTATGACGCACGAATATTACGCAAACCCACTCATACTAAAGGGTTAAAAACAGCATGTTTTGCCGCTTATAGCTCGAGAACTACGTGAAGGATCTAAGAACGAAAAAATAATATTTTACAAACTCTGTCATATTCGGTAACAAAACAAATATGGTAATTGAATGACCCTAAAAGAGAACCACTCCCTTTCCCTGTGTCACTGGTGGTTTTTTTGTATGAAACGGCTACCAAAATATCGTGAAGCTTGAGCTTCTTGGCTGACGTAGATTTGAACTCGGGTTCTCATGTCGGTAGACGAACCTTGAAACCGCTGGTCCGACATACCATCAGAAATAAAAAGCGACTCAACAGCGGGAGAATGAGTTACTGTTGTGCCTAAATTACTGGCTTCCCATCTTTAAGGCGCGGGTTCGAGCTCCGAGTTTGCACGCTTTTCTCGTAGAATCGCGTTCCCTTCTTCAATGCTGTGTGGAGAGGGCTTCGGGTATAGTACTACTCCGTCCGTCGGATAGGGCGTTAAACCATAGACCCACAAGCGTCTTTCGTTAAGAATAGGCTAATGCCGAGGCCGGGTTTAGCTTGAACGCAAAAGGGAGAGGGATCAAAAGCTCGGTTTAGGAACCGGATCAAAAACCAGATTTAGCTCCAGCCTTTCCCAGTTTCCGGTAAAATCATACATGGGTAATCAAATCACTCATCTATCCTAAATGGCGCAGACAACATAATATGCCTGTCACCTGGCATATTATGTTGAATAAATATCACTATCCGCATTCAAAATTCACCCATAACCGTAAATAAATCAACTTTCTCCACTCTTATCGCATGTGGTCCCCCAGAATCATAAGGTATCCGGAATATCGCGAAATATGGATCTCCTAGCAAAGAGACTAACCCCGGGACGTGAATCCGGGGCCCTTAAATCGGCAGTCGAGCCAATTTAAACGCCCTGGTCTGCCACGCTGCCAGAATACGAACGGCAAATCACAAGCATCCGGTCTTCTTTCGTGAGATAGAATCCGGTCGTCTACGGTTTATTCAGCAAGCAGAGGTCCCACTGCTGCGACGGGACAGTCTGGACCCATCACGTCTTCGCAGCGATTCATCATCCCCCAAACACATACCCCCAAAACGAGCGCACTCGGAGGCTATTTTTCGAGCCGCAGCTCGTTTTGCCGTTTCGACGCACCGAGCTTTTGATCCCTCTCTCCCTTTTGCGTTCAAGAGAACCAAACCGTCCGCCTTTCAGCAGCCGGGTCCTTTCGGAAGGACGTCCCTAACCGTACTCCAACCCCCTATCCCTGTGTCTCCCCTTCACTACTCCCCACCCCCGGACAGATATTCCTGGACTTTCCCTTCCTCCCAATCTCACGAAAATTCCTACGCAAAAGGGGAGGAGTCCAATATGCCGTCGGTAAGGGGTTAAAGAAATGCGTATTTGAATATCGCTACACTGCGATATTATATGCATACAGCAAGAGCTTCGATATATCGACTTCGTGGTGTAAATTTACAATATCGCACTTCACTCGATACCGTATTTGAGATACATTATCGCGTAGAACATAATGTAATTTGACGAATTAAAATTCTGAGAACGCATTCCACCGAACGTACGTTATGGAGCCGTAACAGAAAGTTAAGGACACCAATTGAATCGATGCACTACCAACAGGGAGGGAGGAAACTTCTGCCTTACGATAGGTTGGGAGAAAGATGCATAATAATGTTCATTTTTTGTTCAAATAATATTTATGAATCAAATAATAATTAGTGAATGAATGATATTATTTGTCATTCAGAAAATGGAGAGGATATTTTGGTAGCGGCGCGCATTTTAGGAGGGTATAAGATATCTTACGGAGAGTTGTGGGGAAGGGGAGAATGGGATGGTCAACAAAGTGAAAAATCTGCATTACTTAATATATTGATTGCCCCAAAGTACAATGTACATGAGGTGATATCACACATCGTTTAATAACGCATACCAATATGCGTTATTAAACGATGTGTGATCTTCACTTCCTTCTCCACATCTAATTGCTATATCATCGTCAATTCTCAAAACGCATACGATACATAGACACCCTTCCTCTGCCGTTTATAAACCCCCGTTCCTGTTCCTAAAAATCAAATATTATCTCCTCCCCACCCAACAAACAAACCCAGCGTGCCAAAGCCACTCCCTCTCGTCGTATTGCCAAGTCGTATAATTTCGAACAACCACTCCTTTTTGAGAGTGCCAGGCAATGTTTGTGAGCGCGCCCAAGAGAGATAGGGGGGGGGGGTGAAGAGGAAAGAGAAAGAGGAGGAGCGTGATAGATTGATTAATAGCAGCGGCAAGAGTTTCATGACTCGCCTGCCTTTGACTTATTTTTCCGCCGTCAAAATATACTGGTGGCTTATTTGTCTAGGGCCCATATGCCGACGACTCTGAATTGGTCAAATAGGTTATAAGGCGCGCGATAAATTTGTCCTCCGCGCGTTCTCATCAATGACTACAGGATTATCTTTTGCAAAACGTAATGAAAGCTGTAGTCGCGTCGCCTCCGCAGACACGGAAGTAGCGCGTAAACAAGCAATGGTTTGTTTACACTACCACCGTATCAATCATACGTAAATACATATACGATACAGACTACATAAAATTTATTTTATTCTTTTTTAACACACAAGCCTTCCAAAAATGAGAAAAATTATTTTACCATTATAAAAAGAGCCGAACTCTCTTGGTGAGTTTCTTTAGATATTTTTAATAGACTAACAGAATTTGTCACTGAATATTGATATTTTAAAAAAATGACGTTAGGACTAATGTAAACGAAGAATAAAGTATATATTAATGATTTTTCATGAATAATTAACTTGAGGACATCATGAACAAGTTCTCTCACTTATTCCGCTCCATTATTTGCAGAGCTAGGGCTTATATTTGAACAGTTTTCCTGAATTCAGCTTAGGAAACTCCTTAACTCTTATTCAAATGTTTTATGAAATGAGGGATTACGTCATGGCCTGGGGAATATACATAGGATAATTATCGCTGGTAATCTCTGTAGATGGCGAGCTAGCTTAGAGAGATACTAATGGAAGGCAATATCTACCGCCAAATGTCCTCCCAAACATACGAGCATAACTCACTCAGTTCACTAGCGCTGGATATGGAATTTAACGATTGCATGAGTCCCGATGATTCAGTGAGCGTAAAAATGTGGGATTGAAAAGGCCTCTTTTCGTCAGAACGGAATTTATCATCGTCCTCCAGTCCCCACCACACATTCCAGTACGTGGTGAGCACCAGGAAAAAACAACTTCCAGACAAAACCATAGCAGCCATGTCATCACATAAATTTTGACGGCTCAAAAACTCGGATTGAAAAGTGAAAAAAAAATTAAAATGACCAACAAACGAAACATTTTTTTCCTGGGGTACAATTCGCTGGCAACTGCCTCGTGCTGATACTACAACTAATAGTGAACCTAAGCGCACAAACATTAAGACAAATATGCACACAAATTGGCAATGGAAGGCAATTTCTACCACCAAATGTCCTCCCAAACATTCGAGCACAACTTACTCAAGTTTACTAGTGCTGGATATGGAGTTTTACGATGCAAGCGAGATGCTTTTCAGATGTTGGAGCATGGTGTTCTCATTGAACTTAAAACCGATAGCAGCATCAGATTTTATCTAATTTCGAACATAAATTATAGAGATAGATAGTATATACGGACGGATAGATAGATTAGACAGATAGATTCAAGAACACATTTTTCCGCACACAGTTAGAAACAGTAATAGAGAACAGAGAAGGTACATGGTTAAAGCAGAATAGGTATTGTACATTTTGATGCAAAAATTAGAATATTGGTGATTTTCCTTTTTTTCTACGTGTAAATTTTTCAAAATTACTGACTGATTCATGCTAAAGGAAGTTATTATATACGTTCATTATGTAATGCATACATAGAAATTACTAAATAATCAAAAACTATTACATTACTTCGTACTAACTAAAATTATATTTATTATTTATTCATATATATTGATTCATCTATAGCTAGCATTTCATGTGCCTCGTAACTGCATGTCTAATACTTTCCCCGGGGAGGTAGCATTGAGACTCTTGGTTTCAAGTAAGTAATTACTGTATAAACAGAGTAGAGTTTTTAGTGCGGTATGGTGGTAAGAATTTCTGAGTTATAATTATGCCTAGTGATGGTTCACCCCCTGTCACACATTCTAACGGTGTCTTGCAGTGTATTACATAAATGTAGATGAGATGAATATACATTCTCAAAGATATCGATGGAATAAGTGATTGCTTAGTAGTTGATAAGTACATTGATTTCCACCTACATTGATCTCCACCAGCAGGCCAACATTTTGGAATCTCTGAAGCCAAATCAAAACTTTCATGCTAATACTGCACGAGTCTAAAATGTAGTTTTACGATCTCGCACTCTTCGTCAAAAATAATTCACGATAAAATACAGGTTTACTCTTCGAATGCATACAAAATCACCAAATATTGTTTGGAAAAGTACCTATCAAGTTACGGGTCGACAATATTCAATTGGAACTTAAATGACATTTTACCTCCCGGTAATGATTGAAAAAAATAAACCACGTCATTAAAAAGAATGATGTAAAAGCGAATTCACCATCCTCATCATCATTTCTGAAGTGTCGAAGGTATATCTCCCCTCTTTTGCGGAATCGAAGGCCAGAATTCTCAGTAGTTGGAAATAAGTGAAGAGAAAAAACATAAAACAAAAAAAACGCAAGCCAACAGCATCGTCAGGTCACCTGACGATGCTGTAATACAGTGAAACCCGGGTCGTAATAAAGTTTATTTTTGTGGATTTGGCTCGTGTTTTTCTTTCTGTGTTATCATGTTTCGCTTCCAATCCATATCGCCTGAATCTTCATAAAATAGGTTGTTCATCTGCTAGGCTAGTAAAAAAACGTCAATAATAAAATAAGAGAGAAATTAAAATAAATAAATGTGGGTAACCGGTTACAATAAAGCCTAAGCAGTTCTTTTCTCAATGGCCTTTGACTATTAGAAAATTAAAATTAAATTTTAGTCTAAGGTGAATGATTTTCTTCTCTAAGTTAATCATGATTTCATTCTATTTCTTCCTATTTAGGCCTTGCTAGGAAAACGTAACCAGTATATGAGATCCGATCGTGGTAGTAGAGCAAGATGAAAGCAAGTACACGTGTGATTTGTTAAAGGGCGATTCGGTCACCATGTTAATGCCACAAGTTTAATCTCGGGTTGGAGTCACGATCAGATTACAGGTAAACAGCAGTCACTGATGAATATGAAGTTTGACATATATTCCATCAAACTCCTTCATTTTGCGGTAAAAATTGTGACGAAGAATTAGAGATCTATTCGTCGAGTTGAAAAGGTACACCTTTTCTTTTACACAGTTTAAAAAAAAACACCCCATCCAGAGATGACACGGATAAACCTCTAATTTAAATGCAACTGACGCATTCTACCCACTATCATTGCGGTATTAGGTACTAGATCACGAATCTAGAAATAATGTAACCCCCAGTCATATCCGTTTTGTTTCTCAAAGCTTACGTGATGCGCAGTGAAACCGGTTCTACCTTCATAACACCCATTCTAGCAACTAATTTTATTTCTCTATTGATCTATGGCATAATTAATTATTAATGATGAAATTTGATACTTTAATACATCAAAATATTGAAAAATACTAAATTCTACCACTATAGCAAATGTCAAAACGAGAATTCATTTGCAAGAAACAGCTTCAGCAATGCTGAAGACCTGTGGCACCATGATTTCCTTGAGTGCGAAAATTCCCCAGCCCAGATCATTTGACAACCCCGTCACACAGGGATGGTTATTCTCGGTCCCTTCACGTTCCCCGTCTCGCCTTTTAGGCGTAATTTAATTTGCGGCCCTCAACACAACACGACTATCCCCCTCTATTTCATTTTAAGGTCCCGGGCCCCGGCAAATTCTCCGTAAACATGCGGCGATGGCGTGAGTCAACTGTTCCGCACCGACTGATACGTCCTCCCCCGCCGCGAAAAGAGACGCCTCAACCCGGACGTACGGAACGACGATAAGTTTTCTCGCAAGCGCCGCCCACCCTTCTCTTGTTTGCGATCCCGGTGCGTTCCATCACACCAGAGACTCCTCGCCTCGTCCTTCCCGTCACTCCCCGGACCCGGAAACGTATAATGAGATCATCCGGTTGGAGATAGAAAGAGAGAGGGAGACCTGTTGGACTCCCCCCGCGAAATGTCCGCCACCCTCCCTCTTCTCACCCAGGGGTTGCTTCCCCTGGATTGCCCCCACCCTCCCATTTCACATCCTCGCCTTCTGGGTGCCGTAATGACGTTAATACCCCGAGTTTCGGGAATCGGGGAAACCTTCCGTGGAAGATACCCCAAAACTTTTCTCCCTCCCGACCTTAAACCTAGGAAGGGAAGCTCCATCGTTCCCTTTCCCCCCATTTCTATCCTTATCTCAACATTCAACCCCCTCCTCTAAAAATAAATCCGTTCCTTTGAACCGACCGCCCCCTTAAGATAATATGAAGATTCACGAAAGAAAAACAATATTATTGGAGAGCTAAGGGAAAATCTTACCGACGCCCCTAATAATGGCAGAGCTTTTTTCGTAGCCATTTAACTTGCATCATGTGGTCACATAGCATAACAACTACGTAGGATTGTGATTATAAGGCATAACTGACAAGTTTTTTTCAATCACTGCCGTTCCCCAAATCTTTTTGTGGTGCAAAATTAGCTTAGCAAGCATCAAAAGATATATTTTTTTTTCATAATAATAAATTTATTTTAAAAAAAGCTTACTAATTGTAATTTCCCTATGGATGGGTTACAAAAAAAATAAAATATTACAACTTACAACAGTTACAAGCATACTTTCTAGTGTCTAGTCATTATGAATTATTTTTGCTAAGCTGTTATGCTGATGCTTATCAGCAGGTTCCCAGTTTACAATGTAGTGGTGCAATCACAATAGAGAGTTATAATTTATAAATAATAATAAAAATAAATAATAGTGCAATTAAGGTCCTGCTAAGCCAAAGCGGCTTGTCAGCAGGTGCCTTTAGTGAAAATATATTTTTTTGCTGCGTAGCGTTTTGGACAATAAAGAGCTTAACAGTATTAGCCAATGAGCCACTCTTTTAGTGATTTTTTAAGAATAGATATGCTATTAATATCATGCATTACTACCAAACACTCTAGGAATCAAGGCCAGGTAGTGTGATTCGACACACACAAATCACAATTCATTGTGTGCACCTCTCAAGATCCTAACAAGGGAAGAAGGGTCTAATGTGGGATCGGTCGCTCACAAGGTCCAAACTTCCATTCATATAATTCGAAGCTCGTCAGGCTGAGTACGGCCGAACCCCATTGGCCTCCTGTTTCTGGACGGGCTGAGGTGATAAATTACGGGGACAGTACCTCATTCAGGAATCATAAAGGTGTTTTACTCCCGGAAAAATTTTTATCGTTAGTTCTTGTCGGAGTAATACCTGCTTTACATACCCCATAAATTAGACAATCTCCGAGGAGGCTTTTAAAGAAAAAAACAATTACGTCCACCAGTGAAGCTAACAGCTAGCTAGAGAAAGGTTATAAAAAATATTTACCCTTAGTATTCAGATTAAATTAAGTTGAATATAGGGCTATATGACCTCAGCAGTTGGAGCCCCTAAAAGTCTATTTGTTTCACTATAGATGCGCATTTACCTTAAGGGTTACGGCGATATTGTAGATTCCACCTTCTACCCATTCCCGATCAGGAGAATTAACCTGGAGAGCCGATGGCGTACAGCGAATTTCCAAGAGGGGATAACGGAAATTTAAATGTGCTCCATCAAAGATTCCGACTAGTGAATTAAAAAAAAAACAATAAATAAACCGAGGATGTCCAACGCCAAGGTCTCCCCTTCTGGCCCAGGCATTTACATGGGAAGTTCACGGCTCCACCCTCAAAATCCGCGAGGGATCGCCAGCCGGTTGACGGGCACTCGACCCCAGGGACAATGCAAGACAAGGACACAAATCCACCTTCTCGTTCCTGCCACGCGCACGAAAATCAATGCGTCGGCTTCTTCTCCCGATTTTGTTTCCATGACGTGACATAAATTGGGTTTGGTTTGGGTAGATCTCAGGAATCAATATCGAAACGATAGAATTAAGAGTGATTTATTTGCTTGTCCGTATGCCCAAGGAGTTGTGTTTGAAACCGTCGGGATTATCTCGAATAGGTAACCAAGGAGCCATGTGGTGTAAACACGAATGGTTTGAAAATTTGGTGTGTCAAAACCAATAATTACAACCAAAATCATTATTTTCACTTGTATTGTATCTCATCTGGGGGCTCTATCGTCGAGGCAGATGAGAAAAACGCAAGTGAAAACAATTAAAGCCATTATAACGAGTGATTCAGACACATCAAACTTAAAAACCATTCGTGTTTGTACCACGTGACTCCTAGGTTACCTATTCGAGATAATCCCGGCGGTTCGAACACACCCCCCTGGTTTCATTTTTTTAAAAATGCATTTTAGTTTACTCGGATCAACAATATAAATACCCCCTCCCCAGGTTCCATGCGTAATTTTTCAAGCGCAGGGCAGAGGGCGTTTAAATTCGTTTCAAAAATAACAAGTAAATAAAAGTCAAAGAAAAAGAACTGAAACTATTTTTCCACCCTTATTCATTACACCTCTACCGGTTTCAACACCCTTGCATCACTATCGAGAGGACTGCAGAGTCGTTCAAAGAGCCTGTTATATATGAATAATAGGAGAAGGTAATAAGAGACTATATGTACCTACTACAGGAGGTCCTCACTTTTAGTCGTTTGACTGACACGATATATGATATGATACCAGGAATCCGCTACTACTATATCTCGATCTACTTTCCCATCCCATTGATCTTGACTATGATATTTATGATACACAAAATATATACCTAATACATTACAATAACATTTATGGATATTTATATCAATTAGGTACCTACTCTAAATACTTTTATATTTTTGATATATTTTTATTATATTTATATTAAGAATTTTATAAAATCTTTGAAATGGCATCTTAGATTAATACGATAACAATGAAATAAAATTTTTTTCATAAGCAAAAGACCATCAGATAACACCTGTGAAAATTGTTTTCATAATTGAATGCGAAAAATAAATTAAAGAAAATGGTGATTCGCTCTCCCTCTTTATGGTTTAAATCGCGGATTTTCAGAACCTACTATAACGGAATATCGAGGACTTTCTTTGGATATATATCACTTTCACAAGTATTACGGAGCTTACGAATGTTATGCTGTTTCTTCATATTCTCGAATAATTTTTAGAGGAAAACAATCTTGTAAGAATTCACCGAAGCTTTCCAGATGTTGGAGTTGATACACGGATGTAAGCGAGATTTCAGCACTAGCCTGATGTTCAGAGGCGAGTTGTCTTTTCCCAAATCGACACAATTACAACCAATTGCCATTACTATTCTAGGTGTTTAAAATTATGACGTTACATTTAGGATTGCCAAAATTCGCAATACAGGCAGGATCTATACTTTTTAAGAGATATTTTCAAGGCTTAGTAACAAATGTGGATTCTTCTCAACGTATTGGCTAGAATGCATTGGAGTCACCATTGCGGTTGATTTGAGTGGAAAGATCAGCCATCTTGGTGGGCAAGACATAATAGTTTACTCGCGCGATACTCGGAGATAAAGTTGTTTTGCATACATCAGACTTAGAGTATTGATATGAATAATGGGATGCATTTTAAAAACTCGTCGAATAAACAGTGAAACGTGCGTGAATACGCAAGCATGCACCGTATGTGTTGCTTAAATAGATTGGATTCAAACCAGTTCTGAGGAATAGAATAACTACCAGTGGAATATAATGCATTCATACTGCCCTTAAATAGCCTTACGCGTATTAGTTGATGCAGCTGCGATGAAAATTTGGTGCCATCTCATTGTATCCATTGTATTGCCATCCATTCTTGATCCATTGTCACCCGTATACGAGCATGCGTATGTTGCCTCAAATACATTCTTATCTCCAAGATTTTTCTTCTACTAAAAAAAATATGTAATTTTCTTTTTGTAACCCGGCAACCGTAACATTAGTACAATGCCGATAATGCCCACATATACAAAAGGTTAACGCTTACCATAAATAAAATGGAGCCTAAATGTTTTAATAATTGTTGTAGTCTAATTTTCGAAAAAGTTAATAAAATACTAAGAAGTGCGGTATACTTTGGTCAATTTGAATATTAACAGAGGACTGAATGATAAAATGCTTAAGAACAAGACAATATGTGTTTGAAAGCTAGGTAAAGAGTGGAACTATGAGAGTATATTTCAAATTGCAGGTAAAAAGCAAGTGTAGTAAGTTAAAATACTGGCATTTACTTTTAGACAAACAGCAGTATGCAATATTTTGATCAACCAAACGAGCTACCTTTAACAAAATATCACTTACCGTAAATGTTTACAAATTAATTCCAATCGAAAAAACAAATTTGCCAAGGGAAAGCCACCATTTTTTTGTTAGTGTATAATTAGATAACAGGTAATCTCTCAAATCCCATTAACAAACCCATGTCAAACAAACATGTGCAAGAGTGAAAGTAAATTTATTCCGTGGTACTGTTTAGAATTAAATCACAATTAAAACGTGAGATAATGCATGTCAAATGTATCTTTCCCATTCTTCGAACTGAGATAAAGATATTGGCCCACCAGAAACTATAATGCATTTCTTCTAGTACTATACGACGTGCCGCAAGATTTGGCTCTTTGTTAGGTGTACTGATATTGTGAGTGAATATTTGATTTGCTACACACAAGAGTTTCCAGAGAAATGCAACATGAAGAAGTTGGCCTTTGCCGTAACCGGGTAAACGATTTTGATCAAACTTGGCAAATCGTCGTCATTTGATAGATAATTGAAAACCCCAAAGCCGTTTTGCAAAACATGCAACCGTTTACGAGAAATTCCAACGTTGTAAAACTCGAATTTTACAAAGTTGACTACATATTATATAGTATATCTCCGAGTTTATTAAATCTACAGACGTGCAAAAGAGATTATTTTAAAGGTCTAGACTTGTACAAAATAATAAGGGATTATATTGTAAAATATAAACAATTTTACAAAGTTTATAGCAATTTTAAATTTTCAAATCGACTTCTGAACATGCACCTATGCCCTCGATTGTGCTGATTTTTTATATGTTGTACACACCACCCTCCTCTACAGATTAAAAAAGTTGGTCTCAGGTAATACTTCATTTAAGAAAAAAATTTGAGTGTAAGCGTAACGCCCGCCATTGGCCGCGGCGTCAGGCTCACGGTAGACCGTACGGTACTCTGGTGTCTTCAGATCGCAGTACACTGTCTCTTTCATCTTCTTCTCGCGAAATTCAACCTGCCTTAAATCCCCTTTACCCGTGTCATTCGCCATTTGCTTCCCGTAGATGTGACCACCGCTATAGAATACACAAGGGCAACACCAAGCCTTAACAGCGGTCGGCCGTGTATTTATATATGTATAAAGGTAGTTGTTTCAGGCTTCATTTGGTGGAATATCATAGCGAAAGAAAAATACTGGCAATTTTCCACAAGATGTGGAAAATTGCCAGTATTTTTCTTTCGCTTTATATATGTATATATTTGAGGGAATGGATCGAAACTACTCGAGCAGAAAATTAAATGAAATACTAACATATGGCACGTACACAAATATTGGTTTTTCGTATTTCCCTAGCAAAAAGGAATTAGAAGCTGTGTTTCACCAAGAGAGTTAAGACATCATCTATTCCGAGCTCGATACATACGATGAAACACGAACAGCGAAGAATAATGCAGCAGGCTGTTAGTTTTATTAGACAATTAGGAGGACACAATATGGATACGTACACCAATTATAACGTTAGTATAGAAGGGAAGCAAAACCACTATCACTGGAAGCTGACACGGAGCGGAGGTATCTTACCCTGAGAATGGCCTTCAAAGCATTCTTACATGCACATATGGAACCACGTGTAAAAAACACCCAAGAAAAAACCTCACTCGACTCATTGAATTAATGAAAAGATGGCGAATAGTTAAAACCTTCAGGGTTCGGGAAATGAAATAATTTATTCTTGAAACACGGAAAGCAATGAGCACATTCTGAATCTTTATTTCTTTCCACATATTTACATATGAAATAAAGAGAATAGCACAACTTATGACTACTGGATGAAATTGAACTTCAAAAGTTGTACTCAGTACAATTTACTGCCCACTTATATTTAATGTACACTTACACACAACAAATGTTTCAACCCCTAAAGAGTCATCATCAGGTCTACTGTATACTTTAACCTTGGGGCACGGGGCCTAGAGTGGTCGTCGTGACCTCGAAACATATCCACCCGCTTGTTAAGGGGAAAGTTCATCACTACTGTAAAATGTAAATTGTAATCAAAAAGTAGCGAGGCAAGTGTAAGACAGTAAACTTGACGTATCACCCTACCACAGCAAGGCATACAAAGCTGAAAGGGTTATGACATTAGGTTGTCAAATACCGCGCAGAGAATTTTATATTTCAAGCCACCAAGCAACGAGATGCTAAAGCAATTATTATCGGGGGGTCACTTTTAGCCGGTCAAAGTCATTAAATTGTAACCAACTAGTAAACAACACGTTCACCAAGTAGCAAAATACTATTTAAATCGATGTAAAACTGCCGTCGTGGAGGAAATATTGTCGCAATAAAATTGGTACAAATCCAATTTGAAACGGGACATAGCAGGTTCAATAAGTCGCCTTAACGTTTTCCTCAGTATACTGCGAGCAACCAAGGCAGAAATGGCTAGAAAATGTGGAGACACTTTCCATCAATTGTACGATTTCGTCTTCCCAGCTCTCAGTAACTCCTTAGCGGAGGAGTAAGTATGGAATTGGAAGGGAAAGAGAGGAACCCGGCGCCGGCATCACCCTGCTCTGATGAAAGGAGCTCGAGGGACCGCGTTTTCACGACTACTTTCCATATGACGAACGCAGTACTGAATCTGGACGACTAATAAGTCACAAGAGTAGGGCATTAATAACAACCAGACAATTATAATCATACTAAAATTCTGTTTTTAGATTTTCCAACTACTTATAAATCTCAATCTTAACACCCTACGACAGACACCAAACTGCCTATGTGGGATTCGAAACAGCTACTCTTGGGTTGCCAGACCGGTGCACAATCTGACGCGGACCTGGACTATAGTCCACACAGCAACGTATATTTAACACTAATAGTGCAGCAATCAATCTCATTCCCAATGATTTGGCTCTTACCTGATGAAAACTGTAGGCTATGTAAGCTATGTCGGGCTCTCCACCGGGAGAGGTACCTATTTCTTGTCATTACCTACGCCAATACCTTGGCAGCGAAATACCCAACGGTGTGAAGCTGGAGAACATTTTATATATAAAATCATTATCTTCTATGGCTGAGTCAACGGACGTATCATGTGGTCTTTGAAATTACTTAAGAAACAAATTAAAAGTCTATAGATCAGGGGTTCCCAAACTTTTTTGTACTACGCCCCCTCCTGTTAAAATGGAAAACTTCCACGCCCCCCTTCACAGTAAATTTTGTGGGCATGTAAAAAAAACAAGTATTACATTGAAAACAAACATGTATTTTAACTATCACAAAATACAAAATTATAAGTTCCAATTTAAAGAAATACTGAAAAGAGAAAAACATTGACAAAAAGCTATATATTTTTGCAATAAAAGAGTTTTATGCAAGTGGATTGTTAAGTTTTCTAAACATCAAGGTTGATTTTAAAAATCTACAATCTGAAATTAGTTAAAGAAATGCATGGATTTTATTTACTTAGAGATTTTTATTTTTAACTGGTCTCGCGCTGACGCCCATTGACGCCCCCCTGACACGTCTTCACCCCCCCCCCCCCCCTCCGGGGGGGCGCGCCCCCCAGTTTAGGAACCCCTGCTATAGAGATATCTCGCATGTGTCCTCTACGTTTTCAAAGACCACATTGGGCCTGCTCTCTTCGAGTTTCGTGGGATAGCCAGTTTAATTTCTCTAATAACCATATCAAGACAACTTTCCCCACTCAAAGATCACCGATAAATGTAGAAAGTCCTCTCCAAAAATAATCAATGTGATAATTAATAATTTTGTGTGTGTGTGTGTGTGTCTGTAGGCTGATGGGTCCCTTTCGCGAATATCAAACATGCTCCAACGTGAAAAGAAATCACTTCATTCCGACATTTACTGCAGTTTTTTTTCAATGCGTCTGAGGAAATGAATTTTCATAACGGAGGGATCAAATTTTCAACCACCCACGTTTCCGTCTATGAAGTGTTTCTACTCAATTCTTCAACATAAATTTCCCATGAAATAATTATGTTTAATAAAAACTTCTCATGAATCCACAGTTCAGCTTTGAATACTGGATATTTGGTAACGTTATCATTTGTTATTTTAGTTAAATAACGTAACAGTCTCGCCAGAACATCTATACACACAGCAAACTCCATTGTACAATTTGATCAAATTGAGACACCGCAGGCGACTCTATTTACGATAAATACCCTTTCCTGGAAAGTTCATTATAGAGCACTGAGATTGTTCTTTCCGGCTCTTTGCTGGGCTGTTTCCGCCCAACAATTTATAAACTGTGGCAGAGAAAATTGCTTCCATTCTGCGGTCTCTGAAATCAGACGAATCTCTCTCGGAGGAATAATTAAAATAAATCACACGCTTCGTAGAAGGTAAAGAGAGATTCCTGCGAGTTGTGGCATTTGATGTGTGAAGAAGAAGGCATTTCTGCTCCTTCTCTTTGGAATAGTAAAATGCCGATATTTTTGGATGAAGACGCACATCCCGAGAAGATTAAGCGCGTTCAAACTATCAAGAGATCTCCAAAATAGAAGAAATAACGCGAGCCCGGCTCCGGGGTGAAGTTCCTAGTTTTCGAAGGAAAAGGAACTCGCGTTCCTACAATACGCTTGATTCGCATTCACCTCCGAGCGATCCAGCGCAGGCAAACGTCGTTCGGAAATGATCTCAATTCAGTAAAACATAGGAGCGCGAATTAGTCGATCTCTGGGATGAATTAATCAAGATGAGCAAAGTTCCTCTCTCTGCCCCCCAATCCTCCTACCCTCTCTCCCTCTGCTCACAGAGCCTCACCCGCAGCTCCGAACAACTTCCAGCGTGCCTCAAAGAACCAAGTCGAAATGGCGCGGCGGCCGTTAACGCTTCGCCTCTCCTCGAAAGATTGGAGTGGTGTTGTTGTTATCGTGGCTCGGATACTAAAAAAAGAAAAGACTTTGATCCACCTCAAAATCTAGATATTTGGGGGTTCTCGACTTATTTTGGAGGGTTCCAATAGCTTCGTCGTTGAAGGCTTGTCGGTGAAGGGAGGCCACTGTGACTTTCCTCGTCCGCGATAGGAATTGGGATGTGTTTTGCGGTCGCCCGCCGTGAAAAATGGTCAGAACAAGGGCGATTAATCTTCGTCGGGAGGAAGTTGAAAAAGGCGGAATCAGCGAAACATCGTGGGCGGGCGCAAAACATTCAAAGGTCCCGGAGGAATGGATTCGCGAGACAATCGGCCCGCCTAAAACGCGTATCCCAAGAAGAATTAATATCTATTCACTCTATCGGTATGAATATGCTAGGGAAGCAATTGTTACTTACTCTCAAAACGAAATTGAATTGAAACCCATCAAAATGTGCTGACAGAATAATCGTCGATCACAAAGCCATTAGGAGGAAAGATTGAAAGGAAATAACTTCAAAGTTCCTACAGTAGGATATGAACAAATTTTCCATAAGATCTGTCACAAAATCTGCTTCCACATGTCAAGCCCAAACTCACAAATTTATCGAAAGTGAAGGAGTATAAAAGAGGAGTACAATAGTGGAATAATTTCTTCGACACGCGGTAAATTATTTTGAATTCATTCCAGAGCACAACATGCTTCCCATTTTTTTCAGCATTCACAGATTTGCGTTGGAAAATATTTTAAATCAATTATCACTACAGGTTATTGAGTATTGTAGTTCAATTAACTAAGGTTGTATGGGTATTGAAGATAACCTGGAATTAAAAATGGCTCAAGGCTGCAATGTTCCATAAGCGCGAAGGAACGAACAGTACTCTAGGTTAGCTTCCCCATCGTTAAACGTCTGATATATATGAATGCACATATGAAAACACTGTTCTCAAAATAGCCTATTTTACGTATAGTAATCTTACGGATATGGGAGGCCCAGGGCCGGAGCCCAAACCGTCGTCCGTTTAGTTTTCGGCGCACGCACTGAGCGGGGCCAAAGCGTGGGGCAAAATGTAAATTCAGCACACAAGTAAAAACACTTCGTCCTTGGGACGCCATCTGCCGAGGTGCTTGTTTTGAGTAAAATTCAAAACTGGGTGTGGGGCACGAGAGGGTGGGGAAGGAGTAAGGGAGGGCAAGGAGGGAGAAGGCGGAAGAAGAGGGGAAACGCAGGAGACTCGCAATCAAACCCACGCCTTCCCGAGATCGTCATTCATACACGCGTCCCTTCCCTAACCTTGGCGCCCGACTCCCTCCCTATCCCTTACGGTATAAAACCCCCTGTAATCCACAATCAGTATGCTGCGATCGCCCCGGTTACGAATGAAGAGGGATATATGCGAGCAAATTGGCCCCCATCTCCGTCCTTGTCATGATGGCGACCCTTTACCCCATTTTCTACCGGCTTCCACCCTCTCCTCTCCCCGCCCCCCTTTTCTCCGGCGACTAACCACCCCCTCGACTCCGGTACCCGACCTCCCCAACACCCTCACACCTCCCCATACCTACACTTCCCTCCTAACCGTACCTCCTCCGCCAACTTATTTCCCATCTCCACTCATCGTTGCCCTGCAACCTCTCCTCCGCCAGTACTCCCTATTTTATTAATACTGTAGGACGTGACGGAGCGTTACACGGAAATAATAAGTCTTCCTCGCCCCACTCCCCCCTAACCCTCCAAGCACATCCTATCAAACAACAGCGATGGAAGCGCATATTTTTCTTGCCACCCCTCTTCGAAAGGCCGCGTATATCTGGCACACTTTTCAGCTTAGTCCGATCTCGTAGGTTCAAGCCATCACGGAGAGGAAGTTAATAACTCGCTCCCATCAATTTCAAAGAAGTTAGTAGCTTTCATTCAGGCTCGACGAGCTTCTCAGCTTGGATACTTAGCGAGAATAATTCGTAAATTATGGAGTTTCTCCTCAAAAACATTGACCGACCAATTCTGGCAAAATTCGCCTGTAGTTGTTTTCAGGTGCATTGAGATAAAAAAATTTGGAGATAAAATTTGGGGCCGTGTATGAGTCTATTTAATATTTTGTCGTATGACAAGCTTGAAATATTTATTAGAAAATATTTGTAACCAATTATCAAAACCGTTTCGGCGAAAAAAATTCCGACCAAAAAATAGTTATTTTCAAATTCATAATATATGCCACCATTTCGATAGAACAAGAACATCAGTATCAGTGAATGTAAAAGACAATAAAATAAGAAAGGCGGAATGGTCTAAATCTTATTAAATATTTTGTTTAGTGTCAATATGTACTTATGCATAATTCACAGGAATTAGTGCACCGGAAAATATGTTTTTCAACATACTAAAAGAAACTGAAATAAGGGATATCGAACGATACCCATAGAATATGAGTTATGAGTCTTTTTTATTTTTTATCTGAGGGCACGCTTGAAATATATACTCATTAAAAAGGTGCGAATAATTATCCAAAACCGTGAATTTGTTGGCCAATATTTTTTTTTAAGACTGCCAAAATTTTATTTTTTAAGTAAAAAAAAGCATGATCTTGCGCTGATTTTTCAATCGCAAAACACCAGATTCGCAATCTACGATCATTTTTTTTACGAATGTGGAATATTTACACCAAAACAAAATGTTCATGCAGGGACCCTATTCGTTCATATTTCTCTATTATTTGCATTCAAAATGAGATTGAAATTTCTAAGTGCCATATATTCACCTCAATAGTATTTATTCTATCTCAGTAAGACTATTAACTAGAACTACTGCATTTGCATTACGATAATTTGTATATATTATTTCCTTGACTTTGTCACCCCATTAGTAGTTAGTCTACCTAAAACTATAAACTAGAACTAATGCAACGGCAGTACCGTTTAACTTATTAAGTATTTCCTCGATTTCAACTCCAGCAGTAATAGTTAATTCGGTTATAACCAGTTCTTTGTGAGATTATCTTGTTATCATTTCTGGTGGATCAGTAGCATAAGGGAGTTTATTAATTTTGACTTACTGTATTTCACGCTATGTTCCGCTGAACACGCTTCCACTCCGTTTCATTTACAAACTTCCAAACTTTTTTCAGGCTACACAACTCCAGAAATTTCTGCCTTCAGGCTTTTTACCTTCAAGCTGTTTTTTGAGCAAACACTCGAGAAAAACAGCTAAGCAATATTTTGCTAAAATATGTTAAAAATATAACCTAAGAAACTGTACAAGCGCCAGGTTGTATGCGTGATTGTCTTAAAAGCACTTTCTCTACTTATCAGCAGAAAAGGTGATCATACATTCAACTGGTATACATTTTTGACATAATAGAAACTTGAAAATAAGAGTTTTGGCTCAAACAGAAGCAATGCAACGCAGTTAAGTGAAGACAAAATCTATTAGCAACGGTGGAACGTCTGAAGAGATTATCGCTCCTCCTTGTTGAGTTGAGTTGAGGTCTTAAAAGACGATCGAGAAGTTCAACCACCCCTATTGCGCGGATTCTCAGTCTCATGGTAATGGATATCAATTGGTTTAGGTGCTATTGCAACACGATGACAGTTGTCAGAGAACCGAGGAATTATATTTGTCTGCAACACACACAAACTATTTGCCACACTGATTCACGTAAATTGTGATCCTAGTAATTTCCAAATTCACGTTAATGCGTTCAGCTCGAAATGTTTAGTAAGGCGTGATTAGCAGCTTGAAAATTGTTAAATGACAACTATTCGAGGAAGTTGGTTAAAAATTGTATAATTGAACCAAAATACCTAAACCGAAGTGATATCACGCACCTCTCTGAAATATTTACTCATTGTGTGAATTGGAGATTTAGTTTAAGCCGTATCATGCGTCAAGAGCTGAAGCACGATGACACTTAGCGACATGAATTTGATTGATCTTTTAATTTTTAACCCTTAGTTTGTACTACACATTTGACGTTTCACATAACCGAAGACACGGCTGACGTCAGCATATATTGGAGGATTTTTAAACAAGTAGAGGAGCGTAAAAGAAGAAAATGAACTTGCCCATGGGAGAACGAATAAATAATTACGAGTGATTTTCTGATACGATTAACACCGCAATTTGTGAAGTGGGATCACATGCCACTGTCATTCTATTAATTTGCATGATAATGACAAGAAAACATTACTGTTTAAGCTCAATTTATTTACAAATGAAAAGGGGGATTGGTGTTTTCTAATATTTTCTAATTACGGGTAAAATGATTGGAGGAAAGCGAGAAAAATTATCACCAAATTAGATACGTTTGTGATTAAGTTTCGATTCGTGGGAGTGATTAATCAAAAAGGAATTTTTTTCATGCTCCACCATCTCCCCTCGATCGGCGATTTGCAGACCACACTCCAATCAATTCGTACTCTCTCTTTCTCTGACACACAAACTCCTTTCCGTTACTAATTTCGTTTCTCGTCATCCGAGGTTTTAGCGAGGACCCTCTGATTCGAATACCCGACGCATCGCCTTCCTCTGCTGCGGACGTAGCCAGGCTGGGTAACTCCGGGCGCATGACGGTATGTGTGCCTAGGGTAAAACAAAGACGCGAAAGGAAAAGATAGCAGAGATATCGCCAAAGGAAGAGTGAAGCCTAACGCTCGCCATCCTTGACGGTAAGTATACTTCCCGTAAAGGTGGGTATATATGGAAATGAAAAACTTCCCGCGTAATCTGTCTGATTTTGTCCTTAAACTTCACACGCTCTCTACCTGACATCATCCCACCCATATCAAGGAGGTTAGACTGTACTGGAAGAAGCATTGGCATGCTACTCTACGAGTGACAATGAATCCAGAATGGGGGTGCTTGGGAAAGACCCCACCTACTCCGTAAAAACATTATGTTTTGTATGGCGTGTTATATAGATTGCCTGAGAATTAAAACTAAAGCAGCAAATCTTGCCCAAATTTCATTGCAGCGGCGTCTGTTAATATTTCCAAGGCTAAGAACAGCAAATGAGGGGGCATTTCTAGCCTAAATACCCGAGACTTCCTCATTTTTTAACTCTGATTATGCGGATAATGGACGCGAAACTTTGGATAACCAATCTCTACACGCAGCGGCACCCGAAAGAGACAAGGTTCGAATTTAACCCAATTAAGCTACATATTTGGCCCTTGTTTTGCGTAGTTGAGCCTTTCCCCTGTTTCTTCGATGAATTTTAAAAATGCATGTCATTATTCATCTTACTATTCTAAGTTTTACTACGCGCAAAAACAGCTTCATCCAAACGAGTGTCGCGAGAAGCAATGCTGTATGTCCGTTCCCGCCAAGACGTCCGCTGACTTCTCAAACAAGCGGCGATTCCTTCTCTAGTACATTCTAACCTCCTGGATCCATACTGCCTTTTCTCCTCCTCAGTAGTCCACACTTATAAATTAGTCCAGCCTCCATAACGTTCTCTAAAGCATACTCACTTCTTATAACAACTTTCAATCCACTTTCTTTGTCTCCTAATTCCTTCAATTAATTTGTTCCATCCCTCTATAATTCCCAGGGCTTCTTCGTTTCACAATTTTTTCCTACTTTACCTTCACCTCCATGTCCTCTTCTCAAAAGCCTGCAGTCTTATTCCCATCCCCTTTCCTTCAAGAGTACGTCTGGCCCCCATACAATGCTACACTGTATGTAGTCTGTATGACATGACAATGGCATCTATTGACAACACTAACCCATGTATGGTAGGCAAATACCTACAGAAAATAATTTTTAGATAAATGTCATTATAACTAATAACCATTTATTACTATGTAGATACTAACCATCTAGCTGCATGTGATCCTATTATACATATAACATGTTTCCATGTAGTAGCATGTCAATAGTTCATGTTTGGTGATATTCACCCCCTGTGTCAACCCTCGCGGTGGCTTGCAGGGTGTTGCGTAGATGTACACTGAGAAATATTTCGCAAAAAAACTGTTCTTCTTTAACAGTGTATATGAATTCCATTTTACCAGAGCCACTGGAATTTTTCTTTGCGCACGAAGACAGAAGAGGTCGAGGTTTTTTTATTAGACGTTGCTTAGGGATAAGTGATCCTGAGCAAAGTACAGGTATACGCATCAACCTGGTACGATAGCTAATCTAAGTAACATTTGGGAATACCCCCCCCCGAACAAACACCGCTCAAGGCGGTCGTGTTTACAGACCCATGTTATCTTATACGGAAAGCTTCCTAGTGGATCCCATGTCAGAGGCGGAGTTCCAAGTTAGGTCCGCCCTCACCTCAAAGTGACTTCAGACAGGAAAGGGAGGTGTAAGGATGAGGTGGCAAAGGGACAAGGGTTAAAGAGAAACCCCGCGTCGGCATCAGCCGGCACCTACCAAAGACGAATTTACCAAGAGATTTACGTCCCATCTGACAGACTGAGAATTAAATCTCAAATACTTCTCACATGGAATTTAAGAAGATACACTCACACAAACAACACTCATTTTTTCCGAGGAAATGTTTAAAGCACTACGTGTTTCAGCTCACAGAGTCCTTCATGTGCAAGACCTGTTTGATGGAATACGCATTCCTTCGACTGCATCAAATCTAAATCTGTTCAATAACTTACGAAGAGACCATGATTCCACAGATGGCATATTTTTTCCTGTGTGAAGCAGTGACGGAAGCAATCGGTCAGGTAGCCGTAGAAGGAAGGGATGACGTCCACTCTATCTCCGAATCTAAATTACCAAGCAACATCTTGAACTCGAAGTATTCACCTATTGTACGCGGTAGAAAAGAATATTTGCGTCTACTTGCGCACTAATATCATCCTCTCTGTTAAAAAGGGATTAACACTATTCTTCCCCAAAATAATTTTTCCGTAGGTTGAAATCAAAAGAGATTCGGTTGAACGCAAGACTTATTATTTGTACGCGAGATAAGTAGTTGCCAGTCATTCTATGAAGGAAACCGAAAAGTAATTTGTGTCAATAAGAAAGCATGCTTGTATAAATATTACCCTATACTAGACGCCCTAAATGCGTGTGGAAGGGGAAGACTTGTCACTGGACATGAATATACGGTCTAAAACAATGAGTCGAGGAAAAACCAAACATTGAATTTTTTTAATGATTGATTTTCCTTTCGTGGTGTTCGTAGGCAATGCATGTGAAAAAATTCTTGAAGTCTACGACTCAACGATTTTTTTCTTTTAACTTGCCACTTCTGTCTTCCCTATTAAAATGGGAGTAGATAAGGAATATGGTTGCTTTATCAGAATAGGTGATGCATAGGATGGAAGTAGAATTTTTTTGAGGAGGCTGAAAAAGACCAGGGCGTCCGGATAATCCTACCCTTAACGCCTTACCCAGTGCCAAGGGATCCTATCTTAATGCCTCATTCAAAAAAAAAACACTGAACTGTACTAGAAATACAACTCATTGGGATATGGGTGCCAAAAAATCATCTCATCCACCACCGAGATTCAAACCTTGGATGTGGGAATAGAAACTAGGTGTTCCAGAGAACACATCACCCAGAACACCTCATCCAAAGGGTCCGCTTGGGCCCATAGAGGTCTGAATTCATCTCCAACCCACACGTAAAAGTCGGTGATTAAACACAGATTGCTGGGGGATCTCATGTGATATTGCATTTATTTATTTATACGGTAAAACGTCAGCCAGTCCTTTCCTTCCCCCAGGGACTTTTCAGGGTAGAGGAAAGAGCCATTGATCGGCTAAAGGCCTCATCTCTCATTTTCTTTTTTCCTCGGCCATGATTTATTTCCCCAACTTTGACCTTTAATTCTCTCGTCTCGAAGCTGAGCAACTCCCCAGAGATCTTCCCTGTTACGTCTTGTACCTTGGCAGACCACGATGCGTACTTGGGACAGACCAGGCTAGGCAACTCAAAAATAATTATACGCAACAATCTGCATCTAATTGCACACTAATACCATCCTCTCTGTTAAAAAGGGATAAACGCTATTTTTTTTCGAGGAGGTTGAAAAAGACCAAGGCGTCCGGGTAATCCTGCCCTTAACGATAGGTGCCAAGGGATCTTATCTTAACGCCTCATTCAAAAAAAACACTGAACTGTACTAGAAATACAACTCATTGAGATATTCACGTTAATATCATATAGTGAGTTACTATAGTTTTATTTCATTATTTGGGATTTCCACCGAAACGTTCATTAATAAATCAGAATTTTTTCAGATATTTATTAAAAACCAGCTTCTAAATTTGTTATAAATTGTTTTCGTTCATGAACGAAAACAAATATTTATCTGAATCGAGAATTCTTAAGGAAATTGGGAGAACCATTATTTAACAATGGATTTTTTTAATTTACAGCATAAACATCTCTTGGCATTAAATAGTTGTATTTGAGGTTAACCGAAGAAATCCGAAGAAGGAATTGAGATTAATCGAATTACCTTAGTGACAATAACCAACTTGGTAAAATATTTTATGTATATCTAATTTAACTCTTTCTCGTTGACAATAAATTAAATATAAATTTACTGTATTTCCAGTGAACAAACGTTAAATATGTCCTAGCAAATAGCCATTTCAATATGGGATAGGGATGGTTTGGTGGCTAAAGTACTTGATTTTTAATCATGAGGACACGTGTTCAAATCCCGGCAGTGGCAAATATTTTTCATAGGTATACCTATACTCACATCGATTTTGCGTGTTCAATTCAGGGACGGGATCACTGATTCTACTTTCGCGTTATCCCTATTCCTATCAAAAACGCGAAACCCTCTAGATGCGCACTGCTCATAGTAACTGAATTAACGACTCACTCTACCAGTAGAAAATGCAGAATACTTTTGCGATCACCATGTCGCTCTCCCAAGGAAATTAAAACGTTCTGGAGGAAACATTGGCATGCTACTCTACGGGTAACAATGAAGCCAGAATGGGGGTGCTTGGGAAGGATTAGGCCCTACCTCCTCTGCACAAAATATTCAGTTCTCGATTGCATTATATGGAGACTTCATGTGTATTAAAGCATAAATAACAGTAAAATCATACCCAAGCTTCATTTCTGTGGGATCTGTTAATTCTACTAAGGTTATTTATGCTATATATTTATTGTTTAAGGCTATTTATGTATCATTTGTATTCACTGCATTAATCAGAATTAATTTTATTCATAAAAACTGGTAAGAATTTAACCTATTGAAACTACGTACTTGGCGCTTATATGCGCGTTGGCGCACTTTCCTATTTATTTGACGAATTTAAAAAATATATTCCTTTATTCCTCCAACTTCTCTTTACAGCATTTTTATAGGATTCAAAAACAAATTTTAGCCTGAGCATTACGAGCAGCAAACCCATCTGTCCGTGCCAAGTAAGATGGTCTTCCTTGCTACTCATATCAGCTGTAATGCGGCCTTCAGTACATTCTCAACTCCTTGTCATTCTCATAAGAGCCATCGAAAATTAACGATAACGCGAGCGAGCTTGATTTCGAAGATCCGTGATCGGATTCACTCAGCATTCAGTCGGTCGAATGTGACGCAAAGCAGTGGACTACTTTCTGCTTTCTTTAACAGCTGGCCTATACTGTTTATCTTTAGTCCTTCCTCCATTTCCTGAAATATCCCAAAACATAGCGAATAACCCATCATTACTACATGGCATACATAACCAGAGATCGGCTCACTTGAAGCTACTCTTCTACGATACATTGATGATCAGTTACCAGTACCGATTACATTTTTTTGAAAGTAACAAGTACAGGTACAAGTGCATTATTAACTTTTCATGCAATGATAGAAATAAGCCTAAGAGGTCAATGCGGGAATATGCAGCATGCCGTTTTTCACATCATTATTATTTTAACGCACTGTAGGTATTTGATACAAATATTGAAGCGCATGTTATCTACCAATAATTCCTCCAGCAATATTAAAACTGTTACAGGTATTCTTGTGTTGGATTTAATGAAATAATTGGCTACTTTTTCTCAGATAAGTCTTTACCTATATCTAAACAGTTTAAACAAGAGATTAAACGCTGAACCTGATTACATGCAAGGTTTTACAGTATTAAAATTAATTCATTGGAATGAGTGCCGCCCGCTGATGTCTTTACATTTTAATCGATAAATTAAGCTACATGCAGTATCAGCAATTGTAAAAGAACCTCACGAACACTTAAAATCCACTCCAATACAAATTTTGCATCTCACAGTCATATTTTGGGTGCTCATGCCTTCAGGTAACTCAAAGTAGGGTTCTAAATACTCAATTAGGATCTCTCAATAAATACTCAATTAGAATCTCTCAATAAATACTCAATTAGGATCTCTCAATAAATCTTTACCATCGAAGGCTGTTGATGGAAAACATACGGCATACGTATGAGGTACGCTTGCAACGACTGTAGAAAATTGACTTCACTATCATAATATAGTACCAGAACCATCAAACTCCAAAAGCGGAAGAGTATCTGCCAAAACTATGTAACAAGTTATCATGCAAGTACAAATCAAGAAAGTAATGATTACATTCATGAAGCCATGAGCAGATTACTGGTAATAGTAACATTTTTAAATGAAACTATTACAAGTAAAACATACCAAAAATAATAGTTACTGTATCTCACAAGCAGTTACTTTAATTCATGTACTCCCCGTCACTGTCAATGGCCACCCATCGGTTGTCACCCACTACTACTTGACCTGACAACTTTACAAAAATCAAACATCAGACGAATTGACCGCAGAATCCCGTGGAAGAATGCCACCGAAAAAATGCTTTGTGCCAGAGATTTTTTCAGTACCTAGTTGGAGAGAAACCCTAGAATATCAAAAAGACTGGCCTGCTCCCTCCTAAAGTTTTGTCCCATAATAATGACTATGTTTTGTTAAAATTTATTAAAACATAAATTCTCTGAGCCTTCGATAATTGAAGTTAATTAACTATCTTGTAGTGGATACTCCTTCAATGAATAATGTACAGATTTTACGGGACATCTAAAAAATAATATTCCATGCTTTTCTACTTGAAAAAAATTAAGAATGGGTAAAGACTCTGAGATGGCGAGAAATGCATTGTATGAAGTTGGAATTTATGTACTTTCTCTGAGACTGGAAGCACTATTAATGACTTGAGCGATCGGAAACCTTTAAGACGAATAAACTGATCCAGGTTCATCGGTCAGATTTTCACATTCTCTGCTACGTATTAAGGAACAGCACCGGGAATAAGAGCATCCCCTACAAAAAACCTCAAGCTACACTATTGGTTAATGCAAGTACTTGTAATTTTTTTAATTATCACTGATTGGTCACGCTAAATTGCATCAGCATAAAAAGAAGAGAACAAAAAAAGATAAGGATAAATGAATTTAACCCGTTTTTTGCACCCCAAAAGATAAAACGACAAAACAACGGACGTTGAGGTAACACACATGTTAATCAAGGAATGGATCACGTCGGGGCGGAGTACATATATAGATTAAAAAAATAACAATCTTGAATCATTTCAAGAAGAAGTCATTGAAAACTTCTTAGTATTGATTAGTTGGTAGTTGAAGTACCTTTCCTTGGTAATTTTCATTTGCCTGCTAACTCGAGCAGCGACCGTCTAATTGATTCGATGCTGTGGTACCACCGGGTCTAAACAGCAAATATGGAGACAAATACGTGCTCAAACGCGAAATATGAGTGACGAGGACAAAACCGGAAGGTCAACTAAATCGCAAAAACTCGTTGGCAAAATTCCACAAGGAGCAGTTCAGCCGACCCATATTCCGAAGACCCTGGCATTTTTTTACAGGCACCTTGTATGGGATGTGGGACTCCCCCTTAAACCCTTTTGACTGTCTTTTCTCTCGTACGCCTGCACGCGGGCTCATTTGAGGGGGCGCTTCTAAATGAGTGAGGGGAAATATCCAGTGGGAATCCAACTTCATAGCCTTTCTACCCACCGTCCTCTTCCTCATTCCAACACAAGAGGCAGATTTTTTAGGCACCTTCATTAAATGGCTTTCCACCCTTTAATCGGGAACGGTTATCACTCCAGCTAAACGCTCGAGGAGAGACTTAAAAAACAATAATAAAAGCCTGAGCATTTCAGCAGGACGAAGGCAATTTCCCTCGAGCAAAAGTTCTCTGCCTGACAAAGTTCGCCAATTTCCAGGAGAATAATTCTGATCATTTCTTTTTTCAAGACCCATTGAAGTTTTCCTCAAAGAGAAATTCTTAATGTGTAAAATTTTAAAAAAACTGGGGTTCTCCTATAAAGGACCGTCTATACCCTACTTAACGTTTAAGAGGGGAAGGGTGAGAGCCAACTGCTAAGACCATTTTTTATGGTCATTGAAATTGTTAAGACCGTTGTGAGTAAACTTGTGCAAGTAAAACTGCGCTGCGTAAAGCGACGACTTGCGAGTAAAAATATTTTGTCTCAATACATGTTCTGATCAGATACATGTATTCCCGCAGTTTTTACCTTTGTCCCAATAGATGACAAGGAGGTAACAGTAACAAATTGCTACTGGGATTCTAGCGATTCAAGAGGACCAGGGTTCGAATCCCGGCAGAGGAAGATATTTTTCATTGGTAAACTCCTACTTGAGACTTTATGAAGTTCACTTAAGTCCATTATTCCGACCGTTCGATGGGACATTAAACAGTAGTCCACATGGTGTTTTTCATCTAGAGCAGGGTAATTCCGACGCCTGGTTTCTCTCTACCCTTCCTCCCAACCATTCCAGACCTATTCTTGTACCGTTCCTCCCGGTCTTAAGCGCCTATAAGTATGGGAACAAACTTGAAAACTATGATAGGATTAGATCCCACTAGTTTGTTCAGAAACACATTTTATAGCGGTGATATCAGTTGCTTCGTTCACACTCACTCAATTGCTACTTGATCGATCTTGACAGTATACTTTTTATTCACGGTACTACCACTACTTGGCGATATATTGCCGATGAAAAATTGCTCTGACGAATGAACCGAGTATAACCGTCCAGCAATCGTTCTCGCAATTAATTGCCTCACAGAATGTTGCGGAGGATAACTTTAACTGATGCTCCATTAACAGGTGCAATTTCAATACCCGTGTAACACGGTCTTTATACTGCACCATCGTCGGGCTAGGGGGACGGTCTAGTCTACCGTTACGTTTGGAGAACCATGCATTAATATTCTGCAAGCAAATTCATTTTTTTGTTCTAATAATAATGAAGACACAGAGCATAATATTCGAATAATAAAATAATAGAATTGAGAGACAGAAATGCATTTACAAAAACTGTCTGTTTTATTATTAACAAGGAAGAGTTTTTTTGACAACATAACGTAATATTTGGGAGAGGGGTCCAAAACATTGTTACGGAGTATTATAGAGGGAGGGATGAGGTGAGGACGTGAGAGAAGTACAAAATAATGTAGGTCCACCCTCTATATGAGTCCGGCCACATCCTTAGGACTTCACCGCTCATACAACTCCCGTTTGCTAGGATAGGGTTCCCCACAGGAGGGACGCCTACAAATAATGAGACTTCCAACCCTACAGGATGGCACTCGAGAACGACCACCGAGAGGAAGATCTTTTGCGGTGGTCGTGTCTTGAGCTGGCTAAATACGCTCCCTACCCATAACTTCTGCGAGGATACTGTGCATGCATACGTTCACAACGTAAGTATTTAACAACAAACAAGCAAAGAATCGAAGGAAAAAACTGAACTTCTCGTCTCCTGGTGGGACTTGGTTGCCTGAGAATAGTAAGTAGGACGCAGAGGCTTAATAAGTTAACAACCACTACTAGTTCCAACAACCACTACTAGTTCCAAAAAAAATGCAAATTTAGAAGCTATTAAATACATTTTCAATAGTAAAGAAGCAAGAAATTATTTTTATTAGCTATAAAATACTGAAAGCCTAGACTCGCAACATACGGCATTGGTGAAGAAAGGGGAATCGGGTTTGTGTGGTTTCTAGAAAACCGGCTTCCCATTCCGAAGTCCCAAGTTCGAAACCTGGTGGTGGAAGCACCTTCATTGGTAAATCGATCCCTACATATATGAACTGTGGATAAAACATCAAGTTCAGTGCTAAGTCCGTTGGATGGGGCGTTTAAACGCGGACCTTTTGGCGCCTTTCCTTCAGAGTAGGTTAATGCAAACACTGTTTTAATCCACGCTTCCTCCGTGCCCTCAAAAATTCCTTACTCTATTTAAATAACCAGCTATCTTAAAAAGGAGCAAATAAAAGTAATTTTCAATCGCTTCCATCAACAACAGTAGAGAAGGACCAGTAAAAAATATAAAATACCAGGCAAGGCATTAAAATTTAATTAAATTATTAGGCTTTGTGTTAGTATTAGCCTTAAATTATGGTAGGGATGACCGAATTAAAGAGCCCAAGCCTTAAAATGTTACTGGCGTATTCTGAAGTGAAGCTGCTGAGCAGCAAGTACACTAGACTACTAGTAGGGCGAGACTGTATCTCAACGAGGGCGCTTAGATTGGTTTGCTCAGCGGCCTATAACCACGGGGAGGAGGGGGATGACGCCCCTGCTGGTTGGCTCCGCTCGTAATCAAAGAGGGCGAGTGTGGGGGGCTTTGAGGGGCGCAAGCCTTTTGTCTCTCCTCAGGGAGGCACCGAGGTAGCGTAGGCCGTTCATCAAACCGCACGAGCCGCCCGAAAGAAATTTTCGCTGAGTAATGGCGTTCCCCTCCACCGAATGCGAGCCAGGCCGGCGGGAAGAAGAAGAGTTTCCGCATTTCGCGGTGACCCCGCTTGCTACGCGGCGACCTCTATGAAGTCCTTTGCGGGAGCTGGGGCTTGAAATTAAACGATAAAGTTTTAAAGCCGGGAAAAAAAACAGATGCCGTCATGATCGCGAAAAAATTTCCGACATTCGGTACTTAATGAAATTAGATTAAATATTGTATATTTAATATGAATATGTAATTTTAATCTTTCAATAATATAGCACGACAGCGTTCTCGTCATACTCCATTTTAATGAAAATAACACGTGACATTCATAAGTTTAATGACCCTACAAATCAGCCAGCGTTATACAACGTTTTAACTCACCACAGTTTGATAAGCAGCTTCCGTTGCACACAAACCAAATTTAATGAATGAAAATTATTATATATTATAATATTAATTATCATAAAACCATTTTAATCCTATAAAACTCACCCTACCGGAACACAAATTACATTTCAGATATCATTACGCACCTGTTACTATGTCTATCATTATGCGCAAATTAATTTTTAATACTTTAAATGCTCCAAAAAAGATCTATAATAATAGGTATCCTACTAATTCATAATTTTTGCTCTCTTTTATTAAAAAACCAGAAAGGTAATCATTGTTAAGCCAACGAAATTAAATATGATATAAATTTTCTCCTTCTTCGTAAGCATCAATCAGTTTCTTCAAAAAGCCATCTCTTTTCTTCAGTAAAATGAAAAATCCGCCATATTATCAAATTTTCCCTTTCCGAATCCACCCGAAGTGTAACCACCACCAACCACCACCGCCAAGACCAGGACAATACAAGACGCCTAACTCTATTTTAGTGGTCCAAAATCTTAAATAATATTTCGGTTTGAAGAATGCAGAATAATGATTTTGAGTCATTTACGTGAAGTGCCTAACTTCCGAGCAGAGAAGTACTGTAAATACGGAATTGAGTTGCAGTAGCTAGAGACGCATGTAACTGATGATTCCCAGGTGTATACGTATTCCAACCAGGAGCGCAATACTCAAGCGCAGGTGCACTCGAGCATACGCTGTTTCAAGATCACTCCCATTTCAAGCATGAAGAGTAGGGAGCTCACACAATGCATTTGCGTCTGTTCTACGAGACCACAACTGGTATTTTAGGAGGAATTACCCGGAGGCAGCGAGCAGAGGCGTCACAAGTAACACGGTACACAACAAGAAACATCTATGATATTCCCTCCAAACCTATGTTTTGCATACATTTCACTTCCCAAACCACTCGCCAATTTTTAATTGCATTTTCCAGAGAAATACTCCATAAAATATACTCCACAGTTTTGTGAGAAAATTCCCTAAATTGGAAAATCGTTCTGATTCGCTCTAGCAACTGCTTTGAATTTCCCCACTGAAATTTGAAAAAAAAGGCCTTTCAGTTTAAAACAACTAGAGTTTTGTTCGTAGAAATCAATCTTTTAGGTATTTATACTCATATTTGCAAAAGAAATCATAAAGAAGTGCACTGTGATAGTTACTATTTAATAGTTAGTATATTAGAGGATAGAGTAGGCTTAGCTGAGACTTCCAATGAGTTGATTTCCTCCCAAACTTATCTTGAAAACTTTTTTTCTTATACTATTTCCTTCTTAACTTTAACTTCCAGCACCTCTTCATTATACATAACTCCTCATTCATTCCCTCTCCTTCCCAGCTTTACTCCTCCTTAATACATTTTGATACGGTGGATAAAAAAATGAGCATAATACTAAAAAATAAAGAAAATATCAGGGAAAACCCAAAAAATCATGCCCCCCTTTTTTGCACTTTTGTTAAGATACCCACTGGATATTAAAACTTTTAGTAATCCTTATGATTATGCCTTAGGCGTTGAAACACGAGTTTTGTAATAGATCGTGCATTAAATATAAGTGCACAGTAAAATTTGTGCAGTTTAATTTAATTCCTGACTACTTAGGCCGGTAACTAACTATTACGTAGCATTATTACTATTTGAGCACCCCCCTTCCCTGACGATAGTATATCGTAACAGAGAACCATAATCTCAGTACTGCCGCTTTAGTTCCTTCTTAGAAGATGTTGTGCGAAGGAGCGAAACTAGCATTAATCTAACAAATGTCAAGAAGGACGGGGGGGGAGACGAAATGACTCCCTTCCGCATGAGTGCCCCTCATTCGATCCTGCTGAATCTCTAACACGTGCTAGCTTCAACCTCCAGTCGAGTCATCGCATTCATACCCCTCCGATATTGGGGCACGCACATAACTTCCGCCATTCTTTCAGCGACGCCAGCATTCGCCGCGCCCCGCCTACGCGATGAGGTCTTCCGAAATCGATCTGAAGAGGGCAAGGGAGATGGAGACGGATACCTACTTGAGCTCTCGTCATAAATATAAAGGAATCCCTTGAGGGCCACCCTCCTTACATATCAGAGGATCTGTGCCATGGAAGTGAAAGCAGGAGGGGGCAGACTTGAGGGTTAAGGATGAGTTATCCGCTGTGGGTTCGAAAGGCGAGATCTGAGGGAGACTTGGGAATTTTCGCAGACAAATTACATTTACTCAACCCTTTTCGACGGAACTGATTTGTAACGGCGGGGTAAAATAGATGAGAGAGGCTTTATGACGCCCGAAGGTGCAAATTGGGCGATGTAGGGAAGGGAAGAGAAAATACCAATAAAATGGCTAAAAGTTTAAATATCTTCTCAAGGGTTCAAAATTCATTAAGTATCCTAAAGCAGTTATTTCCATCAGTGATCAAATTCTAGGAAAGAACATTGATTAATTACAAAAATTGGTCATTATACCTGAACTTAATTCGGCTAAACCACATAATTATTTCATTAAGATCCAAAAAGAAACCGCTCAATAATATTTTGGCCCTATTTAATACACATCCTTAATTAATCGGCATTAACTTTCTCGGAATGCAACCCAGCTAGTAAATTGTCAATGTATGGTGAAGGCTATACGTAAACGTATGTCTAGGAACTGACCTATTTATCAGTTTAAGCTATTTTTTGGGCATTATAAAACTGAGTTGATTCACCTCTTGCAGAAGTAGGAAAGTATCTTAATCACTTCTCAGTGGATCAAGCCACAAAAAAGCAATTCCTAGAGTCGGCCTCAGTTCACGAAGAGAATATTATCACATGTAGACAAATCATTCGGTGGGGACCTTGCCCTGGATTATGCAGTACAATTCCCTCTCTCTCTCTCTCTCAATGAGCACCAGATGGATACTTAATAGGAAGGGTCTGTGAATCTATCCTTCCCAATTGGGGTGTAAACATCAGGGGATAACAAAAAAGTACTATAGTATAGTATGGATGCACTAGGGCTAATTAATGTGATTTTTGACAATGAAGAAGAGGTATGTGGTCACAGGGGACTATACGGAAGAGTATAGGATAAGATACGAGGAGGGAAAGCGGAGACAAACGAGAAAGAGGACCATTAGAACGTTTTGCGATTTTAAGGAAGATAAGGGCCAAAACTACAATCATAAATTAGTAACACTTGGAGGAGAGAGGGTTCACAAACCTCAGGCCCCTCCAAAGCACCCCTTTTCCTTACCTAATTGATTAAAATCCAACGCACGTGTGTACTGAAGGTACCATGCTAAACGCGAAAGGGGAGTCCGTTGTGAGAACTGAGGCAAATCAGTTTATTTCCGCTAATTGCCCAGAGCGAATAATTCTCGATCGACGTGGCAAAACTGGTAGAATTTCAAATCGGATAGGTGTGGTGGATATATCGCTGGTTTCCCATCGGAGGCGGTAGATATTTTTCTGTTCCCCTCTTAGATTCTGTGTATAGATGAATTTTAAGTTTAATACTCCGTCCGTTGGTAGAGATGTAAACTTTGGACCTCTAGGTATTTTTTAAGAAAAGGCTTGAGACTAATGACGATGCCTGGTATTTCTCCACCCTTCCTGCTTACAATAAAAATTTCTGTCTATTCGATCACTCACTATTCCTTACTGAAGTAAATGACCTATGCCACTGGTCGCTGTAAGCCATGGTTACTGTATTTAAATTCTCGCTCCAGTCTCCATAGGTGCTATTTCAACAGCTAAGCAAAAGTAATACGATAATTTGATTATTTCCCGTCCACTTCCTTTTCTGTGTGCTCTTAATAATATTATGGAATATTTAATATCTAGTCGACCACAAATGCATTCACAATTTTTAATTATTTTATCAGTGGATCGAAAAACTCAACTCATTCGCCAGTAAATAATTCCATTTTTGAGATGGTCAAATTTTTAGAGGGTTGAACTGCGCACGAGAACCAACCATGCGTGATTAAGGTGAGAAAGAACGTAGAATTCCTCCCCTTAAAACCGAGCGATGATTACATTTTGCTTCGCCTTAGTTATATTCCCCCACAATTTCTCTTTATAATTTATGCCATTATTAGCGATAATGATTTTTTTAATGTTCGTAGACTTGTGGCAGAATACAGCAATAAAAAAACACCATTTTTACCGGAAGGTGTCAGCTTACCCCTAAGTTAACGCAACGTTAAACTGATGCAATTCAACACGAGAATACGTTTCTTTCGTAAACCTATCAGAGATGAATTCTTATGACTGCCATCTGTCTCTTACTTGTAGTCTCCCGGTCTGATAATTTGGCAGAGTCACAAAGGAACTTTGTCGTATTAAGTTCCACTTGCATTATAGATCGTGATAATGCATTTCAAATGATGAGATTCAATTTTTATTCCTTTTTTCGTTCCTAACTCCCAATGTAGTTCACTTCTCTAGTTTTTCTCCTTCCGTTGTAGTTCGCCATAAAAGCCTCCAAATTGATTACAATGTTTATTAATCACCTTAGTAGCTTCACTGTTTAAGGCACATGACCGGAAATGAGTTCTAGTTCTGGTCAAGGTGAATATTTTTTTTTGGAAATTCTGCTATTACTAACTTCGCTTAAAGAAAGGAAGTTTTGCGTTCACGTAAGAATCACATTCCCTTCCATTCAGTCAGTCAAGAATGTTTCCGGATAATTTATAGCACTTAGCTGGTGTCTACTGGTGGTAAGACTGGTAAGACTCAAGACGGTTGTGAAATCAAGGAGTAGGTAAAATTGAAACCTAGGCTGATGAAGATCTCCGTCAAAGTCATAGGCCCAAAGGTTAGTTAGAAGAGGGTTCATGAAGTTTTTGAGGGAGAGGTTAATGGTTCTAGAAGAGAAAAGAGCACAGTTACATTGGGCTTTTCAGAGTCACTGTGTGTGTCCTTGGAATCGGAATGCATTGGAAATGGAGAGGAGAATGCGGAATCGGAAGCGTTGAAGGCGGAGGAGTTATGGTATAGTGTACCATAACTCTATACTGCTATATATATTGTTGTAAAGGGAGGCAAGGGACAGCTAACGTCAATCACGCCATTAAGAGTAGGTGGGTACTTGGGAGAGCTATGAATATAGTGAATGGAGGGAGGGTAGAAAGATACTTGGAGTCGGCATTCATAACGAAAGACTCCATGGGACCAACAGTTCAAATTCATGTCCGATGGGCAGAGTGGTTGAAATACTCTCCATGTATAACCCAAGTGAGGACGAAGATTCGACTGAAAGATTTATGTCGTTGCCACGGTACGAACCCAGATCCCAGGAGGACGAGGCAAGTACTCTAGCCAACATTTCAAATCGATCCCCCGAAAATTCTCGTCCATTTCCTTCTGAATATTAGGTCAAGGCAGGAAGCATTCGGAATGTGGAGCAATAGAAGAATAATGAAGATCGAATTGATAGAGTGAATGACTTACAAAGAGAGCCTAAGAAAAATAGAACAAACGAGAAGCCTGCTGAAAACCTTAAAAAGAATGCACGAGTTAATCGGCCATATCTTGAGACATATATGATATGTCTCAAGATATGCTTAACGTACGTATTTCCTTGATATGTATGCACATATTTTCCCCTACCATATGTCATTGTGGCGGCTCGCAGGGTAGCATACAGGTGTAGGTAGGCAAAAAATTCCTAGCTAATAAACCATTACTTAAGAACGCTTATAACGGTATTTTTGTGAGCTCCCTTGGATAAAAAAATAGGTACCAACAGCTTAAATAAATTTAGGTAAAAATTTTAACGAAAACTAAAACAAAATTTAGAAAAAGGACCAAACAAACAAATGGAAGAGCTATAAATATAAGGAATGGCTTTAATTCAAATAAATTGAGATAAAAATTTTAGCGAACATTAAAACAAAATTTAGAAAAAAGACCAAAAAAAATTAATTGAAGAGCTATAAAGATAAGGAATGGCTTTAATTAAGCGGTGTTTCGAGTTTTTTTAGGCATTTTATCCTAATATGAGCTTCCAAGGCAGCTTTTAGCTTACGCTCGATTAACATGCAAAAGAGCATCTCCAATTTGAATTACCATAATGGATGCCCGTCGAGTAATTCCAGGCTCAATAAGAAGATAGCTGAAGGAAGAAAGCACATGGCCATTTCTAAAAAAACAATAGTATTTAATCAATAACACTACAACAACCTAGTTACTTTCAAACCGAGAAATTCAATCGCGTCATACAACGAAACAACAATTGGCTAATTCGTAGTTGAGAGGTAAGAATGGATTTAACGTATCCTTCGATGTGCATGGACGCTAGGTGCTAGGAGAGTTGAGGAGGTCCATCTATGGACTGCAAGTCAAGAGAGAGGTGACGTCAAACAGGTGGATGGAAGAAAAAAGACCGCACTTGAAAATCGAGGTGAGCCTTCGTGTGTACACCACGTCGATCTAAGACTAGTTTAAATATGATAATCATCATTCAGCTTCATCACTATAGTTTAAATAAAACTGTTGGGCGATACGCAGTAGAATAAAAAATTTTAAAATATATATATTTTCTATGGCTTTCAAAACCATAACTTGTTGGCGTATTGCCAATGCAATGTATTTTTCGCTATTTTTTTAAATGAGCAATGTTTTATTTCAAAAACGTAAGCGTGTGAATAATTACGGACGGTTAAATAAGCAATAAACTCGGGTCATTCGATGTAATTAGCCTTAGATAATATTTGCGGGGATAGTCGATCAAAATATCACAATGCTGATGCAATCCCTAAAACTGAGCTAAACACAAAATTAATTACCTCCTGGTCAAAGTGTCATTCAACGAGAAAAACAATTTTTCCCCCTCCGAATGCGCGTGAGCACGGATCACATTTCAAGCTACGTCACAATCATAGGAGATCCACAATTGTGGATTCAAGAGCCTGTCCTCATCCTCCAATTATTTGATTTGAGATAAGCATTTCTAAAATGGAGATTCTAGTCGGGAAATGGGAATAAATCCTATTTCAAATAAAAGAAATGGGAGCAAGCAACGACTCTGACGCTTATTTTCAAATGCAAATTGGATGGACGAAGGCTGGATGGCTCTCATTGAATAGGCTTGAGAGGGTCATAGGGAATACTTAAGCATTTTCAACGTGTATGTCACAGCTCCACGTTAAAATCAATTACGCCATGGTGCTTCTCTTTTTCTGAATTTTTCATAATTCTGATCTAATTACGTTAACTTTCATCAAAAAATAACGCTCCGCTTTTTCTGCGACTACTACTCCTTCTGAAGCCTTTAATTTTACTTCATAATAGGACTTATAATTTGCAATTGCTATTATACAGCGTGGTAAAGTCAGATTAAGTCTTCGCCTTTTTCTCTTCCCTACAACTTTTTCCTCTATTAGATTTACCTACTATCCAGAAAACTGTTATGTGCAATTCAATGATCTTTAAGTATAATTTTCTCCATAGTAGATTGTTTTGTGAAGCTTCAATTACCTTTAACTACTACACTATTTTTTCTCTTTAGCAAATATATTTCTTTAATTATCCTCTAAAACTACATTTTCTGATACAAATGCTTTGTTTGCTCCAGGTCAATGCTTAGCAACCAAATATGAGCACGTTCCACAGCAAGATTTTTAAAAATATTTTCTCACACGACAATCGGAGCTGATGGTTGACTATCAGCATACTCTTCCTGCCAAACACTTGTATGCAACGAATCCTACAATTCACTTCGTAATATTTATTAGTACTACAAGTATAACGCAGAGTTATGACTAGGCACACACTCACTAAAACACTCTTATGGTAAAAGCACAGTTTTCTAGAAGCTTACTGACCATCGGAAGAGAGAAATTCGGATGCATTCGTAGCGCCTGAAGAGCCATTGGTCCACTTTCCAAGCGGCTTACCGTGGCAGCAGACAGCACGTATTACATTTAAAATTCAAGTACCCTCGACGCACTCCGCGCGGAACGTTAGTAGGTTACGTTCGGTTCGGCTGTAGATATTTAATGCTGAAAAAGACCTGGGTAAACAGGTCAACCCTTGAACGACTGAAGTTTTTCTCTTCAATTTTGAAGGGCGCCCTTCCATCGGCATTTACCAGATGAATGAGTTTGAAAAATAAAACAAATACTTTGAAATTTATTCCAGTATTATTTCAGATGAGTAGGAGAAAAGAGAAGTTACTGAAAACTCTAAAAAGAAGAAGGGACAACAAAATCGGCAATATCTTGAGACATGATGGCCTGATGAAGACTATCGTCGAGTGAAAAGTGAACGGGAAGTATGGAAAAGGCAGGCCTCGTATGAGATACATGGAACAGGTTGTGAGGGATGTAAAAGTGAAGAATTACGTCACAATGAAAAGGTTGGCCGATAGAAAAATCGAGTGGAAAGCTGCGTCAAACCAATCCTAGGATTTTTGACCATTGATGATGATGATGATGAGTCGGTTTAATGAAATATAAGTGCCATGGTAGCATTCATGTAGTCATACAACAAACTAAGTTTTCCAGAGCTTTGCGAGAGCATAAGTTCACTTTCAGCCCGGAATGATAACCTCAAATACATATTATTAATATATGCCTAAAAGGTAATTACATGAACCAAATACGCCGATTATTCCGTGAAAAATGTTTAGGTACTTACTTTATGATATCAGTGGCGCACCCAGAAATTTTTTATGGGGGGTGGGCCGCCATCTGCCCAATCTTTTGCTAAGTATAACCCAAATGTTATTTTAATCAGTATATTTTGAAAGTTATAGTGGCCCATATTAGTTGTTAAATGTGTGCATCGCATAAGTAGCCATATCAGATTTACAGACAAAAAGAGTCATAAACTTTTAGACCTATACTAAATTAGTTATGTGACACAGCACAGATAAAAGAGCCTTCCTTGTATTTTTGGTCTAGTCATACACGAGTTAAATGATGTAGCGAGTTTTTCCTATTTTTCCAATTGCTGCTACCATGTCACTGTGAATTGTCAATTAAAGATTAATTTTGATTTTGCAGAGAGCTAAGGGGGGTGCCAGGGCCCCTTTGCCCCCCCCCCCCCTTCTCCGTGAGTGCGCCACTGTATGATATCACCCATTTTGATCATTTTCTGCAATAAAATACTCCAGTTATGAGATAAAGTTCATGAATCAAATACCAGTCAATTGACGGGGTCACCGTCGTGGAAAGAGAATTACGTGTTTGGGGAATAATAACTTGACCAAAAAGGAAGAAAAGTACTATATGTAGTCTTAAGCGGAATTAAGGAAAAGTCAAAAAAAAATCATGGCCATGCTCGATAAAGATTCATTGTTATCGATCACCAAAAATCTAAAACCGTCAAACGACGGGTGGCAGTCCTAATGTTAATAATTATTTGAGAGAGGCAACCGACAGCATAGGTCATTTGCCCAATTTTAGGATAGGTGGGTAAGTGGTTAGAGTAGGAATATTTCCGGGAACGGAGAGAGAGGGTGGACAGCCTAAACCCAGCGTCGGAATTAACGTACTGAGAGTCTACGGTTTAACTCCCCATCCGACAGACAACAATAAATGCTATCCTTGGGATACTCAAGTGGGGATTGGTATACAAATAAAATAGCCACACAATTTCCGAGATTCGAACCCTGGCCCTCTGGGTGGGAGGCCACCGGCACAACCCGATCACCCGCGTACTCATCATCCGTCTTTTACAGATGGGAAGTTTCCCTTAAAGTAATTAACCTTCTTGTCACGAGTAACAGCTGACTGCCCGCGCCAAAATCTTGTAGACTCGAGTTTAAACCTAAATAACTCAGAAACCGTTCATCGGAGTTTACGTTATTTACATATTAATTTAGATAATTTTGTTATTGACTGAATACATTGTTAAAATTATTTTTTAAACAAATTTTGGACCTGTTTCTTACGTTAGAGTAAAAAAAGGACCCATTTTTTTAGTGCTACGGCGCCATGCGTCACTTTGACATCTAATAACTGCCAAGCAAAGCGTTTTGTTAAAACAAAATTTTAATACAAAGTTAGCACCTTATTTTATATCGAATTTTATGCTTCCTGAAATAACGCGCGAGCCCAGAGCAGGGCACTCCGCTGGCACGCTGCTCGGCGTTGCCGGCAGCGTGCTGCCGTCCTGCTCTGAGCTCGCACGTTATTTCAGGGAACATCAAATTCGATATAAAATAAGGGGCTAACTTCAGCCAAATGATAATATCTGATTCGCTCTGTAAACTTAAAGACAAAGATGACAGTTTCAGTCTCGTGGCGCCATGATGCATAGTTGTCGAGAAAAAGCGCGGTAATAAATGGAATAGCATACCAATATGTACTAAAGTTAAAACCTTGACACTTCGTAGACGTAATAATACAGATATAATTTACCTTTTATTAAAATTGAATTTTAGCAAAACGCTTTGCTTGGCAGTTATTAGATGTCAAAGTGACACATGGCGCCGTAGCGCTAAAAAAAATGGGTCCTTTTTTTTACTCTAACGTAAGAAACAGATCCAAAATTTGTTTTTTTAAATTATTCTAACTATGTGTTCAATTAACAACAAAATTATCTAAATTAATATGTAAATAACGTGAAAATCCGATGAACGGTTTCTGATTTATTTAGGTTTAAACTCGAGTCTACAAGATTTTGGCGCGGACATTAGTGCATTTTTACAGAAAAATTAGGGATAAAGGTATCCTCGACATGAGACTAGAAAATGAGACTAGAATCCTGAGAAAATATCTATTTTTCTATTTCTTCTAGTGGAAAATCGTAACGCTGAGGTCATTTCCCGCAAAAAAAAATAAAACGGATCCGCGGAAATTCCGTAGGAAAATCGGGGGATGGGTCATCATCTAATTTAAACACGGGTGCCACCCTCGGAATTTAAATCCGGGGAGGAACCTTTCTGCTGGATTGATTATGAGTCCACCGCTTCGGGAATTTCAATAAGGAGGTGAGGTGGTTTTATGCGAAGATGGAGGGGAACGAAGAAGAGCATCGCAGAGAAATTTGAATTGGATAAACCGTTGATGGATGAGAATAGAAGTAGTGTAATTCACTTCTCTCGGTCATTTTAAACGGACGATAGATTTCAATTACACAGCTGATATATGGGCGAGAAGCTAAAAATGGGAAAGGGATAGACCGAGAATGTCAAGAGTGAATGCACTTGAAATGACTCGCGAGTTGGGTAAACATTTGGTCGTGAAATTCATTGTTTTTTATACTCAGCATTCGTGCTCAGTTCTGCCGACGTAACTCAAGGTGGCGATAACTTGTGGCAAGGAGTTTGTTTAAGACAGATTTTGGTTAAAAACCAAATGCTTTGGCTCGTCCCCTTTAATTCGAGGGAATCGAATTCTACAGTAAATCATCGCCTTGTAGGCATTATGGTAATGGGCTATTAAAAATCGAGATAATGGATTACTTTAATAACGCTTGAGGTGGGGTCAGAATAATATCATTGAATATTATTTTGCGTGCTGCATTCTCTCTCAGATCATCACGGTGTATGAACAATCAATGTCTTCCCTTCAAAATGCGGATGCCTTTACACTCAATTCACGGGTAATGTCCTAATTAAAATCATTCTCAGACATTAAAAAAGTTTCAATGGATTTAAAAAATGTGAAATGTCTGACAATCAAGCTGAAGGGCAACTGCTAAGAAATAAAAAAAAAACCAGCCGTCTATTGATGGTTGGCCGCCTTTGATGGTGAGAGCTTTTCCCCAGTCTTTCCAGTGTTAACAAAAATTAAAACTAAATACGCCTCTGTGAACCACGAATATGACTGAAACCTCATTCCCCAATGATTTCATGCGTAAAAGGTAACCTATCCAAAGTGTCAAGAAAAAACTGCTCCCGAACTTATGCCGTAAAACAGGTCTCGTAAGAAGGAATTGGAGAACTTTAAACTCGCGTTTACTTACACCTCAGAACATAGTATTATGTTGCCCATTTCTTGCTGCCGAAAGTGAAGAAAGCTAACTTGGAAATTTTTTATATCCGCATATGAGAAATGGAGAGTTGTCCATTTATAATTGCCAAATATGCTTCAATACTGGGAAATGTAAGGAACGTAATAATGGCAAGGAATCTTTCTCTTAAGAATTAGGAGGCGGGGTGAGATAAAGCGTTGGAGGTCATACTGAGAAGTAGCAACAGCTTTAATAAGAGAGATGCTGAAGGCGCTAACATGGAAAGGCAAGATTTTGGGTCCATAGGAGGAAGGTAGAAGAGAGTGATTTTGGAGATCTTGAGGGGTTTTATGCAGGACAAATAAATTTCATTCCAAGGATACTTTTCGATACTAAATCATTAACTACATTTAACCCTGCGAGCAGCCACAAGAGTTTATAGCAGGATGTGGTGGGTATCCAGCCGTAAAGTGAAGTTTGACTTCCTCAACAAACTTTTTGTTCCGAGCATATTGGTCCAGCGTTTTGGTTCCGAGCATATTGCACGAGCCAGGCTTATGAAAATAGGTCCACACTGGCATACTCGTCCAAACTTCACCACTATGTGGAAAGGGCTTTAATTGCAGTACTCCTTCTGTTGGATGGGATATGAACAGCGGACCGCTTGACGCTCCTCATTAAGAACGGGCAATAAGTCCCATTTCTCTCCTCTCCTTTGTCTGTTCACAGAATTATCCTAGTTATACTCAACTTACTACCTGTCCCATAATATACACAATGTACACATATATCGGTCGTCTTCTTGCTACCACAATTACAGACTTCGTCTGATCTCGCCGGACTACATTACTCCCTCTTCCTCGCTCGATGTAATAATCCCCCGCCACTTACGAAGGAAGTAGCAGTGGTACAATTAGGTATTATGGTGCACCAACAACAAGGTTATATCATGCCGTCCACCCTCATTTAACCGTTAGCCTAATTCCATCACACACACAACACCCGGGTCCGAGGTAGAATTCACAACCGCGATCTTTAACTTGTCACCATGACTACCGCGAACGACCCCCCAAAAGTGTTATTACAGGAGTTAAGCGCAACTTAGGCCATTTGCGCCATTTAGTATGGGTCGGTAAAGGGTTAAAGAAGGAGGTGGTGGAAGGGTTAAATGATACTTGGCGTAGGCATTAGCCTGCTTGCAACGAAAGTCACCAAATGGACCACGGTTTAACGTCCACTCCGACGGACGAATTTCGTGCCTTGAAGTGCTCTCCACAAGCAGTCACAAGCATGAGAGGGTTACTACTAAAAATTCTGCCAATGCCGAGAATAATAATGGTAATAATAATATATATAAATATAATAATATATAAATATTTACTCCACAGTTTCATGCATATTTTTATACAGGTGATTTGTAGCTTTAAGAAGTCTCGAAGGTGTCACCTGTGTGGAGACTGCCTTCCGTAACTAAATAGCATTGCTGGCAATTTACAAAAATCAGTTTTCCAAAGCATAAGAAAGAAGAAACCGTTTGCTAGGAACATTTCAGCTTTGCCCATAATGTAAATTTTTCGTATTTCGTAACAGACAACATGAGATAAACCTCTCGAAGTTTGTTACATTACTGACTTTACACCCAATTATGTCTTTTTCATGAATCAAACCAGAGAACTCGAGATAGTATGCCAGTACTCCAGCAACCACTACTGCAGCCCGATACCACCACACAGTCAAGCACCGGAGGAAATGCGAGAGCTCATCTGTAGTTTCAAATCCTCCCCGCAGAAAAAAGGCACTTCAGGCTGAGAGGAAAGATAAAAGTATAGAAATCGAAGGATGGAGAAAAAATCGGCGTAGGCATCAGCCCGCTCTTAAAGAAGGAAAGACGCCAAAGGGCACCATGACTTAACGTCCCATCCGACGGACAGAATACTGACCTTGAATGATATCCAAAATGGGTTCAAGTAGGTTTACCAATGAAATATATCTCCCACTCTCGGAATTCAACTCAATCCCCCAATGGCATCTATCTATCAACGATTTTCAAGTTGGCACCCGCACAAATATGCGCTTCAGACCGGAATGGAAGAAGTAAGGAGGAAGGGTGGAGAGAAACCCGGTGTTGACACGGATGAAAGTCGGTAAAGGGGACCACGACTTAACGTCCCATCCGACGGACGGAGTACTGAACTCGAATTGTTCTCTAGACATCACTGAAGTAGGGGACGGTCAACCCATGAAAAATATCTGATATTACCTAGAAACGAACCCAAGACCTCGGAGTTAGATGCCATCACTCTGACCACCACACCACTCCGACAAAAGCGGGGACGGGAGAGGGGGTATATTATACGGGTAGGTACGTATGAGTACTGTCCGGTTCCGAAGAGGAGACGGACAACGCCTCTGCGACTGCCAAGCGGCGACACTGCCGCCCACCATTTAGCGTCTGATTTCACGGATTAGAGGCCGGGCTAATGGCGGAGTTTCTGCAGCCATGTTCTCCGGAACACAAACGCACACGGTTGACCATCTCGCCTTCACCGCCGCATCTTAGCGCCTCATCGCCTCCATTCACGCCTACCTCCTACTCTGTCTCACCGCAGACGACGTTCATATCCAGTCGTGGGAGAGAGAATATGAAGACGGAATGGTGGAGATGCTTGCGGTGCACGGGAGAAGTAGGGAGTACCTACCTACCCGATAGAAATGCAAAAGCTAGAATTTTTAAAGGATCCATTTCCGACAAGTTACCTCTGATTTATAAAAGTTAGGTCGAGTTGTCGGATCAAAAATTTTGTAGCAGCAACACCAGTAGGGCTCATTTGGAGGAGGCGAGCGACAGCTTACGTCATTTCTGCTGCATAGCATAGCATAGGTGTGCAATTGAATGTAGTTAGGATAAAGCAGGTAATAGAGGATGGCTGACGCGAAACCTGTGGCCCGAGTCTTTCGTTACTCACCGAATAAATATTGACGTTTTCGTTACCAACGAAAACGTAATATTTTGTAATCAACGTGGATAAACAAATACCTTGAAACGAATGATGTTATCATTACGACAAATTTCATTCGTTATAGAGTAACGCAATATTCAAGACTTGGGCCCCCAGCGTCGGCATCAAAGAGTCCACGGTTTAACGTCCCATCCGACTAACGAAGAACTATACTTGAAGAGCTCACCACAAAGCACTGTGGGGACCATTTTGCCGATGAAAACTGTCTGCCACTTCCGGAATAGGGTAGTTTCCTTCATCAAAGAAAACGGACTTCATTAATTGCGATTTGTGACCTGCCATAAATGTATTTAATTTACGCAAAAAGTTTGTATTGAGAAATCCCAGTTTACTAGAGAATTAAATGTTAATTTTAAGGCCATTTGAAAAGGCTCTGAAATGGCGGGGTGCGCTGCCTTCATGCTGACGTAACAGGAAGGTAGTTTACGTTGCGAAGCATAGGAAAATTCGTCTCCTGAACTTACCGTTGTATTTCAGGGCCCCTCAGCTCTAGTGAATATGTATTAGTATTAACCTGTAAAAACTATCAATGTTGGAAAAGAATTCTCAGTTAAACATGGTATTATTAGTCATTTTATAGGCTCAAGGACGTCCTGCTCGCTGTGTCTTCTGCTACGACGAAGCATGGCGTGAAGGTCGTGCGGCGATAGGCGAACTACATGATATGCTTGTGAAAGGAATACTAACTGATTTTAAATGAATCAACTGCATAAGTAATGTTAAATAAATAAATAAAAGTTAATTATAATTAATTAACGGAATAAATATGCCTCCAATACTTGTTCATAAGCCTTAACGGAGTGCGGCGTCTATTTGGAAGCGTCCGCAGCACCACCTGGTGGCAGGTGGAGGAAATAGTTTAACGTCACACGTAGGATTAACCGGCATGCAATAGTTTGCCGTCGCGTTTTCGCGCCATTGATTTTTTTCACTTTTTAATTAATGAGGAAAAATACTTAACGTCATTTAAAAATCGAACGGCTTAAAACACGTACTCCAGAGGTTATAAACTTTCGATCAAGACAATAAAAAAATAAAAGGAAACTACCCTATTCGCTCCCGGGCTCTCAGGATGAGAGGCCAGTACCCTAGTCACTACAAAAACACGATCCCCATCAAACATTTTGCATCATCATGGGTCAACAATCCTGGCATTGGTTAGACGCAGCCCTCCACTCGATTCTTCTATCGGCCAACCTCTTCATCGAAACATTATGCATTGTCAGTTATTTGTAGAATAGGATCCACTTGCTGCCGCCGAAATAATTCCAGGCATCGAAGTGTCGTAATTGATGCATGACCGCATTGCAATCCTTATATTTCTTAATTATTTTTTTAAAGGTAATAAGCCATTGCCACTCAAAACATAGGACGGAATAAGACATTGTAGGACACAAATAGACGAAATGGGTTGAGAAAGGCAGGAAGGACCTGGCCACTGGAAGTGGCTGGACCTAGACCGCTTAAAGAATGCTCAAATGATTATCCTTACCGGACCAGGAAAAAATAGCATGAAATGAAATCATATCCAGAATAACATGACAAAATTGCGAATCGACTGGTGACTATATTTTACAACAGCCGATATTTTATAAGCTACCATTTGAGTAACAAACTTTCTTAGCATTAGACTGAAATAAAGTCGGTTATAATAGGCGTTATTACTTCGTGTAATGGATTCTTCATGATGAACCTGATGACGGTATTGTTTCTTCGAAACCTAGGTTGTAAGTAAAAATTTTGAGTGTAATTACAAAGTATTCCTTCTAATATTAAAACGAACTCCATTTAAACTTACAAATCACACTCCAAAAATTGTAGCAAAATGGAAAATTGTAGCAAAAAGGCATGCATTAATGCGGCTACGTCATACAACTTGAGAGAGAAAGAGATCTTCTTCAAGGAAAGATGGTGAAGAAAAAATGGCCTCATCTAATGACGCTCTCTCCGCTGGAAGACCCGGCACTGTGCAACGTTTTTTGACTAGTCTATGAGTAGTATTAATAAAATTAGGTTTTCGCACCGTGTACCCTCAGATGATCCTATGCTATGACAAAAATATCCATGCTCAAGGCGAAATTCGAACCTAGCGCAATTTTGGATTGCAATTGGACGAAAGTTTCGATTATAATCAGAAGAATTATATAGCTTAAGATATTTCGAGGAGTATTCAACAAAGGCGATGCAGTTCAAAGACAGCATCATCAACACTAGCACCATCAGACAATCAGAAACAGCCAAAGATGCTCAACACCAAGATGGACAATAAGTGGTTCCTAAAATGATGAGTTCAACTGGACATGAACTAAAAAAAATATTTGGCTGCTTAGAAACACATAATGAGGTACGATGCTCTGAATAGATATTAAACAAGTTAGTTTTTCAACTCGTTAAAAATAAGACACGCAAGAAAAGAATTTCATCACATTTAATTGTTTTTAATTATTCAACAATAAAGACAGTGTAAAGTGTTCTTCTAGAAAGGACCAATTTTCGCAGTTGGGGCTAAATTTTAAGAGGGAGTTGACAGAATATTTTTGTCACCGACTGAAATGCTTCGATGTCATCACGTCATAAGGACTTCTCTTAATTTCCCATTCTAAAACATTTTAATGAATTCGAATCAAAATAACGAGAATTAATCAAGAGGACAGGAACAGCCAGTTTTAATTGATACCCTCTCAATTAATTTGACCTTCAACACAAAGGTAGATGGAAATTCGCAATATGGTCACGACCTATGCCACACACATTTATACTCTTTTAACGTAAAATGTCTCCGATTGATATTTACATCAGAAATCGGTAATCAATAATCCATCAACCGAGAGTGGGAAAATATTTTTTTATCCATGGACGATGTACACTGTGGCGTAAATACACTATCCCATTGACCCCATTTCACAAAGGAATCAACGGGAAACCCTATCTCCGATATGGCAGAGAAAATAAATGAGCATGTCGATTATTACACGAGGTCATTCAAGCGATGCGCACTTCTCTGCAGGGATTCCCAGAGAGTTTGACGTCAATGTTCGCGAAAACAGGAGATGTTAAATGTTTTTTTTCTGATTGCTGGGTACGCGAGGACGAGGCAGAAACGGAAGCGATTGTACGAATCGAGGTGGGTAATTTGTCAATGTGAAGAGAGAAATAGCGTCGTGAAGGAGTAGATATGATGAAATGAAAAGGGCAGTAGAAACACTATCCCATCAAAACCCACGCTAAGTAGCAGAAGACTATAAATCAACATGTTTTTTTCTGAATGTGTACCTGAAAATGAGTGCATGAAAGATAAATCGAATCTCTCAAGTTCCCAATTTCAGCAATGACAAAGTGGAACTGAACGAGTTATTTCATTTTTGTCATTTACAATGCGAACTAATTCCACCAAGTTTCACTTACCTGCATTCACGAAACCATTTTCTACAACTGTCTTCGACATCAATTTTAATTTTCGAAATAGAGGCAATAAATAGGGTCCGTCCCTGAGTATTTTTATTTTTTATCTGATAACATGCTAAAAAATATTTAATTAACATTAAGCACAAATAATTTTCTATCACCATTTAGGTAGAAGAAATTCCGATCGAAAAATATGGGATTCAAAATTCCTGACATATGCCACCATATCAATTGAACAAGAACTTTGACGTTAGTATTCTGGTGTCACACTCAGTGATTCAACCCGAAGGTTGGTCTTTAATAGGTGAGAGTAGAGCTCACCCCGTACTAAGCCAATGGCGTGTGAAATTCACACATTCAGGTTAGAGGGGCCAGTTCCTTTCCCTGGGCCTCCTGCGATTTCCTACGAAGTTCTGACGCGCAGAAAATCGAATTGCGAGGATTTTAAAAGTCCAGAAAGGCTCTTGCCCGGCATTTGAACCCGGACCCTTCGGTGCTCTAGCAATAGCTCAGTGCTCTACCCACTAGGCCACCATGACCCCCTTATTCTGGTACCTCGCTAGTGAATATGGAAGGAAATGAGATAGGAACGGAGAAATGGTACACATTTTGCTTCATTCAAAGGTGTACTAATTCCGAATTTACATTATCCAAGAATATACCTACAAAGATATATTTTATATTTTACCAAAACAAATTCTGAAATGGGGAATATCGAACGATATAGATGCATGTCTTTTGCCAACAATTTTCGAGATACTGCCAGAAATTCATTTTTAAAGTAAAAACACATGATTTTGCGTGAAATGTGTCTGCATCAGTCAGTTCGGTAACACGCAATCCTGAAAATCTTAAGGATGGCATCTCCCATGAGCCATTAATGTTTTGTTCGCCGTCGACGTATTAGCTTGGGTTAGCCGGCTCAAAATTAGCTGTTGGATCGCATAAAATCCAAGGTTACCGTTATTACCACCCATTCATAGCCCCATTGACGACCCAATCAATCGACAATTCTAACTGCGCTAAAATGTTGGTGAGGTCAAATACGTCCTCTCGAATGGCGTGAGGGGGATGAAGTTAAATTCGGAGCACAGGCTAAAGTCTGGTTCACACGGTGCGTTTTTTCGGGTTTTTTCTTGCGTGGAGTGCTGATGGGTGCCGTGCGTGCTCGCTTGCTGGAAACGCTGACTTCCGCAGGCTGCCCAGATGGCTTGCTTGCTTGATTTTGAGGTTAGGTCCCTTGCTATTTTCCTTGCGTGTTTAGCTGATGGCTATTGTTTCCGGCCAATCATCGTTCAGCTTTGCATCACGTCATCAAAATAAAGGTTCTGCCTTTGATAGCATTGTATGGTTGATATTGTGTTCAAAAATGGGTGCAAATCTATATACTATGGATCAAGTTACGGTGATTATCGAAGCATATAGAGATGAAACTCGTTTATATGCAGTTCGTAATCGGAACTATCACCATAAACATCTTCCTGTTGAGGCTCTAAGAAGAGTGAGCAAGGAGGATAGCTCGTAACGTGTGAACGGACAACCATCAGCTAAGTCATCTTAGCGGCCACCTTCGTTGCCTGCTTAGTAGCACGCACGAAATCCAGCTAGCCTAGCACTCAAGGAAAAACGCACCGTGTGAACTGGGCATAAGACAACAGGTTGAGAGATGTTCCAGCTCTTTGCAAACCATTTTCACGTCCTTAAGCCCGTTTCACACCATACTTGATCCAGCACAAGACCTAGTAGTGTGCTAGCCGCTACTTGATATTGATGACGGAATCTAGCCAGATTGGAACCCTGCTAGAAGGTTCCACACGATCATCGACCTTGTGCATGCTATGAAGCGGTTATTCCATATGTTTCCATACTAATTAAAAAAAGAGAAAATTGCCAGCGTCTGTAAAGTGAATGTGATTGGTAGATTGCCACTGGGTCCGACTGGGTCTAGTAGCGAAATAGTAACGGATCAAGTAGTAAATCCAGTAACTGAGCGAGTATACTAGCTAGCATGCTTGCCAGCCAGGATACTGGTTCTTTCATGGACGATACTGGAAAGCCTGCGTAATAGCGAGTACCTTCGACCTTGTGCTGGATCAAGTGTCGTGTGAAACGGGCTTTAGTAACTATTACCACTATTAGACGCCAGCTGTCGTGTCCAAAGGGAACTGGGTTGATGTGATGGTTAGTGTACTGGCCTACCATCTCGAGGGTCCAGTTTCGAAATCCGGCAGTGGAAAATTTGTGTACCGATCAATATTTGAGGGCCTTGCGGAGGGCACTTAAAGAATACAGAACTCTTAACACCTATCATTAGGAGCAGATTGATGTTGATGCCGGGTTTCTCTCTACCCTTCCACCATTCCCTGAAAAAAATCCCTACCTCTACTCAATTACCAAGCTATCCTAAATGGCGTAAATGACCTCGGTTTTCGGACGCCTCCCCAAACAACCGTAACTATTACGTCCAACCTCCTCCATCACCAAAGCAATATCAGATATGACGTTCCTACTACTAATAATATTGACGTTCAATAGTTTCTCAACAAGCTGTGGCGTAAATTCCGCCTGTTGATCCTCAAAATTTAAATATTCCAAAAAATAGATAGAAAATCATCATCATTAGTCATCAATCCTCAGATTCGTTTGACGCAGCTCTCCACTGAGTTCTTCTATCGGCTAATCTCTTCATATGTACGTATTCTTCTCCATCACATCCTTTATCCTTTTTTCCATACATCTCAGTCGAGGCCTTCCTTTGCCATTCTTCCCATCCATTTGTCCTTCAACGATTGTCTTCATCAGGCGATCGTGATATGATACCGTGATAGAAAATATACATCAATTAAAGTACATCCGTACATAGGTTGTACCAGTTTTTTTAATAAAAACTTAGCATTTGTATTAAAGTCAAGAAAAAACGTCTCTTCTGTCATCAACATCATAAGTATCCTACCAAGAATCAGTAGGTTTTCGGAAAGTCCCCACTTGGTATTACACACTAATGTATGTCGTCTTTTTTCTTCTTAGAATCAAATTCATATTTTTCCTATATTGCATCCTCTTTAAATCAGCAAGTTTTCCACCCGCATTAACGCCATCCAGAAGACCTATCCTTTCCTCGTCCTTTCCGCGCTCACCAGTCCTTCCTCTATTGCCCTCATCATTTTGCCATTGCCTCTCAGAACGTGCTCCATCCACTACTGCTGCCTCAACGATTTCCCGAACAAATTTCCTGGCATTCATCGGTACGTCCAAGAGGTAAGAATTTACTGAAGGAAGCATCGCAGCAGATTTGAGAAGCCAATGGCAATCTTGGTAAGTACGACATATGGGCTTGCTACTAACGATACTCGTACGGACGGAGTTGTTTTTGCATATGGAAAAACTTATGAGTAGCAAGGTGTAAAATGGAATGCATTTTTTAAAGTCGTCAAAGAAACATTAAAAGACGCCAGCTCGAAGACAGGCGCCATATATGTAGTTTTATCAGGAAACTTTTGAACTGATTTCTGGCGAAGGTTTTGCAGCGTTCTGGTGGTACAGGCAGGCTTCCGGGTGTCATCCGCGTTGTCATTATTGATGGCGACGTTTCACCTACTTTGCTGCAGGCGTCTTCTGGCCAGTCTGAAGAGAAGAATGCTTTAAAAACTGCTTTTATTTAACGACTCTTATTTATCCGAACACGGAGAAGCAGCCGCACGACCTCCTGGGAAGCCGTTTATAAATAAGAGCCGTTTTCGAAGCAATCTTCACTTCAGTCTGACCAGAGGACGCCTGCAGCAAAGTAGGTGAAACGTCGCCATCAATGATGACAACGCGGAAGGCTCCCAGAAGCCTGCCTGCGTCAAATTTTGAACCAATTTTAGTAATATAATTAACTTCCAGGGGAATCAAATGCATGAATTACTATTAAAGGTTTTCTACCGATGAAGGTAGGTCTAAATGGACATTAAATTCTCCTACATCCCTACACTTCACTCGATGTCCCTCATTTCAGCCCCTCATACCTCCTCCCTCCCATCATTCTAGCCAAGCTAACCGTTCTTTTCCTCCCTCTTCCCCACTTGCCCAACATTCTTCCCTCAATCACGTCCCTCAAATAACCTTAAGAAGATTAACTGACACCGCTGCGATTAAATTTGGGTACGATTTTATTGTTATATGTGTTTTAAAACACATTCTGTTTCCATAAGAGGCCGTATAAAGCGGATATTTTGTACTGAGTAGGTGGGGACTAAATGTTTCCAAGTACCCCCATTCTTCACAGTTACCCAAACGCTCTCGTGGTCGAGGGAGCCAAAGCGGTGATCCAGATAGTAAGCTAACAGCCCATGCCCCCTCCAGCACATTCTAACCTCGTTGGGTACGTCACTCGTGTACACCCCCCGATAGACGCCCCCTTGGCGACTCGAGAGGACGTCAACTGGGTTGCTTACTGCAGAGGGAGAGAAACGCTCCAGGGAAGTAGGGGAATCGACGTGGAAGATCAAGCCCGATTTCGCCCATTAGAGAGAGATAATGACTGCACGGTGAGAATCTATCTACTCGAGTGGGGATTTTTAGAAGGGTAGATGGAAGGAAGCAGAGAAAGGGAGGTGAGGAAAGAGTGGGGGAGAGAGAGGGAGATAGGACGTCGATGCGGTCGTCAATCACTTGACATGTGTTCAAGGGGTGGCAGGGGACCCTGGGGTGAGAGAGAAGGGGAACAAAAGTGGACCCCATCGATTGATTGATGAGCGATATCATCAGCTAATCACGGAGGCTATGGGGAGGCGATGGAGGAGGAAGCCTCAAGTGGTGGGCGCGCTTGCGAAAATTCAATCAGACGAAACGCGATACGGAGAGAGGTGTGCACGTTTGTTTAGGCGTGTGGTTGTTTAGAATAAGTGACGGCGGTAAACAAGGGAAGATCGGAGACGGGTGGAGAGATTGCATCCGCGCTGAAAAATAAAAAAAAGATGGGGAAGAGGTCGGGGATGCGGTTCGTGACCGTAGAATAATGAAAGATGAACCGCTTACCTAATCGGTGACTAAAAGAAAGATATGTATTATCTTACATCCATTACCTTATGAGTGAACCGATACTTATAGTTGGGATGATATTACAAGAGAAGCTTTTCGGTAAATTAAGGGAAAGAGCCTATCTTTAATACAAGAAATAGCGTTCATGGTTCAAAGCAAGCTTACGATCAAACTTTAATATTGTATTACATTGCATTACAATATAATACAGTAGTAAAGCATAGTGAAGCAAATAGTAAATGCATACTATTTATTTTTACTAGTACTGGAATGAAAATCATCTCGTCCGATGAATTCACGACTAACGAAGATAGATATTTCTAAATTTCCAGTCAAGAAACACAACCACCACAAGGTTGTTTTACTGCGAAGATTTCTTGAATTTATTACGCTGAACTTGAAAAAGAGCGATTAAAACTTATTTTTTTTGCAGCAGAGGCCCTGTTATGAATGCATTAAATTACCTCAGTCATATTACAAAACCTCGAGTGTCCGGTTTTTTCATTCTAAGGTCATCACATACTCAGATTTTTCAATGATTATTAAAAATATTCACCCTTTTTGGCTTCTAACTACATCTGAAATCAGCTAACAGCATTCATCAGAGCTGAGGCTTTTAACGGAAATTTCTAAATATAAAAAGGATGAAATTGAGAAATATTTTATGAGCGATCACATTCTGGGCCGAAAATCCAAATATTATGGGTTCAAAACCTGCCCAGAGCATGGATATTGAGTTTGTCCTAAGTTATAAGATCTTACGTTACAAAGGTACAACTTTACCTTAGCCGTTGGAGCACCTAAAACCAAAGATTACTTCTACTAGACAAAATGAATTGCCCATTCAGTAAGTAACCTTCATATCAAGTAAACTCTAAGTATAATATGCCATCACTTCATGTAGAAAGGAAAGAGAGGAAAACGCTCTTTTTTTCCAAGCATGAGCATTACGATTACTGAGTAGCAGTTTCCTTCATCAAAGAAAACAGAATTTATAAATTGCAATTCGTATCCTAACCATAAACTTGTTCATTATACGCAAATAATTTAATTTAATTATTTATAAATAAAATTAAATCAATATACGTAAATGAAGAAATCGTCAATTAACAAGAAAATAAAATTTTTATTTTAAGTTCAGCTGAAAAAGCCGAGAAATGGCCCTACTGCGGCTGCCTTTTTGATGAAGTAACAAGTATATAGTTTTAATTGCGAGGCATAGGAAATATCCATTGTCTGAACTTGTAGCAAGCTCTGGAGAAGATGCATTAATCGTCGCCTATGAAAATAATCAAATCTCGGAAAGTCTCTTTCGTTGAAAGTTATTCACAGTCATTTTCTAAGCTCCTACACTTGGCATCGGAATCATTCAAGTCTGTACCCGCGCTAATAGGCTCTTCAGACCGGGAGGAAAAGATAGGAAAGGAAATGTAAGGAGCTAGCAATAGCTTGCCATCTCCCTGCTCTTTCCTGCGTGATAGTCGTCTCCAACCGCAAAACTCGTAGGTTCTTCGTTTACTAAATGCGTAGTAAAATGGGCAATTGTTCTTAAAAGAATAAATGAATACAAATTAAATGAAAATTTTATTATATAAGTGTTTCTCAGTTACTTGTTAAAATTCTTTCGCGGAGTACATCGTCCTAAGCGTCCGCAGCGACTATAAAACGTAAGGGAGAGGAAAGAGTGTCTGTGCCTTTCACGTCACATGTAGAATTGAACGGCATGCAATAATTTGCCGTCGCGTTTCCGCGCCGATTTTGTAACTACTTTTTTTTCATTTCAAAAAAGTGTCCACTTCTTAATTAACTAGGATAAATACTTATTGTCAATTTTAAGCCGAAATGTTTCAAATACGCACTCCGGAGTTTATTATAAATTTTAGATCAGTATCGAGAAAATAAATCAGGAGAACTAACCTATAATTGCCCTAATAGCTATCCGATATCCCCGTGCATATATCCAGCTTAAATATTTGAGTCAGTACGAAATCTGCCAGAAACTTTCTAACCCGCCGTAATGTAATATGCTGGCGGAGAGAGGAATAGGCCCTTCTGTATGAACATGTCTCCCGGAGCTTGAATTTCACACGATGAGATGTTTGACTCTCCGTAAGCCATATTCCTCGTCGATTAAACCGTCTCACGGGTGCAACACCACGCATTTTGAACGCTCAATTAAAATGGAATTGATTCAATGTAAACTCTATCTATTAACGACGATGTTGATCCAAAAATTTTAAACAAATCCAGGAATTCACAAAATCTAAGGATATGATCTCTACGGCCTATTAAAGTGGCAAATAAAATAAAAAATCAGGAATTCACGTAGGAATTGTTTTATTCGAGAGAGTTTATAACTGCTGAGCAAAATCATGCAAAGAGTACAACGAATACAATTCTGTCATTAAAAAAACAAAATTAAAATAACTAAATATACAGAAGTACTAATTAAATTATATTAATACAACTAGGTATGTACTACTAATGCTCCTGCATCAAGAGCATTAGGATTTTGGCAATATAATTTGCCACTTATTCAGTGGTTAGACAAATGTTGGGAAGTTATGAAGCAGAGTTACAGTACACATTTATTGATCGTTCTAATTTTTCATTATAAGTACTCTACATTTCGGTTGCAATGCCTTCACCTGGTAACTACAGAACACCCAGCGTAATACAGTGTATCCACCAAATAGCTGGTAGCGTGCTTACGGCATTCGGTAATGTTTAAACACGATAATACTAAACGCATATATCAAATGAAACCATACTAGAATAATTGGCACGTTTTCGGTCAATATGTTCGGTTTTCGTTTGCAACAAAAATGGAGATAAGCTTTCCAATACTGAAGTGAGATTTATGCTATAAGCCAATATCTCAAAGATATAATTTTTTTACCATTACGTCAATTGCGCAATTTCCAATGCAATTGATGGAATTTATTGGATTTCATTCTCTTTCCTGGTCAAAATAAAGTGAAACATCTTTCTTTTGAAATATTTCATTTGTAATGAGTCCATATATGAAATGAAAATGAAAAACAATATTTTCAATAAATTCCAGGAGACGCTTTTAAAAATGTTTTTCACTGCGATATCTTCTATTGAAAATACAGGCTTGCAATGTAAATTGGTCGATACTCATAAATTTTAAGAAGGAAAGCATTTTATACCATCTCAAATCGAATAATATCCTAATGTGGGAATCGAACAGTATAGGTAACACTGAATACTGATGATTTTCGCTTAAAGGATTCATTTTGCAGATGGGGTCGCATCGTACCAGTTAATCACCTACGACTCTGGGTATCCATTTCTCAGAAGCGAATCATTGAAAATTTTCGAATGCATAAAAACATATTTTAAGCATTATACTGCTATGGTACTCATCAAAAGTGATTCTAGAACGTAGTCAAATTAACAAATTAAATAAAAATTAATTACCATTTGGTATCTAATATGCATTATTCACTTTATTCGTTATATCCAATTAAATTCATGAAACAGACCAATTTTTTGCTACAGTGTGGACACAAATTAGCTCGTGTTGACAAATTGCTTTTCGTTCCAGCCATTTCGTTTCACATTCTATATTTATTCAGGTCTTTTATCGCAATGCCCAAATAGTTCAGTGGATTTAAGGACTTGCCCATAATAGGAAATACCGTAATAGGATCACGAAAGTTTCATTTTTTATTCACAGATAAATTCACTCTTTTATTTCCAATGGCTCTGCTATTCAAACTTTAGTAATTTTGCATAGAGCGAGCAGCAAATAAGGAAAATTGTTTTATCAATCTGATTATTCGATTATAAGCTCTTAAAAAGTGTTATGCTTATATTTGATGATCTAATTTTAAAGCGACACGTAATATAACTTTCGTAAAAATTCATAGGCTGCATAAATTAAAATACTTCCGTTATCAAAGCCACTGAACAAACTCTCATTACAAATCAATCTGCATAAGAGTATATAAAGGCATGATATTACAAACACAGTTTTTAATATGAAATAAATCATAAAATAATCAATCACTTCGCATTGCACAGCAGTTCATTTTACCAGAGAGTCTTAATTTTCAAAGTGTGTTAGCCACGAATATGTATAGCCACGAATAAAAAAGACGGCTCAAAACCGCAGCTAGATAACTCGACTGATTTAAGCCTTGCAATAGGTATTAAAATACCTGTGATATAGTGCCACTGGTATCACGAATTAGAAATTAAAAGAAGTTAAGTGCATCAGTGAAAGCTGAAACCAAAAGGGGGAATACAAAAAAAAGGAACACATTAAAACTTCATGGAGTGATTTGGACGTTAATTTTTCATCAAATTACCCGAGGACACGGGATCAATTTGAGTGTATAGAGCATCGAGGAAAGTTGAGTTGCAAAGCTAATTAAGGGGGAGATAGAAGAAAGGTCGCATTACAATAGGAAGCAAATGATAAAACCACCGCAACAGATAAGCCCGGCAATGATACCCGTCACACCGGTGATGAAGATGGCGATATAATTTCCACACTAAAAATCTCTTTCAGCTCCGTTTCCATTGGCGGGAGGAGACCATCGTCATTACTCGTTGAATTGAGTTTTCTGCAAGCGTCGGAAGCAAAACTATATCGCCACAAAACATCATCAAACACTGAATGTGAATACCAATTGAGTGCCTTCATGCGTAGTTGTCTTCGCGGGAAGCGAAACAAAATCAGAATAATGTTACAGAAGGATTACTTTTCTTCTAGATTTCCCAGTTATACAAAATGGGAAACTAAAATATAACTGCGTTTTTACGGATATAAAATGGAAACATGTACCTCAATACATCTGAGAACCGGAATTGCTGCAATTTTCAGAAATATTAGGAGCACAATTACCCACGAGCTGAATTTCAGCCGTAAGAATGCTTTTATTGATCGCGGTAGATATTTCATGGAGACGTTGGATGGAACCAGGGACTAAAAGGCTTTTTCGGAATATAGCCCTGCGAATATTGAACTATTCCGCTGAAAGTATCCTTCATTGATAGTTCCGAAAAAAAGGAACACAGGCATGTCCCTCACTCCATCTATATCTATTCTGATTTTTTCTCGAGTTCTAAAATCAGAATTTTGGTGATTGCGAGAAAAAGCTCAAGCAGGGGTCCCTTGAATAAAAGCTAATTAACCCTTTCTGACCCAATAGTTCCAATTGAAATCATGTCGTTTTATTTCTTAAAGCACCCATTCAAAACACCCGCTGATTTTATACGGCCTCGTCAGCTTTGGTATGTATGTACATGATTTTAAGATTTTACAACTCGCCTTAAGGAGACAAATTATAATCTTCAAATATTACCTATTGAAGAGGGCTGTACTCCGATTTTTTCTTGATCTTACTGAAAATTTAGACTCGGAAGGGGGGCTCATTACCAGAATACGTTACCATCGAGCTCAATAGTAAGTAGAAATTATATTTTTTAAATAGGGTAAATGGCAGGTGAAACGCATTCGTCTTCTTCAGCATTTTTTCTTCGATTTCATTTCGGCAGCCCTTATTTTCCATATGCAAGTTGCAATCACCTAAAGAGTAACTTCTTTACGAATAATTCCAGAAATATAGAAAAATAAGGAGACATTTTTTTACTGACGATTTGGATGCATCGCTGTTTTCTCGCTCTCAGCGCTACAAATAAAGAGTTTAGTAGCCGACATGGATTTCAGTAGGGTAACCATCATTCCATCATTGCATACAATGAAAGACAGCTACGGAGAATCACAAACAAGGAAATAAAACAGCGATGCCCCGAGCTAGGATTAATTCTCATGGCTTTGTACTAAATGAGAACGGCACGCTTCCCACCCAAGGTTTACGGTTTTCATTTTGGCTTCAGGTACTGGTTATTTCGAGAAAGAAACTAAAATCTCCTACCTCGCTTTTAAGAGGGTGTACCCTGGATCCAAGCACCCACATGAAACATCCACACGCACGAGGCTTCGAAAAAAAGAGCTCTCTTTTTATCAGGGTCGGGTTTTGTTACTAGGCACATCGGCGGCAGCGAGTTCGAAACACCTGAGTCATGAAAGGGCGAAACTGGTGGTAAAATTTCTCGCAACAGAAACTTCGATGGTTTCCTAAAGTAAATGTAAAAAACAGCTAAATTTGCCAAATTCCCTTTTATTCCCTAAACGCGTGCGTATATGGCATCTATTCATGTTTCCGATGAAATCGAGCGGGTGGAATGCATTCGATCTAATATACAGTGAATTTTTAGAATTGGAGAGGGTTATGGAGATATTGTAATCGTAGTCCTATACGCGATACCTGTTACCTCCACCAGTTATTATTCCGTTCTGATGACTCCTCTCACCACACCGACATACTTTTATTTCCCTCGGTAGCTCCAATTCTCTCATTCTTTGCAGGCTTAGAATCTGACCTACTAATTTTGGCGTAGTTTCTAACAAACCTGAAGCGCGGTAACTAATCATGGTTTAGAATAACTACGAGTGCATTCCCCGCAAACTTGCTGAAAATAAACTTCTCTGGTTTCTCACTGGGTAAAGTAGTAGCTATAGACTAAATAGACAACCTGACCCGGTGGGAAACCAGAGAAGTTTAAAAAAAAAAACAAGTTTTCGTAAAAGCAAACCGTCATCATGATTTGCTTGTTTCTCGTATTTCATCATTCTTACACAATTCCCATATCCATTATCGCTGATTGCAGTCGTCACGAGCCAACTCAAGCACTTCTGTTAGTTCCGAAATGTTATTTCTTAAATTATTTTCAATTTTCCAAGTGTTTAGTCTTTCTCGCCAAATAATTATCGGAGACCCTGGTAAAAATACCTCCCTTCCTTCCTTGATTTTCATTTCTCATCGTTTTTAATAGTTTGCTCACCTCAAATATATTTTATTACAACCTTCTAGACCTGTAAATTGATAAATGCGTAAGCGAAAAGAGCTCAAACCCCACTTGATTCATGCAACACTATGTCACAAAGAAGTATTTCACCTCATATTCAATGTCACCATTAATATCCAGAAGGCAGCATAGTAGCCCAAAGTGTGAAGCTGGACTGTAGACTCAAAGTGCAAAACTCGGTTGAGATTCGAAGGCATTAGCCTGCTCTAAATTAAAGGCGCTGAGAGGGCTTTACGCATAGATGTATTACATCACTGGATGTGTCTGCCACAATGCGCTCAAGTAATCACTGATATGTCACCCATTAAGTTATACCACATCCGCTATTTCAACCAGGGCCCTCTGGATGGGGAGCTACAACAACTACCCAAACCACTGAACTTCTTCAGAAAGTAGAAATTTTTATAAGGAGAAAACTTCATCGTGGAATGTGGTAATGAGGCCAAAATACAAAAAAACAGCAAATAGGAAAATGGAAAAAAATCCAATATTGAAACGGATGAAATGCATACCTACTCCGCGTAAACTTGGCCATTTTTTTAATTTAATATAATGTAAGGGTTTGATTCCGACGCTGCTCTTAAAACGCGCGATTCAAGGGTACGCTAATGACAATGTGCATTCAGGGCAAGTATATAGCGAAGCAAGAATATAGAAGAAGGGTAATCAAATGATTTACAACGCCAAGTCGTAAGAAAAATGAGCAGACGCCCATCGCGAGCTGTCGAGTTAAATACCCAGGTCGTATCCCAAACTAGGCTAGGGACGTTTATTTAGTCATTACTGCCAGCTTTGAAGAAAATCACCGACCACTAACCCCTTCTCGCGGTTAGTAATTCCACGATGGGTGTTTACGTACATGAACCATAAAGGCATAAGGCGTTTCTATGGGTATCTGACGTCTCCTACAAGCTATTGTGCCACATGGACGCTAAAATGTCGTCAAATTTCGGAAGGGTGTCACACCTAAACGGCTTCGAGTATCAACTCCAAATTTGAAGTCAGTGTAGGTTATTATGTTAAGTTAGTTCTCTAAGAATATCACATTTTTACTGCGTCCCCCTTTTGAGATATGTGACATTGAAAATGTCAACTTTTGAGTTTCACCCCATTTTGGATTTGTTTTGGGGGGGTAAAGGGGACTCTGGATAAAAACAAAATATTATTGTTGTGAAACATGTGTACCTAGAGTATTAATCCCAAAAGAATTTGTTTCAATATCTGGTCCCTATTTTGAATGATTGGTCTTTAAAAAGTGAAAAAAAAAACAAATTTTGATACGGAAAGTTGATGCCTAATTATTTTTAAATCTATTTTTTCTTGCATATTTCTATAGAAAAATGTTTTTTAAAGGATTGATATAAGTATGGTTGCTGTAACTTCAAAAACATGCAAATGGTAGCAATATTCGCTAACAAGTGACATTTTTACTCTACCGGCACATGTGATAATGCCCGTATTTCGGATATGGTTTGCTCCAAAATTGTAAAGAGAACTGATTTGTAATCTACATATAAGCACCTATCTATGTAGAAAATATAAAAAAAATAAAAATGGGTCGGCAACCACCTCTGATTGATTTCTCGTGGAATGACCCAATAAGAAGAATCCCTGCCCTACTCTCGAAAGTAAGCAGGGCACGCTTTCAAAATACACAAATTTATTTTGCTAATGAATATGATCAAGAGAACAATTATGTCCCCAAAAGTAAATATCCTCTTAATATACTAAGTCATACTGACAAACCAATAATGATAAGTCGACTAAATCATATTTGACACGATGACTTGGCCAGCTTCAGCAAAAATGCATATGTAATAGAATATTCAGAATTAACTGTCATTACTCATGAATTTCGTTACTTTTTATTCCGAAACCGAATTTTTAGGTCATTTTATTTCTTCCAGGTTACGTGGTATCAAAAGAATTTGAGTGTTTACCCTGTACTTCACAGCTATTATAACATTTTATGCTTGAAAATAATGTCTCACATCAGAATCAAATTGAATGGACTTTTGTCTCGTTTCCGATTCCAAACCCAACAAAACTATCAGTTTTAAAACGAAAATAAAATATGAATATTTCCATTTTTTCTAGTTCGCTGCTTTGAAGAAATTAAAGCTGATTTGATAAGATCAAATCTAATATCATAATTTGATTTGTAAAAATATCTTAGCACAAATTACATACTATAAAAGAAGTTAGCATTAGTCAGAAATTCATCATGCATGAAGTCATCACCATAAGTATTCAACCAACATTAGTTTCCTTGCCTACGAATCTTCTTTACCTGTATTTTCCCACCAATGCAACCTTCCTAGCCAATATACATATAATTACAGCATTAACCTTCTCTAATTCTTCATAACTTTTACCCAATTTCATTTCTTCCATAGCATCTATTTTTCTCCACCCTCTTTCGTGCTCACCAAACCTCTTTTTCTAATTATTTTCGTCAATTATCCTTCATCTCTTAACATCCTCCATCCACTTTTTTTACCATCTTATACTTTTTCTCACAAACTTCCTTCTCAACGATCGACCATTCATATTTTCCCTTGCTTGAATTCTATTCTTATGACTACTTTGGAGTTGCCTGTTGATATTTCGCTGTATTCGATGGTTACGAAGCAAAAAGAATGTGGCCTACACCTTAACCGAGATTTACTGAAGAGTAAGACATGGAGCGTGGTATTGTATACGAGCCGTGGTGTTGTATACGAGTAATAGGGGATTGTGAATGTTAAGGAATGAGGCTGAAAATAATCAGGCAGCTTTTGAGATGTGGATACGAAGACGGATTTAGAAGGCAAAGAGGTTGGAAAGGAAGAGAAAGGAGGAAGGGCCACCACGTGAGGGAGAAGAGCACGCAGAATGAGAGAATTAGGACGAGAAAAAGAGGTTGGGTGGACTTCTTACATAATAAAATCCAACCCCGGAGTAAAGTTAGCGTCTCTACCATCATAGAGTGGAGATAGGGTAGGTGTGGTGGCTAGAGTACTGGCCTCCCATCCCGACAGCCCGAGTTAATTCCTGGCTGAGGAAAAGATTTTTCATCAGCATACTTGGGTACTAAGTGGAGAGCACTCCTAGTCCAGCACTTGGTCCATCGAATGAGACGTTAAACCTTGCACCCATTGGCACGTTTCGTTATGTTAAGCAGGCTAATGCCGACGTCAGGTTTCTCTCCGCCCTTCCACCGTTCCCTAAACAATTTCTAACCCCACCAAATTAACCACATATCTTACAAGGCGCAAATGACCTTCGTCTATTTCCCCCAATAAACAACGACCAACACTCATCACAGAACGGCATCTTTTCACGGAGCACGTGACTAGAAAGTGGAAGTAAAGAACTACCCAGGGAAAATTAACCAAAGATCTAGGCGATAACCACGGTGAAGTCAGCAGAATAATTAAATGCATTCGTGAAACAGGTCACATAAATAAATTGCAATGCAAACTTGTTTAGTGACACGCCAATAAGGCTGTACATGCAATAATGAGTTTGGTGGTATCAAATATTAATAATATAGGATTATAGTTAAGTGTAAGGTGCAAGGTGGCCGTAGACGTCAGCGTAGCCCATAAAATAAACAAACTACTACTAGTACTCATTATTCTCATGTTTAAAAGGGCCATATTTTCTTCAATGTGGATTCAGAACAGAAAATCACAGTTCAAGACTCGCTCAAGACTCACTTACACCTTGTAATTAACAAATATTATACAATCTCCTCAACGAGTTTAATGAAACCAAAAAATTCCATACTCATATTAAAGCAGAATAAATCTGGGGAAAATACTGCAGTCTGAAATATTTTCTTCGGATATTTTCAAGGCCTAGGTAGAGATAAAGTATCCTTGTAAGAATGAATGTCGGTCTTTTCGGAGGAAACAAAGCGAAAAGCGATTTTTTTTAACGACCGCGATTTCCAGACGCGGAGGCAATTTTCCCTTTAAAAAGGAAGCCGTTGGTGGAAACTCTTCCAAAATCACTGAAAGGGAGACATTCGGATGACTGACGGATGTAATGACACCAATTTCGACTACAGGGACGCAGAGAATGGATAAAATACGCGGAGGAGAGGAAGAACTCAAACGGGAAGCAGGCGGAAGTGAACTGAAGCGGAAAGCGCGATGCCAAACGGAACGCGAGGCTCACGAAAGACAACAATGTAAAGGAGCATTTTTCTTGATCATGAGAAGGCAATAATATATTCCAGAAAGGGGGCAACAAACCGATTAAGAGGAGGAAAGCTATGAATCAAGAGACTGGGGATCGACATCAGTCTACAAATTAAGTAATCGTAAGAAGCAATATATATTCCGTAAATATCGGTAGGCTTAAGAATGTCCCGTCTTTGATTACCATTCCTCCTTAGTTGGATCAGCTCTAACCTCCCCCAACAATAATCCAAATTCCTCTTAATGTAACATCATATTCTTCTTAGTGTCTTTCCCAAACCTCCATATTTTAGACCCCTCTTATGCAATATACATACTTGATTTAATAAATCCCTCACACTTCCCGCAAACGTCGAATCCAGAAATTTGTGCAGCCATTGGTTCTCTACAAGATAACCTCATTAAATTCGTCGGTAAATCATTCTTTCAAAAGGAGAAAACTACCTCAGGAGTGGGATACCTCCCTCAGTAACTACGACCGAATATAAAAGGGTATACTTGCGGTTTGGAAGAAGAAACACAAATTTCATGGGTGAAAAATTGATTAGTTTATCGGAATTCCCACACACCATGCATAAATGTCCGCGACAATAATTCCATGCATGATTTTTCCAAAATAAGCGTGTGATTCCGTTCTTATCACACCATATTCTTCTTGCGATCACTGAATTAGAGCATTGAATGTTTCCAATCGTCTAGTCAGTTTACCCTGCCAGCTGCACCTTGCTTTGATGCGGACCCTTATTTGATTCCCAACGTAGTATCATTACTAAATGTGGTAATATTTTTGCAGGATACCCTTATTTTGTACCTAGTAAAAATTTTCGACGCTTAATTCAACGGATGGAATGTTGTGGAAGGGATTTCACGATCTGTAAGAGGTTTAGAAAGGAGTATAGTACAACAAAATAATAAAAAGTGAAGAAGTAACCACGTTTTCCGTGAAATTGCTTCAATTTTATGTTATCCTCGAAGATATTCATAATAAATTCATCGAAGAGGCGTTTTTCCACACAAATTTATATATGTTCAACGGTACAATTACGGGATGAATCCATTTATTAATCCACCTCATTAATATTTCTTAGTTAAACAAAATCTCACATTAACGTGATATGATTCTGGATTCATTAAAATGCTAACACAATATAACAGTGTAAAATGCTAACATGCGGCACAATAATGGTGTCCCTACGTTATTATTATCATTATTATTGAATTCCTTTTGAATATATCCTATCTAGATCATCCAAGTTGTAGGAGAAGCCTTGATTGCATCGCAGAATCGATTGCATTCCGTTAGTAGCACGATTTTCTGTTCTTACGTTATGCACATATCTGAGGGGATGGCATAAAGTGGCGATCGGGTTGGTGTGGTTTTTGGTAAAAGCAGGCTAACTAACGCCTGGTTTCTCTCCACCCTTCCTTTACCTGAAAATTCTTGCCGTCGTCCAATAAACCACCTATCCTAAACAACGCAAATGACCTTAGCTGTCGGTCACCTCACCCGAATAACTAACTAGAGAGATAAAGCTAAAGTGGAGGCTAAAAATTCTTATATGTGTCGGCCAGCACAATATGGACCACGGTGTCCAACTAAAATATCGCTCCAGTAATGGCTCACGAATTACCAAACTCATCGGCGGGGATAATTAAACCATTGCCTTTCCCCGTGCCATCTGTGATTTCCCGGATAGATCTGGGTCCCATTAAACACTCAGGTGTTTTGAATAGCTGGGTGAGTCAAACGAGGTCTCGCCCGAATTCACACCCTGCACATCCGGTAGCCCAACGCTTTAAGGCCATGAATTTACAAAGTGGCGAAAGACACCATCGGATCTCTTCCGTTATCATTTTTTTACGCAGGTATTGCAGCACAAAATATTAAAACTGACTTCGCTTATGAGCACGAGCAAGAATTTTCGAAATGCTCGCTCTGATCGGAATAAAAATTATTTTTTTTCCAAACGATGCCGAATTCACAGCTGTAATTCCTTAATATTCCGTCTCTAGCCCGTCAACAGCCCCTCCCACAAAAGTGACCATTATTACTGAGCAAGGTTTATACTGCCAACTCATTTAGCCGTCAGTACCAGAAGTAGAACCAGTAGAGGGTTTTAATACCACGATTTTATGCCATCTATAGCCTCGATCGTTAGCGAACCGCGATAGCCAATTCTATGCGAGAGTGGTAGATTAAGAAAAATAATTCCTTTTCTTAATTCATGGGTTGATATGAATCCCATATTTATATTACCTACTTAGAATTTATTGTTGCAGCTCTTCTATTTTTTCAAAGTTTGACTTAATAAGGTAAATCTCTATATGTCCTTCCGCAAAGCAATATCCTTCACCAAGTAAAGAAATTTAAGAATGGCGGTGGTGATGAACACGCTTCATAATAACAGAAATTTACTCTGAACCTATAAAAAGACATTAATGGTGATAACACCATTTTCATGTATTTTACTTCTCGAAGAATTAAGTTTTAACGTCAGTTTTAATGTTAAAACTTCAACTATTCGTGGGGTTTCGCGAAGTTTTCCATTTAAATAACGAGGGTGATTTATCTCACCCTTATGCTCCGGTAATGACACGTAGATAATGAAAATTAATTAAAACTATTTCACAGTAAAAATAGGATAACATCTAATAAGCTATGGTCATATCACCGAACTTTCCAACAATAATGATGGAAAAATATTACTAATTACATTTTTACTAATTTACCCAGGATACCCGATTTGGAGCAATTTCATGCCGAGTACCTTCATCCAAAAAACAAATAATACTTCATTATACTTTCACACCAGTACTCAACGGATTCGCTGCTATTCACGTAATATCTTTTTTTAGCATAACACGAATGTATGCACCTGATTTTATTTTAAATTAGTAGCATGACAAAAGCACAGCACAAAAGCATTTCGGCAATCACGAGGAGATGACGTCAAATTAGATTTTTTATGGCTTCAACTGAAATGGAAGTCACTTTAAAGACGGTTCCACAATAAAAATAAATGAAATCATTGCTAATCAACACTGATCATGGTAGTAGAACACAGTAGAGATGGAGAGACGTAGGTAAACAACAATCACGGTCAAGCCATGAACCCATAACGAGCACTTTACGGAACAAAAGAGGAGTAGCACATATGTAGTACAATAAATTCACCTTGAAATAAAGGTGCATAGAAGTAATATGATTCGTAGAAAGCCCCATTATCATTGCTCTGACTACCAAAAAATGGAGAGTTCTAAGACAGCTTGCACCTACCCTACGCGCTACTTACTCCAGAGGCATTCCTTTCACCGTAACCTAATAAATATCATATATCCATCTGAGCAACGCCTGGAAACCAGCTCTCAACAAAGTGGAGGGGGAGAGGAAACGCGATCGACCTGTCGACCAATCAGAGCCTACCTGAACTAGACCGGACTGTATATAAGGCGGATAATTTTTGGCTACATCATTCACCCTGAAGACGATGGCGGACTTAGCCTTCTAAACGTTGGTGCCTAAAAACACTTGGACCCGGTTGGAAACCCGAGAACTCTTCTTCCACTAATAAATATCTACTAATCACTGACTGCTCCATAAAATTTTCTATCATCTTATGTCATGCTGTCCATTATTCAATTCCCTCCCTTTTTTATCCACCAGTCTCCCCTCAATCCCAGACTGCAAGAGCATATCTAAGATTTTATCTCTCAGTACTTCCTCCATCACGCCTCCTTAAGGTTATGGAAGGAAGAAAGCTTAAGAAAGCTAAGGAAGCTTATGCCTCCTTCATTTTTCTTAAAACAACTTTCTTTGCACGCGCAAAAAACCCATGTTCTCCCTCCTTCCTCAAAGACTCAAGCTTCGCAACCATATAATTTCATACTCCATGCTTTATACTCTCACTTCCTAATTTTTCCTTCATTACTTTAACTAGGGTGCCCGGTGCAACTACATTCTTTAAGAAAACGCTTCTTCGCATGTCCCTACTATTAAACCAATTCACCCAGATATGTGATCGTTTTAATTTTTCAAGTTATGACCGCTAACATACATGTTTATTAATTAGTTATTCAGGGAAAGCAACCCTCAGCTAAGGTATTTTGAGGCATTCAGGACAGTTGTTTGATGGGGTAGAGGTAGGAATTTTTCAATGACGGGTGGTCAGAAACCCGGTGTTGACATAAGCCAGATCTTCACGAAAGGCGCCAAGATACTCATAGTTTAACAACCTAAGGTTGCAGCGCTGTACATTCAAACAGTACTCTAGTAGGCAATCATGTGCCAATGAAAAATCTCTGTTTCTTCCGGAATTCGAACCAGGGCTCTCTAGGAGGGACTCCAGTACTCTAGCTACCACACCAACCACATCCGCCTTTAATATTTTTCCTCCAATATACCTTCATCTTATACTTTTCACATTACAACTCTAGTTGGTAGATTCATAGAAAAAAATAGAAGAGTTATACAGTCGCCAGGATTAAAACATTGATTCCCACCATCCCTTTATTCAGGTACTTAAACCACAGTGTTAAACATTCAGATGAAATGGGAGGGACAAATGGTTTAATATCCAATTGACACGCAACAGCATTGTCCAGAATTCGTGATATATATTTCACCACCGACACGCGAGTGAATGATTATTTTTTAATATCAGCCCAAGTATGCATAATGTGACATAAATTCAAAATAATGAAAACAGAATGCAAGGTAAAGCGAAAAATGCTCTTAAAAAATTGTCAGTGATTGCCTTAAGGAGCTCAAATTCCGCTCTGAAAACAAAACCCTGACCTAAAAATTCGATTGGCATTTCAGAGTAAATGGCAACAATCATTCTCGAAAATACTTGTCGTTACGGTATTAATCGGGTGATTTCAAGTGATGTGAAAAATAATCTCCCATTTAAAAACCTTTCTCTTACAGTATTTTCCCCAGGAACGATTACAATAACCATGTCTGGACTTCTAATATTTCCATTTATAGAACATTCCCTTTAAAATAAAAAGTGGCGGTTTCCAGAATATATGAATACTTTGACTATTTAAGTTAAAACAATTATTCATATCTCACTCTCTGTGTTTGGTGTTCCACCTGTACAAATTATTATTTGTGTATCGCAGATGTTAAAAAAGAAATTTTTCTAGATAGAGACCGACTCTGTTCACGTTTTTGTCGGAAAATATTCGATACCCTTTTCGAAAAAAGACGCATGACGTTTCAGAACATAAATCAATTGAAAAGAGATAAAGAGGTCGATTTAGAGGACAAAATATTCGTAAAAAGAAGCTGCCATTGCAAGGAGAGAAAATAATATGACGATGAAAGAATCGAGTCAACTTCGAAGATCCTTAAATTTTACCTCTGAAATTGGATAGACGTAACAGAAATTAATTATCTGCAAAACAATTCCATCCAAATCAATAAAAGACTGAACCCGAAAGCGAAAACGTTGCGTAATGATATTTATTGGAAATTTTTTAAAAAATCATTTTTAATCAATGAGCAAGTAAGTACATAAATTGTAAGCGAAAAGAACAACGAAAACCATAACACTGATTTGTTCACTTATTTTTCAAAAGCTTTCATTTCTAAGGAAATGCTTCAATATATATTCAAACATATTATTTGGGTCATTAAACCTTGCAAAAAGCAAAACACATACATATTCACGCCCAATGTCACTGGCCACGGTCACTGTCACTGTCAATGTCACTGGCCACTAGTAATAGCAGTAATAGTGGCACTCAATAAATCGCGTTATGAACGAGTCTTTTTTTGCAGGGAGCATACCTTTTTTTTACGTGTAAACAGTTTTATATTTTTAATTATAAACGGCTTTGCCATATCGTAGATATGACAAAAAATAGTTCCATGTTTTTACCATTTCCAGTAGAGCGAAAATTCGGCAAATTCGTCACTTTAAAAGTTAAATTTTTGGTGTAGCTGGTTTTCATGCACATACAACTTGTTATTTACAACAAAACTCTGAGTACTATCTATACTTTTTCCCCGAGAGTAGATATGCTCAGCCTTGCTCTATAACAATCGAGGTAATTATGCATATAAACACAAAACCTGAGCTAAATCATATGCTAATCATAATAAAAACAAATTTCCGTTCGCCCACACCCGTTAGTAATAGCTTTTTCTGGAACCGTTAGATATCTCTTCACGACCCTCATTCATTTCAACTCCCGAAAAATGCCTTCATCTTAATGACCGTTAGACTTCATCAGGGATAGACCATCGTCAAGTCGCAATTAGGTCATTACCTTTCGAATGACTAGAGCAATAAAGAGGTAGACATCGCCTAAGAAACCGCTGCGCGGAATATAGGTAACTAGAGGAGCGTATGGAGATGGAGGGCTCGTTATATTCTCAGTACGACGCGGGTAATTGCTAATTTCGAGCGAGTTATGAAAACAGATAGAACGGCTAGGATTAAGGAAAGGAAAACGTTACGTGCGGCGCCATCCGAACTGCGCGGCGTGATATTGCGCGGCGAGGCACCGCAGTACTCGATGTGGGGACTTGATCGTTTCTCGCCAGAAATGGGACCGCAACTAACGCCGCATCTTCGCCTCGAAGAAAAAAATAGAACGGGACACTTCGGCTGCCGCCCGCTCGCAAACAGCACTCCATAACGTGATCCCCCCACGCCATCCATCAGAGCTGACCTTATTCTCTCTCCGTTATTGCGGACCTCCTGGAAGGAACGATGAATTCCGACAACTGCATTCTTTCCATTAGTGGACGAAATAGGGGTTCCTCCACTCTTTCTCCCTCTCTCTCTCTCCCTTCTTTTCCCTCTCCTCGAGTTCCATAATGGAAGTCTTCCTTGCCAAGTTTCCAGTTCGCTGATCGCGGAGCCTAATCACAGCGAGGCGTAATTTCTCAGGAGTATCATCCCTCACCGTATACCGAGAGTACGAAAAGTACTCGACCAACTTTTTCCTTGAGTTCGATAATCGATTGGAACGCATTTCATACGAGGAAATACATTTCAACGGTTTTTTTCCCAGACTACCACATCGCTTATAACTTCGAAACTCATCTTTTTATGACCTATACACCTTAAAATATCTTTCATCATTTATGGGAAAATATTTTAGAGTACAAACAGCGTTTTAGCCCTGAAATATTTGATAGATACAATGGAGTAATTACCCACAACCAACCAAATCAATATTTCAACGTCTTACCTCCAAAATTCAGAAGCTTACTTCCGGCTCCAGATTAAAAAATTGGAACTATTCGGAACCAAACAAGTGATGATACCAAGAGGGGGAACTACTTTGGCCAAACTCTTATAAAATCCCTACCCTAGTAAAAATTGTCTTGCGTGACGCCTTCTTGAGGCGCGAAAACTGTAGATAAGTATAAAAGTGGTAATTAAATCGGTGCGATTCTTTTCTTAGATGTTGTGAGTAAAAGGCACTAAAATTATCTACTCATACCGCTGATTGCCTTTGCGGCAAAGTCTTAAGGCTCAAGAGGGACTTTCCTCACACGTCTCCAAGAATGTAGCCATCATTTATCAACGAAGTCATCGTCTGATAATTGGAAAAACTCCAGAATATTACCGAAGGTTTCATATTATTTCCCTCACAATCATTTTATCAAATGAGAATTACTGAATACTTTTAAACACATCAAGACCTCGTATTTAAGGTATAAAAAGGAAGAAATGGATACATTTACTATTATTTAATCACCTAAATACTCAAATCGAAACAGCGATGGTAAAAAAAATCCGTTATAATGTATTGTTAACACTTAACTTTTACTCACTTGTTTGTTACGTTGAACAGAAACTATCTAAAAATGGCTAATTGATTTACCATCGCATCATGCATCCTATGCATTGTGCTCTAACATCGAGACATTGAGATATTGAGAAAGCTAAAGGTTTTTTTTCTAAAGCTAGAAATTAAATGCAGAAATGGTGCCACGGATTTCTCTCCCATAGGTCCATGTTAACGCGGATATTGGTTCTATAGAGCTTCGTTCCGTATAAATCTCTTGCATTTCACGACCCAGCGTAGTAAACATCCTTGGCTTAGTAGTTACGGCATAGGCTCGAAGAGTATTTTTTAATATTAGTGGCATGGGATTGAGCCTCTACAGTGGCATTTATTTCCCGTTTCAATACTTTGTAATCTTATTCGTAATCAGAATATATTTTGTAAACAATACTGGATGTCCAGTTAATGCATGAGCAACAAAGGCAGGTGAAGATAGCCAGCAACAGCTTCAATGACCTCCAGAAATAACCGATACCGATCGAGCTCTCTCTTGCCTTAAAATATCCTCGGATATTCGAAATCTAAAAAAATTTGGCCAATGCCACACCGTCTGCTTGTGGAGTATCTTTTCGGGCAAAGCATAGAATACTGCAATCGGTTATAATACTCTCCTGGAAGAATAATTGAAAATCCAGCATATACGCTCAAAAATGAAAATGTTGTTGCTAACGTTGTATATGACTGGGCATCCTACGATTGTTTTCGAAAGATATCCAATCGGGGAAAAAATTCTTCAGAATAGACCCATGCCAGTAATCACATGACTGCAAAATATACTCGAATTAATGCGTCAACTACCAAGTTTGCCGCGTATCAATTTCGCAATGTCTCCTTGCAAGTAAAATGAAGTAATGCGGAAACGAGTAAAATCACTCAAAGTCATAAAATTTGAAGTCGTGAATTTCATCTTAGAAAGCACAAAGTAGATGAATTTTCCAATGGAGAACTCCGGCACCAACTCGTTGTACCGTTCCACAAATCCACAGCAAAGATAATTGAAAAACGAACGATGCTTCATCGTGATTGATGCCATCCATTTAAACATCCGAGCGCCCCTTTCTGCGGTGCAATCATGATAGCGGCACTTAACGCGGCGGATCTCCGATATCTGAACCCAGGCAAATTCGAAAGAGGTTCGCACGCTATAATTACACGCAGGGAACTCATTAATCAGAAAGCATGTGCGGTAACATCGTCCTCATTAATTCTCTGGGTATGTTCTTTGCCAGACGACAATCTGGCATAGTTCGCTATACCGCCAACAACCGAAAAAAGTACAACGGCGAAACACGATAGCTGAGGTTGGATTAATGCGGAAATAGAGAACTAATATATGTACTCATTTCAGCTATGGTTGACAAGTGAAAGCAATTAGGAAGAATTGTGAATTTGGTGAAAGCGTGGTTCATTACATCAGGTCTTCTCATATGATCTATCAGTCATTGATTATTTGTGAAAATAAACATCAAAATTGATGTCTAGACTAAACATGACGCCATATTTTCCCACAAACCAGTCGGTTTGGCCACGAAACAGAGGACTCTTCTAATACAGTTGGTTATATAGTATGTATGTACACATATCTTAATATTATAGTATATAATATTCATATAAATTCTAATAGAGTTGGGTATCCCAACATAACTTTCCAGGTCATCATGGAAAACACCAGGAAGGTAATAGCGCTCCAATCATGAGCATGCGATTTTCTCAAACCTTGACACTTAAAACCCGGCAAGCCCCACCCTACCTATCAAATCAACAATCAGGTAAAAGATTGTGGTTCCCTCTATGTATCCAGCAGGATCCGATTCTTGGATAATAATTTCATGTTTCAGATATCCGGATTTTGACATGGGGTGAGGGTTGAATAAGATTAATGATCCCCTAAGTGAGATTGTGACCTTATCTGATAACAAAACTAATCTGATAAATCCATTCAAGCCACGACATAGTCGTCAGATCCAAATTCCACCAGTGGTGAGTATGTCAGCGCTTCTTTAATGTATGTACATTTAGTGTATACATTCTTGAGTTGGCTTACCGATGATCCGAATCAACGGTATACCCCAATTCTAGTAATTACATAAATAATGAAACCTGATTACGACGGGCACGTAATATAATTGATACACTAGATTCCATCAGCGTTGTTTCAAACTATTCTTCAAAAAGCCAACAAAAGAACGTATGTACACCAATTACCATAGCGGGAAGGTTCCAGGATAAAGATTTCTTGATGATATTTTCCAATTAGTGCTGTCTGCAGTGACAATATTATTCTTCCGCAGACGTCAGGCGCTGGACAACGCAACACGTTATACTTTGATAAATAAGCCTGCCACTGAAGTCAAATCTGCATCGCGCCTGCTTGGCAAATCAACTGTCGCGGTTTCGATCTCTACCTTGACAATGGTTAGTCACTCTGAATAATTATGTGATAATATGGCCGTATTTGTTTCAGGATTCAGCTAATGGGTTAAAAGGTGCAATATAATCCTTGCAAAAAAACTTATTTTACCCATTCTTGGTAAATATTAATGTCGATCTCGTGATAAACTACCAACAATATTCTTTTAAAGATACATTATGGGATTCTAACAGAAAAACATCATTTACTTAAACACTTATGCAGGAACACGTGCTAAGTTGAAAACAGTCTGCTTTCTTTAGTTTTTTAGACTGAGAAATGCTTCGTTTTCAAGCTTTAAACAGTCCGCCATGATTAGCGACGCTTCTGGCAAATCACCACTACACATGAAAACTTTTCAACCAATAAACGCTATTAGGTCATACCTCAGAGGATAGGTCGGTGGTTTCATTGGATATAAAAAATCGATTTCTGTTCTCAGTTCACTTTCAATTATATAACCGTATAAAAGAAGATAAAAACTCAGGGGCCAAAATAATCGAACCTCCATTTTCAATCGCGCTGTTTGTACAGCGAGCGCTTTCGACTACTTGGTCCTTTTCACTTCCGTGTCTTGTCCCTCCATTCATCATCCTGCGGATTAAACTACGTAACCTACACACAATGCCAGCGTGATCCCAAATACGCCAAGACGACGTTTTTCATTTGGCAAGAAAGAGACGGAGCATGAAAAAAAGTCAGGGGAACGACCGGCTGAGATAAGTGATGAAACTGTCAATGAACCTCTCTGAAAAGGGAATACACGTACAAAAATGGAAGACGAAGCTTCCTTATTTTGGTAAGTAACGGTGTGACGTTAATCGACACTCAGCAAACATAATTTTCAACACAACATATCCGTACTTATTATGCGTGGTGTCACAAACGAGGATAAAAATTTTTAAAAGCTGATGCTTCGGTTTTGCATTTTAAGGAAGCTCTTCATTATTAAGGCCGTTATACATGGAGCTTTGTATTGCGCAGGCTGAAGCATGGATGGATGTGCAAAGAAAATTGCATCGTGTAAAGCGGTATACTGCGCAAACGACTGCTCGAATCTATGAATGCGAGCGAGAAAATTAGACCCTTCTGGTAAAATAAAATAACCTATAATATATTAAAAATATATTAACATTTTATTCTCTAAATAAATGCATTGATGTCGCTGTATACCCTCAAAAGTAACCAAAGTTCTCTCCCCTTATTCTTGTAGTATTTTTATTCGATAACTATCAAAATACAACTCGGCAATATAATATAGGTGGCTTTCATTTTTTTCGTTCGACCAAAACCTGGATGAATTCGGTTAAGTAATTCAGCCGAGGGGAAGTGATAATCGCTGACATCTACTCCCTTCACCTCCCTTAAAGAGGTTGCTGGATGCAGCGTACGAGCATCACCAGTGATCAATTATTTTTTGCTTGACGACGCCCACCAACCCTTTAAATAAAAAAATCCACCCGCACGCGCCTTCCATTCGGTGGTCAATCCCATGCAAATGAGCTGCAGTGAAGGTGGGCAAAGAAAGAAAGGTCACTCGCATGGTCGCTTCTTCAAACAGTGGCCCTGGTGTTGGAGTCACGTCCCACGCCCCGTTCCATACGGCTGCGCGAACTTGACGATAATATTTGCATTTCCCATGCACTAAAGCCGGCAGATTGCCATAATGAAGGCCATTCTTTAAAATTTCCCTTCAGGCACCACGAATTTTATTCGTTATTAAATTGCGGTCAGTCATGGTCAAAACGCCATTTTATTCCCTACCGCTGCCGATAAGCTTAAGGGAATGGTTAAAAAAAAAAAGTTGCGTAAACGCTGTGTGGGCGATTATACCAATGAATTACTTTCCCATTTCTACAAAGGGAAGGGATGAATTAATCTAAAAAAGTAAAGCCGGCGATTGTAACAACATAAATCTCTTAGAATCTTTCGTCCATAAAAGTGCATCAGCGTTAGATTCAGAGAGTTGTCACGTATTAAATTCCGTAAATGTGGACTTCATATTTTTTTTAATTAGCCGACGAAATTTTTGACAGCCGACAAAATACTTTTACACCGAGAATTCGTCAAAGAATAATTCAACGAGTACTTAAATACTTTACCAGTGATTATATTGGTGAAGTAAGTATTGGTGGTGGGACTGACCAGCAGATGCCTAAGATTTTTAAATGTGCAATCAATTTAGTGCAGATATCGATGTTTTGTACACTTCATGAGCTACCTACCTTCAACATTTAACCGCAAATGGTAATGCACAAATGGTAGGCTTATTACTGAAAGGATTAAATTCTACTTTGCTTAGGTATTCGTTGGATGAGTGAAAACTTTAAAATCACAACACTTAATTTGCCTCACCATTTTATTAAAAACTATAAAAATGGTATGCGTCAAGCTTCAGCTCTATTGATTTGCAAAACTCATCATCTTTTGTTACGCTATGTGCCTTTGAATTCTGAGTGAGGCTTATGCCTATCTTACGAGTACTTCGTTTTCCCGGATTATGGAATTCAGTGCTGAAAGATCAGCATGCATTTCCATCGCAAAAACCTAAAGATATATAGCAAAAGCATAACCAACACAGTATAAAGATCCAAGTTTATTCAAAGCTATGTAACAGACCTTTGAATGCAAAGCGCATTCAAAGGTCTGTTAATTTGGGTTTTTAACACGTATTCGAAAAATTAAACAAATCCATAAAAATAAACAGAGGGCGCATATACTATTATGTATTTCGAAGGAAGATATCGCAACTGGGGTTGTGGTACCGGGACAGGAAGGAAGCAGCAATTCAAAGAAGAAGGTAAATACACTATCAATTGCGGAAAAATACCAATCTTGGCCTGTATAATTTTTGAAATACCAGCTAGCCAAAAGTTAAATGTAATGAGCAACTATGGATAAAAATACGTCGCAACAAAGATAATTCTACCAAAATTTCAATCTCAAAAAGTGAGCTAAAAGACTGTAGCTTTGTGAGTCTCCCTTTGCAAACTTCAGCGCTGGAAAAAACCGCGTAATTTCCCCTCCACTCCACGAAAAGCTTCTACGATTCCAGTCTGAAGTAAGAACTCCTTTATCTAAGAAATGCTATGGAATGATTGAGCTGGAAAACTTGAGAAGCTGGAACATCATTATGTCAGCTTCTATTTCTGCGAGGACTGAAATTCTCATTACGCTTACATTTAGTCTATGCTTTTGCGCCTTTCTTTAGTTCTTTAAACTTAAACCCCCATAAAAGCACAAATTCGTAGGAGGTAAATACACTGAACAATAACACCGTGCTCGAGAAGTAATATTAACCTCCTTCCAAATCCCTGGATCAAGTTCCATCCCCACAAATTGGAATCGTGCGGCAGAATTCAAATCATAACAGGCTCAAACGCAGCTAGTAACACCAAAATTTCCTCCTACGGTTCGTAAAACACAATGCCTACTGGGATTTTCCTTTACAGTAGGAAATAGTCACTCCAAGAGTAAAGAATAGCAGTAATGTTTTCTTTATAGCATAATATTATCCTCTGCGATGGAATAAATTTCTAGGAATCAATCGGACGAAGTCGTAGAAATCACTCTTTTGCGAGAGAGAGCCTTTTTCTTACTTCCTACAGTCACTAAAGAAAAGTTTGATTTTCCAAATGATGTGGAAAGCTTTTGAAATCCTAAGACATGTTTTTATTTTTATTTTACATGTTGTAGTTAATCAATCGACATTGAACTGAATCCGTAATAACCTCTTACTTTATATAATGCTCGGATCTCTTTGTTTGGTATGAAATGTCACAGGTACGGTCGGTATTTTAGGGTATAATTACTGGTTTCTTTAAATAAAGATAAATGTAGAAATTACGACGATAAAAACATTCACAGCAGTAGAAGAGCAGAAGAAAAAGTGAGACCGTGAAGATTCCTCATGCGGTGTTACATCCAGATGTAATGGATAGACCAAGGGGCAAACGAAGAATTGCCAAGAAGAGTGGAAAAGAAGAGAATCCTGCATAAAGCTTTGAAAAGAAGAAGAGAGGCATCTCGGCGACATGATGGCCTGATGAAAACAGTTATCGATGAAGAAGAGAATGGAAAGAATGGCAAAGCTAGACCTCGTCTGAGATATTAGGAGCAAACAGTGAAGAATATCAAGGAGAATAAATGCATGAAAAGGTTAGTTGATTGATGAATCGATAGGAGATAGATATTTTCATTGACGACTAGTGATGATGAGGGAAAACCTTCAGGGGAAATGCAAAGAGTACATTCCACGGATAAAAATAACTTTGAAGTGCCTGCCTATGAAGGTATTAATTTAACTATAGAACCAAACTATGACTTCGGCAGAAGCTGGAGAGAAAAAGTTAATGTGGAAAAAGGAAAGGAATTTAAAAGGAATACATTTCGCGTTAATATATGGCCCATTAACTAGACTCATCGATAACGTGTATTAATTTTTCCTTCAAACGACGAAATTCAACATAATCTTCATGAGTGTCATACAATTCTTTACACGATATCCTATCTTAGGTGAAAATAATAACGACAGTTAACTGCGCCAAGACGTTCCTCTTCAGAGATAGAAAGTGAAAAGGCGCGGAGGGAGAAGAAAATCGCCTCCTTGCAAAATGCATCGCCATTAATATTTTTCATTTAGAGAATGTCATCATGTTGAACGAGCCTTTATCTGAGCGGAAACGGCTGCACGTCTTTCCCCACTTCTCAATATTTTAGAAGATGCGGATGAGTCATCATCTACGCCTCGGGGGAAAAGAACTGCGACGAATATCTGAGTGCTTATTCACCCCAACCCTCAGAGTCATCCATTAAACGTTCATTTTTCTTTCACCGCCTTATCGGTTAACTCTGCATTGTGAGAACAAGAAGTCGGCACCATGTGGAAGGGAGGTGAAGGACCAAGGGGGCCCTGTCCTCTTTCGTAGCGACGTAAGATTTGGAAGTCCCCGCACACCTTCAAAAACCCTCAAGTCCCCCACTGTTACCACCCTCACCCACCTCAATCTTCCCACACCCGGCAGCCATTGTGCCCTCCAAGAATCGATGCCGACAATAAAAGGATTCCATTCCTATGAGGGTCACGTTAAAGAATTCAATTCGGTTGGGGGGCAGAAGGGGTTCGGGGTGGACGGGGTCGCGGCAGGAAGGGTTTAGGGAAATGGAAGACTCCACCTCCTCCGCACTACGATAAAAATATACCGGTCGAGGGTCACCCTTACCCTTGTCGCTTCATAAAAGACTTCAGGGACGTCGTCGGGAAGATTTTTTTCATCCCACTTTTCTGCGCTCCCTCTCGGGATCAAAAGAAAACAAATTGCAATAGTTGCTCCGAAATTTTGCCTGAGACGAAAAAAGGACGAGGTAGGATGGGAAAAATGTGAATGGTTGGGTTTAGAAAATGTTTAGCCATCCCCTTTCAAAGGAATGAATGTTGAAAATGTTAGTCGAGCGGATGTTCCCTTTCTATATCTCCCTATCTAACACGAAAGAAATGTCTTTCGCCGGCAGATATGAAGGAAATATTTTTTTTATTGGTGACCATTAAATAAAGTAAACACTTCCGCGCGCGTTCGCCACAATTGGCTTCGCAAGCAACACGGAATGATGGAGAAAAAAGTCGAATTAGGTGTGATCTAGTCGTATTTTATCCCAATTCCTTTAGCGCCCCTCACTCGCCTAAATATTGGAGAGTCGAGGTTAAATGGAAGGCAATTAATGGGAAACATTGCTACAACTCAAAGGCAATACAGAGGTATTAGGGTCTCTAGAGTATCGAGCTGCTTCTGTTAGTCTCTTTGCCCTCTGAGGAGGAAAAGAAATATGACATTGGTTATTACTCACGGCCAACATGCCACTTGTTAGCATGATTCTAGATAGTGAGTGGGCCATCGGCCAGAGAGTAGAATGATCTAAAGAAATGCGCATTTGGAATAAAACCTACGGTGTTTCAACAATTCATGTGGAGAACGTTTTTCCTGTATTATCGGGAAGTCTTCCTAAAGAGCTCCACTGTATTCGTGCCACAAATTGTCCTCATTTGCATGGGTCAGCAGATTGCCACAACCATATTTCGCGATGCAGATTAGTCTAGGTACCATTTTGCCTCGTCGCAGAGAATATTCAGTGGTCTTTAAAAAAAAGCTGGCATCCTCGTAGTAGCAGTATTTCAGAAGAGGGAACATAAAATTATCTAATTAAGAGCCTAAAAAAATACCTGTGAAAATATTTGATCGTACGGTAAACGACTGATTTCAATACAAATTTTCCAAGCATTTTCAACGACAAGAACTAGATACCATGCATCCGTTGAGTCCAACAACATTAAGGTATCTGATTATGGTTTGAATATGCTCGAAAGCTTAATTTTTCCAGAAAATTATCAGCATCTACAAAATTAAAGGGAAAACATAATAGGTATGTTTAATTTCACACTGGCTCGATTTTTTCGACAATTTACTCCATATGCTATCGATAAAAACCAGTTTCTATTTTCCCCATCCAACTACGTAAATCGTCATGGGATAGGGTTCCGTTTCTGCACTGAGAAATTGGTAATCTGAAGTACCTAAGTATTATTATTAATTTCCTCTGCTTTCACCAATTTGTGACCAGCAGGAAATATTTTAGGGTCGAACAGCCCTCTTCCCTGTTCTCCCGAGAATCCCTTGTTTGAATGATCTAAAGTTTAAGCTGGGATTCATGTCTGACTAGATGCCGTTTGAAGATGAGTAAGCGCAATTTCAAACATTTGAGTATCCAATGCCTGCCATAAGATGGTACGAGAAACGTTTAAAGATTTCCGCTCAGAAGACGACCGATACGAGACGGGAATCACCGAAAATCAGCCCCAGCCTATGCTTTATCCCTACATGCATAAAATCGTAATGACCATAAAAACTATAGCTCAAATCAACGATAACTCCAGGAATGACGAAGAGTACCTATAAGATATCAATGAAGATTTTCATAATGATTGCTCTATTTCATCTCAACTCTCATAAATCTGTCAAATCTGAAAGAACGTTACTATATCTTCAAGCTTCCATCAACAAGAGCTTCGAGATTTTTCTACTCATCGATAGAAATCTTCAAACATCGTCGTCATTTCATCAGAGTCCCTAAAACTTCTGACAGATCCTTGAGCAATTTCTACTCAATTTACCCCCTCCTTATCCGTTATTCATCTCTGGGAAAATTACCGATTATATCCCACAGTATACCATTCTTAAACTCTTCATACATTTTATCTCCCCGTTTTCAGTTCAAGATTCCCTAACGTTTTTTCGCCTCTCCATTCATACCCATCTTTCAAACATAGCCTCTTTTAAGCTTGAGAGCTTGAAGTAGCTTTGAAGAGTCCATTTCCTTTCAGTACTTCCTACATTGACTTTTCTACCTCCTTTGAATCTCTCCACGACTTCCTTCCCTCAATCACCAAATCCAACCCTTCTTCGTCCGTATCCGTCTCCCATACTTCTGATAGTCACCTTTCTCTTCAAAAATTCACATTTTGACAACATCTAACGTAGGTTTGTCCTCCTTCCTCAAATGCCAAGTTTCGGAATCATTCAACACCACGTCCAAAGTCATCAACAATCCTTAATCAACAACCAACAATCCATTCTTAGCTTAAGGGTACTTGTCGCTGATTCTCTTCCCTCCTCATTTGTTTACATACAACAACACATTAAATTTCACATCCTTACGACCCTGTTGGTACACCTGGTTTCATCCAAAACAATAACCGTGCGCCAGTTATAATTACTTAAGAAATTAATTTGCGTCTTTCCAGATAGAATGCGCAACACGTGATTTTAAGCATGATTTTCGGTAAACCTTCCAAGACCAAACTTTCCTAGGTCCTTTTCTCCATTCCACCCCGCGAAAGTCATCTGGCATCGTGTGATCTTAATCAGGATAGTAGCAGTTCCCTCGCAATTCAACCGTCACCGGCAATCTTCCACCACCACGGTGATGACCAGAAGACACGCAAAATCCACCGAGGGCCAAATCTAAGTAATGGCAAACCCTCGTCGGAACTAAACGTGATTTCATCTTCGACTTCTCCGCGGAGTAGCAATTAAGGAACGATTTCCAAGACTCTCTCGGAGATAGAGGGCGTGGGCTGCATCCATAATGATGGAATCGTCAGCAGAAATACCTTCCCTCGCCTTTTTCACTAATGATAGGGTGTCGGTGCAACATGTAACTCAGAAAAAGGAAAGTCTCGCAGTCTAACACTGCACGGCTTAAACCACGCCGGTCGCTTGCCGAGGGAGCTCGCTTTCGCCAGTATAAATACCAATCGATTTAAATTAAACGCATGTGTTGAAATATTAGACAATTACATATTGGATACCTTCAGGACATGTGGATTACAACGTAACCAAGAACGAAATGCTACAACACCCCAGTTTTGAAATGCTAACTTTTTATGAAATTGATAACAACATTTCTTTTATTAAAGTTATACACTAGAAAGTTATACATTGAAGTGCATGGAAAACATATATATCTATCATTCTTCAACCTTTTCTTGCAATTGAACGCCTTACTAATAATTTACGAGTCATCGAAGTCGAGCAAAGGCGCTTTGCTCGAACACCGTCTAAAACCGGCACTTTTTACATTACAACTGTTTTAAAAAATATGAAAATGATTTTTAAAATGTAGGTCTGCTATCCAATAATGCAAAATAAATAAGAAAAATTACTGTGTGATTAGTTTTTCTGTAGGCCAAGCTGTTAATTTGTTAATCGTATTCAAACTCGAGTACACATAATTTCTGCGCAGACAGTAAGTACGTCAATCGTATCATTATTGTTATTTTCATCGCCATGAACTTAATAGATGATTTCTGAGGTTAATAGTGTAGGTAGGTGTGTACCTACTCCTGTTTTTCTTTTACTGGCGGATGAGCGAGAATAGTTCTAACCTAAAATTTGACCAAAAAAAAAAGCCAGGGTATGCGTTTGTAGGGTTTGGAGTTCCTACACAGAAACACAAAACGCCATGCAACACTGTCCAATCATCGTCTACGCCGTACTTCCGGATCTACAAACTAGCTCCCAGGATATTAAAAGAATATCAAGATGGACATCTCGGTATTGCTTGTATCAAAAGTGGGAAATATCGATCCCGGTTTGAATTCGACGCGAGCTCCTTTTAAAAATGTCCCACCAAACTATTGCTTGCAGCAATAGAATTCATGAGAATTGGAGTCAAAGCCGCCGTCTAAAATGACCTTTTCATGTCAATCAATGAGAATGAGAAGTTAACGTCAAATGACCCTTTCAATGATCATTCTCATTGAGAATGTAGAGATTAATGTCGAAGATGGTCTTCCGCCCGCGATGGCCATTCTGCTCGAAAACAGTTTCGCGGTCATTTGAGACGGCGCGCAGTGTCGCAGAATCCCCGATATGCGGTCGTGGCAAGTAAAAATAAAATTACTATTCAGGGAATTTTCAGCATTGGGTTGTCCAAAGGGATACCTGACTAGCCTCGAGTGGCAGTCAGTTGAGTGATAAGCGAGCACCAGTTGGATATAATCATTTTGAAAGAAAGCGTTTTTGAGGTGGCAAGTCCATCGACTGAGGTCAATAGAGTGCAACGGTTACTTCAAAATCATGTGGAAGTCGTATTTTTCGATCGAATTCTATTTTGATAATTGTAATCCCCAGGATATAGTAAGTAGAATTCAATAAATAATATATTAGAAAGCATAATATAAGTAAGTTAATTTAATTAGCGCAAGTAATAGCTATCGAAAATATGAAAATTTCATTAAAAGAATCTTTATCCAAGATCAAAACTTAAAATATTCCTGTAGATTCATGCGTTGAAACATAGTGCAACGTGTTTGCTATGATCTTAACTATCGAATTAAATAAAAATTAGATGCATATATCTGCCATAACAATTGTTATTAATAATAAATGAATGCAACTCATGCGTGCAAGCGCTAAAACGGTTGGTTCAACAAAGTATATCATCTAATTTTCGGATTTTTACACTAAAATAATAATAAACAGCTTCAGCGATGAAGCACTATGACATTCTCATTATCAATAAAAATAATGTAAAATGTCGATGTGTCTTATGCATTACATATACGTGTTATAGTTTGACAGGTGTAGAGCGCAACGGGTTCACTTCCTATTCTGGGCTCTGAGCATTATTTAATGCTTTTACTTAGTTTGAACGATTTTTAAGCATAAAATGGTACTTTGAGTACCTACCTAATAATTGTTGTTGTTTATTTGTGTTGTTAAATTGTTGTTTTTTATTTGTGCCTAATTGGATTTTCAAGGCTGGAATTTTTACATTAATTAAAGGAAACTGGAATAAGACGACTGAAAATTTATGTCCCACTATTGAAGAAGCCATGAGTAAAAAGCATAATTCTTGCTATAGAATGGCGGAAGGATGCTGGATTGCCATCAAAAAATATTTTAAAGAATTAAATAGCATTAAAAGAATTAAATAATGCTCAGAGTCCAGAATAGGAAGTGAACCCGTTGCGCTCTACACCTGTCAAACTATAACACGTATATGTAATGCATAAGACACATCGACATTTTACATTATTTTTATTGATAATGAGAATGTCATAGTGCTTCATCGCTGAAGCTGTTTATTATTATTTTAGTGTAAAAATCCGAAAATTAGATGATATACTTTGTTGAACCAACCGTTTTAGCGCTTGCACGCATGAGTTGCATTCATTTATTATTAATAACAATTGTTATGGCAGATATATGCATCTAATTTTTATTTAATTCGATAGTTAAGATCATAGCAAACACGTTGCACTATGTTTCAACGCATGAATCTACAGGAATATTTTAAGTTTTGATCTTGGATAAAGATTCTTTTAATGAAATTTTCATATTTTCGATAGCTATTACTTGCGCTAATTAAATTAACTTACTTATATTATGCTTTCTAATATATTATTTATTGAATTCTACTTACTATATCCTGGGGATTACAATTATCAAAATAGAATTCGATCGAAAAATACGACTTCCACATGATTTTGAAGTAACCGTTGCACTCTATTGACCTCAGTCGATGGACTTGCCACCTCAAAAACGCTTTCTTTCAAAATGATTATATCCAACTGGTGCTCGCTTATCACTCACCTGACTGCCACTCGAGGCTAGTCAGGTATCCCTTTGGACAACCCAATGCTGAAAATTCCCTGAATAGTAATTTTATTTTTACTTGCCACGACCGCATATCGGGGATTCTGCGACACTGTGCGGCGCGCAGCGGCTTTGACTCGAATGAATGCGAAATACAAGCTCTTTTTGGAGCGGCCATTAGCCTACTAATAGGTGCTTCCATAAAAAAAAACAGAAGAGGAAAACTAGGAATTAGCGAACGGTATAAATGTATGAATTAAATTCCAGTGGCCAATAATTGCTACATCTTTTTAATACCTATGGAATGACATGCAAAAGCCAAAAATCAAATCAGAAAGTTAAATTTAAAAGAATTTAACCCGAGTATCCGAAAATTTATTACCATTTCTGATCTTGAGAGCCGACTTGACCTTGATTTGGTTCAATGTCTGATTCAATGCTACACAACTAAAGGATCAAAATAAAATCTTTGTAAAAAATTTCACTAAGTGTGTTTAAAAACGACCGGTTTCATCCAACATTGGACATCGTCAGGTACAATATACAGATCTTTTCTCCCTTATATATATAGTCAAGATTAGAGGAGGGGGAGGGCGGGTTTAAGGGTTAGGGAAGGTGCTAAGAAGATTGGCACAGGAAAGGCATCTGGTCAGCAAGTCAAGTGGGGAGGACTGGAAAGTACAGAAAAATAGGCAACGGCGGTGGAGTGAAAAAAATAAATAATGAAGGGGGGGGAAGGAAAATCAAGCCTTATTTTTGTCACATCAGGCGACGCCGAGGATGGGGGAAGTCTGGAAAACACTAGGTCAATCACCAAATGCCATGTTTCTCGCTCTTCTTAATTTCCAATTGCTCCATGAAGTCGAGTCTCCTGCCATTGATTTCTTGGCGAATTATTATTTATTACGATGAGATTTCACATAGTCGAGCCTGATTCCATAGAATTCAACTGAATGATCTTACCTTTAATACAACAACGCATTCGACATCGGAAATTAACCTTGCATGAGAAATTAGAGGTTCGCAATCCATCAGTTTTCGCATGTGCAATCCAATAAACTTTCGAGCATATTAGCATGTGAACAACGCTGTGAGGATCCTCCTGTAATCACGCTCATGCCAGAGAGAAAAAAAGAACGAGTTTTGTTGGGCTTTCCAGCAAACAATACTCACCTCCCTCGGTGTCACACAATGCGAGGGGGGAAGACGGAGAAACAATAGGGTCCTCGCCAATAAGCACTTGCCAGCCTTGGAGGAGCAACCCTAAACCCTGAACATTACGGAGGGTGCTGTTACTTAGAGAGTTTTCCTTGGTAATCTTGAAGACGGCACTTTGCCCGAACGCAGAAAAACGTATCGCACGAAAAGAACACAAAAAAACCCACAGTTTTCTCACTCAAGAGCGACCCCAGCAACTACCCCACTTTCCTTCTTTGCTTCCTCTTTAATCCCTCTCCAATATGCAGTGCCCGTAGTTATGGGGAATGGAGGGGAGAGGGTCATTACTTTCCTTGATGAAGGAGAGGGAATTTTTCCTCTCAAGCCCATTCCCTCAGGATTTCAATCAACCCGGTCTCACCCCACATTTAATTTCAAAATCATTAACATCGTTGCCCTCTTACTTTTTTAATGAAAATAATGTTAAAATTACAGCTTTTGCGGAGTAGACGAGAGTGGAAAGTGAAGTTAAATATCTGGGAATCACAATTACAACCCATCGATGAGGTATCACATTCGAAATATTTGTGGCACAACATTGAAGAGACTAGTATATTTGAAACTAAATGTGGAAAATAGTTCGAGCGAAAATGTAAAAGAAAGATGTTTTCAACTTAAGAGTGGATCAAGTATTTGAGATCAATCAAATTAAGATTTTTCTATGGAACTGAATAAGGCCCAAAGGAAGGAAATCGGCACGTTTTGAAACAAATATACTTCTAAACATTCAGATAACGTGCTAAGGCTATTGGAAGGGCTTGGTTGCGAAACCCTAGAAAATAGAAGTTTATTTGCAAGATTTACGTTGATTGAATAAAATGCATGTAAACGAGTTCAAGGCTGCCAATACAGACATTTTTATCCCCACACCGAGTCATTAGCAATAATTAGATGCGTTATGTCAAGAGAGATTAATTGCCGGACCTAGACCTACAAGAATCCGTTTTCCCCATGAACAATATGAGGTTAGAGCGCAAAAAAGTCAGTTTTTTCAAATACCAATTTCACTTCACAATAATTTCCCTGATGGTTTTTCCTTCATTTTCTTCCAGCAACATTCATTTTCAAGGATGTGGTGACCTACCACCCACTGCTACACGCCCTATCGGTGGCTCGTAGAGTAACATTATACATTTGGCCATCTATTTTAGTGGATGTTTGTCAGTATACAGCGAAATAAAATGCCAATTGATCACTACATTGGAAGTTAATCAAACCAATGATATCTATATGAATCAATAGATTAGTCTGGTTTGTCGATTATTGAGTCTGAGAATCGATTATTGAGAGAGAGTGACGACGAAGTTATAGCAGCGTTTACACGTAGCAGTTGACTGCTATGACAGTCGCGAGATGCGCGATGTATCTATATCGCTACTGCTATGATGCGTCTGCACCAACTTCTATGCAGCTTAAAGCCGCTATTTAGGCGTTGTCATAACAAATAAAAAGAGTTTTATTTCATTGGTGATTGATGCTAAAATTTTCATTAAATTCATCAAGCAATAAAGTCCATTGACGATTATCTTTTGTTCCCATTCTTTAAAGAGTATAATCTCCCCTTTTGGAGAGGGATATCCTCGTTATTATATCCAAATTCCCGGTATATCAGACGCCATGTATTGATTTCCGTTGGCGATTGTTGCGATCGTGTTGGATACATTTCCGCTGGAAAGTAGACGGGCTTCAACTATGCTAATAGCTCGAACAATGATCGATAGTGTTCGACATATGTCCAGTATCGACCTGAACTCGCATCGCAGTTGCTATTTACACATACGAGTAGGGCTTAACAGTTGTTAGCAGTTGACTATCATAGCAGTCAACTGCTACGTGTGAACGCACCTTATGGAACATTTATCGAAGTGGTAGAATGAGATCAGAAACCACATCACGATGTAAGCCACAATAACTACTTGTCGATATCATCTCACCATTTTGATGATGCAGCTACACATCCAATAATGCGATATTCCCACACTGCCAACACTATGATGGAAACCACATCAATGGTATGACGAAATGGATTACATTATCAACATTCCACCATCAGACTGCGAGGTATAAATGTGATAATGAGTACATATTTTGGATATTAAGATACAACCAGTAAATTTGGTCGATGTGCGTCACAAGTGATTAAACAGATATGCCTTATATCATGACGATGCGGACGAAGACGAAACAACAACCCAGATTTGCATTAATATACCCTATGATTATCGCTCCGGAGATCTAGAGCCGCCATATTTTTTAGCATAAAGAGCCGATATTGGAAAAACGCCCACAAGGTCCCAATTGTGCGGCCTGGATGCTAGCTAGAATGTTTTGGCTACAAAGGAGAAGAAAGACAGCATTTAGCGAGAAAAATAACTCCTTTGCCTTTTTCAAATTCCTCGAGGGAAAAATATTTACTTACTCGCATAGGTAATGAAATATTTTAGAAAAGCACTAGTGATCATTCACATTTCACTGGTTTAGCAAAAGCAACATACCTAAATAAACTTAAATTTGTTTGTCTCATCACCCTCAGATATGCTGTCTTGGATACAACAATAAAATCACTCTCTCCATTTTCATGTCAAAGGATGAAGGAAATCTATTCAAAAACCTGTCGTTAGCCGATTTAGAACATTTTTTAATTGATAGAGAGCCAAGGGAACATAATCATAAATTGCTCGCCTGAAGATTACTCAATGAGCTGAAACACGTAGTATGTTTTTTCACATTAAGTGGAAAAATGTGTGTTTGATTCAAGATGTGTTCCCTCCACTCTATCAAGCCTGAATCTGCTCATCTTAATCTGTAAGTTTCTAAATATGCTGAAGAGTACTTCACTCTCAGTAGCTGATGATGACAAACCTTGAATAAGCGGCCACGTGTTATGGCAGCATTTCAACCAAAAGTCATATGAGAAACTGTAAAAAAAAAGTTCTGAATCCAGCTTAAGTGCGACGTGAAACTGCAACTTTCGCATGACTTTGCGATATCTATAGTTCTCCAAAACTTTGATTTCGTTCCTTCCGTCAACTTCCAAACTCCCCTTCTTGACTTCAGATTCCATGATATTTTTTTTAACTTTCGTGAACGATTATTCTTTCCGTCAACTCATCCTTTTTCGCCATTTCCCCTTCACTTTTCAAACTACCCATTCAATTTTTCATCTTCAAGTGCCATCGGCTCAAGCATCGATCAACGCGACAATGGGTTATTTTTTTTAATAAAACATATAAATCAGGTCGTTACTCGCTGGAAAAGTAATACATATTTAAATAAAAATCAAAAATTTGGATTTCTGCACAAGGTTCGCCTTTTAATGGGAATGCATAGCAAGATTTTCAATGGAAAAAAATTGTTACTCTTACGAACAAATGTGTGAAAATCGACATTTATTATCAATTCTTAGATTGAATATTGTATAGCCGTAGTAACTAATGCTTTAGATACACGTAGCTGTTTTTGATTTGGGGAGGCGATCGAAAACTCATTTCAGACGCGCCATTTAGAATAGGAGGGCACTTGAATATAGGTATAGGGCTTTGATTTGGAGTGGAGAAGGGTGGAGAGAAACCCTAAGGGCCGCATTCAGATGTCTCCACTACATCGCCTAGTCGCAGCTTCACTCCATGAAGATTAGTGCTCCTTCTCCTGCAAATTGGCATTCAGCACCACTACTTCCACTCCTTCTTCCGGAGTGTTGATGGTCGCTATGTTGCCAACTCGACTAAAGTGTAAGCAGCGACATTTACGTAATCCTGGTTACGGTTATATACGGAACTAGGTGTAAAATAGAGGGAGTTTTGAACATCAATCCCATGGTCTCCATTGGATTGTATAAATATTATTATATTATTCTGATATACATGATCAATAATTTAAATATTATTAGAATATCAGTCTCTTATTCGTAAAATAGCTATTCTCACAGTCAGTACAAAATATATGCAATAAAAATAAGGATGGCACATTTTTCACACAGTTATAATATTGAATAACATTGGTTTTTATTAACAATCCATACTCTTACGTACATACACTCCACATTACTATGCTATTTAATCTTATGCATTCTAACATGCTCCTGAAAATGTGCAAAACATTAATTCTTCAAAATTATTTGTTACCGCTGGTATTTTATCAGTTTCCAAGCGACGTCCCTGGTTCGAAACTCTCTCCCACCAGAACATTTCGCCCGATCACCCGAACATTTCGGTAGATACTTACAATTATATGATTGCAGAGCTTAAGTTCTTTTTTCTCTTGCGATTAGTTTTTCCAAAAAAGCACAGTGCTGGAAAATCACGGCACCAGGCAAATTAGAACAAATGTTGTACGTGCGTCGGGACTGCGTGGCCAGAGATACGGAAATTAAAAATCACGATCACACGTCATGCTCTTCCGTTAATTTCGTACACAAAAAACTACAGGGCGTGCGGACGTATTTCCGCCACGTGCTAATTACTTACGTGATTTAGGTAAATAACGTAATTAACTATTTTACGTAATAATTACGCAATTTTAGCAAATTACGCAATTAGTACGTGAAATAGTTAAAATTCATCCCGGGTAAACAGATTAAAAATATGTAAAACCAGGGACAGTCGTACAACGAAACTGCGAAGAAAAAAAACTGGAGGAGGAGAGTTACGAACTAGGGGCGTCGACACTGTGAAGCAAGCACCTAACCCCTAACCCAAACTGCCTTTCAAACTCCCAAACCCAAATTACAAATTTTGATTCATACCCAGAATCCGTAATCAAGGTATTCCTGCCAAACAGTTTCATTGATCGCACACAAGTTGATATCAGTGTACTCTTGCTATGTTGCTTGATATTACAAAACGTATCAATGACGCTTAATAACCTTATATCGCATGAAAACAGCGTTTATATTTGCGAAGCGTTGACCATTATACGCCGTCGGCCATGTTGATATTCGATGTAGTGGTGATTTTAGGGTGGGTATGGGTACCCTACCACTTTAGGCCGGCTGTTACTACAACCGCAGTGAGACCGCCACTCCATAGAGCTTCTGAATACCATGTAGTGTTGATTTACGTCATAAGAAGTGGAAGCTTCACTCCATTGGAGGTTGTGAATACGGCCCTAAGTCGTCACTGGGTTACCAAAACGTGAAAAGTTTTACATCCCATCTTACGGACGGAGTACTGCACTTTATATTCTCTCACATAGCGCTCCATTATAGATCTGGACGACAATGAAAAATCTGCCACTTCCGGGAGTCGAACCTCTGCTCTCGCGATAGGAAACCAGTAAGCAATCCACCACACGTTTTCCTTGGCTACACGTGTATGGTGCATGCGTAACTAACACATTTCTCTTACTACGCTGTAATATCTCCATGAGTCCATGCTTGATGATGATCTGCCCCCTACAACGCATACTTGCGTTGCGGAGTACTCCGTATATGGTAATATATGGATATGAGGATATAAGGGCCGGTCATATACCTGTTACCATAGAGTAAATGCTATTACGTTACACTAAAATGGAGTAGGGAACAGACCAATAGCTACGATCTAACATCGACGGGAACAGGGGCAGGATGGAAATCAGTTTTCCGTTACTCTGAGAGAAATACTAATTATAAATTAATTCCTTTCGCGAATAATTATGACAATACAAATAATAGTGAGTAGATAACAGTGAAATGCATATATAAATGATTAATGAAGCATAGATCGCTTATCATTAAAAAAAGAGGGTCAATTAACAATACTATTTAATTTTGGAGGAGGGGGGAAAGAAACTTGAGTGGGGTGAGAGATTGTTACCAATTGTAATGGTGAGTGTGAATGGAGGAAGTGAAAAGTTGAAAATCGACGTTACGTAATATATGGTTGCAAATACATAGGTTCGAAATTGACTTAATACCGTATTTAAAATACGGTCTTCATAAAAATATTGTATTCATACTGAGCTCATTATCCCTGTGTAGGCATTAAAACTTCATAAAACAATGGGGTCGTTTACCATATTTTTTATCGCCAAATCTGATAGAGTTTGTAAAATAAAAAGACCCGTATTTTTCCGTTTTTCGATCCGTCAATTATTTCTCCAGTTATAAGAGGCGAAAAACATGTTTTTAACCCTTTCGGAAAAGTGGGTGTGGTGAAACCTCTGACGTATATCGACTTCGTCCAATCACAACTGAGCCCGCGAAGGTACTTTGCCTTATCGCAATGGGGGGAATAGAGCTGACTCTGCCAATCGGAGCAGTTGCCACAGCATCTGTGCGAGCAGACCTACCGAGAACCCCCCTCCATTCCTTTCCCTTCCTCGAAAAGCAGTCAAGGAGGGAAGGAAAATGACGTCAATGTTATCAAAGCAGATTTTTCGGTGGGCGTCACCTTTTGCTTATTTTAATTTTTGATTTATAAGTGAATGATTGTGGTTAGAAGATTAATTTTTTCACTAAAATTCTTTTTTCGTTTCCATCTAACGATTTCGTGTCCAAAATTGCGATATCGGTTCCGAGTAAACGCCCCCATTGTAACATAAACTGCCTGTTGGTTCACACAAATCTCTACCTAAGTCACTAAGAGATAATTTACGCAGGAGAAGCCAAGTTTCTTGAAAGGGTTCCATCTTAAAGTCACTCCAAGAGAGGGTAGCAAACCGTTCCTAAATCGGCTCATCGCCTAAGAGTATATTCTGCACATAACATTCAATTTAGAGGCTGCACAACATTCATGCTCGATACAGTACTTGGCCAGTGCTGTACACAGGGACCGCTAGAGACAACATTACCACTTTAAGGTGGCGGAGCCTCACTTTAATCAATGAAATGAGAACGTAATAATGATCAAAAAGTTTTATAGATGAGGTTTTGGCAAAGATAAGATGAAATCTATTTTGCAACCGTGTTAGAAATAGCGATATTTTATATACGATAGCGCAACGGAGAGTAAATCTTATGGCATTGGCACAGAAAAAATATATTATATTGAAGCTTACTAGAAGATCCTCCAACAACCGAGCTATAAAAGAATTTTAAGGTATAAAATTACATAGGACACACCGTTGAAGCATCGTAAAAATGGAAATTAATTGATTTCAGCCGTAAATCATCGGCAATTTAATGACCATTCGATGGAGAAAATTATTTTCCTAATCTTCATCAAATTTTGACGGATTTCAAAATATAAAAAAATCAAATCAACGAATATTTCTGAATTCAAGTATCATCCTTTCAAGATGCTTAAGTGACACATATTAAATTTATCTGTCTTTTGAGGCAGAGTACATATACTAAATACTTCTAAACCGTGTTTATCGTAATGTCATTTAATCAGTCTCGGAAAGTTCCCTCTTTAAAAAATCGGGAAGCTAAACACTACAAAACTTTTGATATCGAGTCGGTTTTGGATCTGGAGAGAGTCAGATATCAATGCCAATAACATGAGATAATTTGAGAGAAGCGACGAATTTGAGGATTCCACAAAATAGTTAACGGTTGAATCTACAAAATATTACCTCATAAAAATCAAATTCTAAGTGAATGTGAACTTTTTTTTAAGTAGGGACCAAGGAAATAAGTGTTACGGGAGGAGCTTTTTCGTGAAAATTCCGCTGTCGCCTTATCTTTGACTACGGCGACGGCATCTCGTTGGTTTCAAACCCAGCAAAAGGGTCGTGCATCCCCGAATGAAATTCCCCCACATGCCACAATACTTCCCGAACCTTTTCCCTCTCTCTCTCGAACGAACGAACGAACAAAATTTGCGGGAACGCTCCTCGATGGCCCTCCGAAGAAGAAAAACAGCAACGCCACGTCATAGGTCTCGTATGCACTTACGTAAAACGTGAGCCTGCTTGCCGTCGGGCGGTCGGTTGCCGTAAGCACGCATGACTGCACGAGGGCCTGGGGCAAACACCGTCACGGCACTCACACATTTGAGGAGAATGGGATCCGAAGGACGTCTACGCGCGCTTGCTTTTCTTTCCGAGCCATTTAAAAAAAGTTTGCGAGAAAGAGGGTCCTCCGACCGCGCTATTACGAAACGACAAGATTTCTTTCTTCCCGCCTTGCGGAAAAGAAACCCTATTCCGCGTCGTGGAATAACACGGAAGGGATTACTTGGTGAGGGCAAGGGAATGCGAGGTCGGTATTTGCCCTCCACGCCAGGAAAAGAACGCGCCAAACATTCGGCAGCCTTTTAGGACGGGGGAGTGCACCGTTGCCGCGGGAGACCCGCAAGCAGAAAAAACAACAAAGGGATTGGAACGGAATGAAAAGACAAACCGACAGGAATACGAAGAATTTTAGAGAGGCGAGAAGTAGGACGGGGAGACTTGTCGAGACCAAACGGAAAGAACAATTCTTCGAGACGAAGGAAATTCCTTTGGAGGAGGCTATGGAGGTGCATGAAAGAAGAAATTTGGCGAAGAGGAACGAAGACCATAAAAGCCGTATCACACAAGCGGTTGCCGGTTATGGTTGCCGTTGCTGGTTACGGTTGGTGTAAACAGCTCCAATCACACTGACCGCTTATATAACCGGCTGGCTGTGTAATCGCAGCCAATAGGATCTCGCCTCACGGTCACTCGCTGTTTCTGTTTCCATTTTGTTCCGATACTGCCCCAAATGCAGGATTTATGCCTCAAATACAAGATACAAGTGAATTAAATACATTTAATTCCACCTCGATAAAATGTATGCTATTATAATATATCCTCCACAAAAATATAGATGATGCAAGATAAAATGTAGTTTAAATTGTGTTCTGAATATTTTTAAGGTTTAGGACGTAGTTGAAAAGGTAACAATGAAATTATCGCGATATGTAAACACAAACAGCACGTGACCGCGAGGTGAGTTCCTATTGGCCACGGTTGCATAACCGGCCGGTTGGAAATAGAGGCGCTCCTATAATCCAACCGTTGAGAGCTGGTTGGCGCTGATTGGTCTACTGTACAAGCGCAACCGGCAACCGCTAGTGTGATACGACCTTAAGACCATCCTTGAACACGATGCAGACAGAAGAAAATACAGAAAAAAGGCCTGCCTTTTTACACATTTTTCCCGCACTACTTTTCACTTTTGCTTCATTTTCACGGCTAGTGGATGATCTACAGGTATGACCCCCCCTAGCGCTCGCTTTTGCGGCGTTTTGCAGGGTAACAAGCAGTTGTAACAAGCAGCACATGTAAACGACAAATATAAAAAGTTGGCCGTAGAATGGGAGAGAATGAGGTTTCTGAGAAAAAGGATGAAAATAAAATTGCTGATAAATTGCATTAGTGACGCATCCTAATGCATTCGCGCCCATGAGGTAATGAGACAATATTGGCGAAAGAAAATTGAGCTGAGGAAAATATTGGCGAAATCGACACCATACTACTAACATACGTTGAGATGAATAAATTGCGTCGAATCAACTATCATCCTTCTATTTTGCTTATCTTGCGCAAGTGTTCGCTTCTGCTGTTCGGAAATCATGAATAGATATATCCATTCTCGGCGATATTGAAAAATATTTGACGGCGAAAAAACGAGACACAAAAGGAAAAGATATTTTTTAACTACTGCCTCGAAAAAATTCGCTCTCTATTACGATTACAATCCAAATTCTTTAGAAAATCATCAGTTAGAGAGCTGAAATAAGCACATTAGCTAAAATAAATGCTATAATAAAGACATTAATCCCCAAGAAAATACGAGTTAGGCGTAGATGGAAGATAAATCCGGCAACGCTTGGGGTTGAGACGGACAAATTGATAACACTGGAATAAAATTTAGAAAAAAATTCAGCTCATTCCTTTTTTTCATTGTTCATATTATAATAGATGTTAAATGCTAAATTAACAAGGCACATGAAAAATAATTCGACGACATCAATTGAAAAGTTTGAATAGGAGTTATACAAATATGTCACAAAAAATTTAGGCACCTAATAAAAATTGCATATTGGAATACATGACAAGAGCAAAATGGAAAACTACCAGTAGATTTACTATACGACATCCGTACCAATTCTTAAGCACTGTTATGTTTGGACCAGCTGTATAAGGGATGAATTTCATTTATTGCCTGTTCCGCTTTAAAAATGTTAAGTATCCAAACCTAAGAAACACATGAGAAAAATGACAAAATACCGTAATAGCCAGGTCGGTAACACGCTGTACTGGCTACCCAATGATCGCGAGTTCGAATCTCGCTCGGTTAATTTATGTTTTGTTTGTCCATGGATTGAGATCTTAGGTAAGACGATGCGATATAACCTCACGTGTTGTATACCTAAAACCCAAAACTACTACTTCACTGCCAGAAGTGCTGCTATATCCACCGCTTTCACATTTGATATTATCCACTATGTTAACGCTTCAAACTAGAATCAAAGAAAATGGTCTCCCTTATTGAAGACCTCTTCACCTGATCATACTGTAGGCGGTATATAATTATATAATAAGCTCTACTCTAATTAATTAATAATAAGCTAATAGCTCTAATCTAATCTAAATAATAGCTCTAATTAACAAACATGCTTCTTTATAATATTATAATTTTTATAATATTCCAGTTCATAAAAACATATCTACTTTTTAGGCCATCTTGTACACAGAAAAGAACTCGAACACATTATGAAGCACAAGAACCTTGAGGCATTCAAAGGGAATCAAAAGTGTGTATTTCCATTGAGACCACGAATTTTATTTCAAGCGCATAAAAAACTTTCCCTACATTTCGTCCGGCGAAAATAAGCAATGGGGTTCCCAGGCGAGAAAAAAAGGTGGTGCGAATACTTTGGGCTTGCGAGGGAGTTTGGATCTTGCTAGAGGGAGACGAAAGTTTTATCCCAAAACTTAGCTCATTTCCGTTCAAAGACCCGATGGATAAGAGACCGCAACGATGAATCGGAGTGAACTCTCAACAAAACGTAGTGTATACCCAGGCAGTGACAGAGAATCAACTCTTCCTAGTGACAACTACCGTCGTGGACGCGCGACTGCTAAGGACATCCGCGCCCATTAGAACCTTGCGGATAATTAAGGTGAGGGAATGGACAAGAATAGAAGGATGTACAAAGAGAAGCCAGGCGTTGGCCGTCCCTTAGCCATAATAATGTGCCCTTTCATATATTGCACAATTACCTCCTTGATATCCATTAGGAAACAACAAATATTTAAAGTCTGATATGGGTCCTAATTCATAAGCTTTCCAACGGGCTGCATTAAAAAAAACTGTTGACGCCATGCGAGGAAAAAGGTTTCCCATCGAAATCCCGTCCTGGCAAAAATCCGTGGGGATCGGAAGCTACTGCCTCCAGTAAAAACAACCTGAACCGAGATTTGAAGTTTTCGTGCGAAATAGATTTCAAATGCGAGATAATAAGAGTTTCTATTCGTTTCAAGCCATTTCCAATACGAATTACTTGTCTGCGGTCAAAGTAATTACTTCTATGGGTGTTCTTTTTAGTTTGTTTCAAATAAAACACCAGAGTAATTTTCGAAAGAGCTTTTAGCTTGAGACAATAGCGTGCTAGCCTCAGAGACGAAAGTGAAGTCCCTGTTCTCAGTCGTCCCGTTTTTCATTAACACACTCAGAATCTTCTCGTTCCAAGTCAGACGGTGCTGAGCACCACTGTTACAAGTTACAGACGGTGCAGCACCACCACTATTATACTCTTAGCGAATCACTCATCATTCTTCAAATTTATACACGATAGACTCTTCACAGAAGGCACCGTTCATAATATGCCTCGCCCTGAGTATTACAAGTTATCTGTAAAAAGAAGAAACAGTTTCTCTCATGCTTCCAGCTTTGGCTTCCCTCCAAGGCAAAAGAAAAGCTGCTATGATTCACCCTTCCTGTGAGTTAAATCCATTATCGTGTTTGATTTTAGACTCTTTGGCGCGCCTACAAAAAAACTTTAAATGCACAACGCATAAGTGTTATTGTCTCAGGCATTTACTTGCATATTTGGCGCGCAAACAAAAATATGCGTGCATATCATTTATTCAGTATCCGTCCGGAATAATGTCAGTTTGAGGTAGGATTCTGTATTAAACGAGAAGTCACCGTGTTTTTTCGGGAAATTAGTAATTAGTCAACGCAGTGATCAGTGGTGTATTCACCAAGAATATGACAGTTTAGTCGCTTAAAATTCATGCCTGATGTTGATTCACCCCACTTCAGGTGATTCGAAGTGTACATCGTATAAGTATATTTATTCCCTTGCCACTCCTGAAATACGACCGTGGCATTACACTATTTACTCCTTCCACTTCTCTTCACACATTTCATTTCCTTTCTGTTCCTATCTCTTATCTCGCACTTTCCTCATTTCATTTCAAAGAACCGTAGAACATCCTGGTGTATGAGTGAAATGAGCGGGTAAAAACCAATTCCACGTGACAATTGTTTCACTCGTTGAAATCGAGTGCGGTGATCAATCTCGACGATATTTCCGATGGTTCGTCCAATCACACCCAACAAGCACCATCGTCCCATTCGCTACTGAGACGAAGGTGGTCTCGCGAAGAGGAGGAGGCGGCTAGTTTCTTAGCACGCTCAAGGAGCACGCGACGACGGTCATTAGTTCGAGGCGTCAACCAGAAACGGAGAGGATGAGGGACCACGGTCTCAATCAATTCGACCCCACTTCGGCCTCATCAACCGCGATTTTCCCACGGAGTGAGCCCAACGGAGCCAATCACTCAAGCGGCTAATCTTCGCACCATTTCCTAAGCAATTCCGAAGACGCCCTGTAACCGATTGCGGTGATTAGGTATTCCTTCTGGTGATGAAGAGAGGAGTTCCAAGTCAATCAATTCCCCGAGGAAGCTCGACCGTTCCGAAAATAATCAGCGTAGCATGCCCGACGGTATTGCCACCAAGTGCCAATCGCCGACTCTCCACCAGTGTGGAAGAAAATCCCTTGATGGTGGCTAAATGTTCGTAGGTTCGCCGTAGTAGCTCACCTTCAATTATTTCACACGATAAAAATATTCGTCAAGGAGAAAACGCCGGGAACTATGCGGGCGAGCAAAATTAGTTAGGCTCAATAGCAAATATTCCACACAGAAAAAAATCATTCGCCTTGACCGGGACTCGAAGCCGGACCCCCTGATTTCCGGCCAGCCGCTCTACCAGCTGAGCTACCAAGGAATGTTTGCTGTTGCGCAATTTCAGCAGGTAACGCCTCTAAAGTTTTCATGGCTAGTGCGTGATCTTTGAATTTAGGCTTAATAAAAAAGAATACTTGGAAAATGTGAAGAGACGTTAAAAGAACGGTGTTAATTATCTTAAGTTTAGCCACATCTACAATATGAAAGCTAGAATACGGAAACCATATGAAAGTAAGTTTCATTTGTGAGCAGGAGTACAGAGAATAGCAGCTATATACGTAAAAACTGTGTTGGAATGATTTAGTAGTTAGCCCAAGTTTTCATAAGACTTATGCTGGTATTTATATCCGATCTTAGGTTATATTGTAGACAAAACTACTTGGTACACTTGCATCTTGGGCAAAAACTTGCATCCAACACTTCAAACCTGAAGACGCCTGCTGCAACGCCGGCGAGACTGTCGTCTCGAAGATGAATCGACGCGGAGGACAACCCGAAAACCTAGCTGCGCCTACTGCACCAATCCGCGGAAGCCTCCATCAACATTTAAAACTACTGAAGGTATTTAATACGGATACTTTAACTGAGTTTGTTGAATGCACGGTACAAATCCCAACGCACTGCATGGGGCAATAACGGACTAAATCGCAGATTCCAGGGAGAGGATGAGAATAGATTATATAGCGTTTAAGCCTTTACAATCGTGGAAGCAAGGAAACAACTTACCATAAAATGCATCTTGAGTAGGCTCCTTTATGGCAGTGAAGCATGACAATAACAGTAGCAAAGAAATTAAGGGTGGAAGCATTCGAAATGTGGAACTACAGAAGAATCACTCAGTGATTCAGTTGGTCTTTGATAGGTGAGAGTAGAGCTCACCCGCCAATGGCGTGTGAAATTCACACATTCAGGGTAGGGGGGATTTCCGAAGTTCTAATACGCAGAAAATCGAATCGCGAGGATTCCAATGAAGGTGTCCAGAAAGGCTCTTGCCCAGGGTTTGAACCCGGGACCCTCCGGTCAGTAGCTCATTGCTCTACCCACTAGGCCACCACGACCTACAGAAGAATGATGATGATAAAATGGATCGACCGAGTGAATAACGAGGAAGTCCCAAGAAGAGTGGGAGAAATGAGAAGTCTTCTGAAAACATTAAGAACAGTATTAAAAATAAGTTAATTTTTTAACACTTTGGATTAAGAGATCATTTTTCAATCACGAACATTATTCTTGGAGTATTACTGCCAATTTCCCAATAAATTTCGCCACAAATCAATTAATGAATTAACCTAATCAGTCATATCTAGAGTAATGAAGGCCTGATGAAGACAATCGTTGAACAAGTCAACGGGAAGAATGGCAAAAGAAATCCTCGTTTGAGATATATAGAAAGTGAAGAAGGATGCAAAAGAGTGGAAATGCGAGAATATAAAGACGTTAGCTCAAAGGAGATTGAAGTTAAGGGCTGCGTCAAAGAAATCTAAAGATCGTTGACTGATGATGATGATAACTGGCTTCCTGCATATAACTCCTCTTTAACTCGTTATTTTTATCGCTTTAGATATTTCCTGGTATGTTTGGCAAGTAACCAGGAATATTTTTAAAGGATTTGTGCAGTTTAGTCACGTTATCAATACGATCTGCATATAAGCAAGAAATTCAGCGAGTAACTCCGCTAAGGATTTTCGCCGTTAGCTCGCGATTCTTTCAAGAGCAACATGATAGTTTACTCGTCGATGATGCATGACTGGTGAGACGTCAACCCCTGTCACACACCCCTGGGGTGGCTGGAAGGGTAAAATGTATATTTAGTCGGGTTTGCGAGGCATAGCAGAAAAAATATGATTCGTAATTAAATTGATCTTACGGCGAATCGTATTTTTTCTAGACAAAGTTTTGTCGCATTCATCGTGGAATAATGAAAATGGTGAATGGGTATGGGCAATTGTTGTCGTTGTGAATTTAGGAGCATGGGACCGATAGCATGGGTTATATCGCCCTTTATGGATGGGTAAGTCATTTTTCATATAGGAGGTCATTGGATAGAGAGAAAAGTTGGTTAGAAACCAGCAGTCGGCACGAGCCAACTCTCGACGGCAAGCTCCAAGGAGGCAGCAACTTTACGTATCATCCGACGGCCGCAGTTCTGTACTTGTAAGCTCACACGCCACTTAAGTAAGGAAAGGGATCCAAATAATATATCTCTGTGACTGCCGCATCAATCACATATAAAGATATATATTTTGGTGGTTGAGAATGTTAAAATACAAGAATTGACGATATTTCTATGCATTACTTCCGGGTTTCCAAATTTGCATTCATCTTAGGAAGAGAAAGACAATACTTATAGAAGAAATACTAATGGGATAGGAAGAAATACCCACATAGACAATATTTTAGCAAATGCGTGGGACGAATCGTTCCATCATTTTGCGAGTGACTCCAGCATAAGATTGGCACCAATAGATTACAGCTATGAAAGGGGTGCACCCGTAGGGAGTACTACGAATATACTACGCATTACTTCCGATAGAAGTCTAGCTTTAAAATATTTCCTAGACTTAGCTGTCATATCACGATGCAGAAACTCGTAATCAAAGAAGGGTCCTGCCAAACGTTCAAAGTAATAGTAAATTAATCTAGTTTTTTTCAGATGATCAATAGGATTAAAAAGGAAGTCCTTCAGGCTTTACTTGGTGGAGCCGTATGTTGGAACAAGGAGAAAAACCACTTATAATTAGTAATATTCCACAAAAGTTTATTCCGACACCGATCATTATTCATATTCTTCGATATTAATCATCTTCTAAGTCATCTTCAAGATTGAACTGCAATCTAAACCTAGTTCGGTGTCCGAATAAACTTTTGTAGAATCTTACTAAGTGATTTTCCTCCTTGTTACCATCAATATGATTATTTGAACAGACTTTTTGGCTGCACCAAACCATGCGAAATTTTAAACCGCATTGAAAAACAGTATTTAAAAAATTTAATTAGTACTTTGAGTTAAGGAGGTTCCACCGTGACTCCGCGATTCAAACTCCCGTAAAAGAGCTATGTTATTTAATGAATGAATACCGATCCAGAAAAACACCTGTATGGAAAATCATCTATAGTGTGATAACGCATACACAATGAGTATTATATTATATAGCGCGTTGTAGTAGCATTCTATATTTTACCATCTCTTGTCTTTTTGACTTCGGAACATGACTGACGTGTTGTTGCCACGTTTAATTTACAAAATGAGAATACATGCTCTATCCCGCTAATACGTGTTCTAAAATAGGTTAAATATTTTCTGACTTAGTTTTAAACTATTCCCTTACAAATACAACTCTTTGTTTTGAATCTTATTAATATTCATATTTCTGAAAATTGTTTGGCAACAATGACGCTGCTACCATTTGGAAGCAATAGTATATTTACACCATTTCAATAACCAATGAAATATTTGAATTACATTTATAATATAAGAAGGACCTTGGTAAGGTATATTCCTAAATTAAGTAGGTAAATAGGCTTTTAGCACGTTCCGTCACAAGTACCGTTGCCAATGATAACAATATACTGTAGCTCCACTTTCATGCACTAAGACTTGATTGCTTTTTTTCGAGCAAACATTTATTAATATCAATTAAACAAGTGTGGTAAGGTGAGCACTTTTTCACAATGCTAAATTCTACATGAAAGTGCACATCTTATATTAGTTTTTCGTCAAAACGACATTTCTTTTTACATTATTAATCTGCAAATATCACTGCAAGGGCCATTCTCTGCCATATGACCACATATAAAATAGCTGATTTTCAATGTCTTTTTTCTTCAAATATATGATGGAAAGGCATCATTATTTTTTTTGACAGTCGATAGAAGGGCCAAAAAATGATGTGTCCAAAAATTTTCAAAAAAATGACATCTACTTCATAATTCGGTGGAGACTCCTTAAGTTCGTAGTCTTAATCACAAACATTATTTTAGGGGTATTACTGCCGATTTCCCAATCAATTTTGCCACTAATCAGTTAATTAATTGACAATGAGTCTCAATCTGTGGCATGCATACCGGTGAGCGAAAGTTTTGCTATCGGCACGAAATCCTCATGCTAAAGATTCTCTGGTGCTAAAGGTCAAGAAGGTTAGGAACCACTGGTGTAAAAAAAACCGGAACCGCTCCTACACCCACAGCACCAACCGAGAAAAATAATATCACCTTTATCTAATGGTTTAGATTTTTCGGAAGGGAAAGCCTAGCCGGGAAAATTCTATTTTTTGGAGTGAAAAATCAATCATCACCGATGCGCACCAAATGAAATCATCTCAACCCTGAGAAAGGAAATCGACCGAAAAATGTCAGGAATCATCCTTGCCCCAGCTCTAAATCTATTCCCCACAGCGAACCTTAACCTTAGGATTCACTCATCGAGTATATTAACCATCAGTATAAAAATGACAGCGATGAAAACTTCATTTATTTTGCAACTTGAAATTCAATCTACCTTTTCCTAACGTGAGAGCTGTTTTTTTTCGTAGCAAGTGGATGGAATTCTGGCCCACCATCATATTTCGTTGCAGCACCCAGTCTTGTACACAGGTAGCATGCAGCCTGATAGCCAATGCAAAAATATTTTTTTAATCCTCAGTCACTGTCCATATTTAAAAAGTATCTACTCGGATATATGTATTTTCGGGACCAAAACGTTTTCTAATTTATCTTTCCAGTTTCCAGTCGACTCGTAATTTAAAAAACAGAGGTCAGTTTTAACGTCCATGGAACTATCAAAAAGATCAATGATCATATCTCGACGCAACGTAGATTCAGACCCACTGATTTCGTAATACGGTGAGATAAGCTTCCGGCCAAAAAAATCAATCACACTGCATAATAAAACTCATTCTCATCAGAGTATCCAATCAAGTAATAATGGTCATTAATTTAATCGGTTATTTTTTGAAAAAAAAATACTACTTGGGGCAAACTTTGACCTTTAGAACTGCATTGTTTTACCTTAGAACTTGACCGCTTCTGTGTACGAAGGATTCTCCAAAAAAAGTTGATTTGATGCAACAAACGAAAAATTTCTTATCAGAGTGGCAGAAAAGGGAATATTGATGAACGTTTTAAAAAGAAGATGGGCAACCTAATCGGCGATAACTTGAGATATGATGGTATCTGATAAAGGTAGTCTCCAGGGGACAAATGAACAGGGCGAACGGCAAAGGAAGTTCTCCAATGAGATATACAGAGCAAATGACGACGGGGGCAAAAGAAAAGAATTCTAAGAATACGAAGAAATTATCCGATTAAATATTCGAAACTGTCAAACTATCAAACCAACCATAAGATCGAACTCTAGTGACGATTAACTCTGATTTCTTGACGGTAAATAACTCGCATCAAACACACGGTCTCTGATAGTTTTATTGATTCTGGCATTTTTCCGTGCATTGGATGTTTCCCGCAGAGCTATGAAAATTAAGTTTGGTGTCATTAGATCTAACTTTTTTCAAGGCGCTTTAACTTTGAAGTCAATACCATATTTTACTATTTCTATGTATGTACCATTATTGCGAGAGCATTTATTGCTAGAAATGTCTTTCTTCACTTCGGAAGAAAGTTTCTGTTTACACACATTTCGTGAACTCTTATTTTCTTGTGTATCCATCTTCTGTGTTTATCTTCCGTCTAAATCACTATTCACACCTGTGAACACCGATGATGAGAATTTTAAATGTTATTCACACTTTAAATGGAGAATTTGGAGGTCCATGTTTGAGTTAGGATTCTGTGAAGCAAAACACAAAGCAAAAGTCATTAGCATGATCATTCCTTATCTGTCCCGGTCGCGTTTCTTTTGTTTGATCTCATAGTTCTGGCATCTTGTTCATCTGGCGCTGCACATACCAGAAAATACTACTCGCACGGTAGAGAATTGCTTTTTTGTAATTGAGACATCACACAAGCGTTTACTTCGATAGCAATGAATTCCACCGTAACCTCCAGGAGGAAAACATTCCACGATCTCAACCAGCGAAATAAAATCCAATTATTCCGAAAGGCGATATTTTCAAGATAGTTGGTAGACAGAACTTCCATTTCTTAACTAATTTCTACACTAAGCTCTTGAGTTATAAATACGCCTAAGTCCAAGAGTCATCGTAGTATTTTCATACATGTATTTTCTTTCCTGAGTTCCCACTGGGGCATTGTGCCCTGTGTTCACATTTATTACTCATTATTCGACGACTAAAGTTAATGAATTTGAACACCGTGACGACTAATCAAATTGCTCAAACGTGAACGTTGTTGTTGTAATGCAATGTAGAGGCAAATATTTTCAACGTAAAAATCGAACCATGCTATAAGCTGCGAACGCGATCCCAAAATATGCTCAGGATGGATAGAGAAGCTTCTCAAGTCGTGGTTAATCCTGCTAATGACTCACCAACTTGGTTTATTTACTACTAACCCAACGTTTTAAGCCAAATGTGTACTATTTCTACGTACATTTTTAATTTAACAAAATAAACACAGAATTCACTCTCTCTCAGGGATAAATTTTTATGCACGAGGTAACCCAGCCACAACCAATTCCTCTTTTTTTATTAAAAAAATAAAGGAGGAGAATTGGGTTACCCAATCCGCCAACCACGAACCTACCCTTGCTGTCGACCATCGTGCGGTGGGTATTCTATCAAAACATATTGGGTGTAGACTAATTAGCAATTTCCGCATACAAAAGAATTTTTTTCAACTTTGTTCTGTAGGACCTCAAACGGTAAAAGGATTATCAGCGTAATGGTTTTTACTGCAGCTGGAACCACTGACGCACAGTCGCACAGTCGATCTAATCAGCTGCCCTGTTATATCAATTGTTCGAATAACAATTATTACATAAATTGCCTGGGAGGATAAGATAAAATATCCCCCGAAATGTGAGTAGGATGGGCTGATACCCAATTAACATCTTTGATGACAAATAAAATCTTTAAGGGAATTTCTACACAGATAAACCACAGCCTTTAACCGCCTTAAAAATCTAAAACCTAAAAATATTTAATATAAACATATTCGATTTCAATGGCCACAGCAGTCAAAGCTGGTAACTTTAAGTTCACTGCACCATTTTACTGCATAGATTTTGTCAAAGGTAAACAGTTTCCCAGCCCGGGGTCGGACTATAACCGGTAACTACTGGGTAAGAAGTACGGCGTGTTTAAAACCCGGTCACCGCGATCGAAGCAAACATTTGGTTTTCAGAACCCTTAGTCTTAACGCTTAAAAATGCTCCCTGTATCACTTGCGATTTGGTCATCAACGGTGGCTTCTTTACACTCGGCCTCTTATTTCAGCGAAAACCAATTACAAACTACATACTTGCACGTAAGAAAAGTATCATAAAGATAAAATGGATCGACCTAGTTACAAACGACGTAGTCCTGAGAAGAGTGACAGAAAAGAGAAGTTATAGGAAAACTTTAAAGAGAAGATGGAACAACTTCGTCGGACAAAGATTGAAACGAGACGATTAGAGATGAAGAAAGTCGTCGAAGGAAAAGTGAGCAGAAATAATGGCAAAGAAAGAAACAAGCAAAGTATTTAGGTACTTACTATTATTAATACTCAAGAACAAAGCGTGTGTCTAACCAGCAGAGTCATTCGCAAAGTGTATACTGTGATCCCCTTGATCCCAAAATTACGAGTAGTAGATATTCCCAAAGTGGCGGGATACCTGGCATGGATAGCTGGCATGTTGCGATTGCCAACTTTCCTGATGACGCAAGTTTTCAAACGCAAGATCAAGTGGTGAAATTGGCAATGCAATTGTAAATATCCACGTAGACTCTACAGTCGCAATGTATAACCTAAAGATATTTCAAGGGTTAGTTTCCCATTTGAATGAAATTCTGATTAAAATGTGCATAGAACTCTATAATAAAGAATATATGTGACCTCGTCGTGGGTACCCACTGGCTACAACCTGGCCGACGAGCCCTCGCGGGTCGTACCCCTAAGAATATGCCTGAATATACGTACGTATAATCACTTTTAGGTGCGAATTGTGAAGGATGTTAAAGAAAAGACTGTGGAAATGAAGAGATTGGACAGTGCATTATATTTAAATAGCCCAAATCCTTTCTTATGCAAAACTACTACAAATTAAGTACCCCTGCTAACCATTCCACAATTTTTGCATTAAATCTCTCTTTATAGTCTTTATATCTTCTGCCTACGCTCCATAATAAGATAATTAGGCTTTAAGGAGCTCCAACAGCTAAGTTTATATCTCACTATCTAGCCTACTTTGACCATAAGCCTAATCCTCAGGTAAAGACAACAGGAATGGCTGAGGTGGGATTCGAACCCGCGATCTTTGGGCTGTTATGACGGCACATCACCGATCTGCCTACCACTCGCGTGACACACACACTCACACTTAAGGGCTAATTTATTCCCACCATCCTTAGAACATAATCGAGCCCTTTAAACTTTAAGAGAATATATCTTTTCGTATATCTATTTTTTGGCCTCCCGGAAAAAAAATTACGGTAAAACACTCTGGATCCTCATGCCATTTCTGCCTTTCTTCCCCCAAATCCCCGAAACTTCGCACTCCCCGCGAAACCATCGCCACCTACGCTCCAGGTTTTCTCGCCTAACGCTTCCGCCATCCGCCGTCCCAATCATCCTCCCAAGCCTGGGTGCGCAAAAGGTGGGTCGAAAAGAATAACGCCTCCAGCAAAAGGACACAAAAAAACCTTTTCATCTGCGGTCGGAAACCCAACAACTGCTGGCGGCCAAGTGTTAAAACTCTGCGAGCCCACACTGACGAGCTAAAGCCATCCACGATAACCTTTTGATCCCCACGAAAAACCAGAAGTTCTGGGGGGGGATGGGAGGGGGGGAGGGGGAAATCGAAATAATCCCGTTAAAATAATGGCTAATTATTTTTTTCAGAGACAATGAGATTCTCAAGGGAGAAGGGGAAATGAAACATAAAACTATGTTGGCGATAAAAGGCTAGAAAAGGCTAAACAGTTTTGTTATTTGTCAAGATATGGAATGAGTTGAGCGCAGGCTTGAGAAAATTATGTTAGAAGGGAGATTATTGATTTGACGAAGCAGATACTTATCGAAGGTGACCTGGGTAAGCATGGAAGTGAAGGAAAGAAAATAATGGGCATTTAGGATAGTATGAAGCGGGGTTAGGATGTGTGCTATTCTCAAATGCTTTATTTGTTTAGGTATCTAAAAAAATAAATCATTTGAGAATAGCACACATCCTAACCCCGCTTCATACTATCCAAAATGCCCATTACTCTTAATTTAATCTCAGAAATCTAAAAAGCGAGCACAAATATCCTCACAAGTTGATTCAGAATTATAACACCCGATCAGCTGCGGTCCGATCCTAAGAATTCCATCATGCGCTCCGTGGTACGAAAATAGTTAAATTATCCTAGAAAATTGATGAAAATTCTTGCGTAAAAGAATTAAAATGACGGATGAAATTCCACAGCAAATATTTACCCGCTCCCAGCAAAGAGGAAATTAGCATTTATCAGCGCAACTTTGGTAGGGAATGAAAATACTCTCCCGTTTACGACAACTTACACCGTTCCAACAGATGGAAGTAAAATTATTCGTCGACGAGTTTACTTTGTGGAATTTCTCCATAGTTCAAGAAGAAGTGAACACTTTGTTTTTTTCCACACTTTTTATTATACCCAAACCGGTTTCAACGTTTTCACGTCAATCTCAAGAGATTCACAAGAGTGAACCTCTTGAGAATGACGCGTTCTTGACATGTTCGTGACGTGCTATCCTTCAAAAAGAAGTGTTCACTTCTTCTTGAAGGATGGAAGTAAAGTTAAAAGTCCTGCCCTGTGTACGAAAATACCTGGAGCATCTTTGCTCATCAATTTTTAGCCAAATGTGGGCGGAGTCGTCACCACCTTCGCGATCTCCAGCCGCAGTGTTTCACATGTTTAAAAACGATACAACATAAACAACTCGAGCAAGCAGCACGGACTTCACACAGAATATCTGTTACATGTTTCCTTCCCAGGAGATAAAAAACTCCTTGTTCACTAAGGTTGATGTTTGTTTAATTTCTCGCTTTCTTCCAGTAAAATGATTGAAAAATCGCTCAGCACGCTTTTCGCCTTTGACGAAGGTGCAGCAAGCCATCGGGTGGAGCGCAGGGCCACTGATCGGAGAAACCGGGTTCGGATCCTGATGCTGGCTCTCCGTACACGTCCAACTGAACGAAAGCTGAGTGATTTTCTGGCTATGAGTTTTTTTCCGTGTAGGGGTCTATCAAGGCCAAACTGGGCCGCCTCTAATTGGGTATTTTCTACGATTAAAAGCCAAAGGGCCTTTGTTTTTAAAAAAAATGGAACCATCTGTTGAAATACCTCGCGTGATTTCTTAAGAAATTTGAATTGGTTTAGCTCAATTGTGCATCATTAAAAATTGTAAGGGTTGAAGTATACATAAATACAGTATAAATCACAAAGTAACGGGTTAATAAAAGTACAAGTTTTAAGAAAAAACGAAAAGGAGAGTAAACGGAAGAAAAATATTTATTATACTTATATTAAAACCTCGTAGTAGATACATGGAACAAGTAGTAATGGATGTGAAAGAGAAGAATTATGTAAACATGAATAGATAAGCCGATAGGAGACTCGAGTGGAGAGCTGCGTCAAACTAATCTTACGATTGTTGACGGATGATGGATACTCAAGAGAAAGTTTCGTAGCAAGAAAATGCATTTAGGATAAGCTGTAGAATTGCGAAGCATATATGATCTCTGCGCAGGATAGTAATCACTAGTGTTGCTGCTACTAAATCAATTATCAATATAATCAGACTATAAACACAGTTTCCACATCTTCGCACGTGCGTGTGTGGGAACAAAGTGAGAACCTCGAAATGTAAAACCTAAATGCTGATCAATTTTTGTACGGAAAACCCCGATATCAGCCTTAACCTGGAAACTATAAGGCCAGAGGAAAAGGACTTTACCCCCCTCCCATGTGTGGATTACGAACGACACTGGACTTGACCTTGACCCTCCCCTCACAACACACTTTCTCGTTCTTTCTCTACACTCGATCATCACGTCAAAGAATGGCGGCAATCGATTCGAGAAAAGGACCGAGAGAAACCTGATCGGAAACTCGATTTGCGGTGAATTAAATGACTCTATACCCGAAAATATTTCAATTTTCCAATGAAATATCACCATATCATAGTTGGGATTAACAATTAACATTATCGTTGAAAATATGGTTAACTATTTAATTTAATCGTTACTTTTTAGAAATGTTAACTTTTAATCGTTAAAATTATGCATTAACTGATACAAAACTAACTTCAGTTAATTTTTTTCGTTCATTTTTTGCGAATGTCGACCTGTCCGAATTTGGACGCTAAGGTTGCCCAACAGACAAATGGGAAAATAAAACGGTATCTAAGACTGCAAGGATAGTTGTGCAAGATGGCAATGAATAGGCCCAGATGAATATATCCAAACAAATGCGGGGCTTAAGGGAGTGACCGCCAAAGTTTAGGAACGCACCCTCGGACGAATAAACACAAAATCACACGGAGACCCCTGGAGGGCTCGTATGGCTTAGTCGGTGGCATCATGTCGTCAATACTACATAGTTGAAACCGAGAAAGAAGGGTCACCTAAAACCCTATGACGGATAGGGAGGGGTTCATTCAAACTAACGTATCCGTAACCATGGTATAAAAAGTACCACATCTTAGTAGTACCATGTCTATAACAATGCGCCGGTCTACGAATGCCTTACCAGCCTTACTAGGCGACATTGCTTCGTTAATGCATCCCCCATTGAATCGCGAGACCTACCCTTCCATTCCTATCCTCATACCTTTCCTCCCGGTCTGAAGCGCCTATTAGTGAGGAAACAGACTTAAAAACGCCCATGAAAGGTTCGCAGGCACACCCTCAGCATCTACTGTACCCTTACATAACCAAGCCGTTTCCACTGAAATTTTACAATTGTGAAGGGATACTTCACATTGCAATGTGGGGATCGATATCAAAAACTAACCTTAAAGTACTTTCTACCGATCAGAGCAATCTTTGGCGGCAAATTACAGACGCACCATGGTTTGTCAGAAAGTCATACATTCACGACAACTTAAAAATCCCCGAATTGGAGATCCACCACAGAAAAATCGCCAAATCCTTTCAGCAGACATTAGGAAACCTGACCAAAAACACTTTGGACACTAAATGGAATTACAATGAAAATCCCAGATTCAAATATTTTTAAATAAATGGATACGGATGGAAGAAACCACAATGACAGTTTTCAGTGTTCGCTTTGTTTGTCAAAGCAAAAACCATCAAGGCCTCTATTACCACAGCATCCAATTTGCCAAAGTAACTGAAAAGTAACTTTTAACGTAAAAGTTACTTTTTTTAACTTTAACTTTAACCAGTTACTTTTTCAGAAAAGTAACTTTTAACTCAACTAGTTACTTTTTACAGAGATTAACTTTAATCAGTTAATTTTTTTGGTAACTTTCCCAACTATGCACCATATAACCAACTCTTGGAATTCAGTTCACACGTGGCCGGCGGTGTAGAATACGTGACCGGGCGAAAATTTACGAAGTGTAATCTCGCGAAGAATAAAAGTAATTTTTTTTCAATTCAAACATCATTCAGTGGAAGAACCTTTTGTTAATGGCCATCAAACGAGGACCAGAAAAATCGAATGGAAAGCGCGCTAATGAATGGAATCGTGTACACGACACTGTAGAATTTAATTGCATCGCAAAACTATGTGAGCTCCTCGAAAAAGAAAAAAAATAAGAGGGCGAATAATATCCATGTGTTCCAGCACCGAAGTTTGTATTTAAAAGAAAAATCCAATCATTTTACTGCCCAGAGTGGAGTGCATTCCAAGACAATGGAAAATTGTGGAAGAACATGCAAACGTTCTTCGGTACGCGGTTGACAATAGAAAATAAAGAAAAAAATATAAATCCATGCATACACTGCCTACGGTTTTTGCGCTTCGCAAAACACACCGTAACGAAACTGAACAAACAAAAATTGATGGAATTTTCCGCGCGCGACAGAAAATTGCACGACAACAGACAAAGGATATGAAACGCGGGCGCAAGGCAATGAAAACCAAAGCACCAAAGAATGCCATGGAAGAGGCATCACCAGTCATTTCGTGAAGCGACCAAAGTAACATCGCGTGATTATATCAAGGTATCATTAAAAATATCATCTGCCACTGATGTCTAGGGTGATCCAACGTTCGAAACGTCCCCCGTGTTCTTCCAAGAAATAGTTATAAGGGAGAGGTGACTGACAACTAAGGTCCCTTTCGCTATTGACAATACGCCTACGTAATATCATGCGAGCCATCGCGAGGGTGTGTGGCAGGGGGTGGAGATCACAAAGCATGCACAACTTACATGCAATTAAGAGCTTCAATTTTACGTCGGTGTTGGGGTGTAAATAGGATTGTTATGAAGAAAAGAGGCAATATGGAGGGAAACTCGGCGTCGGACTTTTCTCAACAAAGGCGTCAAGGTGTCCACGGTTTAACATTCTATCCAAATGGAATGTTCATAAGAAAGCAGTAAAGGCGGGACCGATGTGAAACTTAATACACCCAAGGCAGGCCTTTAACCCGCAACCTTCTGGTTTCCAGAACGTTTATTCGACAAATTAGTGACCACAGAAAGCAACTCAATTAAGATATCAATTTTTTTACGAAAATAGACGTTTCTTGATATAAATCTTAATTTGATATTGATCATTCTTACAGAGAGTCCAAAAGTACTGACGAGGGTAAACTACCTACTTTGCTGCAGCGGCGTATTGTTTGCTTAAGAAGGAAACGAAAATTACTAAGTTGATATGTCGCTTTGACATCGTGCTAATTATGGATTATTTTTTTAATAATATATACTTTTTTAATTAGCACAGAAGAGAAAATGTTCCTTAATTTGACAGAAACACAATTCATCTTCCAGGGTTTCACTCCTAGGACACAGATTTTCAAGGGAACATTACAAGTGAGATCAGGAAAAATTAAATTAATTCTTATCAAGTAACTCATGATGAAACAGGTAAAGAAATGACTTGCAATAGAAAGAAAAATATCGCCGTGATGTAGTAAAACATCTGTTCCCTACGAGCAACTTTTCCTCAACGATTACCACTTGGATATTTAGTGCTTGTACGAAAGAGAGAGCCGAAAGCGGTTCTTCGCGGACCAGAAAGGCAAGGTAAATAAAAATTACTGTCGGTGTTGCTCAGGATAGGCGACAGACAAATAAAATCATTTGCAGCATTAAGGATAGGTAGGTATCAGGTTATCGGTGGGCATTTATAGTGCGGAGAAAGGTTGGAAAAATATCAGGCTTCGGCATTAGCCTTCTCTTGACGAAAGACGCTCAGGGGCGCACGGTTAAAACGAACGGACGGTTCGACGAATGGAGTAATGAATCTTGCACGCCCTTCACACAAAATTAAAGTGAGGACCGGCACACCGACACATTAAAAAATGATGAGCGGCGATATTTAGGTACGATGCCTAGGGAAATTAGGATGGGTGGTGCCGATAATGGCCTCCCCACTGAAAGCACCTAGGGTAAAAACGTCTTGTTCGACGGACAGGGTACTTGAATTTGAAGTGGCCAACACAATACACACAAGTGTTGCCAGCTGAAAATATTTCGCCACCCAATAGACTCGAATCCAGGCCCTCAAGAGAGGAGGCCAGTGCTCTAGTCATTACACCAATCCCATTTAAAATTTAAAATAAAAAAAAACTTACCTTCTCATGTAGTGGAATCGCGTGACGACGTAGATGACGAGGGCGTTGGACACGGCGGCGAGAAGGAAGAGCGGCACATAGCAGGCGATGAGAACCACGCTCCTGGGCTCCCGGTAGACAAGGAGGGATGTGGAGAAGGCGGACATGAGTTCTTCGACGGCTGCGGCCGCTGCTTTCTCGTCCACGAAGGTCATGTTGAAGTGCGCCGTGGTCGGAGACGGCTGGTAGGACGAGTAGAAATGGTAGGGCGAGGACGCGGAGGCGAAGAGGGAATCGTTGACGATGGACGAGGAGGTCGACTCCTCGTCGAACACGGACTCCGTGGCCTCCTCCATCTGGTCTCACCCCCCTCCCCTGTTGGGTCACCGAAGGGAAAAAAATTAGGGTAAAAAAATAGATAAAGTTTCCGATGACTCGTTCAGGAGATGATTAAGGGTGGAGTATCTAGCGATGATGAAAAAGTGAGTATTCACGCTGGGTGCACGTCTGCTCACACAAAACTTTGCAATGTCACACAGGAGAGGAATAACCACGACCCTACTTCGAACCTTTTACTCCACCTCACAAAAGGGTAAGACTCGAGGAAGTTTATGAGGGAATGCACTAATTCCCCCCTCTCTTCCTTGATTTAAAAAATAAAAGGATCAACCCGAAATGACGAATTTTTTTTCCCTACTTTCCGTCAGCAGTATTTTATCACGTGGAGGAAGGATATGCGGAGTGGAGTTGGGGAAAGTTTTCAAGACAGTTTCTCCAAGACGAAGCGAGAGAGATGAAAACGCGTATAACGCGCTTTACGCAAAAACAAGCATAGAGTCACAGGGGTGTTGATGGTTGGGGGTTGGTATCTTCCTAGGCCGGGTTTTCCCTATAGAGTGGGTCGAAGAATACTTCGGAAGCGCATCACAGGGGTGTTGATGGTCGTTGGGAAAGGAGGGAGTGCGAAGTATAACCTGACGTTTTCATTGGCCTACGCTCAACGGGAAGCGCCTAGGAGTCCCAAGGTTTAACGCCGCATTCGACTGACTGGTTACTGAATTCAAAGTTGCCGACACAGAACACTCAACGAGTGACGGGAACCATCAGAAAACTCGGGCGCAACTTGCGTCTCACACCTCCGCTGCGACAAGACGAACTCTGTCCGACGTCGAGGGCATGGCGGATCAAGGTGCAAGTGTATCTCCCTCGTTCGACATCACCGAGAGAGGAGCGAAGATGTTTAAAAGTGGTGGAGAACAAGTAGATTCGCGCCCGAAGAGGAGTCGCCGGATGAGGAGCGGGCTTCCCCAATGTGGTCGGGCTCCTCCGGCCGACAGGGCGCGCGCGGGGGAGTGTGGGGGCCGCGCTTCGGTTCGGCGCCGCGCTTAAACTCCGCGTGCGGTGAGGAGAGGCGATGGTCTGTGGCGTGGGCCGAAGGCTCCGCGGGGCGCCGCCGGCTCCACATCGGGCGGGCAGGGAGGAAGGAAAGAGCGAGGAGCGAACCGGGGGTGCGGGAGGGAGCTCGGAGGATACCGCGGCAGGGTGCGGGGGTGGGAGGAGAGGGGAGCGTGAGGTGGCGACGCAGGCGCAGACGAGCGGGACAAGTGGGGTGGGAGCGGAAGGATCCTCCGTCGAAACTTGCGAAAACCCTTTCCTTGCAACAGCACACTTCTCTCTCCCTCTTTCTCTCCCTCTTCCCACTCCCCACAACGACACTGGAGTTCCTAACTCTCCCAGCTTTGCCGGGAGGCTCCCGGAATGGAAAACAATTCATGGAAGACATAAAATAAATTGATATTTTTTTAAGCCTCCCATCTCCCAAACTGAAGAGTTTTCCTCCCTCACTCACCCAGCAACACCAACATCATCTCACGTATTGTTCTGGCATCCCGATTCGAGGGCTCGGGGGTTCGAATCCCGGCAGTAGCAGATATTTGTTTAATGGTATCCCGGTTCTCACTACTACTGAGTGGAGGGCACTTCAATGTGGGCGTTTACTCGGAACCGAAATCGCAATGCTGTACACGAAATTGTTAGATGGAAACGAAAAACGAACTTTAGAGAAAAAATTAATCTTCTAACCACAACCATTCACTCATAAATCAAAAATTAAAATAAGCAAAATGTGACGCCCACCGAAAAATCTGCTTTAATAACATTGGCGTTATTTTCCTCCCGTCCTTGATTGCTTTTAGGGGAAGGGAAGGGAGTGGAGGGGGTTCTCGGAAGGTCTGCTCGAACAGATGCTGTCGCAACTGCTCCTATTGGCAGAGTCAGCTGTGTCCCCACATTGCGATAAGGCGAAGTAGCTTCGCGGGCTCAGTTGTGATTGGACGAAGTCAATGACGTCAGAGGTTGCACCACGCCCACTTTTCCGAAAGGGTTAAAAACATCAGTTTTTCGCCGCTTATAACTCGAGAAATAATTGACGGATCAAAAAACGGAAAAATACGGGTCTTTTTATTTTACAAACTCTATCAGATCCGGCAATAAAAAAATATGGTAAACGACCCCATTGCAGATCTCCGTCTGTCGGATGCAGACACGTAGCCAGAAATTTGCTTCAGGGGGGGGGGGGCTGATTCTAGTTTAGCGTAACTTGAAACAAATCAGCCTTGCCCGTTTGGTGCCGACATGTTACAAATCTCTTCCCTTAATTTTCAGTAATCGGTGTTTACTTTCACATGCCTATTCCTATCTCTACTCCCTGTTAAAGTTTACTGCTTACCTTGTTAAGAAGCTGTTAATTTGAGAGGCCCCAGAACAGAATTACAATGCATACATAATTAAAAGATTGCCACATACATGCATCAAACAAGTGATCACGTGTCTAGACACTTAACACCTGAATTATACGTAGTGTCATCCGGATTATCATGCCCAGTTAAAATCAGAACAACAATCTTATTGGAAAAAATTGCGGGGGGTTGGGGTGCCTGACCGGATTGTACGTGAGCCTCCTACACTTCACGTTCGCGTAGACGAAACGTGCGCGCCCGAAATAAGATCACTTAGCGGTCCAAATGTGTACGCGTAAAAGATTTCAGGCGAGTTCTGTTGCTACTTTATCGATCATTGGTGAATGTTTCTGTTGGCTGTTTCCATTACGCTTCCCCCCTTTGAACATCTCTTTCTGCATTCAATCTCTCCCTTAAATTTAGTATTTTTCCACTTTTTACATCCCTCCCAAAACACACATTCTTTTTATCTCTCTTCATCGCATATCAAATATTTTTCGTGCATATTATCCAATCGTAATCTATTAACGCCAGTGTCTTCTACTCATTATATCTCCAGGCATTCTACAGTATTATCTTTTCCTCCACTTTCAGCCCTGGTGCTTTTTCCCCAATTTCTACATTCATCGCTCTCCCTAAGTCGCATCGTAACCACACCGTTCCGTATCAGGTCCTCAATATGCTCTCGTTATTTGCACGATCCACGTTTTGGAATCATATTACACCTCACTCGATATAAATATGTACGAACCCGAACGACGAATAGCGAAAAAGGGGACAGAGGTGTCAAAAGAATAAAGGGATATAAGTATATAGAAAAGGTATTTAAAATATTAGGTGCACGTAGTAATTTTAAAATGGCACAGTAAACAGCATTCAAACACGGAAACGGAACTATTACCCAGATCTAAGGCAACATTCCCATTGATTCCCTCCCAATATGCAAATCTACGGAAATATAAAGAAAAAGAACAGCATGAATTTCTAACAAAGTATGGACCAAAGACTTGAGACCGAAACTTTTCATTATCTAAAATAATAATAATACAATATTTCTAAGCCCGCAAACCCGCGATCCATTATCTCTACATATTTCACTGGCTCTTCAGCTGATTATAAGCCCAATTCCAAGTGACTCTGGCGTTAAAAATTCGTAATCATGCATCAATTGCTTTTCCCTTGCTCTCCTCCATTCAATGGCCAGATATCAGCTGAATATCATTAAGAAGAGGACTAAGGCATTAGTGTGCAGCAAGAGAGATGAGGCCAAAACTAACATTAAACTAGGAAAACAAAAACTGGAAGAGTTCTGTTTACTGGGAAGCCGAGTAACCAACGATGGACGAGGTAAGAAAGAAAGAAAATAAAATGACTTGGTATATTCCACATCTTTTATTGCAAGAACCGACCGCGGTTTCGACGGCTAGAGCGTCATTATCATGGCAACATATAGTGAACAACAAGTGCCGAAGGAATGGCCTTAAATACAAAACAGCAGGGGGGTGGGGGTAACATATTGAGGCATGGTGTGGGGAGGAGGGGGTGAGTAACTTGCGGTTGACTTGGACGAGGATTTTATTTGGTAGGAAGATGGAGGGGGGGGAGGGGAGGGCTGGAGGTGGAAACGCTTTCTTTAGGTTGAAGGTTAGTGGAGGGGGGGGGCTGCGGAGGGGTTGGGGGCTGGTGTGGTTTGGGACACATTACAAAGGGTGATGATTAAAACTCTGCCATGTCATATAAAATATTTACGTTCTGAGATTTGGAGTGTTTTACAATTCCGCATCGTTCTAAAAAATACAGTTTAAAACTTTTGTCACAGACATGTAAAACCTGAAAATTAAAATCTGCGCAATGTCCAGTGTCTATCAAATGTTATGCAAAGGTGGATTTATCATCACGGTTTGTTGCACTCCTCTTGTGTTCATTCACACGTGTGGAGAACCTCCGTCCAGTTTGTTCGATATATGCACCATTACAATCCGAACACTTTGACATATGAACACCACTCTTTTTTTAATGTTCAAGTGCATCTTTGGAATTAAACAGTAATTTATCTAAAGTTGAGGGGTTATAATAACAGACTCTGTAGTTATCCCGAGGCAATCTTTTAACGATATTGTTTGTCACGTTCCCTAGGAATGGAAGTTTGCACCAATGTTTGGGTTTGTCATGTGGAATCTTAGTGAGGGTTGTTAGGGAATTAATGGCCTTGTGATATAATTTTTTGTTGAGTAGCTTTTCAACTACGTTAATGTTATATTCATTTCTTTTTTTCATTTTCTATGAATGTATGGTTTTTAATTCCTTACTGAAACAATCGTCACTCAAGGGGATAGAAACAAGTCTATGCAGCATAGCATGGACAGCCGACAGTTTGTGGGAATGGTGGTGGAAAGAATCGTTACAAATGATAATGTCGGAGAAAGTGTCTTTGCGGTAAATGGAGAATTGGTGCATTTTCTTATCTATGGAGATGGTTAGATCCAGGTAACCCAAGTGGTCTTTAACAATTTCCATCGTGAAATTGATTGAGTCGTGGAGGGAATTTAAAAATGCCAGAAAGGTATTTAACTGTATTTAATTGTAATGGTGCATATATCGGACAAGCTGGACGGAGGTTCTCCACACGTGTGAATGAACACAAGAGAAGTGCAACAAACCGTGATGATAAATCCACCTTTGCCAAACATTTGATAGACACTGGACTTAGCGCAGATTTTAATTTTCAGGTTTTACATGTCTGTGACAAAAGTTTTAAAATGGATTTTTTAGAACGATACGAAATTGTAAAACACTCCAAATCTCAGAATGTAAATATTTTAAATGACGTGGCAGAGTTTAAATCATCACCCTTTGTAATATGTCCCCTACCACACCAGCCCCCCAACCCCTCCGCACCCCTCCCTCTCCACTAACCTTCAACCTATGGAAAGCGTTTCAGCCTCCAGCCCCCCCCCCCTCCACCTTCCTACCAAATGAACTCCTCGTCCAAGTCAACCGCAAGTGACCCCCCCCCTCCCCACACCATGCGTCAATATTTTACCCCCACCCCCTTGCTGTTTTGTATTTAAGGCCATTCCTTCGGCACTTGCTGTTCACTATATGTTGCCTTGACAATGATACTAGCCGTCGAAACCGCGGTCGGTTCTTGCAATAAAAGGTGTGGAATATACCGAGTCATGTTTGTTTTCAAGAAGCTTCAATTCCACAAGTAACGCCTGAGGGTATTTCTTCTAAGAAAGAAAGAGTCAGTAGAATAGCCCAGGCAAAGAGGGCATTCTATCAAATCCACGAAGAAATACTTACAGCTGGAAATACAAGCGCAGAATTAAGGAAAGAATTCATCAGAACAAACATCTGGAGAGTGTTTCTTTACGCCAGTGAGGCATGGACGACGGCAGCAGCGGAGAAGAAAAGGATGAAAGTATTCTAAATGTTGTATTAAAGAAGAATGATGAAGATGAAATGGATCGAACGAGTGACATACGAAGATGTCTTGAGAAGAGTGGGAGAAAAGAGAAAACTCTAAGAAGAAGACGGTACAACTTAATTGGCCATATCTTGAGAAACAATGGCCTGATGAAGACAATCGTCGAGGGAAGAATGAACGGGAAGATTGGAAAAGGTAGGCCTCGTATGAGATGTATGGAAAAGGTTGTGAAGAAAGTAAAAGAGAGGCATTACGTTGATATCGTTGATATGAAGAGGTTGGCCAATAGATGAATCGAGCGGAGGGCCTCGTGAAACCAATCCTAGGATTGTTGACCGATGCTGATGACACTTGTATTCTTACCGCGAACACTTCAATGTCATGTTCATGCGAGTGAGATAAAAATATTGCATTTCACACACGTCTGTCCATGTGACTCTGTGTGGACACACGAAAACCCATTCGAGTAATATTTCATAGAGCTTTGGCGATAAAACACTCGGACAGAGCTATGAAAATGAAATGTCTAAAATTTGCATAGCACTGACCTCTGTAAAGGAGTTTTATAACCCCTGTTCGTTTTTCTTCGCGGGAGTACCTCTTTACTTATTCACTTGGGAGTCCAGAGACGGACAGCTAGAAAATGCATGCCACCGTTGACATGAGATTGCATGTCACTTAAAATCCAATAAAATGCGTTCGTGCTTGTTTCAATTTCCGCCGTTTGCCAACAGCTCCAAACCTTCAATCAACTACCATGCTACTTGAAACGCAAAGTTTATGTTCAGTTTTCGAGTATGTTTAAGAGTTTTTCGCGGCGCTTTCTTCTCCTGGCATCGTAAAATGAGCAAGCAAGAAAACTGTTCTTTGAAAATGAATTCCTTGAAATACGTTCAGAGATACAGAGTCCCTTGCCATGAGCAATATCAACTTTGGTAGCCTTAACAACAATTTGTGATTCGCATCCGTGAATGTGACGACAATAACTGGGTGGGAGTGTAATGCTTGTAGAAAGCATAATTTGCCTATAAAATTGAAATAATATTCTTGACCAGCAAGAATTTAAACTTTCAGAATTTCATATTGTCACATTGGAATTCTGACGGAATGCAATATAATTAGAACACAACAATTTTCAAAAATATTTTTTCTCCACGGCCAAGCTTTTTTCATAAATTATCATCATTATGTTGACGTCACCATTATGTTAACGAACGTAACCATAATGATGGAAAATAAAAATATAGGTGGCGATTTCAGTGTCGTTACTGGCTTTGACGGACATCCTGAGTGTGAAGGATTTCCACACAATGTCGCCCGAGATCGTTTTCTGAATTGAATTTGAGTTAGCACGCTAAATCCCATTTGAATACATAATTCCCCACCATGCTGGATATAAATGGATATATAACTTTTTTCGGTGAGCATTTTCAGCATTATAGCATTTGTCAGGAATAAGCCATAAAATCATTTACCGTTTACTACGTCAAACATTTGAACTTCGATCATTAAAGGTGAATGCTATAGACTGACAATTTTGTGTCACATTATTCTTCATATAATAGCATTAAAAAATTGGAAACGAACTTGGCGTCTTGCCTTTCTATTTTGCTTACTTTACGAATAAAATATTTCTCTTTATATTTTATATATATTAAAATAAATAAAATGTCAGTACAAATAAAATATTTCTCATTATATTATATATATGAGTGCCTGAATATCACGGCATATTTAATGTAATATCAAGGCACTGAGAGCTACCACCAAACTATAGTTCTTTCATTCGATCAGTCTCTTTCAATTGGCACGATGAACTTAATTTTCTTCAAAACAAGTTTGGAAACGCTTCGAGCAGATTTCCTGCATTTAATTCTGACATCCAGTTAAAAACAGGTATTCACTAACTACACATTTATACTGAAAAAATGAGCACATTAACTTATATTAAAATATCAGATCCACCTGGATTATCCATGATATCGAAACTGTCATAATGAATCTGAATGACTTTTTGACAGGTCTCTAATATGGGCAGTAGCCTTTAGATTAACCTGGTGACTCAGAAATGGCATTATGATAGGCACTACCGTTATCAAAGGAGCAAACCACATCAAGGGAGCAAATCAACCTGATATTTTACAAGAGCTTAAGTACAATGCTAAATTCTTTCCCTTTGAATGATTATTCTCTCAATATCCTACATTGCGAGTATTAATATCATCAATCTTTACTAACAGTCTTCGTACTGCATTAGGTAAGGATCCTCTGCATGGTTACCATCGAATTCGAGAAAAGACGGCCATGTTGATTAACCTTAGTGAAATATTTACGAAGCAGTCGTCAAGGGAATCCTGAAAAGGATTGCGAGAAATATTTCACCAAAACGTATTTGTAGTTGATAAAAACGAATAAAAAATAATAACTACAACGAAGGTAATAATAGGAGGAACGAGAAAATGTTGTGCATGATTTTGGAGTGAGTGGAGAATGACAAATTGAAAAAGTACGCTGAATAACAAAAAGATAAGGAACTTTGGGGGAAAATATTCGGATATAAATTCATTAACTCAGGTACCATACAATCGAGCACAGAAAATCATTAAAATTGTTGGATGGATGGATGGATATCTTTGTAAAAAATAATGAGATTAATAAGTACCTAATATCAAAAAACACTAGAACAACTTGAAATATGCGTCAGCATCGAATGTATTTTCAAATGGGTCTATGTCAGGAAATTTTCTATGACATATGCAGCCAGGAAACTCGTAAACGCCCTCCCAAGTCCCAATGGTCCCACTGCAAAAGCAATGATTTCAACCAGTACCTCCCCTTCGGGTCTGAGAATGGAGTCAAACATTTTTACAGTTATTTCACTGCACAGTTGAATGGCCCGAAATAAATTATTATAAGGGCTGAAGCGTGGCCATGATGATTTTTTTTATTTCACCACAAAAATTCCTCAGTTCCGGGAACTTGGGCACTTAAAGTGATGAATTTCGTTCGGTCCAAATGTCGAATAAAATACTAATGAATCACCGCCACTTCCGAACGAAAACATCTTCCGGACGTTAAATCAAGTGTGCGTGAAGTCACCGTCGGGAGTTAAGTGCGCTACCCGGTGAAGCAATTTTATAATTAATGACTAAGTTATGAATCAAGGTGCCATCAATGTTGCGCCATTTTGCATATGAATTCTCATGAGAGTCAACTTCAGCAATGTTTTTGGTCGTCTAGGTGTAGGTTCCTCAAAACCACAAAATTTGACTGAATTTAGGCAAATTTTATGGAATATTTCATTATTTAAAACAGAAAAATATATTTCATGGAAAGACTTAAGATTCTTTATGGTAATTACTTTCATGTGTTTTATATGTAGTCTGTAGAATAATAAATAATAATTTACAAGCTGAAAAGAAAATAATACTATTTTGCCGGAAAACCGTATTTACCGTTTATTCTTCAGGAGCACTGAAAAAGTATATAATGTGAAACCGGGACTATCAGGAGAATTAAAAGTAGCCTACAACAACAATGCGGATTGGCGAAATTTAATGATTCGCCAAGTTACATGTTCGTGCAACTTATGGTTATCCAAATAATCGAGATAATACTATTGCTATGAATAAATACAAACAAGCAGCAACATGTTGAAGTGGGAGAAATTTGGCAGCCCGCAAGACAAATGTCCCCATCGAACTCATTTCACCGTGTTCAGCAGGTCCAGAGCGACTATTCAGTGCAAGAGAAAGCGGCCAGCATATCGATAAAAGACGTCTACAGGAAAGGCGGGAAGTGATGAAAATACCTTTGATAGAAATAAATATCGATTTTATCCACCTCCGATAAATAAAAGCGGCCATTCCCTCTGCTCTCCGATAATCGTAGGCGAATATTTCCGAGGCCTAAAAGAGCACTCGGTATCTAGTGCACCCGGGACATTACTCTTCGAAGAATATTATTCAGAATTTTCATACTCTATGGGGGAAAACGCCTCAATTTCCCTTTCCAACGTAAAACTCCATAAACAAGACTCGTGAATCTTAAGTAAAATATCATAATGGAAACCATAAGATACGAAACTAACATCAACGAATGAAATAAACGCAAGTATCGTCAATCCAGAGTGTGTATTCGATAAATTTTTCTTTTGCACCCACACGTTAACCTGGAGGCCAAAATAGGTAGTGTAATCGGGGAAAGGGGGCGGGTCAAAATTTTATGGAGGAAATTTATTATACGATAATATTTTATACTCACACAATTTAAATGTTAGTGCGCATTTATAACATCCACTTACTTTAATACATCTGAAGAAAAAGGTTGGAAATGATTTGTTGGTAACTATAGCACTTTTAACTAATCTATTCCCGATTCCCAAGTTTGAATCCCGGTAGTGTTAGAAATTTTCCAGTGGATTCCAGGTCCCCATCCCTGGTGGGGACCTGGAATCCATATTACCTCTTGGCGGTTAATTCGTCTATTTCAGAACTTCGCCCGTAAAATGGTACGTTAAAACGTTGACCCCTTGTCGTCTTAAGGCCATTGACTCTGCGCATCACTCCACTCTTCCTCCTTTCCAAATAATTCTACCTTTAGACCACCACCCGCATTCCGTAATTACCCTTAACAGGGCAAATTACGGAAATTGGTCGCCTCTTCATAATATAACTGATTGATAATCTCCAACCTGTTAGGCTAAGTTTTGATGCAGTGACCACTTTTATTGGCATTTCGTTCATCTACCGACACCTTCCCTACGCAGATATTCTCTTCTAATCGACTTATTTCCCACCCCGTCTTCTTACTATCCGTTATAAATAATAACTACAAACGAGTAAATGTTTTCTTCGTAGCCGGCTTGCACGAGTTTATCTCAGATATTCTCTTCTCATCATCATTCATTATGCAATTTATTGGCCAGATAGTAAAATTTTTATGATCCCAAGACGGATTTAGGGAGCCGAAGAAAGAATTGCTCATATTAGTAAAACTTTTACTCTAAGATTCTAGTTTTTCGTAAATTGTAGAATACACTACAAGCGTCACTAGAATGATGAGGTTGGATGAGGTGAATGAATATATTTTTAAAACGTTTCATAAGATTTTTAATCCCTCTTTCAATTGTGTCCCACGTAGTCGGCTTTTACTTTAGTTTGAAGCGTCCAACAACTTATTGACAACGCACAGTCTTGTCTAACTTATCTAGTCATTGAAAAAAAACACAATATCCTTGCACGAAGGAGGATTTGACCTCACCAACAACGGTTGGCAACAACGGCGCGTTATCAACCGCGATACTGCTTCAGCCACGAAGATATTACAGTAACAATCCGAAGAAAGCGGGGCATAAACTTGGGGAAGAAAGTTTGGTCTTCATCCTCACGACCACACGTACTTACTCGTATTTCAGTAACTACTTTCAGGAGTCCAAACATTCATAGTTACGTGAATATGAAACAAAGTAACCAAGTCCCTTTTTACAATTCGGAGTGTTTTACGACAGGAAGAGTAGATATCGCATGAATGTAAAATGTGGAAACTGAATAATGAAAATTTTCTGAACAACAAGCTTAAAGTTTACACTTACAGACAGAAACTGTAATCCAAAGCAGATACAAGAATACAAATATTTTATGAAGAGTAATTTACGAGAATAATTTCGTATGGGTTTACATGTAATACTATTGTTATAAACTAAAAATGAGAACAAATGTCTATGTTTTCTAGGTCCTATGTTGATAAGAACTTTTGATAAGGTTGAAGACAAATCATGCACGGTTTCGTACATTTTGCATTTAACCTCTTGCATACTTCGCAAGATTAATTCAGAGGAGTTCAATGCATTTTTATTCATGTAGATAATCGTAAAACCACATTTTCTCCACCTTTGGAAGTAATTCATGTGCTGCTACTGACGAATGAGTTGCAAAAAATCGCAAATGTAACGGTAAGGACATCTTAAGACGAAGAGAATAAATGGAGTTAGCTAATCTTTGAACAGTGCCCCTTAAGCGGTAGGGGAACGTCACCGGGTCAATATTTATCTAGTGTTTTACTTATTAGTTGATTTCACGCGGCCTTTAAGAGTTATTTATTTTATTAGTTCATTCCCTCGAAACAAATACATTTTCCATTAAAACTCCTGTGCGCACATTACGTTAGATAAAATTTTCATAAATTGTCTAATTGTAATTAATACTAGAAGAAGAGATGGAGTGAGGTTCATTCATGGCAGTAGCAAGAGCAGTGAAAAATATCCCCAGTGATAGGGCTCGAAATCCAGTTAAACTTTCTTTGGAATCCCTTCCCGGATGTCGTGTGGAGAGCACTGGACAATTCAGAACTCGGTTCTTCTGATGGGACGTATAATATTGCGACTACATGGCGCCTTTCCTGTAATGAGGGTCCAGGTATCTCACCATCCTTCCTATATGCCCTTTGATCTTACATCTTTCTTTCCGGTTTAAGACATCTTTCAGTTCGAGACAGACTTGAAACCACTGATAATGATGTACTTGGAGAATAACAGAATTAGCAAATAAAAAACGTTTGGCAACGCCGAAAACTGTTATAGGACACCTTGGTTAAGATTCTATTGAAAATAGAAAGGAACTAGCTTAAAGCGCGTCGTTACGTGTTAGTGACACAGGATATTGAGGAGAAAAATAAAAGAATAGAAGTTGGAGGAAAAGGAGGACACAGTAAGGTGATCGGGTCAAAATGGTGGAGGAACGAAAAATGTTGGAGGAAAATATCTTATAGCCCGATAAGAAGAATCCCTGCGGCTGAAAGAGGTAATGAGATGAAAAATATTACAATTTGGTACGTTCCACATTTTTTCATTATTATCGACCATGGCTTCGACACATCCAATGTCATTATCAATTGTCCTTGATAAAAACATTGTATGTCTCGAATTCATGATCGATAATATTAAAAAAGGGTGGAGCGTACCAAATTGTAATTTCTTTCATGTAAGAGAATTACATAAAGTTAAGCCCGCAACTTTAAATCATAGGTAATGAGATATTGAGTGACGCAATCGATGAAAGGATACCACTTAATCTAGTAAGAGGGAGGGAAACTATTACCATTTGGGATGGTAAATTAAAGATGCGATAGCTCAACAGCTCAAGACTGTTGAGCTGTTGAATTTCATGTACACGAAAGAAAAAAATTCAAAGACCGTAAAAAAGATTTTAACGCCACAAAGACAATGTGTCATGATGCCGTACAAAAACTTTTTTATGACCGTAGGAATTTTTGGTCTTCACATTTCTCTTCTCAAATACCTTTCACGCACCGACATTTGGAAAGTGACGAAGTTAAATTAAAACTATGAGAAAATGAAACAAAGGATCAAGATGAAGCAATGAGCAATAGGGAGTAAAAAGAAGCGAAGGGGATAGATTTAATTTCATACCCATCCCAAACTACCTTCAATTTGTAAAATACTCTAAGCGGAACATTGGATCACTCGGTGTTTAAACTCGAAGGCTTTTAGATTTGATAGGCGTGGGGAGAATCCGCCCCATACTAATCCCGGAGGTGTGTGAAATTCCTTTCTGTCGGGAAGGAAATTTCTTCTCCCAGCTGTTTCCCATGAAATTCTGTGACCCAGAAGTTAGAAGCCGGGATATAAGCTGAGGGAGATCTGAAACGTCACGCAGACGAATAAGTCCAAACGTCAGTCGCGAAGCGCTCTATCCTTGAGTGACGATGACTCCCAGTAAATGCCAAATAACGTGTATTTGAAATCCCCGAAAATAAGACCGGATCTTGTATACATTTTTTCTTCAAATGACATATTAGGGCTTATTTTCTTCAGAAAATAGCCTCTCCCTAATAAATGTCGGCCGCAAAAAAAGTTCAACCAAGTTTTGCGGTATTCATACATAGGCGTTCACCTCCTTTACGAAGCAGCCCGCTGGGGTATTTACATGGGGATTAGCACGTACTGGAGGAGGCATTGGCACGCTAATCTATGGGTGACAATGACGCCAGAATTGGGTTTCATGGGAAGGATTAGGCCACACCTACTCCGTACAAAAAATTCGTTTTATGCGGCCTCTTATGACGACTACATGTGTATTAAAACAAAAATAGGAATGAAATCGTACCAGGTTACATCGCAGCGGCATTATTTATCTTCCTAAAGCTATTTAAGGGAGTATTAACGCATTTTTATACCAAGGAAGTTAATTTTATTACTGAAATAGTTTCGAATTTTAACCTACAAAGTTGGTGCTAGTTTGCGTGTTGCACTTTCCTGTTTTTTTTGGTGAATCATAAAAAAATATTCATCTCACTACACTAAGTTTTACCGCGTGAAAAAACAACTTCATCAGTACAATTATTATCGCGAGTAGCAAGCCCGTATGTACGTTCTTACCAAGATGTCCGCTGGATCCTCAAATCAGCTGCGATGCCTCCTCCATTACATTCCCTGTGTACATTCCAACCTCCATTCAAATATTTAATTCCAATATAAAAATCATTTCAAGAATTAACCTCAGTAATTCAAGGATTGCAAACTAAGCATGAATACCATAGCGGAGTCATCCGCTGAAAATGCACAATAGCTGATTACCACAAAGAAAAAAATCAACCTCGACCGGGATTCTAACCCGGACCCTCTGATTTCCGGCCAGGTACTTTACCATTTAAGCTATTGAGGCTTAACTGAGGAGTACCTAACCGGAAATCAAGTGGTCCGGGTTCGAATCCTGGTCAAGGTGTATTTTTTCTTTGTGGAAATCAGCTATAATGTCAGTATATTATTGATTTATTCACTGATGTCTTTACTTTATAATTCAATTTGTCTGGATTTTGATTAAAACTACAACTTGTATTTACGGTAAGATTCATATAACAAACATCCCGAAAAATCACGCTAGGGTTCATTTTCGAGTTTTGTCCTTTTTTCTGGGGAACGCGGTGCTCAAAGAAAACCCTGCACATTTTATTCTGTTGCATATACTCTCTTGTATGGTTCGCGATCTGAGACCTCCTACTACGTGCAAAAATGCAATAAAATAATTGAAGATAGATTATTATTAGTTTTTTTATCGGTGAAGGTAGGTCTAAATAGACATTAAATCTCCCACACCGCTACATTTCACACGATGATCCTCTTTACCCCATCATATCTCCTCACTAATATCACTCCATCCAAGCTACCCGTTCTTCTTCTCCCTCTTCCCCGGTTACCCAACATTCTTCCCTAAACCACGTCCTTCAAAACAGCATGCATGCATTGCCCTTAATTACCTTCTACATCATCACTTCCTGCCTTCTCCTAATTTCCTCTGTCGAACTTCTTTCCTCCCCTACCAATTCTAGGACTTCATAGTTGGTCCATTCTCCATCAAAACCTAAGCTAACCGGTAGAAAATTATTAATAAATTTCGTGACCCCTCAGGAAAAATACTTAGAATAAGCTCACAAATGAAATGCCTCTTTCGGTTAAGAAAGACATGCTTGGAATAAAGCCAGTACATTTAAAATGCAAAGAAGGAAAAAAGATATGATTTTGGTGAGGAAACCCAGTATTCCTTCACAGAAGCCGCCATCAAAACCACAGCATCACGCCTCATCGCCTGATAACTCGTCAACAATGCAGAAGCATGACGCGCGAACTTTCGCAATGTTTGTAAATACCATAAAATAATCATTTCAGCGCGTAGAAACTTAACGCGAGATTCTCAAGAGAGATTGGACACAATAATGCATAAAGGAAAAAATATATCCACTAGAAACTACACGGTTAAAACTTTTTCTACATGGCCTTGAAAACGAGAAAATCTCCTATCTCCCGAGCAATACTGACCTAGAGGAATTCGATGCATTGACTCGGTGGAATACGCTATATTTATAGCAGAAGGAATGAATTTCCTGTTCGAAAGCCAAATCTCTCGATATTCATAAGGTCTTTTTTGTTCATTGGTCCCAGAACTTTTAATAATTTACCCTGTGTCATTAAGGAGGAGAAGTGTAAATATATTTTTGTAAAAAGGTCAGTGATTGGTTATTACGAGAGATTGGCTCGTATCTCATCCTGATATTGATTTTCTATTATGATTTCATGACTGTGTATTGTAAAAAAAGGGTATATAATTTGTTGGTTACATTGTTACTTTCAAATTCTTAAAAATTTTAAGAAAATTATTCTTCATCCTTAAGTTCTTATTTTCTTGGCATATTCTTCATTCTTTTGTTTCTGAAATATTGTGCTCGTGTCTAAAAAATTTATTGATATATTATTTTTTACTGATATTTTTCTAACGGATATATTATTGCTGTTAGTTTCCACACTGGTGTAAACTTTTGAAGCTAACTAAATCCCCACTATTACAGTGTTGTATATTTTTTACTGTATTGTTTTTCAAGTGGAGCAATAAATTTATCTTTATCTATCTTTATCATTTAAGTGGAGACAGATTCAGCGCGAAGCCACCTATTCCCAATCTTCAGAATAAAATAATAAGAAGCCATGTTGTGTAGGCACTCGATGGAGTAAATATTTGCTGAAGGAACGATAAGCACATATGACGGCAGTACTTAGTAGTTAATTCGGGAGGACGCAACCGACACCTAAGGTGTTTGCGTCGTTTATGATTGGGGGCAATTGGGTAGAGGCATCAATTCTTCAGGGGACGAAAGAATGGAGAAAACCTGGCGTAGGCATAAGCCTGTTCCTAACGAAAGGCACCAAAGGGCCCACAGTTTAGCGTCCCATTCGACGGACGAGGTCCTGAACTTAAAGTGCTCTTCATACAGAACTAGAGTGGGAACAATACCTATGAAAAAGTCACTGCCGAGATTCGAACCTGGGCCCACGGAATAAAAGGCCAGGGCTACACTAAAAACCAATCCTCACCTATGAAGGGATCAAGCAAGTCGAGGGAATGAAGCGATAGAGGCACCTTATCTTTGAATGAATCGTGTCGCTAGCCAAGATCAAGATCATCTGCTACATTTGAAAAAAATATTCATTCTGGTTTAAAGCGGAAATATTTATATAGTATATTTGATGATTGCTGAGCATGTTCCCTCTAAATCAAAAAATATTTTTCATTAAAACTCTATTATCCATACAAAGCTCATTGAGGAAGTTACATTTTTATTACAGGAACAAAATTTTGTGGTGGATGATGATTTTAATCTAGCAAGCTTTCGGACAAGTGAAGAAAAGTAACTTTTAATTTATAAGTATAAGACATAAATGGTGGTATGCATGATACCTACAATTAAAGTAACCACAATCTAAGAATTCAGTTCAATCCCTTCGAACAAACTTAAATGAAAACCCCTTATCATTCACGTTCGAGTGAGGAAATTAAATCAAAGTTCATACCTACATTTAATAGCCATTACTACAAATGTTCACTTTAAATGAACAGATTTATTCAGCTCAAAATCCGTATTTCGAGGATCTCGCCACTTACAGGATTTATCTGAAGCGTGTACTAGCAGAAGGACAACAATGAGCGATTCAGACAAGTTTACTGTCCACCCAACGACGCTATTTTAAAATACCTTTGCAAGACTTTCAGAATCTCCCATGTTTCCAGTCAGAGCCTGAATATAAATAGGAGTCTAAATAGAAGCTATTGCGAATAAGAGATAGAGCTTTACAGATGGTGTTGTGCGGTCTAAAAACCCGAAAATGAGGGGAGAGGATCAAATGGACAACATACAAGTTTGACAGCTGATAGAATGGAAGCATACTCCAGCCTCGAGGAAGTTTTCGTCACAGAGAGGCTCTATCCAGGAGTTCTCCTCACGTTCCACTGTTCCTCGAATACATACTACGCCTCTTTCAGAAACTAGCATTCCCAAGGGCTTGAATACAAATGGAATCAACCAGCAAATCTCAGAGTAACGATTTAAAAGACACCCCTTTCTTAACGAAGAGCAATGTAAAATTTCTGCGGCGTAAAACCATATAGTACACCAATATTTCCTTTACACACGTTTAGATTAGGTACTCTAATATCTAGAATCATATACATCGATTTCAGAAAAAGCAGGCTATGGGAGAGAACACAGAAAACCGTTTCATGCATCGAAGCTCAGTTCTGCAGAACAAAGATGAAAATATGCTGAAAATTTGCAATATCATCAGATTTGAAAAAAATATTCGATCAGACCCATCAAGGTGAAAACCATATAATACGCATGATAACGTTTTTTTTTTAACTGTAGTTATGAAAGCGAAAATAAAAATGCAATTCTTTAACTTTGGTTTGGTGCTTTAAGCCACCGATTTCAGTCAGCAGAGAAAGTCAATAGGACGACGCTTCCAGTGAGCAGTGCGTTTGCAGCTATGAGCTCGCGTTATCGTTAACGATAACGAAAACATGAAAGAAGGATCCGTGATCCCGTATCTGAAAAAATTATAATAACAATGCAGAACAATTAAAGATAACGATACTGATTCAAGATTTTCTCCGCACCACAAAGAACATTATTTTTTGGACAATGCGATAGGCTACTGCAGTAAACCTAACTAAGTAAAAAAAAACTCAGGCCCTTCATTTCTTTTAGGAAGGTAAATGGAGCTTATACTTAGAACAATATGCAAATAATTTCCACTAATTAAGCAAAATCAGAGAAGCTGATTAGCACGGTTGAATTCCAGGAAATAAGAAATTTACAAATAGGACTTCTCAACTCAGGTCAAGCACGAAGCAGACAATCATCCTACATATTATTCAATGACTCGGCTCTGTGAAATTTAAATAGATAATTAAAGTACGGATACCCTTTCCAATTTTATCAGCCCTCATCATTCCCAATTATCCTTAATTATCTCACTGCCGATTTAACTTTCATCCATTAAATACACCGCGTATTCTTGAGTGTTTCTTGGATGTAACGTGTCGCAGTAATATCCAAGACGCGAAATCAAGCCTTTCCAAAGCCAATTTAAGCTGATATTCCAAGTAAAGTTTCTGCCTTTTTCGTGAGAAAATTTCACCCCGAAAAAAACTTCCTGTGATTTGCTGTTAAAGCCTTAGATTTCACGCTTCATTGCCTAAGGATTCCGCTAGAAGTGCCCTTAACGGATTAGCCTCAAAAGACAACACATAACATACCAAGTAACTATAGGATAATGCCCATGATTAAATCGATAAACCAATAAAATAAGTTAAAGAAAGACGTCATAAGTGAATATTCACGGGAAAAAATTAGCATGCGATTTGCCTGAGACATAGCAGCACTATACACAGAGAGGGAAATAAATTTAAGAAAGACTATGTAGTTAACGTAGTACTACAGTTAACGTAGAAAAGGCAATAACTAGGCAAATGAAAAGAGCACAAGGTAACGGCATACACAAGATAAGAGTAGGGGCCGCGACCAATGTTAAACTTGGGAAATAAAAACTTGAGGTGAAGGAGTATTTTTATCAGGGAAGCAGAAAACAAGCAAAGGGCGAAGTAAGAAAAAGAAAGAGTCAGGGATGGCATTCCACCGAAAAAATATACCCACAGCAAAAAATACAAGATTTAATGTAAGGAAACACTGCATTAGAACTTACATTTGGAGCATACTCTAATGGCAGTGAGGTTTGGACGATAACAGGCGAAGTTGAAAATGGACGCATTCAAAATGTGGTATTATAGTTTGTCGTTGAAGATCAAATGGATCAATCAAGTGATAACTGAAGAAGTTCTAAGAATCGTGGGAGAAGTGAGAAGTCAGATGAAAACTTGACAGAGAAGACGGTACAACTTGATTGGCCATATATTGAGACATAATGATCTGATTAAGACACCCATCGAGAGAAAAGTGAATGGAACAAATGACATAGAAAGACCTCATATGAAATACATATAAGGAACGGTTTATGAGGGATATAAAAGAGAATAATCGTTTCCATTTTCGTAAGAAGTACAATGTCAACACGTTTAAGAGGTTAAATGATAGAAGAATAGAATGGTGATCTGCGTCAAACCAATCTTGATCGATTGATGATTGCTGATTATGATGATGCATGATACCAGGGATACAGTTCGTTGAAAACACCAAAATATTCACAGCAGTCCACGGAAATATAGCGGAAAATACTTGTTAGCCAAAAGAGTACGATAAACTCTGTACATACTGGTAATTCAAGCTCTTTTCAATCGCACCGTTCGTGGCATCGCGGTCGGTATAGCTCTGGCCTGGAAACCAAAAGATCGCGGATTCAAATCCCGCCCAGGGCATGGGATTAGACTAGGATCTTAGGGTAGACGATGACCTAACTTTGGCCGTCAGAGCACCTAAAAACCAAGACTACAACCACTCTTTCCAATCACGTTATTTTTCAAGAAAAAAAATGCGATATTTTCAAGTGATATCAAAATTACTACAAAAAACTAGTCATTATTATTCGAAAAAAATTTAATGTTTTTAGATATATTCATACAGCATCCATAAGCTCATTAGACATCGGAATTGTGACATGAAAATTCCCCCGATTATATTCACAAAAATCACGTATGGCTAATTAATTAATTGAGAAACCTTCAATCCCAGGAGAACGGACGTTCGGAGAACATATCCTACACAAATTTTCACATTTTGGTCCAATTACAATATTCCGCAAGGGATATTAACTGATATTCTATTTATTTTTACCAACCATGGTTTTAACATGAGGGCCGTATGCATCTTAAAATTGACCTTTCCAAATGAATTGGATTGGAATGAACTGGAAACAGAACATTATTCACTACTCAACTTTTTCCTGTGATAAAATTTTAAACTCACCAGAGTTAACATACAAGCCACTTCACATGGGAGGTGAAAATAAAATAAAGGATATGAATACACGCGCTACTTCCATTAATGTGGAGTGAATAATTGCATTTGTAGCTATGTTTTCAATTATTGCTGGATGTTGATTCAAGAACCTCACTCTACTCCTGCAACAAAACAAGCACAAAAACCCTGTGACAAATTTTTAATCCTGAGAGCGGCCCTCCTACTCATAAACTCCACGCCCGGTCACGAACCGCGTTAGTCACAACCTGTCAAGTAGATGGACCACGAACACGAACGTACAATACCTAGAATAACATTTCGCGCGTTGAACAATGGAGATGCCTTTTACAGAGGGAATTAAGATCCGGAAATCTACAGAAAATAGTCCAAACTCGGTGATAGCAGACATAGGAGCGCCTCAATCAGCTGTTTCCCTCGAGCGCACAGGAATTCCCCCTACTTTCCCCACGACTTCCAAATCTCCCCTCCTTTATCCCTCGCTGCCGGCCTCCCGCTGGTTGTGTCACCAGCCTGTGCACATAACGGAGTCACGAAGGAGATAAATGAATCGGCGTGGCTCGCCCACGTATCACGGCAGCAAGGGCGGATCCAAGGGGAGGGGAGGAGGGAGGCGGTCGGCGCCCCAAAACCTTAGGAGGAATGAACTAGATAGACTGCCTTGTCATTGGAGAGGTAGGGGTAAGGAGGACAAGACTGATCTGGTTGAATATATTGTGAAGTAACTCCAAACAAAAGGCCTGAGTTGCTCATTACTGGCACCGATTTCCCCTTGGCCTTGTCAAGACTTTGATAGACCCTGTCAGTTTCACTAAGGATGACGAATGTCAAAGTCGTGTCACGATCTAAAACAAATAAAGGAACCATTTTCCTTATGTCCTCAGCTCTTTTTAATCACCCCACTGCTTCGAATCCCTAAACAGTGTCGCTATCACACTAATATAAATGAACAACACTACTTGAACTGAAAGTTCAGGGTAGTATGCCTGAACATCTTCAGTTAACTGGAGATTTTCACCCATGATGGTAACAACTAGAATACTTAGAACATGACTTGGCGAATTATTTACCCTGGAAAACTGTATCCAAAACTAAGACATTAGGATCTGGTAAGTCGAGAATTTTCAATAGAAATAAATATTTGAACACACAAAACAATCTTCCTTAACCCTTTTAGTACCACCAAATTTTAGTTCCTTTGGTGAATAGTGCCAATGGCATTTCAGCAAAAATATGACAAGTTAGTAAAAAATTGTTCTGAAAATTCTTAGTATGTAGATAATAATTTGAAATTTATTGTATTTTACAGAAAAATAAAAACTGATATTAAAGTTGTTTTCAAGAAATTAAAAGAAAAAAATAATTCATAAATAATAATAATCATGTCATTGTTTGAAAGGAAATGCAGAAATGGCTTATAAACTGGTGAGGAGACAATTCGTGGAAAGGAAAACAAGATCCCACAACATCAGAGACTCCAATGGAAAGATAGTCATAGAACAGGAGGGAATAGGGAAGAGATGGAAGAAATACATCGAAGAGCTCTATCAAGCATTCAAACCATTGGAAGATGAGTAAACGGAAGAAGAAATCAGGGAGGATGAAGATGAATGGGGGCCCAAAATACTGAGAAGCAATTTTGACAGAGCCGAGAAAGACCTAAGGAACAACAAGGCAACAGGAGGGGACAAAATAAATGGAGAAATCATCAAGGCACTCGGGGTCAAAGCAAAAGATACCCTCTTTGGAATAATCAAAGATAACCATGACAGTGGAGGACTACCAGAAGACTTCCAGAAGAGTGAAATGATCGCAATCCCGAAGAAGCCAATGACAGAGAAATGCAATGAGCACAGAACATTGAGCCTGGTGTCACACACATCGAAAATACTCACTAGGATAATTAACAGAAGAATGGAAGGAAAGATCGAAGGGAATCTTTCGGAAAATCAATTTGGATTCAGGAAAAAATGAGGAGCTAGGGAGGCAATACTCAGCTTAAGAATACTGGCCAAGAAAATGATACACGTAAACAAGCCATTGTATGTGGCATTCATGGACTTGGAAAAGGCCTTTGAAAATGTCAAATGGAACAAGATGTTCAAGATACTGGAAGCAATTGGAATGGACTACAAGGATAGAAGAATAACCTATAGCCTCTACAAGAACCAGGTCACCACAATGCGAATGAAAGACGGAAGGAAGATAGAAGCCAAAATATATAAAGGAGTCAGACAAGGATGCAACCTCTCCCCAGCGTTATTCAATACATACCCGGAAGAAGCAATGAGAGATGCAGAGGAAATAGGTATCAAGGGCATCAAGGTGAATGGCGAAGAAATAAACATGCTAAGGTTTGCTGATGACATCGCAGTTGTAGCAGAAAGTCGAGAGGACCTTCAAGCATCCCTGACCACAATGGACCAAGTACTTGAAGAATATAATATGAGCATCAACAAGAAGAAAACTAAAATCGTAGTGTGCAGAAGAGAGAAGCTTAGGGCAAATATCACAATTCGAGGAGTGAAATTGGAACAAGTGGAGAACTTCACCTACCTCGGCAGCACTATAACTTGGGATGGAAGAAGCTTGACGGACATCAAGCGAAGAATAGCACAAGCTAAGGAGGCGTTTATGAAGAAGAGACAAACATTATGCTCAAAGAACCTACAGCTGCAAACAAGGAAGTACTTCATCAAAGCATTTTTATGGAGCGTGGCACTCTTTGGATCAGAGACATGGAACATCGGGAAGGCAGAACAATGAAGAATTGAAGCCTTCGAAACATGGTGCTGGAGGCGAATGTTGAAGATTAAATGGACAGATAAAGTGAGGAACGACGAGGTGTACAGAAGAGCAGATGAACAAAGGACAATATGGAAAACCATACAGCAAAGGAGAACCAGATGGACTGGACATACCTTGAGGCACAATGATTTAGTTGGAAATATAATAGAAGGGAAGATTGAAGAGAAGGTCCTGCGAGGAAGACCAAGGGATAAATATATAGGGCAATTAAAGAAGGATGTGAAAGATAAAACATACCAGGGCGTGATGGAATTAACACTGAATAGGGCAGAATGGAGGGCTGCAGTAAACCAATCCTAGGATTGAAATACTGATGATGTCATTGTTGGTCTTCGAAAGAGCCGATATATTGGCATGTGTCACTTTTCGTCTGATCAGCTTAAGCCAATATTGAAAAGATTCCATAAATTTACGCCTAAAACCACCAGTTATGTTAAGCCAATATATCGTAACCTCAACTTTGGATTTGAGCCCCTGCTAAAATTTCAAGTCATTAAAGGTTTTTGCAACAAACATAAGGGCTTGAGTATTACTTAGCAAGGAAGGCTACTACTAAGAGGCTACAATGTCTCATGAACATGGATATGCACATTCATACACTGCCTCATGAAGAAGCAAAACCTGAAATTCTGTCACTTATAATGGAGACACAGCAACCCATTCATAGAATTTTTCAGAGAATAAACATGTGGTGACAAAAAAGTTATGTAAAAAAGATACTAAAAGCTTGTATTCATTCAGACAGTCCCTCACTTTCAAAACTAGCTTGGCAATTTTTCAGAAAGCTGCCCAATAACTGAGAAGCTATTTTAATCACTTCAGCAACACGTCAGTGACATAGCATTTCAGGGAGGAGTTAGGTGATGCTGCTTGAAATATGATGTAAAACAAAACCAAAAAACTTTAGGGCATAATATAAATCTTGTGTGCTTGCCACATTACATTAAGCTAAGTCATGTGATAATGAAGAATGAAAGTGATGCAAATATAAGAACTTCCTCTATTTTGTGTACCTCAGATAAGGTCAGGAGGAAATTAAGCAATGAACATGTTGCTATCCATATAGATACTGCTAACCTCCACTCACAAATACTTGCAATCGCTAGCAATTCAAAATTTAAACACAACAAGAAAGAGCAGACTACAGAGCACCCTCATCATGCCCATGGTAAAGTTGATGGTTTCTAGCATCTCATGGAATTTACTTGTATTTATTATGACTGACAAAATAAACTTTGTATTTCCACATTTATTTATCTCACACTATGACCATGGTTTCGATGATTAATGTCATCATCAGATGATGACGTTAATCGTCGAAACCATGGTCGTAGCGTGAGATAATTAAATGTGGAAATACAAAGTTTATTTTGTCATCCATAATGAATGCCCATGATATTAAAAATAAACCTTACTCATGGAATCCAAAACCCACTCCGAAAGGTAATGAATAAATGTACCATTTCAGTAAACTAATAAAATACTCAGCATAATAATCAATATTATGTTCTATCTGCCCTTTGGAAGTTTCCATCTGTAAAAAGACTTATTTAGGATATTTGAAGTCTTCTTAGGCTTTCCACTGGGTCAGGGAAATGGCCATTGCCAACGTTTCCATGGCTAATTCTGCCATCATCCTCAAGGTGATGAGTAAAATAGCAGAATTCACAGAAATCAGCAGCAGACCTCTCCCTGACCCAGTGAAAAGCCCAAGAAGACTTCACCAGCAGCATTCACTCAGAAAAAAGCAGATCCTTTATACTACATTAGGACTTACACCTATCAATAGCATGAATCTTACTGGCAATGATGCATGGATATAGAAAGTATAGTAAGAATAGACATAGTAGTGGTGAAAATTACTGGCCTAACTGACTACAAAGATGAAGGAGTGGAATACATGTACAATGAACATCATGGAACCAATAAAACAAGTAATAGGAGAATTAATTGTGTTTAGGAGACCTGAACACTATTGTCAAGGAATGTCAATGGAAGAATAGGAGGAAAATATGGATTGGAAAATTTGAATGAGAGAGGAGAAAGACTCCTGTTTTCTGCACAAATCAAAACTTAGTGGAGACAAACATGTTTAATATTCACAGAAAAATAAGATACACTTAGAAAAAAATTCCAGGAGCTTGAAGATGATTTCTAATTGGTTACATTATAGTGATACAAAGAATCAGGAATTGGGTTAAGGACTACAAAAACTACCCTGGTGCAGATATTGACAGCTTTCTAGTACAACTTACAACGATGATGGCATGGCAACTAAATTTCAAGAAGCTGAAGAAATATAAGGAAAGTATGGCAAAAAGAAAACTTTAAGGAGACCCAATATCAGTTGGGCTTTCACAGAGCATTATAAATAGTGACAATAATTACATTACAAATATTGTGTGAGCTCATTAATATTAATTGATTTGGCCACAATAACAAGTTTACAGAGATCAACTGCCAAATGGATAGATTAAAATGTGTGTCTATCCATGAGCAATGAGGTCATAAAAAGCATCATAATAATAGAATAGATAGCTAGGTGTACTAGCTAGAATAGATAGTTAGGTGTACTGGTCATTAAAACTATAATCCTTCATGGTTTCCACCCATTTAGTTGCACATGCCTGGTCATTGGTAATACTATTGTTCCTTAGTGCCCAATAATATGCCTTGTAGTAATATGTATGTATATATGTAGTGGATTTCTGATGATGATTCACCCTGCCAAACACCATCAAGATGGTTGACAGGATGCGGAGACCATGAAAAGGATACTGACAACCTAGGTGATGTCTACTTTAAATGTTCAAAAGGATATGAATGTGTGATGCTCACGAGTAATTCCAATGCAAGCAGAGGAAACCTCAGAATATGCCCAATAAATCTCTGCTACGTTTGCTTTATAGACATTGAAAAGGCATTTTATAGATAATTATGGGTGAAATTTATGACTAGGAAAGAAACTAGGAAAGGCTGGGGAGAGAGAGAGACATGCATTCATGGAAGCATTTACTTGAATCGGTAACACCAGTAAGGACTGTCGAACAGCAAATTTTAATGTGTAGTGATGAATACATGATCATAGAATAATTATTGTTAAAAATTCATTTCCATTTGATTTCTCTTTAGTAAAAATGCCTATTGTGGGTGACCTATATCTGCAAGGGAAATTATTACTTCACCTTTCCGATATTTCATTTTAAAAAATTAAAAGTTTTAAAAAGACATTGTTAACCACAGGAAATATGTACTTCATGTTAAAACATGCAAGTGTAAAACCTGCACTAAAGATTTTACAATATTTTGAATAGAATGAGTAATATCTGAGGTTAGACTTGTCCCAGATTCAGGGCAAGTGCTGCATCAAGATGTAATTTCCTGAAGTGCAGTTGTTTCCTCTTATTTTAAGCATCTGACTAAATTGATCTTGTAAATACATATAAAAAGCATAGTTAAAACAACATGTTGCCAAAGTTTAATTTTTGCATAAAAATTTGAAAGCTTGAGGGAGGAGAGTAAACATAAACTTTAAATTTTATGGTATGCACCTTCTATATTACCCCCCGCTAAACCATCTATCAGACCAACATTCAACATTTCAAAAGCTTCAGAATAGTGCAAAGAAGAGAATCATATAACTTCTACAAACATTTTGGCAGTGAGTTGAAATACCATTGTTGAATGTGCACTATAAACGGATTTAGTCATTACACTTAGGAAAAACTTGCTAACAAACAAATACAATGAGCTGAACACATCAAATTAAAATAAATGTTACATTTCATTACTTATTATAGCTTACTAAGCCTCCCATGTTTGAATGAGTTTAAATGTGCCTAACTTGGAAAGACTAACTCTGACCGCTTCATAAAATTGTTAATGAGCACTCCCACAGTACAAGAAGAAAGGGATTTACATACATTTCCAACCAACAGGTTGCAACATAAAGAGTCCCACCCACCAGCTTTCACATTTACATATACATATTGCCCAAACATATTACAGAAATTGAAAATGTCCAAATATCAAGAGGGAATTATGTAAATTTATCATTAAGAATAACTGTTATTCTCTGTCTGCAGTTGAAATACCAAAGCAACTCACAAAAATTCAACTGTATGGTTTGTAAAAATTCCAAGGAACAATTAAAGGTTATGATTATAGCTCAAGGTGATGTATTTTACATGCAGGTACCTATATGTATGATTTATGGTAGGAAATACAGCAATAAAGAAAGAAGTGATGCCATTGATATGGAAACCAAAATCCTAGCAAGGATTAATATAGCTCATAGAAGTGAAAAAGTGATTTGGCATCCTTTTCTAGACAGTTCAGAAAAAAATACAGGAACAGAGGTATTATGAACAACAAACAGAGTATGAGACAAACTCACAGAAGGGTAATTTCCCAATTCCTGGTGTTTCCATATCTCCTCCAACCAAAGGGAAAATATTCAATTGAATGGTAAATGCACAGCAAAACACAGAAGACTGTAAAGGAAAAGAGATAAAAGTAAGGTATAAAGGCTTTAAAAAAAGTTAGCAAAGGATTACAGATCAAAAACACCATGTAGCTGAATCAAAATGGGGTTGTTTTATCATGGTTGGACTAAATACCAAAAAAATGACAGAAAATGGTACATACATATTAAGGTATATGAATGCCATAGTCTGCACTTATAAGATGACAAAAATCCATACTCCATTGAACCACAAGGACTAATTTGCTCATCACAAGCTAATATTTTACTGAAAAAAATTCAATGAGCCTGTATTGAGAGACACCTGCGGATGTCCCAATACACTCCCAATCATAATCATCTACAATTAAATTGGCTATGGTCATTATTATGGTCCTGGATTATCAAAAGCTGACCATATTCTTAGACTAGAGAGAAGTAATATACAATGTAAAACAGCTGATCAGTTGGGGAAAATGATCGATCGTTTTCCCCATATTAATTAATTAGCAAGAGGCATCAATGTGGAGTTACGTGGGGTAGCCAATATTGGCAGCTCATGGGCTAACCAATATTGGTTATTCATTGGTTCTAATCTCATCCGCAACATCCAGTCAATAGAGGGTGCCAATGAAACCCCAATATTAGCAAATATTGTTTGGCAACTAGGGTTGATTTACATTGGCAATTTCATGAGAGCTTTAAAATATGTCAAAGAGATGGCTTCAGTAGTGAAAGCTCACAGGGAAAAAATAGCACATTGTAATTTGCCAATGACAAAGCAGTCATGGCAGAGACAGAGATTGTTAATATAGAGGAAACATTGTCTAGGGCTGCTATTCTCAATTATTTAATCACCATGCTATAGGTAAGCCAAAATAGAGATTCTAACAGGTTTAGGCCACTAGTGCATAGTTATTTTGGCTTATAGCATGATTGAGAAACTGAAAAAATAGCAGCATGGAAACAATGATTGCCTTACGTGGTAGAAGAGCTAAGGGATAACCTATATTGAACCTCAGGAAACAAAAGCATGAAGAAATATTCATAAGTTTCCACTTGGGAGGTGGAATAACCAGCATCATGAAAAACGAGGAAAATAATAAATGGAATAGCCCAGGCAAATGTAGCATCCTACCAGAAGAATAATTGACAAATAAATAGAAACACAAGTTTGAATTACAAAAAATTTTATGTGTCTACATTTCCTTATCTGAATGGATAATCATATAAAAGGCTGAGATTGATAGGATATAAATACATGTGAAATATATATAAATTGAAGAATTTTAAATATTAAATGTATTTCTGGAGTAGGTGCCTAACTAATAAACAAGTTTCCAATTGTAAGAACCTGAGAAAGTTAGAAGATAAAGAAACTTGATGGGAATCCTAAATAAAATATGAGAGAACTTTACATCTACCTACATCTAGCTTCATCACTACAATAGTGGGGGGAAATATTAATGGAAAGAACGATATGGAAGACCTCATATATGCTTGGAGAGAGTAGTGAATGCTGAAAATGTGAAGAATTATGTTAAACAAAGAGGATAGTCGATCAAACAATCAAGTGAATATTTTATTTAAATGTCGAACACTTTCTGCAGTTTAAAATGGCACCTACAGTATTTGATCTAAATACTATCATGAATGCATGGCATGAATGGACCTCTTCATGGAAAGAATCATTTTATGATTGCACCTTTCTACATTGATGTTCTCGTCTTTGTCAGATGTAGGGGCATAATAACATGGTTGGGAGCCTGGGGCGCACTTCGATATGGGGCCTATTTGGAATTTATAACATTGACTTAGTCTACGCAAGTATAATAGGAAGAAGCCTTTTTCTTGTATTCCTGCAGACCCAGTATCAACTATTTATCAATGTATTACGTCATGTATCTCAGCATTCACAGAATAGTAGGTTAAATGCATCCTCATCAACGGCATCATTGGTCAACAATCCTAGGATTTGTTTGATGCAGCCCTCCACTCGATTCTTCTATCGGCCAACTTCTTCATATTGACATAGCTCCTCTCTTTTACATCCTTCACAACTTGCTGCATACCTATAACTCATACGAGGCCTGCCTTTTCCATTCTTCCCGTTCACTTTTCCCTCGACGATTGTCTTCATCAGGCAATCATGTCTTAAGATGTGGCCTATCAAGTTGTGCCGTCTTCTTTTTAAGGTTTTCAGTAGGCATTTCTTCTCTCCCACTCTTCTTAAGACTTCTTCATTTGTCACTCGATCAATCCATTTTATCTTCATCATTCTTCGATAGCACCACATTTCAAATGCTTCCAGCCTGAACTTCTCTGATGCTGTTGTTGTCCATGCTTCACTGCCATATAGTAGAATGCTCCATATGTAGGTTCTAATGAAATGTTTCCTCACTTCCACGCTTGTATTTGAACCTGAAAGCAGAATCTTCTTCTGGTAAAATGCCCTTTTCGCTTGGGCAATTCTACTGGCAATTTGTCTTTTACTTCATCCATCGCTGCTTTCTCGGCTTCCCAGGTAACTGAACTCTTCCACCTCCTCGATTTTTTGTTTTCCTAGTTTAATATTGGTCTTAGCTTCCTTCCTCCTACTGCATACCAATACCTTAGTTTTCTTTTTATTGATCTTCAGATGATATCTAGTCATTGTTTTTTCCATATTTCCTAGTGTCTTCTTTAAGTCTCCTGTTTCTGCCATGACTGCTGTGTCATCAGCGAATTGTAGCATGCTGATTTTCTCTCTGTGGATGTTCACTCCCGGAGACTTTTCTTTGACTTCTTGGATGGCTTTCATGATGTAGACATTGAATAATATGGGAGACAGTGCACATCCTTGCCTCACTCCTTTCTTTAAGCTTGCTTCTGTACTGCTGGGTCCTGATTTGATTATGGCCACCTGGTTTTTATACAAGTTGTGGATAACTCTTTGGTCATTGTATGATACTGCAATTTCTTTCAGAAACTTTAGCATCATGTTCCATTCCACGTTGTCATGACTTTTCCAAATCTACAAATGCAACATACGTCGGTAGATTCTTCTCTATTCTCTTCACCATAAGTAGCCTGAGGGCCAAAATCGCTTCTCTTGTGCCCTTGTTTTTTCTGAACCTGAATTGGTCCTCATCCAGGAACTCTTTAGCTTTTCTTTCTATTCTTCTATAGATGATTCTCGTCAATATCTTTGAGGCATGATCATCAGGCTTATGGTCCTAAAATGTTGACAGTTCTAAGCCTTCTTCTTTTTGCAATAGGGATGATGATGTTCTTCTCAAAGTCCGTGGGTATCTCGTCTGTGGGGTATATGTCACAGATGGTTTTGTACAGCTATGTCTTATCTCCGACGTTTTTTATTAGTTCGTCAAGAATTTCATCAATTCCCGAAGCCTTATTTATCCTCAGATCCCTTACAGCTGCATGAAATTCTGATCTTAAGATTGGGGCTCCCAAATCATTATCCTTATCGACTTCATTTTCCTGTTCGATTACTTCTGCTCTAAGATAACTTCCATTGTACAACTCTTCCAAGTATTCTTCCATCTCTTCACTTTATCCTCATGTTCAATTAAGAGTTCTCCATTCTTGTCCCTGAGGCTGTTACATCTTGCAGCCTGTTCCTTGAAGTGATTTCTCACCATCCTGTAGGCAAGTTCCACATTTGCATTTGCGAGGTTGCTTTGTACATCTTCGCATAGATCCTTCGTCCACATTTCCCTAGCTTTTGTCACTTGACAGTTTATTTCATTCCTGATTCTTTTTTAGCAAAGTTGCCCTTCTTCAGTTTCCACATTTTTATATTTTCCTCTCTCTTCAATCAATTCTTAGACTTCTGTAATCCATGGCTTCTTCTTGACAACTTTCCTTCTCCCCAGAGCTTCTTTTGCTGCTTCCTCTAACCCGATTTGGATGTTCTCCCATCTCTTTTCCACTGATTTCACTGTCAAATCCTCTTCTATTTTGTTTTCCACTGGCTTCTGAAGGGCCAGCTGTTGTTGAGGTTCCTTTAGTTCCTCTACTTGCCATACGTTCTTCATTGATTTCTTCAATATCTCGAATTTTAAGTGGCATTTCATCATCACAAAGTATAGTCACTGTCGATATCTGCACTCGTGTAGCTTTTGCAGTTCACCTGGTTTCTGAACCTCTGGTTCACTAGAATGTAGTCCATTTGAAATCTTCTTCTGTCTCTGTGCATTTTCCAGGTACCTATATCTTCTCCCTTGGTGGTTTTTAAACAATGTGTTCGCCACTACCAATTTGTGTTGTGTGCAGAATTCTATAAGTCTTTCTCCTCTCTCAATTCAATTTCCCACGCCATATTTTCCTGTTGATCTTCCATCTTTACCTTCACCAACAACAGCGTTTTAATCTCCTAAAATAATGAGGTTTTCTTCTCCTCTTACCTGTTTTATTATTTCCATGATATCCTCATAGACGTCTTCCACTTCTTCATCTTCGTAGTCCGACGTAGGCAGGTAAACTTGTACCACAATGGTATCTGTAGGCTTTCTCTCAATCTTCACCATTATAATTCTCTGACTGTACTGCAGGTAGCTCTTCACTCGCAGTCCTGCACTCTTCCTGAGCATTAGGTACAATTCAGTGATCCGGTGTGAATAATTCTATAACTTCCACTCCAAAAGTCTCCTTCTTCGGGCCATCTCATTTCACTGATTCCTAACACAGCAAGGTCCACTCCCCGAATTTCCATCATCAGGTACTCCAGACTTCCGCCAGTCCAAAGTGATTGCACGTTCCACGTTCCTACCCTAAAAGACTATCACCCTTGACTGAAGTACTCTCTTAGGTAGTCATCAAATCATCAAATTTTTTTGTTCATTTGATCATAAAATCATCAAATGTTTTTGTTAGTAGCTAAACTAGAAGGGAGATTTGGTCATCACTTGCTTTTACATGATTCATCGAATGAACAGCAGCAAACTGTTTATAAACATTTTCCACTGAGGTTGATCTAGTTTTTAGCTACACAAGTAACATATCAATGCACTCAATCATAGAACTCTTCACTTCCTGCTGTGGAGTCAAGCCTGTGTCTTTGGCCTTTTATCCTGGCATCATTTTTTTAACATGCGTCTCCTGCTTTCAATATCTATGTCAATTTTAGTACAAGTTGTACTCGCAAATTCTTAAGAATTGTTAACCAGTTCTTCCCGACTTTCTTCTAATAAGATATTCAAGCTTCTCAGCTTTAACACATACTTTTAAAAACTGATCCCTTCAATCTGCAAGTATTTCTGGGCAAGATTTACCTCAAATAAAATGTGGTGGATGGGAAGAATGTCAAAGGAAGTCCTAGTGTAAGATATACGGAAAAAGATGTGAAAGGAGATGAAATGAGGATGTGAAAGAGAAGAAATAAGTAAATATAAAGAGATTAGCGGATAGAAGAACTCAGTGGAGAACTGAATCAAACCAATCTGAGGATTGATGACTAATGATGACGACCACAAGTGCAGGAAACAAAGAAAATTGAAGTTACAAATGCTTGTCCTTAACACCTCCGCTCTTCTTCATGTACCAAGATTTTGTCAAGATTATCAAGAGATGAAACTATTGTGCGTGTGCATGTGATTCTCTAGAATAAATGCCTTTGCTTAGATTTGCCGTTACCTTAATAATTGACCCTCGAAGGACCCTCTAGGTGAGCTCTAACAACACTTTATCTGCCACAATGTATGAATCACCTCAATAGCAAGAAATCGGGCACTTTATATGCCAGCAAATGCGAACCATCCACTCAGACTCTTCGGCAACAAATAGGCCACCACATATATTCTCCTTGTGTGCTAGCTCAAAGCCCAGTAGCAACTAAACACCAGACTAAACCCTCAAAGTTTCTGATTTTGCCTATTTAGAACCTCAGAATAGCAGCATTTCGAAATTACATAATAACATCTCTCGCAGGTAGATTGGACGGAGTCCGATACGAGAGAACAAAAACTATGGAGAATTAAATACTGATACCACTTTATAGCGAATAGCAATTCAGTTATGTACTGAATAAAATATTTCCATAGACACGAATGTACATTTAGCAGCTACAAATAGGCCATTATACTTATATGGAAACCAAAAGGGAAAGGGCACGTGAGTACAGGGGAAAGTTATACGGCAGGGCAGGGCCCTGGCATATAGGGCAGTATTTCTTTGCACGATGTTATTTTGGGCGCTGAACGGAGCAGCAGATAATAGCTAGGAGTGCCATTCTCAAAAAGACGAATGCGCATTGCAAATGGTGATTAGAAAATTCCCACATATTCCTCGCAAAAATGTACTTTAAAAATATATGCGTGTTATAATCGTAAATAAATGACATCGGGTTCATTGCATAGAGAGCTGACTTACAACGGCTGGAGGGTAAGGTGGGTGACGAGTGGCGAACAGCTGATTCCGCGTCGGCACATCTGCGCGACCTGCTTCGCCTTGCCCTCTTCTTTTGCTCTGCTTGTCTGGGCTTAATTAATTGCTATACGGTGGGCCTAGAAACTTCCAAAGACTGTGTTCATACTTTGTATCTTTGCTCATCAATTCATTTATTACCAAGTTTACGATGTAGTCCAAAAGACAGCTCAGACAACCATTCAAACCAAGGTTTTTATGGGTCTGGTAAAAACGGGAAAAACTAAAATTTGGAGGCCTATGCTGAAAGCGGGGCCCGGGGCGGACCGCCCCCCTTTCATTCAGTGGATGACTGAACGTAGTAAATGCACAACTTGAATCACGATTTCTATTTGTTAATTTCTAACGATCGGAAAATAAATAGCTCAGTCAAAGCTCAACCGCCTGGCAAGCCGCGTTACCGACCTGGGGATGGAACCATAGCTCTTTCATCTTCGTTTTTATGCCAGTTCTTCGTTACGCGAAACTTTGCAGAAAGACACTGAAGTTAACCACCGTAAACACCATTCTCGTGAACCGCGCTACTTACGATAACGGTTAATCGGGACCAGTGGTACCACACAATCGTTTTAAGACGGAATACCATGATCACTAGCCCGCTTTCCCGCTCTCCTGTCCGATAAAAAAAACAAAACCGCGAGCGAGACTTGCTCGTCAATAGCCCTCACAGAAGGGAGGTCACAGATTACGGCCAGGGTTTGTTTCATTAGAAATCATCGCGAAACCTAAAACAAAACAACTTCGAAAGAGCTTGGGCGAACTCCGTGAGAAATATTAGAAGGAAAGAAATGGCACATATTCAGTTTGAGACACACCACTCGAAAATATTTGCAACGTACGTTCTCGCGCAGCCCGCTATGTATTCGTAACACGACAAAGCGCGTTGTAAAGATGTAGTGAGATCAGTGAGATCGTCATTGCAACGGGCTTACGTCCCCTCACAAGAACGCGAAGCCAATGTATTATGAGTTCTTATACCTTTCCGAGTTTCCATGATACCTAGCCTCATTACCATAATAAAGAAAATAAAACGAATTATTTCCCAGTGTAGGAACTGATATATTTTAATTGCAACAATGACATACTTGGGAGATTAACATTATCTTAAAGTATATTTATAGGTGCCATTGATAAAGTTTTCACTTATCGAAAAGATACTATACTGTCTAGAAAACCTTTAATATTATATTGTCATTCATTTGGACAGGAAATCTATGTCAATTGACAATTTTTAACCGCCATCTTATACGGTTATATACTTTTTAAAAGTTAGTTTTTGATGGCGCAACCAAGGATGTATTATATTAACAATATTAATTAGTCTTTGAGAGATAAATGCACAGGAATAGGCTCCAAATACTATCTTAAAAATACATTCTCTACCTGAATGTGGTTGTTATGTGGCGAGTGATTTTTATACACTTATGTATATCCTTTAGTACTAATTATTGTATTTGAAAGATTAGCTCTCAAGAACTATAAAAGAAAACACTACTGCTACCTCTGCTACTCTTGCTCGATGGGGAGCGATTGTAAGGGATGAAATCTCTCTCAAGCTTTCAGCCTTCCTCTTAGATTATAAATAATGCAACAAGTTGAGATCACGTACCTATCCATGTTGGCAACACGTCGCCATGGCAACGCAAGGGTCGCCGCTTCGATTCTTGTGACCCAACACACATACCATATAATATACCGAAGGATATATAATGATTTCGGTATTGACCGAACGATTCGGACCACTAAAGGAAGAACTCCACTGGAGTGCATAAAAATAAGAGTTGAATGAGCAAGGCTCCAGAGGATGTTACTCACTCTTTGTGACAATAGATCGTACCACGGAGGTCAAGAGTATAATTTATCCGGATTGAGAAACTTTTTTCAAGATTAAATATTTTTTTATCGAAGATGTAATTGGTATATTCTTTCAAATTTTTAAAATCATTATGAGGATTATCAAGGGTACCTACTTACCTGCATCCAAGTCAGAAGTGTTAACTTTAGGTAAGCAAGCCTTGCGGTCGGCAAGATAATACCGGAAATTTTCACTTCTGAAGATGCCTAGAACAACGTCTGCGAAACCGTTGTAGGTACGAGCAATATGGACCAACGCGGATTGCACCACACAAGAATGCTAACTTCAAGAGTAATAGTAGTTACATTTAGAATAGTTCGACAGTTTTTTATGGAAGGTGGAAGAAATGGACGTACTCAGTAAATTAACGGAATATAATAATAAGCCCGGGTCACTGTTGATCACAATAGCATACCTAGGCAGAGTTCGATGCAGCAGGATGGGATGGGGTTCACTACTTTTTCCGTCCATCTCAGACGCGATGTCGACGACGATGGATACCATAGGGAACTTGAGGGAACTCACCACGGCCTGATGACGCCGCAACAAGTTGAGATCACGTATCGTTGGTAACACGTCGCCATGGCAACGCAAGGAGTGAACGTATGCTGCAGAGGTCGCAACGACTGTTTACGTCGCACTAGGCCATAGATACATGCAGGGGCGCAGCAAGAGGGGTTTTGGGGACTAAACCCCCACCCCCGAGAAACTAAAAGTATTGTGACGAACTTGCTAAAACAATCACGTAGACTTAAAATTTCTTTGTAACTGTAAATAAACTGACTTTATTTCCGTTCACTGAAAAAAATGAATGAGTTTATCATATTTTGATGAATTTTATCAAAACTTTCAGTTCATATGGAACATTGAATTGCGAAGTAATTTCTATCAAGACTGTTCGGTAAAAATATTTGGTGAAACTTATCAAATGTACGATAAAATTTATCAAGAAAAACTAGCCTTCTCGGTTACTTTTACCAAACTTGTTCGGTATTCTGGAGGGTATGATTAAATTATCGAAAAAAATTACCCTTTTTCGTTTATTTTACTAAACTATTTTACAGTCAAGAAAGGTGATACGGTTAAATTTATTGAACAGAATAGTCATCGTGATTTATCACACCTAATTTATGTCTAAACTAATCAAACATTTAATTTTCACAAATAATCAAATTTGCAGCAGTGAATGGCAATTAAATTTTATGACATTATTATAACATAAGATACCAAACATTAATAACCTAAGAAAGACTCCGCAAAGTCCGGGGAACCCCAGCAAATTCGTCGTATGGCGGGTATTACAATTTGACCGTAAATGAGAATCGTGGAACACGAACGAATGGTAAATATGCATAAAATTTGTTTCTCGTGTATTGATCATGCACTTGAAAGGAAATGTTCTCACAAATAAATATATAAGGCAAAATATTCTATGCCAACCACAAAGATTATTAAATTCTATTAAAATGTTCCCGAAAATTTACTAAATTCATGTGATTGAAAAGCCGTCTGACGTCACTGCACGGTATACTTCCAGATTGCTACGGAAACAAGACGTTTATTTCAGAAGAAAACGTGGCGAATAGGTCGTTATGAGGTTTGTAGCTGTTCCTTAATCGAAACAATGACTGAAAAGGGATATAAAAAAGCACAATCTTTTGGTCGACTCCTTTATGGTGACTGTCTTCTTAAAAAAACAGTGATTTCTTTCAAGAGCAGAGTTTAGCGGAGTGATAACAGGCACGGCACTATATTGGTATTATATATTTTATTAAAGATCTTCTCGTTACGATACATACAGCTAAAAAGTCGAATTAGATTAATTTATTGTTCAAACAAATGAGATGCATATATCGTGTTCGTAAATTACAATTCGCTAAACAACTTAATTACATGTACGTACAACTATATTGATAACAAGCCGTTACGTCATGCCTTAGATACCCGATTACGTCGTGTTTTTAAGCTAACCAAAGCGCATAATTTTTTATGAGTAATATCTTGAGAATAACACAACTTCATTCTTCCGAAAAATTTTCACCAAGTACAATTTAGGTAATTAAATTCTTATTCAAAGAGTTATGAAAAATAGTGAATAGACCCCATTGAGCGCTTCGGAAGTGTGAAGGGAGGGAGACAGCGAAAGAGAGGGACATTGAAAGGAGGGACATCCGAGCAGAATTGAACAGAGGGTTTCAGCAGAGTCGAATCAACCGGGGTGAGGGGTCAGTTGTCGTTCGTTCTGGCCTTGCGTAGATATCGCGATCAGTTCTGAAAATCCTCACCCGGTCAGTGACCGTGCATACATATGGCAGAAAATATCCGTCTACGTCAAATGAGTTGCGTGAATGGATTTAATGTGGGGTGTCCCATGCATGGAGGGACAGAGCATACAATGCACGGGGCAGAGCGAGTGGAGTTCAAGGCTTATCTCGGAAACGAGAGCCCAACGAGTAAGCTGTTTCCCGAAGCTTTGGAATGGGATGTTTTCATCCTCCTCTTAAATGATTGGCAGCCAAACGCAATCGCGTAGAATTGCGCATCCATGCTGAACACGACTCAAACAGGTAATCCAAGTGTCAAGGCTCGCAATTAGTATTGTTTTTTTTGCATTGGGAGTATGAATAGTTCTTTCTCCTCATTCATATCCTCATCCTATCGCTATGCGCGCGATAATTACAAATCATTAATGAAATAATTTTAGGCACGAGAACGACGCATTCGTTCACAAAATTCTAAAAGCATGACGAGGATAAGTTTGCTTTCGCGCGTATGCAGTACTTCACCTTAATGTTTGGTCCAAATACTTCGGATGTAATTTTAAAAGTTTTTAACTCATTTGACTTTTGCGTGCCGGGAAAAAAACGATAACCGAGGTAAACATTAACCATTTATAATTACCATTCTCGCCCTGAGATAATAGCAAATGTGTAATTTGAAAAAAAATATGGGGAGTACAAATTATTATGCACTCTACTTCAGTAGGTAGGTAACGAGAAATATTATGAAATACACAATAAGAAATAATTAATCGGTACACATGTTTCGTCCACAAGAGTTAGTAACACCAGAAAACGTGATGTTCGTCATGGAATTAATAGCTATCTCTATTTGATGGTTGAAATCGGGTCCTCTGAAATCATTGAATTTAACTAAATTTAGGAATCTTAACCACCCATATTTCAAGAGTTGAAGTACTGCACGAAATTTGAAGAAAGATGGTCAGTTTTTTTCTTAAGTGCAAGTGAAAGATAACCACGACACTAGCACACGTGTTGAAGCGATCAGTGGCCGAATATTTCTACAGTGAATGTAGTTGGATATTATGGTCCAGCATATTATTTCCCAACCTAGGGTACGCGCTTAATGATTTAGTCATAGAGTATATAAGTGATTAAGTGAGTGATTAAGGGGTACGCGAAGGAATATTAATAATGGCGGAAGCAACGGTAAACATATTCGTTCGTCTGAAAATTTACTTCCAGTCATAGGCGAATACTCGGAATTGCATTATTGAAGAGTTAACAATCAAATTTTAGTGACTGTACCAGCATTACCACGGATTCTACTGTAAATGAACAGTAGCTCAGTATCGGTAATTATGGCTCATTGATAAAGGGTACAGATTACGGGACTTGACTGACGAGGGGCATGCAAGTGAAAAAATGTTTGGAACAGCTGTTCTAGTCGAATCCGCATTGGCTGCTCAACTTGACCCCTTATGGCGTAGACGATGCACGTTTTGTTACATCATCGTGTTGCGGGAACTCAAGCATGCAGGATATGACGTCTTTCGGAATCGCGCTACGAGTTTTGAAATACATACGATGAGAATAAAAGACTACTTGCCAAGCATAAGATGCTCACCCCCAGAGCTTTGAGACACAATTTTCCGTGCCTAGTACACACGATGCTTATTAAATCGATAATTTTGGTCAACTTACCGAGGAGTTTAGCATCTAACACATAATGCTTCCGGCGTTGAACATGCCCGCTCTGCTATCAGAGGCTGGTATACAAGTATTGTAAGCATACGTCCTTGATTACAAAGGACAGTCCTTTATTTGAAGTTTCTGCTCTTCAGCTACTTTTCTTCTTTTTAAAAACTCCGCGAATTCTTTTAATTTGAAAGTGGGAATGTAAATTTAGTTGTAAGGAGCGTCGACTACCACGTCATTTGGAACATGCGTTTACTTATCAACGAGTTCCCAAGTAGCCTACATAATTGGGGCAATAGTATCACATTGGCCCAATGCAGTAGGCTTACATAATTAAATTAGATTATGATAGAAAGAAAACTACAGTAAAATCAAATTCTACTTTGTTTCAGTTCGTTTTACATAGCAAATACCTTTGTTTAGATAATCGCCCGATCCGTTTTCGCCAAATACGAGTTTCCAGCCTGCTGTACTCGAAACTGCGTCAACTAACAAACAATAAGGGTACGGAATATTTTGCAGGTAATAAAAAAGTGATGGGCATGCTACACTAAACAATCAGATAATACAAAGTTTCTTTCCCTTCTCACGTATATAGACCATGACGTTGTGCCACAGAGCGAAGGGGAGAGGAAGGGGGTTGAGGGGGTGGAATGGTAGGAGGAGGAGGGATATGTGGCCTGCAGTGGTGGGAAGGGGGATAAGGTGAAGGTAGCAGTGTGTATGCCGTGGTCAGCAGTGGAAGGAGGGAACCAATGGAAGAGAATAACATCTTCCTCCATCATATCTTCAGCACACATTGACACACAAAAGACTAGGCTGTCACAGCTAAAGAGCTGACAGTTGGCTATGATTTTTTAGAACCTTTTATTATTATTTTTAAAATTAAAGTCAGCAAGCCACTGCTAGAATTCCTTCCATTTTTTTCATTTTAGAATGCCAAATAATAATTGGGAGTTTCACATTCCACTCTTGCTTATAATCTTTCCAACCAGAGGGCCTCAAATGATGGAGACCACCATTCTACTACCTCTTCATAACACCCTTCCGGCTAATTAAAACATTGTAGTAAGTCTTGGAGGCATTTTTGTGTGAATATGGTGTACATTGTAAACTTTTTGAGAAATCTTTTCCTCTTTACGATATTCCAATGTCTGTGGCCAAAACACATCCAAGTCATCCCAGTTTTTTTGGAGTATTTCCCCTCCAATTCCCCACATACATGACGTCCAGCATACTTACCCAATGTCCACCACTTCCTTAAACCCTTCCCTCCCTACCCTCATTTCTCTCCCATGGACCATTTTCTTCAGTCCCCGAGCCCTTCTAACATCCCCCAGAATTTCTTAAAAAAACCTCACTTTTTATTTTCATAAATGCACATTGCAGAAAATGCACAAAAGTTAACTTGTGTTTGGTGACAACACATCTAAAAATTTACAATTCACATTTTCTAAAATATTTTGCAAGTACATATTACTCTTTTTAAACTGTAGGGAGAATTTAGAGTGCAATTAGTTTGAAAAAAGTGAACAGATAAATTTGCAAAAAAATGCGCATGAAGTATGAAAAAGTCATTTCAGACTCCTATGAGCAGAAATTATGCAAATAGAGGGCACGTAATGTGAAATAGGCATGAAATAAAGGTGAACAAAGAGAACATTTCCCAGAAAGGAATTGAGAGATCATTTCCCACCATATATTCATATGCCTTTTAACAGAACACAAATCTGTACATTTAATAATCAGCTACTTTAAGAAAGTAATCAACCAAATACAATGGTACTTCGACCATACTGTAGTTTTTATATCTTCCATGCCTAAGATGCCCATAAACTGTGCAAGAAGTGGGTGAAAACCTTTTTCATACTTGTCACAGGAGATATGTATTACAATGACGTGGAACAAGGAAATATTAGAGAAAGTTACAATTTCCTGTGGTTCCAACAAGGAAAGATATCACATGCAACTTATTTCTACAATTTCTGTGCCAAACATGAATCTTAATTTGCTTTTTATGTGTGCATATTATCAGCACAGTTGCTACCCATCATCTTATTAGACATCAGTATAAATTTTATGATGCATACTTTCATCCATACTTGCATACTTTCATTCATTGTCTTCATGATAGTTAGGTACTGTAAATTCCATTCCACCCTTTCCATTCTCCCCCCTCCCCCAACAGGTCTCTGCTAGTGGACGCAAATGCCCCCTCCCCTATTTCTAACAGTTTCCCCCTCACTTTCCCTCACCCCCTCTTTATTTTTTCACGGCCCTTTACTGTGACCGCTTCGAGGCCCGTCAGGCCATGAGGTGACAAATTGGCTCCGAACGTGGGGCTCAATCGCAACAATATCTAGTATGGTTCCTTTCAACTATTTGTAAGGAAAGACTTTTGTTGCTTAGTATCTGCAAGCAATAGATACAGTCGGTGAGTTGCATTGTATAATGTTAAACTTTATGAAAATCCATTATCATTGAATAACATACTTTTTAAATTTTCAGTAACAAATACACGTACATATATTCTGTTGACCAGAACTTTATCGCCACGACTATAACGAAACAAAAGAATAAGAGCAGATTATGTCACCTAATCAATAAAACTAGTCATTCAAATATATCAGTTAGTGAAAATGTATTAAATTTTTCTCATTCAATGACAGCCAGAGAGATTAACCTGCGTAATGCTGTAAACTATCATGAAGCTTTAGCATAATCACAATACTCAACTCAATACATATTATGAGAAACGATTAGTCAACAAATTGAAGATTTACTATAAAAATTAGGAATGAATTGTTAAATTACAATAAAATTGAGACACATAAACTTGGAACAGAATGTTTATTGGCATATGCAGAAAATTATTACCATCAATTTACGATTGAATTCCCGCTTTCTTCTCTTCCAAATACTTGTAATGTAGCTCTTTACAGTCTTCATGAGAAATACTTTCCCAGCCAGTACTTTTCATATGATACACTGAAAATAAGAGGATGAAAAATTAACTGAAATAATGTTTGCATGCTTAATCACATCATACCATTTATTATACAACTATAAAAACATGAATCACCCACACTCTTAGAAAAATAATGTTTTACCTAAGTTATAGAAGATAGAAATAAAATAAGACAAATACAGTGGAAGCCCCATAAAAATAGCATATCACGAGAAAGTCAAAATAGCAAGGGATGTCTAGGAACCATTTATTACCCGACGATTTGTATGAAAAATAAATTGGAAATGACAAGGGCAACAAGTTACTTCCACAGTGGTCATCTGATGTTACACGTAATATCAGAACATTCTGTGTGCACAAGCTTGAGCTCATGATGTCTATCATTTGCATTAAAATGATAACCAAATTTTTCTGCTGAATGTTGCAACGAATCGTCAAGTGCACAATTACAACATTCTGGGCATGCCCATTTGTGCACTTATAGATTTCTCCATTGTTCTCCATTTTAGTTGCTTTTTTGTTTTCCTCTCATTTCTGATACCAGTTCCCTCAGAGAACAAACTTTATAGTTGGGAAACATAATTACCTAATAGATATGAAAGTAAAACTCTTTAATTTATGAATACAAAAGTGGCTAGGCAAGAGGGCATTATTATCAAAAAGATGCTTTAAGTGGTGCTAGAACTCATTACAGCTGAAGATATTACGAGTTACTCAATGAAAATCAATTTAGAACTTACAACTAATTTGAATAATTAAGATATTATTCCACGCATAGCTGTCAATGATTTCTGATTACAGTTGTGCATATACCTGTATATGCTGATGATATTGGACTCCACAATTCTGATTATATACAGTAGACTTTCGATAATACAAAGCACAAAGTTTTGATTATACAAATCAAAACTGCCAGTACTGACGAAAAGCCTATCGCAGATACATGGTAAAATTCGAAAATACAAAGTGTCGAAAACATGAATTTTTTTAAATTGCAAACTTCAGCCCTGGTCCCAGAGAACAAATAGAATTCGTTTTTACAAACCTCGGCAAAAAACTGCTTAAACCACTTTTTTCCCACTTAGACAGTGATCAAATCTGTGTTGCCGATTGTGATGCAACACTGCATCATGGTGAATCAAAAGTGAAATGCGTGAATAATAGTGCATTTATCTCCCACATACAATCTTTTAAGACATGCGATACAGTGTTGACACAAAGGCATCTTTAAAAAATTCATTTACGGACAACGACCAAAAAAGTTATACAATGTTTCCAAAGAAAACAAAAGTTAGAGAAAACAAAGGTAAATTTTTTCGCAATTGTTTGAAAATGTTCAAAATCACAAAGTGCTGATTTTCCGGTCCCGCTGACTTTGTATTATCGAGGGTCTACTGTATATGCTACTCATTTTAGCATGATCAAGCAACTTTAAGTTAGCTGTTTTCTGAGACATACTTTAAGTGGCCTCTTTCATTTCTGCCTGGAGATCCTGGAGAAGGTTACCTGCCCAGTGCTTGTATGGAACTAAATACTGCGAGGAAATATTTTGGGCATGCCGTTAATCATCATTCTCGTAAATTATATAGAAGTAGAACTTTGTTTGAAGCATTCATAATTTTTAACACTTTTCAGAGAGGTTGTGTGAGAGGTATGACAATTTTTCTGGTTTCAGAAGTTTTTGCCGACTATAGTCCATCATATCCCTATATCACTTGCTGCCGCGACATATTTGGAACTCAAGAAAGTATGGTAATGAGCGGAGTCTAAAGTCAACATTTTATATTCCGAATAATTATATGTAACATGATATTTACTGTCAATGATAGTTCAATTCAACCACGGGTTAATTAAATGAACAAAAATATCATTTTTAATAGGTCAGAATATAATCTTCTGGTCATTCACCCAAAACACCCACAATATTGGTTAAACCAGCTTTAAACTTGTAGGAATTGGCTGTGAAATGATTACGTAAAAGTCTAAAGCATCACTCTCCGCTTGCCTCCCGACAGGTTCTGACCTGTTTTGCCTTGCTCTCCCCGTTGATGATTGCCTTGACAATCCAAAAACCGGTTTCGGAGATATTGTTTTCCATAATTAATTTGGCATTTGGATTTTCTAGTCTTCGGATATTTTTTACATATAAGTAGTTTAACCCTACTCTTAAAAATCAGGGTGTAATGGTCAAGGTTTTCAGGATAAGGAATAATTAGCTACTATAGCATAGGAACAGATATGAGGAGATGTTAACAGAACTAACATGGTTGCTTAAAAAAACTGAGAAGATTTTGCGGGAGCCTATTTTATAGTTCATTAATGCCTAATTTGTTTCAGAACTAAATGGTTTTTAGCTTAGTCAGTTTTGTTATCTTCAGACTATTACCCATTAATATGTAGCAATATGTAATGTTGAATTAACACAATATTTTCAAAAATACCCTAACTGCCAACATTTCCATTTTCAAAATCCTTACACCACCACTAAAAATAGACATCTCCTATGGAAGGAAAAAACATAACAGCAACAGAATCTTTACACATTTACAGCAAAAGGATACATTTCACACTCTAATATTCCAAGAAAACATAACCTCCTATACCCATTTTTACTTACTGCAAAAAAAACACTATCTATATATATATAATTTGGGAAGTGTCCGTCTGTCCGTCCGTCCCCCCCTCTATCTCGCAAACGGTTCATCCTAGAGAGATGCCGTAAACTGCATTGTGTTTCTAGCCCTCTGAAAGGCCCGGGAAAACTATTCCCGTTTTTATCAAGTCCCGGGTTCGATTCCTGAGGTCAATAATGTGTTTACCTTGGTTCAAATGGACTTTTTCAATTTATGGAAGTGCATGGGTTTTTTCTTTCGCTCAGTAAAATTACTAAATGTTAATCGATTTCTTTAATTCCTTTTGTATTTAACGGAAAAATGTTCAAACTTTCTTATTCATTCAACCGATTTACTCTGTATATTCGAGATTTCTGTAAATCATGTAATTTACGCTGAAAGTTACTGTTTTTTTCGGTCCTTTTCCGAGCGTTGCTAAGGCCTTTTCCATTGTCGTTCCCGAGATCGTGGATGCTTATACATTGTGTCGTATGACGTGAACTGCATTGCGCTTTTCACGAGGATAATGGAAGATGTTAAAGTAGGTTTTTGCCGCTGATTTTTGAGTTTTGGTCGGCCATTTCTTTCCGCACATATATCCGTGCTGACTACTAGCGCTATTCATAGATTTAAGAAGGTTTGCATTCGCTAAAATTAGGAGTATTTAATAGTTTTATTTTTTAATTTCTTTGCGTGTTTGTGCATTTTCAACGACCTGAGTCATAAAAGGCAAAAAAAAACTTCTTCGAAAACGTCGCGGATTTATTTAGTTTGAGATTTGAGATAGTTTAACAAAAATTGAGCATTGACGTAAAACATAATTGGTCTTATAGGTGCGCGTCAATATGGAACTTAAATATATGTTAAGATAGGTACGATATGTAAGTATATTTATAATAGGGCACAATATGAATACTGGCTGAAATGATAAGTTTACAATGGTTTAAATCATATTTATGATTCCGACACTGATTTAAAGCCATACTCAACTTTGTAACACAAGTTTTTCCGCACCTTCATGAAAAATGTTGAAATGTCGAAATACACTGGGTAATTATAAAATTTCTCCTTCCGCTAAACATCAATGGGCACCTTCACCTAGAATATGGGAACAGTATTCCCATTTTTGTAAGGGTGATGTTTCATAACTGATAGCATTTATGTATTTCCGTTGGCCTTTTTAGTTTTGGAGCGAAAGATAGCTCCATATTCCAAGTTGGGATTCGTGCTTTGCAATAAATCTTAATATTATTCATACATTTGACTTTTCTCACACCCGTTGAATTTCAACGGGATCCTTCCGCTAGTAAATATAATTACCGTAAGTTGGGGCCAGTTTGGACATGTGGGGCAAGTTCGGACGATCGTGCCGACTGGTAGTTACATTGTGTTTTCTCCCGAAGCTCACATTGTTATACAAGTTAATCATGTCTCCGAGACAAACAATGATACAATGTATCATATTCCGTATAAAAGCAGTGGATCTCATGCTTTTTGTCGTAGTCAATCCGATTAGTTTGCGGCGCAACAGTTGGGTGAAATTTTGCTTCGCCGAAAAGAAACTGTGCTTTTTGGTAAGTGCTTCTGAAATTTATGAGATTAATTTCTTTTTAAAGCTGCTTCATTTCTCACAACATGTGGAAATTTACTTTCAAATTACATGAATATTCTATCCATTACAACGCATTATTCGATTTCATGTAGCTCCGCGGGCGGAATGGTGAGAAAGTATGCGAGAGTCATTGGAGGCCGGCGCTCACACGGGCACGATGAGCAAAACATCGATAAGGCCGTTGAGGCTGTGAAATGTGAAAGAATGACACTTCGGTCTGCGTGAAAGGAGTTTGAAGTGCCTAAATCTACGGTTTATGATAAAATGAAGGGAAAGCACCCGAAAAAATCTGGGGGACAAACTGTTCTCTCCAACCAAGAAGAAAGCCAGCTAAGTCAAGGAATTCTTAAGTGCGCAGAGTGGGGGATTCCCTTACGAGCAGTAGATCTGCGGTTAGTCGTACAGGAATTTTTGAATAGGATGGGATGACAAGAGAAAACATTTAAAGATAACTGCCCGGGAATGGAATGGGTGCGGGGATTTATGACGAGGCGACCGGAACTCACAGTGTGTTTGGGGGAAAACATTAAAAGGGCCCGTGCAGCAGTGACTAGAGAGGTTTTAGAACAATATTTTAAAAATTTACAACTGGCCTTGGATGGTGTTCCTCCAGAGAATAAAGTAAACTATGACAAGACAAATTTTTGTGACGAGCCAGGAATATCTCGAGTGATTGTTAAGAGGGGAGAGAAACATCCATCAGTTGTTAAGGACACCAGCAAAACGAGTGTGTCTGTAATGATCGCAGCAGCTGCAAGTGGGAAATTGCTTCCACCGTAGACAGTGTACAAAGCTGTGCACTTGTATCCTACGAGGGTAGAAGGTGGCATTGAGGGTGCAAGATTCAACAGGAACATTAGTGGATGCTTTGACATTGCTTGCTTTGAAGACTGTTAAAACAAAGTGTGTGCCATTTTTCAAAAACAGGCTAGAGCCTAAACTTTTAATAGGAGATAATCTTTCGAGTCACCTCTCAATAGAAGTGATTAGGTCGTGCGAAGAAATGGGAATAAATTTTGTTATGCTTCCTCCTAACGTGACGCATTTATGCCAGCCTCTCGATCTTGCTTTTTTTAGACCCCTTAAGATCGCATGGCGAAAATGTCTTGATGAATGGAAACGCAAAAATCGCGGGGTTCTTCCAAAAAGTGAGTTTCCCAGATTATTGAAATCTGCCTTTGATTCCATTGGATCTCACCTATCAGGCAATGTTTGTGCAGGGTTTAAAGCTGCGGCAATTTTCCCTGTTGACAAAAGTCGAGTTATTAACAAAGTTCCTTCTTTAAATCCTGAGGAAAATTCGGACAATACCACCGGGGATCTGCGAGGTCAGATGCATTTCTGCAATGGTTAGCATCATCCCGTGTAGAAACACCTGTGCTTAATAAACCTAGGGGGAAAAAACTTCAAGTTCATCCAGGGAAAAGTGTGAGTGCTGAATGCGTGACTAAATCATTAGTTGAGGAAGTGGGAGACATTTCCTCGAAGAATAATGCATTGATTGAAGAGATTAATGATTTGGCATCACAGAATAACAATGCTACTGATGAGAGTAATTTTGAAATTCCCGGCTCTTTCCCTGTAAATGCATTCCTTTTATTAAAGTTCAAGACAAATAAACGCGACAGGCTCTTCGTGGGAAAAGTTATGGAAGTCTGTTCTAACAACAGATTCCGCATTCAGTGTCTCCGGAAAAAAGCCACAGTCAAGGAGACTTATTTCAGATTTCCCGATGTTGCTGATGAGTGCCAAGTGCACAGTACGCAAATTGTTTGTCAGCTGGCTCCGCCAAAGGACTTACGAAGGGGCCCCTTCATTTTCAGTGGTTTAACTAACATTAATGATGTTGATTAATTTATTTTGTCATGAATGGTATTGTTTGTCATTGAAAGGATTTATTTTAATGCGTATGTGTATTTTTTTATTTTGCTGAGTTAAGATTCCTCTTCATCGGAGGTGTCAAAGCTTTTGTTTACATCCATCAGGGAGATTGAAATTTTTTGTTTGAATAGTGAACAATGAATGAGAAGACCATTTCATTGTACATTTTTTAAACGCATCATTAAATATGTGATCCAAAGTTGATATATTTGGTTTATTTAATTTCAATATATTCCAGTCTACATTGTGAATTTTTTCAAACCTGCGAGATTTTACGCTCTTGTCGGTGTGATGTAGAGGTTTAAATAAAAGAAATATTAACCACTCTACAAATTTCTTTGGTTTTTAACAATGAAGCAAATTCACTTGCCTGTCAGTCTGGATATTTAAATCTGAAGTAAGTATAATTACTCAGAACATGTTATTTTTTGTTGTGATGGATAACAGAAGTCATCTATGGATTAGATAGTTGGTTAATAGTTTCAGGCTTAACGTTGTGGAAATCTTTCATCGTAGGAATGAAGGATGAAATTGAAACACTGCAATTTCCACACACAGTTTTATTGTCCACGACCATGGTTTCGTTGCAAAGCAACATCATCAGGTGAAAATATCACGTACAGATCAGTATATATAGGTTGTATGGAAGGAGGGAGGGGGAGTCCGGTCCGATCTGAATGGAACCAAAGGACGAATCGCTGCCGAAATATCGGATCACCTCAGGCGAGACCAGTCATCAAGGAACTATTTTCATGTTAGTGAGTACAAAACTCTCCACCTTAAAGAAATCCCTGTCCGAAAATAATCTTGTAATATCTAAGGCAGACAAAGGGAACGCGGTAGTGGTGATGGAGAGGCAATTGTACATTAATAAGTGTGAAGATTACTTGGAAAGCAGCAAAGCAGTGATTTTGACTAAAGACCCTACGGCAGAGCACCAAAAAGAATGTAAGAGCTCTATCTCATCCTGCAACATACTATTCTCCCCGAAGGAAGTACCTAAACTCATACAAATGAACCCCCAATCACCTAGGTTTTACGGCCTTCCAAAAGTGCATAAGGACGGAATCCCAATACGGCCCATTGTCTCCAGCATCTCGGCCCCCAACCATCTATTGTCACATAAAATCAACTCCTTACTCCGACATCATTCCAAGTTTGTGGCCCAATACAGTGTAAAAAACTCATATGAATTCGTCGAGAAACTTTCCAACGTTCAACTGCCTAGGAAGTGCTATTTAGTGTCATTTGATGTTGTCAACCTATTCCCTAGTGTGCCGAAGACAGAAGCCATCAATTTGGCTGAAGCCGCCCTCATAAAGGCCGGCACCCCATACTCAGTGTTGAGTGAATTATGTGATGTACTTAAAACGTGTGTGTACCAAAATAGCTTCCTATTCAATGGCAAATTTTACAGCCAGCCAGACGGCCTTGCCATGTGATCCCCCCTCTCCCCTATTCTAGCCGACATGTACATGGACAATTTTGAAAAACTTCTGTTTTCCTCTACTTACCTCTCTTATCAAACCCATTTTTTCGTGGCACAGATATGTTGACGATATTTTTTGTGTGTGGGCAGGAACATTAAGACAATTGTCTAGTTTCCTGTCTGTGCTCAACTCACAAGATAAAAACATCCAATTTACTATGGAAATAGAGACCGAAGGGATGCTAAATTTCCTGGACCTTAAAATAACGACCCATAATCAGAAGTGTGACTTCTCTATCTTCAGGAAGCCATGCTATTCCGACAGCATCATTCATCAACAGTCAAGACACCATTTTCAACAGAAAACAGCAGCCCTCCACTCAATGATTCACAGGTTGTGCCACATACCTATGTCCAACGCTAATAAATCAGCGGAACTGAGCACCATACATCAAATAGCCACCAGCAACGGCTATTCAAAACAGCTGGTGGATACGATTTATAGGAGGAAGCTGGCAAAAATTGCACGAAAAGACATCTACGGGACACAAACTGAAGCCGAGGACGCACCGAAATGGCGCCGGATCCCTTTCCTTGGGAAGTTATCACTCAAAATACAGCGATTACTTCCCAAGGACAAGGTAAGAGCGGCTTTCTACAATAGACACACCCTGGAAAAGATATTAGGATCAACGAAGGACCAAATGGATTCCCTGAAAGGAAGCGGTGTTTATGCTCTTGAATGCAGCGACTGCGACGCCATCTACATCGGGCAAACTGGCCGAAACTTCGCCACCAGAGCAAAAGAGCACAAGGAATGCCTCCAATTCGCACTTCGCCGGACACCTACTGGAAAATGGCCACAGCAGTGAGTTCACCCCCCGTGTGCTTCACAGAGAGAAGAAAGGCCCAAGGTTGGACAGATTAGAAGAGTTGGAGATTATCGGCCACGCAAATTCCAACGACCATAACTTGGTCAATGAACATTTGTATCCCTCCCGCTCCCCCCTCCTCCACTTTCCTTCAATGCCCAAGCCCTCTCATTACCCACCCACGGTGAACCCTCCACCAGGCACAACTCGCCATAGCACCACCCTCCCACCACCCACTCTCCTGACTCATCCTCCCTAACCCTTGCACACCGACCTCCCCTTCCCTCTTCTCCCCCTCCCTCCTTCCATACAACCTATATATACTGATCTGTACGTGATATTTTCACCTGATGATGTTGCTTTGCAACGAAACCATGGTCGTGGACAATAAAACTGTGTGTGGAAATTGCAGTTTTTCAATTTCATCCTTCATTCCTACGATTAGATAGTTAACTATCTACTCATACCGAGGACTGCCAGATGCGACGCTAATTATGGCGCCGTCTCTTTGAAAGTCCAGTCATTTTTCTCTCACCTAGTGGTGCGAATGTGTATCGATAGTGGTTGCTGTGTGTTAACGTTTGACGTTCATTTATTTATATATGTGATGTCTCGCAGAAGGCATTATTGTATGTGAAGTGCACGGACTTAGTGACTCAAAAGTAAAAACAAAGTTAAAAGTTCAGCAGTGTTGCGAGAGGCCTAGGAAGGGTTCAGCAAAGACGACGAAAATGAAAAATGTAATCACATTAGACTTCTTCACCATCACTATGATCAAATCATCACCTATCGAACTATGTACAGGGTGTCCAGCAGCGGGGCATTTGATAATTCCCTGAGATTTCCAGGTTTTCCAGACATAAGTTTTATTTTTCCAGAGGAAATCTAGATTTTTTTCACGTTAAGCATAAGCTCTCTAGAGAACGTTGGGTATGTTTTTTGTGTGAATAAAAGTAAGTATTATAGCTAATCTTGCATTTTGGGCAAAAAAAACCAAATCCTGCGTATTTGGAGGAAAATAAACAAAAAATCCAACATCATACAACACTTTCATTTAGTTAGTGAGAAATTACATCACCTTCTTAGAGTTCAAAATTATTATGCTGGTGCTCGGGAACAAGGTTACATACAACCAGACTTCGCTGAATATGAATATCACTGATCCAAAATAATCAATAACTTGCACCTTCAGGATCCAGGCATGAAATTCCCTTCTTAAGGGCATTCTTTCAATGAGTTTGCCCACCAATTTCTTTAGGTTAGTAATCCATCCATTATTGAAGAGAAGAATATCCTAATACATCTTTAAGACTATAACCTCTTTAGGCTATCTTGGTTGCATATCCAACATTAAGATCTTTTGTGGGGATCAGATTTACAGCTTTACTCAAGTCAATATGCTTCACGATTCCAGATGCCAAAACCTCCGGCTTGACCAATCTAGTCATCACAGTTTTAAATAATTCAGTAATTGCCAAAAACAGAAACCGAGCCATAGGCTTGCTGGATTGAAATTCCAAGAAAAATTGTTCCAGCTCCGCTGCAGCTGTGGCAAAGGAAGCCAGTTTAGGACCCAACATTTTGTCTTGCACTTTTGGTCGCTTTTCTCTTCAACCTGAAAGCTCTTGACATAATTTGGCAAGGGTTGAAGAATATCGATGGCTCAGAGAGCGTAATATTTTCATTGTCTAAACACCTAACTACAGGCAGACCCCGAGTTACGTACGTCTCGACTTACCTTAACATCCGTACTAACATAAATGAAAATTTTATCTAAAGGAATGCCGTAGATTTACGAACGCGAGCACCAAAAAGTAAAATGTTCGTTTTTATACTTGCAGGCGGAGAAAATATCGAATGGCTGTCGAGGTTTTAAAGAGGTACACAGAAGAAATTGGTCCATTATCTTTCATCTACAATTCAATACAATCAAATTTTTATCATTCATCTACAGTATTTTCACTGCTATTAATTAATTTTTGTCGAAAAGTCGCGTAAAAAACATCTTATCTTCTACGCAACTGATCAATCTTTGTAACAGTTCATACAGTCGTAGCGATATCGCTACGACTGCATCAAATTATTGCGCTCACTCCATTACGATACGGCTTGCTACGTAGTAGGAAGCTACGTAAATACACTGGCCCCGATTGTCATCAGTTTATAATTGCAGCCAAAAGCCATGTTGATATATAAGGAAAAAAAAGTTGGAACAGAAATGATGTAGCAGAAAACACTTGGTTAGTACCGTAAATGTTTATTTCAGGACTTGATGAATTGTGACTGATAGCTGCTGTAATCCGCAAACCGCTTAATTTAGATGCTATGTTATATGCCAACTCGAAATCCAAGGACGCCAGTTCTACGTAAAGAAAGTGAAATTAACAATCCACTTCAATAATTTACCTCTTAAATATTAAGTACCATGAAAGCGGCAGTCGGTTGTATCACGGAGTCACTTATTGAGAAGGAATGGACTCGTACATTCTCCAACCACGAACGTGTACATCGTCCTGAACTTTTAAACTGCATTTCAATGAGAACCGCTTAGTCTTCTGACAATTCAACAAGTTTCTACAAATTGGTGAAGCAAGTAAGGGGTGGGTCAATCGATTTAAAAATCGTTTGAATTTGCATTGCAAGAAAAATGATACATATAGTAGCAAAAAAAAAGCAAGCATAAAAATATGGATAAATCCTCTCTTCCGGTCATCTTGAAATCAAAAGCAAAAGCTTGATTACATATGCCTTATTTGAGGTCTGGTACTGTAACTATTTTATACCAGAGGTCAAGGAGTACTGCCTTCAGAATAAAATTCCATTTAATATCTTGCAGTTGTTTGATAATGAACCCTGTCCCCCACCACACTAAAGAATTGATTAAGTGATGAGGCAGCAAAGAATTTTCCAAGAATACTAGAAAAAATAATTGAGGAGGGTGGTTATTTAGCAGAACAGGTTTTTAATGTTAAAGAAGCGGGCTTTTCTGGAAAATAATGACTCGCCGTACGCATATTTATAAAGAAGAAAAGTCTGCTCCTGGCTTTAAGACAGCAAAAGATCGCGACTCTCTTGCTAAGAGGTAACGCAATCGTAGATTGCAAATTGAGACCTCATCTAATTTACTATTCGGAAAATCCGCGAGCATTAAAAAATATTTATAAGTCCTTTATTCCGGTCATCTGGAAATCAAACGGAAAATCTCAGGTTTCATCTGCCTTATTTGAGGACTGGTACTGCATCTATTTTATACCAGAGTTCAAGTAGTACTGCCTTAAGGAAAGAATTCCATTAACCCTCTGGTTACCGAGCAGGGTCCTTCTGGGACCACACCCTCGAAAAATTTTGAATAAATTTCATAATTTCTTTTTCACGTTCATGGGTCTCCTGGTATGTGAACAACTTTTTTAGTCCATATTAGTGGCTAAAGTTGGATCAAAATTTCGATCATTTGGATTCTGTATCAATTAAAATACGGATGGGGTCCCAGAAGGACCCCACTTGGTAACCCACGTCCCAGACTGAATGTTTGACTGTTTTGCAACAATGTTCGTGTATAACTGATTCTGTTATTAATAATTGTAAATATATATTACTATTGTTTTATTAACTAATATAATTATAAAACAATTGTTATTATTATGCATTATTATTATTTATGCACTGTCATCAAGCTTTGGATTTTGGCCATTTTTATAAGTAAAATCTGATCAAGAAAATTTTTATCGTGGGATTGTGTTTACTTAGCCTTCTGTTAGGCGTTTCCAACTGAACGAATAGTCTTAGAGTAATATTACAATTAACGCATCGAAATAGCTCTTCATAGCTTATCCGCACTTTTCTATATTTATTGTGGTCCTCTGTCCTGCTTTATGTTCCTTCACTTGGCATCTTTAGCACATGTCGTCCGTGCGTATAATCCATACATTTTCCCCGGGAAATATTGTTTCATTGTATCTGACTATACAATATTGGTGAAATATCTAAAATAAATCTGTGATTGAGAGTGCGTGTTCTTCACATTGGCAGTTCTCTGCTCGTTTCAGTTACATCCACTATTACAGAGGTAATTCGCGTTCGAAATTTCTCGTCTTCATTTTACGTTTCAGCTAATTTTCTTGCTGGTAAATATCTGCGGTTCTTCGATCCAACTTTGCGTCGTACTACCATTTACGCATCGAAATTTCGTCTTTGCTCATCGATCGTAACTTCAGGTTTGACATTGCTTACCGCAGTGAAAATAGAGATCATACTTTGTGATGGACCACTAACCGAGTTATTTATTCACGACCCGGGTTTCGCATCATTTCACGTCAGTATATATACAAATTGAGTTTCGTACCGGTAAGAGAGGGATTGGGCACCGGGCATCATTCAACGCTCAGTGTCCACTCCCTCTCCTAAATGGCACAATATTTCCGTCGCTGTATTACATATTGACACCACCCAAAATTCCAGAGTCGATTACATATTTCCCTGATATTTCCAGTGAAAATAAAATTCCCTGAGATTTCCCGGTCTTCCCGGTTTTCCAGAGTGCTGGACACCCTGATGTAATGACCTTAACTAGAGTGAGCGTTCCGAACGCCCGTAGTTTGGCATCAACTCTTGCACCCTTGACAATGAGTCGCGGGTCGTCACCGGTGTATCTGTCGCGGCAACAGAAACGCGGAAAAAACGCTAACATAGGGTCTGAACATCTGTGATCTGAACACACCGGCACGGGACGCGGGAGCGAAATTCGCCAATGGGGTGAACTTAATGTCTCTCAGACCAAAGCGATACATTCGCGGGATTTCAGGTCGCGTGCGGGCGTCAGGACTTCCGCTTTGGTGTTAAGACTATGGAAGTGTCATCTGACAAAGATGAAGCTCTCTTCATAATCGCATTCGCAGAAGACGATACCGAGAAAGGAATATTAGGAAGCAATACTTTCAATGAAAAAAAAATACTATTAGCAATTAATATTCAAAAGCGTGCTTATATATAAGTATTTAACCCAAACATGAGTAACAGATACTTCTTAACCGCTACAATTAACTCCTCTGTTGACATTTGTCATAGTAATTTTGCGCTAGACTAATCGCGGGACGAGGGAAACGCGGCATGCAGCTGACTGAATTATATTCGCGCCGGGTCCGCGTTCCGCCCGTCGGGATTTATGTCGGCTGCACACACCGGTGAGGGATGCAAAAGCGGGATGCAGGAGCGAAATTCACACGGAACGAAATTACACGGCGGGATACCAGTACGCGCAAACCGATGCGAATCCCGCCCGGCGGAACGCGGTACTGCCGCGAATAAAATCCAGTTCGCGGCATGCAGCGTTTCCCGCGTCCCGCAACTCTTATCTAGAAAGAAGTTGCTGCGAGAAATGTCGACAGAGAAGACGCGTACTGGTACCCGCCGAGGGATTTTGTCCCATGCGAATTTCTCTCCCGTGTCGGTTCGTGCAGACATTTAACACTGGCCTAACTGAACATCCGCGCAACTCCGGATCCGTGTAACTCGGATCCGTGTAAGTCGAGGACTTATTGTAATTAAAAGCCTCTTGCAGTCTTGTAACACAACGAAAATATTTATAAATTATTATTTTTAATATAAGAACATATTTAAATAAATATATGTTCTTCCTATCGCCACGAAAATGATTACTATGAACGAAAACGTAAATATTTTGCGTGTGTCCGAACTCGCCCCACTCCGTGAGGCGTGTTCAAATGGTGTCATTGTATATTTTTCGTAGTTTACAATAAAGCGACATCAGTTTATTTCTTTTCGCGATGTTTCTAAAGGTTTATAGATTTTTAATTTCGATTTTTGCGCAAATCGGCAAATACGTCGTTGCGCAAATAATGATTATATACAAAAAAGTGTCCGAACTCGCCCCAACTTACGGTGCATAAAATAAACAGATATCATATGGCCTCACCTCTAACAATGCCACCACTGTAAGCATCCCTGTGAGTGGCATGGTAAATTGCTCGTCTACCAAGATCATACGCTTCTTCATCCGACAGTTCCCAGTGATATCCAGAGTCCAACACTCCAAATGCATAGATGGACCCAGAGCCAACAGAGAACACTTTACCTTTGGTCCTGGTGCCTTCACTGTCCACATAATAGAGTCCAGGTCCCTAAAAGCAAAATGAGAACAATGCTGCTTGAACATAATTACTTTCACAAGTTTACAGTTAATATCAACGCTTAATAAACTAGATTTATACATAGACTAGCGACCGCTGGATTAGCCAACTAAGGCACAAAAGGCATGCAGTCTCATGTTTTTTGTCAATGCAATGTATGTCATGGTCTAAATAATTTATGTACCAAATGTCTAGCAATATTTCTTTCATGTCATCACTGCCTGCTCAGAGTCGACTAAGAACTTCCATTGAACCTCTTCTGGCATTTACCCATGCATGCATGTGTATACATTCTATAAGCACTAAAAATAAAAAACTGATTGTTTTGCTGAAAATTAAAAAAATGCATCATTTAAGGAGTTAAAGACCTATTATACAGGTGAGCATCTTTAATCCGGCACTGTCGGGACCGAGGTGATGTCGCCTTAGGGATTTTGCCGGACTATGGGTCATGCATGTCAACTGGTCTATTTCTGACGTCCGGGATGTTTTCATTGAAAGGAGATAATTATTTATAACAAAATATATTCGCTTGCCATTTACTGAACATTATTTTAAAAAGAGTTACTGGGAATAATCAGAAAGAAATGGTTTCTTAATACACAAAGTTATTATTTAAAATTATCGAAGTTTCGCAGTGAGTGAAAATAACAGAATCTAAGCATTGTGCATATTGCTGCACATGTAAAAGTTTCATATTGTTATTGGAAAAGGGTATAAAATTTAATATTTCTTATGCTGTGATTTGTGTAACATAATTTCCTACCACGCTCGATTTGTTATCAGCTGATTCAACGTGTCGGTGTTGTGTGTACGGCCGCCCATCACTACGTCGCCGCGGGCTACCGGACTGGATTATTCTTTAAAGACCATCATCAATAGTAGTCTTCCTTCAACAATTTCAGGCTGATCATCTTCATCCCCACTCGGATTTATTGTTATTAATTACCATTTCAATGATTTCATCATCTATGATATGTTGTGTGGTATATATGAAAATATCGTGGCCGCTAACTATCCTTTCGTCTAAATTTACCAATTCCATTTCCTATAATTCAGGGTTATGGATGATGTTTGCGAACTCCATCATCATATTTTTATCCTCAGAAACATGAAATTTTTTAAATCCCCATTTATTTCGTCTATATCAAACCTTAAAGCAGTCCACAATTTAAACCACGCGTGTTTTAGAACGGACGGTGAAATGCTATAATTGCATGCACGTGAAATTTCCAACATCACGTCTTTTGAATTGATCACGTCCATTTCTGAAATAGTTTATCCTACTCTAATTAGCATTTGGCCAGAAATACTAAGCCCTTCACTTCGACGCAATCGTAACCAGGCTATCTAAGTTCTTAACTTAAATCTTCTTTCATAGTTTTTCTCTCTGTTATCTACTTCTTCGTGTCACTTTAACAGTAAAATTTTGATGATTTTTCTCTTTCAGCTTCTTAATGTGCTATAATGTTGAAGATCCCACGTAGTATGTTTCACTCAAACGCTTTACTGATGCAATGGCGTCAAGCTTTTTCACAACTTGCACTTTTTCTGCGATGGTTAACGTTTTGTGCTGTTGCCACAACTGAATGGATGAGTCATGTTTTGGGTGAAACATAAGAATATAACCAATAATTTTATCAAATTACGTCTAGTGGTCAATCAAAAATACGCGCGCCATTGAAAGTGGTCGATCTGTAAATTAGTTGTAGTCCGTCTCGGCGATGTCTTCAAATTTATACGTTTACCTCCAGTTCTGGAATAATTCCTGTGTACACGAAGTATCAGAAATTAATATGTTTAAATTATTCTCATTCTCGAAATGGGAAAATTAACGTTAAGAATGGTATCTCAATATTAATATAAGAATAATATCTCGGCAGGTTATGAAGCAATGTTCCGGTTAAAAATGTTTCGGCATTTTCCACTAAGTACTAGGTAGTTGGTCATGGCAAAATTGCCGGATTATGGGTGCTCACGGATTAGGGGTTCCCGGATTAAGGGTGCTCAACTGTATTTATTTTATCACATTCTAAGGAGATCTTGGGATCTAAAAAAATATTAATGAATAATATAAGTTGAAGTAGCTTGAAACAGATCTAAATGTTACTTAATATCAGTGAGTAAGAGCAAGAACAATTATAAGACTTAACAACACTTTAAAAATATTTTACATGGTATTGTTTTCCTTATAATTAGTTGTGTTTCACATATACTGTAAAACCTTGTTAATTTAAAATTCAAGGGACCTAAAAATGGGACTTCGAATTAACCGGGTTCCAATTATATGTAGTTCCCGAAAATAAACAAAAAATATCCTGTATTCACTGAGATAATCACCACACTGCTATATTTTTCAATAAAAAGGCAAAGAATATGCACTAAAATGAAGAGTTAATGGCCAAAATTTTTCACATTTATCAGATTCAAGTTTAAGTTAGAGAAGTATGCGCTATCATATGCGATCACGCAGAAAATAAAATGAATGTTTTCGGGTATGTGTCCAGTAGTAAGGTGTATTTTCCAGGTCACCAAAATTTTCACCGTAGACCTTTAAATTTACTGGCCAGGTCTCAGCTCATTTCCCTCCAAGACTTTTCTACGATGATGAACTGCTGCGTCATCATTCTCCCCTGCAGCTGGAAGTCCCTTATCAGTTACGACCACGTACCAAAAGTATCACATTTCACTCGCTTTCCCATGCCCTAACTTCTCAGGTGGCATTCAATGGTGGAGGGGTTTGGGAGAGGGGAGATGATGGTAGGGGTGGTGCATCACGTCAAAGTCGGCGACGAACCCAGAATCCCTTAGCCCTCCGAAAGAAGCTCGAGGGAACCCAAGAAAAAATTGCTGACGTAGTGTCGGACAGACATCACCCAAAAGTAGTCCCTATATCCCTATAGTCCCTTCCTTACCTCATCATTCACATTCAAGTTTGGGGAGATGGAAACAAGAGTAGATGGAAAAAGCTTAAACAAAGCTGATTGTGAGAATCATAACTCATTAGCAATTTGGGGCAAACAAAAAAATCTGGGGATGCACATGAAGCGAGGTGGGAAGAGCGGCTACCAAATGATAAAAGTGCTTACGCAGGGAAAATGGGTAAAGGACATCACACCACCTGGAAACTACAGTATTCCTCCGAATATAGTCCCCCCAATTTTTTAAGTTCAGTTTTGGAAAAATTTTTTTGAAATGTAAAGCAGAACTTGCACATCATTTTCTCAGGTTAACAACTGGAGCACCTTGAGTCATAACAATTTCCATTGTTTCAGTTACCAATATGAAGTATCAAGTTAATATATTTACCAAAATACTCAATGTTATTTCACCTATTTAAGTTGACTAGCTATTGTATTTAGGGAAACTATATTTCCATAATTAGGTGGAATGGAGAAGTGAGATAAGTAAAGAGGAGTCCTGTGGATTAAAAGTTTTCGATTTCTACGGAAAAATATTTGATCAAAAATTTAATATAGATAAGCTGTGGCTAGGAACTTGGCAATTAATGACGTAATTAATAATCCTAAATAGGAAATAAAAAAATGGAGCATTAAAACTTATATGTTTTCTGTGATATATCATCTGTAACGCCCTTATTAGGATGCCTATAGGCATGATATACCATCCGTTGCAAAATTTGTCACCCGTGAGTTTGAAGACCAAGAACTCCAAGATGGCTAATGCGATTTTAAATTAAAGTTATGAAATTAAAGCTTGTTTATTTCTATGTTTACTGATCATATTAAAATATTTTTACACATTTTTTTACTGAAGTATGAGTTTAACAACTAATTTTTAGTGAATTTTTTTGGGTACCCGATGGGTCCATCGAATTCGGGGCATCGTAACAACAACACAGATCAAGAAATAAGAATTTCCTTTTCACATGATGTAGCTAAGGGCTTTGTTAATACTCATACGAAGTTTCATACTGTTAATGTCATCAACATTTTTGTTGATGAATTTGTCACACTGCATTATTTTCTGGCCCGCACGCTTTTCATTCCGAAAATCACCGTTTGGACCTCTAACTTGATATTTTTATATGACAATATAAATGACATATATAAATGATATATAATAAATGATAAATAAAATGATATATAAATGACACGAGTCATTATTATAAATCCACTTGAAATATCAATAGAATTCGTTGGTTATTTGATATCGATATATATTTATTTTTTGCTATAAAAGCACGCTCAACTGCCCACCCTAGTAAAACTTGGCAACTCGCTTTGGCGTAGCGGTCACGTCAATGGAGAGTTGATAAAGCGAGATCTGGGAGATCTGATCTCTCTCCATTTACTCTCTGATACTTTGCTAGCTCAGATTAAGCTTCCATTATTCCTCCATGAGAGTGAACGGAGCTTTCCTTCTCACTTCGGTAATGCTTAGTTCCCCGTTCCCTGTCAGCGCTTCCCTGTCACTTATCGGGATGCATACGAAGACTCCATCTGTAACTTCGTCTATGCTTCGTTGAAAGTGCTGCCGCAATTACGAATTTTGTTGAGAAAAATGCTGAATACTTTAACATTTACACGGACCGTTTAATATCAACAATAACATCCAATTTATATGTTAATATCACTTTATACCTTTCTTTGAGTCTGTGTAAATTGTACCTCGTTCTCATGAATTATGATTACTTGCTTTGGAAATACATTTTAAGTTTGCTGCTTATTTTCCTCGTCCAAATTTTTTCTCTGCTAATTTTTCAACGCCCAGACACCTGCTGCTCGATATCAATGCATGTATTTAATTCCTAAAATCCTTTGTATAATCTATTAAATGGATTAAAGTTATGCATTTTATCAATGAGAATACTTTCTTTGAGGTCTACCAATATAACTTAGACATTATTGATTCCGCATCCTAACTTTATATCACATTTTGTAGGCACTTCTTTTAGCAGTATCATTCATTCTTATTGTTCTTGGAGCAGCATTGTTACAAATTCAATGGCTCTGTGTGTATGTGAATACTGAGGATATATTGCTTAAACATTGGAAAAGGAGCACATCTCATCACACCACCACTCGTGTTGGCGATGATGACATTGCCCGGTTCGTTGATGAGCCAGATGAAAATACGGTTGTTAGTGAATCACACTCTAATGGTGTAATCTGTAATAATTCGTAAGATGAGGAAACCGATGCCATCACAGATGATAATGAACACAAATATGTGTGCACCGAATGTGTTAACACCCACCACCTTTCACCCTCCTCTCAATTCCCAATCCTTGTTCTCTCCAACCCCTCCCTTCCCCCCTCCCCTACCCCCTCTCAACCTTTCCCTCCGCTCACTGCAATTGTGTATACATACAGATGTCTGAGCTATAATTTTCACCTGATGATGGTGTAGTACACCGAAACCGGTCGAGTAAAAACCTTATTCTTGTGGAAAATTGCCAGTCTTTTTCTTTCACTTGTCTAGCTACTCCAATGTTGGTCATGCTGTATGTAAGGACTTTTACAATAGTCACAAACTGTCACACTATTGGAAAAGAAAATATATTCAACTGGAACGCTGCAAATAATGAGGAAAGGTAAAGTTGCGAAGAAAAAATTTCTACACAGTAAAGGAAAGAAGGAATATTCATACATAAGTGGAAAGGCAAAAGAGATGTTCACTTGATTTCATCAGAGCATAATGCAAATATTATAGAAGAGTCCAACTGAAATGGAAAGATTTCTAAGAAACCTAGGATGGTTGCTGAATATAAAAAATACATGGGAGAAATAGACCGTATAGATCGAATTCTCTCTTATTATCCAGGTGAAAGAAGAAGTTTGATATGGTATCTGAAGTTACAGAGAAATATATTTCAAATACTGCTAAACAACTCACAAATACTCCGCGGCAAAGTTCGGCGAATGTTTGAATCTTCAGACAAATTGCGAGAATTATTGCGAGTCTTATCTTCAGGAGCGATTCTCATGGAATGCTTTTTCAAGCCCTAGGTAAGGAAAAAGTCCATCTACCATTTCAAATTCAAGCGGGAAGGGTTCTAGAGCCCAAAGAAAATGATGCTGCAACTGTTCAGGTAAATGGGTAAGGAAGGATGTTTTGACGTAGTGCCCCATGTGTGAATATGAACCAGGGCTATGTGTAGATCCCAGTTTTAGAGTTTTCCAAAATTACTAACCAGGGTTACCATAAGGAAAAATATAAATTACAGATATAATAATGCTATGTAAACTAAATTCAGTAGATTCTGGCGATATTATATGGTATTCTAACATACTGAAAAGAAGACGAAAATTTGCAATTTACCACAGATAAAAAAACCTTTACTTCGGCCTGGGTTTCGTTGGCACTGGAACATCATCAGGTTGATGATGTTGCATGAGCATGTGGAACTTATCTCATGCCCCTTCAGCCAATCTGTGGCCAGGAGGACCTAGTCTTCTTGTAGAAGTAGTGGACAAGGAGGTTTGCACTGGCTGTTCAATGAAGAAAGGGCAAAAAGGAAAAAAATCTCTTGAGAGAAGGGTACTCCCCAATAAACGGAAAGAGCCAGAGCCCGGGCATGTAAACTCTCCGAAACAAGAAAGGTGTTGTCAAGTTTCCTTCAACTTGGGACTTAGAAAAATTTGGCCTCCCAAGTGGTAATTTTCTTATGTGGACGGTTGTACTTGCAACTGCAACATCATCAGGTTGATGTTGTTGCAGTGCCAACAAAACCTGGGTCGGAATAAAGGGTTTTTATCGGTGGTAAATTGAAAATTTTTGTCTTCTTTCCGTTATGTAAACTGTTGTACAATTTTTGGGTCAGTTATACTAAAATGTAGGGGGGTCGTGGTGGCCTAGGGGGTAGAGCACTGAGCTACTGACCAGAGGGTACCAGGTTCAAATCCCAGGCAAGAGCCTTTCTGGACACCCACATTTAAAATCCTCGTGATTCGATTATCTGCGTGTCAGAACTTCGTAGGAAATCACAGATGGCAGGCAGGGAAAGGAACTGGCCCCCCTATCCTGAATGTGTAAATTTCACACGCCATTGGCTTAGTATGGGGTGAACTCTACCCTCACCTATCAAAACCAACTTTTCGGTTGCATCACTGAGTGAGTGATACTAAAATGCCTTATGTCATCCAACTCCTTTTGTAAACAAAAAACTCTATATTTTGAAATAGTAATCATCTTCAATTTTAATAAAAATTTTTAGGTTTTACAAATAAGCTTATTTGTCTTAGAGGAAAAATTATGTAAGACATGCAAGAATAAAAAGAATGTTTAGGGACGACTGTTCAGTTTAGGAAATGGGCCTCCTCCAGTTGACGATGCTAAAAAAGTTAATATATTTTTTTAACATAAAAAATAAATTAGTAATGTAAATTTTAAGTTAGAATATAGTAAACAATTTCAAAGTACAAGAATAATAGAGAAATAATAAAGGCTGATCAGTAACGTATTTGAAAAACATCCCGTGGAATGGGCTGCCACCGAACGGCGGTATTGTAAACTTTTTTAAATAACAATAATATGCTAAATGAAAAGGACATAATTGGCAGCAAAGTGAAAGAAATAAAATAATATACGATGTTCACGAGAAAAAAAAACAATCCTAAGAATATTCTTAAAATATACAACCACACCAAATGTGTTAAAACAAAGATTGTTGCTCGTATCATGTCGATGAAACAACTTCGGCCATCACATTGTGGAATTTTTCCATGATTGAAAATAAGAATAAACTTTGTAATTTTCCACACATTTAATAACAATATAGTAAACAATTTCAAAGTACAAGAATAATAGAGAAATAATAAAGGCTGATCAGTAACGTTGTAATTTTCCGGACGTTTCCAAAACGTGTGGAAAATTACAAAGTTCATTCTTATTTTCAATCGTATCATGTGATCAAAATTAGAACATGTTCAGATATTTTTTTCCATTACCACCAAAAACAGCACCAATGGCCTTTACCTCGGGGTATTTAATAATTATCAACAGATGAGCACACACATCCATGTCCTGAGTGGTGAAAAATCCACTCAGGCAGGACTCAAACCCACGGCCCTATGGTTAGCAGGTACTCAAGAATTATATGAATGAATAAATCTCAAAATAAATCATACCAACTTTTTAACCACTAATTCATCTTCTCAGCCATGCCAATGATATATTTACAGAGAGTAACTTAACTTTGCTCAACATAATATCTACATAAAATGCACTGGAAAAGGAAATAATAAGCATGTACTTTAGTATGAAGTCAACTTGAAATAACTTACCCTTTTGTCCCAGCCTGCAATCATCATTCCCATAGACAAGCCCATGCCCTTGTAATTATACACCATGTTGGCCATCAGTTTTGAAGCTGCAGCAACTGAAATCCTTTCCCTATTACGTAATTCATACATTCTGCACTGTTTAGCCAGAACCCGGTCCCAGTACACACAATCAGCTGCACCACCAGCCAACGTTCCAAGCAAGTAATCATTTATTTCTACAATTTTCTTCATTGACTGAGAACCTTAAAAAATAGAATAGAAAAAAATTAATAATTTATCTACAACGCATCACTACACTTTTCTCCAGCACCCTTGTTCAGCCCACTTAATTTTACCCTCCAAATTCATAAAGTAAATTAATTACATATTAATGATGAAGAGGCAAGAGCCTAGTAGTGTGCCAAATGTATTCATTCATAGATATTTGAGTATCCAAATGAATACCAGAGTACCTGATGAACGCATGAATACCTGAATGAGTACATGAATACCTTGATGAGTAGATGCACACCTAAATGAACACACGAGTACTTGAATGAGTACATGAATACCTTGATGAGTAGATGAGTACCCGAACGAGTACATGAATACCTCGATGACTGGATGAGTACCCAAATGAATACAAAGACAACCTCAGCGAATACTTCAATACCCCTTAATACGAGTACCCGAATGAATAGCCCGGTGAGTATCTGAGTACCCACCTCAATGGATACTGCTGATTACATTCAACCACTAAGGTACGCATGATTCTCACATGGTTATCGTAGGCCTCATAACCTCAAGAACTCGAAATTCTGAAGGAACCAGATGAATGGGAAGTTTTCGGGATGACTATTTGACCACCTCCATTGAAGTCTCCTTTATTCCATGCCCTTGAAAGGAAAGGGTGAAAGTAGATCCTTCCTTGGGTGAAAGTAGATTCACAGATTTTTTTCTTTAATATGCACTAGAACACCCTAAATTTATTTAACGTATTTAATCCCAATTGCAGTTACAATAATAATACTTCATAACATTTTAATTGACAAGGCATAACCATAATAGATTCCAAAACCCTTAATAATGCACAGGAGCAGAATTTTAGCAACTAACTCCAATTTCCTTCATTGCCTTCCTCAGCATCATTTTCCCCTTCAGAATACTTTTGTGTAAAGATTACTTCCATAGACGTATGTTTGTTTTTCGGGTGTATCCCGCGTTCTATACCAGGTTTGACCCTGACGTTTCGTGGCCGTTGCTGGTCACTTTATCCAAGGGAATGAGGTGTTTGTCGAGGTGGAGGAATTTATATAGGGGATTCAGGGAGGGAAAAGGATGCCAGCAAAATTATAATAGGGACTGTGGCCTCCAAGTCAGCCACACATGGGACCCAGCTTTAAACCGAAATAAAAATACAATGACTACACCTTCCACGCCCCCCCTTCCCATCCTTTTCCCTCCCTGAATCCCCTATATAAATTCCTCCACCTCGACAAACACCTCATTCCCTTGGATAAAGTGACCAGCAACGGCCACGAAACGTCAGGGTCAAACCTGGTATAGAACGCGGGATACACCTGAAAAACAAACATACGTCTATAATGACCCGCGAGAGTTTTAATCAAGAATTACGACGCCTCTACGGGGAGGAACACCGTCGCGGATCGAAGAAATTCGACCAACTACGCTGCAAGAAGTCATCCCTTCTCTGCCAACTAGCCTTCCTTCTATGCTGCCGAGAGGAAGAAATCATACCAAATTTTCTTAGACTCCATCACCACCTTCATTCACGCCGCACACCGAGGATCCTTCGACAAGCCAGTACGTCATTACTACGAGCAGCCATCCAAGAAACCCGACGCGAACTAGACAACGTCGGCAAGAAACTACTTCATATTCACCTGTTTCTAGCCAACTCAATGAAGAAAGAAGACTTTGATTGACTGGACAGAATGACAGCGGCCCACATGGAATCCGTTTCGGAAACCAGGAAGAAGAAACAACGAAGGAAACTCGGGAAACTAAAAGATTCTCAGAAAGCACCTATCCCATCAAACGAACCAGATTTGATTGTAAACTTATCAAGACTCCCACTTGATACCGCATCGATATCAATTCTTCAAAAAGGACTTAATTTCGCTTTGACGCCGACAAGGATTCCGGTTGAAGAAATTATTAGCGGAGTTGAAAGCGCCATCGGACACCTATCCCGGGACGACGCGGAAGTGATACGACAGGACGCATGCAGAGTCCTAAGAACAGCTAACATTAAGAAACAAAAACAGAACGTCACCAAACAAGAGAGAACAGCCCTAAAGAACCTCAGAAATAATGACGACATCGTCATCTTACCAGCCGACAAAGGGAACTCCACAGTTATATTGGATAAGGAGGAATACGAAAACAAGATGGAGGAACTCCTAAAAAATGGTCCTTACCGCAGGGTTGACAAAGATCCGACCACCCGTTATAAAAGGAAAGTAACCGAAGGCGTCAAAAAATGTGTCGAAGATCCAGAACTTAAGAAGAGATTGACCCCACAGGACCCAAAAACTCCTTGCATATATGGCCTCCCTAAGATCCATAAAGAAGGCATACCCCTGAGGCCCATTGTTAGCGCTATCGATGCACCTGCATACAAGCTAGCTAAACATTTAGCAGGAGTTTTGCAGCCTAAGGTGGAAGAGGCCAGCTCATACGTGAGAGACTCGCAGCATTTCTTGAAGATCATCGAAAACATCCGGGTTAGTCCGAGTGATATTCTCGTCAGTTTTGACGTGGTATCACTTTTTACCAGCATTCCCTGTGACGAAGCTATCTGCATAATCGAAGAAGAATTCGGTAAAAACATCGCCAAGTTGACAGAGATATGTTTGACCAGCACCTTTTTCCGGTGGAGGAACACATTTTACGAGCAGACGTCCGGAGCAGCTATGGGATCACCTATCTCACCAGCGATAGCGAACATTTACATGACAAACTTGGAGATGAGATCACTTCAAAACACGGTTAATAAGCCTAAAATTTGGTTGAGATACATTGACGACACTTTTATTATATGGACGCATGGCCGAAAGAAGCTAGATGAATTTTATTATTACTTAAATAGTATAAATGACAATATTGTTTTTACAATGGAAGTAGAAAAAGATGGTAAAATTCCGTTTTTGGACGTATTGGTACAAAAGAGAAATGATGGAACGCTTGGACACGCGGTGTATAGAAAACCCTCTTCCACCAATCGGTACCTCAGGGCAAATTCACACCATCATCCCGCACAGCTTAATGCGGTACTCAACACCGTAATTCAGCGTTCCTGCAGAATTAGTGACGAGACCAACTTCCCGGCCGAAAGACAGAAAGTGGAAGCCATTCTACAGAAAAACGGATATGACAAGAGATCCATCTCCAAAACATTTTTCAAAATCATGAACAAGGATGAGGACGGCCCAAAAGAAGAAAATTGGACTCCGGACGCAGACAACCTTGCACCCAAGAGAGCCTTCCTTCCTTACGTCCGGGGCGTAACGGATAGAATAGGAAACATCCTCCGCAAACATGACATCAAACCTGTGTTCAAGCCACAATTAAAAATCAGAAACTGCCTGAGGAGTGTGAAGGATTCAACACCATTTCAAGTGGAAGGAGTGTATGAGATACCATGCAAAACTTGCGGGAAGAAATATATCGGCGAAACCGGACGCTCCGTTAAAACCCGCTTACAAGAACACGAGCGGGCTATTCGACTGGGACAACCCTTAAAATCAGCTGTAGCGGAACATGCAGCCTCGGGACACGCGATTGACCTCAAAGAAACCAAGATAATCGCCAAAGTGAAAAACTTCAAACCCCGGCTGATCCGCGAAGCTTTAGAAATAAGGAAATGCCAGCAAAATTATAATAGGGACTGTGGCCTCCAAGTCAGCCACACATGGGACCCAGCTTTAAACCGAAATAAAAATACAATGACTACACCTTCCACGCCCCCCCTTCCCATCCTTTTCCCTCCCTGAATCCCCTATATAAATTCCTCCACCTCGACAAACACCTCATTCCCTTGGATAAAGTGACCAGCAACGGCCACGAAACGTCAGGGTCAAACCTGGTATAGAACGCGGGATACACCCGAAAAACAAACATACGTCTATAATGACCCGCGAGAGTTTTAATCAAGAATTACTTCCATATTCACCTGCAATGACAATTTGCCCATTCATGCCCTGCATCGCATGATCAATTATGGGCTTCTTAAAATGGTTTTTCTATCTATTCTACAGGCAGCTAGTACCTTTCCAAGAGCCTTTCAAGTTTTCACTTCTTTTCATGAATTTTTCTCATCTCCCTAAACAGCTGATTTTATTCTCTGTGCTTTTGTAAGGGTTGCTTTACTTCAGTCATCATGTTTTTGTATTATTTATTCTCCAATCAGTTCTGAGGCTTCTACCAAGCACCGGGGTTTCTCCTTCCTCTTCAGAAGAGCTTATGCTTGAGTGCAGTAAGATCTATCTATCAGTATATCTATAAGTAAGGTTGCTATTTCATTCACATAGTCTTCCAAATTATCCTCCAATACCCTTCAAAGGGTCGCATGATGGAACTTTAAACTAACCATTTGTTAGCGACAGTTTCCTTTAGTTCCTTGTATTGGTGCTAATCACCTTTTGATGTTGATGCACAATTACCCTGATACAATCTTTAATCATCTTCATCCACCATGACAATTTAGTTCATTTCAATTGGCATTTCATTGTCACTATGAGAAGGTTAGTCAATATTTGCACCACAATGGCTGTTGTAACTTTTGAGTTGGCATCTGAAACTGCTTCATTAAAGTGTCATGTACCACAAATGTCTCCTGACATTTTCTACCTATCTGCAGTATTGGTTTCTTAACCTTTCACCACTAATCAATGCTATTCACAAAACTAGAGAAGACTTTTTAACCTCATCTTTTCTCAATTCATTTCATACACTGCCACTGCATTACACTTTAATCTCATCTCTACAATTATTAAAATTTCTCCACCTCAAACCAGTGTCACAACAAACATGATATTATCGCAGGAGGCTTCTACTTCATCTTTGCAACCTGTCACTGATATGAGCATTGCACCAAAATAAATATAAACAGTGTTTCTTCATTACATCATTCTCTGTACGACAGGCTAAATTTCTGTTTAAATTGTGAAAAAATTGTAGTTGAAAAAACTGGCAAAACAAACCTCTCCCATAATTGGTTATTCCATGAAACGCGATACTTTTGAGGTCAACAATACGTCGCCGAAATATGGCAAAAATTCATGCAAATGCGTAAAATCTCTGGTAAAAATTTTCTGAAACACTGGAAACAATTAACTGTTACAAATCAGCGAAACTGGCTCAGTTTGCATAAGTATTACATTGAACTTTGATTCTTTGGAAACGTCGACCGCTCACCCGATTTTTGCCAGTATAAAAGTGATAAGAAGTGTTCACCCGGCTGGGAGGAAAAAGGCTAGATGGGTACCGGTCAAAATATGCAACACCAAATGAAAATGAGCAAACCAATAAATTGGCCTCCAGTGGCACGAGAATCCACAGCCAGGACAACTCCTCCCTGGTATTTGAATCCTAAGGTTGTCGTTCCATGGTCGAACTTTATCTTCAAATTTTTCCCAGTTTCATCTACTGCGAGCTGTTCGAAATTTAAAGTGGGCTGTAAAAGTAAAAATACAGTGGCACCATTATCAAACGAAAATAAGTAAGGATGATGAGGCACTTCTGCCAATGGCATGTAATACTCACGTCGGGGAACTGAGGAATCGCTAGCTCAGTATTCTTCAAAAAATTTCCACAGCTTAAATCAATTTCCGTCCCAGAATCATTAAAACCACGGAATGGTTTGAAAGAACTGCCGATTTCATACCCACAAACATCAGCTAAAGCCATTTTTACTGAGTTCACCGACGTTTATTTTCCTGAACAATTGACTTTCGCAGTCCGTGAGGTGTTTTTTTTTATATTACGAAAGATGGCATCAGTGAGGTGAGCGGGAAATATGAATGACCACGACTAGCATATGCACTAATGTTTGAAGACTAGTATGGAATTATTCTGAGAGAACTGATATTTCCTGGCATGGTGTTATTCAGTTTGCTCTCCTATTTATTTAATTTCATGCCGAAACTGATGAGGATGAATTCGCAGAAGTAGATGAGGTCTAATTGCAAAATGGAAATGTTTTGTGCGTGATAACAAAGTGGATAAACCCAATGCCATTTATGTTCTGGAGTTCCACGGAGAGAGAGATTCTATATTAGTCGTGTTAAGGCCGGTATTAATAGTTATTTTATATTAAACCATATAAAGTTCAGAATCGCAAAATATCATTTTTTTTTAACCCTTTCCTGTCCAATTTAAACCCCTATTCCCCACCATTGACCCAATTCTTTTAAAGGTACACTGGCATCTGTGGTTAGGGCAATTGGGCCCGAAGCGGACATTTGGAAACGGGCTGTTCGAGCGCTTCGTCCAGGAAAGGGTTAAGATATAATATCCACATAAGATTATAGTTACTCCTTAATTTTCCTATTGGATTCTGATTTTGCTCTCATGTTTGATGGAACTAAGAAATATAGTTGGTCTAAAGATGTGTGAATTATGAATACCGTTAAAATTTAGAGTGCTAATGACAAAATCTTGGCTGTACCACACTTCATGCTGTACTTCAGTTTTAGGAAGAGTTAACAGATCTACCACTGGAAGCCATAGACCAAAGAGCAGATCTAATACCTTTTCACTACATAGATAGCTTAGGAGAAAGATGATTACAAGTTGAGTAATTTTAACTCTTTTAAAGTCTTAACTCTTAATATTCTCGCAGTAAAAATGAAGAATGATCCAGTTGAGATTGAAATTTCACTCAATGGGGTAGGTACATAAAAGTGTTAAAAGAGATCTCAGTGTGGAGCATGGAAATGGACTTTGAAAAATGTAGTCTGATTGTTTCAAAATAACAGGGTACACTAACTAGATGCAATGTCATACAAATCTAACATCAAAACTGTGTGAATTTTATGAATTGTACTTTTCTCCTCATCACAGTATAATTTATAAGTAAAAATAAACATGAGTAGGTACTTTGTACAGTTCCACTGTGTTGAGTGACATGCTGCAGTGAAGTGTCGACAACTCTAAACTTTCTTGATGATAATTTCCATTGTAAATGATATCTTCAGTTTCGATATTCTTAGGAAACAGACTTACACAGACCACGTAATCCATGCCACCTCAAGAAACCTACACCTACAGAATGACCCCCCGGGGTCATAAATTTGCTTATTTTTCACATCATGGTTAAAATTACCGCTTTAGATCAGGCATCTCTGAAAGAGGCCATGTTTTTGCCCCACACTTCTAGAGTATTTTTTTTAAACAAAAGCAACCTTAAGAGGACTTTTAGCCAATGACATGGACAGAGTAAGATCAGGAATTAACAAATTAAAATGCAATGATTATGCTATTATGTGGATGGGTCAAATGAGGACTTTTAAAACCAGAGAAAAAAACACCTTTGTGTTTTTTAACTGGCCAAACCGATGAAAAACAAGGGTACAAGAGCATCAGTTTTGGCATCATAGGGAAGAGAATGTGGAAGAACAAACAGACATTAATTACATTCATGATTTGAAGAAGACATTAGACAATATTATGTAATTACCATTTTAAGTCATTTTTAATATTAATTTAATATTTTAGTAGTTACAGCTTTAAAATTGTGTGTAACTCTAGATTGATCTGGTCAGTAAGAGTATAGAGCTCGCCTACTGCATACTTAAGAATGCAGAATGAAATAACACCTTAGTTTTCTTTTCATTGACCTTTAAGTGATATCAGGCAATATCATTTCTATGCTTCTAAGTAGATTCTTCTTTAAATCTCCGTCATTAACTATGTCATCAGCAAATCGCATCCAGCTAATTTTGTCCCCACGGATGTTCACTCCTGAAGCTTAATGGTTTTGTTGAAGTAGTCATAGGAAATTTCGGGAGATGATGTATATACAATCTTGTCTTACTCCTATTATCTTTCTTCTTAACTGCTGAGTCCAGATTTACATCTCCCAGGTTTTCTATACAAAATGTGGATAATTCTTGGCACTGCATAGGTCACTCAATTTCCTTTTTGAATCCCAATCGTTTTTGTCAGAATTTCTCCAAAGTAACGAATATTATTAACACCGGCTTGTTATTTTCTGTTCTTTTATGGGGAGCCCGAGGGTAAAAATCACCTTTGCACCCTTGCTTTAAGAAAGTCCAAATCGGTCTTTGTCCAGGAACTATTTTACTCTTCATTCTATTCTTCTGTAGATGATCCTTGTCAATTTCTTTGGGAGTAATAACAGATTAACACCTTGCTGATAATATCTATAAAATATGTACAAGACACGGAAATATCTTTCTAGTTGCTGATGAAAATACAGCAAATACATTATGTGTAGTCATTCTTAGTCATAACATTTCCACAGTTCTCAGCCCTATTCTTATTATGCATGATGATGTCTTCTTCAGAGTTCGTGAGTAGGTATTTCACAAAATGAAAAACATATCTAATGCACTGTCTACCAGAAAATACAGTTACTAGCCAGAATGGAGAGAAAATTGCAAAGGAAATGGAGATCAGCACAGAAGAAGGAATAGGAAATGCCTCAGAGAATGACTTGGAAGAGAATAGGTTGTAAAGATGTTTTTCCTGCTATGATGAGATGGCTGGCAAAAAGATTTCATTATGAATGATTTGATCCTTGTTTAAAATAGGAGACCATAGGACCTCCAGTAAAAATTTAATATGTTAACTCAGTTCTATGAAACAAGAAATTACGTTTGGTGGATATGGCATATGCCAGAGCTTACTATGTATATAGTGAGCTCTTGGGTGAATAGCAATGCAAGTTTAGAAAGGGAAAGAAATCTTATTCAATAGAATTCTGAAAATAATCAGGATTCATTTGTTTGCTCTACAGATTCTGAAATGCTACAGCTACACCACATTTTTCAAAAGATTGAGAAATGAGTGCAATGAGCAGTAGAGTCCCACACATTAAGAATAAGGGTGTAAAATATTTGCTAGAGTAATCAGATTTTAGCTGATGTGAGTGGAACAGGACAACCTTTGGAACTATTCATAATTTTTCAGAATTTTCTCCCTCATTGTGGAGCCAAAAGTTATTTCTGTTTGGGAAATGTTAAATCTTTTGATGAGAAGTGATATTGAGGAGTATATGTTATCGGAAGATGAAGCTACTTACAAGTAGCCTACCAGCAGAGAGCAGTGATAACTCACTGCCCCCGACCTCCTGGGCAGTGAAAGTGATTGCAATCACATACATACATGTATATGTCAAAAGATGAATCTAATTACAGCTGGAAATACATGCTTGGATGCAAGGAAACACTTGGGAACTTACATCAAGAGCATGCTACTTTATGGCAGTAAGGCATGGACAATAACAGCAGCAGAGAAGTCAAGGTTATGAGGCATTTTAAATGTGACACTACTGAAGAATGAAGGTGAAATGGATCAATCAAGTGACAAAAAAAAGCCCAATGAAGAGTGAGTTCTTCTAAAAACTCTGTTGACAAAAAAAAGATGGGGTGACTCAATTGGCTAAATCCTGAGATACGATTTTCTGTTGAAGAACATCGTGGAGGGTCTAATGAACAGCTACAACAGTAAAGGTAATCCTCATAAGACGTAAACGGAGCAAGTAGCAAAAGATGTAAAAGAGATGAATTATGGAAATATGACGAGGTTAGCAGATAGGAGAATCAAGTTGAATGCTGCATCAAACCATTCTTAGCATCGTTGCCTTATTTAGGTGAATAAATTCAATGACTAAATTATGCCAAAAGAGGTTGGAAGTAACTTTAATTATTTTAATGGGGAGTGCTTCTTTAAATGTGCTGCGGAGATGATGCTAAGTTCAGGAGAGTGTCTATAGATGTGCTGCCAAAAATGATTTCTCCCCAGGTGGGTAGTGTGTTCATAGACACCTATCTTTTGTGGCTGTGATCTATGTGTCTCTGCCATATATATTTTTTTTTAACATGTTGGTGAGAGTGACAGATGCACATATTTCATTCATTTCAGAGAATATTTTACAGTAGTTTGAAGACCAAGGACAGTACTTACTTTTAAAGGCACGTACTCCGGCAAAGCAATAAGCAGAAAAAAGTTGAGTTCAGTGACAGAATGTAATATGAAGACATAAAATGGTGAGTAAATTATTTCCTGTCATGAACTAACACTGTAAGGGAACTGAGGATAAATAAGGCTTCAGGAATAGATGATATTCCTGCCCAACTAATTAAAAATGCTGGAGAGAAGACATCTACTCAGCTCCACAAAATCTGTGACATGTACTGTACAGGAGAGATTATACCCATGGACTGAGAAGAACATCATCATCCCTATTGCCAAAAAGAAGAGGGCTGAGAATTGTGAACATTTTAGGACCAATAGCCTGATGAGACACGCCTCGAAGATATTGATGAGAATCATGGATAGAAGAATAGAACGAAAAGCTGAGGAGTTCCTGGATGAGGACCAATTCAGGTTCAGAAGGAACAAGGGCACAAGAGAAGCGATTTTGGCCCTCAAGCTACTTATAGAGAAGAGAATAGAGAAGAATCTACTGACATTTGTAGCATTTGCAGATTTGGAAAAGGCATTTGACAATGTGATTGGAACATGATACATACTAATGATTCTGAAATAAATTGGAGTTTGATACAATGACCGAAGAATTATCCACAGCTTGTATAAAAACCAGGTGGCCATAATCAAATCAGGACCCAGCAGTACAGAAGCAAGCATAAAGAAAGGAGTGAAGCAAGGCTGTGTGCTGTCTCCCGTATTATTCAATGTCAACATCAAGAAAGCCATCCAAGAAGTCAAAGAAAAGTCTCCGGGAGTGAATATCCACAGGGAGAAAAACAGCATGCTACGATTCGCTGATGACATAGCAGAAACAAAAGTAGACTTAAAGAAGACACTAGGAAATGTGGAAAGAACAATGACCAGATACCATCTGAAGGTCAATAAAAAGAAAATTAAGGTATTTGTATGCAGTAGGAGAAAGGAAGCCAGGACCAATGTTAAACTAGGACAACAAAAAATCAAGGTGTAGGATAATTCAATCCTGCCGCGTGAACGGCGGTGAAATTCACATTAATTGCCAAGCAAAAAAATTCACCTGGACTAAATGTTGAGGTACAGGGGTGCCTTTAACCTCGGTAAAATTGCCTTGCGAATTAGGGATCCTGGGTAGCGTAGTGGTCTGCCCAGTGGCCCGGAAAGCCAAAGGTCCGTGGTTTGATTCCCGGTCCAGGTGAATTTTTTCGCATGGCAATTAATGTGAAAAATGCAAGGTGGTGGAAGAGTTCTGTTACTTGGGAAGCCGAGTAACCAGCAATGGACAAAGTAAAAGGGAAATTACCAGTATAATTGCCCAAGCGAAAAGGGCATTTTACCAGAAGAAGATTCTACTTACAGCTGCAAATACTAGCATGGAAGTGAGGAAACATTTCATTAGAACCTACATCTGGAGCATTCTACTATATGACAGTGAAGCATGGATAATAACAGCAGCACAGAAGTTCAGGCTGGAAGCATTTGAAATGTGGTGCTACCGAAGAATGATGAAGATAAAATGGATCGATCGAGTGACAAACAAAGAAGTCTTAGAAGAGTATGAGAGAAGAGATGTCTACTGAAAACCTTAAAAAGAAGATGGGACAACTTGATAGCCCACATCTTAAGACACAATAGCCAGAAGAAGACAATCTTCGAGGGAAAAGTGAACGGGAAGAATGGAAAAGGCAGGCCTCGTGTGAGGTAGAAGGAGCAAGTTGTGAAGGTGTAAAAGAGAGGAGCTAGGTCAATATGAAGAGGTTGGCTGATAGAAGAATCGAAAGGAGGGCTGCAGCCAACCAATCCTAGGATTTTTTATCGATGATGATGATGATGAATGAACTAACATGAAATTTACATATTGTTACCAACAAAAAATTGTTTAAACAATTTTGCTAGTTAAATAAATAAATATTTCTCTAAAAATTTAATTTGCATGTGAATTGCATAAAATTTTCCTAAAGTTAGCTGAATCTATTGTTGAATAATAAAAGCTCACCAGGGGAGTGAATACTAAAAAAGGACCTCCATCAAATGGGTTAATGGCCACCAACAGCTAAAAAAATTTTTTCTAATGAACTAGTTCATTGGATAAATTTCAATAATATCAATGCGGAGACAGAAGAATTAAGATTTGATCTTGCTTTTATAAAATTTTATACTGCAATAATCATTAACAACTTCAACTTTTTAATGACTAATAACACAAAATTTCCAGTCTCATTTTCAACTCGGCTGTTAATTAAGTTCAAGAATCTATTGGTGAATCACAACAAATAAGGTATAAGTATTCATAGAAACAAGTTCCAAAACTTCTCATTTGCCCAATGATAGGCAAGGCCTTGGACAGCAGCTCCCAGGCCCCATATAATGAGGCTCCTAAGCCAGCATCAGTATTATTTGAGCACATAGGAAAGGTTAGTTAAGCATTGATACCATGGAAGGAAGCACCACTGCCACAATTACTTGCGAACTAATCAAGGAATACAGCTTAAAAATGCATCATTCTTCAGCTAAATAACAAGAATGGTCCATTCATTCACATTCTTATGGGCTCTTATATGGATGGTGACTGAACACCTCCTCCTATCCAACCTTGTGACAGCTTAAAGATTAACATATAAATTTACCTACCTCTCCTAAGCCATTGAGCCTTCAGGAACAAAAAAAATATGGACTCAGATAGCACTTACAGAGATCAATGATCTTTGCAATTTTCCCCAATCAAGCTTTTTATCCAGTTCATACATATGAAGTAGCCCAAGAAAAAAAACATAAGCTACGATTTGGTCTGTCTTCTAATCAGACACAAAACAAATTTCTGGTCCTTTGTGGTTTACTGTTCAAATGAGCAACAGTTGGCAATACATTAATTGAGCATGGGATTGGTACCACAGATATCATAGAAGAATAAGCTATTCTACCCCTGAGAAAATCCCACTGAGAGATAATATGAAAATGAGCACATGACAGACAAATTAAAGCACAGGTCCATTAGCATGACAAAATAATCCATCATCATTAAACCAAACTTTTATGCGCATGCTAAAGCATACTAGAAATTAGATAGTTTAAAGAGAGGATAATTCTAAGATGATTTTCTGAGAAGTTACACTTTGGATTAAAAACACAAACTATGCATAATCCCACTAATTTTATTTCATACAACTGTTTTGTGCTTTTAATTCAAAATGGAATTTCACTTTTAGTGAAGTTATGCACGAAACTACTGTATAAAAATTACACTTTCAATGCTGAAATTTCAGTTTGAAAAAAAACCAAAGAATCCTGAAAGAAAAACAGTAAATTTGTAATTCAACTATTTATTAGTAGCACATGACCTAGTTTTCAAAGTTATAAGTCATTTTAAGTGTGCAATTTTGAAGCCTAGGTCATAGGCTACCAAGAAATTATGGAAACATAGTTAGTGTTTTAAATTTAAGATATTTAGCAAATTTCATAAACTAATGCCTGATATAATTAGTTGACCAAAAAAAGACAAGAAAGAAAAAAAGGCTTAGTCACACCAAGAAAAAACTAGGCATGAATATAAATGCGTCAAAGTATTGAAGTGATGAAGGCATAGAGATGTTAATGAAGGCATCAAGCTTAAATGAAAATTTCATTTCATATGAGAGAATATATCTTAAGCTTCATTTTTACAAACATCAAAGCAAAACATATGAATACTGTATTAGGCCTTTTTTAAAAATGCAATCCTTACAGTTCCACATACATATAAGTTTTTTCGAAAAATGGGAAACACATAAAATAGAGGTCAGGTATTAAACGTATTATCACGATGCCTCCCTTTGATTAATCTAGTAACCATATGCAAACATTTTCTACACTGTGGAGTAGATTCGGCAATTTCCAATCATATCATATTAATGCTAAGACAATTTGATCCATGAGAAGATTTGGAGTCAACGAATCAGTGAAAAGTGTCTCAGGCTCTTCAAATTAATTGTAAATAGGCCAACTAAGCCTAACTGCTGGCATGGTAAGTTGAGTCTTTCAACAATTTTTAAAAATCTCTTAAGTAATTAATTGCAATGACCGATGTCCGACCCTACGCAAAATTTATTTTATGCAAATACTTTTGATTTCTGGCGAAAAAAGCTATTTGCATTCAAGAAACAAATATAATATGAAACTTGAAAATGAAATTTGGCCGTAATCAAAGTTGAGAAAGTTTTACAGATAAAAGACCTGAAACACATTGGGTATAGGTAAAACAATAAAATTTTTGTTCACGAGGTCACAAAACGACAAAATGCACAGAAACAAATGAGGTAATAATAAATACATCAAAATTTTTAATTGCCAAGACTGTTTAGTGTGGAACTGCTGGGTCACCAGAAAGCACACAATCACATAGGCATAAGCACTCCGTGAGCATATGCTAAGTATGGCACAAAAAACCAGTACTATATCACATCTTTCTTGCACTCTTTTGACTGGTAACTCATTTAAAGTCTGGCAATGCAGCACAACATCGTATTATTTTTTACATTACAATGACACCATATTTACATCGACTAAAATGTAGGACAGCATGTGAACCCCACACAAGAAAATTTTTCTTCCTGTACAAAATTAAATCAGAAATCTTTGCTAGCATTCACAACCTCAATTGGTCTATTTCGCTATTTTTTCTCATTTTTCTTTCTTTTTAAATGTTTCACACTCTGCCAAATGCAGACACAAATACTCCCACTTCATCACAGACATCTTGGACACACTTGCTCATTTTTGTCAATGTCAGCACTCCTCACTTTCACACATGTATCCCATACACAAGTTTCATTCCATTTCATGAAAAAAGTAGAACATATTTTTACACACATAAGGATTCCAAGTTTTAAACTCCTGACTCTCACACTCATAATCAAATATGCACACATCCTGAGAGTAAAAAAAGTAATAGAATATTACAAATAATCCATCACTACCACACTTTGCCATCTTCCACTCTCAATGCAATTTCCACTGCTCTTCTCACTTGACTGATGAAAAAAGGTGGGGTGTAGAGGGGACTGTTGGGGACTGCAAGCCAATTGAAAAAGGTTTTATTGGAAGGCAGGTTCTCTCTTTTCATTATTTTTAGTGGGAGCAGAAGGAACATCATAAACTATTGGAAATGAGGCAGTTTGGCAGAAAAGTCATCATTGATACACTCTGTGCTTCACTCAACCTTCAATCTTTTGCTGAACTCCTCCTGTTGCTTCTCTTTCCACTCTTTCTTGGGTTTCATCCTCTTCAGCTGGCCATCCCTATTGTGCCACAAAGAAATTCTACATGAGTAACCCTTGAAAACCATTCTAATGCTCAAGAGATAGTCATTAAAGTGTCAATAAGAGCAGTTAATGTTTTGAAGACTTCAACAAGTCCTCCCCTTGAATGAAAGTAACTAATAGTATTTAGATTGGCAATTAAATCCCAAACGTAACAATTCAAACACTAAATACCAAATTGTCAAGACACTGAAATTCAGTAAAACCTCTCTTTTACTTGTTTGTGGGGAACTAAAGAAAAATGTGTAAATTGTGGGAAATTGTAAATTGAGGGTACCTATGCATAATTTTATGAAAGTTATGCCCAAAAGAATAACTCCATGCTTCTTGATTTTGCCTACAGCATTATATAATTCCAACAAAATAATATCCAACAAATAATAATATAGTTCCAACAAAACCTCTTTAATAATGCCAAAATCTCTTATTTGAATTGCAGGGGGACACAGGGAGATATATCAACTAGATTACATATGGTTGGGCCAAGAATGGGAACAGTGTGAAAAAATTGTACAGTTGTCAATCTGAGAGAATATCGGGAAATCACTTTACAGGTATATGAAGGATTATGCAGAAGAGCAAAAAGTCTAGAAAGGATTGGGGGGAAAGGGAGGGGGAAATGGTGCAGTAGACATTAGACTGGTCAAGTATATTGGGTAATGGCACAAATTATGGAGGGAATAGAGGTATGATGGAAATAGAAAGATTTAAACACAGCAAGGTGAAATAAAATTTAAGGAAATAATCAATAGACTTAGGAGGGATATGAAGACTGTGAGAGAAAAGTGGCGAAAAGGTCAATTTAAATAGGTTGAGAGGCTCCAGAGAGAGGGAGAAATAGGCACCCTGTACTCAAAGGTTAAGGGTTATTCAGCATCAAGAAGTGGAAAATGATACTGTGCATTAGTGCTACTGGGAGAGTTGCTGATAGAACAAACAAGAGATTCAGCATAGGGGTAAGGAATACGTGACAACTGCAAGGCACTAACGATACACAAGGGAACTTGGGAATAGAAGAGGAGAATGACATAGATAAGGATGAGCTGGGACCAGGAGTCTTGATCCAGTCTTGATAAAAGTTAGGGTAAACATGACAAGAAAAGAAGGTATGGTGACTATAATGATATCCTATCAAAGCTACTTAAGAATCGAGGTAAAGAATAACGAGATGTTTTCACGGGTTTGTTGGTAGGATGAATGAGGACCAAGTTTGGCTGGAGGTTTTTTTGAAATTTGTATTACTACCTAACCTATAAAGAAAGACAAGGCCGCAAATGCTAAAAAGCATGAAATCCATAAATAAATGAAAAATTTCATCACCTATGCGATATCATCGGCCAATCCATGAATTATATAACCCTGACAACAATCACGACAAAAACGACGTAGATGTACTGTAATCTCTCGCGGAATTACAGTTGCACAGATGAGCGAGGTCATGATAACTGGAGGCATATCTGAGCAAATTTTATTACTCTTTCACAGTGGTAACTTACTGCATGACTTTTTACTTTGTCTTGTAGACTTTGGACTTTAAGAAAAAGTCGTTAATGGCAGAAAAATGTAAATTGCAGGGATGTAAAAGCGAGTTTTTACTGTAGTTTCATTAAAAGCTTTATAGTCAAACACCACTTAGAGGTACATGAGGTACAATCTCTGAGAAAATGTGATATTCATATTTCGATAAATATCCTCTGCTTTGTTTTCAATGAAAGCTCAATGTTCCAAGGATAAACAGGATTTAAGTTATGAGGACTCAATGCCAATAGAAAATAATAATGACAATCATGCTAACAATTCTTTATCATAACCAATCTTCAATACCAGTCTTAAGATTTTACACTCAAAATAAATCTGTAGGACATACCACAATGAAAAAAATGTGGTATTCCAGATAGTATACGTGATATTATCAAGAATAATTGGTGAAATATTGTAATGATTTAACATCTAAAAAAATTCAACATTTTCAAGGGAACTGCTAAGACTTGGTCCTTCCACTCAAAAAATGAGGTTTTACTGTACCCAGAAAATGATTGGCTAAATTTTACTGGTGAACAATATTCATTAATATTTTATCATATCAGCTAAAATAGATTAACATAATGGATAAATATAGTGGCATCTTTTATATAACATTTCAGCAAGTTGTGTACATTCACTCTATTTTCAATGATTAAGCATTAAGAAACTTCATCGCTTCCCTGTATTACACATCTTACCTGTTAAGAAAGCTTTTAATATATATTAAAAGTATCAAGGTGTTTAGATAGATTATCTATACATATCAGGAATGACATTATCATCAGATGTCTAAATTATATTTGTCTGTCAATCATTGATAATCCACCATTTTCCCTATTAGAATTTTCACAAAATTTGAAAAATAATTCACAAAACCAATAATTCCAAACGGTTGAGTTAATTTCTCATCATTTTGATCCTTCAGAAATGTTTCTCAGTTTCTAGCACACAGTAAAATAACGTGTGCCTTGAATTAGAGGCTACGATTGTAAAGCAAGTGCATGATTTTAACAAGGAAAACACTGCTGTGGCAAACAAACGAATACATACCACATTAGATCCACCAATCCACCCTGCCGGGCTATGACTGACTTGACCCGGTTAGCAAAGTCAATAGCCGTTTCATTGGGTTCTTGATGCATAGGAGGCAGGTACCATACATCACAAACAATTGCCCAGCTTGTCATCATCATGTACAGGTATTGTATCATGGAATATTTACTGCTGTTCCAAAATGCATCTCCGAACTTTGGATCATACTGAAATCAAAAGAGTCAGTTTTAGTACTGGTCTACGAAGCCAGCCTAAATAGAAATGGTACATACATATTCACCCCACACATAACAGTTCACTAAAAAGTCAATTATCTATGATAAATACCCAAGGCAGAGTCCAAAAGTTGTCAAATACAATCAAGATAATAGTTATACTGCATCACAAATTGCCACTGTATGTACTTTGCAAACAGGGTACTATTAAGGCCTGGTTACACGGTACATTAACACGTATGGGTTCATGTACATTTGCGTGAATGGCTTCAGCGCAACTTGTGCAAATGCATGAACCAAATAGAACAGGTTCTATTTTCTGTTCACGCATTCATTCATTTGTACATTTTGGGGTGGTTACACGGTGCATTTTCGCGTTCATGCTTTTACACATTAACTTGTACATGTTAATGTATCGTGTAACCAGGCCTTTATAATCGAAAAGGTAGAGAAGAAATATATTGAATTCACGGAATAGAATTAGGACCAAAATAAGCCAGTGCAAATACCATTGTGAATCTTTTAAAGTTTGTATTTCACTCGGTGGTAACTTGTGCTTCAAATCATGATGAGAGACTTTAGTGAAAACCTTCCAGTGGGTACGTTCATGTATGGAGTACTTGGTGGTCAGTTTTCAGTGGGAAAAATCCCCTTTACCATCAGGTGACCGCCCTGATACCCACAATATTCCTTCATTTTATAATGCCTATTTTTACATAATGCCATTTTTTCAAATTGGCAGTTTCTGGAGAAGCAGAGAACAAAATGTACCTAAAAGACTGGATGAAGACAATTACATCAGCTGGTGAATGCATAATCGTCATCTGAGATGATGATACGCTGTATCGAAACCGGTCTCAAATAAAATTCTATCCTGTGGACCAGCGAAGTATTTTTTCTCCCTTTTCTTCACCATATTTACTAACTGTTTTTTGGGAAGGGATAGCTAAAAACCAAGTACTTCAGGAGACATTGCGATTGTGCATGCCATTCAATGCACTCGAAATAGGAATTCCAACGATGAAATTAAATTCTGTGAACTATAATTTTTTATCAAGTGTAAAACCTTTACTTACTACTAAATACAGAAGCTATAGTACCATCAGTTCAAAGTTACTTTTGGACCTCAACAGAGAGGAAAAGGATGATAATGTCATCAAAGTGAGGGTTTGGTAGGTGAAGCAGAAGAAATAGACTGGGACAAATTAGAGCGCGAATCGGTAGAAGAGGTTTTAGAGTGTAAAGATCCTAGGGCTGTGGCTACTCAGGCTGTGAAGATGCTTTCATTGGTATAGGGTCAAAAGGGGCTCATGCATGGAAGGGTAAAACCAAAAAATCTAAAGTGGTAGTTTCCATAATGAATGACAAATTTAAGTGGAAAAGTAGCATACAGAACCAAGTTAAAAACCAAGGCAATGAACATAGTTAAAATTCAGCCAGGTATGAAATCTAGTATGCATGGCATCACCAACGAAGCGAGGGCATTTCAAATGTGGGCTAATTTAGAGAAACAGATACCAGAAGCACTCCAAAAGCTAAAGTACTAGCCTAGTTTGTAGCTTTATTATTGGTACATATATGGTTGATTTCTGATTAGCATAAATCACGGTCCTTGTACCAAAGTATTTAAGTTATGGAATCCAGACAGTAGTGTATTGTGGTGCTTTAGAGAGCTCTTGTGAGTTAGAGATTACTGTTTCAGCTACATCTCCATTTTGATGATTCATCCACTAGACCAGCAAGAAGGAAGACTAATAAACTTGCCGCAATACTTTCAATTTTTAATTGATTTGTTGGTATCTGCGTAAAAAATTACACAAAGAGCGAGCAAATTGCAATCAAAGAAATGTTGCCGCAGTTTAAGAGCGCAAATTAGTTTTGTGCAGTATATTCCCAGTTAGCCTGCGAGGTATGAGGTATGGTTAAAAAGTATTTGTCTGTTTTAATGCTAAATTTATCTACACCAGAAATTTAGAAGCCAGCTGTGGGCAACGGTACATACAAAATGGTAAATACAAAATACAGTAGACCCCTTCTTTACAAAGTAAATCCATTCCACAGGATCGTTTGTAATGTGAGTTCCAACATTAAGTGTATCATCATACTACCAGTCAAGGAATCAAGTTACTATAACAATGCCCATGCAATCAGTGGTACACAATGAAGTAGGATGTGAAATATCCTGGAATCAAGTCATTTATGAGATTCAAAGAGTCTCAAAATAGGAATTTTAAAAGGCACTGACAAAATCAGTGCCTTTTCAAATTTTAGCATGCAGATCATAAAGTGAATCCATCATAAAGTGGGGGTTAACTGGAGTAAGTTGTCCCACTGATAGCCAAGCACCTCATATAGTTATTCAAGAACGCAAGCTGAAATCAAACCAGAAATAATCAGTACACTGACAATGGATTTGTTCAGTATTTGCTTTAAAAACTTACATTTACTGGCTTGATTAAAAAAAACAAATGTGAAACCTTGACAGAATTTCAGCCAAATAAAGCAAGAAATGTCAATTCTTCTTTGTCTGAATTGCAAAGGAACACCACGCTTACGTCTTTTGTACCACAAATCAACCAAGTTGTAACTTTATCATCTACTATGCATGATGACTGACACCAATGAGTAGAGGTCCGTGAAAATGGTTTTATTTTTTGCTCAAATTCGTTTTAAAACTATGTGAATTCGGTGTTATAGAAAATCTTGGCGGTGTTATTATAATGTTACAATTTTTGCACATTTCTAGGCGTTTTATTATTTTTGGTACACATTTTGTGAATGCTTATACTTTTATTAAGCATTTTACATAACAAGAAAGGCAGTGAAAGAAGCACGCATAACTAAACACAATCGGAAACAAAGAAACTTGAACTGGGGGGTGTGTCGAAATTATTTTTTTTTCATTGAAGCTCAGTGGAGCGCTGAATATCCGACGATCAACTGCTAATAAGTAGCACCCCCTCTCCTCCTATCTTTTCTGTTACTTGCCCCCTTGCCTCAACTGCTAGCGCTTCCGTTCCCAGCCAGCGGCCGTGTTTAAGTCTACAAAATTGTTACATTAGGCCCACACTAAAGGTTTTCCTGCAACAAGTTATCCAATTACGCTGTCTACTGCATCGCGGTGAGTCACCGGAATTACTGCTCAGCATTGACGCGTGCCGGGCGCGTGAACTTATATTTCCGCTCTTCCGCGTCCGTGTTCAGCACATTATTGATTCAGAATATCTAATTCTTCAGGAGAGAAAGCGCATCATTCTAAATATTTCCGAGAATTTCAGGATTGATAAATGTGAATCGAAGAGAGAGGCGGTGATTAATTTAACGGCAAATTCCGGCGGAGACATCACTACTGTGCGCGATATTACGCGAATGCGATATGCGCGAGACAATACAAGCCAATTGACCTTTGAATCGTAATGAGATAGAGCGAATGAACGTCATCAGTGTTAAACAATGAAGGCTTAGACTTCAATCAATTATGACTCTTTACATATGATTTTTTCGCTAATTCACATAAAATTCGCGAAAAAGGCGAAATTTCATTTTATTTTCCGATTTTGCAATATTTCGCGTTATTTCGTGTTATTTCGCGATATTGTGTCTCGCGAATTCCACAGATCTCTACCAATGAGTTTTCCAGCAAACCCAAAATAACATTTAATTACTCTATCACCAAAGGTGCAATGGACATGCTTGATAAAATTTGTGCTATATTCTATATCTTGAATATCAAAAAGGAGGCCCCTCGCATCATTTTTTTAATTTATGAATATAACAGGAATACATTCATAGATATTGTATTTTTGAAAGACCACTGAAAAAGTTGAATACTGAAGAAGAATATTCCTGAAGTATTTAGTGATTGGTCTAATAAAGAGGCATCTAGTGAGCAGATTGTAAATTGTTTACTAACAGTACTAAAATGCAGTAAAAAAAACCACAAATGAATTGGTAAAAAGCACTCGCAACCCTCAATAACTTGTCTTTTGTACATTGAGGTCACCAGCCAACATGATTCTTCAGCGAGCTAGTCAATATTAAAGTTAAAATGTAGAAAAATATTCATAAATTGTGCATATTTATCTATAGAAATGCAATATGTTGATTTATAAACAAAAATTTTCATTACTTAACAATATAACTTATGTTTTATGACTTATTGTCATCATGTACACAATGTGCTCGCTCGCAAAACAGAAAAGAGCATGCCCACTGGAGGGTTAGTATCCAAGAAGATCATGTTTGGTACATAGTAAGCATTCTAAAACACTGAATATTAGAACAAAATTCATCACTCATAACCAGCATGTTAAAAATACACATTGTCATTTACACAAGAGTGAAATTACTACAACAGTTTCCATAAGTACTCACTTTAATGGCTACAGGGTATATTGTGCCCCCAACCTCAAAGCTCCCTTTCTTGAACTGCATTACAGAAGTGTTGTTGATACATGTACCCTCTGGAAATATTAAAATAGGAGGCTTGTTGGGATCTGACACGTGCTCTCGTAACCTAAAAAAAGAAAGAAAATCCTTAGTACTACTTTATTTCAACTTAACTTAGAAAGTAGCAGAGATGTACATGAAACAATGGTTTTGAAAGCTTAACTGTACTAAAGTTCACACAGTTGATTGAATACAAATTACATTCTTATCACTAGATTATCTGTAACTACACTGTAAATGATATAAGCCCTTCAAAGTCATTTGGAATACATGAAGATTCCCCACACAGGGTTCATACCAACTTTCCATTTTCGATTTCCCTAACTTTTCCCTGATTTCCAGTCCCAATTTTTGAAATTTCCCTGACTTTATATCAATGGCAAAGCAGTCATATATAGGGATTTTATGGAAAAATGCAACAAGGTATATTGTGAAATAAAATTTATTTATTCCAGGAAAGTAACATATTCCAGTCAAAATTCAAAAACAAAAAGCAACGGACGAGTCATCATCTTCCAATCACATTCTACCCATACGTTCTCTCAAATGTGTAAACAAATGATAATCATAAAATATCACAAAGTGGAGAGGAAAATACATTTGAGACTTTTTCCCAACTACAGCAATAGTATCATCATCTTCTAAAGAAAATTTTCAATTTAACAAATTAAAGACTTGCGTTAGAACTAATAGAGTGAAAAAAGAGGAAATTTGCATGCTTAGGAAGTAAGGACTGTGCTTTCAATGCTATAAATATGTAATATTCTTGGTTAACTAATTCAGCATTATCATTAATTTTCTGCAACAGTTCTGGCATCTGATACCTGCTATTTTGCCAACAAATTTTAAAATAGAAGGACTAGGATTTCATAGCACATAGTCATTGTAACACAATCACTGATTATCTTCCATAAGGTTTGACATAAAATGAGGGGAGCCCAAATTTGATTCTCAACATCAGTTTTTCTTTCATTTTTGAGATATTTCTTGGGATTGAGACAAGTTCATCATTGATGAGAATGGCAATCTGGATCTTCATTTTCAGGAAATGACTAGATCCATTCAGATAAAATACTGGAAATGGTTACTTTATGATATCCTAAGGAAAATTTTATATTGAAGTAGGTGTTAGTATGTACACTCAAACATTTGATTTAAGGTCAACATCATTCTCATAATAAACCTCTCCCCAGGAATCTGTGACAACTTTATAAGTAAATTATCCATCCGCTAAGAAGTTTTTATGGCAGCTTGGCTTTTGGGGGAGGATGGAGACAACAAATAATAAAAATTACTCATAAAATTTGACATTCCTACACTTAAATTTTAATTTATCAACAGCGCGCTTAATGGATATCACACACTACAATTATTTCTCAGTGAAAGATAAAATTTTTTTCTTTAGCATCTGTTGGCAGGTATCTAAATCAAAGATCTATGGCAAAAATCAAAATGTTTCCACACACATTCATTGAGGAACTTTCAAAGAAAGTATTAATACATACATAAAAACTATATATATTTATAGAGATCACACTACTTCAATAAGGAATAGTACATGCATAAACAAATATTAAAACAAATAAAAAATGAAATTATTTTAAATGAATGAAGGTACGGAACACTTACCTCCTTGTGACTGCTTCCCTGTCTTTTACTTCTGAGCGTTCAAACCAAATATGTGATGATGCCCTTGCAAGTGCTCTTTGAAGGATTCCTAAGAACCCCCCATGGCGCTGCCCAATCTGCCAGAGAAAGCACAATCAAATTAATATGATCACAACAAATCTTAATTTTACAATGATTCTTTATTTCTCTCTAGAGCTAAAACTTTACACACCTAAGGGCTACAAGATTTTTGCTAAATTGATAATTATCTATGAAATACAGACCTCATGATTGTATTGAATAAACAAAATTATGGCTTGAGGCCAAAGTTAGAAATGTGAATTAACAATAACTTTGATTTAATTGGTTAAATATCAAAATCTGCCTTCAGAAAGCACAGGTTCATCAAAAATTGTAATGGGTAATTTCATTTCCCACAATTTCAAAGCTGAATCAGTATGATAAAGTACCCACAATTCTAATTATTCAGAAAAATCAAATTAAGTAAAAAAGCTATATTGAAACAAACTCAGGAACTATGCTAAACCATCATACTTCATGATGGTGTCTGAAAGAGGAAATACATCAAACAGCAAGCACAAGAAGTGAGGCGGTTAAATAGCCTGCAACTGGAGATAGGTCGAGGGTAGTAAGCAGATGATATCAAAGAATGTTAGGAAACAAGGAAGTCCTCTTAATAGTCACTCCAATGTGCTGAAACCAAACAAAGTTTAATAAACACACATGGAAAACTGACAATTTTTTAAAGTTCATTTATCATGAACCTGTTCCACTGAGATAGCATGTCAACAACTGATTTTACAAGCAAACGGAACAAAATATGTACTCCTCAAAGCACAGAAAATAGGAGGGATAGAGGAGAGAATGAGGATTTGATATTCACTCCAATAAGGGGCAAGTACAAAATGGGCATGCTTTCTTAGTTGAGTTACCACAAGAAAATGGAAAGCGTGTATAACCATAAAAGGTGTACAACAGAAGTTATGGTGGTACTGGTGTGATAGGAAGAGGTAAAACAAGAAATCCATTCATTAGTGAATGTCACCAAAGAAAGTCATAACAAACAAAACTGAATGACTAGCAGCAAGACAACATGCACAAAGTAACACATGAAGGTGACATACATGAAAGATTCATGGAAGGGTATGGTAATGAGTTAAAGAAATTATTGAACAGTTTTCCACCAACCACTAAATAGGCTTTCTGTTAATGTTTACTCCAAAGAGACTCACAAGAAAGGCATGAACATATGTCTGAAACACTACGCGAATGTAACAGCTTTCAGGATGGCAACAATTTCACTCAGAATTCTCATGCCACATTCTGACAGTATAATTAACAAAAGTAAATGTAGGACATGCTGAAAAGTTGTAACATTATATTGGTAACTATAGATTTAATTTTAGCAAAATCACTTTCGCTCCACTTTCTGTTTGGGATGGAGGTAACTACGTCCAAGAGAAGAAATCACAATGGTAAGCTTCTCTTTCCACGAAGTTATGTCCGCTGTTTCCCCAAAATAAGTAATAAAAGTTGATTATTCCATTTATTTCCTTTCTTAATCTTTCTCTTTCTCTCTCTGCCCTCCCCTCCTTAGCTATCAATGCTGTTGAGGATTTCCATGCATATGCACACCTACACTTAAATTATATTCATAGGCATTTCTTTATTTTTCCCAGCATGCATTCACCATAGTGGTGTTCCCATGGATGATATCATTAAATACAATACAAAATGAATAAATAATACCCCAAAAATCACTCATGCATGCTAAATACATAACAGTGTAAGATGATTTTTGGTAATCCCAAAAATGAATTTATGTGTTATGCACACAAGATGGTGATTCACTTATTTCCATAACGAATTAAGAAAGGCATTTTGAAAGTTTATAGATGAGAATAGAAAATATAACACACATTCAGTTTCACTAGTAAATATGTACACTGATGTATATTCTTCAGTGAACACTTTTACTGCACTAGCTAATATAAGCCATGACAAGTTGCATAAGAAATGGAAAGCTAAAAACCCAGGGGAAACACCTCACAAGAGACAAGAACATCAAGGCCAGCTCAAGGAATAATCAATTTTCATGGCTCTAAATTTGTTATCATGCAAGAGCAATGAAAAAGCAATTTAAAAATTGACATAAAAAGCTAAAAAGAAGAGCTTTATTCTGACAAAAATATCCACTTTCACATTAAACTTTATCAGAGCACATAAATGACATAGCAGGACTCAAGGATCCTTGCAGATGGCCTTGATTCTAGGCGGCAAATTTCAAATGATGCACCAGAATGAATTTTGGCTACAAGCAAGGCAAACCCATACACTGTCATACTAGGATCCAAGATGTTTATACATACCAGTGCATAGCAGTTATCGCACGCCAGCACTAGGACATCAATGGGTGACGTGTGGTTGGCCACACAAATGCCTCCCCTTGGCAAGTTCTCCCGATTGTGATAGGTGATGACGGCAGACAGAGCACTCGAGAGGACCCCAAAGCACATGATGGACACACGGTGGTTTAGCCATCGTTTGAACTGTCCCTCGGGGAAGTATCCCACAAAAGCTGTACACAGAGTCAGCCAGGTGACCTATGGCAACATACACAAATGACCCAACATGCAAACTGTTCTCATTCCACAAAGAGGAACGTAAGGGGCTAGGGTAAGACAGTGGGAAAAACAAGTGGGATTTAAAACAACATAGGACATCACCTCACAAGACCGTTTGCACACAACTTGCCCCAAGTCAACAACACTCACTGAACAAGAACACTTGCTTCTAACCAAAAACTTCACATCAAGACAAAAATGCATACCTCAACTAGATAAAAATCAATGGGAAAATTACCACATACTGCACCATAACTCAATGAAGGAATTTAAGTCTCGTTGGTTTCTAGCAATCACATAGAGCCCCATAAATTCCAACCTTGTTATTGACATATGACCTACATGAGAAATACGTTAAGTGCCATCACGAAATTCAGGAAATTACCCTCAGGGCCAAGATTTTCTGGTACATCACCATGTGGCATTTTTCAAAGCATTCCACATGGACAGCCACATATATGGCACTTAACATATTAAGGTATTAAGTTTACCCAAAAATTATTTTGAATACCACCAATGATACATAAATTATCACAACACAATTAAAACAAACATAACAGCACAATAACAACTCCCAAGTACAACTTAAGGACTTTAGTACTAGGCTTATTCTTAATCAGTTCTTCATTTGCCATTCCCTCATCAAGCTTCCACCACCTGTTGAGGTTTATAACATGAGGCATAGCATAATTTTGACAAACTGATCATAGGAAATGAAGCTTTGGAACTAAATTATTTTACACTTGCCATTCATTAAAGAATAACCCAGTATATTACACATTCAAGGCCAGATTGACATCATTACTGCAGTACTTATAGTACACCAAAGTTTGATTTCACTATGCAGAGCTTATGTCACAGTAATGAGATGTTACTTTTCTCAGCCCATTCGACACTTTTTTACCGGAAAATGTATGCTAAAATTGGCCTGCATCCTACTGGCAGAGGGTAGTGCTACATTTTCATGCTTCTGATTTTGCGATGCCATTGGAGGTGCCCATCTACCTACATTCATCACATACTGTGCTGAGTCAACAAGCTTAACATGAGATCATCAGTGCATTTACCAATCGACATCATGATCGACAAAACTTAGTTATTTTCCACAAATATATTTAAACAAATCTACTGGTTTCGGCCTTCTCAGCCCATTCTCAAGATTACAGTGTCACTTTTTGTTTAAATATGTTTGTGGAAAAGAACTAAGTTTTTTTCTTTTTTAAAATGAAAACGTACTTCCACAATGTAAACTCGCCAACCATTTCTTTTATTCATGATCGATCTGAACTCAGACCGATCAGGAAGCATACTGATTGAGATTGCCAGGTTCATGAACACGGATATTGACAAACAAAAGAGGGCACCAGGTCCCTTTGGAATGATCTGAAATCTCAGACCAGTTGCGGAAAGCAGGTTGACTCATGTCGCTACTAAGATCAATCTAGCCAGCTCGTTGTGTTTACCATACCAGGATGAGCCAGACAGAATGATCTGAGATTGATTGGTGAACATGCAGACTGTATATCTTAAAGACAGTTGTTATATTTGGAAATTAACAATCACAATATTTTAGAAAATTAATTGGAGTTGAATATAATGTTTTTATTCTAAAATATAACCCAAAAAATTACATTGCTTCTCGCAGTAATTTCTGAGAGAAAAAAATCATTCACCTTGACCAGGACTTGAACCTGGAACTCCATGATTTCCGGCCAGGTGCTTCAGCAAGTTAATCTAACAAGGTGCTCTTCTTCTCTGAGGACTTCTTGAGGCTTTACAGGAACAAGATGTTAGATAAACAGCCAAACGTACAATTTTACGAAACAGCTGTAATATAACTAGTCTAACCAGTCAGCTGAATTAAAACATCTTGATTAGAGATATTAGACTCAAGATCTAGGTTAAAGCCTCTAGATATACACAGGGAAGGAGGACACCTAGACAGCTTAAGTGGTTAAAGCACCTGGCCAGAAATCATGGAGTTCCAGGTTCGAGTCCTGGTCAAGATGAATAATTCTTTTTTCTGTTGAAATTCTGTTAATGAAAATACAGTAATTATACTCATTGCTTATTCTCATTCAGTACTTTGAAGTAACCATTGACATACTCCATTAATATTGACTAGCTGAAGACCAGATTTTGATAATCGATTTTTCATGCATAAAACTATTAATTCTACTGCACAAGGTTTATGATTTGGAAACAACAAAAAAAACTGACATGCAAATTTTGTTCCCATTGCTCAAGACTTTTCTTATGATGGAATTTTTCATTTTATACAGAGGTACAGTGGGAAGGGATGAGTACAATTGATGTCTCTCGCTCAATAGTTTGCTATCACAATTGGTTGACATGCTCATTTCAATAGAAGTTTTTTTCAGGCATTATGACAAACACCTCCTACACGCCATAGGTAGTGCAAGAAAGTATATTACACATGAGAAAACTGATGGCCATAAGCGAGAGATGGTTTAGAGTTTTAAAAAAATTCTAAGATTGAATTTATTTATCTCAAGGGTAATATTAAAATGGATGGCAAAAGGGAACAGGAAATTAAAATAGAAAAAGAACCTTTTTGTGCACAAATGCTCCAAATTTTTACATCTTTCTCACCAAATATGACAACTTTCACATAAGTGGGTATCCAATCCAGTAAAACATTCACACCAAGACACAACAAATTGACAATATTAAACCAAATGCTTAACACCCATGACATTTGTACATAATGAAGCATTTAACAAGTGCCACAGATTGATGACCAACCTTGAGTTTCACCAAAATCAGGAACATAAACCATTTGAGTGAATTAAATGCTACATGCATCCACATAATAGGAGACAGGAAGCTTCCCAACTTATGGCACATTTCACAATCATCCTCGACTCTCCTCCGTTTCATGACTCACCAAGGAGAACACATTCTCAGTTGCGAGCATGACAATATCAACTGGAGTGGTATGGTTGGCTACACATATACCATTGCCTTTTGGTCGATACTGCAAATTGTGGAACGTCAGCACTACTGACAAAGACCTTCCAAATATGCGGAAGGAAGTAAGTGATGCTCTGGCATTGAGCCAACGTTTCAGGAGGCAGTCAGGAATTTGGCCAATAACTGAAGCAGATACAACAGTCCATAACACCTAGAATTTGAGACAAGTGCAAGTGGAAAGAGTTTACAATGCCTCACCCACTTCAGATAGGTGAGAGTTCACATCATCTTCAGTGTCTTTTTTCAGCTGAATGATCAGGTAGCACTTCACATGGAGATACTAACTATTTCGACAATATTTATAGAAAATGACCATCATCCAACATTATCTGTAGGCTTCGTATATTAAGTGCAATCAAAATAATTAAATACCAATAGAGGACACATGAATCCAAAAATGATTGCTGTAAGCTTTGAGCTCAACTTTTGATGAAAATCACTATCTCAACTTATAACTAGGGAATATAAAAGGTTAATTCAGAATATGTTGAAATACAAATACAATCTTCAACCAAGCAAATAAACAAAATGGCAAATAATTTATTCAAAAAAGGAAGTTGAGAACCTTGATTCAAAGCAATTTTTCACATTAAATTCCATTTTAAAGCTGTTTTACGACAATTCAACTATGTACTACAATAATATTGATAATGTCGATTGTATACAAAGTCACCAAACTTCCAAGGGAAAACATTTTAATTCACACAATACACCTAGGTACACAATACACCTGGTAGCTACCAGGGAAAAGTGATCAACGGATACTGCTTAAATTCTTCAAAGTGTACACAATAAGATATTTATTCAATCTCTGTTGTCTCTCTCAGAAATCGCCTAAATTAGAAATCGGCATATTTTAGCAGTGTTCGCTATCAAAATACCCTGAGAAATTGAGAATTGAGGAGGTACCTCACAGTCAACAAAGTCAACGCTGGAGATATAGGTATTACTTCAGAGCAAATGGTAACACTAAAAGTGTGGAGAGATCTTAATTGCAGACAGATAATAACAAAACTGATAAATTAATGTAAATGTATTTAAATAATGAAATGCAATTTAAGAATCTGTAAATTTGTCATGAAATGCAAAGTCACCAGATGGTGATCTCACTCATATTATAATTCCATTGGGGAAAACTCGTCTTACTATACTGAGAATCGAGAAGTAAGAGTGGCATTAGGTTTTAAAGTGCTCCAACTTCAAGGTCACTTTGCACTGTCTAGCCTGGCTCAACGGAGGAAATGAAAAGTGATTCTATAAACTGGTATCTTACTGATTTTTTTGACATGACCTGGGTTTCAACACACTATAGTCATCTTCAAATGAGGAATAGTGATTTTAGGGGAAGAGTTGGGGAAGATGGGGGTAGGTTGTCAGCAGTGTGTGGAAGGGTTGGTTCACCCCAAGGACACCTATCAACAAACATTTTATCATACTTCCTAAGTAAAATTCATACTAGCTTTGTTTTTAGAAAATCAAGTGCATATCTTGTCAGACCACAATCTAAAGTTGCATACTCCAGATAAGCTTCATTACTTTTGTGTGCTGTTGCATTTTTTTTAACACCACTTACAACCCTGCATCATTATCCTTTGCTAGCCTCCATTATACCAATTCTACATTCAGTTTCACATTAAATGGCAAAAACAGTGTGCAGAACTTGAAATGTTACAAAATTATTCAATGACAATAACAATGTAAGCACTTAAAATATACCCAAAATAATCACTATAAAGGGAAAAAATAGGTAATCATGTTTCAAAGAATAAACTGGTATTTACAGTAGATAATATGGCTGTTGAGAAAACCTTGGGGCCAATGCCACAACTTCCTAAGAAGATGTGAAGAGTGAATAATTTACCTTTCAGTTAGCAATAGCACAAGGAACATTTTACCCCATAATCACTTCACTACAAGATATTTTGTCTTTAAGGGGCCGTGATACATAGCTGTTTTTCAGACCTATTTTTCAAGGAAGATTGCTCCAACAGGAAGCTAGATATCGGAATGGGGTTTTCAGTAATTAAAAGAGAAAGTATCAAACTATTACTCTATAATCCTAGATTTTACGTAATAAGCCTTGTTAAAAATATATCTCGATGTAAAAATAGACCTTTTTGTTGCAAATATTGGGAGACAGAGGGGCTATTTTTTTAACTTTCGTTATTATAGAGTACAAGATTCAAGCTTAGTCTGTTGGATCCTTGAAAATTATTGATTTTTATTAAAAGACACGCTGCTGAGATATTCTGAAAGTAATTTATGTTTTTCGCCAACTCCAGCCCAGGGATACGCCTCTAGCAACGTGCAAATCACGAAACAGTTCACACATTCTCCGCATACTGCGCTACTCAAAAAGTGGCACGGTCCCTCTACCCTATATCCTAAAACGGTAACCTTGAGGTGTTGGAGCTAGGGGGAAGGGAAAGTGAAGGCGGGCGGGAAGCAGAGGCGAGTGAGACGGAGTGTCTGCTTTACTGACGGGTTATTTCTTGAGTCTCAGCTTAGGTTGTCGCTCTCGGGGTGTCTAGTAACAGTCAAACTGACTAATTGTCAAGTCTCGAAATTTCATCGGAAGCGTACCGATATCGGAAAATTAAAGTAGGCAGTCGCTTGACATTTTCGATGGCGAGGAAAACAAGAAAGGGTGAATTTTTGGCCAAGCGGAGGGAAGAAAAAAGGTAAATATTGTCATTTTTTGTGAAAACACTATCTTAATGTAATGATATATTCATGTGTAAGTATGCAAATTTCTATTATCCGAAACAGGCGTCTCAAAATAATGGGAACAGAGTCGCACGTAGGAGGAACTTCTTGCGCTATTGAAGAAACCCCGTCCAATATTGACGATTCAGTAGCTGATGAAACTTTGCATGATTCATTTGACGATATGGCAATTGCCGAAGAAGGGAAAAACGAAGGTTTATCCGGTGGAGTAACGGGAAGAAGAATTATCGACTTAAAATATGCGACAAATCGGTTTCCAATTTACTGAAAAGGTTTAACCTAAATTTCAACCTGCGTTCTGATAGTAATTCCCAGCCTAGTTCTTCTATTAAACTCGTAACACTTATACAATTATCATAGCGGCCTTTAACAAATCTAGTGGATCTCCTTTGCACACGCTCTAATTCTTTTATCATACCTTCCTCGTACGGATCCCATATACTAGCGGCATATTCTAAATGAGGCCTGACAAGTGTAAAATAGCTTCTAGTACTCTCTCATCGCATTTGCCTAGAACTCTTTTTACGAATCCTGATATATGGTTTGCTACACTAGTTATTTCCCTGATGTATTTCCCCCACAGCATGTCTTCAATGTTGGTGACGCCTAAGTATTTAATAAATTCTACGTTAGATATTTTCTTTTCTTTGATGCAATAATTTTTCTGGGGAAAGTTATTCTTTTTCCCAAAGTTCATTATCGCGCATATATTCAAATTTAATTCTAGCTGCCAACTATCACACCAATCATCAATCGCATATAAATCCTTAGCTAAAGAATGACTATCCTCTTAATTTCTTATTTCCTTATACACTACTGCATCAGAATAAATACGTAAATATGAAGAGATTAGCCGACAGGACTCAGTGGAGAGCTGCGTCAAACCGATCTGAGGATTGATGACCAATGATGACTGCTGCATCATCGGCAAAAAGACGGAGCTTGCTATTTTTAGCTACTGTATTCAAGTCATTTACGGAGAGAAGAAATAAAATTGGGCCTATCACGCTGGGGAACACCCGATGTAACTTTTGCTTCGCCTGAGGTGACACCATCTAATACCATTCATTGAACGCGTTCATGTAGGAAATCTCCTATCCAGCCTACCATATTACTATCTATCCCGTATGATGCTAACTTCGCGAGTAAATTACAGTGGGGAACCTTGTCAAACGCTTTTCTAAATTTAAAAGCGCTGCGTCTACCTGTACGTTACCTTCTCCGGAAACTAAAATATCATGAACGAAAAGACCTAACTGATTTTCGCAAGACCGTCCCTTTCTGGACCCATGCTTATTTGTTATCAATAAATCCTGGCTATCGAGGTGTCCCCTTATTGATGTAACTATCATATGCTGTATAATTTTGCACGGCAGTGACGTTATTGATATTGGTTTATAATTCGATGGATGTTCCCTATCGCCACTTCTAAAAATTGGGATCACGTTTGCTATCTTCCAGTCTTTGGGAACCGCGTGTTCTTCGAGGGATTTGTTAAATATTACTTTAAGATACGGTGCCATTTCGAGAGCTATTTCTTTATACACACGAGCAGGAATTTCATCACGACCTGAGCTCTTGTTCGGGCTAACATTTTTAGTAAGGATACGATTCCGTTATAAGATACAATTATCGATCGGGGGCATTATTTGTTGAAATCGGTCTGGTATTGTTTCGAGCAAACTACGCTTAGATTGATTAAAAACGCTCTGGAAAAATAATTCAACAAATTAGCCTTATCTAAATATTTCGCCCCTATACCCTTTCAAGGAATTAACCGTTGAAATTTTAGTTCCCTGTACTTCCCTAACATATGATCAAAATGCTTTCGGATTCCCCTCTAGTTGTTCTCCAAGTACTTTTCTCTTGAAACCACTTTACGCTTTTCTAAGGGCTATTTTTGCGGCTGCTTTATATGTAACGTTCGATAATTTTTGTAGATCGCTATTAGCTACATTTTTCTTAGTTTCGCGTGGATAACTCGTTGTCGTTTTAAACATTTTTTTAACCTCCACGTTGTACCACCCTGGTTCCCTATTCTCACTCTTATACTCACTCACCGTGTAATTTGGAGGAACTCTTTCCATGTCTGCATCACTATTTTTTCTGATGTTTAGAATTTTTCAAAAGAAGTCTGTAAGTCACGCCTAAATCCGTTAAAATCTGCTTTACTTAAAAGGCAAATCTTTCTTTTTAATTTTACATTTTTGTCAGTATTGAGGGATAATTTAACGTGTACTACCTTGTGGTCACTTATTCCATCGACATTTTTAACTTCAATAACTTTTTCATGGATGTTTGAGGCAAGTAAATCGAGAACATTCTCCCTTCTATTATGCAAATTTACTATTTGATGTACTGCGTATTATGCGAACAGGTTAAAAAATGACGAGCAGATTTCTTTTTCCCTACCCCCAGACTAATGACTACATGTTTTCCAATCTATCGATGTTGTATTGAAATCTCCACCTTTCAATAATCTGTCGTTCGTTGGTATGAGAATTAATGTGCCTGATCTGTTTCTCGAGTTATAATACTGAGTGTACATCGGAATGGGGTGGTCTGTAGTAGGCACAAACGTATATTACTTTCAAATTACCACATTTAGACATTAACACGTGCAAGCCAAGCTACCAGCTGAGACCACCTCCTATTTGTTGCAGTTCTTACGGCTAAACTGTTGTCACAACAACCAATCAACGCGGCTACCTTGAAAAATGAAGTCTATTCATGACTTGGACCGCGGACGCGTTCTCCTGCAGCTACGAACCCCACTAGGACCAGACCGGCTCGGTTCTTAGAAAAACGTAGCGAACGCATTTCCGCGAATTCCACGTTGCCACATGGTATAATGTGGAGTCTGCCAAACAGTTTGGTCCCATCGTATGTTGAAATGGCAACATTGCGTCTAGTGGTCAGCAATGGAAAACTCCGCGGACAGAGGGGATGAGAGGGAAGGGTCGTTATTGCCTCATCACCTCTGCGCAAAGAATTAAAGCGTAGAGGAGACACTGAAAAAAAATATGGCTGGTTGGGTAGGCGCCGACTCTGGTAACTCTACCGGTCGACGGATCGGTCGGTCGGTCTCCATCATCTCAGCACTCGAAAGCGAAAAAATAATCATGTACCACGGCGCCTTAAACATGATATTTTCGAAAGGTATCACATTACATCACCAGCATTAAGAACATCACAAACAAAATGAGCATTTCCCTATTAACTAAAATTGCTGAGAAGCACATCCTCACTTACACAAGCAAACTTAGTTTATGAAGAAATTTGTCGGAGGACAAAAATAAAGTTATCAGGCTAAAAAGATTTTAACTGCTTACATTCAACGTTGCCAACACATAACTAATCTGGATGAGCTACGGTAGGTAACTAATATAATAACCTTAAAATATTTAAAAATTCACATGGGTTAAAGTACAGATTCATATGCATAGCTACATACATCTCAACTTATCCTGATTAAGAAAAGTAAATCGAGTGTCTACAAGGAATGCAAAACTGGAACATCATGAACAGTAAGCGAATGATGATGTTACACCTTTAAAAACATTTACATATTAGATCAGATGTAAACAGATCATACATCAGATGTAAACAGCAACATTATTGCCACTGATGATGGCTTAATGTGATCAAAACATACACATGCAAATTCATACATATAAATCTTCCTGGCATATTACAGCCTTCATATATAAGCCAGTAGATCAATATAAAAAAGTCTCCTGTTATTTTTGAACAGACCAAAAATCTCCTCTAACTGTAGATAGTATCTTTCTAACTATCAGTGGATGGGAGGTACACCACATTTGAATGCTAGTCATGTTACATAAATACATGCCAAATAAAAATGTCACACCATGGGACTCAATTTAGCACTTGATACCACATCATCTTTCAGTCCTACTTCTACAGAACTGCAAAACTTTGACGATAGGTCTTTCCATTATCACTAACATAAAAAGTTAGCTCATTCATCAATTAAAAGTGGGTCAAAACACATCATGAGACCTTTGGAACAATCTTAGGAAATTTATATACACTAATATTGATAAGGATCTAAAAATATAAACTTCATTACAGCTGAACATTTTACTCAGGTTTATCTCTTTTACAACTTACACTGGCCAGACTAAATTCCAAACCAATATAAGAGATGCAGGTTCTACATAACTAACTGATTATTGCACTCCAGGAAACTTGATCCTTAACATGGCCCCAAATGGGCAATGGACGATTTAGCAAAGGAAGAAAACCTTTGTAATTCCACAAATGAGCAGAAGTGACAATTCTTACTTACCCCAATAAAACATATCATCACCCTAAGGGGAAGAAGGAAAAAGTATCGGATACAGAAGCCCAGCATCCATATGATGGTTAGCTTCCAACTGATGAACTCATATCGCCTGTTTGTCCTGGTTAACAAATTCCATGACTAGGGAAAGAGGAAAATTACAAAGAGTTATCCTCATAATACACAAGCTTCAATATGAAAAGTGTTAACAAGTATGAATGAAATTACCTTGAGATCTTCAGCTTCAAACCTATGTGTGACCTCATCTTCAATTATGGCTTCAACACCGGCTTTAACATAGTCTAAGCAATCAGCCAATTCAAATTCCCTTTTTAAAGTCTCAAATGACCTCCTCCTAGGATACTTCACCTAAAATGCAAATTAACAGTCAATTCAGATACAGTATATTTTCCATAAAGCACCATGCACTCCATTGCTGCAATATGGCAGAGTCACTCAACTAAGCTTCAGTATCCTCATATCTGGGTATATGATTCAATTTCATAATAACATATTTAATAGGGTGTAAACTCTTGAGTGACAAATTATGTATTATAAAATAACCCACCAAAGAGATAACACATAGGAAAATACCAAAAATAAAGTTTTACCTCAAAAAACCATTTTAAGGGTAGGTTTCATGACTGATTAAATTTTCCTATGGTTTGAAAGTGACTGTGGATACTGTGGACTTCCTGATTCTCTTTTCGCCACTATAAGAATCAGTGACTGGGACATAAAAGTAACACCCACATCAAAACAATTGTTAAAGTTAAACATATATAAAACCTGGCCTTAGAGGTACCATAAAATCATTGAGTATAAAATTCCTCTAAAATCCTTTGTTACAAAAAGGAAGTTTACATAGTAAAAGACTCCAAGCCAATTTATTCAAATTAACATGTATCAGGAGACAGATGGCACATAATTTTCTAAACTACACCACAAAGAAGAACTCAAAAATCAGAGTAGACTACCCAAATCTCCACTTTAACCGAAATTGCAATGCTAAATGTTTCACACAACCTTGGCTCAATGATTCATGATTGCTGAAAGGAGTTGAAAGAATTAAGGATTATCCAAAAAAATAATATATCATGGAAGAGAATCATCAATATTACATAAGCAAACACTGTTACATGATTGTTGGTGAAAATATGCAATTGGCTTTGTGACACTCTACATGGTGTACTGTCAATTAAATTAGACACATTATTGCATTCACCTATTACACTTTCATAGTCACGGTCAGCATGATTATCATGGTTATTCTCATTGTTAGTGTCCTTGTCTTAGAAAGTCATTAACGTCTATTACCATTACTACAATTGTTATTGAGATGTCACTGGGCTAGCATGCTCTAATCGATCGATATTTTTCCAATGTCTATCAATCACTTGAGGAAATGGTCAATTTTCACTCTGTACATGTAAATATTTTGATGTGATGCCAAAGTCAGCACTCAAGGTTGGCCAACCTATGTTCACATATGTCAATATTGAACCAATCTTCGGCCAATATCATTAGTCTTCCTCGGTATTGGATGAAATTTTTCTTAGCCTAGCCTGTGACACACATGCGACTTTGCTGAAACTTCACGCCGATTGCTAATGAAGAATGATAAAAAAACTACATGACTGACAAGAGCCTTAATTATTATAAGTGTTCAACTGGTTAAGGACATACATGAGCATACCCTCTTCCTTTAAATGGACTTACCATAGCCCCTATTTTTCATATTATGTCCTCCTTTAGTTCAGCATACTTCCCAACTCTCATAATTCTATCCAAACTACCCATTCTTCTCTTCCCTTTACCCTGCTTACCCAACATTCTTCCCTCTTCCAAATCCTTCAAACACCTTCACCTTTAATTACCTTATCCATCCACACCTTCTGCCTTTACCTAATTTCTCCATTTAACTTATTTTTCTCTTCCACCACACTAGTACTTCCTCTTCCATCTTCCTTTCAACCCACCTCAGGTTCTCCATACCCACATCTCAAAAGCTGGCAGTCTCTTTTCCATCACCATTCCTTAAAGTCCATTAGTCTTAATACTCGTGGAATCATCAACTGAACTGAATGGGCACAGGGTAATAGCCATCATCAGACCAATGCATGAGATACTTTTGATACTGCAGCCAAAGACTACAAACTATTACACTTCATCACTTTGAAAAATAACTCCGTACATTTTAAGGATAAAGCATATGAAATTGAATTCCTTCACTTATTCTGGGTATTAACTGTGTGTTTTTCTCTCTTCACTATGTACCCTGTTGGGCAAAAATTACAATGGCATCAGAGTGAGTGTACTCAGGTCCACCAATCCTTTAACCTGAAGACACTGACTAGAATGTCAGTAATACTATGGCCTGAAGGAGTCAATGCACCTATTGAAAACTGAGAAGAAATGAGATCCAATGAACTAACACCATGGAGCCCTGAGAATAAATGCATCAAGCCCAATATGATAGCCACATTTGGTTGAAAGCCAATCCCATGTTTTCATCTTAAGTCCCATTACAATCAAAAACATCCATCCCATGTTTAGCAAATGGTGCACGCATGACATAAATAAGGAATTTACCTCTTCCTTTTCAAGTGCTGCGCTGCTCTTGTGGTCCTCCATTTTCGTATATTGTTCATCGTGGCTTAACTCTGTGTTTTGGTTCGGCCGATGGTTGCACTCAGGGTCTGGTTCCAGGATGAGATCTTCCCGACTGATGAGTGTGTGGTCCCCCATTGGGATGTGACCATTCTGTAGCTTCGGGCTGGTCATGCCATCACTGCACTTGTGGCCGTCCCTGATAGAATTGGAATGATTGTTGTCCAGCACATGGTAGTGTCGCCCATTTCCCATCATGCCACCCACATTGTTTGAAGATGGATTGGCACTGTACTGATTGGATGTCATCCCATGTCCTTCTGTCTCTTCATCTTCACTTTCCGACGAGTACATGCCAATCTCAAAACGCTCTCTCCTTCTTGCTCTCTCAATGTGCTGTCGTCCATACTGTAATAGAAAAAAAAACAGAAAAAACATTATCACCCATTCTAAGACCGCCTTTGGAACATCACCATTAGTGATGCCAAAAATTTCCTCAGGTGAAGAGCAATATTGTAAGCCTTGAGCATAAGCCTTAGCATTAAGACAGCATTATTATGTTAGTCAGCTGTTTAATCAAACAAGTAATCAAAATAATGCCATGGAGAGCAAGGATGTTTCCATTCAGATCTTAAGATTTTATGTATACATTGTTCATTCCAACCCTTCACAGTTTTATGTTCCATCATATGGAAAGAATACCAAACTTAAAAGTACACTCTAGAACACACAGGGGCCTGGGATTCCACTGAAGAATTTCAGCAACTGTTGGGTTTTCAATATTGGTCGTCCAAATGAGGAGCCAGTAGTTTAGCCATCACATTAACCTTTTTTCCACAACAAATTGACACAAAGCCATTTTAAAAAATGGGCCATGTGATAGGTCCACCCTTTTGAATGGCCAAGAAAAAATTTAATCAGCAATCGGCCGTCAAGTCAGGCCAATCAAGTGTCCCATTGTCAATACTTGCATCAGCGAAAATTGCAGCTGCAGACAACTTTCTGGTACTACATTTTCTTTTTACATTCTATCAGTACTATTTCACAGTTCCTACATAATGCGGAGTTACAGATACCAATTGAAATACAAAATGATAAGACATTATACTTGAATGGTCAAAGAAAATATTACCTTTGTGAATAAAAATTCCCTTATGACAAAAGAGTGTACACACTATTTTTAGATATAAATAAGACAAAACATGTTAATCACACAAATATGTACCTCGAGTGATACATTTTAGTTAAATTTAGACATGATAGCTTAAGCTGCTGGTATGTTGGTGGTAGTTAACACAATGAGAGTTTCGCTAGAAAAATCACTTGAACTAAGTACCAAGCTTGAGGCATCAGATGATAGCTTTTATATAGGATTTTGTATTAGATTTCAAAGTAGAACAAATAACCTGCGCTGAAAGCTCATTAGAATCACTACAGCTCCTATCAAGACTGTCACGGATCATCCCATGGACCCCCCACATTAACTATCTGCCATAAACTGTCTCGGAACCACAATACGCATGTATTTTTTAAGCAGAATATATTAATAAACTAAAAACGTTTTTCCTGAAAATCTCAATTTCAAAGTCGATGCAAATGTATATGAATGTAAAAAACAAATTTCTTGAAAAGGCAATGCATTATGGAAAGAATTGCTTACAGTGATTATGCCTTTCAGGTCAGTAACGAGTGGACAACGGTCCAAATGATAAGGAACACACTCGAATGCGTGTACCAGCCTTCATCGGCAATCTTCCGGACGAACCAATTAAAGAGACGGGCACTTTTTTTAAATCGAAAATATAAATGCAAGATTCATGGAGAAATTAAGATACGACGGCAAATATTTCAATCACGATTACGTGGCTTGGCAACAGCTGAGATTGATACTTTCACCGCGATGTACACAGGTGAAATTATTCCAGCAGGGGTGAACGCTTGGCCTCGAGGGCGAAGAAGATTTGTCCGTCGGGTAGTTTGGGTTATCAAATGATACCTCGCCACCAACCAGAATTTTCGCCCTCGATATTCCATCACTTGCCCTCTCACACTGATCTTACAAACTAGTGGCAAGGGGGGAAACTCCCTCAGTATCGCATTAATACCGCCATTCAAGCTGCCAGTCGCATGGCCAGGCCCAAACTAAATTTTCCCGGCTGATGAGCCTTCTGCCCCCATTTTATCGTGCGGTTTGCGGTGACCCCTCGGACATAGGAAACCAATAGCCTGCGGGTTAAAGCTCGAAGTTAAAGCTAAAGTTATTATTCACCGCGAAGTTCAGGAAGTTTGGTTCTTCGACACACGTAAAAATGAATTTTTTAATGATGCCTTAGAACATCGTAAACTAATTTCACCTATAAAGAAGTTTGTCTGACACAATGGCTTAGTGCATATAATGTCATATCTGAGGGAGGCCCTAATTTTATGATAATTTTTCCAAATTTCCCACTGACTTTCCAAAGTTTGCATATTCCCTCAAAATGCTTAAAATCTCCGATTCGCCTGTTCTGCAATAACCCCAGTAAGTCGAGCCAACAAATAATTACGAATGATAAAATTAGAAATAATGACGCAGGGAAACAAATAGAAGCGAAGTCACACCTCCGATCAAATATTTTACTGAATTTAAAAGAGAACGTAATTACAGGTTAGAGTAGAAAAGAATTTCTCTGGTTACTTCAACAGAATAGCGGCTGAATAGGTTTGTTTCACTGTGAACAACTAATTCACGGAGGGGACTCTGCGACTTCACATGGTATTCAAACCCCTATCTCAAACTAACATCGTACCGGATGAAAAACTTTTCGTAATAATCCCAGCCTATTACCGAGCCAGAGCTCATGATTAACAACGAGCATTAATAGTAATCACCATGATTATATAAGTTTTAAATAAAGTCTCGAGGCCTATAAAATTAAATTTAACCAAAAGCCCAAGTTTGTACAGTTAAACTCCACTTATTCCAGACTAACCTGATGCCGTGTTAGTTGTGCGCGCCCAGAAATTTGTGGGACTCCATTGTAATAGTGTTGCTGAATCTTAGGAGCCAACTGTCATAGGGTGGGAGAGGAGAACAGAGCAGCAGTTGGCAGCGAAAGTCAAATATGCAGATGCTTTCTCGTGGTTGAATCGCCGAGAGCTAAGTCTGCAGTGCATACATATTCCTGGAAAAATCCTTTCCTCTTTCGATTAAAAGTAAAACGAGATTGCTAAGATTCCCCCATTACTGATTACACAGGGAGTCGCAGGCTTATGACAAACACTGACCTCATAGGGTCAAGGACATTTCGGACTCCAAGACAGTTCAATTAATGACTGTTGTGCAATGGTTGCAATAGCAGTTTTTTCCAAGGAATGACTCCGTCGACTCAAGCTGCTACATTTTTTTCAAAGCTTCATTACCTGAGGTGATAGTTTCCTCGTCAATACTCGAACGCTTATGCTTCCCCAAGACTTTAAATTATTCACAGCAGTCATCCAAAGGGTAATCACTACTATGAACACGAAGAACAAAAGAAAACGACAGAAAATCAAGCACTGATTTGCAGAGCAGAAACAATGGCGCGACTTCTTTGTTGCACTCTCTCTTCTGGATTACGCACAGAATTTTTTAGAAGCATATAGCCCGCCACAATACTTCACATAGGGCTGTATTTTTAAATGGATAACGATTAATGGTTTTTCAGCCACAACCACATAATACGCAATGTATGAATGTCAAATAAGAGATTCACGAATGCCTTGGTTAGGCAGTTTCATTGATCTCCAAAAATTTTAAAATGCTCATTGCCAGATTTCATTCATTGCCAGAAGATGTAGAGGTAGTACAAGAAGATCTGTACAACAATTTTTCATTGGCAACTGTACGAAGTGCAATAGCAAATACACCAATCGCTAGCTTGATTTTCGCCAACGATATGCATATATTCACCGTCATGTTTACGCCTCCCTTACCATGTGAGATCGCGTTCAATGTTGAAGTTTTGCAACACTCACGCAAGTTCTCGATAGTGAACCAAATGATGAAATACCTATATGACCTTCCATGTCTCAGGATGATGTTAGTGATGATTACGAAACAATCAGAGATGATGACGAAAATAAAGTTGAGGGCATATTTGGTCGCTGAAAACGTAATCGACGAAGAAACAAAAATATAAGTGGGTGGAACGTCAAGAGGGGAGATAAATTGAAGGAAAGGACCGACGAGCATCTTGGACGTCGGCCTCTCTTTATAAGTCGTGGAACACTAATGTCAGCAGTAATTTGGCCCTCTAATGGCATTACTCGAATACATGTCCATTCTTTCTGTTGGTTTATGATTTGGAGCGAGGTGGCGCTATCAATGCCCGAAACAACATAAAATACGAAGTGTTTTTAAAAAATTGATGAACTATATTGATAATTCCCCAACTCACATTAACTCTCAACGCTCTCAACTCACGCCCCAGGAAATACCAAATGGAAAATGAAGGCGTATCAGTCATTGAAGAGGACTATGGTGACAACAGTCTTAAACATTGAAGTATACATCATCATTCAGTGAAAACGAGAACAATGCTAAGAAGAATGAAAGGGTATAGTACAAGAATTCGGAGTGGAAGCCATGTAGTTAAGAAAATAAGAGCCTCTGCACACCGTATGCCAATTAATTTGCAGAAAATGTAGAGGGAATAACAATTTTAAAATTATACAATTAAAATTTGACGTTTTTTCTTCTTAAGTTGCTAATACGATGGGGATCTAGTTGGCATGGAAGCTGGAGTAATGGCTTCACATCCCGACTGTCCGGGGCCAAATTTCGGCAGTAGAAGAGAGTAGAGACGTTTCCTAAGTATAGACATCTCCAATTGAGTGGAGTGCGGAGAGCAATTTAAGTTTAGTGCCCTGTCCGTCAGACGGGACGTTAAAATGAAAACCCTTGGCATCTTTTGTAAAGAGCTGAAGGCTAATACCAACACCGGGTTTCCCTTTACTATCCCTCCTTTCCCTTCCATTCCCATCTGACCATCTCAAAACGGTAATAGGAGCCTTAAATTGCGGTAAAACCACTGATTATTATTAACACACACGTGCGGAACAGACTCAAAATCGCTGATGATGGCTACACTCACTCCCTACCCCTCTTTCTCCAAGATTTCACTCCCTCAAATCACTCTTCCACTCTCATTCGGGGTTTCCGCGGAGATAAACAGCTCGATCTATATAGCAAATAAGGACAATTCTGGAACTCTCACTTTCTTTCCTTCAGATACGGCAAGCAATTATGTAACAGGTTTTCCAAAACACATAAATGGAAAAATGCCACAGTATAGCAATCCAATACGTTGCAGGTCCTAACCACATCCGTACTACCTAGCACACCCTCACGGGAGTTTTTGGCTTGGGTGGCGAGGAACCGTCCACAAAAAGATAAAGAAGGGATGAAGGAAACAGGAAAGAAAATGGATAAAAAGAGAGAAATTAGCGTAACTCTGTTTTCGCATTAGTGCATAAGTGTTTCAATATTATGAGTTAAATACGATTAGTGCTTGGGATTACGCATTCTTGCGCCTATCCATTGGACAGTGCCTTATCGCCACCGTTAAACCTTCCAAAGGATGCCAGGATTTTTTCCACAAAATCATGCACGATTATAAGGATGGTAGGTACCTTTGTGACAAGTTCATAGAATCGTAGCGTATCCCGGGTTCCCAATCCACGTTTTCAATTCAACGTGAAACGCTTTGATTCATCTAGCGGCTCACGGGTTGACTATTTTACTACCACAATGCACCTGGGAAATCTAAGCAGCTTCAATCAATTTTATGTTTCAGCCTGGAGCGCATCCGGATGCACTTCAGCCAGACGAACTGGACTTCCAAAACGAAGCGCCCTGCCGCGGCATTGCGATCTGGTTCACGCTTGGCCTCCCACTTTAAACTTTTAAGGGCAAAATGAGAGAAAATGATGGGCAGCGAGCGGCGTTGGTGGTGTGAGAAAGCTTGCGGAAGAAATTATCCACCGGGTAAAAGAGCTCAAAGGATTTTTTCTCTCGATCCTGTACGGAATTTATGCAAGGAATAATTTGCAATCAAGAGATAAACCAGATTAACAATATTTATATTTTATCAATATTTATATTTTCCGAGAAAATAAATGCAAACTGGGTTTGAGGAACAAGGGTAAATTCATCAAAAAGCAGGCGTGTTTAGGACTTGGAGTTTCAAAATATTTTCACCAAGTAATCATTAAGTTTACCATCCCACTAAGCGTTCAAGAGGTCCATGGGAATGTCCTGGACGATACGGTTTGCCTGATTCCCTTAGGGAGATTAGTGTTCATATGAAGATTTGAGGATAATATTAAGAAACATTACATTGAATCAATTTTGATTTTTCGTAGTTTAGTCTTTTCGTATTATTACATTAGATTTCAGTCACTAAACATTTATATGCGCATGCCACATCTAACTAACTCTGCTTGCCGTAATAATACATCTTTCAGTACATGTGTACATGGTGAAAATGCACCGTAAACAGCTCTCTAGCGCTGTTGATTTGTGACCACTCTTTCTATTTCAGTTGATTTACTCCCCAACGGCACACCCTTTAGGTCTCTTGCAGGGTACTCACAATCAGATAAATGTATAAGACTGCGTGATTGCGATAATGCATTAACACCTCATACTTGGCAATCGATAAATCGCAATATATCGCGGCCACAATGCGAGGGGAGTGGGTTGGAGATAGGCGATTGGGGATACGCTTGGGCGAGCGCGATTTTCTCCGAAGGAGGAGTGGAAAGTTGTCTCGATTTTTTTACCCCCTCTATCATCTTCTCTCCCGGCCAAGGTCAGACACGCACGTGAACCTCCTGCCTTATGGATGGGGCGAGGTCAACAGAGGAGGGGGAGTGGACTAAAGAAGAGGGGGAGGAGAAGAAGAGGGTCAAGCTTCCTCTTGCTGGAAGTGACACAAGCGAGAGGGGAGGGAGAGCGACGTCTACCGAAGAGGCTGATTACCCTTTTTCCTCGTGACCACCGGCCCATGTCGACCCGCCGGATGGGACACCGCTGAACGTTCCGTAGGATGACAAGACATGCTAATCCTCAGTCAATGAATTGGTGAATTCATCGCGGGAGTCTTTTGCTGAAAGCAGCACACATCGACTGACAGCCAACCGAGGCTCTATGCTCGCAGACAGGTGCTACGATAGGTTGAGTGGCGTGCCTAAGTTGTTAACAAAATCAGGTATCACAATCAGACCTTAAATTAAAGCACAGGCTTAACCTCCTGGATATACCTAAGCCGATTGTTTCTCTAAAATTGTTAGAAATGTACGATACTAAGTTAAGTTATATCATAAATAAAATTAGAAGGATAGACAGTGAAATAGGTTTTAAACAACATGTTCCCCGCGCGCAATAACGGAGAACAATAGATTACCCGAAGTAACCAGGAATATAACTACTCTTTATAGGAAATATAGATTTTGGCCTTTTCTGCATGCATGGATGAGACTCTAAGGTAATCTTTTATTTCCCAGCATGATTGGTATGTGACAACAAATATTTGCCGTTGTTTGTACAGTGCCTGGCCCACAGGGTGATAACTCGTCACTGGAGGCTGTTATGCATGTAAAGATGTTTTATTTCACAGGTAGATTTCGTTCAATTGATTTAAAAGCAAAATCGGCAATGTAGTTACTAGCAACAGGATTGTTTACTTTATGGTAATAATATGCCTGGTGTGGAGTCACCCCCTGCCATCGACCCAGGCAGTGGCTGGCAGGCTAATATGCGTACGAACTCAAGAACCGTGGTTTTTTGCCGAGCTCGCTTAATTACCAGGTGAGACTCTACGGCGTATTTACAGTAATTATCTCCCGAATACTTTTTGTGTAGAACTAACAATTTATTTCTCTTACGCAGCCTCGAGAATCCATAGTTGATTTCACAACAGACGATGATAAGCGAGGAGGGAATGGATGAGGTCATTCTGCTTATAAGTGGGGGAGAACGTAAGAGAAAAATTCCCAAACAGAAGCTGTCAACGGCATCGGTAAAATTTGAAAGTGGAAATAGCGAAAGAAATGATTCCATCCCATGCCCTTCTACTATTTACCAAATACGACCTAGCATAATATGCCAGTTTAGTCCGTTGAAGTTGCTATAGTAAGCCTAATTAGCGAGCCCTTTCAAGAAACTTTGAGAAACCTTTAGAAAGTTTGAGCAACCGCCGATATGGGCCAAGAAGTTGACCAAGAATTCTAAAATAACTACGTCAATTGGGAGAACGTCTACTTATGAGACTGGGTAGCGTACTACGGGCCTTCATTTGTCATTTCCCATTTAATTTTCCCACGATTGGAGTGTTCATCGTGTCTCAAAACATACAGGATTACGTTGACCTGTCTTCTTTTTAAAGTTTTGGCCATACTTTTATTTTCTTCCAATCCTCTGAGAACCTCTTCGTTTGTCACACGACCAATTAATTTTATCTTCATCATACTTGAATACCACGACAATTCCGAACGCCTCCAGCCTTGAGTTCTTTTGCGGTTGTCATCTTCATGGAGAAGAAACAAACGCAACCAAGTATCCGAGTTTGTCCACGGGCATTCCTCTTCGTTCGGCACGGATCAAATTTGGATTCGGCTCGTGCGCTCGCGATTAAGTCGGGAGTGCGCAATGGCACGTTACGGAGTGCTCATTGCGGTCGACCAAGAACGGCGATCGTATGGCATGTCGCCGACAAGTGTATGGGCCTAAATTTAACTGCACTCCGTCTGCTAATCCGCGATCCGATCCTCAATTGAGTAGCCAGTCTAAAGAAATAAATATCGTGTACGATCACGATCGAGAAGCGACATCCCCACCAATGTGACGTAAACCACCACCCGTTTGGGATAGTGGGTCGGGGAAGTCGCTTTTGGGATCACATATTCGATCGTAAATAGAGCAGAAATTAGAGATGGGTCGAATAGCGGATTTCTCGTATTCGAATATCGAATTTGAATATTAAATCATGACTCAAATATCTAGAATTTCGAATACCTTGTATACTAGAATTGCAATTGAAATGCTAAATGCTATTCTAAAAATTGATTTGTTGACTGTTTAAGTAAAAAGCTACAACTTGACTAAATTAAAAAAAATAATTCTGGTTATAAAAGGTCAAATACATAATAAAATAAATGCATAATAATAATAATTTTCAACCAATTATGGACTTAAATACATTAACTTTTCTAAGCATTAATAAGTGAGAAGAAATTCAGAATACACCATCTTCTGTCCTGTTTTGAATTAGTATGACGTAGTTCAGAAACACTCCAAATATAGCGTAATTAGCATGCTTATTCGAGATATCGATTATCGAATTCTTTTAGCACAATTATTCGAGACCTCGAATATCGAATAATTTATAGTATTCGAGGTATTCGAGTATTCGCACATCTCTAGCAGAAATCAATGAGTGGTATCACTAAAATCAGTTTCGAAGACAAATTAGTCAGTAAATGCCAGAGATAATTATAATGCCTACAACCATTATTAGAGAATGGCAGAACTCATCGTTGCCAATATAAGGTGAGACGTCCGAACCAAGGAATCATTTTCGCCATTCAGGATGGGTGGGGAAGACCTAGAGAGTGATTCATGGAACAGAGGAAGCGTGGAAAGGTACCCAGCGTCGGCACTGGCCTATTACAAATGAAAGGCACCAAGGGGTCCACTTCTCAACGTGCCATCAAACGAACGGAGCACTACATTTGAAAAATACGCCATTTCCGGGAATCGATCCCGGGCCCTCGGGAAGGGAAGTCAGTGCTGTTCACCACCACACCGACCCGGTCCCCACGAAGGATATAAGTAATGAAATAAATCTCAATAAACGCCTGCTAAACCTGCTATTATTCTTTACAAATTTTTTGGAATGAAGAATCTATTATACGCTGAAACTTACTTATTTGATAACCTCGGATCCGATGGAAAAATATTCAGCGTGCATCAATCAGGAAACACACATTTCCTGAAAACAAAATCGGCCGCTAGGATGAGGCTAAGGGGTGGAGACCAAAGATTATATACCCCAAGGAATCTGTTAATCGGGCGTGGATGGGTCTTCTCCAACTTTCCCTTTTGAAATATTTATGTAAGATAAAAAAACGAGCGATTACACTTTAAAAAAAAAAGAAATAGATAATTCAAATTGCCACGACGGCGGGGAGCTCTCTTCCATGCATTTCCTCGAGCTGCCTCCAAGAGAGCCAGCCCATGCAGTTTCGGGGCCTCACAGTCGGTCGGGTGCAGCGAGACCCAACCACTCTCCCCCAAGGTCACTTCCAGGCGCGAGCGCAAGAAGAGATCCACGTGGAAAGTCTTCCTTGACCGAAAAAAAAACTTAATCGCCGACAGTCGCGCTGCCAGCATAGAAACGGGTAAAATTATCATCCGACAGCCTTCGCCGGTACGCCTATCTCCTCCAGCGAAGAGGAATAAATGCTAAGGTTGAGCGATAGAAGACATTCGCAATTTACCCACGCATTATTCTGATCCTGAATATCAGCTCAAACTGCATAAAAATCGATTGAACGCGATGTTTTCCGTTATAAATTATATACTTCCCCTGGCTGCAGCAGTGGAATTTGGGGTTTAAGCTAAGAAGTGAAGCTGAGTTTAGAACGTGAAGCTATGGTAATCATAAGAATTCTATCCAACGGCTGAATGTTTTGGAAGCTTCGGTGGAAAGATTAAGAAACCGATAATGACCACAGAACGATATGTCATAACTACTAGCATATGCATCTCCTCATATTTAAGACACGAAGAACTCACATCTGACATAAGACGAGTTTCTCCTCTTTCTTTCACAAACTAAAGCAAGATTTGGTCCATTTCATTCTTCAGCGGCTGATAACCTTTTGCTATTCTCAATTGGTCTAAAGAAGCACATTTTTTCTAAAGGTGAACAGGCGGTTGAGGATTTCTACAACGAATAAACAGTAAAAGGCACAGTAAAATCAAAAAGTTATAAAACAACAACCACTCCCCAACGGAAAACGAACCCGCGAACTACTAAGGCTTGGCTTATCAAGAGAGCAGGCAAAAAGACAAGTGGAGGGGCTATTACAGGAGATTATCCCTTCAACTACATCGCTACTAAACTACAATACTTTACAAATGCATTTCCATTGTTTACGATCGCAAAACACCATACAGATACAATATCTTAGTCATTATTATAAATGTAAACCCATTGATAACAATGCAATGCAAGTTAATAACGTTTAAAATGAAATTTTGAGGTTATTCCCCGGAGAATACATTTCGTATACAGTTTACAACTTAGAAAGCAAGTTCCAGGCAGGTTAGACGGATTTTCATTGGAAACCAGCGAGTTCAATTTTCAAGAGTTCAATCTCATTGATTTTGCCGTACACTAGATGTTAGGCCCCGTAATTAGGAGACGCAAGAGACAGAAACGGGTCATTAACACATTTAAGGTGAACGGTGGGGAGCCCTGGCACTAAAGTTTCCATAATTTAAGCTAAGCTGATTTCTAATTTCACGAAAAATACTGACCAAAGTAAATAGAAGCTCACCCTCGACTAAACCGAGGTCAGGAGGGTACAGTTCCACGTGGAAGGGGGTAAAATGTTGGGGAAAAAACATCATCGTGTTGCCCTAACAGGACTTAAATTTGGCCCGCATTTTTTTGCAGAGGGCAAAAGGAGGAAACCACTTTATTTTGCACTAGCCCATGTACCGGTGCTTCCCAGGGTCAGCAAGGACTTTCTTACACCTTATCATGGTGCGTCTCGCATTCCAGAAAACAAAAATAGAAAATAAACTCCCACCACGCGGAACTTGGTTTGGTGTGGCGGCTCACGTACCGAATTCCAATCATCAATGGCCGGGTCTGGATCCCAGGAGTGGCAGAGGCTTTCTTCAGCGTTTTAACGGTCCAACTTGAGAGATGCGCACTTTAAGTTCAGCACTCCATTCATCGTATGGGTCGTAAAATCGTGGACCCCTCGGTAGCCTTTGTTCAAGACAGGCTAATGCCGACGCCGAGTTTCTCTCCGCCGTTTTCTCCTCATTCCGCGGAAAATTATTCCGACCAGCACCCAACTTCAACGGCACAATTTATCCATCCAACCTCAAGAGCGCAAATGACCTTGAGCGTCGGTCGCCTCTCCCAAATAAGTTGTTCTTCCATCTCGATGCCCAAGTGTGCGCGGTAGGGTTAGAATCCAGTGCCTCAACGCTTTGAGGGTCGGATAAGGAATGTTGGGGAAACAAAAAAACGTACCTCTATCTCATTATTAAGCATAGGGCATAAATAAACTCGAGTGGGTACTACTCAATGGGGTCGTTTACCATATTTTTTGCCGAATCTGATAGATTTTGTCAAATATAAAGACCCGAATTTTTCCGTTTTTTGATCCGTCAATTATATCTCCAGTTATAAGCGGCGAAAAACTGATGTTTTAAACCCTTTCGGAAAAGTGGGCGTGGTGCAACCTCTGACGTATATCGACTTCGTTCAATCACAACTGAGCCCGCGAAGCTACTTTGCCTTATCACAATGGGGGGGACACAGCTGACTCTGCCAATAGGAGCAGTTGCGACAGCATCTGTGCGAGCAGACCTACCGAGAACCCCCCTCCACTCCCTTCCCTTCCCCTAAAAGCAGTCAAGGACGGGAGGAAAATGACGTCAATGATATCAAAGCAGCTCTTTCGGTGGGCGTCACCTTTTGCTTATTTTAATTTTTGATTTATGAGTGAATGTTTGTGTTTAGAAGATTAATTTTTTCACTAAAATTCTCCTTTCGTTTCCATCTAACGATTTTGTGTACAAAATTGCAATTTCGGTTCCGGGTAAACGCCCCCATTGACATTGTTTTTGACTGATGGTAGGAACATATGGTTGAATTAATTGAAGATTGAAAAAGAAAGTTAGTACGCATGAACATGAGTTTTTTTGGAGGCAATGCTGGCTGCAGAAGTCAGGTTGGTAACGTGCCGGGCTGCCTCTGGTCGTAGGTTCGAATCCCGCGACGGACATGGGTTTTTTGTTTGTCTCAGGATTGAGAGCTTACGTTACACGATGGGAGATAACCTCAGCAGTTGCAGCACCACAATTCTTCGTTCTACCACCACCATTACTGTTCGGAGGTAATCAGTGATGTGGAGTAACTGAATAAAAGTACCTAACAGAGTTGCCGGTAAATATTACTTTTGGGGTTTTTTTTTCCTTTTAATCGTTACATTTTAAAATTGTAACTGTTACTTGTTACTTGTTGTAATCTACTCAAGGTATTCTGACAGTTATCGCTACTTTCTTGATTTATATTTGTCTTAATTCTGTCAGACGCTCTTCAAATTTTGGAGGTCGACGGCTCCAGCACTATTTATAGTGAAACAGGAAGTTTGTTCGATATTTGTGATTTTAAACATTTGAGGCAATCTTATCTCGCCACACTTCCATCTTTTCCATCGGCAACCTGCATTAGCCAAGATTGGAAGAGAATCCAACATAGGATATTTGGAATCCCATTTTCAGTCAACTAAAGGCATGAGCACCAAAAATATAACCGTGAGATACAAACTTGGCAATGGAGATATAAGGTTCTTAAAATGTTTGCGAGGTTGGTTACTTCTACACAATCTGTGCATGTAGCTTAATTTACCTGTTAAAATGTAAGGATGTCAGTGATCAACACACCTTCCAATAAATTCATTGCCATATAGAAAAAACTAGCTGGTAATTGGGTTGTGTTAAATCTACTATGAAATAAAGATGTGAAAAATGCGGCCAATTAATTCATTGGATCTACCACAAGTGTTCAATCCTACAGTTACAATGTTGCTCGAGAAGGGAATTGTTGATAATATGCATAAAATATTTCCATTAAATACAGTGTTAAAATAATACTTGATGCAAAAAACATCATGCAATAGATCCTTCCGTATTGATCTCTCAGATCCGTCAGTTTTTAAAAAGTAACTGTAAGCTGCTTGTAACTGTAACTAGTTACTTTAAAAAATGTACCAGATACTTGTAACTGTCCACAAATTTTTAAGAGCAACTGTAACTGAACACTTAGTTTTTTTTGTACTCTTCCCATCTCTGGAGGTAATGCATCTGAGATTCTCAACAAAATGAAATGGCGAAGGAGAAAGGAAGATAACATACACTTGGACTGCTCAAGGACGAAAAGAGAGTAAAAACAACGAATGAAAGAAGGCGGTAGCTTGACAGTATAGTCTTTTTCAGGGTTTGAAAGAGATCGTTAAGCTTATCTTTTAGTTCAAAAGGTCTTTGTCTAGATGGCGTGCGTTTAAATCCCTAACTCAGGGCATGACCGAGCAAGCGAGTGAGACACGTGTTGGGGAAAAATCTGGGAGAATTGGAAACCCTTTGGACGTTTGATAGAGGTTTTAGCGCAGACCTCTCCGACGTGCTTTAGCCACATGAGAAAAGAACCCAAGCAGAAGGGTCATTTAAGAAAGAACGACTAGCAGTAAGAAAAAAAGAGGGAGGGCAAGGTGCTCTCTACCTCAATTCAGATAGACGCCCATCAAAGTGATTCACTGACGAGTACTCTTCGGGCAATGCAAAAAAAATCGAGGAAAGAGACGACGAGCACGGAAAAAAACAAGTTTTTCTCTCTCGTATACTTCGATTTCCGATTCGCTTCAATCTCACCGTTTAAGTGCCGCATCGTGAACGACAGTAAAAAAAAAGAAAGGCTTGGAACGAAGATGCCCGAGTTGTCGCTGTGAGTGTATGACGACGGTATCCTGGAAACTAGGACCCCGCCTACGCGAGATGCGGCCTATTTAGACGGGATCTAGTCCGACCTTAATTCTTATTGACTTCCTCAGTTCTCCGGGCGGGGGCTTAACTTTTGGGACGGACGGCTGAACGGAAACGGGGGCGTGGGCAGGATCCAGCACACGCGCTAAACCGCTCTCCGAAGCAGAAAAGCGACGGGGAAAACAGAGACGCACGCTATTATTCCTGTTTCAACTCTGGGTTGGCAACGCTCCTTACGTAACAGACCCCACTGCGAATAAAACGAAAAAAATCTGAAAAAGAATTAGTTCACAATGCGCCTGGCGCACTTCGTGGAATCGATGTGAGTTTTAATTTCATTCGCTATCTACGCTTTACTCTTTTTTTTGGCGAATTCCATAAATTACAAAATTTAACTTTAACTACACAACTAGTATTTTAGTAACTAAAATAGGTTTTGAATTCTTGACATTAATGGTGGTGAAGGCTCACCCCCTGACACACCCCCTTCCCGGCCTACAGGATATTATTGCGTAATGTACCTAGATATTATTGTGTAAATGTAGATATGAGTGCATGACCGTTCTTTACAATGCGACGAAATAACGTACAATACAAACATTTCCTGCCCCTATTGGCCCGAACGGTTCGGAGGAAGAGCGATTATTGAGCAGCAGCAGGAGAGGCAACCGACAGCCCAGGTCATTCGCGCCACTAATGATAGGTGGAGAATAAGGTAGAGGTAAGGATGTCTAATGAAAGGGCTGAACAGAGGAGTGAAAGTTGGCGTCGAAATTAACCTACTCTATCCTCAAAGGCACCAAAGGGTCCACAGATTAAAGTCCAGTCCGACGGAAGGAGTGCTCTAAGCTCGAAGTGTTCTCCACACAGCACTCGTTCAGGGAATTACCTATCATATGATTCATGACCTGTATTATGATTCATGAGCAGAGCTTGACGCCGCTTCGAGGATATGTGGCATGAGGTTTAGCATCATTAAGAATTCACTACCTACGTACATAAATATATATGTTACAACGAGCAAGAGTAGTGCTCACAAGAAAGAAAAGTATCAGGCCGACAGATTACAGAGATAAATGAGTTACGAGGTGAAAAACTCGCCTTAAAGGAAAACATTTTGCCAATGAAAGAAATTACCTTAATTAGGAAGAAAAGGTACGCGAGTTGGTATGAATGTAAATGAGTTGAGGGTAATCGTTTAGTCAACAAGTCATCCGCTACAATCGGACGTAGAGTACGACAAAAATATCTTGATGAATTCGTAACACGAACCAAAATTCTAAAAAAAAAAAATTCAATTGGAGCACACAGAATACAATGCTGCATCTCAAATACGACTTGTAGCAAGAGCACGCAGAGAGAAAAAATAATGGCATTATCTTTCAGTTAGCAACTCTCGACGAAATTATTTCTTTTAATTGCTCCGTGACTCTTCCCGAGTCGCGTTTGCATTTTATTTTAGAGAGCGGTGTTTCTCTAGTTTACTACGGAAGCAAGATGGGTGTTTCTAAGGCAAGAGGATTGGGTTTTAAGGCCAATGTCACTGGATTTTCACGGTCAAATTCTAAGCCTACTGGCCATTACAAAAAGCCACATGAATAAGGTACGACTACACAGCAGACATTAATACCCTAAAACTTCCATCGTTCCGATGGCTTCTTCTTTTTATCGTACATCCATTGCCATTAACATTCTAAGAAAGGGTATTCAACACCCATCTTCCGCGTATCTGCAACCATTCTCCTCTACATTTATGTACAAGAATTGCGCACGACATCACAGGGAGTGTAGCGAGGTATCACACATCAAATATGCACTACTCACCAACGAAAAACGGAATGGGTTCCAGTAATTCCGAAAACTTGTGAAGTGCGGTACCTACCGCAACGAAATTACTAAAGGCTGTTTACATGAAGAAATCAATTGCAAGATTTGTACTTTTATTACTATGCAGATACTAACCATCTAACTGCATGTGACCCAATTATCTAACATGCTTCTATGTAGTTGCCAAGTTGCAGTTCTTGCCAATAGTGAAAGCTTTTTGATCTTCATCCCCTGCCACACATCCTCGCGGTGGCTTGCAGGGTATTGCATACATGTAGATGTAGACTTGAGGCGGTGTCAAATCGCGGGAATTGCATAAATGAATGGTAAAAATAAAACAGATCCTACTTCCAAGCATTCGTTCTTTCAATAGAGAAGTGTTCCGTGCAATTCATTGCTTTATATGATTCGATTACCGCTGCTAATCCCTACAGGGATCGGACTACGCAATGATAAGCATCGTGTAAACAACCTTAAGACTTCGTCGTAAGCTAAGTAAGAGAAATATGCAATTCAACTAAATGGCAGCAAGGGCTTCGAAGAATATTAGGTAAGCAACATCTAAAAATGGAAAAAAAAGATGCCAAAATTTACGCCACGTGATGAGGTGGAGGTGTCAGGAGAAGCAAGAGGGAGAAGTCGTCATGGGAAATACACGCGAAACGTTGCGGCTGCACACCCAGACGCCTTTGGTTAGACTATTGTAATTCCGAAGTTTGAATTACATCGAAATAATTCCCAACTACGTTCATTCCGACGTGTAATTAGAACTACGTTGAGGTAGTGTTACTTATCACGGGAAGTGACAGAGAGCTGAATTCATGAGCGTCCATAACAGTAGCAGGGTGTGGGGAGTCCGGGTAGGACTTGCAAGGAACAGAGAAAAGGGTAAAGAGAAACCCTCAAGCTGGTCATCAGACCACTCTCAACGAAAGGTGCCACGAGATCCGTGGTATAATGTGAAAATGCCAACCAGGAGGCCAACCGGGGTCTTCGGGAAGTGACGTTTTATTTCCTCCCTATGCCAAACAATTCGCTAACCACTTTCCCTTCCCAAGCACTTGATTGTCACCTTTAAACGAGATAAATTACACCACACTACACTGTATTTCCAATACAGAAAGTTGTCCATGCTATGAAATACACTCATATGACCCAGATATATTAAGTTAGTAGATAGGTGCGTGAGAAATAATGACATAAATTCTCGTAAATGCAAGCAAATTTTATCTGTATTCGCGAGTTCCACAAGAAAAATAGCGAAATTAAAGGCATTTTGCTGCTGAAAGACCACGTCAAAGGGCTGTGAGACTGCAATAATAATTTTTTGACTATAATTTTAAGACAGCCAAGGCGACAGTAAGCGAATTTCTGCATTTTCGCCCAATAGTGAAGCTTACAAAAAAAGCACCGAAAACTAACATCGAAAAGTCTCCCATATTCCGCAATTACAAGAAATGAGAACTTCTGATCCGCTTTCTGAACAAAAGCTCTCACCACGAACGAAATCTCGCACGAATTCTTTTCCCAAATGTCAGGGAAGTCACTTCCATTTGTTTCCGGCGTCGCCATGGGAACCGAAAACGTCGTCGACGGATGGGCGCTGCTCGATTCACCCGGCTCCACCCATCTTGTCCCCCAACTTCGAGACAATTGTCGTCGGTGCCAACACCCACGCAACCCCCTTGAGGAGCCGACGAAAGATATGAAAACGGTAAGGAGGGACGGGAGTATTAACTTCCGAGTCCCAGATGGTGCGTGCGCAGCGCAGCAAGGCGTGGACACGTGGTTTTCGGTTTTCTGCGTCGCCGCTCCCGGACAATGACCACCCATCACCTGGGAGGAAGGGGGATGAAGAGCTTCCTGAACCCACTCCACACGAGAAGGGGCGTGGAGAAGGAGTCTGGAGAGGATCGGAGAGCCATGCACTTGCGCCGAGTGGCAGCGACGCCACGGCATTTCAGAAAGGCCGTAAATAACTCAGCTACCGATGGCGACGAGTTCCTTAACCCATAGCCGCTCAACCAAGAAGCGTATTAACTCCAGACTTCAAAGACAGGAAACTTTACAGCAGACCGCACACGCGAGACAACAGCAGAGACCACTCCCGGAAGAGATGCAACACGGAATAGGATAAGTTTTGGTGTGCAACATAGGATAAATTTTGGTTTCCATTAATATCATGCGGAACACACAGTAGTGTGACGTATAATAATCATAGAAATGTCTCCTTAGGTAGGTAGTATTTGTCAACTTAACGGGATGTACGTAGAGTATGTTTGATGACAACTCACCCCTAGCCACACACCATCAAGGTAGCTTGCAGGGCAGTCAGTAGATATGGAGACAGTTAACTTTGGAACAGAGGATCGAAATGAAATAATTAGTCAACACTTCTAGGGATTCTACTGGTTGAAAGTAATAAAATTAGGTTTTAAGAAATAGCATTCAACTATGCCGCGATAAGTAGTACACATGAAACAATCGCATCCTTCGTGGGCGAAAAAAGCAAGATTTGGCTTTCCATTTTTGCCACTATGGAGTAACGAAAATGTCATAGGAGGAGAAAAAATTAAATACGGAAAATATAAAACGAAGATGAGACAACCTAGTGGGGCATGTATTGATACAAGATCCTCGAGAAGACCATCGTTGAGAGAAAATAAATTGGAAGAATGATCTGAAGACCTCGCTTGAAACATTGAGAACACCGTGAATTATGTGAAAGAAATAATTAGGATGTTAATGCGTAAAGACTAGCAGTCAGATGAAAAGAGGGGAGCTGAGTGAAATAAATTTAATGATCTAAACGACTCCTGATGACGATAAGACCATGCCTTGGGTGATGTTAACCCTTGCTGGACCAAGCTTTTTTTGGTAACACGCTGAAACAAAGGAGGGTCAAAAAATGTCCACTTACATTTTTTTTAGTTGAAGCTAATTGAAAACAAACTAAAATTAAAAACCTCCTTTAATGTGTCCTTTATAGTATTTTGTGCTATACCTATAATGTAATAATAACAATAACATAATAGGTACATTCTGTATTTGGCAATAAAAATCCTAATTTCTATTGGGCGCTTTAGTAATTAAAATATCAAAAAAGTGATGGACTTTTTTTAAATCCTCTCTTGGTCTGCAAGGGTTAAACTAGCTATGGCGACAATCCGCATTCAGTCAGTGTATACGAACCCGAAGGAACAAAGGAAGCCATGTAGCAGTTACCTACTACCGTTGATGACGATGGCCAGTATCAACTGCTCATACGCGGACTGCTTCAAGAAGGAAGCAATGTCTCTTTAACCGTCGGAGTGCACCAAAGATAATCAGTCCGTTCTACCTCTAAGATTGCCCGAAACCAACTGCTCCAACGGAAGGATCCAGTAGGGGTACGAAGAGTATCTGACAGGAAGGTTAGACACTTGAGCTAAATTAGTTAATAGTTTCAGGCTTAACACTGTGGAAATCTTTCATCGTAGGAATGAAGGATGAAATTGAAACACTGCAATTTCCACACACAGTTTTATTCTCCACGACCATGGTTTCGTTGCAAAGCAACATCATCAGGTGAATTATCAAGTACAGAGATCAGCTATATATAGCTTGTATGGACAACCTATATATACTGATCTCTGTACTTGATATTTCACCTGATGATGTTGCTTTGCAACGAAACCATGTCTTGTCTTGTCTTGTCTTGCGCTTTATTTTACCTGGGCAGGTTGAGGCCACAATCCGGCCCCCTCTTCCACCTGAGATGGTCGTGGAGAATAAAACTGTGTGTGGAAATTGCAGTGTTTCAATTGCATCCTTCATTCATACTTGAGCTAAATTAAAAATATTTAAAGCGTATAATTCTCAAAAAGGAATTAACATTACCGAGCTAAGCTTGATTTAAAGGTAATGTAACACTGGCATAAAATCTAATACGAAATAAACATCCCACTCAAATCATCACGGCCTTTCTTCTATTGTAATTTCTTTTGTTTTGCAGTACACGCAAGGCTTACATATCCGACCACCTAAGACAAATGTTCAACGCCCTCACTTATCTGATGTCACCTGATATTGACCTCGGGTCCGAATCCCGTTAAGTCCCCATCATTAGAATCCCAAAACAGATCAAGGTTTGCTAGGTCCGAAGGGATTGAGAAAAACAAGATGAACGTCACCTCGCACATAAAATATCAATTCACCCAAAATGGCTGGCTACACGTGCGAGGAATCGGCGAAGCATTCATCATCATTGCACAAAAAAAATCAGGAACCTCATCACACAAGAAAATTCTCTAATACATGAAAAATGCTATTGGTTAGTTTCTTTTAAAATAAAAAAATCATACAGCGTTTGGTTCAATTATAAAAATAAAATTAGAGAGATCGTAGAAAAGACACCAACAAATGCTATTTCTCGCATGAAAACAAATGCTATTTATTATTCATGAAATATAGGATGATAATAGATTATATTTAGGCGTGGAGAGAATTAGTTGGTGCAAATGTTGATTTTAGGGCTTTTTTCACACGCGAAGGATACTCAATGTATATACGAGGCATGAGTGATGTTGCTCTGGACATCTACTGGCATAATTAGCACGTAAAGACAAACATTTGTTTAAAATTGAAGCATTACCATTTTAAGAGTTTGAAATTACAAGAAGTTTACAATGTGAAACTACCTAGTTCCCTAAGCGAGTTTAAGTGACTTAACAATAAATCTGGAAGCATAGTTACTAAAAATATATTTGGAGGAATTCCTCGATAATTCCTGGTATGTAGTCATCCCCAGCCACAAACACTTGCGGTGGCTTACAGGCCAATGTGATATGTAAATACAGATAAATGCCTTTATAACCGATAATTCCTTTATTATTATGCACAAAATAACCATCTAGCTGCATATGACTCTATTAACTAACATGTTTCCATGCAGTAGCCTAGTCACATGTCAATAGTTCATGTTCGGAGATCTTCACCCTCTGCCACACACCCTAGGGGTGGCTTGCTGGGTATTGCGTAGATATAGACTCATAGTAGTAGTAGCGATTGCTAGGAGGAGGCGACTCATGTTATCTATGCCATCGGGAATGGTTGCGTGATAGGGGTCCATTCAATCAGTGGGTTTCATTGGGCAGGGAGGAAGAGCTGAGAAAAACACAGCATCAGAATTTGCCTACTCTTGAACGAAAAGCGTCGAGGCGTCCACGGTTCAACGTCCCAATCGACGAACGGAGTAGAGAACTTAAATTGCTCTCCTCACCCCACACAAGTCCCCACACTCAAGCATTTCCGCAATTGCCGAGATTCGAACCTGGGCCTACGGGAAGGGAAGGCAGTACTCTAGACACCAAATCCATCCTATCCCACAGCGAATCGTTCCGACTACTCTCGTCAACTTTCCGACAAGAGTTCCATCGGATGGGAGTGGTATAAAGTACTGCGTATTGATGACGCCCTACATTTTTTTCAAGGACAAAATTCCGTCTGATATTCGCGGAACTGACCAGTATAACGTATGCATGCCTATTTCCTGTCCACCGAATGAAGGGTTTGCGATTTAAATGCACAAGCGTGACCTTCTACGTCAATTAAATACGCCACTCCTGGGTCAATGACCCTGCTAATGCAGTACATCTTTTGAAGGACACGAACATGACAGCTCCTACATAGATAAATGAGGTCGTGGCCGCGTAAGTGCTGAGTTAATATATAGCCGATATAATACTACAAAACTATTTATAACTCCTGAGCCCAACTCAAAGTATTGAAAGTCGAGCTTCAAGCATTTTACACACAAGACATGGAATAGAAAAGTAATCAGCAGTCACACGAAACCACGCGAAAAAAAATCCGCTGGTCCTTAATTTAGAATATTGAATGTTACTAACATTTTTTCCATTGTGATTAATGCTGAGTTTGATTCTCCTACGCAGGAATAATTAGCAACCGATTTTCCAAGCCCTCGTAAAACCAACAGCACATTCGCCTGTAAAATCATCAATATTTAGAATTTTTGTTAATAAACAATCACACTTCGAAATCGGGCCTCCTTGGGCTTAAATAGACCCACAGTAATAAATATTTTTTTTATCCCGAAGATAGGAACAAAGTGAAGTATCCGGGCACAGATGCACGTAAGGATTATCAACCGCGAATTTCTCAATAGCACTAAAAAAAACATCGTCAACGACATTCACCTAGAAGATAATTCGTGTCACATTCCGACAGTTCATTAAATTCGTCCAAGGTGCGATAATTGGCAGATTGGGTCATAAACGACAGCACAAAAAGAGACGAGCGCCTTGAGAAAAAAATTGACCTTATCAATGCAATATTGTGCTCGCACTCCCTTCCACCGAAGTACGACTCCCCCATCGCTGCAGAAAGTTCCCAATCGATACGCTCCACGTCAACAACTTTTCGCCGGCAGGCACCGAGGGCTTCCACGTCCCCTGAATTATCACCTTCCGGGTGATAATTCTGGCCTCGGACACACACGACTTGGAACCGCCATTTTCATTTGTTTCTTCTTTCAAAACTGGGAGCGAACCTTCAAATGAGGATCACAATTCGAGCAGGTGCATTCAACGTTTGATTTTTGGGGAGGTGACTAAAATCACAGGATATATGAGTTATTAGAGATAGATCGGTGACTCTAATGAGCTGTAAAAAAATACGCAGTCATAGCCAGCAATCCTGAGATTGGTTTGAGGCAGCTTTCCACCCAATTCTCCAACTGTTATACTATTTGAGGACCCAACCCAAAAGGTAGAACTATGATGCTGGTAATTACGCTTCAAATTCCAAACAGGAATTTCTTTTTCAACAAACAAATAAATATGATAGCGAAGAAATTTTCGGACTAGACTTTTTATTTACACTCCCAGTCCTAAGAAGAGAGGGAGAAAAGAGTATCTTTCGAAACCCCTATGAAGAAGACAAGGCAATTTAATCGGCCATATCCTGTGAAGTGATGGTCTGATGAAGAAAATCATCGAATGACTGGTGAACGGGAAGAATTGCAAAGCAAGGCCTCGTATGAGATACGTATAAAAAGTCATGACGGATGCGAAAGACAAAAAATACGTAACTATGAAGAGGTTAGCTGATAAGAACATCGAGAGGAGAACTACGTCAAACCGGTCTCAGGATTGGTGATTGATGATAATAATGACTGTGACGATAATATGAGTGAAATCAATCATGGGGAAATTACCAGAAGCCGATGCCTTTAATCTGGATGAACTTTGGTGCATGCAGAGCTCACCTGAGTGGAGTTTAGCGCAGAGCATCTATGAAACCGCGCTCATCAAGCATGCACCTGCCTCAACGTCACGAGTGGCCCGAAGGCGGAGGAAATATAGGAAGGCAAATATTTTAAAGCATGGAACCGAGCAATTCGGGGGGCTTTGATTGGGAAGGAGCGATCGATGGCAATTTGATTACGGCGCGGGAGTGACATGTTGCCAAGGACGTCGGGAGAGCCGGTCGTAAGCCGGAGGCGAGGGCTCACGAGGGCGCGGAAAAAAAAGTTGATGAGACGGGATCGATGTTGTAGCCTCCAGGGTGAGTGCGCACGGAAGGTACTTGTGGTATTAAAAGGGCGGATCACCGGGCCCTCGTAAAGGTCGCCTGAGGGAGAGAGAGCGGGATGCAGGGAAGCGATCACAAAAAATTGTCGCGTCACCAGGTAGGGCAAATTCATTAAAATGGTACGAAGAGCATCCAAGGTCGACCAAAAACAGTTAACAAAACTATAAATGCACAATATTAGTCACTTTTACTTACTACAATATTTGAAAAATTTGTACACCTACGGATAATTTAATACAATTAAGCAGCTACAGCGAAACTAACATTTCAAACGATCCAACGAGATGACTCGGAGAGAGGATTTATATTAATCTAAAAATAATTTTAAATACCCACAAAATTATTAAATCATAATTTTTAGAATGGGAATCGATTAAATACCCATGTATGGCTAGACATTCAATAAAATATTAATTTTATTCCAATTTATACGTCAAGTATTGCTCTAAATCGTTTATTTTATGAAACAAAAGCATGCGCACAAAAATAACAATTTGCTCACGACCCAGATTTAGAAGTACATATATATTTATTTATTTTATCTAGCATTATTTTATTTAAGTAGATACACCATAAAGTTTTTTCTGAATGATTTATAATTTTTCTTCGCATGCTTTCATTATATAATCATCATTAAATTACACACAGATATCGGATTTCTCGATTTCTTTGCCTCAATAAGTCCAACTGTACACGAGCAAACATTACCACAGAGGTCATATTAGCCTGCCCCACTGGACGAAACGGACTGGAGGCAATCATCCGCGCGTATTGGCCCCGCCACTGACACCTCGGACAGGCTCCCTCCTGCGAGCGCAGCTAAAAGCATTGGCGGCGCACGCTAGTCTATCCGTCTCTGCGACTATAAACGATGTGCCATCCGCCGCTTGGGGATTTCACGACGGATTGAAGGCCGAAGGGGGGGCGTGAATGAATGCGCGCTGCTGCCTTGATTCGCTGCCGTTGGGGCGCCGATCGAGCGAAAGGGAAGGGATGGAGGGGTCAACGCCGCCAGGAAGACATGACTCACATGCAAAACTAAGCGGCGATGGAGACAAGGGAAAGGGGTGTCCCGCACCCTCCCCCAAACACTCACGCCACCACCTGCTTGCCATTCGCAAACCCTCTTCCGCCCACACACATCCCGTCCGACTCCCATTACGGCTTCCCTTATGATGCGAGAGACCTCGAACCCGCGTATGGGTTCGGTTGGAACCGGTGGTTTAGTGTTAGATTCCCACCCAGTGAGCCCAGATTTGAGGCCCGGCAGAACATGATTTTATCAGTATAAAACCGCTACCCAAAATAGAGTTTTGATTTGAGCACTTCCAGTTCAGTACACCGTCCGTCGGAAGGGACGTTGAGCTCTGGACCCCTAGACGCCTAGCATCAAGAGCAGGCTAGTGCCACGGGATGCCGGAAGGCCCCACTCTCCACCCTTCCACCTATCTTCCTAAATAACTTACATTCTAAATTCATTCCTAAATAAATACATGCCTACATTTAACTCACATCTACCTGCAAGCTGCCTCGAGAGTGCATGGTAGTGGAACTCATGAACTGAAGACATGAATAGCGCATAGCGAAGGAAGTATGATAAAGGGGTTTGTGCGTTGGCTGGAGTGTTGACCTCCCCCCGAAAGCCCGGGCTCGAGTCCCAGCAGTGGCAGAATCTCCACTGGCGCCCACTTATGGAGTGGAGAGCACTCCCCAAGTTCAGTACTCCGTCCGTCGGATGGGACGTTAAACCGTGGACCTCTTGACGCCTTCATTTAAGAGCAGACGCCGAAACCGGGTATCTTCACATTCCTTCTCCCTCCTGCTATCTTTCCCATCCCATCTTAACACCGCTTCTTCCGCTCTGAGGCGCCTTCATGCGCGGGACAGACTTGAAACCACCGACGTTGATCATGATGACTCTAAGGAGCTGAGAGCTTAGTTCAAATATGTAACTTGTAACGGAAAAAAATTTCATCTAGTGAAGGAAAGCATTTGGTCATGGGAGAAATTACTTCGGTAGACACCACGCGATCATCGAGAGAGCGAGATAAAAGTACAAGGTATACTACTTAACTTTCAACACCAAGTACGGAGGCGTCACACTACGTTACGACAGACAGGACCACCCACGTAAAACAAGAGCTACGATGGAAGACGAGGGTTCCGGCGTGATTTTGAGGAAAGGATTTATTTGGACCTTAAACCCTTCGCATCCCGAGTTTGGATTCAGGTCACACCGCACAGTGTTAATCTCAACCTCAACTCTCCAAGGCATTAGTCCACGAGGAACTTCGACCTTGACTCGCCTCGCGACCTCTAGCCCTCTAGTCGCCTAACCCTTACTCACACACCCGCCAGAAAAGGCACCAACACAAGTAAAAAAAAACTGTGGTTATAAATGGAGATAGGGCTGAAGGTCGAAAAGTAGGCCACCAGTGGAAACCTTTATGAAATTGCATAAATTCTAATCCAGGAAATTAAACGATTCAGGCGTGATACACTGGAATGGCTTTATTGTACTTCAAGGACAAAATCAAATTCACTACTACTGTCCACAAAATGTACAACACAACGCGTTTCGAGGACTTGTCTCGAGTTCTAGTCTTGAGCATATTTAAGTCTTATGAAGGCAAGTTTTTTCCGTAATTTTTCACGGCTATCGTAAGAAATACTACGTTCGAAGAACTGCATATATGCAATGCGTTTTATAAACGTTTACACCAGCATTTAAAAATGAAATTTAAAGAGCATAGTTACATCAACTGCAGGAAATTACCTATTTTTATAAAGTAGGTGGAGATATATTATTAATACGTAAATGAATTCGACGTAAAAATCCTCCGATGCTTGACTGCAAGACATGCTCAAATATATTTTTTAACATCGATCTGTAACGTCTTTGTATTGTGCAGATGCATGTGAGAGTATGTGTATCAATAATACAGGTTAACGTCCGTCCGAATGATGACATTTTCCGAGATATTCTATTTTTTGAGCTATATTTAAAATACGGGAGAAGATGCCATCGCTAAAGAACGTTTTTGACAACCTATTGGAAATACACTAATAATATCCGAAAAATCTTTACTTTAAACGTGGTTTCGAGACCAAGAATTATTTCCACTACTTTTTCACGATTTTCTTCAATTCCATGACGCGTGTCCATTCTGAGCGGATGTGCATCGCAGGCCCTACCCTAATATTCTCTCGAAGAATTTTTCCTCCGGAGCAAGAGCGCCCCCTCTCCCATCCGACGTCGACGTCCCGTTAATTAAGCAGCAGACCAAATCGCTCGAGTCGACAGCGGAAGTTCACGGAATGTAACCGGACGAAATTTATTTTTTTCTTTCGACGATAGCAACCGCTACTGATAGTATTTTTCGCATCCGCCGGGAAAAACTGCATCGCGAAAGAGTTAAACGTGAAACAACGAGAGTTCCGAGCACCTTCTCCACTTCGAGTTCGCGAAAAATAGAAAAATAGAAAAACTGCCCTAAATATATCACCCGGCAAGGAGACCGTGACAGAAAACGTTCATTATCCGAGCACACAATATATACGCCGATGAGAACGAAATCACCGTGGGTCGTGTCCATAAGATGAAGCTTCGAGGAAGCCTACCGAAAGGGCGTCTGCACTCCAAGGAACGATTCAGAGCTCTCAAATCCCGCGAGACGCACGCTTCCTGTGGCGAGAAAACGTTCAGAGCGGTTGATTGACCGGAATTCTGCCAATCCAGCCGTGAAAAGTGGCGAACAGAAAAATTTTACGGCGGCGCTCAATTTTGCGGCAACGCGAAGTCTACTCAAGTCAGATCCACGCTTTGCGAGAACTTCAACTTCCCCACGAAGTACCTCACATCCAGTTTCGAGTCCTCAACAACGAAGGACCTTCACCTATGCCTACAATGACACACGTGACGTAACTGTGACACGCAGATTACGATATTGCACTGCAACATTAACTTAATATCTCAAAGGTAACGATACATCGAATTGCAATGGAACTTGACATTATCGTGTGCGATATTACCTTTTATACCTCAATCATATCGACACATCGAATCGCAATGTAAATTGACATAATCACGTGATATCAAAAATCGAATGAAATCGTAAATCGTACGATACTGCTCATCACGTGATACGGCATATCACATAATATTGCCGCTGCATCGTGTACGCTGCAATCTTCCGGTAGCGTTATCAAGTTCATATCGAGGTACAGCCTAGCATACAACTATATTTCTTTCCTTAATTAAAAAATAACTGGGCGAACGAGACGTATCACACTGTAACTCTTCAAAATTTGCCTAGGTAATGGTACACTGTATCCATTCCTCACTCTGTTAGGTATGTAACGCAAGGCGTATCGCAAGGAGAGTTTGGTCACCAGTTAGTCCAACGTGGGAGAATGGGAAAAGGATTTTCCGACTATTTCTCTAATTTTATCGCTTCTGCCCAATCTGCCGAAGTAAGCTGTTATGAAGGAGCAGGGCAAAATGTACACGGCCATCGCCTTCCTCCATTCGGCTGTTGGGAAACTTGAATCGCCTGACGACGGAGCTATTCCGTTGGCCATTTTTATTATCCCCGAGATAATTCTAATTTTAAGCCAAAACACAAGCACACATGTGACGGTGAAATACACTTGGGAGCCAGCGAGGACCGGGAAAGGCGTCGAAAAGCAATCTGCCGCCGATTCAATGCTTCGCACTCGGATTCGACCTATTTCCAGAACACTGAAAGCCACTCCACCATCGAAGCCGGCCGACCTGGAGAATTAATTGCGACCGGAACACTGCTGGAAACTGTTTCAATTCCACCCGTGGTCCAGTGGGACGATCAATCACGACATGACCAACGCCTCACCCAAAAGGGTACCTACTTAGTTTATCATCGATGATGATCAACATGGGAGTCACCTCACGTTCAAATTCAGCACTTAAATTATCCGGTAAGAGGTAATGCGGAAATATTATATAATCAATGAACGGTGGCAACGTAACATGAGTGCACGGCGGTAAAACTAGAAAATTTATTTTCTAGAAGAGAGACAGTGGTCGGCGATAGAGAAAAAATAGAGAATATTTGTCTTTTGCCATAGAAGCTACCAATTACGATTATTTTACCGCTAATACTCGTGAATCACCACAGTTAATACCATTGAAACCATTGAAGAGACACAACAGGACTATCCTCACACATTAACTTAAATTATTCACAAGCACGACCCGGGTTGAGCGAAAAACGTATTTCGCTGACGATGATGGCATGAATATGTTATCGATAGCCGGATCTGGTCCAGCAGCGAGATTTTTATGAAATGGGGATCGTGTGAGGATCTTCGTCCGAAAATTAAATTCGCCAGAAATACATGAACTCCAGCAAGTAGAAACTATACATTAAGCGTTTTATCAAAACAGTTTTGAGACTGATAAACATGTACAGCGAAATGAATTCATCTCCGACACAGAGGGACGGGGATGAAAAAAGGTCTCATCTTTTTAGCATTCTATATTGCATGGGTTGACGGTTACACCAATTTCATTCCATACTGAATCCACCCGCGCGACTGGCTCTCTCACGGGGGCCATATCCCAGACACCAAAAAAAACCGCCGTTTTTGACCGGGATATTACCATCGGATCGGTAAAACCTAATATGCATTCACATTTGGATCTGCGTGTACGTTTGGGCACGTTTAATTCGCTAGATCCACGATTCATTTCGCCCAGTAAATCAATGGCCACGGACGAAATATCGCCGGTAACGTAAAGCCAAAATTAAAATTTACAATGGACTACTACGCGTTTCCCATGCGAGGTGAAACAAACATCCGATTGCAAACCAGAAAAATCACTAGTTAAATCCATAAAATTACGAGTAACTTAGGCCACCATAGGTTCCCTGGGTTTTCATGGGATCCCTACGAAATCGGTCTCAGTAATGAACTTGAACGTGTGCAGCGAAGATCGGCAAGATTTGTAAAGGGACGATACGATAATTATATTAGCGTAACCAGTCTATTAAATGAATTGAAATGGGAATCATTGTCAGATCGCAGGTTGAAATTTAGACTTAATCTCTTAAACAAATTCCAAGGCAATATTTTCAGTGATGATGTTAAAAATATTTTACGAACCCCAACTTACTATGGCAGATTGGACCATATTCATAAAATTAGAGAAATTGATTGCCGAACTGACCGATTCAAAATGTCCTTTTTCCCTCGCACAATTAGAGATACGAATAACGGTAAATATGTCCTATCGGAGAGTAGCAATGAATAGCATTGGTAGCTGCATGTTGGTATGAGTACTTAAAGCTAACCCTACTAACAGAATGTTTTTGCATGTTTTATTTGCAATTTCTATCTTTTTTAAATAGTGTAGTTCTGACTACTATATTAATACTATTCCTTTTTTATGCATGGTATGTAGTGCATGTTTGGTGAGCAATCACCCCCTGCCACACACCCTTGTGGTGGCTTGCAGGGTATTATGTAGATGTAGGTTACGCATAGGTAATCCAAATTTATTGAAAATTGGTATCCTTCGCGTTCGGGTAGATTTTGATGGAAAATTTGTCATGCTTTACTTCTCCCATCCCCCGTTTCCACGTTAACGCCATTTTCCCTTCTCTACGGCCCTCTCCGGCCATTCTCTTCCTCCTTCCCCTGATCTTACTTTCTCGAAAACCTTAAAAATATCATCACTAGTTCTTTTAACTCACTCTGCCTTCACCTTGCTTCTCCCAGCGACTTTCTCTCCTTCTCCCCTCTCTCAAACACCATTAGTAAAAATCACAAATAAACAATAAACAAAAATAAGTTCACTACCGCTGATGATCTGAAAAAAATGTATATTGATCCTAAAAATGGCTCGACACATCAAACGCTTACTAATTAATCAGTCCTTTCTGCATGCGAAGCAGATTATCTGGCTTTATTCAATTATCTCTATTATCTGGGTAAGCATTATATGAGAGAAGCCAGAATGGTTAAACCTTTATTCTCTTAAAAGGTTTGAATTTGACGATCATGTTCCAATTGAAATCAATGTACGAAATATCAAAAAACCGTTTTCATTCCCATCACTATTGTGACCCAACAAACGGATGGGTAGGGCTCAGAATGACTCATTCCGAGGGTGGACGGGAGGGGCCGACGAAAAATGGAAACACCCTCGCCCAAGGGTAGAAGAGGAGGTTTCTAAGAGAAGCAGTAAACCGGAAGCCGAGCCCCTTCGTCACCCCTACTGATAGCTATCTCCACCCATTTCAACACTAATAGATACAATTCCAAACGGGACTTAAGCGTTTCTTTTCTCAGTGTAAGCGGCAATCAAGCGAGTTTGCGTTCAGTGAGGGTCACGAAAGTTCCGAGTGATTCACAGGCACGAACCCAATTCTACCGTGACTGCGTGTGATTCTTTGAGAGCAAGGACTTTGAATGATATTTACTTTTAAAGAGTAACCCAGTAAACCACCTCGAGGGTGTATGTAGTGCGAAAAATCGAAAGGAGACGGATGCGAGAGGGGGCTGTAGGGAGTTCGCGTAGGGTTGGTCGTCAACGCAGCAGGCCACGCACAAAGACAGGCTTTCATACCGACCAGCGGAGATCAAGAATCAGACGCTCTAATTCTACCGGATAGACATCTCGACGCTCACATATAACTGACGCTCAGGAATGGAATGCCGCAGTGTTGAGTGCTGGATTTCAGACTGTGCATGAAATTTTAGTGCCAACAATAGTGCGAGGGAAGAAATCCTACTCAGATAATATCACCGAACAGATTTCGCTTAGATCGATATAAGCAGTTGAACTCTCTATAAGTTAGAAATACTGGCAATACATAAAATCCACTTTCTTCCAGCACAGAACATTGAGAGCATACCGTTAACATCGAAAAACACAGAAAAAATAAAGGGACTGTATCGTCATCATCACCGCCTTTGAAACAGAAAAGATGATTTGTGAGGAGCATGGATTAATCTAGAAACAAGATATCCTGAAATACGTTAAAATCTAAAGAATCCAACATCCTAGAATATGTGCCGCTAACATAGTATCGTCATATACCTACATAGAAAGGTAACTGAAGGGAATGAAAAATGGAAGCAGAAATCGAGGATGGCCGAAAAAAATTGAGTTAAGACACGGATGTGAATGCCATTAGTGCAAGTCACTGACGAATAAAAATATTACATACTAATGGTACAGAAACCTTCAGAAAGAGAACAGCACCGGATAGTTGAGTAGTGATGATTATTATAACTAACGAAGTGAACTATAGTGATCACCTACATGATGCAAAAATCATAATCATTGACTTACCATTATTGGAATAACACATATATCTACATCAACAATTAAAAGAAAACACGTAGGAAAACAGAAAAATAAAAATTACTAGTTTCACGGATCGGTAAGCTTCGATTTCAAAAACCCTCCATAGAAGCCAAGATTCTAAAGCCCACGATTTCGGATTCAATCGAGGCGAGGTATTCATAGAAAACACGCGTAATAACTAATACGATTTGTATTCATCAACCAAAGTGGTTGCTATTTCATTCAAGATATTTGGAGAATCACGATATAATTCAAGCCATGCGTACGGCGAATTCCCTCCTCGCGACCATTTAGCTCAAGAGCTTATGAATGAAAAATACAGCACAACGGAAGGCGACGGGAAAGTTCGATTTCCGAAAACGCAAAGCCTTTTCCCAAAACGAGAGGAAAAGTTCCCAATCTCACTTCTCGCATTCCCAGAGCCGTTCCCCCGATACACCAGGGTGCAAAATTTCTACTCCCCTCTCCAGAATTGAAGTTATCCACGAGAGGCCATTCCAACGCCGATCGTAAGATTTTTCTTAACAGCTCGGAGGTGACTGGATGGGAATAAAAGCGACATGAAAAATTAATGGACGGGAAATACCGATGGAAGTAAGATGTAAATTGAAGATCGCACTCATCCGATGAAAAAAATACATTTTGTCCATGAATTGCCGGATACAGCGATGTGAAAAACCGATTTCCTATTCCCGACATTTCCAATGAAACACATCTTTACATATACACTATTTCCATCCTCCGTTTTACATTCTTCCTCTCTTCTTGTGCCCACATTGTCTCATCCCCCAATCCTCCTTGCTTACCTAGTAACAATAATTGTTTTAATTGTTATAATAATTATTAGCCTTCCCAAACCCATCATCTCCATTTTTAACTCCTCCATCGACTAGGCCACCAGATGTCCTCAAGTCCATTTGTCTCCTCCACTACAATGAAAATTACTACGTTTATTTTGCTTTCCGTCCATCGCAACGTTCTGTAGCCTTCTCCAAACCCATGAAAATCAAACGCCTTCACGTTGTTTTAAGTATTAACTATATAAGTTTTAAGTAGATAAAGTTATATTAGACGACGTTGCTAGTCGAGAATCAGGAAATCATCCTTGGAAACTTCTGGTCACATCCGAGATCAAATTAGGACTGGTCAGTGGGAGGGGTAAGTTGAGTAGGCGCAAAGCACAGCGAGTGGGATTTAAAAATTGACGCTCGCCAGCAGCTCCGCGAACATTTAAAAGCGCAAGAAAAGAGGAAGGGGTAAGTACTCCTAAGGTCTACGAAAAGTTAAGCCTAATACGATCGAACTTCAAAACACCAAACTTCATAGCACCGTCTGTGAACGCACTACGACCAACAATCAACAAGAGTTTCCGAATTTTCCAATCTTGACGTAGCTGAGCCAACGTTCATTCTTCACTTCCAAAAAATTCATCAAGGCACACAAGCGCAGTGCGATGTGGTGAGAGAACTACAACGTTCCTATTGTTATTTCAATGGATTCAATTGAGATAAATCCATTTCCGGCCTTCTATTTCCATCCATAAAAAAACTTTCATCCGAGGGCAGGCGCCTGCAAGGGCACAAATTAAAATCTCTAAGAGTTTCTTCGAATGAAAAGCTAATTTCCAAACTGTTATCACATTTGACGTTCGATTTTTTGTAATTCGTAAAGCAATTTTTCGCATAGCCTAGAAAAATGAATTCATTATGCGTATCTTAACGTTTTTTATCAACAAAATGAAGAATATGGTAAAGAAAACGACTTATAATAATTTAACATGCTACTATGCAGTATTTATATACTTCGTTCATTAGATGTTTTTTCCTTTCATCAATGATTAAAATTGGCGTAGAAATTGCGGCTTTCTGGCAATAACTCCCAAAAAAACAAGTTAGATCGGCGCGTTCTCAATGTAACTATTATATTACCGAGAAACTAAGTATCTTCAATCAGTTTTCTAAAAAATTACTTCATGTATTGATGTCATAAAGGTGTGTTTTCCCAAATAACAGCCAATACCACCAGTACGCAAAAGCTCTTTAGTCGGGAAAGACATCATTCTACTGTTTTAATTGGACAGAGGGCATTTTTCATTTCATGACCATAAGTGTGTTTTATCTTCCATTTCATGGCACTTCACCACCTTGAGGAGGAAGCTGATTGAAGAAAATAATTATAGATGCCAGTGCTGAGCACGGATGTTTTAAAGGACGAAGTGGAGAGTATTTGGTACGTGATGAAGAGAGAGAAGAACAGGCAGATTGTACGGAATGATGATGAGTAGGAAATATGCGGAGTCGAATAAAGGCATCATGAGGGTATCAAGATTGCAAAATCCTGCTCCAGGGGAATGTTTAGAAGTATGTAGGAGATCTCTCGTACATAAAAGCGTATATTCAATAGAATAAAACTACTAATATTTTATTTTTCCCACCAATTTCCTTTTTATTTCATACCCGATCTCTTTCCACCCATCCGCCATCGCCAAATAATCTCACCTATCCTTAGGAGGTTCCACCGTGACTTCGCGATTCAAACTCCCGTAAAAGAGCTATGTTATTTAATGATAAATACCGATCCATAAAAACAACTATATGGAAAATCATCTATAGGGTGATAACACATACACAATAATTGTATGAGTACGCTATTATATAGCGTGTTGTAGTTGCATTCTATTTTTTACAAGCTCTTTTAACTCACTTTGACTTCGGAACATGACTGACGTGTTGTTGCCACGTTTAATTTACAAAATGAGAACACATGCTCTATCCCGCTAATACGTATTCTAAAATAGGCTAAATATTTTCTTACTTAGTTTTAAACTATTCCCTTCCAAATACAACTCTTTGTTTTGAATTTTATTAATATTCATATTTTTGAAAATTGTTAGGCAACAATAACGCTGCTACCATTTGGAAGCATTGGTATTAATTACACCATGTCAATAACCAATGAAATATTTAAATTACATGAAAAATATATGAAGGACCTTGGAAAGGTTGACCGTTGCCATTGATAACAAAATACTGTAGCGCCACTTTCATTTAACTAAGGCTTTCCTGCTTTTTTTCGAGCAAACATTTATTTATATCAATTAAACAAGTTTGGTAAGGTGACCACTTTTTCCCAATGCTAAATTCTACATAAAATTGCGCATCTTATACTTATTAGTTTTTCGTCAAAACGACAGTTCTCTTCACATTATTAATCTGCAATTTTTACTGCAATAGGCATGCACTTCCGTATAACAACGCATAAAATAGCTGATTTCAACGTCTTTTTTCATCAAATATAATATGGAAAGGACTCATTATTTTATTGCCAACCGATAGGAGGCCCAAGAAATGATGTGTCCTGAAATTTTCACAAAAATGACATCTACTTCATAAATCGGTGGAGCCTCCTTAAAAACCTATATAAGATTAACTCTTGGTATCTTCCCTTATAACAGCAGGAGGTTATGTTGGGATTATGAGCGTTGTAAAGTATACGGAAAAAAAGGTGGCGTAGGAAGTATTTCACGTCTAATTAAACCAAACCTAACCGGTTAAACACTAAAAATGATTCTTCTTTCAGAAGATTATGCCTAACGATTCTGTTGGCATTTCCGTATTCTTCCAACTACCTCGGCATACGCGAACGTTATCGTACCTCACCATACGCGCGAATGGTTTTTTGGGTAATTTAAGTTGTTTCAATATTGCTATACATGGTAGCGAAACCATTTAAAGGTAACTACATTTCATCATCATCATCAGACGTCATCAATCCTATGACTGGTTTGACGCAGCTCTCCAATCACGTCTCCTATTGGCCAAACTCTTAATTCTTATAAAAGCCTTCTTTCCTTGAACATCCTTCATTATTCACTCTATAAATTTCCTACGAGACCTTCCATCTCCTGCCATTCTCCTTGCTCACTTTTCCCTCGTCGACTATCCTCACCAGAACATCATGTCTAAAAATGTGTCCGATTAGGCTGTCCCGTCTTCCTTACAAGTTTTCATCAGATATCTCTTTTCTTCCCGTCTTCTAAGGACTCCTTCGCTTGTCACTCGGTCTACATCTAAGAAAGTTATACCGAGACACCGTGGGTCGGGCGGGGGCGGTTAACAATCTCCTGTTTTAGCGTTAGCACCCATGCCCTACGCGCTCCCTCCTCGACGACGACGGCCCGCTTCGCGAAGGCGTGGCTCGCCGTTCGAGGCGAACGATCCCCAAGGAGCTAAGGCCGTCGTCACCGTCCGTCTTTGGTGCCTCCCCTAGAGGTCACACGCCCACCTCCGCGACTGCCCCGAGAACTTCCCTTCTTCCACCGGAGGGCGGCAGCTGCCGCACGCGACGTTGCGTCGAACCCTGCCACGAGAATATTAACTGAGAGACAAAACGCCGACGACATTCGCAACTGGCGAGGTGCGCCTACTTGCTCGCTCATTTTCCAGTCCAATCCTTCGTGGAACGGCCTTTCCCATAGTTATAGTTAGTGGTTGGTTGGTTATTTAGGGGAGGCGACCGACAGCGGAGGTCACCACATAGGATATGGTGGATAAATGGGTAATGGTAGGAGTTTTCAGGGAAAGGAGGAAGGGTGGAGAGAAACCCGACGTCGGCATTAGCCTTCTCTTAACGAAAGGCGCCAAGGGCCACGGCTTAACGTCCCATCCGACGGACGGAGTACTGGACTTGAAAACAGGTATCCACTGAAAAATCCACCACTATCGGATCCGGGACCACTTAATCGAACCCGGGCCCTCGGGATGGGAGGCCAGTACTCTAGCCACCACACCAACCCGATCCCCGTTATAGTTAGTCCGCTGCCGTCGTCATAAGTTATACAGACGAAGTAATTGGAATATCGCAATTGGATGGTAAGCAGCGAAGAGCAGCCAATGGTAGAATTTGCTTTCAAGGTGCTCCAACTGCTAATGTTATATCGCACCGTCTAACCAACTCGAAACCTAATGCTAACAAAAACAGAACAGCCATGTCCGCGGTAGGTTTTGAACCCGGGACTTCCGGGTGGTCAGGCCGGCGAGAGCAGCTTTCTTTGCAAAGGCGAGAGCAGCTTTTTATCATAGGTTCACCAGTGTCCGAATTGCGGGGCGAGTTAGATTGGTAGTAACAACCAGTAAATATACCGAAGTACAGACAATATCCTGTTCGAAGCTAAGGCAAATAGTTTTTCTATAAATATTAAAAATATAATATAAACTCCGTTCTTTGGTAGACTAGATTCGATCTTTCGTAGGTAGATAGAATAATAAGTAAAAAGTAATTATGAACCAGAATAGGTGCAAAATATTCTTATTGTGTGCGTATAAAAGACACGATAATAATATAATGTGAATATAATTGCTGGGAAGATTATTAATAAGGTAGTAAAGCTAATGGGTAATTTGTGAGACGCTTAACAACGAACAACCCAACGAGCCTACATCACGGGATAAGAAGCCTTTACGACTCACTAATAACTAATGCGTTTCATTTTAGCTCGGGTCGGATTTCAAATAGCACTCGAATTTCAACCCCAATATCCTGATAGCCCCGAACTGATGCCCGAATACATGATAGCCAGTGAATCTCTTACAGATAAGACGTTATATAACAAAAATGCTTTCGGTCGCACGTACTTAAAAACGCTGCACTAGCGGGAGACATCAATAATGTCTTGAGGTACGATTCTCCTAGCTGTTGGGTCGATTAACAAGTTTTCTCAAAGCCTTGAACAATAAGATATTTTTTACATTTCTATGCGAATTATGGGTGTAATAAATATTGGCACTGTTTAAACATCACTTACGGCAGCTTGTTAAATTAATAAAAACTCGGGACCCTAACAAATTCTGGGCTCCTGGAGACGAGTACATCGAGGGTTAACTGAGGAAACGGGGTTCGGTTAAACTTGGTGGAACATATCCATTGTAGATCAAGTGAGAAACCATTTCGTTAATGACACTGAGCATTTCAAGGACATGACCCGGGTTTCAAGACATTGAGCCACCTCATGACAAATTGCTGTAACTACGGTCGCGTCCATAAAGTCAAAAAACATAAGTGAAATCAACAAAGTGATTTTCCATTTCATCCCTACTAAGAGGGTTGTTCCTTCAAAATGGATTTACAAGAATGACAGTTGTAACTATCCACATAAGGCGAAAGACCTTAGTCGTAACTCCTTTCAATCCAGAGCAAGCACTACCAGCCTCATCCTAAGCAAGTGTCTGAGAAATAACGACAACTGTTATGTCATCACACAAAATGGCTTTACGACAAGTTTTCACGTGGAAGAGAGACAGGTGGCAACAATATTATTTCAAAAATTCTCAAGTTTAACCTCCAAATCTTTCTGACTACTAATCGCATTGGTGAGCACAACTTTATCACTTCTGGAGTTTACGCTCTTTATCTTGGTAATTTAATCTACAGATAACGATTGCGCTTGAAATGATAAGAGTGAAGAATTCAAAGAAGCGAACGAGTTCCTTACTTCTTTCGTAAAATTTTATCATCACTTGCTGTGTCCAACTCATGAGATGCTTTCGTTCTATGTTCTCCAATAACTCCCTAAAAGAGCCATCACTAGGGGGGCTAGGGGGTTAATTCTATTGATTTCAGCATCGGTAGTCGACCGTCTCTGAAAAGTAAACTATGATAGACACGGCAAAAACTATCATCACCACAAATAAATCCAGAGATGAGTGTGACGCTGCTGTCCACTCTTATTCTCCTATCGGCTAACCACTCCACAATTACTAAGTTTTCTTTCACATATTCACTACTTACTCCCAAATATTTCACACAAGGCCTTCCTTCCCCATGCTTCCCGAATACTTTTCCCTCGACTTTTCAGACCATCATGTCTGAAAATATGACCAATTATGCAGTCCTATCTCCTCTTTCAAGTTTTCACCAGATTTCTCTTTTCATCCAATGACTTCTTCATTTGTTACCCAGACGAGATTACAAAAATACTTCGGTTAATCTTCGAATAAAAAAACTCATTCCTTCGTTCGATACAAACTTCCCTTTTGGTCTCAAAAACGAGGGCAACTTTGGTTCTTTCATTTATTTTTAAGCTTAAATAAACTAAATTATTCCAAATTGACCGATAATTTCTTTTTGGTTATGCCTTTACCACATTTTTTATACCGGTAAATAATCCATGCTGGTCATCCATTTTAAATGAATTAAGGTGAGCTCAAGAATTTGGCTCAAGTGAAAATGTCCGAAGACCGAAATATTTTTTTTCCTTACTTTAATTGGCTTTTGGATATTCCGGTCTTCGGAAATTTTCATCCATTTTAAAGTCATGCTGAAATTAAATACTGATGTAATAGAAACTTAACGCGGGACCTTCCAGTTGAATATTATGTCGGTCACACCCTTAAAAATAAAAAACGACGGGTTCCACCCAAAAGGGGAGGGACCCATCGATGCTAGCCTAGCTGTTTTTTAAGGCACCAAGGGGTCCACGGTTTTCCGTCCCATCCGACGGACGTAGTACTGAACCTGATCTGTTCGCCACACAACAATCAAGTAGGGACCACAGAAAAGTCTGTCAAATCCGGGATTCGAACCTGGGTCTCCGATTTGAGAAATCAAAACTCTAAAAACACCACATCAATCCGATTCTCGCGTATACGAATGATAAATCTCTGCCCCTGTAGGAACACGAACCCTGTCTTCCTGAACGGGAAGGTCGGATCCGATCGACACGCGACTTGCACACGAAAATGGGCGGGCAAGCCTTTCTGGCGGGTCACGTGATAGCACGGAGAGTGAAAACCGTAGTGACCCCCATTTCGATCCGTTGAGAGAAGGGGAAAAAAATACTACACGAGCAAGACGGAAGTGGATGGAGGGTCTCGGGGCGACTGAATGGCGCTGGTAATGAACCATTCCCCCCTCCGACACCAGCCCCTGATGTTATCATGGCAGAACACGACCACAGTCACGCGAATCCTTCCCACGGGAGCGAGAATGATAGAAAGGGGACGAATAAGAGTTATGGTACTGGATTGTGCTCGGGGAGAAAAACACTAAAGTGAGAGGGGAAAAGAGGACTAGCCAATCTACACACGGAACAGAAGTCATTTGAGGGAAGGTGACCGACAGCTGAGTTCATTAGCGCTATTTAGGACATGTGGGTAATTGGACATGGGTAAGAATTTTTCAGCAAACGGAGGAGTGGAATGAAACCCGGAGTGGAGGAATGGACCCGGTGTCGGCATCGGCCAACTCTTTTGACAAATTGCACCAAGGGTTCTACGGTTAAGCGACCCACCCGAGGGACGAAATACTCCTCTCTCCACATAGAACTCAAAAATACACCGCGTACCAATGAAAAAACCCTGGCACTACTTGGATTCAAACCCAGACACTGGAGGTGGGATGCCAGTAGTATCACTATAACATCCCGAACCCGATTAAACTCCACGATATATAGTCAAGGGGAGAATACTCGCGCACGATTTCCAATAAATCGATGAATGACCCGGTCCCGAAGACATAAAAAAATAGTAAACAGTTAGTGGACGAAAACAAAGACGCAGTTTTGAGATGAGGCGGAATTGTGGAAAGGAAGGATACGTGGGATACAGCGATGGTGGGAAGGAGGGGTGACGGAGAAAGAGAGGAAGGGAACACATGAGGAGTAGAAGGAAGAGAGTTTCATCAGACCTACATCAATACTCGAGCAAGGCATTTAGCGGAGTGGGGGAGCCAATAAACGTCACACGTAAACGACTCCCCTATACACTGGAAAGTATCGACCTCCGCTGCAGTTCAAATTCAATCCCGGACTGCAAGAGTCAACTGGTTAATGTACTTCACCGTTTCCCAGTATAACAGGCACTAAAGTTAGGTACGAGTCATCGGCATCATAATTCAAAACCTCCATTAGAATTCGATAATATGAAAAGCGTAGCAGAAACCCCGAAATGAATGGCCTTCTCTGGAATAAATATTTGCGACTAAAGCTTTGGAAAAGAATACCAATTAAACTATATCTACATGAATTATTATCCCCGTTCCCTAAAAACCCGATTCAATTGAAGGTCTCTCTTTGCCAAATCCATCCGTAGTTCTTAAGTCAGATTGCAAAGCTTTTCTTTCGCACCAATGTGATCCACGTACTAATCCATATCTGATTTTTTATAGTTTCTTTTGTCACCAAATCCCATCCCCACATCTCAATGGTTTTTCACTAAAACTTTCGATGACGGAAAATAAAAAAGAAGCTGAACAATGATAGAACCACAGAACATTTTCTGACGACTCGCTTTTATGGCGCCACTCGATGAAGCTAGTCAAAAGAATGTTAAGAGAGTCCATAAAATCATTTGCATGCATACACGTGCCTCGAAACTCACAAATAAGAACTGTATCCATGCGATCGTATGAGCTTCCTACAAACGGGAGATATTTAAGTGTTTGATAAAAACCTCGATGGCAGAGATAATAACTTGGAAAATCAGTTCAAGAGAAGCAAGAAAAAAGATGACTTTAGCAAGAATAAAAGATGAATGAACTTATATTCCGACAACAGTCAAGAGTCAAGAAGGTCAAGAGAAATATAAATTTATTTAAACACAAACGGAAAAAATATTCATTAATACTATCCGAAAATAGAAATTTGAAAGCACAAACAAATTATAACCCAGTTCAACTCACGATAAAAAAATCAGAAACAGATGCGGAAATTCAGTTTGATAGTCACAGAGATGTATTCCATATGAACTCATCGGTACCGTTGCTGGCTCATCGGAAAAAGAATTCTACCTTAAATCGCTTTCCTCTTTATCGGACGACCAGATAACGCAACGTTTTCTTCTTGAAATACGACGATTGCTTTCTATTATCTATTCGCTTGTCGATATTGATTTTTAAGATAGCATTGGAGCATATTTACATTGAAGGGAATTCGAAACGCAAAACTGTCACTAGCCAAGAAAAGAAAAGACACGTGTCAAAAAAAACTTTTACGTCATCAGGAAATATTTATGGGATTGTTTTAAATGTGATGAAAGCGCGCTGGCATAGAAAGGACAAGCTATAAAAGACATTCTCTCCATTCAATCATTTCCAAAAGTTAGTCTCCGATCAAAGTGAGTAATTCCAGAATTCAATACAATATCACATAGATTGGACTGGAAACGTGCGAATATTGTTAATATGACTTGACAAGACCTTTTGAGCATGCAAGGAAACTAAAAACTGAGAACGTTAGAGAGGACTTGGGCCATTCAAGGAAAGACCGGTACTTCTCGCTACCGATTATACTGCTCATTGACAGCACTCGTCAAATGATCGCTCAATGGAAAACAACATACTTGTACTCTTTACTAAGTAAAACTACAAGCTTCGTCAGAATAACTAACGGTGAAATCTTTCGAAGGTGGGATGACGAAAGAAGCCAATGGAAGGCAAAAGCAATAATGGAGCACAACACCACGACACCAAAGGAAGAAACCATAGACGGGAAAGAGTATTGGGGTAGGTCAAGGATTTATGAGGAAATAACGTTGAGGGTAAGGGCTTGAAACTTTGGTCATAGACAGCGTATTCCATTTATTTCAATCCAGTCTTTCCAACCATAAATCTCATAGCCTCTAAGACAATGGTCAGGTCAATGTTCACTTCCATTAAAAAATTAAGATAGAAGAAAAAATTGCCCACATAAATTCATTTCTAGCTATAGAAAAATGTATTATTCCTTTTTGAGCGGGCATCCTTTATCCAGGGGAATCCATAATCCTATCTTCCGTGAATATCTTGGAATTTAGAAGATAATAGCAATCTAAGAAACTGACGAAGGCCTTACTTATTGGAGCCATGCCATGATGTAAAATGAACTTCGTAATTTGTTCACAATTTTTATATTCCGAAAATGGTTTCTACGAATAAAAATTGTGGAGGAATTCCGGAGTTACAATATCTCTCCTTTAGACCCCCTTAATCGGAGAGCGAATTCTTCAGTCTTAACAGGAGCGCAAAATTTATAGAAAAATTCACACCACCCAAAAGACGAAGAGGAAGTGACCTATTACCCATCGGAAGTGCCAAGTATTGAGTAGTATATATTTTTCACTGCCGCGCACTCTAACAGAATGAAAATTTTCTGAAATGGACTCTTAGCACTCTCGTCCTTTCCACCCTAGGAAGGTGGAGAGGGTGGCGAGAGAGAAATGGGGCGATATTTTCAGACCCAACTCGCACGGTCCGACCTTCGATCGCCCGCCACCATCATCGAGCCGGGGAACAGGATGGAGGCCCGAATCAGGCTTTCGATACAAGATGTGTGGTGTAATGAGGGTGTGTGGAATGAGGAGAGGGAGAAAGAGGGTGGGTGGTAGAACACAGCACCGCGGGGAGGAAGGAGGAAAAAGATCCAAATGCGGCGGTGTCAACAACACGGGGGCGGAAGCGCGCCTGCCCCACGCGAGACGGGAGGATCTGACCACATCCAAGGGGATCGATCGTGGCGGAGGACGCCCCACGGAGGGTGGGAGCGAAATGGAATACGTAACGAAGAAAGCCCATGCCCTACCGCCTCTCGCGTTCGTCTGCCTCGCATTAAAAAAAAAGAAAGAAAGGGACGGTTAGAGACACAAATGAACACGCAATAGCAAATCTCTCCGAAACTAAAATGGACGTATCTACATTAACAGAGTACTCTTCAAGCCATTTATCGGGTGTGTGGCAATAAATGAATGATCATTACCGAACATGCTCTACGTACGTGAAACTAATATGCATAAATAATCTTGAGAGATTCGGGAGCAACCCTTTGTATGCTTACTTTGTAAGCATACCCTATACTTTGTATGCACAATAATACTTTATTAGGGGAAACTGGCTACGCATTCACCTGAAATAAAACGATTAGTATTAACGTAGAAGTAGAATATTATATTAAATGGTTACGCATTTGTAAACATGCATTATTTATAATTCTTATTAGTCATGCAAGGGCGCAGATATCGTGAGTTAGTAGAGTTATGGACGTGTTTCAGATGTACCAAAACTACAAGCACATCACCTACCTATTCGGATATTATACAACCTATTTTATTTAATTTTGGCGGTAGGAATGATACTTTAATCCTATCCGTACGACTTTTTATATCTCTTGTTTATTTCACCGAATCGATCGTAAAACGCGAGTTATCCCGGTATATTTCTAATGTCATCGGCCAACATTTTAACTTCAAATTCACTTAGAAGACTAAACTTAACAGATAAGTCTAAATTTTAACCTACGGCCTGATAGTAGTTAGGATAGAATGATGGCAGATGGAAGTATGCTACACTAAAAGATATTATTTGAGAGCTAGGAGTCGTGGGAAGAATACATTGTCCACGAAAACCTATCCTAACCAGCAGAATAACAATATTAGTAAATTGTTGACAAGTATATTTTCATGCCTGCAAAACAGTAAGTATAAATTCCATTTTCTTTTGCATGATTAATAAAGTATGTAACTGTCCGAACATATCGGGGATGCCTTTTACTACAGTACTACATGTGAAAGTACCTACTTCATTTCTTTGAATAATTTCATTTAATTCTACTATTTTGGACTAGTAAATTGTATTGTATTACTGGACTAGTAAATTGTATAACCCGTATTGTAGCAACTAACATGGGATTTGAATTCTTGATTTAATTTCACACCTGTAGATGGTTCACACACACGACTATGATGGATTTCTGGTTATTTTGTAAACGTAGACAGCAATTCTCATCCGAGTTCTTCTATTAATATTAGTTCTCACGTTTAGTTTTATTACCACGTTGGTTCATATCATTCTTCTAGTAACATTATCTTACACAATTATCATAAAAACTTCAGTTGTCGCAATATTTTAAGTTTTTTTTTCTTCCATTAATCCAACCCCTGTCCTCTTCCCCTCCAGCTGTCTCGAATACTCCCCACCCGCACAGAGCCTTGGGCGCACGTGTCTAAACGTGGCTCCGCGTTGACGGTAATTTTAGTGCGCTGGGAAAGCAAACAGAATGGATTCAAAGAAAAAAATATCCAAAGTTAGTGAGAAATACAGGCATAATGCGACTCGACTGTAACGACATCGTGTGCGAGTTGAATGGAAAAGAAAGAATTAAGATAAATATCGAAAAAAATGTTGTTTTCATTTTATTAACACGTCATAATTTATAATAAATTAATAGTATAAATCATAGCGATTCCTGAATTTAATGTGTACCTAGTAGTGACAAATAAGATTTTTACATTTATTACTTAGTTATTTTTAGAGGCAGCGGATCAATGTCTTAACGTACAGCAGTCACACGTGAAGCCCCACTTTCCCACGGGCATCTGATGTTTTTATCCTTGAAAAATATTCCCAGCATAAGTACTGTCGGAAGAGGTCGATCAAGTGTTATTGGAGAGACTAAAATGCACTCACTTTTCTTAAATTTTTGTCAAACGTCCAGAAAAGTCGTCTCTTTTCCACGAGAATACGAGAGCCCTCAAATCATTGGACCGCCACTCAATAAATCCACTATATCTACATTGAAATTCTCTCACAACATATTATTTTAAGACCTATCTCGAATTTAGCCGCAGTAGCCGTCAACTAGTCAATATCAACTGAAAATAAATCCCTGGATTTGGATTGAAGTTCCAATATTCATAGCAAGATAGAACCCGGGCAACACGGGGAATGTTCAGCTGAGCTTTCAAAGAGAAGTATCAGAAAGTAGAACCAAGGACTTCGCCTTTCATTTCTTGCTAAAATAAATCCGGGTAAAAAGCTTGCTCCCGTAGCATTCACAGATTTTATGCGCAAAAAAACCGATTTCGTCGATGATGGCTTCCATTCGAAAACTTCCGGGTAAACAGATTATTTTTAGGTTCAAAATCATCCTTGAGGCTTTCCAGGAAAGGGTTTTGATAGGCAATATTTTTGAGTCACAAAATGTCTTCGGCAGTAACGTACCAGAATTTTAGCAATTCTTACCTAGTAAATAATATCATATGTATATCAGAATTTAAGACCAACAAAGTCAAAAATGTAAGCAATATCTACGAAAATGGCATCTAACACAACTAAGTGGCAGCACATTAAATGAGGTAATAACTTTTTGGAGAAGGGCAGGGTCCCTCAGTGTCACATAGATCAAGAAAACCACCATCCTTCGCCCAAGTCATTTTACCATGCCTTTCTAACCAGTAACCACTTCATTACTCTGTAGATACTAACCATCTAGTTCCACGTGTCCCTTATATCCAACATATCTTCATGAAGTAGAAGCAATTGTAGCTATTAGTTTCATTAATGCATGTTTGGTGATCTTCACCCCCTGCCACAAAACCCTCTCGGTGGCTGGCAGGGTATTTCGTAGATGTAGACTGCTCCTTGACATTAAATTACCCTTGATGGAAGTGTATGTGGATATACCCATATTTTCTTTCATTTATCGAATAGTGTACCCTGGACACAATTCCACAACCCATCTACCCCATGCATTAAGATTACCTTGAGTCAACTCAAGGGAGGGCAAGTCAACGGTCACGAGAAAGAGGGAGAGACGAAATTGAGGCATTGGGTTACTCCGGTGGCTTGGGTGCTCGCTTCCCACCACTAGACCAAGGTTCGAGTCCTGGAAGTGGGAGGGGGTTTCTTGAGGAATCTCGAACCCTGATTAAATTCCGTTCTCTCTTCACCCCTCCGAACCTTTCAAATCTTACCAAAACCCCCACATATCCACCTCTCGGTTAAGGCCCCAATGACCTTATATAGTCGGCCCCTTCCCTTATTAACAACGATAAAGAACGACTTCGGTGAGAAAAGGGATAAATTGATTTCCGTCACTCTCAATACCAATCACACCACGCTAATACTGATTTCAAACACGGGGATGTTCTATATGTAATATTTCCTATCAGTAAATCATTGAAAACTCGATTTTCCTTTCTCCCACGGTGTTGACGGAGTTGTTTTCAATCTATTGCTCCCTCGACAGAGTAGCATCGCAAGTCGAATCCCGACCAAATAATAAATCGGAAGAATACTCGCGGGAATAACAACATCGACTTACCTTCTCACTTCGGTCTCATCGAAAGTGATAAGCTAACCGGTCACGGAGAGCGCAACAAACTCCAGTCAAGAACGACATTATTTTTGGCCTCTCCATTCAAGACTTTATTTTGCGTCGCAAACCGCGTCATTTCGGAACTACGCAGTTGACTCCAGGACCACAGAATGACAGTCAAACACAGTCAGGGGGTATGGATTTTCTGCGCATGCGTCGCATGTGCTCGACCTCTGGGGAACCCGTTAACAATCCAAAGGCCGAGAGTGCCTTAGGGTGGGCCACTGCCGGAATCCCTACGAACACAAAAATCTAAGCATTAATAAACCAAAGCACGCAGGATTCGGTTGACATTTCGACGAGGGCTTACATTCCAAAATTCTCGAAAAAGGAACGTTCCTGGTTTGAAATAATGCAATAAATTTTCGAGATAAAACTACCACATTTACCCGCTCACATTCACTAGCTACTTTCGGATAAATCTATCACCGAGAAAACGGCCGTAGCAATGTAATGTCAACATAGCTAAAGGCGGTGAAAAAGAAATTTTTTTTTCCATAATCATCACTTTAAACCATTTGTATTAAAATTGAACTAAAATTACTTAAAATACCACGCACAATGGTATACTAAGCATTTAAGAATTCGCAAGAGGAAGCTAAATCGATTTACTCCACACGCAGGAGAAGCCAGAACCTTATCGGTGTCTTCTTCCTTAATTTATTAGTTTAGTATATCACGAGAAATTCCGGAGAGAAATATTAGGTACTCATAGCACCGCCAAAAATACTATACCTCCAAAATATAAGTATCACATAGTGATCGACATCGGTTTTTAAGGGTTCGACTGATTTCACCCGTAGGTCTTAAGGTATCGGAGATTATCCCGCTAGGTTTCGAACATTCACGAAATAATAGAGAGTGAAAGTATTAGCGAAGTTTATATGTACCTACCAGGCATGATACAACGAGCAATTATTGTGCGGAGATGTGTGTTCTCAGGCTCAAAGCATCTAGGCGACCAAATACGTGGAAGAGAGATTAATTAGCATACAAGAACGTTCATTTCCATTATGATCGCCTTAGTTTTATCTTTAAAACACATTTAAATTTCTCCTCAAGGATCTACTAGTCGGAATATTTGGAAATGTTACATTAAGGGTGGGAACAAAAGTTAGATGTATCCGCTGCGTTAAAAAATTCAGAAAAATGTTTTAGAAAGTTTATAGAAATTTGCGAGAAAATATCTTTGGGCGATAAGTGAAAGTTCTACTGAGGAAGAGAACAAGAGGGAAACATTTTAAGGGTCGTCGAGGTTTTACCTATTTCTCGAAGGCACCCCGACATGGGGGACAACCTCAAGAGATGGTAGGATATACAATACAGGCGATGCCTAACATTATAAAATACAATAAAGAATGAAAATCACCCATTAACGTATGAATAAGTTCGACTATTATCCGTTTGGAAGAGGGGTACCAAGGGCTTGGTATCAATTATGAAACAAATAACATGACAACATAGTTTTTACCTTCTGAACTCCTTACAAGATCGATAAATCACAGAAGTTCAAGAAGGAAATTTGCGTCTAATCCATCACAGCGTATGCTTGCCCGTGATTTTGCGAAATAACTGTTATCGCACACACACACTCACTGGCGACGGCCTTCGAATTGTGATGCAAGATATCCATTTTCGCTGAGGAAGACAGGAGATGAAACACTACTGCGACGTTTCGTAGATAACGAAAACGCAACTACGTTATCATCTGCTCGTTACAAAAAAAACTGTGGATAATTCACTCCAGCAGAGAGGTGAAATGGCCTACGACAAAGGGTGCAAGACAAAATTATGGTTGGTTAAAAAAGGAGTAGAGCCGTAAACATAGCAGTACTTAAAAGAAATAACTCGACATGTAGTAATCAGTTTTTCCCATTATACATGAAAAACGAATCCCATTATTCCCGTGTAGCTCCTATCCACTTAGTACTCTGAATTCGGACATGAAGCGAGGCCTAATGTACTTAATAATGTTCAAGGAATACACTAGCCATTCCGGTAACTATCAGTAACTATTTCACAGTGCCCTAAAAAAAACGTTTCAAGTAAGCACGGCATCCCCTTTTCCAATTCCTCACGTTTATTTTCTATAGATCGCATGCTCACGGAATTTTGGGTCCATTACCAAACGTTAAAATCGATTCCATCTCGACGATTCCATGTACGAGACGGACAGCCGTGTCCACAGCTCTACTACGTCAAACAAATGGCACGATGTATGCGCATTTTCTGAGCACAAAGAGAACGTTAATGAAAAGCGCACATAAGCCACGACGGCGATCACTGTCCCGCCTGTTTTGCGTCACCACAAAAAGCGACACTCAACTTCGCCCGGTAACAGATTTTTATCAACGCCACAATCAGCACGAAAAGCTTGACGAGCGCGCTCTCAATAATATCCTACTATGAATACCTCATCCAACATTAATTACAAATCTCGCTAAAAAATTATGACTGTCACCGACACTTGCATGAAAAGAAAAAATTATGGAGGTATCATCATCATCACGTTCATTTGCTAATGTAAAGTTGCGTGTGGCAATTACGGCATTTTTATTTTCCCTTCGGCTGGTGATGAAATAATTCTGAGGTAAAATAACGCACTATAATAATACGTTTGAATAACTTCGCTCAAAATAAAACAACCACGTCGAGAAATGACTTCATATGCTTCCACTTTATCACGCCAGTCGCCAATTATCACAAAAAATGGATAGCAATGAAATGTGAGTTTAATAATTCAATCTTTATGCGCATTCAAAACCTGAAAAAAAGAACTTTAGGCTGGCCTTGATTGATGAAGCGGGCTCATGAAGATCAACCATAGCGTATACCCACTGTAAAGAGCAATCGATCGATTATGTTGATCTCAATATTGAAAATTGACTCCTCGACTTCAAGAGGAAAAAATGGAGCGCTACTATCATACGCAGAGGAGTTCTTTCAAATGAATTCACAATTTTAACAACACGCATTTCCAAAATACGAGAGAATAACGAATTTCAGGGTTTTGATCGTCACCCTATCGCCTTTAACGTGACCTTCTTAACCACCACTGGAGTAAAAAATAAAGTCCGCGACAAACATCACGGCTGAGTTCAACGCATCACTACATCACGATTATTTCAGCTTCATGTACCGGGCTATGCTTCGATTTTTTTCATAAGGCTGGCACAAATTGCTATTGTAACCAATTTAACTGCGAGGTGCGGCATGTTTAATGCGCATCTTACGTCATCAACGTTAATTTATTTCTGTATCGTAGAGAAACCCTATTTCAACTGGGGCAATCTTTCTTAATAGAGGTGTCACAATACATTACAACGCGAAATTTATTGCCCTAAGCCAATACAATATAACTGCTTCACTGAGAGAAGGATGGAATAATTTCAGGATAGCATAACATCAACATAGAGATATTGATTGATATATCGAACAATACCACTAAAACCTCCCTCAAATTTTCCAAATTTTAGATTCGTATCCTCAACCAATCGCAATGGCGGTAAATAGGTGGCAATATGAACAATCCATCTATTTAAAATCTATTTAAAAGCACCTAAAAAGTCCTAAAGATCATTTCAAACGAGGCATTTCATGACGTAGTTTGAAACAGCATCGATTCGTGAAACTATGAGAGAATCACATTCCGAGAGAAAGGAAACCGGCAGCTTTACTCACTGCATAGCATCGTGAAACTCTTCATACAAAGCTAACATAGAATCAGTAAGCAATGGGTAAGCAATTGTTTTGCCTTTGCGCATAAAGCTTTATGCACTATTATGTTTTAATGGCAAGACAGAATCAAAGGAAACCGTTGGATGTACCACAAGGAATCACTAATACCGCTACTGTACCACTCATTGTCACTGCAATACGGGCTGCATTTTTCGTGGAAATCAGTAGTGAGCATATGTCCATGCGTACGCAAGAATGAATTCTGAGAGAGAAGAAAAGATCTTTTCATCAAGGTACAAAAGGAGTACACACTCCCTGTTGTACCTTGCTGCTTGTTGCTGCTGACATATACGTTGTCGTTACTTCAGTGCCTCCTTAAGAGCGAGTAGTAGCCATTAGAAGAACTACTGCGTGGAAATAGAGCAGGGGTATTATTACATGCGGTCAATCACCCACAAGGAGAATTCCTCATTAATTTCGTCGCTTAGCACGATGCTACTTCCATTCTGAGACATTGCATAAGGCCGAAACGTGAAAAAACATAGAAAATCGGTGTTGCGTGATGTGTGGATGACCCCTTGTATATCGGTGCATCAAACTGTGCATTGACGAGCCTCGAGTGAAACGTCCTCGAGGACGGGACGGACGGCCGAAAAGGGGGACTAGCAAACGACTGAGCGAGGAGGCCGCGTTTGGGCCAACGCCCCACACGCCATGAGGAAGCAATCATGACTCCCAACTCTCTCTCCTCGAGACTTTTAAAAAGGATGCCCAGAGTGAAGATTGGGATAGGTTAGTTTCCCTTTCGCAAACACAGATAGCGCCACCGCGCACAAATGCCAACGAATCGCGGCTTCACAATTGGGATCAACTCGGAGGAGGCTCTCGGCCTCGAAATAAACATAATTGGGACATTTGCCTTCGCGATTCGGCGTCCTGATGTCATCCCGAGGAGACAGCTTCTCGCGGCGGTCGCATTTCCCAGCTCCGGAGCAAACCCGCGGAAGAAAGAAATGATTACGGGTTCAGTGCAGAATGCTTGGCAACCCAAAAGGTTTAAGAGAATGATTTTATAACTTCAAGCCATTCAGCGACGAAAGATTTTATGGAGAGAGATCCCCATCCCTTCCATTCCTATCCTTATACCTTTCCGCCCGATCTGAAGCGCCTATTGGTGCGGAAACAGACTTGAAAACACCCATATAAAAAAAGGTCTCGGGATCGAACTCCGCCTCTGAAAATTATGACATTGTTTTCACTCCGTGGTTACGATTTACGATTGCGAGGTAGCCCAGTGGATAGTTTCAAGCTAGGAGATTTCGGGTTCGACTCCGGGACTGGTCTCCTGCTTTGATGCATGAAAATATCATATCGTCGGGCTTAGTATTTGGTCGAATCTACCCTAACCAAACAAACTAACCTTCGGTTCGTACACAACATAATTCTGATTCAATGATTCCAAAGAACGTAAGCCGTAGGAGCACCAAAAATCGAACTGCAGTTCTAGACAACTTTTTAGCCTGGTGTCCACCGGTCGACCTTGTCACATACGGCCAAAGGGGGCCACGAATGGCAGGCGGACGATGATGTAATTCAGTTTCGCTCCAACGTCATGCGAAGCTGGAAGATTTATTTCCTCACGACAGGGAAAAGGAGAGTGTTTCTCACGAAATAAAAGACGCTAGTATTCGGGCATAGGTGGGATGGCTAGTACGAAGTGCATTCCTGTAAATCACGAGAAGATACATATTTAGGAATGGCAAGAAGAAAAAATTCAATGCGATTAGCATACTTACTATGTATTATTATTATACATATAAACTGACTTACACTGATCGAAGCATTACAATAAAAAAATGAATAATCAATTGTTTCGGAAGAAAGCAAGGGAGAAAAGGACGACGTTTGACCCCATTCGAGGTTCCGTACCCACTTCTACAGCTACTGATTACCTTGAGAGTCGCCATAAGGTGTGTGAAGGAGAATGAAAGGTCAACGACCGTTAAATAAGGGGAGAAGGAGTGAAGATGGAACTCAAAAGAAGGGATAAGGAACAGAGAAACACAATGTTGGTTCGTAAACGAAAGAGAATTGCCCACGAGATGTCAATTCTGTTCATCTTTTGCCGCACAGTCGGTTCGATTTTTTCCCAACGGGTCCTTTCGTCCTACCGTCACTCACCACTTTCTATCAAAATTCCGATATTCTGGATGAATTATTGAAGGACCTCCGAGTGAGTACCTCCAACTCGACATCGGCGCAGAAAATTAAAGGGATAAATTTATGAAGGCATGACAATCTGAAAACGAATTACTCAGCTAATTACTAATTGATAGTGGAACTTTCGCCGTTACGCTGATTTTTCTGTTACTTCCCCATAATTGCGAGTCAATTAAGAGTTTTATGACAAAAGAAACTCTATGGAATCAAGTGAAAAACGATTCAAGCACGGCAATGAAAGCCCCAACTCTCAGAACCCGAAGTCACTGACCTAGTTTCGCCAAAAACTGGAAAGCTTCTCGCGTCTCGAGAAGAAATTGAGAGTATTTCCCTCAAGTGTGCGTCGTTAATAATCTTAAAAATACAATGACGCTGATCAGCTTCTTTCTATTATCTAGCCGGCTTATTGAAATTTCGCTAGCCTAGACAATATTCGTGACGACGTAAGGAAGGGTTGAGTTTACGAAAATGTTTTCTCCAATACCGATCAACCTTTAATGTATCTACCCTTCAAGTAATTTCAATAACAAATGTTATACCAGAAGGATGAGGAGGCAAAATATACCATCGGATTATTTGAATATTTGTCAGAATATTAACTTTACAGCCAAAGCAAGATGTTATGGACAAGCAATGTTTCCCCACTTGATGCCTTTTACACGTCCAACTTAATCGTAGCAACCATTATACATCGCATATCAGCAACGAATACGACAAAATATAAATGCTAATTATATTAATTCCTATTTCAATATTACACATATGACTTAGAACATCGTCTACATTTACCATCCAATAGACACATTAATTGCGTTAGCTCCACAAGTATTATTGTTTCACTCGATATCTGCCAAAAACGTCACAACTAGAGTACTTAATTTAAAAAGCTGTAGTTTCAGTACAATTGTTAATCACAGTAATGAATTCTGAAATTTCTGAATGAACGTCAGGAAGCCATTATTAAAAAATGCTATCTAAGGGCGGTGAAATTAATAATATATATCATGCGGCCTACTTCTTTGTAAAAAAAATTGACTAGACAGGCATTCAGCTTCAGAAGGCAAAGAAGCAAACAGTAATGAAACACCAACGCCACAATTTATCATATTCATTCACAGCTTATACAGCTTGTGTTTTGCTTTCCTTAGCTTCCACAAACTCATACAATTCAGGCAGAATTAAATTCACTAGGTTTACGTTTCTAAGGCTTGGTAAGCAACTTAACACGAATTAACTCTGATAAGGTCCACTTAAGCATGAAAAAATAAGAGTTAATTCCGAAAGAATGGGCTGAAGTAGTCATATCGAAACAAAATAAAGAAATCGAGGAAACACGAAGAGAGAGAGAGGGAGCTGGAAGAGGATCAATTACATAAATCCAGTGATGATGTCAAGGAAAACAAATTGACGCCATTTATTGCGAGGAAAAAGGATAGAAACGGAGAAGGAAATACGAGGTAGAAGAACGATACTCCTTCTTTTTTTGGGGCAAAATTGAGAATATCAAGTCACTCCTTTCATTTAGGACAAAAAATGGCTCCGCCTATGAAATTAATGGTTCTGGCTGGGAAGGAGAATGTATATAGTGGTCGTCGATATCTTTTCCCAGGACCTTAAATCCGCTCGTTAAAGACGCCCAAATTAGACGGTATAGGAACGAACGCCACTGATAACTTTTCAGGACTTATGAATGAGTATTGGAAGGAAAAAAGGGTGAAAATTACACCGAGAGCAATAGCATCCATACAAGTGCACCGTGGGTTACAACGTATGAGATGCGCATTTCAGGCGAGGCAATAGGTTCATTAATGTCGAGGATTTAAAAAAGAGTTAAAAGAAAAAAATCTACTCCCCGGGTTAGAAATTTCTTTCAGGAAAACCATACGGTTCAAGAATAAAATTCTACAACAAACATTTTCAGTACCCTTATTTGCTTTCATAAAGTAATCCTCACTAACCGTATGCCTCTAATATGTTTTTTATACACTGAACAAGTTGTATTTATTTTGCAACTCTTCTCTTTGACAAATGGCCCCGTTTTGAAAACTCTTATCAGTTCCAACTCTACCAAGCCATCTACATTATCTACAACAGCAATAGACGACTTATTACAGAAACTTATATACTGCCTCTTTTTGACTCAAGGAAGAGTAACGTGAGAAATTTAAAGCGCGTAAATTAAACGCGATTAAAAAAACAAAGTTGTCGTTCTCTAGTGGCGTGGATCAGACTGACTGGGCTAACACAGAAACAAATAATTCAATACGAAAAATTAGGACCGCACAAACAGACCGGTTTCTCTTTCTATCCACTTAAAAGGAAGAGACCCCAGCGGAAGTTTGCACATTTAAATGAACACCCGCGGACTTAATGTTCCCTTAATGTTACTTCATATTCCCGTAAAGGCTAGTATCCAAACACCAATTCCACGCAAACCACGTGGCGACCTAAGTATGACGTAGAATATGACACATTCGAATGGCTGCAGCTAACTTGGATATTAGGTTCTCCACCGGCTACGGCTACAAACGCTCTCTATCCTAAGACAACACACGACACCCAAACTCGGGGCAGGATTAAAATCCGCGTCTTATGGATAACTCGGGGCAGGATTAAAATCCGCGTCTTATGGATCTTGATGCAAGCATGTTACAGACCTGGCTACCGCAATTGGCCGTGATGTTTGACAATGCAGGAAAATAGCCAAACAAGATTCCAGTAGGGAATTTCCGCGACTACTCCAAGGGTGACTGGAATACAATAGCTTTCTTCCGCCGGAAAAATGCCACTTAAAATAACGCCATTTAGATTCGGCGCAATGAATTGACAACGATACTGGTGTGCGGAAACTGTGGTCAGTATTGTCAAATAACGTTCAGAGTTCAGTTTCTTACATTCATGTATATGAACTAAAAACAAAGTGGCCGTGATATTATTTCTCACATGGAGATTGAGCAACGTACTTCATACTAGACTTAGCAGAACGACTTTGAAATTAAAAAATGTTCGCCCAAACGTTCGCACAGGAAACACTCCTAACATCAGGAGCAGCCGAGATCCCGCAAATGGTGATCGAGAAGCTTACATTTTCCACTAAGCACCGAAAGTTCGGGGCACGCCGGTTAACAAATCCACTCTCTGGAGTCTTAGGCATTACACGCCGACAAACGCCAACGAATTCAACGCGCTCAATTTAACGCAGCTTAATTATCGCGTCCGCGGAGGAGACTCAACAAGTGTTCTTAAAACGGTAATCACGCAAAGCAACCCTTTATTCCGCGCGAGCACACTCATGGCGCTTCCGACTCCGTTCCCTACTTCTCCAAAACAAAAGAACATTGAGTCGCGAAATTTTTCGTCGACAAATTTATTTTTCATTTATTTCGAAGAGCGCGCGAACGCACTCGAAACACGGGCGGAAAATACCTTTCAGGGGAACGAGAAAAGGGATAAAATAGACCAGGTGAATACCTACAGGCTCAAGTCTGTTCCTGAAAGATTGCCTCAGTGGCGAAGAAGATTGATAATACTTATCTTTATAATCGTACCAAAAAATGCACCCAAAATATACCTCGACATCAAGCGACACAGCAAAGCCCTGGTAGAAGATTTATCAGAACATACCTGAAAAAGAAAGGTAGCAAAATTAACAAAATTGTCACAAAAAAAGAAAGAGCACATAGTTTTTTCTCACTTTTAGGCTTTAAGTGTTTTAGATGAATGATTTCATGGTGAAATAAAAACCAAACTAGTAATAATGCCTGCGCAAACTTTTCCCCAATGCAATTACATCGTACAAGACACGATATTTCAAATTATTTTACCACGAAGTATTATGAAGTAGTTTTTGTATCACAGTACCTAATGGCAGACACAAAAACGCCGATCACTTCCAAAATAGGCGCAGTAAATAGTTAAAACCAGGGCTTGGAACGGAAGTGAACACACCTTGGTCCCGAAATGTTCGTCTCGTCTAGTTACGAAATTTTTGTCTCGCCTCGTCCCGGAAGGTTTTTCGCCTCGCATTTCTTTTCGTCAGGTCTAGAACAATTTTTTCAGTCTGGAATTATTCTATTCTGGTCTTGAGATCGGTATTCACCATGGTTTTTTTTACCAATACAGACTTTCTTTTCTAATTTTACAAAAAAATATCCAAAATTTTCATCCAGTATTGTTCTGATATTCATCTCGTCTCGTTCCAAGACGTCTCTCAGTCCCAAAATTTTCGTCCCGTTCCGTCGCAGCAAAATTTTTCATCGCCGGGACGATTTTTTCGCCTCGTCCCAAATCGCCCAAAGCCCAGGTTAAAACATTTATTATAGGACAGGATCATAGGTTCGGCTTCGCTCGTTAGCACCTTCCTTGTCCTAATCCAACGCTTCCATTTCAGATACATTTCTCTATCTGGGTTCTACTCTTCTCCTCAACCCATTCACTATTTCACTACACATTTTTTACACTGTTCCCTAATCCATCTTCTCAAGACAATGAAACTATGACGCACTATTTTCACCCAAGTCAATCACCAATGTAAGAATTCCATAGACTTACACTACCCACTCAATTGCCTCTTAAAGACCTTATTTTCATCATAAATACAACTCAAGTATCCCCATGGCATGTTAATATCTCACAGATAGTTATTCCATCTTCATATGAAGCTTAATAAGTAAAAAGAAAACAGCCAGACGATTGGTTAAGGGTGTTTGGTTTGGTTCCCCAAATAACACCACTGCCCTGATAGGAAATTCTCGGCAATGAATTATGTAGGAGCAACATTATGTGATAGAGACAAAAACGACGTTAAGGCATGTTTTTCCATGCTGGTGGCGAACTTTTCCGAACCACCCGGGGTTACCCTCACGTGGACATCACGTTCCACATCCTTAAGCGATCTGAGAGCCGTGCGCGAAGCCGAACGAGAATCCGAGACGAGGACTGCGTCCGGAAAAGGTGAATGGCACTAAGACGGGCTTTATCGAATCGCCCATCCATTCCTCCCTTTAATCCAAGCTGGCGCCTTGATCCGCCCACCACAACGGTCTGGGACCCCTCACGAGAAGAGTGTAATATTCCACCAGTAACCCCACGCTGAGATTAAAACGTGAGGAGCGATTTACGAGGAGCCCGAGATCAGCTCACGTAGAGAAGAGGCGCCACTGGAATTGTGCTAGAAAGAAGACTATCTTCAACAGACTAGATCACGCAGCTTCCAGAAAAGCCATCTGGGATGTATCCCGAGTCACGCAGTACGCAGTGTCCTCCCAGTAAGGAATCAATTTCAACGCTTTAGGAGCGTGGTTTTCCCGACGAATACCTTATATCCTAAATAAAGTAATTAACAAGCTTACAGATAAAAATGATCACTCGCTTGCTTTACCATAGCAATGCAGCGTAATTCAATATTTTCTCTGCCACTATAAACACCATCAATAGACTGGAGAACATACTGCTTCAAAGCTGGAGGAAGGGACAAAGACATCTGTGAGACTCTATTAGATGTGTTCTCCAATAACTCCCTGACACAATTAGCTACAGCACCTAATAGAGGGGACAACACTCTTGATTTACTGGCAACCAATATCCCACAACATGTGACAATGATTGACACGGTTGATGGAATCAGTGACCACAGAGTTATAACTGCAAAACTCTCGCTATCTTTAGATAAAAATTTTAAACAAAAAAGAAAGATTTACATTTTTAAAAGAGCAGACTTTGCTAACTTTAAAATTTATTTAAGAGATTCCTTATCGGATTTCAAAAAGTCTTCCATAAAGGTATGTACCAACGATTCATGGAAGTCGTTCATTAATATCATGCGCTCTGGGATCAACAGATTTATCCCTAGTAAATTCAAAAACGAAAGCACTGAACCTAGGTGGTACAATGCCGAAGTGAGAAAATCCCTGAGACGGCAGCGAATATGTCATGCTAAAATGAAAAGAATTAGTAAACATATGCCCACTGATGAGCGTAATGTAATTATTGAAAATTATAAAATTTCAAAATCCACTGCAAAGACAGCCCTTAGTAATGCATTTGCAGAATTCAAAAGAAAAACACTTGGGGAACAATTGAAAGAAAATCCAAAAGTCTTCTGGTCGTACGTAAGGGAAGTGCAAGGCCATAAGTCTGCCGTCCATTCACTTAAAAATGATAGAGGTGAAATGACCACAAACACACTCGACAAAGTTAGCTTGCTAAATTCCTTCTTCCAAACCGTTTTTAACCCACCTTCCGGGGATTCAACTATCGTGTTACCTGACCTGAGGTTAAAAATGATAAAGGAATCAGAGTCACCAGCAGTGTAGAAAAAGCCAACACTTTAAACACCTTCTTCCAAAGTGTATTCAACTCATCGTCACAAAACGCAGTGGAACCACCGCCGAACACTTTCAGTGAGCAAATGCCCGAAATAAACATTTCATGTCGCGGAATAGAGCAGCAGTTAAAAAGCATAAGTAAAAACAAAGCACCAGGTCCCGATCAAATTCCTTCCAGAGTTTATAAAACATTAGCTTCTGAAATAGCCCCCTATCTAGAAATAATATTCAATAAAACACTAAAGAACCACACAGTACCCAAGGATTGGAAAGTAGCTAACATTACACCTATATTTAAAAGCGGTGATAGGGAAGAACCTAGTAACTACAGACCCATTTCACTCACGTCAATCTCTTGTAAGATATTTGAGCACATAGTAGTCAGTTCGATCATGGGGCATTTGGATAGTCAGGGATTACTCATAAACAGCCAGCATGGGTTCCGGAAAGGTAGATCTTGCGAGACACAATTAGCTTTATTCGTACACGATATTTTAGTCCACGGCGAAAGCAGTACTGAAGTTGATGCGATATTTTTAGATTTTAAAAAGGCTTTCGATAAAGTTCCTCATGACAAATTAATCTTGAAGTTAGAGAGTTTTGGTATAAATAAAGACGTTGTATGTTGGGTAAAAGAATTCTTAAGTGGGCGAGAGCAGAGGGTTGTCATAGATGGTATCATGTCGGACACAATCGAAGTCACATCGGGAGTTCCCCAGGGTAGCGTAGTAGGTCCGCTTCTATTTCTTTTATACATAAACGATTTGGGTACCGTAGTTAGTAGTAACCTTAGACTTTTTGCAGACGATGCGGTGGTGTACAGGGGTATATCAAACGAAGAGGACACGAAATCACTTAGCAAGGATTTAGATGCAATTCAAGAGTGGTGCGACAAATGGCAGTTAGAACTCAACCTTAAAAAGTGTGTAGCTATCAATTTTTGGAGGAGGAATAATTCGATAGAGCGATCCTATAGAATTAATAACACGAAGATCGAAAACGTTGAAACCGTAAGATATTTAGGTGTAACAATCACTAAAGATTTATCGTGGGGAAGACACATAAGGGAAATATGCGGCCGAGCGAAGAGAAAGCTAGGATTTATAAAAAGAGTACTTGGGAAATGTGATGAGAAGACAAAAGAGCGATGCTACTTTTCACTAGTTAGGCCCCACCTTGAGTATGCAGCCAGTGTATGGGATCCTAATGAATTAGGTTTGATGAGAGAACTAGACAGTGTGCAGCGTAGAGCAGCTAGGTTCGTCAAAAGGTGTTACGATAGGTTGAGTAGTGTATCAGAATTAATAAAAGAATTAGGGTGGGAATCATTATCAGAGCGTAGATTGAAGTTCAGATTTAATCTATTGCAGAAATTTCAATCGGATAGCTTTACTGAAGATGTTAGGCACATATTGAAAACACCAGCGTATTATGCTAGATTCGACCAGATAAATAAGATTAGAGAGATAGATTGTCGTACAGATAGATTCAAAATGGCATTTTTCCCCCGTACTATAAGAGAACAGAATAGGCAGCATAGGAAAGGGATAGGTAGGGGAAATATTTTAGAGTATTCTGTAGTGCATGATGCATGTATTAACCCCTCAAATACTATAGATACTAACAATCTAGTTGCATGAGACCCTTTAGTTGCTTGCTTGCATGCTAGTAGTGAATGCTTGGTGACCTTCACCCCCTGCCACACACCCTCGCGGTGGCTTGCAGGGTATCGTGTAGATGTAGATGTAGATGACCTCTTTCAGCGGTTGATGAAACCAATTGACATTTCCTGTAATGGTATTGAAAAATTACTTAAAGATATAAGCCCCAACAAATCTCCTGGCCCTGATCAAATTCCCTCCCGCGTATATAGAGAGTTAGCATCCGAAATTTCCCCCTACCTTGAAATAGTATTTAATAAATCCCTGACCGAACACGTCGTACCGATGGACTGGAAAGCAGCCGATGTAACACCCATTTTTAAAAGTGGCGATAGGGAGCAGCCATCTAACTACAGACCTATATCCCTCACATCCATTTCATGCAAGGTCCTAGAACATATAATTGTCAGTTCAGTCATGGGACACCTAGATAGCCAGAATTTATTGTCCAATGTCCAGCATGGCTTCCGAAAGAGCAGATCGTGTGAAACTCAACTTGCTCTCTTTTCCCACGATATTTTAGTTTATGGCGAAAATAATATTCCAGTGGATGCTATATTTCTCGACTTCAAGAAGGCTTTTGACAAGGTTTCTCACAGCAAACTAATTTTGAAGTTAAAATCTTATGGGTTAGACAGTAACATTATATCATGGATTAATGATTTTCTGCATGATCGGGTTCAAAGGGTTGTTTTGGACGGTGTTTCCTCACCGGCAATTAAAGTCACTTCGGGTGTCCCACAAGGTAGTGTGATAGGTCCACTCCTATTCCTTTTGTATATTAATGATATCCAAAAGGTGGTAAAAAGTAAGCTTCGTCTATTTGCCGATGACGCAGTAGTGTACAGGGAAATTCTATGCCCGAATGATAAAGAATATTTAAATATTGACCTACAAGCAATTGAAACTTGGTGTGATACATGGCAGTTAGAATTAAACTTTAAGAAATGTCTTGTAATGAATTTTTGGAAAAAGAATAGCTCTCCCCCTAGCACTTACAAAATAAGTAATAATGAATTAACAAACGTGGAATCCATTAAATATCTTGGAATAAGACTGACAAATGATCTTTCCTGGGGTAAACACATTCGTGAAATTATGGGTCAAGCGAATCGCAAACTGGGTTTCATTAAAAGAGTATTGGGTAAATGTGACGATCATGTACGAGAAATCAGCTACTTTTCCCTTGTTAGACCTCATTTGGAATATGCTGCCAGTGTATGGGATCCCTACGAAATCGGTCTAAGTAATGAACTTGAACGTGTGCAGCGAAGATCGGCAAGATTTGTAAAGGGACGATACGATAATTATATTAGCGTAACCAGTCTATTAAATGAATTGAAATGGGAATCATTGTCAGATCGCAGGTTGAAATTTAGACTTAATCTCTTCCACAAATTCCAAGGCAATATTTTCAGTGATGATGTTAAAAATATTTTACGAACCCCAACTTACTATGGCAGACTGGACCATAATCATAAAGTTAGAGAAATTTATTGCCGAACTGACCGATTCAAAATGTCCTTTTTCCCTCGCACAATAAGAGATACGAATAACGGTAAATATGTCCTATCGGAGAGTAGCAATGAATAGCATTTGTAGCTGCATGTTGTTATGAGTGCTTAAAGTTAACCCGACTAACAGAATGTTTTTGCATGTTTGCTTTGCAATTTCTATCTTTTTTAAATAGTGTAGTTCTGACTACTATATTAATACTATTCCTTTTTTATGCATGATATGTAGTGCATGTTTGGTGAGCAATCACCCCCTGCCACACACCCTTGTGGTGGCTTGCAGGGTATTATGTAGATGTAGATGTAGATAGAAACAGCTATCAGGCGGGTCGAATAATAGGTACCGTTGGTAAAAGGTTTCCTTAATCGGGAATCGATCGACGGACCTTGCGTTTGCAGGGCTAATGTGCAGACCATCACCATACGTAGGATTCCAAAGACAATTGTGAGAAGGAAAGTAATCTCTCCCAATTCCTCACGAGTGCCGTCCTTGACGGATCGTGATGGTATATGAGGCTGGCTCCTAAATCATCCATCTTTTTATACATTGCCTTCAAAATCAAAACCTTGGGTAGCATGAAAGTCTAAGCATTTTCTGGCAATCCAGAGGTTCGTGGTACGATTCACGACCAAGGAAACCAAACAACTGAAGCAACTTTCGACACATTACATTGGGAGACCCATAATTATCTCAAAGATTTTGAAGGCAAGAAAGTATCAAATACGCAGCCGCAGCTATCGACCGTAATATGCTGGAACGTGGGGGCAAGAAGTTGAATTCAGGATCTATATCGGTCTTTTCATCAATGGCGCATTTAATTCACGTACGAAACTTGGTTCGAGTCTTGACATTAGCATGTACTACTTTTTACTGGATCTCCCATAGTTATTAAACAACGTATCGTCAAACGCCGAAGACAATTATGAATCACCCTCTATAATAAGTGACGCTCGCACGTAATCTTGCAGCGAAAGTTTCACCAAGCATTTTTCTTCGGATCACCAGGGAACAAACTCGTGACACAATGCCCAGAGAGGAGTTGTACGAGATCGAATCACACGCAGGTGAGGATGAATAAAACAGCCTCGCCCAGACCGAGTTATGTCAGCGACTCACTCCCTCCACAAATGGCAACCCTTTCAGCGTCGAACCGAGTCCGTTCTTTCTACTCGCGCATTCGAAAAACACAAAACCCGAAGGTCGAGAGCTCACACCACGCGCCCGGATGCGACCTAGAGTAGTTGTCCTCGGGGCACTGTCCCGTAAGCTCGCCTTTCTTCTCTCGTTCGGAGAAAGGGCTCTTAAAGCCCGGTGTACTTAAAATGCGCGAGAGGCAACGCGAGGAGAGGACGCTCTCCTTCCAACAGTGCCCGTAAGAATGGAATGCGTCGTAAATCCATTTTGACGATTTCCGTCTCTCTGTCCTCCTATTCTTCAACCTCTTCGCAGATAAAGTTCCCCGACCCCTAAACGGGGATAGGAGGAGGAGGCTTGTCATAAAGTCATCAACCATCTTCTGCCCCAGAAAGAACTATAGGATCGGCAGATTATACATTTCCCGCAACGCGCTGCAAACGATACGCTCTGATTCTCCAGGCTACGGAATTCCACGCCTGAATCAGATATTTTGCTACCCACAGACATTTTGAAGACAATTATGATTACGTGCTCTTTTCTACAAGCACTCTAAATGTGATTCATTGACCTTTTACGAAAATGCTATTTTAGTTCAACCAGCAACTGTTGTTAAGCAAACAAAAAAATCCGAAGACTAAAATCACACCATCGACCGATTTCATTGCTAGGATGATTATATACATGATGCCACGAAAGCTACCGGAGGAGTGCAAGGCAGAGGGTGACTTCACATCAGGCATGCTGAAAGGTCGAGTTAGAAATGTCACTTATTTCCAATGGTCATTTTTGGCCGCTGCAGCCGTTGCGTATGGAGCGCAGTCGTCATAACATAACAAAGTGATACACACCCCGAAATCCAACGACCGTCAACAATCAATTTTTGAGAATTACATTACTGATTTTAATGCTTCGTCAGTCAATTGGTCAATAAAATGGATCGACATAACTAAGAAGTGGAAAGATGAGTGGGAGAAATAAGAGAAGCATGCTGAGAATTTTTAAAAGAAGGCGAGGCAATCTAATCGGTCATAACTTGAAACATGATGGCCTGATGAAGGCAAACATCGAGGAAAAAGTTAATGAAAAGAATGGCAAACGAAGGCCTCCTACTAGATTAATAGAGCAGTTAATTAATAATGTAAAAGAACAGAATTAAGTACATGAGAAGTTCAGCTGATAGACTCGAGTGAAGATTTGCATCAAACCAACTTTAGGATAGTTGTTTGATGAGTGATGCCGAATTCTCCAAGACAAGCAAGTGTGAGCTCTGTCAGAGATGCCAGATTCTAGAATTCACAACACATCCTCGGCACTCAGAAAGTAGTTAGCATTCTACCGTTCTCTACAGCGTGATTTTTTTCTTGTCACATCGTGCGCTCAATGATTTCCTCGCATTAAAGAAAACATAGTAATTTTTCTACTGACATAACTAGGGATGGACATACAATGAAAAATGATTAAAATAAAATTATCAAAAATACGGGAACCAGAGACCATTCTTAAGTAATTAGATATTACAATCACAGCCATATGATGTAGTTACTCTCAATACGGCGCTAAGAGCCAGTGACTAAAGGTAAGAAGTGAGTTATTAAAACGAGGATTTCGTGCCTCATAACCAAAAAAAAATGGTAAAATCCCAAGGCTTTGCGAGTAGAAAAAATTACCGAAGAGTTTCTTTTTACTTTTCATTGTAACCTTTAAAAATACACGAAGCTGAAAAATAAAAGGTTATAGATGTGACTTTGAACGAGAGATCAAACAGATATTGAGCGGACTTTCTTTGTTTTGACGATGCCAGAGGGGAATGATAAGAGCAATGAAAAAATAGTATATATCCTTAAGCAATAAATTAAAACATTTCTAGAATGAAAAACTACACTGCAATATTATCAGGATAAAATATTCGGGAAAAGCACCATGAACAATAAACCGAATGACTATTCCACCAATGATAAAAACCAAATGGATAAAAATGAATAATAAAATATGTATCTCCAAAGCCGTATTCATAAGGGGCAGAGGAATACAAAGGGGGAGAGGAGAAAGGAAGGAGTATATACAAAGTAAGGGAGCTCTCACTTACTCTTAAGCCCGTTTTACACGATCATTGAAACTGCGCAAGTTGATGTTGATTCCGTTTGAGCAGTCGTCTGCGAAAGTCCGTGACGCAGAAAATTAGGAGGACGCTTGCTTGAAAGCTTTACACGGTGCATTATGTCAGTGACAATATAACATTCAGTAGCGGTAATACCGTCAATATATTGCATAACGTCAAGATCTGTTAAGTAGCAATTAATTGGACGAGGAAGATGCGATAAAATTAACCCCACTTTAAAATAGGTTTTAAGCCATAGTCTAAACATAATAGTGGAGACCCTAGTCCCGTATACCTATCCCAAAATTTGCACCACGAACGAACGAATGGGGGCCAAGGTAATGAGTTCTTCCTTTACACACGAAATTTAAGCTTCCACTTGATTACTCGCCCAGCTCATCATTATTGCACTTTATTCACTACCTAAGGAGTTGAGTGCAAACAAAAACACCCAACTCAATCGTCAACAACCTATGTAATTGCTAGAATTCCCCAGGTATTCCGCTACATATGCACCATCTAGTGAGAGAAATAATATTCAAATTTGCGCGAACACATGTATCAGATTAGAATATGTTCTAATTTGCTCGCAAGCGTTCGCGCAGTGGCGCTGCCTGTCCTCGCTAATCGTCGCTTTACACGGTGCAATAATTCTTGGGCAGGTGTTCTCGCAACAGCCTGCGCAGTATTATTGACCGTGTAAAACGGCCTTTACAAAATCACGCATACCAAGAAATTTAAATGGAAGTAAATGACATACACGGGTCACTGTGATGACGCATGACGGGTCACTGGAGTTGGAGAAATCCACGTAAACCCTGCTTGTGTGTGTCGATTGAACTCACGAAGGTGACTGTTTTTAGTATACAAACCTGAGTGATTGTGTGAGTCACTGTTCTATTTTACCTTGATTCCCTTAATTTTGAGTGTGACGATTGTAACAATATGAGTGAGTGTGCGAGGGTGTCATTTACTTTCATTTAAATTTCTTTGTATGCTTGATTTTGTACGAGTGATTGAGAGCTCCCTTACTTTGTATATGCCCCTTCCTTCTCCCCATTTGTCTTCCTCTGCCCCTTAAGATTACGGCTTTGGGGATATTTTATTCTTCATTTTTATTGCATTGAGCTGTAGAGGCGTTCTCTTCACTGTTCGAATGGATACATTTATATCCCTGATATATGTAAGGGGGAGACATTTCTGAGTAGCGGCAAAAATATATTACACGACATTGGCGAACCTATCTTCCGGCCAAGAGAAATTAAGTCTGAATGAAGTTCGCGTGACTGACAAAAATCGAAAATCCATAAGGGCCGTTGAATTAATAAGAATGTATTCGCGTGACCTCGTTCGATACCCTTCAGGTACACAACCCACGCAGGTCAATAAAGATAAGTACGAGTGGCATTAAAGGAAATGTTTATAAAACGAGAGAAGAGGAAGCGATGGCCAATTTCACAATTTTATCCACTGCCACACGATATTTGAGGCAAAAAGGAACATTAAAAACCAAAATTCTTATTTCTCTGCAAAGAAATGGGGTAATTTTTCATTCACAAAATTATTTACCGTCGAAGTCCATTTTTGTACCCATTACTTTATCATTAATTAACCAAACAAGTAACCCCAAAATGCCAGGAAGCCTATTAGGTTATGACCTTAAGCGCAACGAATGTAGCCTCCGTGTCAAAAAATTCACAGTAAAAACGACGTAGTGTAAAAAACCACGACCAAAAATAACCTCCATGCAAAAATGCACCACATGTCAATGCAGATACTCTTTTACATCTACGCGATACCCTGCAAGCCACCGCGAGGGTGTGTGGTAGGGGGTGAAGATCAACAAGCATGCACTATTGACACGAAAACAAGCTACTATTGGATCTCATGCAACTAGATTGTTAGTATCTATTAATAATAGTATTAAGGGATTAATACATGCATCATGCACTACAGACTACTCTAAAACATTTCCCGTGCCTATCCCTTTGCTATGCTGCCTATTGTGTTCTCTTACAGTACGGGGGAAAAATGACATTTTGAATCTATCAGTACGACATCTCTCTAATCTTATTTATCTGGTCAAATCTAGCATAATACGCTGGTGTTTTTAATACGTGCTTAACATCTTCAGCAAAGCTCTTCTGTAAATGAGACGAAGGCAACCTCCAGGTAACAAATGAAATTATTTTTAATACTTTGAGAGTATTAGTAATGCTATGTAGAGAAACTAACACCACTCCAAATATCACACGCCCATAAATTGACCAAACACAGTGAATATTAAACTAGTAGAAAAAATTATTGGAGAATTGCAACGCATTCAACCTGAATAGGAAAATAATAGCAGAACGACAATCCATTCGACTCGTGAAAATCTTGTGAAACGGAGACCGATACCCTAGTTTCTCAGCATATTGAAAAACAAAAGGCAACACGAGAAGTAAACAAGGAAACCATGACATCAGCGGGTAGGCAATACGCGAGGGTAAGTCCATCTGGAAGGGGAGAGAGAGTCGTTTAACATGTTTAAAAAATATTTTTTCAAAAATGAAACGGGAATCGGTTCCACAAAAACTTTCGAAAATCCTCGAGGAGACGCTGCTGACCTTGGGCGAAAATTCCCCACACCCAAAAAAAAACACGAACGTCACGCACAACCATCTCTCGTGCGTGCATCCGTGGTGCCTACATTTATATACACACTCCTTCCCGATGCATCGACTCGATCAGGAGGCGGGTGGAATGAGAGGGACTCGGTGAAGACAGGGGAAGGAGGGAAGAGAGACGAAAGGAGGAGGAGGAAGTGGATAGGAGTAGGGGTAGTAGACAGCATGAGAAAGTGAAAATAAAGGCGCGTGGCATCGGTCCAAGCGAATGCACGGTCCGACAGCTGAATCCAGATGAAATGTAAAGGAGCCCGAAGACGTAGGCGAGAGAGAGAGAGAGAGAGAGAGAGGACAACTATATACCGGCAAAAGCGTAGCCCAAGAATAACGTTTATAAAGACTTCGAAACTCACGAGGACAAAAAGAGGGGCAATTCCATTTCGAGAGGCGAAATCAAAGACGACGCCCATGGTAATCCCACGCGAGCTATTCTCGCATAGAAGTCTCGCACGGTAACATACCCGGATAGAATAACGACGGTCACATTATTGTGCTAAAGTGAGAAGCGCACGTGAACTACCTTGAACTGTTTTCTTTTTTTTTCTTTTCCCCTCTAAAATCATCTCCATCTGACATCACCGATAGTAAACGAAGAAAAAAAATCACACACAAACACAGTCCACCACGAGATCTTTAAAAGAAAATTTCCGCTCAAATCGATTCAAAAGTATGTACAATCGGTCCCAGTAATCGATTCTATAACGCTAGGAACACAAAGGACCGGGATCAAATCAGCAAAGGATGAGTGTACCGGGCAAGTCTCAATATTAAGAAGGTTCCACCGAAAAATTATAGTTCACAATTTTACATACTCAAGGAACATGCAGAGAAAAGTGTCCTAGAGTTATTTGCAAGGACAAATTTATGCTTTTACACGCTAATTTTTCGGAAAAATAAACATGAAAACGCAAAGGCAAATGATAATTATGAATGTAACTTTCTGAGAGTACATTATGTTATTTAAGCCCAAAACTGATGTAAACTGAGAATTTTATCAGGAAATAAAATGTTACAAAATGAATGTACCTATCTAGCAAATCCAACTTTATTCCTGAATCCCTCTACGGAAGAAACTTCCTAGTGAGTAACGGTAAGATGTAACTGTCATAAAAATCGAAAGTCTTCGTAAACTGAGGCATCTGAGCAACGACTTAAAAATAGGCTGATACGGACGTCGTTGGAATACGATCGCCAGACCTTCATACAGTTCACAAGGAAAATCAAGGCCGCAATATGCATTCTGAATACTTGCTCTCCCATGAGCATTCACGCAAACAGCCCACTACGAATCGATCCGAAAATGAACGCAGTGAATGATGTAATATGAATCCGTCTATCGTGTGAGGAAAGATATTTAGAATTATCTAAAGTTAGATACTTAGAAATATCTAAATTTCACAAATGAGATAATATCGAAGTTGAGCCCTAACATGAAAGATAATCAGTTGTCTTCTAAGATGGACTTTATATACTTGCAGCTATCTTAAAATTAATACTTATATTATAATTATAAATTTTATAATTAATACTTATATTATAATTTAAATAGCGTAGTTTTGAACAGTACCTATACAAGTACTAATCCTTTTTTTATGCATGATATGTAGTGCATGTTTGGTGAGAGTTCAACCTCTGCCACACACCTTTATGGTGGCTTGCAGGGTATTATGTAGATGTAGATGAATACTCTGATCAAAACAAGAGGAGTTAGAGACACTTCAGTAACAAGTAAACTTGAACAATACAATCCTTTCTTAAAAAGAACAGATAATTATGAAAAAACTCGAGATTAAGCCAAATATTTGCATAACAAGACCAAAATTTCCACAAGTATTAATTCATTCACCTCGACCGGGATTCAATCTCATATCCCCCGAATGCACTTCACGTGCTTTAGGTTTAGTCACCAAGGCGTCTTTCTTCTCTGTGCATCTCTTAGGGCTTTAAAGGAGCTAGATCTTAAGACGAACTCCTTTAGTGTACCTTACACACATTTAGCGCACAGGCCACCACTTCAGAAAATCAATATTAATGGAACTGATTCAAGCAACGGCTTTCGAGTTTGTCAGAATTTCCATTGGTGATAAGTTTCTCCAGCCTTCCTACAGGCCTCTTCAGATTCGAAGGGAATATTTCGGATCTGAAAACGACAGGATGATTGTTCGAGAAACTGCTGTCATAATGAATAACCTGAACTAAAAAAATAACGTACGAAAGACCCAATTGATGGTGGTAAATGACTGCTAACAAAGATTGACTGAGGAAGTAAAAGCATTGACGGTAACTCGCCACCGGTTCCAGAGTCTGTAAGCAACAAGCTAATCTTTGATCATGCGACGAGAAGACACGCTGGGGACGAAGAGGTGACCCCATTGGCCTTATGAAGTTGGGAATGGAATAAACCAGACCTTGCACATTATCTCGATCCGATAAAAGCTGCAAATTACAAACTTAAGAGATATATATAGAGAGAGAGGCTTCGCCGAATGATTCGCGTAATGGGCGATCGATTCGACCACCAACTTTCGATCAGATAATTCGGCGAGGGTGATTGGTTGGGAGGGAGAGAAGGAAGGGGGCAGATGGCGGAATCTTAACATTCGATTCCATTCTTGAGAAAAACAAACCAAAGCCATGGAGTCTCCTCCGAGCGGGGAGGGTCCGATAATTCAAGGTCGGCTCGCGAGAGAAGAGACTGGGAAAGCAGACGCCGGCAGAGGGCGGTTGAAGGGTACGAATCGGCCGGGCCTAATGGATCGCAAGGTTAAGACTAAGACACTTCCTCCCTAAAAAAAACGCTTCAGTGTATCAAGAATTATTTTCCCTTGGAAAGCCAACCACCATTCGATCATGTAAGGATGAAAATTTCCATGAAAGAACGATTTCCTGGACCGAGAGTCGAACCACTATCACTGGGCTGCTTATCGCGCTCCGCAATATGTTATTTAATTTATCCTAGCAGACGTTAGCTTCTTTGAAGCCCTATTCCGTCTTAAGTAAGCCATAAATTATAGACTGTAATGGTGAATGAAAGCCAAATCCCATTTACACCTCCTACGGATCGCCTTTGAAATCGGTAATCCTGGTGTGGAATCACGGATCTATTTTTCGCGTTATCGCAAACTTTATCGTTAACGCTTACCCCTAGAGTATCGCAGGGTTAACAATAACCGTCTATAAAATTCGCTCTACTGATTGTAATAAGCGATTTGAAGTGCTGTGAGAAAAATGAAGAATGGAGATCATGTTCTCTCCGAAATAAGTTAAATCAAAAAATAACGATAACGCTAGCGCACGCGTTATGGAGATCCATGATCGAAGCCCTGGATAGCGTAGGCCTGTACGTTGGTCCGATAGGCCAGAAGTCCGTGGTTTGTCACCCGGTGAAGGAGACTCGCACCCCCGTCAATTTTCGACGCACTCAGCCGTTCATAGCGGCATCAGCAATGCCATACACCAAGTGATGATGCTTCCGGCGATAGCAACATCATAAACTGAAAACATCAAATACAACCAGCATCACTTCGACACCGGAGGAAATTATTCTCTCAAATGACCTCTGAAGGGAGAAAAGAAAAAGGTCAGGCATTCCTTGAATTAACATATTTCCTTGCGACAGGACATTGTCTAAATGCCACAAAGGACTGCATAAACCAGAGATCACATGATTTCGGTCTTACGTCTGAATCTCACGACGGTAAGTACCTGAGATTCTGAGGGCAAAAATAGACACGGGCGTATCGAGAGTAGTTTCATATGCGATTAACTTGGCCCAAGTCCTTGAGGATGAGGCTGCCCAACCCCCTTCCCCACTGGATGCCTTAGAGGTGAAAATCGTCCTCATCGGGCGTACTGCCAAGGTGATAGACCGCAAAGCATTGTACTACATTAGCTGTTCAAAGGTTTTAATCCAATTGTGATAAAAAAAAGCGTTCACCACATGAAATGCAACAAGGCCTTGCACCTTGGCGCAAACTTGAGATTTCGATAAGAATTTAGTGGGATCTAATAACAACTTCATAAATATACTTCCAAGGGGGGAAAAATAATTTAAAGTACAACATATTTTCATATTTCGAGAGTTACTAAGTGTCCAAAACGAGATCAATCATTTCTTTTTTTATTCAATTTCACTTACCAGGTTAGTCTCGGATGAGGGAGTAAAAGAAAAACGATTGCACGACAAAATTTTTAATGCACACCAGAGAGCCACTGAATGTACTAATACATTGATGAAAATTTAATTTACCATTAACTACGCTACGTAAGTTCCTCACTGGAGAAAATAGTATTCGTAGACCGGGAGTGTACAGGAAATTTGACTGAAGGCCACCGTATAAATTCCAATCCGAGTGAGTCGGTAAGACTTTGGCCCGTACTCATATGTCACATCAAACTTTTTCACATCATGTCTCTTCGTTAAAGACATATCAAGAAACCAGTGAAATCTTCTTGGGATTGACTTGAGTCATGGAATTCGCTACCGATCGAAACACTGGCAGCTTATTCCTTTAAATTTCGGCCATGCGCAAGAGCACCTCTATAGCATTACTCGCCGGACGATAACAAATACCTTACAAACCATTCAAATTTATTACAGATTTGGGTTTAAGTATTCCAGGTACTTGGGTATTACTGCACCCAATCAGCTACGTTCTTATGAAGGCAGGAATGGACAAGGTGGATAATCATGCCCCGGACGGATTCGAGCCCACGAACTTTGTTTTACCAGGCCGACGGGGTAACGGCCTTGCTCCCTCGGTCGGGGGATTAACTAAAAATCTGACGTGCTTCCAAAAACACGATATTCCAGTAGCCTCGTACGCTAAGAGTTCAATTTAATCTCACATTATAAAATCGGGCCTAACTTTCCATTTCCCTCACTAATTTGGGGCGCGATAGACCCAAGGCCTCAATTCACCCGTTGACAATCCAGCCGCAGAAACGTCCATCCATCAATATTCATTCATAGCTGAACAAACATACTACCGACCCCGAGGAATACCCTTCGGCTCGTTCCCGTCCCAGCTGCATCCTAACGCTGCATTTCCGCGGCACGAGGGCTAGATTGTCCCAATGGAAAGCCACTCGGGCGACGGGCACGTCACCCCATCTTCCGCGAGAGCGAATCGCAAGTCGCCCGCCCCGACCCCGCCCACGTGGGAGGAGTGGGGCGGCCGGGGGGGCAGAGAGGAGATCACCTCCCCCCCGAGTCCATGCGCACTCGGGCAGGGTTACCGCCCCCGCAAGTCCCCTCAACCCCCTCCACACACACCACCTTCAGACCCGTCGTAGAAACCGAGCGGACGAGAGGGAGCCGATATATTGTGCTTTCCCCCAACACACGGACTCGCCCTTCAATCCGTTCATCTCCTGCCAGGGTGGGAGAAATAAGGCCGACACGGGGGAATCGGAGAGAGCGACCCCTCGCCTACTTCACCGCCACCCCCAACCGCCCACCCATCCACCCAACACGTATTTATAAGCGTCCTTCCCCATCCTCCTACCTCCCCTTTCTCTCGGACTAATTCCATCTCTCTCGCCTCACCCCTTCTCACGCTCTCTCTTTCTCTTCTCCCCTCCGCTCGCGACGACTGACGAGAAAGAAAGGGACAGTTTCGTCCGCTCCGGCATTGTGAAAACGACGTCGACGGAGGAAAAAAAACTGGGTCCGTTAACGCGATTCTCGCGCGAAGGAAGGCAACCCCCGCATACGAACGTGGAAGTGGCAAGGGGTGAGTTAGAAGAAAAAAGTTGAAATGTTACCGATTTAACACAACTATCCCACAGAGCTTTTCCGGACACCCAACGGTAAATTCTGACGGCAAAGCTGATGAAATGATCCTTCCAATTAGACACCTCAGGAGATTCAGCAGGAAAGAATACCAGTCATTATTTTGCTATACAAATTACGACGCAAATAATGGCCAATAATTTCATTTTCCGGCAATTTTGAGACACTGTAGTAATTGCAAATCAATCTCGAGAGAAAAAGAATTGGGAGGTAAGATAAATATTGCTTTAATCATAAATGTTATGAAATAGAAAATGTATATTACGCGTAAGCAACAAAATTTAGACGAACGCACGCAACTAAACCGTTTGCAAAGGTTATAACGATCACAGAGGGAGTGAATCAATCCATAGATCATTAAGGAATACGAAACGCCATAAAAGTAACTAGGATTTCTAATTTTCTTAATACCCATTTGAACTTCTTTATCCCATTTAGATTGCAACCATGGCTTAACCTTTCCTTAAACCTTAACATACCCTTTGTCGAATGACTGCAAAGTAATAGGAACTACTCACGATAGTTAACATTACCATGGTATATATAGGTCATTAAGAAAAAGACGGTACCCACACTAGGCGATCAGGCGCGGCGGAAATTTCGGCGAAGAGTATGCTCTCGAGTTTGGATCTAGGCAGAAAAAAAGTACTGGCAATTACAAGAGTCACTCAGAAAAAAGTCTAAAGGGTAGACCTAGCGGTAGAATACCCAAACCTTCATTCAAATCATTAATGGAGAAAAATACCAAAGAAACATGTTAAAGAAATTGATAGCCTGAAGATAACTCACTAAGCTGGTCTCTGGTGGAGTATTACCATGGAGAATATCCAGCAAACAATCAAGTGCACGACACGGTTACTGGAAGAACATTTGCGAGGCAGGATCAACGCTCCCACCGCGGCCAGTGAGAGAATTAAATGGCATTCTATGGCGTGTTGGAGAATAAAACGGTGACGAATACATTAAAACGCGTATTCAACAATTAAGAATTCCTGACGTAGAAACAAATACTCCTTTTCTCCTTGGGAGAGACGCTTTCCGCCGATTCACTGCGCCAAAGAGGCGATACAATAGGTTTTGGAAAACAGCCACATATACCTACCGAGGACTAATCAAGCTAAGAATCTCCTGCTCTTGCCAAGCTTTTAAAAAGCAAAAGTTTGTTTTTTTTTCAAGATGTTTCATCCGATGATTAAAATTCCATCAAAGATCTTTGACGTAGCCGGAGAAAAGTTATAATATTTTAATGGCCCCAAAACCTAGAAACGGAGGCACGAAGTAATATGGAACCATCTATTTAGGCATTATAAAAATTGGAAAAGTACAAGTAGAGTATAAAAGTTATTATTAAAAATCGGCAAAGGAGGGCATGGAATCTTCTCGTATTACGAACCGGTTGCCTTTATATGAAATACCCAGCGAAACTAATTGTTACAGGGCCTTTGAGAAGAAGCAATACATAGGATTTTGAAGACACATAATCCCATCTGGTTCGAGCAACTACTATCCTTTTGCATTAAAACTTTTTCCAGAGGATACAAAGATTCTACGCAATTCCTATTATTCTATCCATTCTATGATTGTGGAAACCTTGGAATAAAACAAAAAGTATGAAATACAATACCATAATATAGACGCAGAGAGGATCAAAGAAAACAATTAGCACGAAAGTTCTTTCACATGTTCAGACAACTGTGGCCGCATATATACTACAATCAATTAATTCTGTTTCCATCCGAAACGCCAACGTGAAAATGCAAAACAGGGTTAATACGGGATTTGCATTAACTGAGTGATCCGATCACAGGCAAATTTGACATGTACAAAAAATTATGCAAATGACTGCCATGTACACATATGAAGAACATATGTGCACAGGCTAATGAATTCTATCTACATCTACATCTACACGATACCCTGCAAGCCACCGCTAGGGTGTGTGGCAGGGGGTACTTCTAAATAATTCTATCGGATAACATCTAATATAGGATTTAAATGTGGAGACTTAACTTTTAACACGCATAACGAAATAAATTTAATAAATAATGTAACGAAATATCCAAATAAACAGATAAATCAGAAACATCATACTTAGTCCAGACTTGTTCATATCCCACCCTTGGTTCTGGCACTGACTGCCATTTTCCAGGTATCACTCTCTTTCGCCTTGAAAATGGCAATCGGTAGCTAGAATCTTGGTCAGAAATAAAAAATTAGCAAAATAGCATATTGACTTTTTAATTATGGTTTGGTAGGTATGTGCAGCAGTAATCGGTTTATTATAAACAAATAAATCACCAGAAGTCCGCAATGTCTTCGCGTGTTTGCCAGCTATTTTACTCGCACGCCTCTTCGATAGCCGATTTCGTCATCAGCACGTCACGCTGAAGTAAAGCGCCTCCTGAAATTTATAGCCCTCACAGCGCATTTAATGTGGTCTACGATGCAGTGAAGTAACTTCAAATATTAGTCCTCGCCTATTGAAACAGGAAAAGAGGAGTCTCCTTTCATCCCCCGCTATTATGCAACAACCAGACAGGATCTCTCAGGATTTGTAAATCAACCCGATGGTTATATGGTTAAATTCGTCAATCGACCTGCCACCAAGGTCAAGCAAATGGGTAGTTCTAATCTCATATGTTTCAAGATAGTACCCGCACTCAAGTCGCTTCAGACCGGCTGGAAATGTACCAGGATGGGAATGGAAGGGTAAGAGTTAGGGTGGAGAGAAACCCGGCGTCGGCATTACCCGGCTCCTAAAGAAAGCCGCCAAGAGGACCACGGCTTGACTCCCATCCGACGGAAAGAGTACTGTACTGGAATGAGGCCGGTTCACCAATGAAAAAATTTTCCTCTTCAGCATCTCTGAATAAAGCTATCTATACCGCTCACCAGGACTTATAACACGCCAAGCACGTATTTCAGTAAACCTATTGTACATTTCACTACAGCATTGCATGTGAAAATAATTAATAATTAAGAGCATTGCTTTTAATTCTAGATATTTTATACGAGTAAAAAACTTGTAAATAACTTAGGATTTTACCTCGATTTGAAACGAATGCCTGGTGATGCATAACCCTGACGGCTACTTTCCAATAACAATATCAAGAAGGAAGGTGAACATTTTCCGCGGATATGTCACCTCTGAGCGACACCGGAAAAGGAGGGAAAGGATCTCCCACGAACTACGCAAGCCGTCGTTGGTCTTGCGCTCACCATAGCACTCCTTTCCCGCCAACATCGACGGAAGCGGAGACCCCTTCAACGACCCTTTCCCTACCAGCTTCCCCCTCCCAGACCCCTACTCCTCTCTCTTGCTAGTCCAAATCCCACCTCCTCCCCGAATCGCCCGCATCCCTCAGAACCACCTGCTCCCCCAACCCCCGCTTATCCTACCTACGAAGCACGGGGCAAGTTCTTACGTCCAGCGTACGGTCCTCAAGCAATACAAGTGGTCCGTTTTTACATCTACAGGGCACCCCGAAAGCCTCCTCGAGGGTGTATGGCAGGAGGAGAATCATCACCAAACGTGCCCAACGTACATACATCCACAAATAAAAATATGCAACCACTACTCAGTTGACGCGATTGAGGGAAGAATGTTGGGTAAACGGGTGCGAGGGAGTAGATAGGGTAGCTTGGAAAGAATGCTGGAAGGTACGAAGTATGATGTATACGTAAATGCATTAATACTACTCAAATAAAACATTACTAAATACTAATAAGCTACTTGATTCAATCCCGTCTACTTCGTACATACTTAGTATTATATTTCTTCAAATGTTGACCCCAATAGTTCATTAGGTACTGTAAACATTTTTAAATTTAGTTATATTCCCCATTTCTTGCAAAAGTCCGAAATTCGGCTAAGTCGCCAGCTAGTAAACATCTAGTTTCTAGTAACACATCTACTTAATACGGGAGGAGGGAAAAGAAGCGTTTGCATTTCTGATAGCGGTATCAAGGACACGAACGAAGGATCCCGCCATACTCAGATAATACCAACGGTTGGGGAGTCTGAAATAAAACGTGAGCGGGATCTCATGACGTGCCTCACTCACGCGGGACACACTTCGCCCCTACTCACCTCTCTCTCAGCTGCTCCGACGACCACCCCCTCTCCAGAGCATCAGTGCAAAACACGGCGCGGAAAAAGCGCGGGAACTGAGTAGCGTCACGCGAAGGCGTTCGTAAGCAAGCACGCCCCTTACCTCCCCCCCTCTCACACGAGTGGATTTCTTCCTACGGAGAGCTAAATATACCCCTCGCACGGTCAAGGAGACGTCAGCCGTTGGTCGCGCTGGGGGTGCGTGATCCGACCGAAAGAAGCCCGAGCGGTATTTAGCCTTTTACGCCTTGCGAATAAAACAAAAACTGCAAGTCGCACGGAATTCACGCACGCGAACCGTAATTAGTCTCGAGCCGTACCGTAGACGGCGGGGGTGGAAAAGAATAAGCCACGACGGCGGCCAGTAGACAAAAAAAAGACTCCACACTGCAAGGACACGCTTCAATAGCGTAAAGGCCGACATCTGACTTTTTCCGACGACGCAGCAAAAACAAATAGATTCGTAGCAAAGATAATAAGAAATTACTTCGAAGCAACCAATCACTGACGTGTCACTAGGAGGACTGAATTAGTTAAAGGAATTTGCGGTAGAGAAAAAAAGAGTAGAGCCCTAAAAATACTAACTACCTACTACAGAATGAAATATCACACGTGGGAAAACGTAAAATTAACATCATATAAGAAAGGTGGCAGGAGAAACGCCACCGAGACTACTTGTAGGTCAAGACACGGTCAAGCTAACTGTCGACTACGAGACGTAAACATGGTTATAAATAAGGGAATAGGGCCACAGAAAAATTACTTTTCCCTGGTCAATACTCATTTCTCATTTACAACATACTTTTCATGTACGGTATTAGTACAAGACTAGTCTGACTCCTACGATCGATGATAGAAATGACAGGGAGAGGGGGAGGTGGGGGGGGGGGGGGGGGGGGCCGAATTTTCCCGTGCCCTTGAGAAGTGAGTAGTCTTCATTAATAAAAATTAAATTTCACTTGTTTCCAGCTGGCTTTTTCCCTTCTGACACATATTCTACCACATTCATATGCTCTTTTAGCGGAATTATAGTCTCTACCCCCTCCTATCCGCAACAAAATGCGGGCCCTTTTCAAGGTTGGCCCCTCCCATCGAAAATAGTTCCGACGCCCCTGGATTAGCGAAATTTGAGAACGATCGTTGCGATGACTGCGTCAGTGCCTCGTGTTCATTCAGAATAATTGGTAAAGTTATAGCTTTCAGAACGTTTAGATAAGGATTCGGACAACCACTAATCTTGAAATCAGTAGAAATTCTTAATGTTATCCGCTTGATTGAATTCTCATGAGGAATAAAAACGAATTTTGAATACTTTAAGGGAATACTGATAATAAACCAGAAATTCTAAGCAGACAGATATATCTACATATACCCTGCAATCACCCATAAATGCGTGTGGCAGGGGATGAATTTACACCAAGCATGCATAACAAATCCTGCATAAAAAGGATTTGTAACTATACTATAGTCAAGTTAAAGTAGATTGAGGAAGTACAGCATGGTAACGCGACGCTAAAAGAGGTTTATCGAAGCGAGAATGTTGGGTAAACAAGAGAAGGGATTTTGACGGAAAGACTATGGATATTATATTGTAAGCGGGAATTTAGTGGACACGAAATTAGAAATGGGATGTAATGCATGGAGGACAAATTTCTAGTGTAATATCATACAGGATTCCGCCATTTCGGGTGGTCATTATGGGTTTCATAAAAACGGCATGTTTTACGCTAATAAGATAATATCTTCGTGTGTAGAATACTACAACGAAGGTGAACCCGATGGCTATACTTCTAAACAGGTTGGCAAGATCGTGGGAAGCCGGCCACAGTAACCAGGTACGTGACACACCAGCCTCGTAACCCAAAGGTCGCGGATTGATATCCCTTCTAGGGCATGAACACCGTGGATTTCTAGTGTTTTAAGTTAGGTTAGACGGTGCAATGCAATCTATGTAGTTGAAACACTTAAAAACGAATCCAACTACTACGAGATCGTGGGAAGATGAACGCACCGAACTTTTAAACCTAAGTGGGTTTAAACTATTATGGGAAACTAATACCGTACCCGTCCATGTACATAGATGAGGGTTCCTTCCATACGATTAAGGAGGCAAAGGCTTTACGGGCCGACAAAAGCACAATGAAAATACACTGAAACGTGAAGTACCGATATAAACATTATGAAACCGCCAGAAACTAAATTCGCGAGGACACAAGAGGGAAAAAATGTTTGAAATCTAGGATGCAAATACTGTAAATATTAAAATTCTAGAATTCTCAATGTGGAAAAATTACAAACACGAGGGCATATTACGAGTAAGTCTCATAATTAATTAGGCGATGACTAATACTACGAACAAAGGACTTAGTTGATAGAATCTAACAAAAATATGCGTGCAAAATATGAAATACGTTAGTGGCGAGACTGTTATTGGTTGGATTCCACGTTTCAAGTGAAACGAGCGAAACAAACCTCATGAATCATTTTTTCCCACAGTGAACAATGACAAAAGAATTTTTCGTAACAGGGCAATAATTAGCAAGCGCAGACATTCACTCAGATAACCAGGAACTCCAATCCTTATGTATTTAAGAGGAAAATACTTCCAGCAATTATATCCATAATTTCTAAGTTTTTCTAAACAAGGTCAATCTAAAAAAGATCGATCTATAGCTATGGATATTACCTGATTTTTCCGACTACAGAGCGGAAAACACGTAAACTCAACTTCTTGGACGATAACTACGAATGAAACGTGACATCAGTCATTGTCTTCGGCAACGATCAAAATAAGACGCTGAAGAAAATACTCAACAAGGTAATCATTGAACAGCAAAGTGTTCTGAAGCCAAGAACACTCGGCAAACTTCACAAACTTTAAAATTACAGGAGAAATTATTCCTACCCAAAGTTTTAAGTGAAAAAGTTTCCAGTAATTGTAATCGTAATTGCGAAAGTTTTTGCAACCGGAAAGGTTGACCGACAGATGAGGATATTAAATAAGTTGAATAGTTGTCCTATTTCAGCACCAAAAAGAGGACCGACTTGAATTGACAGGCCAAAAATAGAAATAAAACAGTCTTAAGCTCAGGGCCACATTACAGATCACGACGATATTATAAAAGTGCACTTAAGTTAATGCAGCTCTACAGAGAAAAGTAAAAAAACGTAAATTAACTAAGACAAATTCTAGAGTTTTTTTTTAACACAGAGCAAAAAAGTTGATACATGTCTCGTAAATGCATCCATAAGTTGTGGCATTACACCTCTCAGCTGCATGTGAGTAGTGCATACATGGACTGGTATTTTTAATGCTCACATGATAGTAAGGGTAAATATAATTATTTTTTATTTAAAATGAATGTCTGGCAATGGTTCACCCCCTTTCACGCGTCTTTACGGTGGCTTCCAGGGTATTGCATAGATGTAAATGAACACCTGAAACTGAAAGTCTAAGCACACAGGACGTGAAAAGTAGTTATTTCCGCTTTCAGGGCTGAAAAGTCGGATTCGATGCATTTATCGCCATTTAAACCATACGATTTTGAGTACTCAGAATTTTTCTATTTTCAGTACGGAAGTAAATGTCGTGTAAAACGGGCTTTACGCAGATGTAGATACAGAATGAAAAAAAATAACTCAGAAGCCGAACAGTTCAATAGCATTTCAGGCCAAGAGCAAGAAGCCACGTAGAGGTTGGTACATCTACAACTACTTAATATCTACGGACAGGATCCTTTCTGGACAGCCCCGACCCAAAAATCCTCGCGATACGATTTTCTCCAACTCATAACTTCGTAGGAAATCGCAGGTAGACCAGGGAAAGAAACCTGCCGGCCTAACCTGAATGTGTGAATTTCACACGCCAGTACGACTTATTGTTAGTACGGGGTGAACTCTTTTCTCATCAACCTTCGGGTTGAATTTTCCTTTTGGTCCACTCCTATTCCTTTTGTACATTAACGATATCCAAAAGGTGGTAAAAAGTAAGCTTCGTCTATTTGCCGATGACGCAGTAGTGTACAGGGAAATTCTATGCCCAAACGATAAAGAATATTTAAATATTGACCTACAAGCAATTGAAACTTGGTGTGATACATGGCAGTTAGAATTAAACTTTAAGAAATGTCTTGTAATGAATTTTTGGAAAAAGAATAGCTCTCCTCCTACCACTTACAAAATAAGTAATAATGAATTAACAAACGTGGAATCCATTAAATATCTTGGAATAAGACTGACAAATGATCTTTCCTGGGGTAAACACATTCGTGAAATAATGGGTCAAGCGAATCGCAAACTGGGTTTCATTAAAAGAGTATTGGGTAAATGTGACGATCATGTACGAGAAATCAGCTACTTTTCCCTTGTTAGACCTCATTTGGAATATGCTGCCAGTGTATGGGATCCCTACGAAATCGGTCTAAGTAATGAACTTGAACGTGTGCAGCGAAGATCGGCAAGATTTGTAAAGGGACGATACGATAATTATATTAGCGTAACCAGTCTATTAAATGAATTGAAATGGGAATCATTGTCAGATCGCAGGTTGAACTTTAGACTTAATCTCCTCCACAAATTCCAAGGCAATATTTTCAGTGATGATGTTAAAAATATTTTACGAACCCCAACTTACTATGGCAGACTGGACCATAATCATAAAGTTAGAGAAATTGATTGCCGAACTGACCGATACAAAATGTCCTTTTTCCCTCGCACAATTAGAGATGCGAATAACGATAAATATGTCCTATCGGAGAGTAGAAATGAATAGCATTGGTAGCTGCATGTTGGTATGAGTACTTAAAGCTAACCCTACTAACAGAATGTTTTTGCATGTTTTCTTTGCAATTTCTATCTTTTTTAAATAGTGTAGTTCTGACTACTATATTAATACTATTCCTTTTTTATGCATGATATGTAGTGCGTTTGGTGAGCAATCACCCCCTGCCACACACCCTTGTGGTGGCTTGCAGGGTATTATGTAGATGTAGATGTATCTAGCAATCCACTTCGAGGGTGTGCGCAGGGCAATGACTAATCATTCCAAGACTCCTCACACCATGATGCCTTCATAAAATAAATTTACCTTAACATGACAATGGAATTACACACATTAGATTAATACGGATTAATGAAACAAAGAGAGATAAAATTAAAATGTTGGACTTTTTTAAATTTTAGGATTAAAGCATGCCGGCACGAAATACTATTATGTGTAATGCATGATTGTAGTAAACTTACGCGCGTTATCCGGGCTGCGGATTATCCGTTCATCGCCAATCTATTTATGGTATCGGCAGTGGTCTCAAAAGTAAGTAAACTTTTGCTATTTACCTCCAATGGTGGGTGACTTTGACTACAGCCCTACCGACTGGTCCGATGTCTTACGCCAGGCTTCACGCTTCATGCCGTCACCAGAGACTTGCGAACATTTAATTGCGGCCGGGACAGTTTTACTGGATACTTTTTCGCCATAAAATGCTATTATATACAACGAGGATCTTTTCTTTGGGAGATTGCGTCATTTTCTCGGTGGGTTTATTTATTTTGGCGGCGCACCGAAGAGTAATGTATCCGGAAAGAACCAAACATCGGATTATCCGTGTTTCCCGATTAACTATTTACCCGTTACAGGTCATTAGCACGGCATATCGGGAGTTTACTGTACTTCTCGAATGTTTCTTTGCATGTTGGATGAAAAGTAGGACTAGCAACGTGTCCCGCATTATATTAATAGAAATCTCCCCTAAGGTACGTAGTGTAAGTAAAATTTAGAGCAGGATTCGTGATAACTCAACCCCTGCCACACACCCTCGAGGTGGCTTGCAGGGCTAGTCAGAAGATAGATATAGATAGGTTGTTCTGACACCAGCGAGTACATCAGGTTTAGAGCACAGGGCTGACATTTGTTTGTGACTGTCACACACATCAATAACAGAAAAATCAATAGCGGAAAACTCCATAATCGTCAACAGAGCCTTGGCATTAAAATACTAAATAATCGTATTTTCCAAATTGAAAATGTGGAATTCCAAAGAAACAGAAGGGCAATAATGACACTATTTCAACTAATGATGAAGCACAACATAACCTACAAAGGACGTCCACGTTTCAATCCAAATTGCCAGCGGAAATTCGGGAGTTCGAAAGTTCATTGCGCCAGTTCCTTGTTTCAGAATTTGAGAAAACTCAGGAGAACAGAATTCGCGCGCTATTCCAAGTGGCTTGCTGATGTTGAACCACACATATCCCATCTCGTGGCACCAGTAATTGCACATCACACACACCTCGAAGAAAAAGTATCATTTAGTAAACGTGCTTCTGATACACACTACTCATATAAGAACATAAAAAGAAAATTACTATTGCTTGGCACACAGATTTTGAAGTTACCTTTGCGGCAGAGAAACGAAAATTCCTTCCCAAAACAATGAATCCCGATTTACCATTCAGTAAAAAAAGCATTAAGTAAGCGAATTGACACGTGTCGTGCGACGACTGTGGTGAAGCAATCCTTGCGGAGAGACCACAAAGCCATTAACATTTAAAAGCCGAGCATCTGCCGCAGTTCAACGAACGTGATTAAAGAAGAAAACGCAAAGCGCTTACGGCAGACGAAAACACCATGATTCACCAAATAGGGGCGAGAAAATCGAGTTCACTGAAAACGAATGGCCACGCCTTAGCTGACCTTTCAATGAACACACGACTCCAACGAAATCGCGCGCAGCAACCGAAAGACGGGAGTGTTACCGTTAACGTAAAAATCGTAGACTCGAAGGATTATGAAGCCAAAGAAAGAATACTCATTGGTATATTGTGAACATTTTTCAATTACTGTGGCCAAGAAGTCCTCACACGATAAACGTCAAAGAGTTTGAAGTGAAACTAGAATTCTTCTTAGTAGGGCAACACTTGTTACGGAAGTGGGTACTGGCGGCATGCCTCGAATGCCAGAATAGACCTTTCATTTCACTGAATTACTCATTTTATCTCTGACACCATTGAACTCACTATCCTTGACCTCCTTGAAATTCTAGTAGCTCGGTCGCAGCATTCACACAACGGAACAAACCCCCAATCACGTCCCTTCCCTTATCATAATTTCCACAAAAGTCGTTTAAAATACACCAATTTCTTGTTCGTTCATATCTTCTAAAATAATTCATTTAGTCACCGTCATTACCCGATGAAAACCTGTAAACAAATGTTCTGCTGAGCTAATTAAAGAAACATACACAAGGAAAGCGGCAAACAGAGGTAGGAAGCCACCCTGCGCCTGAATGCCAAGAGAAACAAAGCTTTCATCCAGTTGCTGATGTGCGTGACGGCTTTAAATAAATTCAAACGCAAATTTTGGAACATTCCACACGAGTTGAAGATAACAGCCCATTCTTTGCGCATTGACGCATTTTCCATATTGCACGGAACTAAATTCAATATATACTACCCGGATGGAAGTAGCACGTACAATATCCGATAAAGGATACACACCCCTACCACAAATTTACTGAAGGGTTTTGAATAACACCGTCATTTAACGATGAATTAACTGATTTCACGACAAGGATATGGAATGCATTTTGCCTTCAAATGAAATACGTCGTGCTTTAATCATAACGTCCTCTGAATGGGGAAATGAAGACAATGGGATATGTGATAAATTAATGAATCCTAACGAACGAAATTCTATATTGTGATAAATTTATTCTACGCGGAGAAACATAAATATGTATAATACGGACATTAATGAAGTTCACGGTGAGTAGGTACCACTCAAGCGTAACTGCGTTTTAACTGCATGTCATCACAAGCTTTAAAATGCCAAATTTGACAAGGGACAAATTGCACATGCCCCACCTTTATGGTAACAACCAACCAAAAACGCTCAAACTGTCCATGCTATTCGTACCATTTACCGAAAAACACGAAATTATAACGTGCATGTATGCAAATGGGTGTTGAAGATCGTGGTAGGACGCGGAATGTAGGGTTGGCCGGAAATATGGAGGAATACAATTGGCATCCATGATGTCACCGAAGGAGAATGCCATTCTAGTATGCCCGAGTGAAGACAGAAGTAGTATCGTGTAGCGAAGCTTGCAGTTAAAACAGTCAATAGAGCTTCCTTTTATTTAGTCGATATAATGAAGCTTCAATGGTTAAAATACCGTAAAAATATTCCCCGGTGACATTCGTCTCGCGCAGGAGGGAAAACACGAAGCAGGCGATCGAAGGGGCATACGACGGTGGCCTTTGCCCCGGAGAAGGCCACTTGTGCGAAACCGACATAAACAAGAACGCGAGTGCCCTCGCCGAATGAATTGCGTCAACACTCGTCCACCGGATGACGTCACCCCCGCGCTACTCACCTCGGATCGTCGGTTCATCACGACGCTGACGAATCCTTTCACGACCGCGCGCCAGAGGCCAAAGGTAGGGGAAATAAAATACCCTCTGCTCAAAGGACACATTCGAGCCTGAAGACTAACTCCTCTTATAGCTTCAGTACTCGCTATTAATGCTGCGAGAATCTACATCTTATTCCAAAAATGAATCCTGATTCAAGCTACGATATAAAATAATCCCGAAAAACATTTCCAGGCCTTTCAATCATCATTTCGGGAAATGGAAGGGCAACTACTGGAAATGACCGTCCTTTCGGCTCCACCACCGCGCGCCACAGTTCCACGAGATGGAAATGAGGCTTTTCACGTTCATATCTTTAAAAAAAACGAATTCATGAGCTTTTTAGATTTAGTGAATCGCCAGAGGAAGAGTATGGATTTTTCGAGGAGGCACTATCACCGAAGACAAGAATTCCTTCTCTTTCCAGAAACGTTGAAGTCGAGAGACGACGCCCCAAAAGGCGATTGAGGCAATCGCTCTTCGGAACTGATCGATCTGTGAACTAAGATAGCAACCCGTTAATTACTTCATTATTTTCCTCTAAGCGTACATCTCGAGATAAAATACGCGCTTACAAGGGCAGTCAAGGGCTAAATTTCACAAAACAATTTCAACATCGAATAAAGGGTTCCCCCTGCCACACACCTTTATGGTGGCTTTCAGGGTATTATGTATGTGTAGATGTAAATAGCGTTGTGCGGTATCCTAATAGTCTGAGAATCTTAAAATCCTTTAGAGCCACAATGAGGGCGGAGAAAATTCATTTGTTATAAAAAGGATTTGCTATAAAAAATGGTTTTCGATGATTAAACAAAGCCGTTTATGGGACTATCTGTATGAATCCCGACAGATTTCCCTGATTAAATGAAGAAAAGTTGAAGAAAGGCATATTGAATTATCTCTCCCACGCAAAACGAAGAAAACAGACCAACAAAGACTACTACCTCAATATCCCAAGCCTTTTTCGATTCCTCCAAGTACTCTCGCGCGTAAGAAGACTCGACGGCGACTTACCCGTTCGCCTTTAAACACTACTACTACTTTTCTCTTACTTATACTACTCTTACTTACACTATTACTTTTCTCTAGTTAGGCCCCACCTTGAGTATGCAGCCAGTGTATGGGATCTGAATGAATTAGGCTTGATTAGAGTACTAGACATTGTGCAGCGTAGAGCAGCTAGGTTCGTTAAAAGATGTTACGACAGGTTGAGTAGTGTTTCAGAATTAATACAAGAATTATGGTGGGAATCATTATCAGAGCGTAGGTTTAAGTACAGTTCAAATCTATCAGAGAAATTTCAATCGGATAGCTTTGCTGAAGATGTTAGGCAGATATTAAACACACCAGCGTATTATGCTAGATTCGACCAGATAAATAAGATTAGAGAGATGGATTATCGTACTGATAGAATCAAAATGGCATTCTTCCCCGTACAAAAGAGAACAGAATAGGCATCATAGCAAAGGGATAGGTAGGGGAATTATTTTAGTGTGTATTGCATGGATTAGTATTAATGCATGGATGAGTATTAATCCCTTAACTACTATAGATACTACCAATCTAGTAGCATGAGACCCTATAGTTGCTTGTTTGCATGTCAATAGTGCATACTTGGAGATCTTCACCCCCTGCCACTCACCCTCGCGGTGGTTTGCAGGGTATCGTGTAGCTGTAGATGTAAATAACGGTGGCAGCGGCGAAGATCGACCTAATACCCAACAAGATATTAAGCAAGCCCGTCGAGATTAAGAGACTCGGGGTAAGGAAAAGAGACGGTCTAAGCCTGAAACCAAATCAACGAAGGGCCTTGAAACTGGACCCAAAAGAGATCCAAACGCTGAAGACAACCGCACAAACCAAGGCAAAGAGGGATTAAAGCGAAATCCCATACGCAGAGCTGGTGGTCACAGAAGCTCACGGGAGATTTGGGACCAATACCATGCCGGAGAAATTTCTCGCGTACCAGTATTTATCTTTTTCGGAGGAGGAGGAAGAGGATGCATCCCGTCTAAACGGGAGAAGACACGCGTCGCGAGCCATCACGCAACGCGAAGACGTCCATATCGTGAGTGAACCATCGGACTGTTGAGGAAATCATGATGAGGACTCTTTGCGAAAGAGTCCGCCGAGGTGGACTCAAGAAATGCACACGCAATAGCTCTCCTCTCCGTGCCGAAGGGTTGGTGACAGCGAAGACGAGACGAGTCTCTCTGGATTGAGCGAAGATCGACCGGCAATGCCGAAGTAATGTCTCCGGAGAAGAAATTCCCACGACCCCATCAAGCTGGTTTCGGAACCGGGTTAAAACCTCCAGAGACTAAAACGCCCTCTTTCAAACCCATGATGAATTTTGAACAATTACGATCCCTACTCCGGCTCTAGCGAGCCCAGCCCGTCTCGAATTTGGACCTGAGGCCCGTTCCTCTGTTCCACAAGTTATTGTCTTCGAGTCTTCTCATCCAACTCTCCCACACTCAAGTCCTCTACTCAAAATCAACTTATTTAACAAAACCTCCGAGCACGATATCTCGGTCGGTAACGCCCCGGACAGGCAACTGAGGATCGGCCGAGGAAGAAGGGTCGAGGGTTCGAATCCCGCCTCGGGCATGGCGTTCGTCTTAGCCTTTCACGTCTTTAGCCGTCACCAGACCTTGGTCCCGTGATAATTCTCCCAACACCATCATTAGGTCAATTTTCATCCGTTCCGATTTAATATCGGTCAAGCTAGATTTCACGAAACATTTCATCGTATATAATCTTATACCCATCTTCAATTTCTTTGGAAGAAGAAATTAATTTACTAAATCAATGCAATTAAATCAATTACGAAGCCGGAGTTGCGAGCAGAACCACGAAAAATTAGGTTGAGATGAAATAAAGAAAAAGTTGCCGTTGGAAAGGCACCCTGTTGTGATTACTGACCTGTGATTGCCGCCGGAAACAGGCTATTAAATTAGGCAATAAAGTCATCAGCATAACAGCTCTCTAGAATTAATAGCACCACGAGGATGATATTAACCATTCACTTGAAATTATATGAGGTTTTGAATAAGTAATAATAAAATGAAGAAGCGGTGGAGGGTTAAACCCCTCGCGTCAAGCCAAAGCTCGCGGGTTCGAATCCCTCAAGGGCGGGTTGTTCACCACCTGGGGAACGGATGGCAGTGTTTTTTCTTCATTAACATGGCATAATACCTTATAGTTTAAGTCCAAAGTCCAGTTCCTAGGGGTTCAAAAAATTCATAAATACACCCTAACTACAAAACACAAAGCTCTAAGTAGCCAACATAGCATACGACATTTTCTTCAGACTCCCATATCATCTCCCGCCCCGAGATCAGAGCTCTGGTAACAACTTCCATCGAAAGATCGGAATTAAGACTATATTTTACCATCGGAAAATAAACAGGATAGAGCACTTACAGGCGAGGGAAACGGGTATTCAGGAATCATGTACTCATGTACCAGAGCATATTTTAAGTCGGGCACATTTCGCAGTGTCCAACGCCAAATGCAAGTCATTTTAAGTTTGTTAAATATTAAAACAGCAAACAGCACGTAACAGGGGGCAATACCCAAAATTTGCATCGTTCGTGACATCGGTATGTTTGTAGGTGATCATGAGTCAACAACCCTTAGATTGGTGTGATGCAGCTCTCCACTCAATTCTTCAACCAGAAAACTTAGTATTTACATAATTTTTCCATTTCACATCCTTCACTACTTTATACATCTCATACTTCCTTTATTCCTCATATTTCTTTTTCATTCTTCCTATTCACTTATACCTCAACGATTGTCTTTACCAGGCTATCATGCCTCAAGATAGGGTCAATTAAGTGTTCCGACTTTTCACACGACTTCTTTATTCTCCCATTCACCTTAGAACTTCACCGTTCGTCACTCGGTTGATTAATTTAATTCCCCGAATAACCTCACAACAGTGTACGTTATTTCTAAACTATTTCTCTTAACATGACTAATCCATATTCCCAATATAAAAAAAAACAAGGAAATAAGCCCGTATAGCCCCGCATGAGAGTCAAAAGTAAGAATCACCCCTTGGGCATTTCTTTTTTGGAATTATATCCATTCAAATGTCATAACATGGGGCATTTTGGGATTCTGATGTTTGCCACGACTTCCCGAGATTCCGTATGAATCTATCAAGTAAACTGGTATTTAAGGCTAAATATACAAACTCAAACAAAAACGTATGTACATAAATATGTGTCATTCGTATATGTTCACGTTATCGTCCACATACCGGGTGGTAACGCTAAATACATGCAGTAATGGGGGCGTTTACTCGGAACCGAAATCGTAATTTTGTACACGAAATTGTTAGATGGAAACAAAAAAATTTTAGTGAAAAATTATTAATCTTCTAACAGCAACCATTCGCTCACAAATCAAAAATTAAAATAACCTAAGGTGACGCCCACCGAATAAGCTGCTTTGATATCATTGACGTCATTTTCATCCCGTCCTTGACTGCTTTTAGGGGAAGGGAAGGAAGTAGAGGGGGGTTCTCCGAAGGTCTGCTCAGGCACAGATGCTGCCGCAACTGCTCCTATTGGCAGAGTCAGCTGTGTCCCCCCATTGTGATAAGGCAAAATAGCTTCGCGGGCTCAGTTGTGATTGGACGAAGTCGATATACGTCAGAGGTTGCACCACGCCCACCTTTCCGAAAGGGTTAAAAACATCAGTTTTTCGCCGCTTATAACTTGAGAAATAATTGACGGATCAAAAACGGAAAAATACGGGTCTTTTTATTCTACAAACTTTATCAGATTCGGCAATAAAAAAATATGGTAAACGACCCCATTTCAGCAGATGCTCAACCATCACCTCAACGTGTTTGACACAAGCTCAAAAACATACAAAGTAGTACCCAACGCACCCACTACAGTGTTTGCGAACACACGAACGCGTTCGGATGTCGTCTTGCCCATCTAACCTCAACCGTAACGTTAACTCAAGAATGAGACCGAATTATTGATAGCTACGTTCTCACAAGACTCACCCGACAACGAGGGCACAGATTTGAGTCGAGTAAGAGACGACCTTCAGACACTAAACAGTGGGTCAAGTGCTTCGAGAGGAGCGCAAGTTATTCACAGACGACGAAAAAACACGACGCGCGCAAAAATGCAGCGAGGGCGTACAGATGCACGCCGGGATGGAAATCCTACCCGATTCATGAAAAAATGCGAAAACCACTTACTCCATGGAGCGCCACGCGAGGAAAACGAAAGCTGCGCGCTAAGTGATGAAAGCGGAGAAAGTTGATGAGTCACTTCTTAGTTCTTTGAGGAGAAGAGGAAATTAAAAAAAAGCGTGGAAAATATTTTTCAAGGATACTATGCCATGGACAATAATCGATTACTAGTAGATTTATCCATTGTCATTACACGGTTAATTTAGTCGTAGTTAACTATAGATAAAAGGCAAATCAATATTTTCACGATATTGGTATCATTTAACGCCTAATTCCAGGGAAACATCAAGAGATCATAGGGAAAAACCTTAATGACATTTAGGTGAATGTGATGAGATTCTTAAATAACCAATTTAAAAAAATACGAACAAGGCTGATTCCTAATGCCTAATGAATGGGACATGGTTATATCCTCCCCAGCGAACAATAGATAGGGTCCCCAAGAAGACCAGGGTTAACATTAAATTCTCAGTATACATACCTTCAAGAACGGGCTGCGGAAAAGAGAGCCACTTCAATATCACTTAAAACAACGATATAACTTAATGCAATCGCCATCAGGAAATATTTCCGGCACGGAACCTAAAAAAAAATGCCAATCGCAGGGCAAAGGCTGTACAGTTGCAAAATATTACTCCATATAACAATTAAATCAAAAAGGTGAAAGTGGAGATTTATTTTTTGATGGTGGGAAATGAAGACCGAGGAGAAACTGGAAAAAAAAACATTAGACCCTAGCGTGGATAAGGTAGATTAATCGCTTCGTACGGACCCCCTGAGGTTCCGGGATGGAAGCAGTTATTAAAACACAGACCACACCGAGTTGAAATATGGAACGTAACTCGAACCAATCATATCCCGGGATACCGACCCACTCGCTGACATCAGTCAGGACAACTGTCGCCGCAATGGAATATCCATTAGTCTCCCATTCCACTAATGATTCGTCGTTTCACTGCGACCTCATTAAGAGAACCAGTTCGGGCAGCCGTTTCAGAGATTTTCGCACGTTATTCAAAATTGGGAGTTTTCGCCCAAAGTGACCGCGAACAGGTGTTTAAATAACGTTGTTTACCACGCTTAAAAACAGTATGTCGTACACACGACGAGCAACACGACAGAAGGTCGTTTAACATTACACAATAAACTGCGAAAGTATGAAACAGTCAATTTGAGGAAACTGCATGGGTAAGAGAAGGGAAACGCAAATGGGGCTATTATCCGCGCTGCCTTTCATGCATTTGGAAAATTTTCAATGAAATTCGTTGATTTACGAGATGCGATGTTCACTGCGCATCTCTCCATGTATCAGACTGCACATGACACGCCACGGGTAAAACGGCTGAAATGGCATAATATGCGTAACTGAGCTCACAATCAGCTGTGTTCGCCAGGATACTTACGTTTTTCCGAGGGACAAAACTTGTCTCCTGTGCTTGAAATTCACGCAAAGAATATGCAAACCCACTCAAGCACAGACGTGAAAACTGATAACAACCCTTACGGTGAACAGTAACGGCACATTTGTTCTGGATATTATGTCCATTCACTGTTGATAATCATACTGTTTATCATGATGACTGGAAACTCATGAAATTGTCATGCGTTGGAGAGATGTAAAATTATGCTTCTATCGTGAAAAGGCCAGTATCACCGAAATTTGTGCCACATTTACACGGGAAACGGTATATTTAATTGATTGGCACGAGAACAAATGCATGGCATTCCCAATTCTTACTTATTACGCCCTGCCTTAGCATTAAACTTCAAGAAAATTTTAGCCAAATTCGAGCCAAATTAAAATACGGCACTTGACAAAATAATTCCGAATACTTAAAGGAAAATCAAAAATGAAACTACAGTGAATCACGAAGGCCAATACTTTAAGAAACAATTTTCATTCCTGAAATTATCTAAGGAATATTTCCGAGCATCTGGATATCAAATGATAACCAATGCATGACTGTAAAGCTGCAAAAATTCTCACATGAAATAACAGAAAGAGGCCCAGAGTCCGTATTTTAATAATTATTAACGCTAAGTATTAACACAGGCAGAAAGTTCTGGAGAATCGCCACCCTAAGACGAGACGAAACGAAAGGTTAGTTATCACGCCGCATAGAAAGAATATGAAGAGTGGATTCCAAAGTACCATAAGATTGAACCTTATAATTTTCCTAGCTAGAATTGAAAGTCAGGTGACGACAGGATAACAATAATACCATGCATTTAAATTAGGTGAATTCGTTTCACCCATATCAAAAACCAAGCACAAACCTGGGGAAAAAGTGAACACGACCTAAGTTTTACATTCTTTTTGATTCCTTTTCTATTTCTCGCTGCACTTCCATTCAACAAAGAACTAACGGTTTGCCGGTAACATACTCGTAGATAAGTTACTTACGGAGGAGTTGCAACTCGCTTATTTGGTAGACTAGCGCAGTGAAAGAAAAAAATCTAAGTTCTCGAAACCCACTGGCATGAGTTTCCTATTCGTTCGATAATTTCCTGTTAAATTACTTGCAGCCACTTCCCCCATAAAATTATTTCCCTGGTGCATTCGACGTCACCCAAGCAGGGAGAGCAGATGTGCGAATGCCATTAAGAAATCTATGCCAGCCCTACCATTGAGATAAATTCTTCCCCCACTGAATGAGAACGAATTCCAACAATGCAGCGAGATGCCGACAACGAACAACAATCGTCAACTTAAGGTCACCATGATTCACTAAGTAATTTCAAAAAACTGAAGGACTTGTTCCAAGCGCTCGAGTAAAATAACACAACAGCAGCGGCACTGAAAAGAAAAATGATACTTTGAGCCACAAAACTATTTTTCCAGACAAATACTACGGCGGGAAAAGGACCGTTCAATGCAATAATTAATAAGCTCCGACAACTACTTCAATTGGATGTCACCCCAAGTTTTAATCCCTTTTCTTCACCTCTTTCTTCCCTTCTCCAATTAAATCATATATCCATTCCAAGGTTAACACTGAACTCTTCTCCTTCACAATCTCTATCAATCACCATGGTGAGTCGTAGTTTTGACTTTGGTATGTAAAGTACGATGACCAACGTCATAACGTTTATGCATAAACACTACATGGAGAGGATGACCAACGTCTAAACAACGACACACTTTGGTATAGACTGGACCATAAACGTAAAATCAGGGAAACGAATTTCCGAACCGACAGGTTTAAAATGTCTTTCATTCCTCGTACTATTAGGAATCTGAATACATGTGAATATATTTAATTAAATAACACAAGTGTACCATTAGATAGCCTAGGTAACTGCATGACGGAAAAAAAATTTCGGCTAACTCAACTAATAGTATGTTTATGCATGGTTGCTTGGCTCTTTAACTTGTTATAATTCGACTAAAATATAGCTACTAATCCTCGGTAAGTATGGTAGGTAGCTCATGTTTGATGAAGATTCAGCCACTGGCACACACCTTAAGGTGGCTTGAAAGGTAGTATGTAAGATGGTCTCAATTGATATTTACGACTCGGCTGTATTCCTTCCCGTTCGCTTAATTTCGACGTCATAGCGTGGAAACACCCAAAATTTTAACTAAACGAGTAATCACGACTATTACTGAACTCATTTTACTTTGTTTCCGCAATCAAAACTACAGCGTGCACGCGAGTAAAAGAAATAAAAAAGTTGACATCAAAGGAAATGAGGAGATAGACTTTAGGATAGCTAGCATCATAAAATGAATTTCCTCCTCAGTGATCAATCATGGCTAAATCTGAAAAACACCTATCCCAAAGCCACAAATATGGAACGTGGGTGTCCGAAAATGAAACGCAAGGAAAAATAAACCCTAACAAGTTTACGCAATATAAAACTGCGATGGACGACAAAAACTGCGAACCGGCTTTGCAACCAAGGTGAGCTGGTTGCAGAATCGCAATTTAATTAGCAGGTGCTTTCTCTCGGAGACCAAAATGAAGGAGTTTCAATTTGGAGGCAATTAGCCATATTTTTGCATTGAATAATGTCGGAGGAGCAATCCAAAGTACCCGGAAATATCGCACGGTCAGAAAAAATCTTTATACCATCAAAATCTTAGTCTTTCCCACGATATTTTAGTTTCTGGCGAAAATAATATACCAGAGGATGCTATATTTCTCGACTTCAAGAAAGCTTTTGACAAGGTTTCTCATAGCAAACTAATTTTGAAATTAAAATCTTATGGGTTAGACAGTAACATTATATCATGGATTAATGATTTTCTGCATGATCGGGTTCAAAGGGTTGTTTTGGACGGTGTTTCCTCACCGGCAATTAAAGTCACTTCGGGTGTCCCACAAGGTAGTGTGATAGGTCCACTCCTACTCCTTTTGTACATTAATGATATCCATAAGGTGGTAAAAAGTAAGCTTCGTCTATTTGCCGATGACGCAGTAGCGTACAGGGAAATTCTATGCCCAAACGATAAAGAATATTTAAATATTGACCTACAAGCAATTGAAACTTGGTGTGATACATGGCAGTTAGAATTAAACTTTAAGAAATGTCTTGTAATGAATTTTTGGAAAAAGAATAGCTCTCCTCCTACCACTTACAAAATAAGTAATAATGAATTAACAAACGTGGAATCCATTAAATATCTTGGAATAAGACTGACAAATGATCTTTCCTGGGGTAAACACATTCGTGAAATAATGGGTCAAGCGAATCGCAAACTGGGTTTCATTAAAAGAGTACTGGGTAAATGTGACGATCATATACGAGAAATCAGCTACTTTTCCCTTGTTAGACCTCATTTGGAATATGCTGCCAGTGTATAGGATCCCTACGAAATCGGTCTAAATAACGAACTTGAACGTGTGCAGCGAAGATCGGCAAGATTTGTAAAGGGACGGTATGATAACCTTATTAGCGTAACCAGTCTATTAAATGAATTAAATTGGGACCCCTTGTCAGATCGCAGGTTGAAATTAAGACTTAATCTCTTAAACAAATTCCAAGACCATATTTTCATTGATGATGTTAAAAATATTTTGCGGACCCCAACTATGGTAGACTGGACCATAATCACAAAATTAGAGAAATAGATTGCCGAACTGACAGATTCAAAATGTCCTTTTTTCCTCGTACTATTAGGGATATGAATAACGGTAAATATACCCAGTACGAGTGTAGCAATGGATAACATTGGTAGCTGCATGTTGGTATAAGGACTTATAGCTAACCCAACTAAAGGCATGTTTTTGCATGTATGTTTTGCTATTTTTATCCTTTTTTAAATAGCGTAGTTTTGAACAGTACCTATACAAGTACTAATCCCTTTTTTATGCACGATATGTAGTGCATGTTTGGTGAGAGTTCACCCCCTGCCACACACCTTTATGGTGGCTTGCAGGGTATTATGTAGATGTAGATGAATCATTGGAAATATATACTTATTTCAGAATTTCAAGTCACCGGCGACTGCATAGTTAATGACTCTAATACATACAAAAAAAGTACGCCACAATATTTATCTAAAATGTCTTGAGACACATTGTCTACCTATCCCGCAGACGCTATGATGAAATACCCTCCCAGGCAGGACTCGAACCCGTAATCCCAATATTAGCAGGTGAAGACTTCACCCCTCCGCCACCGCGGCCAGCTAGAAACATAATGGGGTTTATTGACACAAAGAAGCATCGAAAATCTTAAGTTTGGGCGGAAATACAAGATTACTTTTTGGTCAAACTGATGAAGAGGAAAGAGGATAAAACTTCAAATAAAATTAGCTTATAAATTGAAAAAACATAAAACACAAAAGATTCACTCATTTCAAGTTACATTATAAATTAAATTCTTAATAAATAAACAATAAAATAAACAAAAAAATTCTTAAATATTGACCTACAAGCAATTGAAACTTGGTGTGATACATGGCCGTTAGAATTAAACTTTAAGAAATGTCTTGTAATGAATTTTTGGAAAAAGAATAGCTCTCCTCCTACCACTTACAAAATAAGTAATAATGAATTAAAAAACGTGGAATCCATTACATATCTTGGAATAAGACTGACAAATGATCTTTCCTGGGGTACACATTCGTGAAATAATGGGTCAAGCGAATCGCAAACTGGGTTTCATTAAAAGAGTATTGGGTAAATGTGACGATCACGTGCGAGATATCAGCTACTTTTCCCTTGTTACACCTCATTTGGAATATGCTGCCAGTGTATGGGATCCCTACAAAATCGGTCTAAGTAATGAACTTGAACGTGTGCAGCGAAGATCGGCAAGATTTGTGAAGGGACGATACGATAATTATATTAGCGTAACCAGTCTATTAAATGAATTGAAATGGGAATCATTGTCAGATCGCAGGTTGAAATTTAGACTTAATCTCTTACACAAATTCCAAGGCAATATTTTCAGTGATGATGATAAAAATATTTTACGAACCCCAACTTACTATGGCAGACTGGACCATAATCATAAAATTAGAGAAATTGATTGCCGAACTGACCGATTCAAAATGTCCTTTTTCCCTCGCACAATTAGAGATACGAATAACGGTAAATATGTTCTATCGGAGAGTAGCAATGAATAGCATTGGTAGCTGCATGTTGGTATGAGTATTTAAAGCTAACCCTACTAACAGAATGTTTTTGCATGTTTGCTTTGCAATTTCTATCTTTTTTAAGTAATGTAGTTCTGACTACTATATTAATACTATTCCTTTTTTATGCATGATATGTAGTGCATGTTTGGTGAGCAATCACCCCCTGCCACACACCCTTGTGGTGGCTCAGGGTATTATGTAGATGTAGATGTACAATATATTTCTCTAAATGTTCTCCTGTAAACTGATGCCGAAAGTCAGTCAGGATTATTTTTTAGAATGAAAATGACTTCTCAACCTTAAGCGTGGTGATAGGGCATTGCTTAAATAATGCAAGCTCTTCTGCTGTCATCTTTGGTCCTGGAGCAACCGAAGTCCCTGATAATTAATTTAATAATAGCAATGCGGAATGGTGCCTTCAAAAATACTTTTATTGCGCTTGAAATCACCGCAATTACATAGGAATACTTGGTTCTTATCTCCTCTCTGTGTAGAGCATGTGAGACGCATGTGACATGCACCATCTTGGGGTAAAAGACTCAATCCCTGCCCAGCTTTTAACATATATGATGCGCTATCCGTTATTAGATCTAAAAACATCTCATCATTATTTTCTCTTGGCCACAGGAATCTTGAAGAAAGGAAAGTTCAAAATAGTTAAAGAATTAAAAAATATGCGTAATACAGAAAACAGTAGAGAACCGATTATCGGTGCTCTACTGTATAAATATGCATAAAAAACTGTGAGCTCAATACTTATTCAAAGCTTCTCTCACTATTCTATCAATCGGGCTATAGTTGGTGTTTGCAATTTCACAAGACAGTACTAAACCAGGTGGAATCACTTCATCTGGAAACACCTTATATTATTGTAGGATATTGTCGTAACTTACCGTTATTTGGGAACGAGGCGCTAGTGACTGAAATTCGTGTTGTACCGGGTGGTGTGAATGTGAGGTACAAGAATAGGATACGGCCCATAGTGAAATTGAAAAGCCCGGCGCTTACCCTTCAGCTTCATTTTGCTGTTCATTTGGAAGTTAAAAAAAATTAAATTTGGGAGCTCTTTTACGCCGGTCAGAAAGAAAAAACGGCAACAATGCGACGAGTTAACAAATTAAAATAAATTTTGCAGGAAATAAGAATTCTGGACGGTAAGCGATTCTTTCGTAATTTATTCTGTCCACCAGAAATAGCAGTAATCTCACCTTCACAATCAATAACTAGTGGCAATAATATGAATGAATAAATTTCAAACAGTCTGTTAGAGAGATGGGTGAGTATAACTTATGACATGTGCCTACAGCATTCATCAACTTTCCGATTAACGGCGTCCAAAGATCAATCGGTCAGTCTTTATGATAGCATGAGAAATCTCAAACAAGCCTTTAAACCACACACGGATTCAGCTCATAAGTTGGTAACGACCTGTTCTCGCACGCAAGTAAAGCAAGACGTGCTGCCGCGTGAAACCGCATATCAGGCACGCAGCCAGAAATTTGCTTCGTGGGGGGGCTAAGTCTAGTGTACCGTAACTTAAAACAAATTAGCATTGTTCTTTCGGTTGCCGACATGAACCAAAACTCTTCCTAAATTTTCAGCGCTTGGTATTTACTTGCACTGAGCCCATTCTTATCCTCTCTCATTGGTTAAGTTCACTACTTACCTTGTTATAAAGTAGTTAATTTTACCGGCCCCATAACAGAAGTCTAACGCATGCATATATATCAGATTGAAAAGAACAATTATTAACCATACACATACATCAAACTAGTGATCACTTTTCAAGGCACTTAACACTTATACGCAGTGCAATCGGGATTATTATGCCTTGTTAAAATCAGAACAAAAACTCATTTGGAAAAAATTTTGGGGGTGGGGGTATGAAGCCCAGAACCCCCCCCCCCCCCCCCCCCCCTGGCTACGTGCCTGCCGCAAATAATACCAAGACCTAAGACGCGCAAAGCGAAAAAAAGGACGGCGGAGACGATTTCGGGCGCAGACACACGCAATCGATGATGGGACGGGGTGAGGCGAACCCTTTTTCGAGGAATGGGGAAAATCCCTCGCCTCGCCAGACAAGCGCTACCGTCTGCGGCCACCTGTTAAAACCGCACACATCCCCTCCCCCCCTACGAACCCTAGTACGTGGGACGACGGACCGAAATCCAAACAAAAGCAATGCGCTTTGGAAGAGACCGTTACCAAACCTTCGATCCGACCTTAGGAACATTCCTCACAGCGGCAAAATAAAAGTGAAATTATTCCGCTCACGATAGCCAAAGAGGAACTTGAACCTACCACCCTTTATCCCGAAATACCTATGTTTTAATCCTATTATGAGAAGACATTCCAATATAATTGATAGCCGAATATTTCCAAGACCACCTTTCCCTTCCTTAATCATTCCAGGATAAGCGGACGGTATGTTCAATTACAGGAAGATAAATTTCTCTGGGAAGCATTTCTGCCATAGGGTTATTCGGGAAAAGATGAAATGGCCTGATGAAACGAAGAAAAACAAAAAAACTGAAAAGATGAAACGAAGAAAAACACAATGGGACGGAGGAGAGACAACGCAGAGTTGAAAAAAATATCGCTGAACAAATTCCACAACGTTTATTACCAGCAAACAACGTAAAATCTACATAGTGGACTTCCATTGCCGATTTTCGTAGTAATGCCGACGCCGAACATCTCTAAACCAATCCTCCTCTACCTTCTAAATCCATTCAAACACATTCCCTCTCGAAGGTGTCACTAAGTGAGGGAAAGAATCGAAGTTTCTCTCTTCACAGATAGAATTGGCCCCGAGATTAGGCGATGCAAGTCCGTCAGCAAAGACCACGAAAAAAATCATCAATAACGAATTTACATGATCGATTTTCAATTATTGATTTTTGGCAGCCCTTTGAAGTCGCTGCTATTGTCCAGTCAATCCCTCCATCAATCGCTTTGCCTTTCCCTATTTTTAAAAGTCAACGTACGCGAGGGAAGTGAAGACTTAAAATTTGCTGAATGGAGATGAATATGCGGATTCCTACGAACCCACTGATTTTGAACATCAGGAGAGACGAACTAAAGGGGAAACGGTGGATACAGGTTGGATGACGGAGAGATATAAAGTATCACATTTGTCCATTCCACGCGAAAGTAACATCGTATATCAGAGGATTTAACGTCACCCCTAAAAATGGCCGATGCCTGAATAAAAGAGCAAGCCTGTAGAAACGACCACTAGTAACGCTCAATTTTATGACTTTTTTCCCTCGGTACAACTGAGGTCATTCGTGCCACATGGGATCGCAGATGGCATCTGGGAGGGAAACTCTGCGCCTGCATTACCTTAACCATGGCGAAAATATTCGAACACCAGCATCCAAACATCAAAATAGAAAGAAGATACTACTCCCCATCAAGAGACCCCACCGACATCATATATTTAGAATGTTTTGGTATACTTCGGAGGCACGTCTGGTGCGTAGATTGGGTTTAAAGGTGGTGAACTGAACTTTTTACCGAACCGCCGAAACTAACTGCATCGTAAGCTTGTGAAGGCACGACACATCCGTGCCCAAGGGTGCCCTGGGGGGGTGTTTTTGAAACTGTCTGGATTAACTCGAATAGGTAACCAAGGAGTCACGTGGTACAAACACGAATGGTTCGCAAATTTGGTGTGTTTAAACCGCTGATTACAACCTCATTCATTGCTTTATTTATGTTTTATCCCATCAGTGTGAGCTCTTTAGTCGAGATATACGAGAAAAACTCAAGTGAAAACAATTAATGATATTGCAACGAGCGACTCAGACACACTACATTGGCAAATCGTTCGTGTTTCTACCACGCGACTCCATAGTTACATATTCCAGATACCCCGACGGTTTCAAACACATAACCCCAAGGCGGGATTCAAACCCTGGACCTTTGCGTGACACTGCCTCTCGCAGGAAAACACCAATCCATTAGAATCTGGAAAGTAATCACAAAATCGATCTCGGGACATGTGCAGGAAGCGAACACTCTCCCAAACATTTTCGTCTATTACGGGAGATGAAAAAATGCCAACGTTGCCAAGGCGTATCGGCTTGTACCTCATCATCGACCGACAAAGGTTACGGAATTGAGAAGCAAAAATGTACTAAACCCATATAGCATCCTTCGAAACAATTCAAGGGCATGTGGTAAACAGGCTGTTAAATCGCCAGCCAGCCAGCTGCAAAGGGATGAGAGGATAAAAGAAGCTAGGGGAAAGAATTCATGATAAGTGTGATTCAATTTCGAAATCGGCGAGACCAAAACATAAAAGTCACTTCCCAGTGATTCACGCACGACTCGACGATGGAGACTGAGTCACAACAAAAAGCCGAATACCGTGTAGAAAAGTAAACAATTCATTACTTGGCTCATGCAGCCAGAAGTACATATAGGGATGTCACCTGACATATCAATGCAGAGCCAAAGACATTAAAACGTAAAAAAAAAGTTAACCACAACATACAAGGGCATTCCACGGTAATACACCATTTTCTACTGATTTATTCTTGAAATATTTCTCACGCCCGTATGTCATTACTATATAGGCTGAAAGCGAACAACTGCACATGTACTACATGTATACATATGCCCATATATGCCAGGAACATAAATTATCTATCTTCAATGACTGTCAATGTATTTTCACGACTAAGCGATAACCAAGAAAATCGATGTCTCCTAAATCAGAGGATATCCCTTTCACCCTAAGAGAAAAGCAATTGCGGGGGGACGACGATGATAAAGAAACAAAAAAGATGCGCAACACGGACACCCGAGAGGAAAGAAACCGCAAACCGCGCAACAGAATTCGAGCGAAAAATAGCCGTCCTCTCCTAGGAACTAGGTTTCTAGGGACTCCGATAATTTCCAGAACAGCGGATAATTCGGAGGCGGGCTACAGTCAGCGGCGAGGTTTGGGGAGGGAGAGTGGGGTGGGGGGAAGGGAACCAATTAGTGTTCTCCACGGGAGAGGAATAAATCCTCCCCAATTTCGATTCCCTCCTGGCCAGATTCCGGTGAGTAATAGCCGATTTGTCTCCCAATCCCCCGACCGCCCACAACGCCGACCTCGACAGCCCGGGACAATTACGGCAAAGGTGAAGGGGTTCCTACCAACTGGTTGAATTAATCGAACGAGATTGATGAAGAGCTCTTTATTTCACACCAGAAACCGCCCACAAGGTACGGAATGGAAAAAAACAAGGTCAAAGGTCACTCTTCTTGAGGAACGCGGTCATAAGTCATAAAGTACTTGGCCTTCGTGACCCCTGGCTTTTTTTTACACTTCCAAATACACGCCACCGAGACAGAATCATATTGGTGTTGCGACGGGGACAGATTGTTAATACTTGCCAGAGATTTCCATGATCTCAGTTATTCTATTTCATCGAGATACCAACTTCTTGAATAACGACAACCAAAGTTTACCTAGTGGCACTTCGTTTTAATGAAAAGCAGAAACTTGACAGTGAAATAATCACTAATAATTTAGGTTGTACCTCCTGCCACACACTCTTACGGTGGCTAATAGGGTACTGAGTACCATCAAATAAAAATTATGCTCTGGAGCTGTAGGATGTACAATTCCCAACTATGTTTAAATAACGACAAATATAATAAGAGAAGCAACCTCAGTGCCAATGACGTTCATGGCACGTACGCAGTCACATAAAAATAATAAATAATCCACGACTGCTAAAACAAAGTTCACTCCACCGGCCAAATCACGACTTCAATAAGAAACCGTTATCAGCGTCGACGACCAAACATCGCATATCAATTGGATATAGCACGTATATTTAAATCGCTTACTCTCGACTACAGCTACTTTTATCGTATACTTTTACTTAGTATTTAACCTCGGTCTCAAAATCATGATTTACACAATTCAACAAAATGAAGAAAAAAACATTTATAGAGCAACACTTGTCTCCTCCTGGATAACTTTAACAAACATGAAACGCTGAACGACGCATTGCAAAGCACACGAGGAAAGATCGCAAGTAAGTGAAAATAATACTAAAAATACACTTCACGTATGTTTGTATCGTATTCCTGCGCCGTCAATTCTCCTGGATTTCATGGCACACATGATCAAACCTATAGTTTCAGGCTTAACGTTAGGAAATTCCATCATCACTGAATAAGAAATACTTTGTAAATTTTCACAGAAAATTTACTTTCTTACCTGATGATACCGCCTTTGCGATGAAACAAGTCGAAATAAAATAATTGTTGGTGCAAATTAGCGAATTAAGTCATTCAGTTGTACACAAGATTCTTTTCCACCCTCTTGTTTGGCCATCACCAATTCTCATTCCATATTTACTTGGCCTCCATATTCTCCTTTTACCATTTAGACACGTTTTTCCTACTTGCTGATCGATCATGAAACTAGCATTTTCGCGAATCCAAAGAAATAAAAAAATAAAAACAGCGGGGCGCACGCGAGTACAGTGCAGAAAACGAGTCGAAACGAAATATCCGACTGTGCACCTTGAATTCATAATGGACAGCGGTGAAGCAGGGAATAATCAATCCTCCGATAGCTGACGACAAGGAGTCTCGTCACGGAACCCTGAACTTTAACTAGGCTGCCCACAGGATTCCATTTTTCAATGTTGATGACATTTATATGAGTTTTCCTGGGCCTGTAACGAATTTCCATGGCCACAAAAACTCAAAAGGAGGCTAGAAGGTAATGATTAACACTTGTCAACTCATGGGAATAAAGTGCGACTTCATATGTAAATAATTAAATAGGTAAGGGTAACTGATTCAAGGAAAATTTTACAATCATAAAAGGGAAACATTCAAACAAAAACATTAAAATATTAAAGCATTCCCCTTTAACCTGCAGAGTTACGCAGTGGATTGAGTCCCAAAATAACATCACAAATCTTCTGACAGTAATATTTCGCCAAAAGAGAGACTACAGGATTATTTACTTCCACCGACCTCTTGTTCAGACTAGTTTTGTCTCGATTATTCCATTGCCTCGCCAACGGAAAGGCAGTGTTAAGCCAAAACAGAAAGATTTCGACTCGACGGTGAGTGTGATTCACCTGAGTAGAGCTCGCCAATACTGAGCCGGAGCAAAATTCAAATCACTCAAGCTTCTTTCCGACTGAATATGTGCGTATAGTCTCAAGTTGTTCTGACCCCGGGATCGCTCAGTAGCCCTACGTACCCACTGTGCTACCATAGTCAGTCAGTGTAGAGCATACTGGAATAATGACGAAACAAACGTTTTTTTAACGACTTATACTCAAATGCATATAGCCGTTGATGAATACCAAACCAAAACTGAATTCCTAAAGGCCGCTTTACACGAGAAACTGTACACTGTACACTGTACGAGAAATCAGCTACTTTTCCCTTGTTAGACCTCATTTGGAATATGCTGCCAGTGTATGGGATCCCTACGAAATCGGTCTAAGTAATGAACTTGAACGTGTGCAGCGAAGATCGGCAAGATTTGTAAAGGGACGATGCGATAATTATATTAGCGTAACCAGTCTATTAAATGAATTGAAATGGGAATCATTGTCAGATCGCAGGTTGAAATTTAGACTTAATCTCTTCCACAAATTCCAAGGCAATATTTTCAGTGATGATGTTAAAAATATTTTACGAACCCCAACTTACTATGGCAGACTGGACCATAATCATAAAGTTAGAGAAATTGATTGCCGAACTGACCGATTCAAAATGTCCTTTTTCCCTCGCACAATAAGAGATACGAATAACGGTAAATATGTCCTATCGGAGAGTAGCAATGAATAGCATTGGTAGCTGCATGTTGGTATGAGTACTTAAAGCTAACCCTACTAACAGAATGTTTTTGCATGTTTTCTTTGCAATTTCTATCTTTTTTAAATAGTGTAGTTCTGACTACTATATTAATACTATTCCTTTTTTATGCATGATATGTAGTGCATGTTTGGTGAGAAATCACCCCCTGCCACACACCCTTGTGGTGGCTTGCAGGGTATTATGTAGATGTAGATGTAGATGTAGATACAATTATTTTGTACAATTTCTTGTACAAACGCTTGTATAAACTGAACGAAATTGTATGTTTGTCTGAATGGAATTAGAACAGGTTCTATTTTCCGTACAGTCATTCAGACATTCGCACAAGCTTTCACATAATTTACCGCTTTACACGGTACAATTTCCTCATACAAGCGTTTGTACAAGCAATTGTAACGTTTAAAGCGGCCTTTAGACCACTTGGTCATCCTGTATTAAATCTCAAGAGTCCAAGTGACCGCAGAAGCTGGATCAACAGAGCGATACGGAGTGAGGCATCATTTTGTCTAGTCTTTCGACTCTTGGCGCCCGAAGAGAACGCATCCACCCGCAACACATGGGAGCAAATCGGGTCTCCTCCGCCTGCAGAGGAAATCCATGACCTGCCCGAGAAATTTATTTCAAGAGCTCGCCGGAGCGAGCGCGCGCTTGAGGGATTGCAAGCGAGCGCTGAGAGAGCCTTCGAAAACTCCCTTAGCCGACACATGTGCGCTGGAAGAAGCAAGAACAAACACATCGCCGACCACTGATCCTCGACACCGAACCGATCCACGGCGAGTGTGGTGTCATGGGCGCGACCACGGTCGCGGATTTTCCATGGACATAAAATTACGCCTTTCCGCGGGAAGATTGCAGACAGAGGAGCAGATGCAAGTTTGGACGATCCCCAAGATCCTCTTAACAGTTGACGTAATGCCTCAGAACTATTACGGATGAGGAACATTGTAGAAGTTAACAGAACAGTGTACAATCACATGAGGCGAAAGAAACGTTTTGATGCTAAGTCAACAGGGAATGTAAAAAAGGTTGACCAGTAATACCTCACGAATGTAGTGGTGTCGAATTGAAAAAAATTGTACCAAGCCTTAATATAATTTAGGTTAGGGTAGCTTTTGAAGGGGTACCTCTACTTGGCTGTGGATTTTCCGAACTATGATAAACTCAAATTCATAGTATCTCCGACACCTATATACAAGTCACCATTAAAAAAGTGAGGAATCCACACATAAGGGCCCATCAAGATTAGCCTCAGATATCAGTGCAAGCTTTTTAACAAAGAAGTGAAAGTAAGACACGTGACAAGAGTTTCATTTTAACTCCTTGCTACCCGAAGCAAATGCGTCACCTAACCTTAACGAAAGCAAGTTGCTGGGCAACTTCAAGAAAATTGGTCCTTATTTCCAAAAAGGATTCTAGCATCTGCGGTGGAAGAATAAGAAGACCCAACTGAGGGAGGGGAAGACTGATTTAAATTCCGTCGTGCCAAAAGCAGTTCCGAATAGCAGAGAAGTAGTTAAATGTGGAATGAAGAAAACTCCCGAAGAACTAAGTAGAGAACCGTTTAGAAAAAGGGAGGATGGCTAAAAATACACCACGTGGAAAAATAATAACGTACAAAAAATGTCGTAAATTTGTTAATCATTATGCATGCACGTTAAAAGGCGGTTTGCTTCTCGGAGGGAAAGTAAGAAACGACTGGAGCCAGTTGGGGATTCGGTGGACTTAACAGCGATCCCAAGTAGAAAGGCGAACCGAAGGACCGCTGCGTGTAGAGAAAACTCACCTCACATGACACCAAGCCACAATCTAATATAAAAATGTTTTTCGTACATTCATTAGCGGGATGAAAAGAATATACGCGCTTTAAGCAAATAAGAGTGCCGAAAAATTTTTTCGCGAATCACTTGAAATTGGGCCTTCTTTTCCTAAAGAGGACGAAGAATAAAATCTTTTTTTTTCGCTATCCTCTTCACCTTATTCGCGATTCCACCCTTTAATCTTAAACCCAGCGAAGATGACCCACGTTCTGTCAAGGAAACAGCTCCAGCATTTGTCACGATAAATTTTCCTGCGGGACACTGTCAGATGCTGAGGCCAAACTGTGGAAAATGCACAGGGGAATGCAAGTCAAGTTGGGAGTCTTCCTTGAAACGTGACGCGAATCGCGCATGGAGATCGGATTGGAGGCAGTAAACGGGCTTCCCATCCCGAGGGTTCGGGTTCAAATCCCGAGATTGGCAGATATTTTCACCAGTAACATCAACAGATAATCGCACATGATTCCATAGTGTTATTACGTCAAGGCTTTTGTCAACAAAATCCAACAATGCATCTCAATTTTATCTTCAGTCATGCCCGAGCAAGATGCTTGGACGCAAAAAAAAAACCGAGACGTCTTCCATTGGCCGGACCAACGACGGTCATATAATTGACGTATTATTAAGCGGTGGGAGGAACTGCCGAGCCAGGGGACAAAATTCCAACTGGATCAGATCGGTTGCACAACCAAGTGAGAGAGAGTCACCACCCTTGCACCCCGGATGAAAGTCATGAACTAAGGGAGCGAAGAACCCCGCATTTCTACGCCAGCAACCAATCGCCACCCGTCATCTTCATCATGCCATCACTTGGTTTGCTAATCACGCTGAGTGGAGACCGAAACGGGAGCAACTGCCAAAAGAAAGTTCACACAGTCTTCCTTTTTAATGTCAACTGCGGAGCAATGCAGAGCCAAGATCGTTGCTTAAGTATTTTAAAATAGAAAATAATGGGTGCCGAAATGGGAAGAATAAACAAGGCGGCTAAAATTCGCTCACGGAGGTTTGATGGGAAACCTGCCGGCAAATCATAAAGGTTATATCCTATGAATATAACTTAGAAGTCTGTCGCGCTACACACTGAATCAGTTACTAAACACAAATTCCTAGAATCTACCTCCTCAAAGAGTGCCCATGGACTCGAGAAAAGAGTTATCGCAGGGAAAAACGACAAGATAGAACCGTAGAGATACAGGTATGGGACAATCTTTGAGAAAAGAGTATTCGAAAGAACAGGAACTGAGCCAAACCAATCCTGGGAATGACGAACAGCGGTGATATATAAACGCGGGTGCCTAGACCAAGGGAACATGACCACGGGACCAAGGAGGGTCAACATGACCAAGAGCTTGTACGATTAAGATGACAGTCAGCGGGAAAAATATGATAGCGACGAGTATTAATGAGAAGGATGCAAAATAAATAAGCAAGGACAACGCATTGAGGACTAAATTGGCTAATGAACGCGAGATCCTGGGCCTCGAACTAATTTTTGGGATGGTTGACGGCGAACTTGGAAGCTATGCCCCGTAGAACTCCTTTGCGATGGCCTGTGGGGATTACTTCCTAAATGAGAATAAGTTTTCATGAATTACCACGGAGGAGAAAAAGGGCTAGCAAAAGGAAATGAACAGCGAAAGCAATTAACGCATTGTTCCATCGAGGTAGAGCTAGAAAAAAGTTTGAAAGTAATCCAATAAATATTTTTACCAATTAGAGTGAAGGACGCCGTGCCTATTATAAATAACATAGGCAAAAAATAAGAAATGTTGTCAGCTCAAAATATCACTTTAATATAAGGTTCCTAACAGTAGTCTTCTAAAACCTTATCTTGCTAAAGTCCAATTTTTAAAATTTTCACAATGTGCACCCTATTTCTTACTAAATTACTTACCTATAGCAATTGAAAAAATCGCCACATTCTGAGATACATTGACTACGTACTACACTTTTAAGGTCTGAGCGCTGGCACAGAATTACACCGTGGGACACAAAAAAACGTGCCGAAAAAGTTTTTGATAGCGTCCTAATAATTCAAACTATCAACATTCCTTATTAAACAACGTGGTCTAGAATTTGAAATGATTCTGGACATTAAAGAATAACTGAGAAACACAAAAACTAAGTACAAATGTCAATGTTGAAAATTTACGACGTGGGAAATAGAGGGGGCAAGGGTTCTCCTATAGCGTACCATTGATGGTACTCGAAAAAGAATTTCGTAGCACGTGAAAAGGTAGTAATGGTGTTTTCGATATAAAAAAATCAAGAAAAATAAAGGCAAAAGTTATAATTGTTACACGTCACAGGAAAATACATTATGCATAATTTATGCCTAGATTTGTCCTATTAATGGAGCTTCTCAATTTTTTTCTCTAGGTATTAACAATATAAATTGGCGACAAGAATTTTCTCCCTCTTGATAATGGTATTGCGCGCCTTGGAAAAGGTTGATAACCCCTCTGGGGTAAAAGAATTTTAAATCACGCGCGTACACCTTTCTTCTCCAAGGGTGGAAGCAGGATACCCCCAAGCCGCCTCCCTTTACACAACTAAAGGGACAAAAATCAAATCGTCCGACATTAAAGAAACACAACACCAACGCAGGAGGAGGGGTTCGGACCCTGAACCCTTGTGTTGCCAACCCGTTTCGTTACTGACCTGGCTATCTTGGCCAGTGATCGAAGCAAATACCGCATCACTTACCCCCATCAAACTGATAAGTGCAAGGCATCAGTACAAATCAGAATGATTCCTCATTATGAACGCAAGTAATTCACACTCCACGATTGAGAAGTAGAGCACAGTACGCAACAGATGCCTCAATAAGGCATCGAAAACGACTACGATAAGGTCGTCCGAGTTGCGGCAACACTTACCTAAAACCCGGCATTTACATCTGACGACGAAAGGATGAAAACAATTTTTCATTGAAGTCACAAAAAAAACGGACTGACTTATGTGTTTAAGTGAAAGCATCCAGCTATAGCAATAGGCCAACTTATGCGCACAGTACCTCACACTGCGAATGGTTTTACGCACAGAAGAATGATAACTTAGCATCACAGCCTAAAAACAATTAGTGCAACAAAACATTTCCCCACACTCAAAAAAAAATAGTATCAGAAGAGGGCAATGACACAACAAGTAGTATGCTGTAATAGACAAAACAATATTTGACTCAAATCTACAAGATCATGTTTTAATTACTATAAAATGCACCGTGACGTGCTTATTGAATATTAATTATGCAACATTAGCAAATCATTGGGCGAGGTTTTAGCGACAGGGTACCTTCGACATAAGATCAATTAAAGGGGAAATTGACCTTTGACCTCTTGCACTACACCAGAACTACCGAAGGTGGTTTCATTCTTAATACATTCGCATTACGGTAAGTGAAAATGTACAAGACACGTGATTCCCACTCACAAGTACTTGTTTGAATACTAAACGTTTCACTGAGCAGGCCTCAAACCAATGCATACCGGCATGTCGTGTGGTGCATGCTCGACGGCTATACACGCTCTTCACTCAAACGCCACTTTCAATCAAAATCACAATAACTACAGAAGAAAACGAATTGAACACACAAAGACGTAAACATAGCAGCAATTAACAGGCCTCACTGACATTTTCTCGAGACAAATCACAAAGATAAAGTGAAAATAATGCAATGAATCAGAATAAAAACACGCAATACCACCAAATTTCGTCTGTAAACATACTATCGTGATGACATCGCTACGGATTGATCACAAAAAGTAGTGCACGATTCCAAGGTACAATAGACGGTTAAATAACCTGAAGCTATAGATTATTAAGCAAAGCTACATGAAACGTGTTAATCATAACCAACCTGAGATTCACTACGATGTTAATTACGAAATAAGAAGAGAATTCTTACCTCGAACACTTTCAGGAGAAGTTTCACGTACAACCTCCTCACTCCTAAGGACTTCCCAATCGATGCCAAAAATATTATAGCGAGCAGAAACAGGAGAAACGGAGTCAACAGAATCGAGAACGCTAGCGTTACCGCCGTCACGATCAACGCCATATTGCTGACTGCAATCGTTCGTAATGGGTGGCGCTATTTTATCGACGGAAGCAACATCAGATGATAACATTGTGTTTCAAGTGTATGACCGAGAAATTGTTATCTGTATGTCATATAGGAAACAACAGCATTAAAAAAACATAATTATAACAATCTTCAGGCTGATTTGTTTTAAATCTTCTAGTCAAATCCTCAATCGCTTAGATTGTGTGCTTGACTAGCAATACTCCAACCGGAAGCAAAGGTCTATTTTCTTCCGTAGCAAGATGGCAGACTTACCAGCTCCTGTGAATGTCTCTCCTCTTATTCGGGTAAATTGAGGAGCCTACGAGTAATGGCTATCTTAAGTCTATTAATATGTATTTGAACTAATTTTTATGTTGCTTAAGCGTCTCGAAAATTACTCATGTAGGCTCATGAATTCATTACTAACTCCAGTTCGAGTCCTTTTATTCTCGACTTTCCTTGTTAAATCTCTTCCCTTAATCCTCTTCTTAGTTTTAAAGTTTTTTCATGAAAGTGAATATTTTCCTTCCTAGTTCGGCCGATGGAGTTTTCTGTTTGCGGGAGTAATATGGGGAGTATCAAGACATAGATCCTTGTCTAAGAAGGAAGCAGCAATTCGTGAAGTCGAGGAAAAAACTAGAGCTGCGAAAGAGGCAAAGCTTGCGGAAGAAAAAGCAAGGATGTCCAGAGGCAAGTTATATGAGAAGTATTATGGGACTAAGTGGCGGAGGTTTAGTTCATAAATTAATGGCAATTTTTCTCATATTATTTCAGAGGAACTGGTTAACTTGGCCAAGGCTGCCGGAATAAAAGATTTTAAACCCTGAAATACTTAATTTAGTCCTCTATAAGGTGTAAAATAGTTCTTCGAAATGTGTACCATATTCTTAGTTGAAACAACATTAAATAAATGTCATAATTTTTGATATATTAGTTTTATTATTTCCAGTTGTCCACCGATTAGAGCAATGAGCCCTGAAATGCGGAGATTATTATTGTTGAGAAAATCTAAGTATATCACTGTGACCCTTTTCTCAGTCGTAAAAGACTAGCATTCTGAATGTTTATTATTGTGACAAGGAAAATTCTCTAAATGCTTATACCATTTCTAATTAATATTAGAAATCGTAAGTGGTAAATCGTAATCTAGATACATTCTTTGGGAATGTCTATTTGGCACCAATGGTTTTTGAAATGAGGATCGGGTAAATATTTTGTAAGTTGGGAAACACCATGCTGTTTGAGTGAACGCTAATTATTCGATGGAGCTCTGCGAAGAGATTAGTGGAAATTAGTTACGGTATTGCAGTGAGTAATCTGGGTGTGTATATGGTCACAGGATATCCCCCAGCAGCAACTTTATCCAGCTTAAGGCCTGTTACTCCTAACCTTGTTAAATTCAACAAATAATGCATCGGATGGAGCAGTGATCCATTTCATGCTGTATACACGGTCAAATTTAGCCAACCTTACCGAGCTGAATTTCCTCGAATCCACTGTAATATGTATAGCTATAATGAGCATTTCTTGTACACATGTCGTCCCAGGGACTGGATTGATCACCGTCCCAAACTTCAGTGTGTGTTCTATTGAAAGTTTGGTTACCATCTGTCTCTCTAATATTTCCCCATTTATTTATTTCCGTACCTCATTTTGACCAAAATAAATAATCTCAGAAAAAATGTCTCTGGTGGGCTAAGGCAGAAGTCATGGGAGCAACATTAATTCTGAAGTGGACTAACTGACTCCCCCTGGCATGTTTGGGGTGTAATCTCTGGCATTTCAACCTCCAGAGATCCTGAATGTGGATAATAGGATTCTAGGGGGACAATGACTGCAGGGGTGTCATGTAAAAGACACGAGCTTCTTCATTATATGATTCAGAATACCAGAATGAGTAGCATTTCATTTTTGTTTGCTTTCATGATTTATTGAGAATTCCTCTTTTGCAATTGATTGTAATTCAGTGAAAAAGCTGTTGAAATCTTTTATCTAATTCTCATGTTCTTTTGTAGTTTTGTCTTTGTATAGGTACCTACCTGATATCAAAACTTTCCCATTTTCTGTTGTATAAGACATTGCACAAAAAAAAATTATCCTCAAATCTGCCAAACAAATTCTATTTGTGCATTTCCTGAAGTGTATCAAAGGTTCTAATACCTCCTTTATTACTAAGAAATATCAGTATTTCTACTGTCTTCACATTGACCTTTGCTTGCCTTGACTTATTTTGCCTTAATCATATTAATGCCCTATTTTTGAAACCCTAATGTCTTAAAACCCTTTCATTTATGACTATCTTGAGCTCCTCTTTCTCTTTTACTGTTCTCTTTCACAATTCTTCTAATTTCTTCTAATATCCACTCAATCTTCTCCCAATCTCCCCTGTATTTACCTCAATCTCTATTCACAAGCTCACTGAAATGAGCTTATGTCCATTTCAATGTGAAGAGGTTAGCCAATAGAAGAGTTGAGTGGAAAGCTGCACCACATCAATTGTATGTTTCGTGACCATTGAGCTTCATTCCATGATCTGCATTGTTAAACTAAATTTAACATGCCCTCTCTTGCAATTGAATACATTTTTCAATTTTTTATTAAACTGTAAATTGATTTTTATGCATTTCCCTTGCCTGGCAAAGATCCAACCGCCCTTGTGATAGTTTTTATTTCATTACCTTCTGATCTCTGAATGAATTTTTTCTAGATTCTTCTCACAGGCTACTCTAAAATGTGGGAGTTTTTCTTTCATCGAGTCCACTTTCTGTCATCCATTAGAACAGTTATTGTGTTCCTCCTCGTTTTATTATGAGTTCCAAGAGAAGTTATTGAGCATCTAACACAGGAGTCCCATGGTCACCATTTGCATCTGCTTTGGTCTGCATTAGCACCCTTTTAGTCTGATGAGATGTGAGGGGGGAATCCGGATGGACATGCATCATCCTGTCCTATTACAAGTAACTTTACTCATTTTGTGGTTAAGTCAATGGCACATTGCAAGAAAATATGGTGACCATACATGGAATACACCATCCTACCTCAAACAAATATGCTGGGAACACTGCAAAAATCTTGTACAATTATTTATTGCTTACATTCCTCTATGAAAACTTTGGAGGTAAAAGAGTAGTAGATCCTAATCAGCTTAGTTGGAATAATTTACCTTCTTGGTTAGTATCAACATCATAGTTCAACAATCATTGATTGATACAGCTCCTCACTCAGTCAGATACCCTGCTGCAAATTTTTCCTACCGGGTTCAATGCTGAAAATAATCAGACTGTATTCTACTCAATGCGCTATGGCTACTGAATTCATCAAATTCAATTTTCCCATAGGAAAACAGAGCCCCTACTGTTCTGACTCCCCTGGTTCAAGATGCTGAATACCTACTGTAAAAGTTAGGCTATTCCTTCAGAAATGGTGAACAATAGAGAGATGAGTGATTATGGTACTTTAGGTCATGTGAAATGTTAGGTAAAGCCCAAAGGACATGAAGTTTTTAACGTATTCCCATCAATGAGATTAAGACTTATTTGATGTTATTCTTCTCTGTATACTTACATGCATAATGTACCTCTCATCTTTCTACCCAATCAGCCTATTCCCTCACCAAACATCCCACAAAACAATTGTCCACCAGAAAGTTCTCCACTCACTTTCTCTCCGCCTTCACCATTCCCAGGACTTCTCCTTTATCCTACTTTCCCACCACCTTTTATTATTCACTTTTCTTCACAATCACTTGTCAAAAACAACAGTTTATTTTCACCCTCTTTCCTTTAACTGTTACTCCTGTACTTCTCCTTTCTGGTACTACTCCTTTCCTGTACTACTCCTTTCCTTACTGTTCCCCATCCTGATCAATCTTTGCAAATCTAAACATTCTTCCTTTCCCCTGTGTATACATCATGTTCTCAGTGGTATATGTTCGACAAAACCTATCCAAATTCTCCATAAATGCTGACTTCCATCAATATGAGACTCGAAGATCAAAATACCTCCATCAAGGTAGTGTTAGGACCAGTGCATCCAGCCCTGGCCCTAAAGAAATGGGCATCAAACTATTTAACAAACTACCCAATCGGATAAAAAACATTAAATCATTGTATGCTTTTAAACATGTGATCTTTGGACAAATAAACTATTATTATTATTTAACGTTTACATTTCAGCAACCATTAATGTGCCATACCATATCACATCCTCACTGATTTCTAATCATTACTGCTTAATAAACCCTGCCATTAGTTGTGTTGTATGAGTTAAAGCCTCTTCTGATAAATAAAAGTCCCTTGAACATCACTGGTACTATGCTCATTTTCTTCATAGATACTACCCAAGAATAAAGAAAGGAGAGAGACAAGGTTGTGCACTGTCTTCAATGTTAGCACTGAGAAAGACATCAAAGAATACAAAGAAAAGGCCTCTGGTGTAAATATCCACAGGGAACAAAATTGCATTTTGCTGATGACATAGAGCTGGGAAGCAGAAGCTAGATTACATGAAAGAGTATAATTAATTATCTGGGAAGCTGAATGACTAGCAATGGGCAAGGCAAGAATGAAATAGTCATTAGAATAACCCAGGCAAAAATGGCATTCAGACAAGAAGAATTACTCGCAGCTAAAAATACGAGCTTAGACGTTAGGAAACACTTCAATAGAACTTGCATCTGGAGCATGTTTCTATATGACTTTGAGGCTTGGGTGACAACAGCAGCAGAAATGACAGGACTGGAAGATTTCAAAATCTGGTGCTAGAATAGAATGATAAAGATAAACGGATTGAACAAGCAAAGAAGTCCTAAGAGAAGTCTGATGGTAACTTTGAAGAAAGATGGGACAACTTAATTAGCCAAATCTTGAGGCCTGATGTAAACTAAAGGGGGAATATTATCTTAAGGTTTATCTTTATTCCAAGCCTGTTCCATTGGCAATGCGTTTGCAATCACTCGTACTCCCTTATAATTGACTGGCTAACTAGCTCTTGATCACCTGCAAATCTTGTTTTCAACTTTTTTCTTGCATTAATCTTATTCCACACTTTTGTGGAATACTTATCATAGAAGGACTGAGCATTATGGCCTTTCCTAAGGACAGACCTTCTTACCTCAAATTTCTTCCCTGCCAGCTCTAGTACTTCATCATTCATTTCGATCCACCTTACTTTTGTCATCCTTCTCCATACCTCAAAAGCTCTTAGTGTATTTTCATCTTTTTTCTTTAATGCCCAAGTTTCCAATCCGTATAGTGCAATGCTCCATATTAAACTTTTCCCATGTCTTTTCTTTACTTCCATACACAACGTCCGTGTAATTAGTGCATGCATACGAGTAAAAGCTTTTTTTGCCATTTCAATTCTTCTTCTGACTTAAATGCTATTATACCCCTTTTCCTCCAACATAGTACTACCAAGATAGCTAAATTGCTCCACCTGCACCTCTGTCTAGCTTCTGCCCATCTAATTTTAAATTTAAACACCCTTTTGAGCTTGAAAATCTCATTATTCTGTTTTCTTGTGATTTGTTTTTCTAATGCATATAGAATTTTTTGTAAGCCCTGGACTGACTAGTGCTTGGTTATCTGTGATCTTCACGAATGTTGTCAAATTTCCCCAACCTTTACCCCTGCCTGGAACTCATCCCAAGCCTCTCTTACCATTTCCTCAGAGTATATGTTAAAAAGAACTAGAAATAATGGATAGTCCTATCTATCTCCCTTCCTTATTGTCCCCCAATCCAATACTACATCAGCTACTCTCGCCTCCACCTTCTGTTCCACGCATAAATTTCAGATCAGTCTCCTGTCTCTCCAGTCTACTCCTATCATCCCAAGTATTCCAAATAACTTACCGCACCTCACTCTGTTCAACGCCGTTTTGGAATTGACATAGCACACGAATACATCTTCATTATATTCTAGATTAATTTCTACTAGTATTCTCATCACTGCAATCATATCTGAGTGGCTCTCCCTTAGTGAAATCCCAACTGATCCTCTGCTAGAAATGTGTTTGTTCTCTTTTCCATTCTTCTGTTGATGATTCTAAGCATGACCTTTGCCACATGAGAAATCAAACATCCTTTTATAGAGACAAGGGACTAGTCACATTAAAACACTGGTTCTCATCAGATCACCGAAGTTAAACAACGTTGGGCCCAGATGGAGGTTGGATGGGTGACCCTCCTCCTCTACCTCCGATACCTCTACTTTGACACTCTTGCCTCCTGTCTGCAAATGGCAGGGAGGTAAAATGTGGTTTGGCACAATGGATCCAAAGGGGTCTAAGTGCCAGGGAGGCCATCAGCTCACCCTTCCAATTTACATTTATTGTTCTATAGTCTTTGCATTTGTTTGTCACCCTCTTTTTGGGTATAGAAATCAATATGGTTTTTACAGCAACCTCCAGCCAAATCTCCAGCCTCCTAGTATATTCTGTGAGCAAACCCATAAAAATCTCTCCCTTCCCCCTCTTCCTAGATTCTTCAATAGTTCAGCTGGGATGTTATATGTCCCCACCATTTGCCTTCCCACCCACCTGCCTTCATTTCTCGCATTATGTTCTCTATCTCACTATCCTTTATTCCTGGTCCCAGATCTTTTTCACTATCATATAGTTCTTCCATGTATACCTTTTACCGATGTTGAATCTTCTTGGTTCCATCACTAAGTTTCCTGTTCTTCTTTTATGCATGGTACTGTTTTCTTTTTCTCGGTTCTCGACAAAATTCTAACCTTTGAGTACTGAGTGGTGATTTGTCCTTTCTCTCTTTGTAGCTTCTCAATAACCTCACATTGCCAACTCTACCACTTTGCTAACACTTTCTTTGTTTCTCGCCTAAGTATCTTGTCTATTTTCTTATAGCATCTTCTGCCAAGCTCTGTTTAAATTTTTCCACTTCCTTCCTTACTCAATTTTTTCAATAATTTCTATTGTTACCCATGGTTTCTTGATCCTTCTAACATCTACTGTTGCTATTATTTTCTCAGCTGCTCTTCTTATTCCCATCTTTATTATTTGCCACCTTTTATCTTTTGTTCCTCTTTTATCCTCTTCCATCATGCCTCTGTCCACCAACTCCTGGTATTCCATCTGCTTCAATACTAGTTCTCCTACACCCCACTTTTTTTCTTTTCCTTCCTACTTTCAACCTTTTTAATCTCACCTCTTAATTCATCACCACCAAGTTATGGTCGGAGGTTGCATGTACACTTAGGAAGCTATGCAAGTTCTTCACCCTGATCTTTAATCTTTGCCTGACCATTACTACTCTACTGTGTACTACCACCTCCTCAGATATTTTATCATATAACTTCTGCTCTATTTCTATTAATATGTACCACGTTACTCTGTCATATGACTACTTGGAATAAAAAAAACACATAAAAAGTCCTTATTTTAATTAAGGTTCTTTTTAACTATTAGACAGAGACAGCTTATTGGCAAGGCCAATTGACCTCATCAACACCTATTTGAATACTACCATGGTGTTGACAAAATTTATCATGAGATAAATAGGCCTTGGGAGTGAGTTGTTTCCATCACCGATTTAACACTACAAACTGTCATCCCTTATATGTATTTATTTTAACCTAAAATTGAATTTACCATCTTCCTCATCCTCCTTCCAAAAATAAACATGTAAGATTTTATATGATCTAGTATTTTCCCAGCAAATACTATAAATAAATGTTTCTTGGTCTTTCCACCAGGTAATAGGCTCCATTTCTGCCAACATTTCTAAAGGCCGCTTTACATGATACAATTTTTTGTACAAACGATGTATGAGGAAATTGAACCATGTAAAGCAGCAACTTGTGCGAATGTCTGAATAACTGTATGGAAAATAGAACCTGTTCTAATTCCATTCAGACAAACATACAATTTCATTCAGTTTATACAAGCATTTGTACAAGACATTGTAAAAAAAATTGTATCGAGTAAAGCAGCCTTTAAAGTGAGTTGCTTTTTGAAATGTTGGCAGAAATGGAGCCGATTAACTAGTGGAAGCCCTAGAAACATTCATTAATTCAAGATTATGTCTGTAGACCTCTAGTCTTCACAATCCCTTGCTTATGTAGCTTGCTTGTATAATAAGAACACTTATAAGTGTTCCATATACACCTCAGAACAATGGAATTGTGGAACGAGCGAATCAAACATGGTGTGAAATGGCTTGTGGGCTGAGGCTTGAGCTACTGCTGTATACATACATTAAGAATAGGGTAGCTCACAGTACTTTTGAGGTCCAAATACCTGAGGAGGTATGGCCTGGTAAAAGGGTTCATCTTTACCATCTTAGGGTCTTTGGGTGCCCAGCTTATGCTCAATTTTCTAGCCATCTAAGGAGGAAATGGGATCCAAAATGTAAAGAACTTGTTTTTGTGGGGTATTTTCTGGAAACTAAGGGCTACAGATAAATTGATCCTAAGACGCAAGGGAAGTAATTTTCTTGGAAATTCTAGCTACCAGAGTAAGCAAGGAAAAAACTAGGGTCTGGATAAAGATTTCGGCAAGGCCAATCACTTTTCTGTGTGTTTTTAATGGAGTTACTTACATGGGGAGAAATTAAAGGACAATGCCATTTAAAATGTATCAGTGGAAAGTGAGCAGGCATTAGAGCTTGACAGGCAACATATTGATTCTTCAATATCAAATAAGATAAGCAATGCTAGCCAGAATCATGTACTGTATCAAAGTCAGCCTATTCAGTTTTAAAATTAGATGGGGAAATTGATAGAACACGGTAAAAGATATCCTTCACAAAAAAGGAGCACCCTGCTTTAGTTTCATTCAATGCAAATCAAGTATTGAATGATCCTGGTGACCCTAATACTGTGGAGGAAGCTATGTCTAGACCTGATAGTCGGGATCAGAGGAAAGCCATGGGGGATGCAATGTAATTGAATGAAAACAAAGTGTGGGTATTGGTATAGACACCTCCTGGGGCAAAAGTTATTGGCAATGAATGGGTATTTAAAATAAAAACTACAGCTAATGGATCTCCCAAATATAAAACTAGATTGGTTTCAAAGGGTTTCAACCAGTCATATGGGGTGGATTACTATGAAAGTTTTTCCCCTGTTGTCAGGGGATTCACAGTGTGAATCTTGTGAGCACTTCCTACTGAATGAGATTTGAAAATTAAACATTGTGAGTGAAAACTGCCTTTTTGCAGAGGATGCTTAATGAAGTCATTTTCATGGAAGAGCCTGAGGCTATTTTTGCTGGAGGTCATGAACATTTGGTCTGTAAGTTGGCCTTAAACAATCATCGTGTAACACAGAAAGAAAAAACAAGAGCCAAATCCACAAAATAATAAACTTTACTACGAACCGGGTTTCACTGTATTACAGCATCATCACCTGACGATGCTGTAATACAGTGAAATCCAGGTCATAGTAAACTTTATTATTTTTGTGGATTTGGCTCTTGTTTTTTTCTTTCTTTGTTATCATGTTTCGCTTCCACTCCATATCGCCTGAATCTTCAGAATTAATCATCATGTAATTGGAACAAAAGGGCAGATGTGGTTCTAAAGTCTATCAGATATTCCAAGTTTTCTGAAGAGCCTTGTGTATACATCAAAAGGTGAAATGGCTCTTTTGTAATAGTTCCCTCAATGTCAATGATTTTTATGTATTTCATAATAATGACAAAAAAAACAGATTGTTTGAGCATCTTACACTTAATTTTAGGATAAAGGTCTTGGGGGAGGCTCAAAATTATTTAGGAATGAGGATCAAGAGGGCCAAGGAAAGTGGATCAATGACAATTGATCAAGAGAAGTACATCAATGATGTCCTAGAAAGGTTCAAGATGATTGATTGTAAGCCTGTTAAACACCTATTGGGACACATATTTACTCTTTATTGCACTGATGGTGAAACATCTGTAGAGTTGCCTTATCAAATTTTGATTTGTTGCCTTTTGTACCTGTATACTAACGCTTGGCCTGATATTGCTTATGTACCAAGTCTTTTGAGTCAATTATTCAGATATTCACTGGAGTTGTGCAAAGCAAGTGTTAAGGTATAGGAGATACTATGACTTACAGTCTGCAATGCAGTCCCACGTAGCATGCAAGGTTGCAGCAAGTTTGCTTGAGATTAGTACAGCTTGCCAAGATTGGCAATCTAGATGCAAGCCTCCACCAAGTATGCCATTTTTGTCACGTTTGGTACAAGTTGCACTCAACCAGCATGGAGTGTGCCAACCTTGTAGCAGGGCTCTGGCAACTTGGAAATATTGGTAGCAATAGTGCAAGGCCCAAGGCAAGTGCAACTGTAGAGTTCCTTACATTTGCACCGAATTTCAACCAAGAATCCTCGAGGAAGCCACTGTTCTTGATGAAAATATCCAGGGTGACAGCAAAATATATGCGTGTTGATGAATATTTTAGTATGTGAGTGCTAACAAATGTCTTTAATTGTATTACCACCCTCATTTAATTCCCACTTTTTAAATCCTCCAATGTACCTGCATCCAGGGGTGGACCGTTTGGGAGGAGTGGTCACCAGTCTTGTCCTTCTTATCCCCACCCCTCCAATGAAAAGACAGCAATCAAAACCCAGCACCTTAAACCTCGGTGAAATTGTCATGTGTATTACCTATCCTGGATAGAGTAGTGCAGGGTGCCCAGCGCTCAGGGAAAAGTCAGGGAATTTGGAAAATAAGAAAAAGTCAGGGAATTCTGAATCCGGAATTCAAGCGGCACAATCAGTCCATCTCGCCAACAGAGATTAAGCAAAGATATGAAACTGTTTCCGACATAACTTAGTGGAAGTCCAACATATTAACAAAGAAAGTAAAACTTTGTATTTCCACACAAACTGTTATACACTCGTACATCCAGTTTCACTCACTAGACATCATCAGGTACATGTACCTGATTTACCTTTGTTAAGATATAAAAAGGACGAGAAAATCACAAAAATCTTTGTCGATCGATACTCCTCATGGGCTATGGTTGGCATTAAAATTTACTAAAATCAACTTAGCAATGATAATCAATCTCTAAAACTTCTGCAGATCATTATTCTCTCTAGAATATTAAATTTTCTCATTAGCATTCATGATGTTCGCAGCCAACCATCCCTACCTCACGTATGACATCAATGTGTTGGAGGGGTGACAACAAAGTGGGGTTTTATGGTTAACAAAGTTTCAGGTGAACCTTCCCTTGTTTTCTTTTCTTCACATTGATTTGGAGATGTTAGTTAGTGGCTTACTTAAATGCTTTATTGAGAAAAGTGTGTTTGATGAAGCTACAACTTCCTTCAAATTGATGCAAATCGATTTGACAAATTCCGAGAACTTGATGACCTCTAAGATTGTTGAAATTGGTTATATACCAGCTAGTGAGGAATTACGTAAAACAGACATGTCTGAAAAATACAAACTTCTCTTTAGAAATGAGTGTAGGACATTTCTAGTCAAAGCATAAACTTGTAAAGGCAGTGCGCTGTCTTAAACAATCCATTATGCTCAATGAACCTGAGAAGTATAAGTGTTATATGAAAACTTCACAAAAACATATCACTGAAATTCAAGCTGAACATGCAAATCTTCAGTTTTCTAATTTTCTTGATGACACAACTGTGATTGGAAAAATTCTAGATGGAGAAATTTGATAGAGAAAAAGACTGTTTAGATAAAGTTTTGCACTCAGCCATGGGAAAAAAAGACCACAAAGATATTTGATGTTGTGTCATGATTTTACTGATATTGTGTCATGGGAACACCTTTGTTGAGAGTGGCTTCTCCATGAACAAAGATATATTGGTAGATAACATGTTAGAAGATACATTAATAGGGCTGTGTCTTATTTGCGGCTACTTCTCCCATCACGAATGTGTTGTCAAATCTATCATAATTACTAGACTTGTACTGATGACACTAATACCGATACCTCGATACCAGTGGATGATACCAATAGTATTATTTGCCGATACCTTAAGTACTTATTTTTCTAAAATATTTGATAAATTAGATAAGTGCTTTCCTTCTCTTGAAGTCAATTCACTAATCAAAAGTGTTATAAAGTGCCACATTATTGAGAGAAAAGACATTGTGAAAACTCTTTTATTTTGCTACTCTTTGCAATTATCTCTGGAATTAGATTTCAGACCCTCAGCCCTCTTGCATTGTAAATACTGAAAATTCTTTTTAAGAAATAAGAGCTGATGAACATGCTCAGCAGCTCATAATTGAATGTATTGCTCATTGAAATATTATTGACTAGGGCTGCTGAACATGCTCAGCAGAGGGTTCTTCTATCAGGACCATAGCATCAGTCTCGGAAAACATTTGCTCAGGAAACTAAACCTGCAGGTACACCCAAATACAGTGGACTCTCATTAGCACATTTTTGTAGGGACCTGAAATCCTGAACAAGGTAATGAGTAAAAATTGCTGAACAGGTTAGGTCTTCTCGGGTTATGTTGAATTCGTATGTGTGTTGCATAACTTCCAAGGGAACAATATGCATGCCATCAAGTTACTTCATTGCTGGAGTTAACCCTAGTAGCAGAGAATGTTGTCACAACGTTGCATGCACGTTACAATGGGAAGAGCCTTAGGTGCACACAACGTTGTCGTTGGTGCACACAACGTTGCATGCACATGCACTGCACGTACGAAGTTCCCACCACAGAACATTGTAACAACGTTGTGTTGTAACATCCAAAAAAAAATTTGCTGTGGCAGGGTACTGGTGTGCACACAGTGAAATGAGCACCTTTAAAACTGAAAACTTTATTCCTTTGGGATTACCTGCAATTAGATTTATAAATCCTAATAACCCTCCTTTGCTGGACATCTCACTAGGGTTTGCCTTCTGTATCAGAATTGATACTCTCAAGGGGGAGGAGGAAGTAGGTGGAGAACTTGCATGACTTCATGCATGAAGACAGAGAAAGTGCTAAATGAGATGATATCCAACTTACATGGCCAAGTGCGACATGCACAGCACTGTATTCAGTAGACCTCCTTTCACAATATCCCAATGTTGGCCCAATGGCTTAAAAATAATCCATGCATATGACACCATTATGAACTGTTATGCTGGTTATCAACATAGTTATTGCGAGAGATCGAAAAAGAACGAATAAAACCTGCATTCAAAAAGGAATGTGTGGCATGAAGTGTGGTAAAATGTTTGAAATTTTAGGTAAAGCCGAGTCTCGGTGACAACGTTGCATGCACGTTGAACAACGTTACACTATGACGTTGCTTTTGGAGGTTCATGCAATGTTGCATGCACGTGCACGTTACAAAGTAATCTTGTGCACGTGCATGCAACGTTGTGACAACGACCTCTGCTACATGGGAATTTATTGTAGGTTTCATTTTCAATGTTGCCAAAAAAATATGCACGATACCTTGCGTTGATGCACACTGACTATATGACCAAATAACACGTTTTTTGTATTGGTGGTATTCATGCAAAAAGTACTTATATATTAGACTAGACTTTGAGGCTTGATATCCCAAAAAAGGAAGAAGCAAAATTCATAGAGAGCATATCAGAGTGTAGATAATTTAGTCTTTTGTTTAATGCAGGTACCAGATTTTTTTAATAATTACTTTTGAGGCATGTTTTTGCAGTGAGGATGATAAATAGCACATTTTTTAGTCGCAGAGGCCAGCGTCACTTTGGAGATCATCATAACAATATGAAAAGCACAAATGGAAGGAAATTTTGATAGAATATGAATTATACTTTTGCCATGATGTCCTATAAGTTTCAAGTTAGCGAATTTCAAACTTTGATGAGGATATAGTTAAATTGTTGGGAGTCTCATGATCAAAATGTTTTAATTTGTTTTCCACTCTGTGGTTAATGCCACTTAATGAATTAATTAATAATCACTATTCTCTTAATGTTAAAAAATCCATGATAAGGGCCAGGGGCGTCGGAACTATTTTCGCTGACAGGGGCCAACCTTGAAAAGGGCCCGCATTTTTTTGCAGATAGGAGGGGGTAGAGACTAGAATTCCCCTAAAAGTGCATATGAAGGAGGTAGAATATGTGTCAGAAGGGAAAAGGCAAGCTGGAAACAAGTGAAATTTAATTTTTATTAATGAAGACTCATTTCTCAAGGGCCTGGGACAAATTCTGGGAGGGCCCGAATGCCCCCCCGGCCCCCCACTTTCGACGCTGTTGATAAGGGCTGTACAATGTTTTTAATCGATTAAAAATAAATACAAAATATGATTTCAATAAGAAATAGTGAAATAAGTGGCAGAGGGGAAAAAAATACTAAGCCATTGTGTTAAACCTAAAATAAACACATTATAACAGAATAATATTCTCATTGAACATCTTAGAAATATTGTACAAAATACTACAAATATCTGATCAAAATGAACAATTTGTTTTCTCCTCAGAGTTGTTTTACATGTCAGAAAATGTGTTTAACTCGATTTCTTAAAGGATATAGAAATCATTTTCCTATAAAAACAAGTGTAAAAATTTTGTTGACTATAGATTTTCTTACTTGTTCAAATAAAAGCCAATTTGGCCAGCAAAAATTCCAATTACAGCTATCAATTACTCTGATGCCTCTCATTGTCTGTCTCTATAGCTATAGTTTGCACCTATGATTGTGTCAGACATGACTGACTACACTCGGTGCTAGGTACAGCATTTAAATTTTGGGGTTGGCAGTCTCATGGATGGATGGCTACCTATGTGGTGTTAAAAGTATCACAAGGATTAAGCAAAGTCATAAGTATGTAGATGACGTGTTAGATGTACATGGAAACAGAGGGTTCCACCATAAATGCATCCTAAAAATGAACAAAGACATCTGTAGAGTAATGAATAGAGTGTGGTAATGGGAATGGGAAACAATCCAAAAACGTGTAGAGCATCAGTTGCCAGCAACATATGACTCCTTGGACATTTCATTTCAGGTAAATAGTTAGGGATACTAGCAGCCAATGAACTTTCATGGAAGATACAGCTTATGATAGTGATTGCCAGTCCATAGGGGACTGGGGCAACTAAAGGGGGTACATTTCTGGTCCTCACCCAAAACTAAATTTGCTCTAATTAAAACCCTGACACCGGCAGTATTGACTGTACACTAACCTCTTGTAAGGTGGACTTCATTATTCATTTCAGCCAGGTTTGAGAGACCCTATACCTGGTAAAAATTTCTAAGCATACATATATTTTTTTAGGCAGAAGCATAAATTTCTATAGCGCATGTGTAGATGCACATAGGTTTTCACAGTTAGTACCTATTGTCCATCTTATTAATTAAAAATAGAGATCGCAGGAGTTCCTTAGCTACATATGGAAATTTGGGCAAAATCTATGGTTTCTTTAATTTTTCCTTTAGTTGCACACATAAAATATGGGCAAAAATCTGCATAATTTTCTATAGTTAGTTACTGAAATTTTTACCTGGGATGACACTATCAACAGATCCAGGCTTCATGTAGTGGAAGGTAGGTATACATAGATGAAAAACTAAGCACTTTTACACAGATTTAATAAACACACAATGCATTTCAACTCATAGAGTCATCATCAGGTGGAAGACCTGATCTGAAGAATAACCAAGCCTTGGATGAAATACATGGAACAACTTGCTATGGATGTGAAAGAGAATTGTACAAATTTGAAGAGTCATTGAAGGGGGAATAAAAGTAGAGAAAAAACAACTTGGGATTCTTGTTGACTCATGATATTTAGTTGAATGAATGTATCAAAAAATTGACCTCTCACCTAAGCTGTCAGCTTTTTGGGAAGGTGGAAGCTAAATTTAGACTCCACCTTTCCAAAAAGCTGACAGATACATCTTGAAAAAATACACATTTTTTGCAACCTTAATATTTGATGCTGAGGTTTTTATATTAAAATGTTTTGCAGGAGTTAATTTTTATCAGAGCTTGAAGCAATTCATCCTGTCATGAGTCAATTTACCGCCATCCTGAGTGCTTTAGGGAAAACATAGTAAGGTGCACCTTAGATGCACAGAATGGTCTTGATCTGAATCACTGCTACAGGTGATCTTAAATAATGAGGCGATTTTTTTCCACCAACCCCAAAAGAAATTTCAGTAAGGATCCATCTTAATTGCTCCAATGGCTGTTAAAATATTACCTATGATATTAATTAAGACAAATGGAACATCCATGCTGTAGATGGGATTCAAACTCACGGCCTTTGGGTAACCAAGCTAAGGGAAACCGGCCTGGCTGGCATGAAATTAAAATAAACCAGCAAATCCCCTCTGTGGCTGCCATAGTAGGCATGAAAATCATGGTGTCATTTCTGGCTGCAATCGAGGATAGGCTCTTCCTAACACAACTAACGATTGCGAAAACAATGGGTATGTGCACCAGGAAAGAAAAATGCAACCAAGGCATTAGTCAGTGAGCAATGACAAAAAAGGGATTATAAAGGAAGTTGGCAAATTTTACACCAAATGTTACCGGACGAACTACTTAATACATATCCCGGGGACAAAAGATTATGAAAAGCAATGGTGAAATGTTTGTTGCAAAGATGATTGCAGTAAATGATTAAATTTAAGAGAAGCCTAGCTACCCACCAATGATGAAAACAACCGATTTAGGAAAGTGGAATTACTAGGGGTAGAATTTATGACAGTCTGTCATTAAAAAGAAAACTACCTGAAATGTGGAGAATCTAAACAGGGAAATAAGCTAATCACTTGCTGTAAACATCAAGTGGATCAGGAAGAAGTAGTGCATGTAAAGGAAAATTGCCAAAATCACATTCATGAAGAAAAAATGTTTGCATCCAACTGTATCAGCCTTAATGACATCAGGTAAGTCTATGCACAAAAAGCCAACCTCTCTTTCATGGTAACCACTATCCCCCCCCTTCAATGACTCTTCAAATTTTTACAATTCTCTTTCATATCCATACCAAGTTGCTCCATGTATCTCGTCCAAGGCTTGGTTATTCTTTTCAATCACTTTCTGTGTAACGATAGTCTTCTTTAATGGTAAACATTATTATAGACAGGTTCAAACAAACAAATTTAGCAGTTCCACTACTTTGTCAAATATCTAATTAAGGAGCAGGAACACTCCTTCCACCAGCATAACCATTCTCTGTATTTCCTGTCTTAGCCACTAGTGGTCACAAGCACCGCTGGTGAATTTCATCAAATATCGCTTATGCCATCTACTGGAAACAATTTAAATAATTAGGTCAATGAAGTGGCGGCAAAAGTAAAACTGAATGGTTGGCTAGCATTGGAGTCCTGCTGGCATCTTAGCTAAAGTAATTGGCTACAATGACTTACAAATTTCTTCCCTGTAGATTTAGTACAAGGGGGGTGATTGAGAGGCATAATCACCCTCGACTTCAATTTTTGACTACACTCAGAGGCAAGTGAAAAAATATTAGCTCCATTGTAACCTAACGGTTAATAACAATTATTCAAATCCCAAATTAACTTCAGGGAAATTCATCTAAACCCCATCTCAACAAATTTTCAGCCTAATTTGCTTTCAGTTAGACAAAAGCACAGCACTGAGAAATGAAATTTCCTCCATCCAGCACCTTCATATGATAATTTTACATTCCAGAAAGCTAAGAATACTATGTTTGCTAATCTTACAAATCAAACTGATCATTTGGATAAAAGATTATGGATGCTGGCGATTTATGCATAACAGCAAGTTTTATTAAAGAGTGGCCTCCCCTTTTTGTTAATTATTTTTGGTGTAGACTCTACCAACATGATACGGACAAAAAACTTTCATTGCAGTCAGTATTCATTATGCAATAATTGCTAACTGTAGAATATAGAGCTTAGAATATTTATGCCTGAAATCCCTAAGTTCCTGCTGAAAAAAAATTAAATTATCTCATTCCATTTTTCTATGCACATACTGAAGTGCATATTTTGATATGTAGCATCCAATTGATGTGTATCATTTGAATCAGTGCTTAGATCTTGAACTGCCAGTCCATTATAGGTAAACTGTGAGAAGACTATCAAGCCTATTTATGATAAAGGTTTCTACAATCTTGATCTATGCATTATTTTAAGCTGGCAGTAAAAGGGTCAAAGTCAAAGAAATTATGAGTCCAAAATTTTGAATAAAAAGCAGGCAAAATGTTACCGATATGAGAAATAAACTGGCAGAGAGAAAAGTGTCGCAGATTACGTTTTTCAATGTTAATTTGTAAAATAAAGTGTTACGATTTCCATGTATGTTGTGCTATTATTCCTAAATAAATGTTTGTAGAACATATTACCACAAGAAATCAATTTTCATTGTTGCAGCCAATCCCTCTTTCCTTTTCTCCCCTCCCACTCCAAACAACTCCCTCTCTCCTACCCTGACTCTCCCCTCCCAACCTCCAATGGGAGTCAATCTGAGAGATCTGCTCGCTGAAGTGAGCAGTGAGTCAGCTCATCTAAAAGTCATATTTCCCATCACTAGTATGGATGATATAAACATTTGCAGGGAAAATCCTAGCCTCTGCTAAAACAATATTTTTTTAATATAAAAACATTCTTAACTCTAAATCGGATGAAAATTGAATAATTATTGCATGGCTTTTGGATAGAATTTGCTCTGGTAGTATGTATACATGATTCCATAAAATACTAGGTGACACAAGTGAAAGGCAGGATTTGAGTAAAGATCTTCATGATTTTCACTTGCGGTTAAAATCCTCCTCCTATCATGGGGGAAACAATAAGAATTTCAAAAGAGGGATGCTATTTCTCAAGATTGAAAAGACACTATAAAAATAGTAAAAATGCCTCTTACAATGAACCAAGAAGACGATTATAAATTACACAACTAGGTATATGTAATGAATTTTTCAAAATTTTAAAAATTCATGTAACAATGAAGATGTCTTAATTATAACATGACATAGATATCAACACTTCTGCAACAATGAGGTACCCAGCAGGAGTGCAGGTAAACGTGATGTGGTGGAATAACATAATAAAACAAGATAGGATATTTTCCACAACAATTCTTTAAACCAATCGGTTTCGATGCACTACATAATCATCAGGTGATGGGCTTTCTGAGGCATTTACCTGATGATGATGTACACATCGAAACTGGTCAGTTTAGAGAATTTTTGTAGAAAATTGCCAATCTTCTTTTTTTTAATAGGAGTGCATGTGAAATACTGTCAAAAATGTACAAATACCAATACGGAAAAAACAACTGAATAACTGAGTTATTCCCTCTGCCATCCACACACACAGCTCACAACGCCTGCTTGAAAGAGTCTTCGAACTCACAGCTCAATAGTTTGGGCTGTGAGCTCACAGTTCATAAGAGTCTCCAAGCTCACCACTCTAAAGAGGCTTCATGTCATGGAGTTATCGCTATGGTACGAGTAAAGGGATTCTTTTGCGATTGATCAAAATGAAATGTTTCCACGAGTTCTACTGGGAATTTGATGTTAGGGCAATAATAAATAAATGGCTGATAAAATCTAAAGCAGGCAAAATGTTACCGATAGGAGAAATAAACTGGCAGAGAGAAAAGTGTCGCAGATTTCGTTTTTAAATGCTAATTTGTAAAATAAAGTGTTATGATTTCCATCCATGTCGTGCTATTATTCCATTAAAAATGTTTGTAGAACATATAACCACAAAAAATCCATTTTCATTGTTGCTGCCAATCCCTCGTTCCTTTTCTCCCCTCCCACTCCAAACAAATCCCTCTCTCTCCAACCCTGACTCTCCCCTCTCAATCTCTAATGGGAGTCAATCTGAGTGAGCTGCTCGCCGAAGGGCTGCTATTTCTCAAGATTGATAAGACAGACTATAAAAATAGCAAAAATCCCAATCTCTTACAATGAACCGAGAATACGATTATAAATTACACCACAATATGTAATAAATTTTTCAAAATTTTAAAAATTCATACAACAATGCAGATGTCTTAATTATGACATGACATGACTTAGATATCAACACTTCTGCAACAATGAGGTACCCAGCAGGAGTGCAGGTAAACGTGATGTGGTGGAACATCATAATAAAACAAGATAGGATATTTTCCACAACAATTCTTTAAACCGATCGGTTTCGATGCACTACATAATCATCGGGTGATGGGCTTTCTGAGGCATTTACCTGATGATGATGTACACATTGAAACTGGTCAGTTTAGAGAATTTTTGTAGAAAATTGCCAATCTTCTTTTTTTTAATAGGAGTGCATGTGAAATACTGTCAAAAATGTACAAATACCATACGGAAAAAACAAACTTTGAGCTAGAATGTTGCTGAGTAACCTCCGTATAAACATTAATTTCTGTTCCACTGGACTTACAATGTGCCACACTGCTGAAATCACTCAATCGATAAGCTGGTTGTTACCTAGCCATCTGCACATCCTTTTTTAATTAGTTCTTTACTTCTTTTCATGCTCTTGTCTTTCTCCTATCAGGGGCAGGTCCTAGTAGTCAGGTCAGTAATGGGTCCTGGCAACTCAAAGGCTGTGGATTCCTATCCCACCTTGGGCATGAATGTCATGTTGTGTCAGAGTTTAGTGCCATAGCTTTCAGATGATCAAGATTCCACACATAAATAATCATCCATCTTGACCAGGATTGTAACCTGCTATCTCGGTTATACCACGATATTTTAAACCATTTAGGCTACCATCCTCATTCCCATGTGGAATTCTAAGGGCTTTCTGAGGCATTTAATAAGAATACCTTGGTAGCTTAACTGGCTGAACTACCTGATGTGAACTGAAAGATTTTTTTGTGTGGAAAGCTTACTATTGCTTACATCTGTTAAAATTTGTGGCTAGTTATCAACCCTATCAACTTAGAGTATAAGTTATAATGTTGAGCTCAAATAGAGAATTAACATGGAACAACCATTAGGTTATAGCAAAGGTGATAAGAATAAAGTATGTCTATTAAAAAAGTTTTTACGGCTTAAAACAAGACAGTAGAGCTTGGAATGAAAAAATCCATCATTTTTTGATTGGAACAGGTTTCAATCAAAGTGTGAACCATATTTATACTTTGAAGATGTTAAGGGTAAAAAGTTTTTTATTGTATTGTATGTTGATGACATTTTTGTTTTTAGTGATGATGAAAAGAAAAACAGGTTATGGGCCCAGGACCCAGAATCCAATATTCATGGATTCGCGTGGTCACGTATGAGCTTCATTTCATTGAGTAATACAAACCACTTATGAATATGCCTAATACTATGCCAAGCTATAGCTCCGCTAGTGCTGCAAATATTGCAAGCATGGCTCCGATTGTCTTGAGTAGCGGTGCACATGTGAACATAGAGAAATTAGAAGGAGTAAGAAATTATGGGTCTTGGAAATTTGAAATGAAGTTATTACTCATTGACTTGGGAAATGGTGAAGTATAGCCGAAACAACAGGGAGTACCCAAGAAGCCAAATACAGTCAAACTCGGATATAACGAGATCCAAGGGACCAAATGCTTTTGCTCGTAACATGCGTAACTCGTTATATCCGTTACGAGTATCAACATGTATTGTCACTCACTGTCTTTCCCTCTCTCATGCAGAGGTGATAATATAACAAAGATTAATATAAGAGGATTGTAATTACAAAATGAACAATTTATCCAGAAAAATATCTACATACATTTATAAGAAAAAGTCCTTGGTACGACAGTACAGCCACTGCTCGCTCATTTGGACTAAAGATTTGCTCGTTATAACTGTAAGGCTCTCTAATAGTCTTGTTTTAACCGTTAAATATTGCTCATAAAATGCATTATTTCCAAAAATCCCTTATCTGTTTCCTCGCAATAGCCGAGATCTTGTTTTAACTATGCTCGTTATGAGTTTGACTGTATTGGGTATTGCTCAAGTTGATCAGCTGCATTATCACTATCAATGACTATGACATAGAAGAACACTCAAAAGTAATTACTACTGAAGATGAATGCCACAAATACCTTCAATTTTTTATCTATTTCACTTTACAAGGCACCCTCTCATACCCAGATATAAAACCAGCAAAAACACCTTTATCACACTCTGGATCCACTTGTACTGATATATCTTGTACCTAGGGTCACCAATAGAAAAAATACCAAGGGTCCAATGGTTCAGCATCCCATGCAACAGATGGAGTACTACACTTGAAGAGCTCTTCACACAGCACTCAAGTGTTATCAAGGAAAATTTTAGGCCTCACCTGATATTTGGTTCAGGTGACCTGGGATTGTAAGCCACATCACAAATCCCCAAAGAGGTGAAGTGATAGCGAAGGGAATACTGGGATGGGTTACTGCAGGTAATTATCAATTTACTAGAAGGAAAATTCTTTATCCCTTCCAGTAAAGGAATTTAAGAAAAGAATTATGTATGTACTTACATCCCCCATCCTCTTAACACCTACTAGAACCACCAACCCACAACATCAGATGACCGAGGTGAGAATTGAACTCATGACCTTCAGGTTGCTAAGGGCACTACCAATCTGGCTACCATAGCCATAATGAAATCCTGGGAAAAGTAACTAATGCCATACCCCATTGTCTGCAAAATGTTCAAGTTAATAAAATTAAATTCAAAGAATAAATGGTTAAGGGTGTACTTTATGATAGTTGTCAAGGGCTACAATGACTATGAATAGGATTCAAGAGGAGAATATACAACAATCTCGAGAGGAAGAAATACTTGAGGAAAACTTAGAGTGAAAGTAATTAAGGAGAAAGTTCTTGGTAATGAGGTTAAGAGGATACAGAATTTCTCTTGAATGAATGAGAAAATGTTGCAGAATTGGTTGCATGTTCAGACTGTAAAACATGTCAAGCCAAGCAAGAAATCACAATAGCAGACACAAATTACTTAGGAATGAAGTTGCGAAGCCCTGGATTCACATTATAACCTTAAGAAATGGTTGAAAAAGTTATATTGTTCTAGTTGAGCATATGGTTTAAAAAGGAAGAGAATTGTACGAGACATTGTACAGACAAAGTATAGGTACTCTGTGATTACAGCATATGCAGGAATAATGCAACTGCACTGTTGAAAATGAATGGTTGATAGGTCTATTGAGGTGTTTACTATGACTTTTTGATAACAGAAAACCAAGGCAACTAATGATCCAGGATTTTATAATGGCCCAACTAGAACCTAGATTTCCTTTATGAGACAAATTGAAGTAACCTACACTCCATAAAATATGTAATTCCTATAATCAATTCAGTCCAACACTCATGATAGATAATCCAGATAAAGACTCTTCCTATGATTTATTATCCACAACAGGTTGTGTTCATGCAGTTTTGGTATTGTGGACAATGGATTAATTAAGATGTCATTTATTTGCTATTTCAATTAAATTACTTCTAATGAGCTGTGAACCTTCTAAGCCCAATGCTATCATTTTGAAAAGTGATAACCATCCCAATCAATAAAAATTAGCAGCTGACAGGCTCTGCATCTGCCACCAATTGAGGAAGCAAAGGATTATTTTCCACTCCAAGGCAATTGTGAGTGGATCCAAAGGCTCCATACATGATTGCGTGAGCCACAGACCAAAAAAAAAATTGAAACCAAAATATAAGGATCCAAGAGCAAAAATCTTACAGAAAAGATGTCAGAAAAATTTGTTTTTTTTGGGGAAGCAAACAGCAGCTTAAGATAATTTGTACTACCACTTAGGGGAGTAATTGGTTAGGTGCTGTAATTTTTCATGAAATGGAGGAAGGGTGGAGAAAACACCAGGGTCAGCTTCAGCATAGTTTTAAAGAGAGGAACAAAGGAGTCCATAGTGTACAAACTAGCTGCAGCCCAAGAGATTGCTCGCAAATTGATTTTTGTTGTAAGACGAAAAACATTAACACAGGCACACAAAAATATTTGCCTATGGCATAGGACACCCTGTTTACTCCACGTAAATTTACTCATTTGCGAGTAAATACAGGCCACAATACCAGTTGTAATGAACAAACCTATTACACTGCTGCCAAATTAGAAAATATAGTAATTTGAAATATACACTTGACATTATGTTTGTAGATTTTTAAGTTCCTTACTCAAAAACGCCATCAAGGACTTAGTGTACTGAACTTGAAGAGCTTTCTAAACATCATGTAGGAACAGATGACAAAAACTACTTCACTACTGCTGATGGTGAGATTCAAGCAATGTCACTCTGAGATGGGAGTAAGAGAGCCCAGTGGTGTAGCCAGGATGTTCAACAGGAGGGGAGGAGGTGGCAAAAATAAGTTAACACTTCACATCACAAGTTTGTTCTTTCCCCTTGATAAAAATGTTAAGATTTCTTAATAAAATTTGTATCAACTGTATTTCTCCCCTCATTGAATATCAATGTACACCTTCAGCTAGCTGTCACAAATTTCTCATTTGACTAATGAGCTAGGCAGGCACCTAGACAGGGGGGGCTTCTGGTGCTTCTGCTCCCCCCCAAATTTTTTTTTCAACAACTTACTTGTTCTGATTTTAGCGGTTAACCTTAATAGTGAGAAGAGATAATTATGGGCACAGATAAAGTAAATACTAAGCCCTGAAAACTAAGGGAAGAGATCTGTAACAAGTAGGCAGAGAATGGGCAAGGCTGATTTGTTTCAGGTTAGGCAAAACTTAGATCCCCCCCACCAAATCTAACTGACCCCCCTCTCAACTGATAGTCCACCATTCAAACAGTAATAATACCTCGTAAACTTAGGATACATCAAAACACACCATAGTTCCCAAAAAGGAGATTCGACCTCTATGATCATTACCAGACATCAATCTTATAAGATTCGTTGAGCACAGCTCTTCACCTATCAGATTCTCAGGAGCATAACCTCAGTTAAGTCTCATCCCAATTCCTGCACTATCTATAGCTTTCGGGCATTCCTCTGCATATTGGCATCCTTCATTGCTAATGTCAAGAATTAAGAAATGAAGATCACTACTAAATGGTCTAGAAAATGCAATAAAGAATGTGAATGTGAAAGTAGGATTTGTCTGTGATTTTTGAAAACTAATGCATCAAAGATTGCATTTGTTTACAACAATGATGAGGATAAAAAGTTAATGCTCATCCCTACCTCATTATACTCTCTGATAATTAATGCAAACATAAGGCATATGAGTGATCTACTATCATTTCCCCAAAACAGATTCTTCCTTATGTAATTAAACCAAATAAGAGCTACTGACATAACTTTAACGTCCTAATGCACAGCAAAGTAAAATTATCAAAAGTATGCACCTTACTGTGGTTATATGAAGGTTCTCCCATGCTCAACTACGATAAAAACCACTGCCACCACCAGTAGATGACAAATTTTTCTCATCGCAAGTTTAAAAAAAAAAAAAAAACTAATTCAACCACTAACTGACAGAGCTATGCAATAGCATATTCGATGCCACATGACTGTGGAAAAACTTTCCAAATCCCCAATGATTTAGGACATTCTGCCATTGAGATAAACTGAAATAACATAACAGCAAGAGCAAATGGAATTTAAGGAGAACAACAGCTCATTCCACAAGAAAACACAATATACCTACCCAAGGACATTGCCCTCATGACCTACATTCGTAACCCATAATGCAGTCTCCTAATTAATGGACCCCACCGATGCACCAGTGAATCCAATCTTTTCAACAACTTCTCTAACAGCGGCACACTATGGGGTTCCTCAAAATTAAACCTCACTTACCACATTACAATTGAACTAAGATCAGGGGTAACTACTTCAACAAGTGCCCATTATCGAACGGAATCCAAATTTAATTGCCCTCCCAGCAAAAAAAGAAGACTTTCTTCGAATTCAACTATTACTCTAAGATATGGCTTACCTTTTGATTCCTGTTGGAATACCCACCAAGCGGCACATTCTTACAGGCCGGGGGTGGCTGAAGACATATGGTGATTCGGGACGGGTGAATTCAATGAAAACAATTAAATAATGCTGAATCGGGAATTTATTCAGATCTTGTGAGTTTCTTATCTTTCCTCCTCATGGAATGCATTGCTTTCGGAGACTAATTGGCAATAAAAAATAACATGCAAAAGTTTAGTACTCCTCAGCGCCCTCGCCCTCTCCTTCCACGGAGTCCATGCCGACCTCCTCGTAGTCCTTCTCCAGGGCAGCCAGATCCTCACGGGCCTCGGAGAATTCACCTTCCTCCATACCCTCACCGACGTACCAGTGGACGAAAGCTCTCTTGGCATACATCAAGTCGAATTTGTGGTCCAGGCGAGCCCAGGCCTCCGCGATGGCAGTGGTGTTGCTCAACATGCACACGGCACGCTGAACCTTGGCAAGATCCCCACCAGGAACCACGGTGGGTGGCTGGTAGTTAATGCCAACCTTGAATCCAGTGGGACACCAGTCCACGAACTGGATGGTTCGCTTGGTCTTGATGGTAGCGATAGCGGCATTGACGTCCTTAGGAACGACGTCACCACGGTACAACATGCAGCAAGCCATGTACTTTCCATGACGGGGGTCGCATTTCACCATCTGGTTGGCTGGCTCGAAACATGCGTTGGTGATCTCAGCAACAGACAGCTGCTCGTGGTAAGCCTTCTCAGCAGAGATGACAGGGGCGTAGGTAACAAGAGGGAAGTGGATTCGTGGATAGGGAACCAAGTTGGTCTGGAATTCCGTGAGATCGACGTTGAGGGCACCATCGAAACGGAGGGAGGCTGTGATGGATGAAACGATCTGACCAATGAGCCTGTTCAGGTTGGTGTACGTGGGTCTCTCGATGTCCAGATTGCGCCGGCAAATGTCGTAGATGGCTTCATTGTCAACCATAAATGCACAGTCGGAATGCTCAAGGGTAGTGTGGGTCGTGAGGATAGAGTTGTACGGTTCCACGACTGCGGTGGACACCTAAAATGAAGAAAAAAAATTATGACGCTGTGATCGAGCAACTCACCAGATTGCCGAAGTCTGTAACTGGACCCATGTCTATATTACACACCTGAGGGGCAGGATAAATGGCGAATTCCAATTTACTCTTCTTTCCATAATCAACAGACAGCCTTTCCATCAACAGGGATGTGAAACCGGAGCCAGTACCTCCTCCAAAAGAGTGGAAGATAAGGAATCCCTGAAGACCCGTGCATTGGTCGGCAAGCTTACGGATGCGGTCCAAGACTAGATCAACTATTTCCTTGCCAATTGTGTAGTGACCACGGGCGTAGTTGTTAGCGGCATCCTCCTTGCCCGTGATCAGCTGCTCGGGATGGAACAGTTGACGATATGTTCCGGTCCTCACCTCATCTGCAATTATCGAAAGGCAGATTAACATCATGGGGTTACCACCTTCATAAATATTAGAACTACAATTTCAACTAATCGCTACTGGCTGCCCAACTACGCCTTGGTAAAGGCGGAAACCCTCCAAACTTCAGTCTCAAATTTTTTCGCAGACATTCGCCCGTTAACCACAATTTTTAAAATTCCCATTTTTAAATCTCTAAGTTCTGGAATTGACTGCGAATTCGGCCTCCAGAATCAATCTTAGCAATTGACCCGCTAACTTTCGGACAAGAACACTGTATGACATGGCCGGAAATGACAGACCCTCCCGCGAAAAATTCTTAAGAACAAAACACTTCAGCACAATTAACAGCAAGTACTCACCAACGACAGTTGGTTCCAAGTCAACGAAAACGGCCCTGGGTACGTGTTTCCCCGCGCCAGTTTCGCTGAAAAAGGTGTTGAAACTGTCATCTCCTCCTCCAACAGTCTTGTCTGAGGGCATTTGCCCATCAGGCTGGATGCCATGCTCCAGGCAGTACAGTTCCCAGCAGGCATTACCGATCTGAACACCAGCCTGTCCAACGTGGATGGAGATGCACTCACGCTGAAAATTAAAGAGAACGACAAAATTGAAGTCCAGTCAACTCGTTGAAGGATGGATTACTTAATTAACCAAATATGTGATTTAATAAATGGAACGCATATCTTGGCGCAATGTATTTCATGAATAACCAATCCCTCCCAATACAAATAATTAATCCAAATTCACTCCGAATGCAGACCCCTCCCGCCAACAAGACGAGTTGTGCAAAATGGCGGTTTCCGGCTAGCCGGTCTCCAACTGAATTCCACAACAATTTTCCCGTCTAAACACACAAGTCCCCTTAAAATACCCCACCGGCAAAATCTAATATCTCCCTGCACTCCAACTTACCATTTTCGTTGATTATTCTGGCAAAACTTTGAAGAGAAGGGAAAAACAGGATGTGGGCTTGGTGCAGCTGAGTGAAGTCGCCGTTCCAAACTTACACCTTGCAATGAATGACGTTTTCGGTGAAATTTCTGTTTTATATAACGCTTGTCACGTGACTTTTCGAGAATTGTGATTGGCCGGGAAACGCAAGGGTGCGGTCACCGTCTGCTGCAGAGGCGGTTGGCACTCAACGAGTCAAGTTCACTTGCTCAAATTCATTACCTAAAAAGTCCAATTATTTTGTCTTTTGTTTTAATCAAAATACTTTTCTTATTTTTAAACTCCTGATTAATGACTTATTTCAATGAACACAATTGTGCTGTGGTTTACGATTCATATCTTGAGTCATTCCAAAATGCTGACACACCGGTTCACGTACAAAATTATCTTATTATTCACTGGGATTTTGTTGTTAATTAAACTTGCTACGATCAAAATGTTTCACTCGTAACAAAACGCTTTCTGAGATAATTACACAGACTGGTCACTCGTTCTTCTTTCGAGTGTTCGTATGTTATGTAGGGTCATGATTTCTCGAAAATCTAATATTACAATTTCAACACAATT